>OY728165.1:2127543373-2129998373 GCA_963277665.1 Viscum album
TCCATGGAAATGAAGGTTTATTCTAAATATGATAAAATGTCATTACAAACCCTTTTAAGGAAATATGTGATTCCAAAATTCTCAAAAGTTACAAGGAAGAGCTCTACCAACTCCGGGCATTGAAAAAAATATCTGAATACATGCCTCCAGTTATATATATAGAATAAAACACATGTCTGCATATATATAACTGTATTGTAAAGGATCTGTGTCTTATTTCCCATGTAATCCCCAGGAGAAATTCAACCCAGGTGAACCCTCTATTTACACTTAAAATATAACACTTATAGTGAATGCCCTCAATCAAACATTGGAATCTATATGGAAAAAATAAACTTTAAGTGCTATATCCCTTAGACCTGAGCTCATAAATCCCCATTATCTCAAATCCCAATGTCTTGTGGCATATTTATGAGTGTTCTATAAATAATAATTATCAAAGGCTCAACAAATAACGTCCGGAGGTGTGACAATAACCATCCTCCCAATATCATATCCCACAACCCCGTGAATCAAAGTGAGCCTCATCCCCCAACTCATGGTCTCAAAACCATCATATGATGGTCCATCACCATCCACATGGATTTATATGATGATCACCCCAATAAAACTAAATCACTTATTCTGCATAGTTTATGGGGGTCTCCACCCACAATGAGTGGTAAACCCCACATCGGTTTGAGTGATATCTACGTGCACATAACTCCAACAGTGTGATGACTATCAAACAGTGAGTGTAAATAAAAAAACCTTAACCACATCATTTTATACCTAAATACCATATTAATATGTTTCTAAATCTTGATGTTTACCTCCATCTCAAGTCACACAGGCCTTTCCCTCATCCTTATCGCCTCATCGCCAAAATACCATGACCATGAATCCTTAACCCATGGTCAACATCATCCATGTTTCTAAGGTCATCCCAAACCCAATGACACGTGTTTACTAAGTCCATGGGATCAAAATAACCTCAATCCTTAGGCCTATCATATCACATTCCAATGGAACCAATCATATCATAGAAAATGTAATTAATATTAAGGAAGCACCTAGCCCAAACTGGTCATGTTAGTCAAAGAACATTACTCAAATTGAAAACTTATAGTGTAGTTGGATCATAAATTTATGAAGATAAAATATTGTATTGAAAATATTAAAGATAATAATTTAATTAATTAGGATTCCACAATGTCAACCCATACGGTGCATATAAAACACACCACCGAAACACTCTCAAAAAGTTAGGAGAAATCTATGAACCCCATAACTCATACTAGTAAGAACTCTCTCATCTGATATCGGCCTCTAACATGATATTAATATAAATAAAATTGAAAATTGGATGAAATTACGATAAATAAGATAAATGATATAATAAGGATTTAGTGTTCTGTGTGGTGACATAAATATAGAAAATTAGGTAGAAAATTGATGGTCTTACTAAGATGAATAAAAGGCCAAGAGTAGATAAAATGTTTGAGACTGGATCAAGGAGACATGACATATACTAGTAGGTAAAGAAATGGGAGATACCCTAATGTTAATGTGGTGGAGAAGGAAAAAAGTGGTTAAAGAATAGAAATATCGTATGATGGAAAATTTTCAATTTTTCACTTTTTAATGGGTCACAAGGTTTGGATATTTTTGCACCAACCATGTAGTTCCCACTATAAAAACACCATATATGAACAATATGGGGATTCGGTTTTCCAAACTATGCACCGATCTTTCCAAGTACCCATATTTAAATTACTGTGGTATTTCACAATCATGAACCCTTACTCAAATTTTATAAAACATTGTATAGAAAAAAAGTTGATTTTCCATATTATCTGAAACAAGTCCAAGCCTCTAACATGGCCCATGAAATATTCTTGATCCTACCTTGTTTGAAAAAAGTGTCAAGAGTCAATGATAAACTAGTGGTAATGATTTATCCTGAAACCACTAAAATCAAATAATCAAATTCCGCACACAACATAAGAAAAAAATAATTGAATCTCAATAAATATATAAAAATGTTTAACATATAGTAAAAAATAGAAAAACTAGAAAATAAAAAATAAAACTGAAACCAATCCAGAAATGAAACGATCTCTAAATGACCTCTTGGTCCACACCGACCATAAGACCAACCTACTCCAAAGGCAAACCAAAACAAGAAACATGAACCTCTAAGCATATTGGGTATATATACACATAGTGATATATGTAATATGTGAGCATAAAACAATTATGTAGTAAGAACCACAAAATCAATACATGTCCTTTCTGAAAAAGTCAAAAATCTCTAGTTATATATATATATATAAATAGTGTTTTATCATTTAAAGAACTAACACAAATTTTCATAAATTCAATTTTATAAACAAACACGAATTTCATTTTCAAAATAGCATTCTATTCCAAAATAATTTTAATAAAAACATAACCCAATTATTAAAAAAAACTAGGTGAGAGAGATTTATGTTGAAAAGAATGGAAAAAACTGACCAAGTATTCATAAACTAATGGTGATTAAATCTAAGGTGGATTATGATTATAACAATCCCAGAAAGAATAGAAATCATGGGATTATCCTAAAAATCTCTAGAATAAAACCCAATTATACTTAGTTTGGACTCAAATACCATCATATGATTAATCTCTACAATAAATCAAAAACTATATTTTTAAAATAGCCTCACTTGTGGCACAACCCCCCTAGGATATCATAAATCTTGGAGGGCCCCAGTCTGTCTAATCGAGATAAGCAAGAAACTATCACATGAGTATATGGATGTCAACCAGAAATACCATGACAATTATTCATGGAGAAATAGAAGGTCATCACATGTTTGGAATGAAATATAACACATAGATATCATTGATATTTTCTATCCCAATCTCGAACACCCCATATGTTGACGCCTCCTCCTCGAAGGAACCGCTAGAGAGGTTACCAACAAACATAGATCTATACAATGTTCTAGATGGGCCTACACATCACATGGGTTTCAAGACACTATCACAAACATTAGAAGATAAAAACAAGGACATTAGAACATTTAATCCAAATACATTTCAAAAATAATTTCCAAAGTCCAAGTAAAAAAACACCCTTTTTGTTTGTAAGATTCCAAACGGGTATTTATGTAATTTAAAAACCAAAACACATCTCAATGTTATGAATGGGCCACACATGAAACCAGGTTTAAATTTATTTAAAAATAATGTAAACAGTTATAAGTTCATGGGCTTTAAAATAACCATTTGGAAGATTGGGTGGATGTAATAGAAAATGTAATAGGAAAATAATGGAATAAAATTGTTTTGAAATCTTGGGTTTTTCATGGAAATTATTATGAGAATCCATTACCATTTCTACACCTATTCATATATGAACCCCATGTATATATGAATATTCCCATATCCAATGACATATAAAAATGGGGCACTACAAAATACCCAAATATCTAGTTGAAGAATCACAAAGAGTATTGAAATCAATTATAAGGATCCCCATACATTCACCAAACCATAAAATGGCACCAAACCCATGCACAAAGTTATATTGCACATGTTACCCAACTACCAATGCTCAAATTAGTGTTAGAAAAATCTCAAAATAATCAAATTCATTTAGAAATGCAAATTATCATTTTATCAAACACCTTCTCTGCATATACATATAGGCATAACTAAGAAGGTCCTTTGAAAATCCATTTCCTAAATTTTATGACATAGAAACACAATAAAAATTCATATGAACACATAAGAAACGTGAGAAACACATTTATAAATTAATTTTAAAAGCTCAAGCATCAAATTCCTTGTACTATAAAGGAAGTTTATGGTTACTCTTACCTCATTAATGTGAGAATGCAATGAAACTCTCAAATAAGGAAGAGGAAAACTAAAGGAACAAACCACAAACCAAAGAATCAAGGAAATAAACCTATTTCAGACTAATATCACCCAAGGGTTCATCCAAGAGGGATAAAATACAAAATAAACCAAGAAACCAAGAGATGGATAAGAGACTAAGAGGCAAGGTAGTGATTTGTTGATGAAATCATGAAGATTCACTTCCCTTTGGTGAAACATATCCCAAAAGTGGCCCAAGATAATAGAGAATGAAGGGGGTATATTTCTAGTAAATACCTAATTAAGAGGGGGTCAAATTTGATATAGAATCACATTAATCATGGTTTTAAAATTAATTTTATTTTGGTTTTAATGGTCCATAGTGTTTTGTTGTAGAGCTTTGTAAACCATGCTTAAACTATGAAAATTATACAATTTTTTTCTAAACGTGAGTATTTGTGTTGCATGATTTAGGAAAATCATTCTTAAACTGTGTGGCCTTAAAAAAGGACCCAACCCCTAAAATGACACCCAAAAACTAGGATATTCCACTCAATGATCAAGTAATGAGTAAAAAATAATGTAGTGACATCGTTGGAGTCACAAACCTTCCACCATTCCTCTTTCTCCACATACCATTCAAACTAACCATGAATAGGTCCAAAACAAAACCAACACCACCAGAACCCAAAGATTATTTCTTTAAAATCAACTCACAACACAACCAATATGTTAAAACATCAATAAACAAATAAAAATAAATGAAAAAAGAAAATTAGGTTTGGGTGTGACCATTATCCCCACAAAAAACATTATACCCATATAAATTCACACCGCTAGAAAAATATCAAAAATCAAGATCAATACTAAACGAAACAAAATGGTACCATGAACCTTGGGGAAACCCTTTTAGCTTAACAAGTCACACCTGAAAAACACTATAGAAAACAAAAAAATTCGAACCATTTGGAAAATATTGGAGGGCTCTCCCCACTATGTGAATCCAACTTCTTGAACTGCACAAATATGTGAACTCCCAACATTAACCCAAAACTAGAGCACCCAAAATAAATCCCACGGGAATTCCAAGAACAAAAAATTTAAAATCAAGGGGAAAACTCACAGAAGAAACTCAAACAAAACAATGAACCAAAAAATAATTCATTATTTCAAAAATACTCAAGCATATCTAAAATTATAAAAACCCAACACTGAAATAGATCCAAAAAAGGCTGACCACATCAATTTCACAATACAAGAACAACCATAAATTTATAGGACGATAATTCTACCAATCATTTTTTAATTTCATGAAATTTACAGTGATAAGGAAAAACAAAATAGAGAAAATTATATTTCTCCCTCTCCACACTGGTGCCAAAAAAAATATGAAATGGTTCCCCACATACAATGATTCTTAACAGTGTGAAAATCATCTCTTTGATAACTATATTTTGAGCCATGATGTTTTGAATCGTTCACTACCTCACATCCAGGAGCTAACAACCTCTGACTGTGACTTCTTTTGCTTATAGTGTCACTGCTTTCATATCTTCATCATGTGACACAAATCTCAACATTTTCATCATACCTTATAAGGATTAAGAAAACATGACTTTTAGTTCCTAATGTTACCTCATTGGAGTCACATTAGTTGGTGATCAAAAAAATAGGAGCCTGAATTAGAAAAAGAGAATCCAATAGAATAGGTTCCTCTGGTACAAAATTCTCATTATATGGGGAACCTTCATGAGCTCTAAACTAAACTAGATCACTAAATACAATATATTTTTCTCCATGTACCTATTGGGATAAAATTAACTCATCCATAAGATTCTTGAATAGAAATTCATAGGATTTGAGAACTTGATATTTAATCTTTGGTTGAAGTCCCCAAAAATAGATGAGATTTATCTTATATTTTGAGGATATCCATGGGGAGAATGAAACAAGCTCCTTGTTGTGGTCAATATAGGCCTTCATCGTCCATTGAATTTTCATAACACACAACATCTCTAGAAAATTATTCATCATTACCAACTTATTTATAATTCATTTGATGAATAGTGGTATTAAAAAATTCCTATTACATATCAAATTGAAACGATGTTGGGGAGTTCACCCTCCACTGATCCAAACATGGACCCTTGAACAAACCTAGAACAACTCTCACTCTCATGGATTCATAAGTTCCCAATGATCTAATGACACCATTAAAATTGTTAAGAAAATCTGAATCCAATCACCACAATTTATCACAGTTTAACACATGCATCAACTGATAATAACTCACCCACCCTGCTCCAATGGCTATCTGTATATGGACCACTGCTGAAAAATCATGCTAGAAACCAATGGGAATTTATTGGGGGGCATAAACAATATATAAAATTCACCAAAAAAATCAACAAAAAATCAAAATTTTGCTGAATCAACATTCTGAAAAAAATAACAAGCTTATAAAAACAACCTTAACAAAAAAAAACTAGAATCAACATTCAAAACCACCATTTCCATTCCAATTTCAAAATATCCTTCCTATAATTCCACTTTTCATAAACCAGAAACAATTTTTGGAAACAAGAAAAATCCCAAAAACTATTTTCCATTTTAAAACACACACATGCTGGACAAAATTAAACTAAATCACTTGGAATGGGGAACTAGATTATATTCCTAACCTAGTCACATGGATTAGAAGATCATGTATATATCATGAATCGATCACCAAAACTATCTTGAACCATGTACTCAGACTCCACATGGGTAACTAATCTATGTAATTCGATCACATAAAACTAGTTAACATCCATTATCCTCCCCCAATCCATGAACCAAAGACCAATACTAACGACTCAAATTATGAAAATCTATTGGAAAATCTAGTCATATGATGAGAAGGGGTTCATGACATTCTTCTCATACCAACCTGTTGATTCTAAAAAATCATAACCTCCAAACTACCTGATTCCCTAAAAAACCAAGGGATATTATGTTACTAATTTTTCATGAATCAAATCGGCATCCCTCAAACCCAAAAGCCATTGCAACCTATGAAAAGGCTCAAGAGGTATTCTTGATCCTACCAATATGGTGACAAGAATCATGCATCAATGGTAAACCAGTGGGTACGATTTACCCCAAAACCACCAGGACTAAATTATAAAATAGATCATGAAACATAATCTAATAATAAATTTATCTCAATAAATATATAAAAAATATCCACATACAACAACAACTGAACAATATATAAACTAAAAAACAATATAAAAACCAAAAAAAAAACTCCATGATCTTCACTTGACCTATTGGTCACCAACAACTATAAGACCAACCTAATCTGATGGAAAACCTAAAACAGTAAAACATATCAAGTCAACCAATTCCAAGAGGCATAAATAGGGTGTTGGAATAAAATAGCTCTATAGGTAAGCAACACTGAATACTTTCATGTACTTTCCAAAAATAGTACAAAAATACTAGTAGAAAATACATATAGTAAATTATGGTTTTCAACATAACAATAACCAAAAATGCATTCTAGAAGTTCCATTTTTATAAAAAAGTATTTTTTATGGTTAAAATAATTTTCCATTTTAATATACATTTTATAAAACCATAACCTAAATAAGAAACTATGCAATGTGATATATATCTACACTGAATATATAGGGAAAACTGAACAAGAAGGAATAAAATATCAGGGCAAAAAATTAAGGTGGAATTGGATTAAAATAATTACATAAAGAATTTTAATCCTGATAATTTCTTAAATTTATCTAGAAAAAATCCATGGATGTACATGGGTCAGACTCACTTTTCGATATACAATGAAACTCCACAGGAAATCACCAACTGGATTTTACAAACTTGCCTCACCAGTGGCACAACCCACCTAGACTCTCTAAATATCTAGGGTTGACCATTCCATATAATAAAGATAATAATGAAACTACACATAACCCTTTATATAATGCATAGAAATTCCATGATATTAGTACATTGTGAATGAGGAGATATGCACGTGCATGGAATTAACCACAACCCCTAGATGGAATTTTTCTTTTCTAGCCCCAACATTGACATAACCTATGTTGAGTCCCTATCCTTGATGGATCAACCATGGAGGTTAATAACACACATTGATCCATAAAATTTGCCAATCGGGCAAACTCATCACATGGGATTCAGAACCACTCTCCAAAATATAACAAAATAACAACAAGACCATTAGCATTTTCAATCTAAATACATGTTAAAAATCATTCCCAAAACCACAGAAAAAACAACATTTAGGTTTGTAATATTTAAAATGGGACTTTATGTCATTTTAAAACCAAACCACATCTCAATGTTCCAAAAAGAGAACACTTGAAATTTGGTGTTTAAGATGGAAATTATTTCGAAAAGATATTATTATTTGTGTGCCTATCTATATCTGAACCCCATTAACATTTGGACATTCCCACATCTAATGACATTTAAAAATGGAGCATGAAAAAATACCAAAAGTTCGTATTAAATACTCCCAAAGAGAATTATAAGAAATTAAAAAGATCTGCACACATGCACAGAACCATAAAAGGCACTAAACCCAAAATCAATGCAAAATTGTGCAAGAACCCCAACTAAAAAATCTCAAACGAGGACAAAAATTATAAAAATAATCAAATTCATTTAAAAAGGATAATTATAAATTTATCAAACACTTTGTGTGAATATTCATATATGAATAAATACCAATTTCCCCTAAAAATCCATTTTGATTAAATTAACATCATATACACACAATAATAATTCATATCAACACATCAGAAACATGATAAACACCTTTATAAATTAATTAGAAAATATTAAGCATAACATGGAATGTTATGTAAATTAAATTCATGAAAACACCTACCTCAAGGATGTGTATACTAAATGAAACTCTCAGAGAGGGAAGAACAAGGACCAAGGAACAAACCACACACCCTAGCATAAAATAAGTTTACCCACATCATCCAACCCTCATCTTATGGTTCATCGAAGTTGAATCCAATCAAAGATAAACTAGAAAAAAAGGGGAGAAGAGAAGAAGCTAAAAGGGAAATATTTGAGGAAGAAATAAGGAAGAATCACATACATTTCTTGAAAGATATCCCAAACCCTAGCCCAATGTGAAGGAGAATAAAGGGGGGATATGGTCAATTCCCATCTAGGGGGGTTACATGGGAGGTGAAATCAATTGAATTAGGGTTCTAAAAACGAATATATTTAGGTTTTAATGGGATTAATAATTTTAATGCATGGTTTTTTAAATCATGTAAAAACCATGTGAATGATACTGGATTTGTTTTAAACATGTATATTTTTATAGCATGGTTTGGTCAAACTGTGATCAAACCATGAGACATGAAAAGAAATGCCCCAAAACCTCAAATGAAAACCCATACACTATGATATGCCACCAAATGATCATTTAATGAGTTAAACACAATGCAGTGACACCATAGGTGTAATAAAATACCCACTATGCCACTCTCTTCACATACCATTCACACCAACCATGCATTGAGAAAAACAAGATCAACCCATAAAAACTCAATTATTCTCTCTATATTCTAATCCTAAACCTCAACCAATAAGATTAAAAAATAGAAAAAAAATACAAATTAATGAAGAAAAAAGAAAAATGGTGTCTGGGTGTGGCACAAACTACGTCTAGTAATGTGGATAGGATGAAAAATTACTCTTGGGAGGCTACATAGTTTTTCCTAACCATGAACTGATGTCAGCATTATTAAAACATATTCTTATAGGCCCCAAATTCCATGAAACTCACTCGAAATACCCAAGTAACTTTTTCTAGCCTCAAAACCCTTATATAAAACAAGGACTTTAGTTAGAAAAACTCCCACATTTATGTACTAATGTTCAAAAAGAATGTTTTCCCACTCAACAAACACAAAAATAAAAACATGTTGGGGGAATTTACAACAATATAAAAAACATAGGACATAACTGATTCTTAAACATATCATATCTCATCCTAAATCATTGAAATTGTAATCAGATATGGTATCAAACATACCCATCTCATCATAAACAACCTTGTCTACCTTATTTATTAAGACATCGGTCAAATATCCTCAAGGGTCATCTCAAATTATGTTTTACCAACCTGCTCTCTTTATGACCCAAACTCGAACATATGATGGTCCATCAAAATCCCATAGACTCAAAATTCCTTCCCTGACGCATTATCACGCATGAACTTCATCAGATGCTCAAATCAGGCTTATGTAAAATATACTACTCGTCAAGGGTGGAATCTCATTTGATTCCAATAAGTTCAAGTGTAATTCCCTACACTCATTAAAACTCACAACTCTACCAGTGAAAATAGATCCTACATATCAAGAAATACCTAAATAATCCACTATATATATATACATATTCATTCTCATCAAAATTTTGGTTCCTACACACCACATTTAAAATTCACATCACATCGATATGAATAAGTAAACTTGCTACCTATGAACCTCATATATACATATGTATATATATACATATATCCTACATCCTAATAAATTCTAACCTACTAACCATATATTGGATAGTTTCAAAACAATACATACACACCCCGTTAATCAAAACGATCCAAATAAAAACAAAATAATACCTATTCATTCTATTCATCATGACATTCATCTAATTGTAGTTTTTTCAATGGCCTACACTATACTATGTGGATCCAAAGCAAGATCTTATATCGATGCCTGAATACCTATGGATTTGCCTTACTTTTGATCAACAGAAACTACCAACCACAAAACCCACTGATGGGTCCCGTTGTCTCTTCCATGACATAACCCTATAGCTGAATACCATCTACCATCTACTAAAATCACTCCCAGTCTAAAAACATATCCCTATGTCTAGCACAATCCCTAGATCCTATCTATCATAGAAGGATTTATACAAAAAGATTCTAGTTTTTTCATATGCTCCCAAACTTAATACCCATTTTGGGCCTGATCATACTCATTACGAATTTTTCCTAACTACTTGAAGAAGAAGATCACATCTGATTAACAAATCCTTGGATGTATTCTTATGTTTCTATCTCGACATCCCTTCCATGTCTCCATAAGGCCCCACTTCACTCTACCTAAAGAATCACCTCTTTGATCATCTAGTTCCATCACTTAGATCGAATATGAATTTTATATTAGTTTACCATCGGCTATCATTTTTGGGTTTACCTCTTCTAAAATAAAAATTAGCCTGAAGATATTCACCTACACCTTGATGACATACCACCAACCATCCTCAAATTTCCACAACCTAGAGATGTCGTCTCCCACCATAGTAGGTGAAAAATGTGACAGGTATATGAAATTTGATTCATTATTATGGAATGAAATATCCCACTACTTGAGATACATAAAATTATGGGCTCTACCCACACTCAACATCTCTAAAAATAAATTATCAATGAACCTGGACTCAAAATACCCACAGGACAATCCCTCATGTCCTCCCTCTTGAATGTGTACATCACAACAAATATTTTTCGGTTCTCTAAGCATGTCTATCCCCAAATTCACCCTCCACCCTAGTGGTTCCTGAAGATGGTTAAAAATGGTCTAGACTAACTCAATCTGGTTCTATTACAATTGTGGTCCACCATTATCTTGAAATAGTGGTACGTGATGAGACTGGAACTCATGAGTCATGTACTCCGTAGATGGATCTGCATCATGAGTTACCAAATCAATACCCTATATAAATATAACCAAGATCACTATGATATTATAATCAATCCATGGAATAAAGATGTCGATATGTGGATATCCTTAATGTACAGGAGCCTATACCTATATATCATATTCATCCCCACCCTCATGTGGCTCATCCTGACCCTCAAGGACCTTATCTCATGTATTCTCATACATCACTAAATCACCACCCTCCTGACACTCCATTTGAATTCATCTTGGTGGAATCCCATTAAATACTAATTCAATGGTCAACTAAACTATATTAATATATATCGTATATAAGGAAACTTCAAAGAGATATTTATTTTGACCAACCTTATAATTCTTTACTGCTCCTTTTATAATGAAATATGACCTCAATTCCCCATACTTTCCCATATCAGGGATAGTCCTCAAGTATAATTTGGCCTCATGTCCCCCTTCTTACCCCAGTTGGAGTTAGAAATCACATATCATGTATCAATTTGAGGTACCTATGTAAAAATACAATAAAGTGGCTATACCAAAAAAACAGAATTTTTCTTCTTTATTGAAACATTAAACAAATCGTTCTATATCATCATCTATTAATACCATTACTAGGGTCAAGACCATAAATCAGAATCATATAGAATCACATATAATCATATACAAATCTCACTTGAACCACGTTTTTGGGTTGTCTGAGTAAAATCCCACCAAAAGAGGCAATTATGGAATACAATAATTTGGTTCCTTGTTGACACATTATCAATCCAACCACTCTTTGCATACTCGAATACCCCATTTAAAATCATAAGAAAAATAATTAATATGATCCTAAGTGTCTATTAGGATGTGTAATCAACCTCCCATTCCATACCAGTCTACGATTCAAATCTATGTAACGGATAATAATCACACCTAAGTGAGCAACTAATGGTGGAAATAAAATCAATGGTAAAAGAATATACAAGAACATCAATTTATCACCCTTGGAAACTCGGTCTACATCCCATTAATGGGGTTGTAGGCACCCAATAATGTGCTTTGTACCCAGTTTTGACCACATCCTAGACTCTGATATACTATAAACCAATTTGTAAGACCAAATAAAAAAAGAAAAATTCCATTTATACTATTAGTATCCAGTAGACTGATTCTACTGAGTCATAGAAAATAAAATTTCTTTGATACCATTTATGGAACCCCATAATATATTCAACATTAAATGGTGCTATATGAAAAGTAATCATTAGACATTTGGTGAACCTCCTCATATGACAAAGGATACCAACTAGAAATGATGGTTTGCAGGTTAATAGTGGGGAGACTATACCTCCTCATGATGATAATTATAATAGTATAGAAACAAATTTAGAATCATAAGAAAACCATAAAATAATGAAAGAAATATAACTCAACATAAGAATATAATAAGTAGAATAAAAATTGTAACAATACCATGGATTAAACTATAAGTAGACAATACTTATCATATAATGTCATAAAAATAGTAGATAGACAAATAAGATATTACCTGGTCGACCATTAGTAAATACATATATAAAGCATGTTAATATCTAAAAATTGAACTATAGATGATGTAATGGAACAAAAATGGTTTGTTTCCATCCATATAATGAAAAGGTTGAAACTTTACCTCTAAGGTCTTGCTCTTTCGCTCAGTCCGTTATTTGATCATAGAGACATAATGTCAACAAACACCCCAAGGGGAATGTGTAGGGTGTGAGAATAAATATCAGTAGGACACCAACAACATGTTCCTTTCTTGAATCCATGATAATATATGTTTATTCTAAATATGATAAAAATGCATTACAAACCCATTTAATGAAATACACACCTACCTTGTGCTCAATGGCCACACAGAATTTTTCTTCTTACTTCGTCCATCAATTAAAATCTTTGAACATCCCCCCAGTTATATATATGGAATACAACACATGTCTTCATATTTATAAATATAGTGGAAATGATCTATTAATCAGCTCCCAATGAATCCCCTAACAAAATTCATCCTGTGTGAACCCTTAGGTTCGACCAAAAACATAACATTGGTGCTTCATGCCCTCAATCAAACACTGATGTCGAAATAGCACACCCAAATAGTAATTAGATAGCCCCTTGGATATCATCAAATAAATACATATTGTACTGAAGCTTGATGACCAGATTAATAGTGATGTATTTCCATCAAATAATAATAATAATCTCATCAACATCCCATGTTCTAATGTGTGGTGATATCTGTGATCCTAATATCATGTCCCACAATCTCAAGAATCACGACGAGCTTTCGCACCCATATGATGGTCACAATACCATCAACTGATGGTGCATCACCATCTACATGGATTTCTATAGTGAACACCCCCAAACACAACCAATGGTAAAAATCATAGACTAATTCACTGTATCTATAGGGGCATCCAACCATAATGAGTTCTCAACACCACCTCGATCTGAGCCTTATCTATGTGAACACGACTCCAATTCTATTCCATCCATGACACATTGAGCTTAAATAACTAAAAACCTAACAAACATCCTTTGGAACTATGTTCCCCTCTGACCATGTCACTAAATCATGTTGTTCATAAACATATCAAGCCACACGAGCCGTTGAATCATCTTGATGACCCCATCGCCTCAATCCGAAGACCATTTTTCCTCAAACTATGATTAAATTAACACATGTATCTTAGGATAACCCCAACCAGATTACCCAAGTCACTATATTCAAGTTGATTGACACCACCTCAATCCATGGGTTTTTACCATCACATTACCATGGAACTATTCATATCATAACACATTTAACTAAATTATATAAAGCACTGAGCCTAAACTTACATGGTTGGTACAAGACCTTTAACTGGATGGACAACTTATGTAGTAGTTCAATCATGACCTCAGGCATTTCAAATCACGTATTGAACAAATTAAAAAAAATAATTTAATTTATTAGGTTCCTTCTCAGACAACCCACATATATTATATTAAGAACACCACCAAAACAATCAAAAATATAGAAAAATATAAGGAATAAACAAAATTTTACAATTAGTTTCTCATTCATAGGAAATTTTCCTCTAACCCAATCCAAATTGGATAAAAATGGTGTTTTACATAAAATCCCTAAAATAATAAAATATGCTTGAACTAATTTTATTGATCCATATTGAGAGATAAATTAATAAAAAGAGTTAGAATATTAAAGTCTCATAGTGAAGAATCTGTATCCACTAATAGATCAAAGATCATTATTTGGATCAAGGATTAAGTCCATTGTCTAGTTAGGAGAAAAATAGGAGAGAAAATTCTATATGTGTGGTGGATAAAGAAGATAATATGAGGAAGAAAAGAAATAGGATATGAGGTGAAAACACAATTTCAAAATTTTAATGGGCCACATGGTTTGCCCACAAGGTTTGTAAAACCATTCACCAACCATGTGGTTCCCATTCTCCAAACACCACAAACCCATTTGGTTGGCCCAATGTTTGGGAAAAGTTGCACCGACCCTGAGAAAGCCCACAATTCAAATTTACAATGTTCACGCATGGCCATGTGACCCTGTTCACCCAATCAGAAATGCCATGTTTATTTCTATAGGTATGATACACAGTTAATCATTGGGGGAAACACAGTTTGTCAAAATTATGTTCCTTTGTCAGTGTTCTCCCAAAATTTATTTTTTAGGACCCTCCATTTTTAAAAACCCATGGAATATGTTGGCCATTAGAACCAATCTACAAAAAAATTTATTGGGTCAAAAACCCCTAGGAATAGTTTTTGACATTCAAAAATAATGTTGGACTTCTCACCAAAAACAAAAATTCAAACATGATGCGGAATTTATGACCCACTAAAAAACATGGGACATTATAGCCTACTATTTTTCTATTGATGTCAATGAAAATAAAGAGGAAAAATGGTTGAATTTTCAATATAATTAAAAAACATTCTTAGGATGAACTACATTGGAAATTTAATGGATTCTACCATCATTTTTCATATATAGGATCCTGATATAACATAACCAAAAATCAAGAGTTGAGCATTAAATGAGACTTTATCAAATCATGAAAGGGGTTGCGAGAGAATACGTTACCAAGATGATATATGTTATTAACATTTATCTCATTTCATATAGTGATTGGGTAATCTTGGATCAAGTAGTACAAATGAATGAATGGTTTACTATTTTTTCCAATGAAAAGAATAAGTAAATTCAATAATAGAAGAATAAAAATTTATGGTAAGTATTGATAACATAAACCTTAATTAAACTAATAGAAAATATCATTTTCAAATACCATTATTAGATAAAATTCATGAGTGGATTACTAGTAATTTTCTCATTGGTTTTCTGAATGTGTATTTAGGTCACAACTAGATTATCATTTCTTTTCAACTTCAATAAAATAAAACCTTAACATTCCTATTTGGACCATTTTACAATAGATGAATACACTTTGAGTTGTTTAGTTCCCAAAACCATTTTAGAGTTTCATGATGGATATCTTTTTAGAATTGACAGTGAGTATCATTGAGGTGTTTATAGATGTTGTTCTATTATTTGTAGCAGCATTTATAACTATCTCAATAATATTAAATTGTTTTTAAAGAGGATTCAAGAAACCAACGTAGTTATTAATTTGTAGAAATGTCAATTTATTGTATCATAAGTAATTTTTCTAGTATATAATATGTATAAATGTGGATTTTATGTTGATAATGAGAAAATGGAAGTGATTCAGAAATAACACCTCCTTAAAACATCAAAGGTGTTAGAAGATAGTTTTGGCATAAAATTTTTTAATAGAGATTCATTAAATACGTTTTAAAAATTAAAAATACTTTTTTTTACTACTAGTAAAAGATACACCTTCTCTATTTAATGAAAAATGATTTTATTTATCCAATATGATTAAATAATAACTCACTTTATCACCCACCATCACTACACCAAATTGATATTTTCCATTTTAATCATTTGTGATGCTAGTGATGTGGTTGTCTTATTTTTTATAGAATAGATTAAGGATAAGAGGTTAAAATTGGTTTATTATTCTAGTATTCTATTTGATGTTTACCGAAGTAGCCACACCAATAATAATAATGAGTTTTTGGATATCATTTTTTTTCTCAAAAAGTGTAGGTAGTTCCTTCTAGGTTTTAAAGTCATTTATTTTATAGACCATTCTTCATTGAAATAATTATTTTATAAAAATTATCCCAAACCTAGAATTATTAAGTGGATACATTTTTTATCAGAGATTAATTTAAAAAATCGATATAAATATTGTTATTATAATGGGGTTGCATATCATTTTTCATGGTTGTATAGTACTCAATGTGATTATCAATAAGAGATTAATTAATCAGTTCCTGATGAAAAAATTTTCTATGTCTTGTTTTAACAATTTTCTTGGTATGTATATTTTTCCAATTTCCTATAATCATGAGTTATGAAAAAATAATTCCCATAAAATCAAAGGAGAAATGAATTTATAATATTATGTATTATAATTGAGATGATCTTTTTTCCTTTATATGAGGTGTTGATGGTATTCTCATATGGTGTGTGCATGAGGAAGAGATGCTACCCGTTTAGGGAGTTCCAACTCAACACATTGGGATAGTCATCATGGGTTATAAAGGACTTCTAAAAAAGTCCCCCAAGAAATATTTTATTTCCCTACATTATTCAAGGATGCTATGATATTTTTTATTGGTAGTGATAAGTTTAATAGGATATGAAATGTTGATAGGAAGCAAGATCAACCATATAAAGGTATTTTAGAATTAGAAGTTTTTTATGTTTGGGTTTTATACATTATTGTACCATTTCCATTTTCATATGAGAATGAGTATATGTTGGATGTTATATATTATGTTTCCAAGTGGGTTCAGGCTATGACACTTACCCATAATCAACCTAGTAGTGTGATTAAATTCATTAAAAAGAATACCTTTTCAATGATTTATTGTGTCAGTGTCTTTCAACATCTAAAATGTAATCCATTTTATGAATTTTAAGATTAAATCATTAATCGAGAAGTATGGTTTTTTACATAAAACCTGAACTACTTACCATCCATAGTATAGTGGATAGGTTGAAATTTCAAATAGGGAGTTTAAAAAGAATTTCTAGAAAACCATCTCTAATTATATGAAGGATTGGTCTTTGATCCGCAATGAGACATTATGGGCTTATATAACTACTTTTTAAACCCCAATAGGTATGTCTCCATATAGGCTATTGTTTATAAAGTTGGATAATTTTTCTTTTGAGTAAAAACATAATTCATATTGGGTAGTGAAGCCCCATAAAATTTATTTTAATATATCTGGATAAATAATACAGCTTCATTTTAGTGAGATGGATAAAATTTGTAGATATTTCTATGATAATGATAGTATTTATAAATAGATATAGAAATTTTTTCAAGATTCCATAATCTATAATATAGATTTTAAGGCTAGAAAAAGGTCATAATTTTCAATTTTAGTCATAAACTATTTCATGGGAAGCATAAATCGAAATGGGTTTGACCTTTAAAAATCCGTATATTACATGTCAAAAGGGTTGTTAAGATTATAAGAGATGGAAAAAATTCCATTTATGGTTAACAATAATTCGATCAAACAGTACATTGAAGAGATACAAAGTGGATTAGCTACAATTTTTAATGGAAAACTATGATATCACTGTTGGCGCCAAAATATTGCCCGAAAGGAAGGGACGAAAAAGAATCCCCGGACGCTGACTCGCGGAGCCCTGAAGCGAAGCACCCCCCCGAGCATCGCGGTCCCGCGAAGCCCCAGAGGCGGTACCTCTCCACGAATGGGCTGACATTCTTGAGCCAGCCGTGAAGCGCCGGAGGTGGCGCGGGAGTTCTACTTCGCAGCGCCCCTTGCCTATAAATACTGGGCTCCCCTGATTCCAAAAAGACGGACAATCTGACCTTTCGGCTTCTCCACTCCTGAATCGCGAAGCACCCTTCGCCCCGGGAATCATGAGCTCCGCGAGGTACTTCTACTTCGCGTGACACCTTTTCTTTGTCTCATTTTTTGGCCCCTCTTCCGAGAGGGATTCCCTTCGTGATGTTCAAGGTCATTCGCGAAGGAGGGGGATTCCCAAGGGAACCCGGGCAGCCGTGGAGCATTTATGCTTCACGAAACACCCATCATGTACTAGCGATCCCCATGCTAAGGCATGATCGCTACACATCGCGAAGCACACTGCTTCGCAGTACCTTGCTTCGCGAGGCAATGCTCCATGAATACTATTCCAGTTCGCGAAGCACTCTCCACTCACACCTTTTCCCCATGCTAAGGCCAAGGCACCCTACTTCGCGAAGCACACTCCTCTGCTTAGCAATTCCTCTCCCCGTGCGATCCTCTAGGTTTGCACGATGTAATTTCAAATTCCCACAGACCACACCACTCGTAGTGTCGCATCGCCTAATGCTTCTTTGCATAGGCACCCTAACGGCTATTACTTCTTCACATAGCCATGCTAAAGTGGACCCCTCGATGGTTCGCTCTACGACCCCCTTGACCACAGCCTTACTGGTACCTTCCCTACCCCAAAGAGCAAATGGTGTCGGTCATGTAAGTCCTAGGGGTGCGGAGTAAACCCACATCGTCCGAGCTGCAGGACGTTAAACTACCAAGCACCACGTCCTCAACACATGACGTTAAATTGTGACCCGACCTCATGCCTCGCACGAAGGGTCCCCCTAGCTCGGACATTCTTTATGCCACTCGTCTCCACGGGAGTGGAATCACTCCCACCACCAGGGATGATATCCTACTTATCGGAGCGGCGTATGTCCATGGGAGAAGGGAAACCACGTTGGTGTAAGCCCCCTAGTCCCCCAATGGCTGGTTTCACCCCTGCATCTCCGTACTTCCCCAGTACCAAGGTCAGTGGAGGGCGCAATAGGGAACGTGGCACCTCCCATCATTGGTCCCAAATCCCTCTTTCACTGCGCTTTTCTGCACTTCGGGCCTCCATCCTGGAGTAAGTCCCAGCACCATGGGCCGCCTAACGCGTAAGCCCCTCTTCGCTTCTCACGGACGCACCCTTCGCGGCGTGATCGTCAGGTCCTTGATGCCTCTTGTTTCTCACACCGAGCATGACTCACGTGGGCTTATAGTTGGCATTGGCTATGAAAATACCTCGTCCAGCATGACGTTAATCTATATACCCTTGTCCAGAATGACGTTAAACTGTATGCCCTTGTCCAACATGACGTTAAACTGCACACCCATTTGAACTACGAGGACTTGATCCATGTCAAGGCATGGTACATAGGAAGCCACCCTGAGGCTCAATACCACCACATGTCATTTCTTCATGTCGAGTTCATCCTCGTCCCGCATGATGTTAAACTTCATTCTAGTCCGACGACAAGCCGTTGTGACCACCCCGAACTACGAGGTCTTTGATCCATGTCAAGGCATGGTACGTAGGAAGCCTCACGAGGTTCAATCCCCCCACAAGTGGACCCTCGGGTTCACCTTCACGTCGGTTCGCCGACGAAGCCCCTCTGAACTACGAGGTCTTTGATCCATGTCACGACATGGTACGTAGGAAGCCTCCACGAGGTTCCAGCCCATCCGTCATTTTTTCACGTCAAGTTCCACCTTCGTCTCGCACGACGCTAAACTGCATTCCGGCTAGAAGAAAGTCATTGTGACCAACCTGAACTACGTGATCTTTGATCTGTGCTAAGGCATGGTACGTAGGAAGCCTCCACAAGGTCCAAGCCCACCACCACTAGGACCCCCCTGGTCCTCCTCATTCACGTCGACCTTCCAGTGACCAACCTGAACTATGAGATCTTTGATCCATGTCATGGAATGGTACGTAGGAAGTCTCCCATAGGTTCAATCACACCATCCATTGGTCATCCCGACCCACCTTCATGTCGGTTCATCAACACTCGGGCCGCCTAGTGTGTAAGCCCCACACCATCTGGATCAAGATCCTTGCTTGAATTGGTTCGCCGACACACCATTATGAACTACGTGGTCTTTGATCCATGTCAAGGCATAGTACATAGGAAGCCCCCATAAGTTTCAAGCCCATCACACAGTCGTCCCGACCTCACTCATGTCGGTTCACCCCCATCCCACATGACATTAAACTGTATTCCACATTCCATCCAAAATATGGGGACTTTGATCCATGTCAAGGTGTGGTACGAAGGAAGCCTTCACGAGGTTCAAGCCCACCACCAGTGGACCCCCGGGTTCACCTTCACATTGGTTCACTAACGACATCCATCGGACCAAGGTCCACCTTCACGTCGGTCCATCGACACCATCTCGAACTACACGGACTTTGATTCCCTACCACAGGGATACGTAGGAGGTCTCTTCGAGACTCATGCCCAACTTTACCGTCGCCCTTGCGTTGGTCCCGTATTCATTCCCCCTCTAATTCATTCAACTCTCCATCATCCATCCTGATTCTCACCCGGACTTCCATATCCCGGTAGGATCATACCATTCTGCTCCTCTTCATAGCCGCCCATGGGCTGGTCCCGGTATCAGCACCCCTTCAAGGGAAATTACTCAATCCGATCCATTCCAGCTAAAGCTCTGATCAGGCTGATCCGTCTCCACTAGACGTTAAACCTGCGGCATACCCTATGTTAAACACAGGAAGCTGATGAAAACCTCAGATATATGTCTATGGCATATAATTCCTTGCGCTCGATGTGGGATGCCTCAGGCTTCCACGCCCTCGAGAAGCCCTATAACAAGGGATAAAAGGCAGACATGCTAGTTCCCCAGCATCCAGACACACTACTGATGCCTCGACGTGACTACTCCCCCGACTGAAGGTTGCTGCCCTGACCAGACCCTTTGGGATTTCCCAACAGAAGTAGTGTAATTAACCGGCGTCCATGGAAACCTCGCACTGGGAAGAATTTCATGAACAACATATTAAATCTATAAGGGAGACCCGTACTAGGTGATGAGTTCTGAGGAGGAATCTACGGAAGGAAGAATCGACATCTCATCATCATGTTTTGATCAAGGAGCTGACGTCCCTGAATAAGGAGCAAATGTCGCCCGCCTTTGGAAAGCGGGAATGTGGGGAAACAGTGCAGCGCATCCTCCTCCACAGACGGATGCGTGCACGCCCCGGAGAAAGCATCGGAAACAGAAATGGTGAACCCGACGTGATGCTCTTCTCCTCAAAGCAGAGATTAGTAGCGTTAGAGACACCAGTAGATGGACGTGTCACCAGATCCAGATATCCGGCATCGGGTCCCGCCAAGAAAATAGTGGGCCTGGCGTGATACTCACCAGAATTTGGGGCAGTGGAACATGGGGCACTCTGTTCTGCAGCGTGTTGGCGTGGATCCTTCTAACAGATGTGGAGAATGGAAGGACGCTGGGGCACTGGTTGTCAATCCTTTTCCTCGCAGTGTTGATGAGTTGATCCCTCCATTTCCTAGGACCAGGTTGCTGCTATGGAGACACGATCACCGCCTGCTCGCCTACGCAGGGGTAGGGGAAATACCAGCACAGCCACCCCTCATGGCTCCGCTACAGCCACGACGACCTCTACATCCGCGAATACGGGGCGCCCAAGTCCCCTCTCCCCGTCAGAGATCATCCAGCGAAGAGCGATCAAAAACATTGTACACAGGTACGAGGAGGAAGGGGTCATCCCGACTCAGGATATGGCCCGCCTGGACCTGGAGGCATCTAGGCCCCGCCGTCAACGTCGCCCTAACAGGCTGTGCAGGGAGCACCTGCTCCCCAACCCAACGTTCAATCGTTTCAGGAGCCTGTCCCCGGAACGCCTCGATGACTCCTCGCCTTATGCTGATGAGATGGGTGACGTCCGGCTCGGCCCGCTCAGAGTCCCGATCCAAGGGCTCCAGGCCAGGGCTCCTATTCGGCCGCGTCAGCGCCGCCATCTGGCTTCGCAGGAAGAGCAGGTAGGCCATGCCCCTACACCGCCTGCGCCATCTCGTCTGACCCGATGTCAGCGTCGGGCCTGGCCTGAGGATGCTCTCCAAGATACATCGATGTCAACAACTACTGTGGCCCAAGACACCTCTGACGTACATCATGGAGTTCATGCATACACTGAGCAGGGGCACTCCTTCACCCGACCGGGATCGAGGCCTCAGCCGCCCCACGGGCAGGCTGGGTTGACTCTCAGGGTCGTAGGCCCGAGCGATGATTGCCGCGAACCAATCTCTGGTAACGTCACTCCATACGGAGGTCCTCTCTATACCACCATTCCACAGAGCGTGGGCTTTCCCCACTCTGAAGCTCTTCACGGAGGTATGCCTCGGGCTACCCCCATCCTGAAAGAAGACCCGCCCTGCGGCAGTGACACTCGGCGCGGAAACCTCTCAGGCGCCCACTATACAGGGTATGGAGTCCCTCCTCCTGCCCCCGACCGCCGAACTGAAGTCACTGTCCATCCGGTTCTTCTCCAACATGGGGGTCCTCAGTACGTCCTCTCTACAACTGGCGAAGGTCCTCCTCGCCCTGGAAACTTGAGGTGTAAAGGTCACCCTTGCTCCTCCTGCACCATCCCTGGAGGTCCTCCCCATGTACCCTTCGACATTTTCCCTGGTACCCCTCGCACCCCGGCCACCTCGAGCGGGGGCCCTCTCCACCACGGCGCCTGCGCCGCACCAAGACTACATATTGAGAATCAACCTTGTCCCGAAGATCCACCCCGGGATAGAAGAGCGGGTCGTCGCCGCCACAAGAAGAATCCTAGGGGGAGCGGGTGGAGATCAAACCGGCTCGTTTCCCAGATTCTGAAGCGAAATGTGACTCAGCGATGGAACCTTCTCCCCGCTCCTCTGTATCAAGGACTAGGGCAGGAACCAGGCGCGTCAGCCTCATTCTCCCGAAATGCGAGGTCCACCGGATTCCCACCTCTCTCCGTAGGTACATCCAGGAGGAAGAAATCGTGGAAATTCCGTACGTCCCGACCGTGCAATCACCACCGTTGTCACCAGAAGCGCCCTCTACCTCTACGAGAGATCACGAAGAGCTATTTTTGGGACCAACGGCGGTAGATCAACGACATGAAATATCGACGGCAACCGCGACTCCTGTGCCTAAAGCTGTGGCTATCATCCCATCGTATCGTGATATCGTGGTCAGGTCACCTCACTCTTTAGAGGATGGCCCGGAATTCGGCGGCCAGTCAGCTCGTTCACCGTATTCTCCGCTGCCAAGTTTACTATCCCAGTGGTCTTCCTCCGTACCGCTATTGGTCCCTCAGCCACCCCTGGTTGACGAGTGGGGTAATAGAAGGCCAGACCCTGAGTCCAAACCCAGGATCTTCTGGAGCATTCTCGCAGCGGATCACTTCCCGGAGATGTTCTGGCCGACGGCGGTGCTGAACTTGTGCGCACCACAGTCCCTTACCCCTGAGGAAGTGGGGTGATTTTGCCAAACCTTATGGGAGACACACTTCTTCCTTCATTATGAGCGGGTGATGTACCCCAGAAGTCGAGAGAACATTGAAGAAATTGGCGAGCAATGTCGCCTGATCGATTTGGCCGCACTCCATATGGCCCAGCACCCTGAGTCACCAGGCCGTCAAAGCACCCTTCAACGGAAATGTGTTCAGAGTTTCAAAGTACTCTGCAGAGTCATCAGGGAAGCTACCCCCCATGTTCAAGTCCATAGAAAGGGACACTATGCCGCTCTCCTCTTCAGCCCTATCCGACGGCAGCCCGATTCGTTATGAGACATTGAGGACATGCCCTCGATAGGGGTCCTGGTCCACATGGCTGACCTAGTGGATAAGGAGGACGAGCTTGAATTTCTCAATGGAGACATACCCCCCGAGGGCGTACTGCCACTGCTGGACCCATCAGGGAGGGTTACCCGTCAACAGAGGAACCTTCTAGGCCTCCCTGTACCCACCGAGTCACTAGTACTCATTCAAAATGCTGGTAAGGGTAAAGAGCACGTCGGAACTGTCAATCACTCTAACCTATCTGCCTCTGTATAGAAAAAAGATGAAGATCCCGAGAAGCTCGTGTTACGCCATCAGCTTGCTGAGAAGAAGTGGCCGGTTGACGAACTCTTGGCCGAGCGCGCTGTAGAGCGGTGACCCCACTATGGTAACCCCAAGCTGGGGCAGTAGGGGCAAGAACAATTCCCCCCGGTGAGATGCCTCCGGGCAGTCCTGATCATGCTACTTCTGAAGAAAGGACAGAAGCCGGAACTTACGGAAAGAGGGCGCGATACGTCTCGCCAAACCCTCCTGAACGACGGGGAAATCTGAAGAATCCAGTCCGGGTTCCCCCAGTCGCCCCACAGGCCGTTCTGCCAGTCTCTCCACGAGCCGCTGAAGCTATCTACCATGTCGAAGAACCTGGCAATGCACTTGTGATTAGGGATCCTCGTCAAGACAGGGACCCCCACCCGGATGATCTTATAACGGAACTCATAGCCCGCCTCGAAGCGTTGGAAATGCGGCAGGTGGCAGTCCCACCGAATGGCAAGCCGTATCCCGCATGGGTGGATAATATTCCCGCACCCCCAGGTTTTGGGAACCCCACTTTCTCGCCCTACAACGAGACAGGGGACCCACCGCAGCACTTGGACCATTTTTCTTCAAGGTGTGGCCCCATGCTGGGGACTCCGAACCAGCAAGAAGCCGCCAAGCTCCAATGTTTCATGCAGACATTGGAAGGTCCCGCATTCGTCTGGTACAGCCAGCTCCCTATCGGACCGGTGACCAGTTGGGAGGATCTATGCCGGCAGTTCCTATACTAGTTCATCTCCACCACATGGAAGACCATCATTGTAGACCTCTTCAAGTGCAAGCAAAGGCCTGATGAGCGTGTCGCAGATTTCATCGCCCGGTGGAAGGGACTTATATACTCCCTCGATATGCCGCTGACTTAGAATAAATTACTGACGATGTGTGTAGGGAATGTTAAAACGGAGCTGGTACATTACTTGATTACCCATAACTACCCTGGAGGGTTCCGACATTTCTCAGATAAGGCTCAGTGCCTTGAGGAGGCTTTGCAACAGGCTAGTCAGACACGTTTGTTGCCCCCTATGATCCCATCCAAGAGGACTACCAGAGCCGAACCCGCCGCGGTGGCCCAAATAGAATCCCCTAGGCAGCTGGAATTACTACCAGCGGCACCATCCCCACAGAGGTCCTCCGCCTCAAGCGCAGGCTCCTGCCCAGCAGCGACCACCTCAGAATCGACAGGTTCCCCTGCGCAATGCGCCACCTCCACCTAGGCGAGACAATCAGGCGCCGCCTCCTTGGAAGGCCCCTCCAGCCCCTCATCAGGGCCAGGCCCCTCGGGCCCCCTATCCGGAAATAAGGCACCAAACTTATTCGTTCAATGAAAATTAGGTTCCTGGATACTTCCGAAGTGCTCTAGAGAAAGGGATTGTGCACCTACCCGAGTGTAGAAGGCCGACAGAGGCAAATCTCACCGATCACCCCAACTACTGTCCTTATCATCGGATTCTGGGGCACACCCTCAAGCAATGCAATGTGTTTAAAGACTGGCTTCAAGACCAGGTCAACAACAACATAGTCAGGTTGGGCCCGACACCAACACAAGTTGAGGGTGTCTTTGCAGGGTCAGAGATCAGTAGCAACAGCGAAGGCGAGTGGCAGTAGGTTCCCAGCCTCAGGTCCCAGAGATACGAAGACTGGATGGCTCGAAAAACCATCGCACGTGCCCAGGGTATCATCTGGGCATGCCTAAAGTAGTCGTAACCTTCAGAAGAAGTATCCAGTACTTCTGCATCGCCTTCACAGTCGACTTATTCCCAAAAGGGCAAGCGCCGACGACGCAAGAAGAAACAACGCGCTCCGCCGGTACCGTCGTCATCCCGTACTCTCGGCAACTTTATGCCCCCTGAAATGGGGATTCCTACCAAAATCCACCCGGTAGTGGATGACTCGTCGAGAAAAAACCATGGGTACGCTTCGGTTAACACTGTGGAGCTGGTAAAGCCTTATATGACTCCCGACGAAGGGTAACGCCAGGCGAGGCTCCCCAACGTCCCCAGCCGACATCAACGTCAGTAGAACCACAACCACGCCAGTCATCGAGGCACGTTAGCGGGCACATTCAGCCAAGCCGTGCATTATACTGGGAACAGATAGCAGGCTCAGCGTAGATCTCAGCACGTGCAACCCCATCTGACGCCCTCAGCTCTACCTCCACCGTCGTTTGTGCTACTAGATTGGGAAGAGCTGCCATGTTCGTATAACAGTTAGTCTTTCCCAGATACAGGCCAGTCTCCACTGTCTGATCCTAGTCCGGTGACTACTCTCCAGGCTTCAACGAGTAGGCAGCAGGATGTACCCAGCACTAGCCAACTGCCGGTTCAACCGGCAAGACCCGCTATGCCTCCAACTGCCGAATGACTTCCTGTAAGCAGAGGTTCGCGCTTGGCATGAAAGTATGATGTCATGAAACACATGGTTGGCATTCCAACAAGGCTTTCTATCCTTGAGTCCCTTCGCCTATCGTCTGAAATGCGCGATGCACTTGCCGAGTCCCTATGGAGCCCCTTCAGTTTGAGATGGAGGTAGCAGCTGCGGAAGCCTTCAATGCTGAGACAATTGAGAACGCCGAATGTCAGGCGGTTGTGTCGTTCTCCGGTGAAGATGAGGACCCTCCTATACAGGGTCATATTCGCCCGCTGTACATAACTGGCCACTTCAATGGTGTAAAATTACGTTGCTACTTTGTTGACACGGGTTCCAGAATCAACCTCATCCTGACTCGAACACTGCGAAAGCTGGGTCTGTCTGAAGATGATTTAACTCCCTCTGACCTCAGAATCCATGGATATGACAAGACTGAGCAAACCCCATTCGGCAAGATCCGCCTGAAGACTCAGTTCAGTGGCTTAATTTCCAGCACCAAGTTCATGGTCGTCTCTCAGGACACCACCTACAATGCGTTGATGGGTAGGCCATGGCTCCATCTGCACGCAGCAGTCCCTTCGTCGTATCATCAGTGCCTCAAATACTCCTTCAATGGTCGAGTAGGCGTGCTCCAAGGAGATGTATCTTCTTTCACCTCTTGTGAGGCCCGCTATCTGGAAGCTGATTATTACAAGAGTAAGGATAAGAAAATCCTAGTAAGTGAGGATGAACCCGCCCCGGTCACAAGTGATCCCTGGGCAAGCATGGATGATGTCTACATCCTCCCGATCCATTGATTGGAGGCCATGACCCCCGACATGTGGAAAGGTTTTGTTATTTCAAGTATGAAAGGAAGGCATGTTCCCATGTCCAAGCGACGGCGGAAAATCACCTCGTACTCCTACACCAACCAGGCTCAAGTGATCTCGGAGCCTCCTACCCCTGTGCGGTATCGGAATGTAAAGCTTATGACAACAGCAGTACACCATAGGTGTCTCTTCCTCCGGGCTGGAATCAACCAACTCAGGCCGACACGTCACCACTGCTTTGATGTCATGAAACGTGGCCCCTTATGCTGAAGGCCATATGGGATAGGGTCGACTGCCTTCATTGTTATGGTCTCAATGGCGAGAAAGTCTCCTGATATGATGACCACTACTACTCAAGCCAGCATATAGTATCCCACCTTTTTATAACATAAACATTCATTACATTACACAAAACTGAGTATCTTTAAGGTTTAGTGTCTTGGAAACCAGGAATATAATACGTGAAAACAACATAAAACATTCTTCTTAAACACTTGAAAGGCTTCTACTTAAGTTCATCCTAGGTTCATTACTACATCTCATAACCTGGGAACATACATCAAAAGAAAGGGTGAGCAGAAATACCAGTAAGGGAAACAAGCGAAACATTTTACATATGAACTTGAGATACATCAATAAAGTCATGAAAATAACTTTAAAACATGAGAATGAAATAATGAGGAATATCATAATAAAAATAACATTTTTCATAACTTGAAGATGTGGCTACGATATTTAATATTGACAATCATTTCGTTTCACCAAGGTCCATCCCCAAGGTGTCATAAAACATTACCAAGGTTATTCACCAAGGTATCAGTCTAAAAAGTCATCTCTAGAGATTAAGTCTTTACCCAATGCATTGGAGCGCTATCTGGGTGGAACCATGAAATGTCTTTATTATCATGTGAGCCACATATATCATCATAAATAATTTCACAAAAAACCCATATAGAATAAAATAAATGAGTTTCATTTCATAATCATAACATTTTAAAAACTGCTTTAAAGACATGATCTTTATGTCACTTAAAACCCACGAAAACGGAAAGAGAGTTTCATATATGTAAATCCCAGAATTTAAAATATAACATTATGATAAATATGTGAATAACCCTATAGAAATAAGAGCTTTGATTATTCACTTAATAACATAAAATAATTTTGAGATAAAGAGGGAGACATTTTGAGACGAAAATTATGGAGCATAATGGCTATGATACATGGTTTTAGAAAACATTGAAAAGAGAGGGGACATGAGTCTCCCACTCAAAAACGATACATAAAATAGTAGGGGAACAGAATATAATGTATTTAAGAACATGGTAATGAAATTCTAATTATATACCATATGAAACGAAGAACTTGAAAGGAAGACAAAAAAATAAGATTTCTCTTATGAGAATTCAGCAGCCTAACGACGTCACTTAAAACTTCAAAAAATGGATTGACGAGATCAAATAGGGTCTCTCATTATATGAACGTAAATGACCAGTATGATAGATATAGATATAATACCCCAACATAATGAAAAGGAACTTGAAAGACTTGACCAAAAAATATAACTTGAAAAAGAGAAGGGTGAACGAATCCCTTAAGAATTCGGCAGCCTAACGACGCCACTTAAACTTCAAAAAAATGAATTGACGAGATCAAATAGGGTCTCTCTTCATATGAACATAAAATATCAGTATAATAGATATAGAGATCATACCACAACATAATGAAAAGGAACTTGAAAGACATGACATGAAAGTAGAACTTTGAAAAATGAGAAAGGTGGAGGAATCCCTAAAAATTTCGGCAGCCTAACGACGCCACTTAAACTTCAACAAAAATGAATTGATGAGATAAAATAGGGTCTCCAACCATATGAAAATAAATGATCAGTATGATAGATATAGATATCATACCCCAACATAATGAAAAGGAACTTGAAAGAATTGACATGAAAGTTTAACTTTGAAAAATGGGAAGGGTGAAAGAACCACTTAAAAATTCAACAGCCTAACGGTGCCACTTAAAACATCAAAATACTGAATTGAAGAGATCAAATGGGGTCTCTCATAATATGATAATAAAATATCAGTATGATAAATTTAGAGATCATAACCCAACATAATAAAAAGGAACTTGAAATACTTTACATGAAAATAGATCTTGAAAAATGAGAACGGAGAAAGAATCTGTTACCAAAATTTCGGCAGCCTAACTGCGCCAATTAAAACTTCATAAAACGAAATGATGAGAGTAAGAGGGGATATCTCATCATATAAACATGAAAAGGGAAGTAAGATAAATATAAAAGAACATCCTACCATATAAGAACATGGAGCATAAAAGGAATGACATAAAAGAGATTACATGAAAAGAAAGAGAGAGGTCGGATTCCTTACCTTAAAACGTAACTCTTAAAACTCAAAGGTTGGGACCTTGAGGGATTGGGGGCACCTTAGTAGGAATATTTGGGAGTTAATGAGACCATAAATTCGTTGGGGAGAGTGGGGAGTCGAAATGGATGAAAGGATGGCTTGGTATTTATAGGGAAAGTGAGAGGACAAGGCATTAATGGCCAAGGGACACCTCAAAAGTGGTTTTCTCAAAACCATGTGCTCTCCCATGGTATTTCCCATAGAGTTAGGCCACATGGGGCCCCACATACAATAATTCATCACCTTTGGTTGACCATCCCTTAAACTATCTCATGGAATCATCATGACATAGTTATGATTTCATTAAACATCCTGAAACCCTAAAACTGTATTTTTACTATTCACTGAAAATTCAACTTTCTCAGAAAAATCCCAAAATTTCACATTAACCAAATATCAATGCTCAGATTTCATAAATTAACTCCATTTTATAAAAATTATTTTTTAAATATTTTTAATTTAATTTTTAAATAAATACACTATTCACCGAAAATTCATTTTTTAGAAAAAACCCCAAAAATTACCTTAACATAATATCGATGCTCTGAGTTCAAAAATGAAATCCATTTTATAAAAATAATTTTCTAAATATTTTTAATTTAATTTTTAATTAAAAAACACTATGCACCCAAAAAAACTAATACTTGAATAATAATTTATGAAACTGTTATTTAACCATTTTATTGAATCACATTACATAATCAAGGTGCTTAGATTATTTTAATACTTTCTTTAAGTAAGATTACTAATCCATTTGGTCACATTACTAATCCTAAGAATAAAATCACTATTCATATTTTAATATTCATCAAAAATCAAGTTGATCTTATTAGACTCTAAATTTCGTACTGAACATAATTGTATAAGACCATTTTTTGAATATCATTACACATTTTTAATTATTTAAGGTTTACATAAACATTTTTAAAATATACTTTTTCTAAAATTCATCAAAAATATGCATAATATATTTATCCGTTCATTTGAAAATTCATAAACTTCATCATAAGAAGAAATCCCAATTTTTATTTAAAACAAGGATTACACAAGGCAGTTGCGGTCTCCTTACATAGCCCCTTATCACACCAGCATAGGACCTAAGTGTAAGGTGTGCTAAGGTGAGAGAATCTGAGTGAGGCTCGACTAACATCGCACGAGTAGTAATTTCTATCAGTTTGAACTTTTCACAAAGGCGATTCCTTTCTAGCTTCACACGATGAAGTTCGGCTTGGGTTTGGTCCAGATCGAAGCCCAGTGGTGCTACTTCCTTCCCAAGTTCTGTTAGATGGGCTTCAATCGGTCCAAGACTACTGGGTGAGTCCATCAAATATACTTTCTATAATAATTAACCAAGATTACTTGTATTTAGAGACAATAATCCAAACGTTTAGTTTCCAGGGTTCATATTGACCAATGGTCATATAACAGTCAAAACCCAATGGTCTCATTTTAATTATACTCATGTTATCAAATGAAACATTTTTTTTGAGTATAAAAATAAAATAAAATAACACATAAAATTAGGAAACAATATTTATTCAAAATTTAGGGTCATTGCAATATTCCCCCTTAATAAATTGCGTCCTCACAATTTTTAAAATTGGGTTTTGAAATTTCATTGAAAGTCCCACATTGGAAAAGGAGTCAGTAAAACTATTACATTAAAAGAAAGAAAGGGAAGTACAAAGGTCACCCGAGTTAGCCCACACTAGGATTCCATGTAGGAAAACATGGATATGGAGGAGAAAACAAAGGGTCACGTTCTGAGGGAGAGTGATAGAAAACATGATTAGGAGAAAGCTAACCATAAGAAAATCCCAAACTTATGATGTGTGTAAACGGACTTTGATTACCTAGTAGGAAACGTAAACCAACAATGTTTTTGTTTTACGTTCCATTTCATAATTTTGAGGAATTCATTTACTACATAGAACAAAAACATAAGAAAATATACCTACCTTCATGTAGAGTTTCATCCTTTAATAAATTTCTACCAAAACTAATCTTTTCTCCAAATGATGATCATTCAAAACAACTTGGTCTCATCAAAACACAAGAATCATCTTCTAGAGAATCACATAATCCACAGAAGATTAACTATGTATTTCATCTATCTTTAAAAATTATCCCAAAAACAGAAAGGATAAGGTAAAACAACTATTCAAAAAGAAATAATCCCATAGGAATGGAAACTACTTTTAAATCTTCAAAGTTCCATGGTACTACCCAAAGTTCATCATAGAACATTCCATAAATAACGGTCCTTAAAATTCCTCAAAATAAACCAAACTATTATTGAAACCCAAATACAAGAGGGATTTGATAACATAGTCTTCCAAAATAAACTTCATTGTTCATCTCCAAACAACATCAACCAATCCTAACATCTTATAACAAAAGTAGCTAACCTAAACACATTTTACCCAGGATAGGTTAATCATTCCCATAAGTAACCTAAATTACTATAAGTCCACCTTAAATTCATTGATTCTTCAAAATATAAGTCAACCTTACTCCTCAATGAAAATACCATAGTAATCTATTTACGTCGATCATATAGAGTCCCCAAAATAGCGAACGTCTTCCAAAATAATAATCATCTTTTAATCCCTTAATGATCTCTGTCATTTTAATACGACAATCGTCTCATTTCCTATCACTTTGGTTGTTGGGACCTATTCTTCCATTTCCCGCCATTAACTAAGAAAAGAAACTATAATTAGGAACTTAAATACTTAGCCAATAATCATGAAAATGAAACTTTAAGCATATAAGGATAAATTGTAGAAGAAAAGTATACCCTAACTTGTGAACCCCTAGGTTTCAAACTAGGTTATCCATGATCATATATTCTTATGTGAATTTTATTTTGTTTTATCATTGTTTCTTTAATAATGGTTCATACTAAGCTTATGAATTTACCAAAGCATATCCCTCGGGAGTGTCGTAACCAAGAGTGCAGCAAGGCCCGTTGTCGTGTACCAGTTCCCGTTCGAGTATAGATCAAAGCGGTGTTTTCAGGTTTTACCCCAATGTACATCTGTGCCAGATCCACCTCTACCTGCTCGTATCCAGATAGGGATGTATTTGCTTGGAAACCCCTTACTCAATACTCACCAAAATACCATGAAGATTTCCTATATTTAAACTTTTCTATAGGGTTCTTCCTAGATTTTTCATATCCTAATTTCCACAAATAACTTAACCATCCATTGATATAAACTATAGCATCCCGCCTTTTTATAACATAAACTTTCATTACATTACACAAAACTGAGGATCTTTAAGGTTTAGTGTCTTGGAAACCAGGAACATAATACATGAAAACAACATAAAACATTATTCTTAAACACTTGAAAGGCTTCTCCTTAAGTTCATCCTAGGTTCATTACTGCATCTCATAACCTGGGAACATACATCAAAGGAAAGGGTGAGATGAAGACCCAGTAAGGGAAACAAGCGAAACATTTTACATTTGAACTTGAGATACATCAATAAAGTCATGAAAAGAACTTTAAGGAATGAGAATGAAATCATGAGGCATATCATAATAAAAATAACATTTTTCATAACTGAAAGATGTGGCTACAACATTTAATATTGAAAATAATTTCTCTTCACCAAGTTTCATCCCCAAGGTGTCATTAAAAATTACCAAGGTTATTCACCAAGGTATCAGTCTCAAAAGTCATCTCTAGAGATTAAGTCTTTACCCAATGCATTGGAGCGCTATCTGGGCGCACCCTTGACATGTATTTATTATCATGTGATCCACATATATCATCATCAATCATTTCATAAACAACCCATATAGAATAAAATAAATGGGTTTCATTTCATAATCATAATGTTTTAAAAGCTTCTTTAAAGACATGATCTTTATGTCACTTTAAACCCACAGAAATGGAAAGTGAGTTTCATATATGTAAATCCCAGAATTTAAAATATTACATTATGATATATATGTGAATAACCCTATAGAAATAAGAGCTTTGAGTATTCACTTAATAACATAAAATAATTTTGAGATAAAGAGGGAGGCATTTTGAGACGAAAATTATGCAGCATAACGGCTATGATACATGGTTTTAGAAAACATTGAAAAGAGAGGGGACATGGGTCACCCACTAAAAAATGATACATAAAACAGTAGGGGAACAAAATATAATGTATTTAAGAACATGTTAATGAAATTTTAATGATATACCATAAGAAACAAAGAACTTGAAAGGAAGACCAAAAAAATAAGATTTCTCTTATGAGAATTCAGAAGCCTAACGGCGTCACTTAAAACTTCCAAAAATGGATTAACGAGATCAAATAGGGTCTATAATAATATGAACATAAATGATCAGTATGATAGATATAGATATCATACCCCAACATAATGAAAAGGGACTTGAAAGACTTGACCAGAAAATATAACTTGAAAAACAGAAGGGTGAACGAATCCCTTAAAAATTCGGCAGCCTAACGACGCCACTTAAACATGAAAAAAATGAATTGACGAGATAAAATAGGGTCTATCATCATATGAACATAAAATATCAGTATGATAGATATAGATATTATACCACAACATAGTTAAAAGGAACTTGAAATACATGACATGAATGTAGATCTTTGAAAAATGAGAAAGGTGGATGAATCCCTAAAAATTTTGGCAGCCTAACGGCGCCACTTAATCTTCTACAAAAATGAATTGATGAGATCAAATACGGTATCTCACCATATGAAAAAAAAAGATCAGTATGATAGATATAAAGATCATACCCCAACATAATGAAAAGGAACTTGAAAGACTTGACATGAAAGTATAACTTTGAAAAATGAGAAAGGTAAAAGAACCACTTAAAAATTCGGCAGCCTAACAGTGCCACTTAAAACATCAAAATACTGAATTGAAGAGATAAAATGGGGTCTCTCATCATATGATCACAAAAGATCAGTATGATAAATTTAGATATCATACCCCAACATAATAAAAAGGAACTTGAAATACTTTACATGAAAATAGATCTTGAAAATGAGAAGGGAGAAATAATCCGTTACAAAAATTTCGGTAGCCTAACGGCGCCACTTAAAACATCATAAAACGAAAGGATGAGAGTAAGGGGGGATCTCTCATCATATAAACATGAAAATTTCAGTAAGAGGAATATAAAATAACATACTCCCACATAAGAACATGGAGCATAAAAGGAATGACATAAAAGAGATTACTTGAAAAGAAAGAGAGAGGTCAGATCCCCTACCTTAAAATGTAACTCTTAAAACTCAAAGGTTGGGACCTCTAGGGCTTGGGGGCACCTTAGGAGGACTCCTTGGGAGGAAATGAGACTAGAAATTCTTCGGGGGAGAGTGGGGAGTCGAAATGGATGATAGGATGGCTTGGTATTTATAGGGAAAGTGAGGGGACAAGGCATTAATGGCCAAGGGACACCTCAAAAGTGGTTTTCTCAAAACCATGTGCTCTCCCATGGTATTTCCCATGGAGTTAGGCCACATCGGGCCCCACATACAATAATGCATCAACTTTGGTCGACCATCCCTTAAAATATCTCATGGAATCATCATGACATAGTTATGATGTCATTAAACATACCGAAACCCTAAAACTGTATTTTTACTATTCACTGAAAATTTAACTTTCTCAGAAAAATCCCAAAATTTTCACATTAACCAAATATCAATGCTCTGATTTCAAAAATAAACTCCATTTTATAGAAATAATTTTATAAATATTTTTAATTTAATTTTTAAATAAATACACTATTCACTGAAAATACATTTTTTTAGAAAAACCCCTAAAAATTACCTTAACATAATATCGATGCTCTGAGCTCAAAAATGAAATCCATTTTATAAAAATAATTTTCTAAATATTTTTAATTTAATTTTTAATTAAAAAACACTATTCACCTGAAAAAACTAATACTTGAATAATAATTTATGAAACCGTTATTTAACAATTTTATTCAATCACATTACATAATCAAGGTGCCTAGATTATTTTAATACTTTCTTTAAATGAGATTACTCATCCATTTGGTCACATTACTAATCCTAAGCATAAAATCACTATTCATAATTTACTATTCATCAAAAATCATGTTGATCTTATTAGGCTCTAAATTTCATACTGAATATAATTGTAGAAGACCATTTTTTGAATATCATTACACATTTTTAATTATTTAAGGTTTACATAAACATTTTTAAAATATCCTTTTTCTAAAATTCATCAAAAATATGCATACTATATTTATCCGGTCATTTGAAAATTCATAAACTTCATCATAAGAAGAAATCCCAATTTTTAGTTAAAACAAGGATTACACAAGGTAGTTGCGGTCTCCTTACATATCCCCATATCACACCAGCATAGGACCTAAGTGTAAGGTGTGCTAAGGTGATAGAATCTGAGGGAGGCTCGGCTAACATCGCAAGAGTAGTAATTTCTATCAGTTTGAACTTTTCGCAAAGGCGATTCTATTCTAGCTTCACACGATGATGTTCGGCTTGGGTTTGGTCCAGAGCAAAGCCCAGTGGTTCTACATCCTTCCCAAGTTCTATTAGATGGGCTTCGATCGGTCCAAGACTACTGGGTGAGGCCATCAAATCTTCTTTCTATAATAATTAACCAAGATTACTTGTATTTAGATACAATAATCAAAATGTTTAGTTTCCAGGGGTCATATTGACCAATGGTCATATAACAGTCAAAACCCAATGGTCTCATTTTATTTATACTCATGTTATGAAATGAAACATTTTCGTTGAGTATAAAAATAAAATAAAATAACACATAAAATTAGGAAACAATATTTATTCAAAATTTCGGGTTGTTACACGGCACCAGCTGCCCATCAGGTTTTGATAGCCCAGAAGTATCTCCCTTTGCAGGAAATCCTCCCACGGGTGGAAAGGAAGACCTGGAGGATGCTCACCCCGCCTTTGAGGAAGGCGTCTCTACCACAGTTGATGAATTGGTACAGGTGAACCTTGGTAGCGAGGCAGATCCGAGACCCACATTGATCAGTGCATCCATGTCCCCTGAGGAGCGACAGCGGTACATATACTTTCTCAAACAACACCGTGACGTGTTTGCCTGGAGTTACAACGAGATGCCAGGACTAGGTCCCCAGGTAGTCCTTCACCGTCTGGGCCTCCTGGAAAACCATTGTGGGTTTAAGCAGCCTCCCAGGAAGATGCACCCTTCTCATGGTGTTGTGGTTGAGGCCGAAGTTGACAAGCTTATCAAATCCAACTTCGTTAAGGAAGTCCAGTACCCCATGTGGCTTGCCAACATTGTGCCAGTCAGGAAGAAGAATGGTCAGATCAGAGTCTGCATCGACTTTCGCGATCTTAATCTCCACTGCCCAAAGGATGACTTCTCACTCCCAGTGACTGAGTTATTGATTGATGCCACGGCTAGGTTCCAATCTCTCTCTTTCATGGATGGGTATTCCGGGTACAACCAGATCCGGATGGTCCCCGAGGACTAGGATTCCACTTCCTTAAGGACTCCCCAAGGTACCTCTTGCTACCAGGTTATTCCCTTCAGCTTGAAAAATACAGGTTCCACTTATCATAGGGCCATGCATCGCATATTCAAGACGATTCTCCGGATGCTGGTGGAATGATACGTAGATGATCTAGTGGTCAAATCATGCTAGTGCCGGGACCATCTCAAAGACCTTGAGAAAGTGTTCGGTTTCCTCCGTTTCCGTCACCTAAAGATAAACCCGTTGAAGTGTGCCTTCGGGGTCACCTCTGGGAAGTTTCTTGACTTTTTTGTTAGATAGCGAGGCATTGAGATCGACCCAGAGAAGATCAAGGCCATCAGCCAAATGCCCCCCCGGGAAATATTCGGGAACTTCAAGGTCTCCAAGTCCACTTATCCTATATACGCCGATTCATCGCAAATCTGGGCGGAAAGTGTAAGCCCTTTTCCTGGATCATGAAGAAGGGCATCGCTTACGAATGGGATGAGGAGTGTCGGACCGCCTTCGAGGAAATCAAGAAGTATCTTCTCTAACCTCCGTTTTGGATGCCACCCATCTTTGGAAACCCACTGTTCCTTTATTTGACCGCCCTGGAACGATCCCTCGGTGCACTGATCGCCCAGAAGAATAACGGGGGTACTGAGAACAACCTCTACTATCTCAGCTGCATGCTTCTTGATACAGAGGTCAGATACTCCCCTATCAAAAAGAGCTGCCTTGCGCTCGTCTTTGCCGTACAGAAGTTGCGGCATTACCTGCAGCACCATGAGGTAAAATTGGTCTCCCAGGTAGACCCACTAAAGTACATCCTTAACCGCCCCATGTTGACTGGCCGACTAGAACGGTGGGCAGTGATTATCCAGCAGTTTGATATCAAGTTTTTACCTCAGAAGGCCATTAAAGGACAGGCGTTGGCAGACTTTTTAGCTTCCCATCCAACCTCTGTGGATCAATCCCTGGACCTAGATTTTCTTGATGATACGATCCTCTCAGTCGATCGTGTCGTCCCGTGTTGGCAAATGCACTTTGACGGTGCCTCCCGGAGCCCCACTGGTAAGAGGCTCAATGATCCTAATCTCAACAGAGTGGGCCTGGGTATTGTATTCATTACCCCGTTGCAAGCCGTCCTACCATACTTGTTCCTATTGTCAGAAGGTTGTACCAACAACGAGGTGGAGTACCGGGCTCTCATCACTGACCTCGAGTTGGCCCTTGAGATCGACGTGCCCCATCTACATGTGAAAGCAGATTCTGAACTGGTAATCAAACAGGTCAATGGCATTTATGTCGTTAGGAATCCAGAGCTTGTACCATTCCTGGAGTGCACCATCCGCATAATGGCCCAGTTCTATTCTCGACCAGAGATTACCCATGTCCCACGGTCACATAACGGCCAAGCAGACTCCTTGGCTAGCTTAGCTGCGTCGCTCGTAGAACCTGAGCAAGATGATTTGATCATACATGTGGCACACCAGAGAGTCATTTCCCCCATCACCCAAGAGGAAAATGATGGCCTGCGGTTAAGTCATTTCACTGTCCAGCCCTCTACGTCAGGGGTCTCGGGTTCGTCTAACACAGTGGTTGATGCCACTCCCGACTGGAGGGCACCTTTTGTCGAGTATCTCCAAAATGGTCGCCTCCTGGACGACCGGACCGAGCGCGAGCGGATCCGACGCCGTGCACTGAAATATACCCTCCAGAGTGGCCCCAGTCTTGAAAAGATCCTTTATAAGCGGAGCTTCGATGGCGTCCTCCTCTGTTGCATTCAAGGAGTAGAGATTCCTCAAGTTATGCAAGAGGTTCACGCCAGTTCCTGTGGTGCCCATCAAGCTGGGCCGAAGTTGTCCCATCAAATCTGGAGGTTGGGGTACTTCTGGCCCTCTATGATCCACGATTGTATCCGGTATTCCAAGAGATGCCATGCATTCCATGTTCACCCCAACTTCCTTCATCGGCCGCCGGAGCCCCTCCACCCCACCAAGTACTCTTGGACATTTACGGTATGGGGACTTGATGTAGTGTGACCATATCCACCAGCAACGGCTCTCCATTATAGGTTCATCCTGACTGCTACATATTGCTTTTCCAAGTGGGTAGAGGCAGTTCCACTCAAAGAGGTCAAGGCCCGTTCCATCACTGACTTTGTGAGCTCCAATATTATACACCGGTTTGGGGTCCCTCACGCCATCCTCACCAATAACGGCACCAACTTCCGAGCGGCTGAGCTGAAGAAATTGTACACCAAGTACGACATCCGTTTGAACCATACCTCCCGCTATCACACGTAGGAAAAAGGAAAAATCGAGGCATTCATCAAAACTCTCTCTAACATTCTGCAGAAGATGGTTGGTCAGAACAAGAAAAGTTGTCCGGACAAGCTCCCCAACGCCCTCTGGGATTATCAAACGACGACTCTCAACTCTACCCAGGTGACCCCATATTCCCTAGTGTATGTGGCTGAGGTCGTCCTACCCATTGAGATCCAGCTGCCATCATTACGCACTACATTCTATGACCAGCAGGTGCCAGATGAGGTGGCCGAAATCCGTCTAGCTGAATTAGAAGCACTGGACGAGAACCGGCTTCATGCCCTGCACAATCTGGAAAGGCATCAGAATAAGATAGCGAGGACCTTCAACAAGAAGGATCGACTCCGTTCTTTTCTACAGGGCGACCTAGTGCTTTCCCTTTGAGCGCCAATGATCCCCAGTAGGAAACCGCCCAAGCTAGAACCCAAATGGGAAGGGCCTTATATCATCCATAAGGTTTACCCCAACGGGGCGTACTCCTTGGTGACCACAGATGGTGAGCGTGTAACTCCTCCCACCAATGCTAGGTTCCTCAAGCAGTACTTCGCCTGATCTTAGATGGTCCAACACGACCTTCAAGTGTATGGTCCTGCACGACCTTAAACTGCACCGCAGTCCTGCAGGATGATAAACTGCAAAATGGTCCGAGCTCAATGACCTTAAACTAAGATCTCCCCTCATCCTTACTGTAAGACGTTAAACTGCAAGCTAGTCATGCCTTCCTGACCGAGGCTCAGCCTCAGGCCCCTTGGCCTCCTCGGGCCCCCGGCCCCCTTCCTTACTGCAAGACGTTAAACTGCAAGTCAGTCAGGCCTCCCTGACCAATGCGCAGCCTCGGACCCCTTGGCCTTCGTCGACTCGGACTCTCTTATTGGATTATACGGTGTGGTGTGGGATTACATCCTCATTCGCGTCGGGTTACCCATTGTACCTTACATATACCCAGTTGAGACACATTTCTCGTCCAGAACAATGCTAAACTGCGCTTCAAGAACTATGTGTGGCTTGATTCCCATCATAATGGGATATGTAGGAACTCTCGTATGCCTCGTCTTGAGCCCAGCCCCAAGATCTTATCTTCCACTATCCCCCCCTGGGAATAGTTTCCTCAGAGGGTCCTTGCGTAGCGAGGAGTATGCTTTCTTAGACCCGCTCATAAAACCCCGCTCATAAAAGGATTGTAAGGGTTGCACCATGTGCCCACTCCTGTTCTTCTATCCTCCCACGTCCTCACCAAATGACGTTAAACTGCATGGCCTTCAAGAACTATGTATGGATTGATTCACATCCTAATGGGATATGTAGGAATGACCAGACATTTCTTCCATTGGCCCAGACCAAAAACCAAAATCTTCTCCTCGGGTCAAGATATATGGCAGGGTGCACACTTTTTCCCCAACTCACATTGATCAAGCCTTGACCTGGCTGCACGTCCCCCCTGAAGATGTTCGCCTCTTTCGTGGATGGATACAGCTATGCTTCACCCACTCCTTGACTGGGATTCCATCATTTTTCACACCCGGATGGACCCCCAAGAACGGCCCAGATACTACACCCAAGTGCCCTCCTACCGATACAGGCCAACACCCCCAAGGGTTTCCAAGCAACAAGACGATACAAGTCCCGCATTGCGAATTTTGTCAACGGTCGACACTCATTTGTTTCTCCCATATCAGATCACCATAGGAACGCTGTGTTTCGAACATGGTCAATGGTGTCCTGGATCCTCGGGTCCACCCCGAGATGGCCCAAACATCGAGTGCAGTAACTCATTTGGCCCCATCCTGAAGCGCCAAACTTCCCTCCGGGTGGTGCCAGCGGTTGGGCCCACGGCCCCGATTCTCTTATAAGGAATGTACGACGTGGTGTAGGATTACTTCCTCTTTCATGTCAGGTTACTTGCCATTCCGTACACATCCCCGGACAAAATATAGTTATCTCTTTCCCCGTACTTGCTACAAGATGTTAAACTGCAAGTTAGTCAGGCCGTCCTGACTGAGGCCCAGCCTCATGCCTCCCTCACTGAGGCCTCGCCTCAGGCCCTTTGGCCTTTTCGGGCCCTAGCCCAAGCTCTTACCTGGAGAGTTTGGTGTGGTGAAGGATTATATCCACATTCACATCAGTTTGTTCAGCGTACCAGACACCTCCTATGTCCAGGGAATCCTATTCCCCGACCCTCATCCTCACTGCAAAATGCTAAACAGTGAGCTTGTCAGGCCTTCCTGACCGAGGTTGAGCCTCCGGCCCCTTGGCCTTATCGGGCCCCCGGGCCCAGGTTCTGTCCCACAAGATCGTGCGTTGTGGTGCGGGATTACGTCCCCATTCACGTCAGGCTACTCACCGCATCGTACACATCCTTGTTAGGGTATCCTGCCCCTGGGTATATTCTAGAAATACGTATGGCTTGATTCCCATCCTTATGGGATACATAGGACCACCCGAATGACTAAGCTTCGGGTCCATCCCCATCTCTTTAGAATCTCTATCCCTTCTTGGCTCCTTGGACTACCCTTCCTCCACGAAGGGTGTATATGGTGTGGTATGGGATTATGTCTTCATTCACGTCGGTCCTGTAATGACCATGCCACGTACCTCTCCCTCCCGAGCTATTCCGTCGACCCCTTTCAGTGGTTCACCAATGTTCCTAAGGGTACTCTGGTTTATTACCTGGAATTCCAAACATTACTCGGACACGTCTGCACCCGCTTTCCAGGCTTTGTGTATCCCTGCATCAGGGCTTCCATCATCTTTCACACCTGGAGGGACCCTCCAAGAACGGCCTGGATACTATGCCCAAGGGCTCTCCTACCGTTACGGGCCAACGCCCCTGAGGGTTTCAGACAACAAATCAATAAAATCTCGCGTTGCGAATTTGGTCAGTGGTCGATGCTCGTTTGTTGTTCCCACCTCAGGCTAACGCGATATGGACACTGTTTTTTCCGCCACGGTTAACAGTTTTCCTCTATCACCACACCAACCCCATTCATCCCAAAATTTCGGTTACACAATTCACATCCTTCTCCAGTCTCATCATGTCCAAGTAGAGTCTTGGAACTCTTGGTACTTTTCCTCCGTGCACGTCTGCGCGTTGGGGGAACAAGTCGTGTCAAAGGTGTCCTTCGGGGCTCTCTGTCGACTCCCCTTTGATGGAAACCCCATGTATTGTGATAAGGATTCCCCCCCCCCACTTATTTCCCTCACTGAGTTTAACTCACATGAGCTTAGGGATTCGGTTGAAGTCTGCACTTACTCAGGAAGTTTTCACCATTCACGGTCCGATCTCTAAGACCATAAACTAAGATCTCCTCAGAATTACGTTCAGCTTGATTCCCATCCTCACGGGATACGTAGGACCGCCCGGACGCCTTGTCTTCGGGTCTAGCCCAATTAGAGATCTAGTCTCTCCCCCCTTGTTTCACCTCTTACCTCTATATAGGCCCCTCGGCCTGAGGTATCCCTCTCGGAGTGACGTACAGTGTGATGTGGGGTCATTTCATGTCTCCATTAATTGTGTTTCATGACACTTCACACATTCCCCTCCTAGCATCACCTATGCTACGTCCACACTGCATGACCTTAAAATGCATGCTTGGTCCTGTCAAATGACCCTAAACTATGACATTATCATCCTGGCCGCACGACGAAAAACAGAACTGCATTGTGATGACCTCATTTTAGAGGACGTCATGTTGGGTACTGGTCACGTGCCATGACAATTTTCAACGCCTATCACAGCTTGATTCTTGTGGCGATACCAGGACCTACTACCCTAGGCCTGTCGCTTCACAAAAAAACCACTCACCTTAAAGGACAAACAAGATTTACCAAATTCCGCTTCTTTTAGTGCATGGGCCACGCCCGCACTCCTCTTTTTCCCCAGCACTGGTACCCTACCATACCACCCTGCATAACTACGTATGGCTTGATTCTCATCCTTATGAGATACGTAGGAGCGCCAGGGCACTTCCCCGCAGGCCCAGCCTAACCTTTGTGTTCAGTCCCTCGACTCGAGCTTTTCCCCAGAGAACACATGGTAAGTAGGGCTTAGTTCCTCATTCATGTAGGGTTTTGTAACCGCCTTTCCATGTGTCCCCTGCTCCCCTTACCCATTCATGGTCCGAGTTATAAGACTATAAACTAAGACTCTTTCAGGAACTACATGAGGCTTGATTCTCATCCTTATGAGATACGTAGGAGCGCCCGGGCACTTTCCCGTGGGCCCAGCCTAACTTTCGCTTTCAGTCCATTGACCTAAAACCTCTCCCAAGGGGGTCGTACGATGTGAGATGGGATTATGTCCTCATTCACATCGGTTTGTTCACCGCACCATACACACCCCTATTCCCATTCACTCCAGGTGTTTGAGTTACTCCACCATGTGCCTCTTATGTTTCCTCCCACCCTTTGGTCCGAATTCTACGACCCTAAACTAAGATATCCCTATGAGAAAGGACTCTTCTCCCTCTATCTAATACGTCTCGTTGTTGTATTTAGATGTGTTTTGACAAAGAGCCTGAAGTGTGGAATTTTCATGGGGACATTCCCCTCGTCCTATGACCAAGCTTCGTGAGCTCGCTATTTGGATCCTCATCCTCTTCCACATCCAAAAGGACCCTCGGACGACATGGATACTAGGATTAAGGGCTCTCCATGGATGCTGGACCTAAGGGACCTCCAATCGTTTCGGGCCAACATCCCTAAGGATCTTTGACAACATTTTCAACATGGTCTCGTGTTTCAAACATGGTCAATGGTCAACCCTCATTTGTTTGTCCCCATTCTAGGCTAACGCGATATGGATGCTGCATTTCCGCCATGGTTAACAGTTATCCTCTATCAATACGTCTCCGTCATTGTGATCCAAATCTCGAGCGTCATGATTCACACATTTCCACTTCCTCATGGTCAAGTGGAATTCCAACATATTCGGCTCTATCTCTTCGCGCATCTAAGTGCGCCACATGGGCGTGTTAGTATCATGGGGCCGGTATTCAACAAGCGTATCTCCATCCTAACCTCCCATTTTCTGTGTCGGGAAAGTCCCACCACTACTTGTTTCCCACACCAAGCATGGATTAAATGGGCTTAGTAGTTTTGGAAGGATGTGTACCAACACGGCCAGGATTCTCATCGTCATGCATGACGTTAAACTACACTTCCAGAACTACGTATGGCTTGATTCCCATCCTCATGTGATACGTAGAGACACCTTGGTATTTTGCCTAGGGTCCAACCCATAGAAATCATTAATCCCATCCTTCCCCTTTCCGCCCCCTGGTCGGACCCCTCGCTAGAGAGGCCCTGTCCTAAAGAAGGAAGGATCCATGACCAAACCAATGCACCCATCTGGCATACTCCCACCACAGTGGTGTAACTACCTATGTGTCAGATTCTATTCGGATAAGCCATCATTCCATACTCCACACTTTGCGTGCCCCTTATTCAGACCCTCATCCCCTTTCATGTCTGAAGGGACCCCCTAATGGCCTGGTCTCATGCCGCATTGGCTCACCTACCGTCCTGGGCCAACATTCCGGAAGACTGGTCATGTTTGGAGGGACCCCCCAACAGTATGGATGCCCGACCCAGGGTCCACCAACTGTCCTGGTTCAACGTCCCGAATGATTGATCGACAACATTTGTGACATGGTCCCGTGTTTCGAACATGGTCAATGGTCGACCCTCATTTTTTGTCCCCATTTCAAGATAACGCAGTAAGGATAACGCTTCTCCTCCATGGTTAACGGCTTTCCTTTATTGTCACGCCTTCCCCATAGTGCTCCGAATCTTGGGCATCGTAATTCACGCTTCCTGTTTCCGTCTGTTCGGACCGATTTCAGTGCCCCTAGCGTTGCACCGTTCGTGCATGAGGGCACGCTGAAGAAATGGTAATTTGGCTGTTTTGAGAATTTCCTTCTCCGGCCTAGCCTCTCCCATCTTTTAGAAATCCGGACTAGTAATCCAAATCCTAGATGCCTGGAGCTTGGTCTCCACTCCTATGTTAGGTGGGACGATAAGGCAACTATCTCCTATTTCTCACATCGGGATTGACCCACATGAGCTTGGGGAATTAGCGCCGAACATCCCACAAACATTGTAGGGATGTAACAAACCGATTTAAACAGTGGAAATCGTGCGTGCTACGGCATTCAAAACAAAGGGAGAAATTGAAGCGCGAATGTACCAATAAAAGGTTATTAGTTTGTTACAGTACCCGAGGGTCGACTCCCCCGATGGACGGGTTGACCCCGTCAAAAGAGTGTTGCAGCTCCACCACCCTTCGGCTTGTGGCATCCAAGACATGCTGCCACTGACTCAGCTCCCGCTCCTCCTCAGCAGTGGCGGGGCGCAGTTCGTCAGCCTTGGATCTGGCCCTCTCTACCCTAGCCTGAATGGCAGCCATCTTTCTAGAAGCCTGCCTCATATGCTCCTCCAACTCTGCCATCTGGGCCTTCAACTGTGAGACCAGCTCAGATTGTGCATTGTGAGAGGCTGAGTGCTCATCTGCCCGGGTCTGCACCTGTTGGACCTCGTTTTCAGCCTCCTAGAGCTTCTTGATGTTTGTCTCCTTCCTCCGCTGCCAGCCCATGCTGAGCCATGGATCATGCTCCCAGATCTTCTCATCCATAAGATCTCGGACGAGGATGTGAGGATGTTGGTCATCCACTCCCCCAGCACATAGATCACACAACCGTGAGCGAAGTCTGTCCATTTGGTCCAGCCATAGCGCTTGGGGGGTGTCCTTGATGAAGCACCTGATTAGCTTCCACGACTGGCGGTGGACTATTCTACTGTCTTCTTCGTCGAATCCCATTTTTTCCCAGTCTGCATGATTGGCAGGCTCGTACGCAGGATACGCCCGCAGGAAGTCCCCGGAGGGATCTGCATCTGGCGTTGAATCTGACGCGACATCTGGCGCCGAAGCATGCACGACAGGAGTGGGACCGGCCGGTCGATCCTCTTCATCAGAGTCCACCTCAATGACCTCGGGCACGACCCTGCTTGTGGTCCCGCCAGTGATGATGTGTGTTGCAGATCGGGGAGATGGGGGGACTATCGCCACCATCACCGGTATGCCTCTAGGACGGATGCCACCAGAAATCCCGACTAGCTTTGCCACAGCAGCCCACACCAGTCGGAGAACTGCACGACAGAGAGGGACATAAATGTTAGTTGTCATAGTCTACATATGGAAACATGGAAGTCGGTAGAGGAAACTTACAGAGATCGACCTCCTGGTGCTTCTCTTGAGCCGATACTGACGGGACCCCGAGGCGAGGCCCTCTGTATACTGTTGGAAGGTCTGGAGATTCCGGAGGAGCCACCTCGGGTGCTCTAGTCCCACCAGATGCGGAACTGGACGCAGCCATAAGCGCGGGTTCTGATGGCCCTGCATCATCACCCACCGAGGGGCAAGAACAAGGCATGCATACAAGTTCCTCCTGCATGGATCAAACAACGGTGATAAGTCCATAATGACCCAAGAACGGACCATAAGGAAAGATGTTCGGAATGCTACCTCGAGAACCTCTGCGAAATCATCGGAATATGCGCCTTGATCTCTAACCTCGCCCTCCTCCAACAGGATCCCTCCTCCAGCCTCATCCTCCCGAGAGGAGTCCTATGATTATTCTTACAGGGGAAGTGATCCCTCAGATCGGCAGCTAAAAACTGTGGGGGGACCGTTCGATCCAACAGTACCCTCACCCGGTCTATCATTGGGTGAGGGATACCACTAGAGTGAACGTAATCCTCCATCTCATCCAAGTATTGCTATGCCCCCGCCAGAGACGCCATGAAACCAGCCCGGACTGGGACTATTCCTGGTAACTCCATCCCGAGGTGATTCAAGTGCGCCCATATCTCGGGTGGGATGAGGAATTGCCGGTTGACATCCCAAATGTCCTAGGCTTCCAGGAAGATGGCATCCTCTGCAATGTCAATATGACGCAGCCGCTTCCCCGGAGCCTAAGTGGATATCCTACGAAATACCCTCGGTGGCCGCCCCTCAGGATGGACCTACTCTTCTGGAATCACCGGATCTGCCGCTGCTGCCACACCCTCGGCTGGTGCGGGTCTTGCCGCCACGGCAGCCCCGCCACCGCGAGAGGCCCTAGTTGCCCTCCGACCCCGACCTCGGGATAGAGGAGGCCCACCGTCACCAACCCGAATAGTTGGCAACTTCAGCATCTCCCCTGGGTAAGCAGCCTCCCAAATAATGGGATACTCACTCACCAATCCTAATGTGGTGGTGGATGGAGGCAATGCAATTCACATCTTACCGTCTTCTCGTGTGAACATGAGCCACAACTGCCTCATCACACACGGGTGCTCCTCGTGACGCACCTCCCAGTAGACCTACGGGGTCAGCCGCTGGAGGCACCGGAACTGCCTCGCAAACCGATGCAGGGTGTACGGTTCGTAGAGCGGCTCACAATCCACTCGTTCCACCAAAACACCACCTAGAAAGGCCAGGAGGTAAGCCCGGTTCTCTTCCGTTCCCCGCCCGTCGTCAGTAAGTATCCCCGTCAGCAATGGGAATGGGTGGAAATTAAACTCATCCGCCCTCCACACCCGGTTCAGCACCATCGGCATGGTTAGTTTGAACGGGAAGCTCCTGGCCGCATTCAGGATGGAGGGGCAGAAGTTTGATCCTGGAGACGAGATAGGGTTTGGATACTCATTGATCCCCCTCATGAGCGCCGCAATCCACCCATACAGAAGGTGGAAGGTCCCGCATATCCTTGGAGGCTTCTTGCCCTCGCTAATGTGCCGCAACATTCTGTATAGCTTGGCGAGAATTGGAATCCCCAGATTGACCCACTGCCCCATGGCCAGCATGGAAACCATGATAAAAGATCTGGGCCCCACCCTTATGCTGGTATCCCTCACCGGTAGGATCCAACCGCAGATAAGAGCCGCAATGAACGCCGCCAGCCTGACTATCGGCTGTTGTTCAGTGCTGACACTGAAACCCCAAGTCTTCCATTGGCTGTCCTCCAAGACTCGCCAATACAAGTGCTCCTTACCCTGTTAGGCCTCCCTCGAACAGGTTCGAGGCCTCGGAGGGAAATATCGATTCTCTGGGAAATTCAGGAAGTGCTTGAACCACTTCTTAAAGTGGACATCACTTACTACCTCCTTGTCCTCTCCAGGGACGAGTGCCATCAGCGCTGACGCCAGTCGCGGCATTTGCTCTATATCCTCCCACGTGCTCATGACGTGGAGGAACTCATCATACATGGCCCCCAAGATCAGAACCCCAAAAACATGGTGGACATCCCACAAGCTGATGCCCACCTCCCCGTGGTGCAGGTGAAAGGTATTGGTCCTAGACGAACATCTGCTCAGCAATTCTGGCATCAGTTGTTTCGGTTGGTAACTGTGGAATTGGGAGGCCCATGCCACCTCATATAAACCCACTCTCCTCAGCTCGGCCCCAAACTCCTCGCATGAGGTGCCTACCTAGTAGGCCCAGGCCCAGTCATCAGTAAAGGTGCTGCCCTGGCACAGGTCCCACTCATCGGACCACCCATTCTTCGAATCTTGCAAATCCGCCTTAAGCATGGTACGGTGGAAAGGAGGGGACGTCTCCAGTTGCAGTGACTTCCCGTCAATATTGTTCACATGGTTGTAGAGATAGTCGGCAGTGACGGTTGTGAAGTCCTCTCGCACATGACCATCGGTAGCCCTGAACCATTGGTGCTGACATGGCGTGCTCCTAAACCAGCAAGCTGGTTCATCCCTACTCGCTTCAGGGATGAAGACGTCATCCCTCAACCCAAATCCGTACAATGGTAGCTTCTTGCAATGCAGATAATTCTTATGACCCTCTGATAGCAGCTCTGTGAAAGAAATATGGTCCGAGTGGCTTCAGACCATCTCCCCAAGGCCCTGACAACTGTCAATCTCATCCCGACGGGCGACATCTGCAAGCACCCCCAATACATCTTTTCGATGGGCCATTTTGGTTCCGACACATAGAAAAGATTTTTTTCAAAAAGGATCACGAAGCTGGATCGTGAAGCTGGCTCGCGATGGTTGGTTGCGAGACCAAGCCGCGAAGGCTAACCTAGGCCGGCTAACAGGAGTTCGCTTGGTGCGGTCGCGGAGTCGGAGACCCACGGTTCGCCGCAAATCTCGAGTCACGGAGAGCAAGAGAGAAGTACGTGGAGCTTTGCGAAATCGAGAGCACAAAAGGACAAGAAAATCGCGTGAAGACAAAAGAGGCCGGTCCCATATTTATAGGCGGCGACCCCGACACTTCGCGGTACGCCCTGCCTGCGCGGAGCATCGTGGCGCGTCTGGATCCTGTGGCCACGGTCAGCACCTCGGGCCGCCTCCGCAAAGTCACATCGCGAACCGCCGTCAATTTTGGCGATTTTCCCTCGAACTTCGACCCTTCTTCCCTCCACGGCTCCAAGTCTGAGGGGGGGGGGCAATTTTTGGCACCAAAATATTGCCCGAAAGGAAGGGACGAAAAAGATGCCCCGCACACTGACTCGCGAAGCCCCGACGCGAAGCACCCCCCGAGCATCGCGGTCCCGCGAAGCCCCGGAGGCGGTACCTCTCCGCGAACGGCCTACCGTTCATGAGCCCGCCGTGAAGCACCGGAGGCAGCGCGGGAGTTCTGCTTCGCGGCGCCCCTTTCCTATAAATACTGGGATCCCCCTGAGTCCAAAAAGATGGACAATCCGACCTTTCGGCTTCTCCACTCCCAAATCACGATGCACCCTTCGCCCCGGGAATCATGAGCTCCGCTAGGTACTTCTGCTTCGCGTGACACCTTCGCTTTGTCTCATTTTTGAGCCCCTCTTCCGAGAGGGATGCCCTTCACGAAGCTCAAGGGAATTTGTGAAGGAGGGGGATTCCCAAGGGAACCCGGGCAGCCGTGGAGAATTTATGCTTCGTGAAACACCCATCTTGTACTAGCGATCCCCATGCTAAGGCAGTCTCGTTACACATCACGAAGCACACTGCTTCACAGTACCTTGCTTCACGAGGCACCTCCTCTTCGCGAGGCAATGCTCCGCGAATACTATTCCACTTCTCGAAGCACTCTCCACTCACACCTTTGACCCATTATAAGGACAAGGCACCCTACTTCACGAAGAACACTCCTCTGCTTGGAAATTCCTCTACCCGTGCAACCCTCTAGGTTTGCACGATGTAATTTCAAAGTCCCACGGACCACACCGCTCGTAGCGTCGCATCGCCTACTACTTCTTCGCAAGGCACAATAATGGCTATTTATTCTTCACATAGCCACGCTAACGTGGACCCCTCGATGGTTCGCTCTACGACCCCCCTTGAACACGGCCTTACTGGTACCTTCCCACCCCCAAGGAGCAAAGGGTACCAGTCATGTAAGTCCTAGGGGTGCGGAGTAATCCCACATCATCTGAGCTGCATGACGTTAAACTGCCAAGCACCACGTCCTCAACACATGACGTTAAACTATGACCTGACCTCGTGCCTCGCACGAAGGGTCCCCCCAGCTCGGACATTCTTTACGCTACTCGTCTCCACGGGAGTGGAATCACTCCCCCCACAAGGGATGATATCCTCCTTATCAGAGTGGCGTATGTCCACGGGAGAAGGGAAACCACCTTGGTGTAAGCCCCCCTAGTCCCCCAATGGATGGCTTCACCCCTGCATCTCCGTACTTCCCCACTACCAAGGTCAGTGGAGGGCGCGATAGGGAATGAGGGACCGCCCATCATTGGTCCCAAATCCCTCTTTCTTTGCGCTTTTCCGTACATCGGGCCTCCATCCTGGAGTAAGTCCCAGCACCATGGGCCACCTAACTCGTAAGCCCCTCTTCACTTCTCACGGATGCACCCTTCGCGGCGTGATCGTCAGGTCCTTGCTGCCTCTTGTTTCTCACACCAAGAATGAATCACGTGGGCTTAGAGTTGGAATTGGCTATGACAATACCTCGTCCGAGATGACGTTAAACTGTATACCCTCGTCCAGCATGACGTTAAACAGTATTCCCTCATACAGCATGACATTAAACTTCACACCCATTTGAACTACGAGGACTTTGATCCATGTCAAGGAATGGTACATAGGAAGCCTCCCTGAGGCTCAAGCCCACCACCCGTCACTTCTTCAGGATGAGTTCATCCTTGTCCCGCATGACGTTAAACTGCATTCCAGTCCGACGACAAGCTGTTATGACCACCCCGAACTACGAGGTCTTTGATCCATGTCAAGGCATGGTACGTAGGAAGCCTCACGAGGTTCAATCCCACCACAAGTGGACCCCTAGGTTCACCTTCACATCGGTTCGCCGAAGAAGCCTCTCTGAACTACGAGGTCTTTGATCCATGTCACGGCATGGTACGTAGGAAGCCTCCGTGAGGTTCAAGCCCATCCGTCATTTTTTCACTTCAGGTTCCACCTTCGTCCCACACGACGCTAAACTGCATTCCGATCCAGCAGCAAGTCGTTGTGACCAACCTGAACTATGTGATATTTGATCCGTGCTAAGGCATGGTATGTAGAAATCCTCCACGAGGTCCAAGCCCACCACCACTAAGACCCCCCTGGTACTCTTCATTCACGTCGGCCTTCCGGTGTCCTACCTGAACTACGAGATCTTTGATCTATGTCATGACATGGTACATAGGAAGCCTCCTAGAGGTTCAATCCCACGATCTATTGGTCATCTCGACCCACCTTCATGTCGGTTCATCAACACCCGGGCAGTCTAGTGTGTAATCCCCACACCATCTGGATCAAGATCCTTGCTCGCGTTGGTTCACCGACACACCATTATGAACTATGTGGTCTTTGATCCATATCAAGGCATGGTACGTAGGAAGCCCCCATAAGGTTCAAGCCCATCACACAGTCGTCCCGACCTCACTCTTGTCGGTTCACCCCCGTCCCGCATGACGTTAAACTGTATTCCACATTCCATCTGAACTATGGGAACGTTGATCCATGTCAAGGCGTGGTACGTATGAAGCCTTCACGAGGTTCAAGCCCACCACCAGTGGACCCCCGGGTTCACCTTCAGGTTGGTTCACTAACGACATCCATCAGACCAAGGTCCACCTTCACGTCGGTCCACCAACACCATCTCGAACTACATGGACGTTGATTCCCTTTCACGAGGATACGTAGGAGGTCTCTTCGAGAATCAAGCCCAACTTTACCGTCTCCCTTGCGATGGTCCCGTATTCATTCCCCCTCCACTTCATTCAACACTCCATCACCCATCCTGAATCTCACCCGGACTACCATATCCTAGTAGGATCATACCATTTCGCTCCTCTTCGCAGCCGCCCATGGGCTGGTCCTGGTATCGACACCCCTTCAAGGGAAATTCCTCAATCCGATCCATTCCAGCTAATGCTCTGATCGGGCTGATCCGTCTCCACTAGACGTTAAACCTGCGACATACCCTGTGTTAAACACTGGAAGCTGAGGAAAACCTCAGATATATTTCTATGGAATTTAATTCCCCGCGCTTGATGTGGGATGCCTCGGGCTTTCATGCCCTCGAGAAGCCCTATGACAAGGGATAAAAAACAGACATGCCTGTTCCCCAGCATCCAGACACGCTACTGATGCCTCGACGTGACTACTCCCCCGACTGAAGGTTGCTGCCCTGACTGGACCCTTTAGAATGTCCCGACAGAAATAGTGTAATTAACTGGCGTCCATGGAAACATGGAACTGGGAAGAGTTTCATGAACAACGTATTAAATCTATAAGGGAGACTCGGACTAGGTGATGAGTTCTGTGGAGGAATCCACGGAAGGAAGAACCGACATCCCATCATCCCGTTTCGATCAAGGATAAGATGCCCCTGAATAAGGAGTGAATGTCGCCCGCCTTTGGAAAGTGGGAATGCGGGGCAACAGTGCAGCGTGTCCTCCTCCGCAGACGGACGCACGCGCGTGCCCCGACGAAAGCATCAGAAACAATCACTATATTATAATGAAAACTCTAAATTCAACGCTTCGTGGGAGTAATCCCAATTTCATTCTTGTATGTTTAGTTTTTTTACGGATTATGTGATGGTGTGATCTATCTACCACTCTATATTTCCCAATTGGATTTAATTATTAGTGTATCCTTCTATAATTAAATATGTTTATTGGTGTGATGAAAAAATAACGGACAAATCCCAATTGTTAGCAAGGAAAAGAAGAGGTTCTTGGGGGATTTTTAAACATTAAACTTATATAAACATTACATATATTTTCCCCAACTTTTGATCATTAATTTTTGAAATATAATGCTTATATGATAAACATATAGGTATTTTATATTGGATAACCATAGTGGATCTCACTAAATGTTAATAGGGATGTAGTTTTTTGGTATGATCTATAGGGATAAGTCAACTTAAATCAAGGGAATTTTTTATTTAATTTCTACATTATTATTATAAATTAATTTATTGTGTGTTCATTGATCATTATTTTTATGCTTAAAATTAAGCACCAATGTTTTCAAATATATCACCACATTATAGTTAAGTTTAGGGGAATTTATTATAATGTTTTAAACTATGAAATATATTTATTCCTAGAACTATGGTGTGACATGCTACTTACTATTCCTATATTGAATATCATTGTGTTTTTTCAATTTAAGAATCCTGTTCAATTTCATGTTTGTTGAAATCGTATTTTTTAAAAAAATTATATGAACCTATGCATGAAAGTGAACTTTCAAAATGATAATATTTTGTTTCTTTATTTTTTAGAATTTTTCCTCCATTATTGAGCTTCAACAATGAGTAAATTTATGATTTTTATGTTTGGGGTCTTAATTTGTGTTAAATTGAACTTCAATGTAATAAAAACATAAAAAATAACTATTTATCCGAATTTATTCTTTTTCAGAATTTAACTTTATTATTCAGTGGTTCAGAAAAAAATTATGTATGGGATATGTTAGTCCATCTTGGGGAGTGTTGGAACCCAAATCCAATCATTTAATTAAATCAGAGGTCAGCCCCAAGAAGCTCATCTGTGACACCCCTAGCACCACAATGCTGACTGAACTCTGCCTCTACAACTGCCATTAAAGAACTGATGAAATCCTCTACAAGTCTTAGGAACTTGATTAGATCCTCTATGAACCCTACGGAGGAAGTGACAGAATCCTCTATGTGTCTGAGGAACTTCACGGAATTCAGAAGCCTCTGTGACCACTATAATGGGAGCAACATACTTCTCTATGACTCCAAGAAACATGATTGATCCACTTCATATTGGGATGTGTGAATTGCTTTTTGGCGCACCATCAGAACATCATGCCCCCCTAGTGCCAATAAATACAAGGCTCCCCTTACTCTAAAGGATGGACACTATGACCATTAAATTTCATAATTCTGTAACCATGAAGCATATTTTACAAAGTGATTTATTGAGAGAGTGAATCATCTAAGGTACTTGAGCTTTCTAACTGACATTTACCTTGCCCCATTTATCTCTTCTTAAAATGGGGATGCCCTTCGTGAAGGCTTTTGGCCATTGCAAAAGAAGGAGATGCCTTTGGGTACATGAAACTTTGAGAAAACACTTAGCCCTTGTGAAGCACACTCCAAGAACGTATAGACTTCATGCCTAGGATGGGTCTCTATGAATCATAGAGAACCATCTTACGCAAATACCATTCACTTCATGAAGCTCCATAGCATCATGAAGCCCTTATCTGCGAGACCTTTTTCTTCGTGAACACTTCTCTCCTACGACCCTCTGTTTATGTACGAAGTGATTTTATGATTCCCCAAGTGGTTCTTCATGTTCCATTACCCTACCTCATGCTTCTTCACATAGGCATGCTAACTATTATTGCTCCTTCACATATCCATGAAAACATAGAACCTTCAATGGATCACTCTACAACCCCATTAATTATACGAACGAAGATTTAAATACATGTAAATTACATTAATTTTTTGGAATACATAATACATTAAACAAAAAAATACCCAAATATAGTATTAGTTTAATGACTTTTTAAACTGTGAATCATAAACTACTATTTTATAAAACATCTACAAAATCTCTTTCATTATCCTTAATAACTAGGATCCCTTTCAAACACATATTACTTAATACTCTTCTTCTAATCCTGGGGAAAAGAAATATAAAAGGGGTGATCACAAATGCTTAGTAAAGGTAAATATGGGTGATTTGTAAACATAAACACTAGCATAATGGTTATGAGAACATGGTAATAACATTATAATATCATTCCATATATCAATGGAAAAAATGAATCATAAGTAAAATAAAATATCATAATACATAAGATCATAATTGTAACATAAGACATGAAATTAGGGCATACACATAAAAATATAACATTGTGAACATTTATAAATTGTAACAGGTTCACTCATTAAATTATGGACATGAAACCTGGACCTGGCATAAACATATGGACTTTTAAACCTGGCCCACAAAAAAATGGTGATCATGAAATCATTTTCACACATAACATACATACCACATGAGTTAACCGTCATTACCAATTGCACTAGAAGGAGATAAGTGTCACCCAAATCACATTATCTAATCATTTTTATGTGGGCCACAAAAACATAAATCACTCACCATAGTATAACCCAGGATATAATATGGTTTTATTAAATATCATTCCATCACAACATAATCCACAAACAACAAATAGATGTCATAAATAGAATATACCTATTATATTAATATCAATAATAGCGATAATATTATTAAAACACAACCTTATTAAATAATGATATCCTAGATAGAAAATATTTTTTTTAAACACTTGAAATTTTCTCTTGAGTAATATAACCTTTATTTCTCGAAAACATTTTCCTTTCTTCAAACAGCATGAAAATATAAAAGAAAATAAATTATTTAAAAATACACATGAAAACCATTAAGGTATGAATCATGGAAATCATGTGTTATGAAAGCGTCAAAATTGACTAATTCCATATAAGAAAAAAATTATTCTCCCAATACTTTTGCTGGAAAAGTCAGAAAAGAGCCTCATATCGAAAATGACCAAAGAAATATTTCATACCATTTTGTAAAAATTCACCAATGGGTAATATGAAATTTAAAAAAATGTAAAAGTATATATAGAATATATTTAATACATTTATAGACATCATGGAAATTGATGATAAATATACCCATGTAAATACTTAGGAATAAATAATCTCAGAAAAAATGAGATTGAAAAATCCTCCCTTATCTTATCTCTGATATGATTCTTATGTATCAGAACCACCACTATACTAATTTAAATAATGTAATTAACTTATATTATAATCATATTAATTTTAATGGTATCATATATGATCATATTATCATTTTTTTATTAATAACATCTTATTGTTACTCGTTATTTCAATATTAACTACTTCTTGTTCTTATGCAAGTTTTTTCAAATATATTATAGTTCTACTTCTTATGATATAATTATAACCTTTATAGAATTAAATTATTAATATATATATCATATTTATTTATACTATTAATTTATATATTCATGATTTAATTAATATAAGGTATAATGAATCACATCCCATTGTGGAGAGATTAAGTCGTATGTACGCATGCACGATGATATCATTCCCATAATTGTTGAATGATATTGAAATGCATGGTGTATTATATTTCAGAATAAACATAATTTTATAACAATAATATATTTTTGTTACATCCATCATTATACCCATCCATGTAAGGTGGTGGGGAAATATGGATTACACCACAACATGGAGACAATAAGTCGTGTGTACGCACGCATGGTGATTTCATTTCTCAAAGGATAGACATAAGGTTGAATATGGTGGTTTCATAATTATTATATCATATCTGAATATAAGTTATATTTCTTTTATTAGTTTATAATGAATCAATTAATTCATATTATGTATAAGTGGATTATAATTTTGAAATAGGTGATAAAACAATACACTCCTTTTCAAATATCTCATTTTGATTTTCAAAAACTTTCTCTCTAGGATGGCTTTTTTACCAATGTTTGGCCCATATGATGAATTATGGAAAGTTGGGAGAGAATATAGGAAGGGTTTTTATGATACAAAGGAATTTTGTGTGTGTGATTAATAAATAAGGAGAAGATCCCTTTTATTGGAGATGTTATTGGCACTTTAAGAAAGTATTGAAATTTTTATTTATTAAAAATTAAATTTCGTTTTCTAATGGTCCCAAACTCAATTATTTAAATGATAATATAATTTTTTTTTTGATATAAATTTATCTAATAATTTTTTGAGAAGTATTGATTATTTTTAATCCTTATCAGTTTTGTTTAACCATATTTTACGTCAGTTAATTTTACAATGATATTTCATTATTTACACATTGTGTGTTAATTTAATTACCATATCATGAAAAATGACCAAAACAAGTGCCATTTATGACATATATGGACTTATCATAACCATTAGGGATAATATTATATTTTAATTATTTTTATATCATTTAATAAACTATTTGTTTTATTTTAAAATACCATTAGTGTCAATTTTGACACTTTTTCTTTGTTGACATTCTAAAAATATCATAACCACAAGATAAGTTAGAAAAAAATTATTTAAATCATCACAAACATGTTTCATTTATCTATAAAAATCCAGGATTCCATATTTTCTCTCAAATTTGTTTTATTATATTATATATAATAATATTTATTTAACATTTCTCTTAATAAAATAATTACTCTATCCCTATTATGTCAATATTTATTGAAATTATGTAACCTCAAAAAATACGAAATAAATTACCATTATTTAGATAATTTTTTTTTTCTAGATACATTTAACATTAGATGTTTCATCTAATATATTAGTGACTATAAATTATTATACATATGATATATAAGAGAGTAACATGTTGTTACTTTCTTTTGTTTTAATAATAATTACATCATTTTTTCAGATAAAAGCCCATTATAGGAATAAATTCAGACCCTTATGTGATATTGGTCACCTCTTATTGATAAAATATTATTTTGGAAGGTGTGATGGAAATTTTATTATTCTTATCATATTGTTTCTTACCTTAATTTACCAGATTTACCTTTAACCGTGGATAAAAAAATTACCATAGTTACTATTGATAGTAAAAAAAATTTAAAGTTACCAATTTACATAATATGAATCCAATGATTAATAATATTGAATAAATTTTATAAAATTATGATCACAAAATTTGATGTAATTACTTTAAAATTAATCCTCGTTGTTGGAAAGAGAGAATGGTTTTTTAATGTTAAAACATTGCAAAATATTGAAATGTTTTTACATCTGAATTCAATGTAAAATTACTGATAATGACATGAGGGATATTGAATAATAAAAATATATTCTATTTATATTTTAAAAAAATCAATAATATAATTTAATTAAAAAATTATTTTGTTGAAAAATGTTGTTTTCAATTAAAATTTAGTATAATTTAACTATTCATCAAGATTCAAAAATTATAATAAAAATATAAAAAATTCATCAAATGGAAATTTTTATATCCCGCATCAAACTAGGATGTTTTTTTGTTAAATAGAATATATAAATGTTTCAAACCAAGATTTAAAATGGGTACTCCATCAAAAGGAATCAATTCTACATTTTAAAAAAAATACACATTTTATACAAAAAAAATTAATTTGTTCTTATATCATGTCTAAGGAATATATAAAATCATTTTTAAACATTATATTGAATATATTATATATATTTTGCATTAATATAATCCATTATGTTTTATTTTATTATTTTATAGCATCCCTTTTTTAAATTGTTTATAAGAAAAATAATAATTTTCATACCCTCCATTATAATGGCTAAGTTATAATATTTAGTTGTTCACATATACTTGGTCATATGTGAAATTAATTCTAATAATTTGAAATTGTGTGTTACAAAATCCCAACATTGAATTATGAATATCGAATGCTAAGATGGTGTTGTGTGTAGCGCAATCTAATCTTGGTGTATCATACAAAACAAGACATCAAATAAGATAACAATAACCTATCTCATAAAATATGAAGCTGTTACATTGTACCCCCATTATAATGAATTTATCTCTCAAAATTCATTAGGGTTATAAAATGTTTACTAATTTAAAGATTCATTCATAGAAACCCACATCGTCAAAAGGTACACAATGAATTCATTTTAAAAAAAGGAAAGATAGAAAATAAATCTTACCAAAAGTAACTCCTCATTGGGATTCCATGTAGAAGAACATTTGTCGGAAGTGAAAACGTCGATATAGAAAAAAACTCTATCCATCGTGTTGTGATAGTGATTGATAAAGAACACGGTTAAGAGAAATTTAACAATCAAAAATCTATAAATCTGCGATGATTTAATGGACCATCTGATTCATCAGACAAGAAGATACTCGGATAATTTTTTTCAGATCATTTATCTAAATATGGATAACATGAGAATAAATACTTACCTGATTTTAGTACAATCTCATTGTTGTTCATTCCTTAGACAATTTCCAATTCATCGCTTATTCAACAAAATGAAGTTGAATTTTTCATTCCACATGTGTTAGAATATCATGTGATCCAAAAAATGAATGATAGTCTATTCCATATTAATTTTTCACAAAAAGGTTAGAACATGTTATCCAACATGCATAAGTCCATATATGGGGAGATAATACCTTATTCTAACAAACATCATCTGAAGTTTAACTTAAAATTTCCATAAATTTGATAATCTTACAATCCATCAAAATGAGGACAATCTAAAACAATATAAAATGGTTCACAAACTCAGTATAACATTTATACATCATATTTCATATGATATCTCACATTAGTGAAGATCTAAAAATGTGAACACCTTCATCATGTATTATATTAAGTCATGATAATAACCTGAATTATCAGATATCCTTATTGAAAACCAGCATGTTTAGTTATTTCAAAACATGTTGGATATATTCCATGAGTCCCAAAAATATTTATACCTCATCCTTGATAGTATAGCCCCCTTTTCAAAAATTTCATAAAATGTTCTCTTGAACCTAGTTTCATCCAATTTACTTATTCAAATCAAACATATCTTTATCTAAACAACACTTTCATAACATAAGGGAATCATTAAGGTTTATCATTCCCTTAATCATGTGTTCTACTAATATATCACCATACCCTTAAATCATGTTTTTTGGCACCTTATAACCATTAAAAATTTCCTTTGCAATCCTTCATGTAAAAACATATACTAAAAACACGTATATATTTCATGATCGAAATAATATAATCCTTGAATTTAGAAACTTATACAAATAAATCATCCATAATTATTCTTAAACCATTACTTAGGATCCATCATCATCATCTTTCCTAAAATATAAATCATGTATTATGGTTTGACAACTTTAATTATCATAGGATTAATGTAAATTAACTATAATAACATCACATACCATTAACATGTCTTTTACTGTCTATTTATCCTTAGTAGTATGACTAATACTCATACCTTATCCATGGTTCTCTTCATGATATTTCCACATAGAAAATCAGACATCATGAATCTCATAATTTCCATATCTAATACATTCAATGGTTAACTATGTTCCATGTAGTTATGGCTATTGATTATGACCTAAATAAAATGTGCGATAATTACATATCAGAGAATAAAAACACACAAGTAATGTAAATTACTTATAATATTTCAAACAATGATATATTCTATTTAACCCTTGGTGATCATGATTATAAAAAAATGAACCTTAGTATTGTAACCTATATATATTCTTATCCTTACGATATCCCTATACACATCCATAGAAAAATCTCTAGACATCTCACTAAAGTTATCACATCCTAGTTTTTAAAGGTTGGCTAAACCTTCTCCATGATTCCAAATTTAAAGACCTATGCTTGACGTACATAAAAATGACATTAATTTTGTGGAATACATAATAAATTGAAAAAAAAATTACCAAATATTTTATTATTTTACAGTCTTTAGAAATAGAGAAATTTAAACAACCGGTTTATAGAACATCTATATCATCTCTTACTTTATTCTTCATCACTAGAACCCTTTTTTGGAACATCTTACTTAATACAATCCTTCAAATACTAGGTAAAATAAATATAAATAGAATGATATCAAATTACTAGTAAGTGTAATAAATGGTGACATGTAAACATAAATATGAGTATAGAGGTTATGAGAACATGATCATAAAATTAGATGATCATTCCGTACATGTCAATGAAAAAACATGAATCATTGGGAAAATCAATGATCATAATACATAAGATCATAAATGTAACACAAGATATAAAATTGTGGCATACACATAAACATATAACTTTTAACCATGTATAAACAGTAATAGGTTCACTTATTAAATTAAGGACATAAAATCATACCTTTGCATAAACATAAGGACATAAAAATTAGGTCCACTAATAAAATTGTAAACATGAAATCAGGTTCATGTATAACATACATACATCATGGGTTTTACATGTTTTCCAAATTCAATAGAGGGATAGAAATATCCCAACCATATCATAATTTAATAATTCTTACATATTCCTAAAAACATAAATCACTCCTCATAATATAACATTGGGGAAAAAACGGGTTTCTTAAATATCATTCCATCCAATCATAATCTAGGAACAAAAAATTGATGACATAAATAGCATAATAATAATCTAACCATATAAATAATAGGGATAGTATACATGAACCATAACCTTATTTAATAATTTCATCATAGATTTATAATAATTTTTACAAAACACTTGAAATTGAATTTTGACGAAAATACCCTTTGTTCTTCATAAACAATTCCTTTTCATAATGTGCTGTGGAATTTTAAAAGAAAATAATTTATTCAAAAATAACCTTGTAAACTTGTAAGTGACCATTCATAGAAATCAAAAAATTTTAATTATTCAAAATTCATTCATAATGTATAAGTTCAAAAATATTCTTCTCATACAATTGCAGCAAAAGTCAAAAAGTACCTCATTCCAAAAATGAAAAATGATTCCTTTCATACGATTTAGTAAAAATTCATGAATTTGTAAAATAATCATTAACAAAATTTAAAAGGATAGAGATAATATTTTGGAATATATTTTTAGGAATCTTGTATGCAGATGATAAATATACCCCACTAAATACTTACGAATAATCAATCTAATATAAAAACAAGTTTGCCAAATTATACCTTACCTTAGGTCTGATACACATAATATGTATCAAAAACTCCTATATAATTATTTAAATAAGGTTATTGACTTATTCCATAATCACATTAAATTTTATTATATTATATATGCTAATATTATCATCTGTTTGTTTGTAACATCTCATTGATACTCGTTATTTAGGTATTAATCGCTTCATATTCTTATGCATGTTTGGTCAAATAATTTTTGGTTAAACTAATTATATTACAGTTATATCATTTATATAATTATATTAGTATAAAATATATCATATTTATTCATTCAATTCATTTATATAATCATTTTTAATGAAGATAATGTATAATGAATCCCATCGCATCGGGGAGACGGTAAGTCATACATATGCACGAGCGATGATATCATTCCCATAATTTTTTTTGAAAAATAAGTGAAAAATATAATATATTTCAGAAAAAAAATTATTTTATAATAATAATATTTAGTTATTACTTCAACCATTATACCCATTGATGTAAGGTGTTGGTGAAAACGGATTACACCATGACGTGGAGACGGTATGTCGTACGTACACACAAGTGGTGATTTTGTATTTCATAGGATGGATATGAGGTGGAATATGGTTGTTTCGTTATTATTATAACATATCATTATATGAGTTATTATGATGTTATTACATTATAAAGAAAAAACTAATTAAGTGGATGTATAAGTAAAAAAGAAATTTTCAAAGATGTGATAAAACAATTTCCTCTTTTTCGGGTATCTCCTTTTGATTTGAACAAAAGTTCTACCTAGGATTGCTTTATACTCAATGTGTTGCCTATATGAAGAATTAAAGGAATTTGGGAGAGGAAATATGTAGGTTTTTAATAATAAAATGGGGTTTATATATGTGATAAAAAATAAGGAGAAGTTCCCTTTCATTGGAGATGTGAGGGTCACTTACGGAAATTCATGATAATTTAATTTATTATAAATTTATTTTCAATTTCTAATGGTACCAAACTCAGTTATTTTGAATATAATATGATTTTTTGTTTAAATTAAATCATCCTATAATTTTTTAACATGTTTTAAAAATTTTATAATCCTTATCATTTTGGTTTAACACTTATTTTACCCCTTTTAATTTTTCCATGATATTTTTATTATTTACACATTGTGGGTTAATTTAATTACCATAACATGTCAAAATCACCAATAACGTGTCATTAATGACATATATGGAACTACCCTAAAATGTTGGACTAATATTATATTTTACATATTTATATATCATTTAATAAATAATTATTTATTTTAAAATACCAATATTGTCAATTTTGACACTATTTACTTGTTGACATTCTAAAAATATCATATCAACAATATAAGTTTGAAAAAAATTGTTTAATTAGTAAAAATCATTTAAAATTAATCTACATAATTCGTGGATTCATAAATTCTCCCCATGATCATTTATTTTAGTATTTATAATATCATTTATTTAATATTTCTCTTAATAAAATAATTACTCTATCACTATTGTGTCAATATTTAAGGTAATTATGACAAAAAATTAAAAATAAATTCCTATTTTGTATATAAATTAATTATATTTTTGGATTCAATTTATATTAGATGTTTTATTATTGTTATCACTACATTAAAATTATTATACTAATCATATATAAGAGAGTGACATGTTGTCACTTTCTTTTGTTTTATTAATAATTACATAATATTTTGGATAAACATCCATTAAATGAATATATTTTGTCCCTTTGGTGATATGGTCATATTTTATTCATGAAATAGGATTTTGGAAGGTGTTAGGTTAATTTCATTATAATTATCATATTGTTTGTTATCCTAATTTACCTGATTTACCTTTAACCATTGTAAATAAAAATTAGCAAAGTTACTATTCATAATTAAAAATATAAAAGTAACCTATTAACATAATCTAGACAAGCTAATTAAAATTATATAATAAATTTTTTATAATTCATTACAAATAAGTTTTAGTAATTACATTAAAAGGAATCCCCATTTTCAGAATGAGAGAACATGTTTTTCAAAAATTTAAAACATTGCAAATGATTTAAATGTTTTTACATCTAGATTTAATATGAAATTAATGGTATTGACATAATATATATTGAATGATAAAAATATATTATATTTTTTACTTTAAAAACATTAAATAATATAATTTAATTACATAAACTATTTGAACGAAAAGAGTTTTTTTCAATTAAAAATTAGTACAATTTAACGCTTTATTAAAAATTAAAACTGATTAGAAAAATGCCACAAATTCCTCCAAAGAAAATTTTTATATCCCAGTTCAAGAAGAAGTATTATTTCATCCAATGGCCTTAAGGCCTTCAAATTTTATATTTTATTTTAAAGAAAGCCCCCCCCCACCATTTTAAGGGATGAAGAGGGAAAACCCAAATAGACATCATCGACTTCTGAAAAATCACAACCTGAATGTTTAGCGATAAAACCCATATTAAAAACATGGAGCCACCCATCCCTAGCAACTAATCATGAAAAGTATCTCTACCAGTGAAGAGATGAATGGCAAGCAAGTGTCCTGTGTCAAAACATAAGCCCGGTCTGATGGCAAAATCCATACCCTCACAGCATCCAAATCCATAAAGCTCTACAACGATGAAAAACAAGCTCTAGAACCTCCTCTGGGGCCTGATCTGTGTAGTCGAGTCTGAAAGAATCATCATACCAAAAGACCACATAAAACCCATTCACCATTTAGAGAAAACAAAAACCATAAATACCTCCAACAAACAATCATTCGGGACCAACCTCGTTGACCTCCACCCCAACACGGCAGCCACAAAATCCCGGAAGCCAATCCAGGGAACAAAAGTTCCAACCAATGTCACCTAGGATAGTATGACCCAACCCCGCACCTAAGGACCACCACCAATGAGGAAAAATGGGTCTTCGTGAAACAAAAACATCTCTTTGGGAATGGATCTGCTCTAATAAGAACCTCAGATACACCAACATCAGGTTTCGGCACAAGCTTCACGATGACAAGAACAGAACGACCAGTGACATCAAACCAGGACAACCAAAACCATATCCAAGAACAACATCCCAATTTTCTCTAAATTAAATGCTTGTAAAAACTCACAACAACCGAGATTGAATTCCTCCCCCTCTGAAGCACTAAGATCAAGTCTTCAGTCGCTTCGAAGATAGTTAGAAGGAAGCCCAGATCCAGCCGAGAAACTAGCCCACTCTGTCACATGTATGCTAGAAAAGATGAGCAACCCAAACCAAGAATAGGACCACCCCATGCCTCGACGTTGTCGGAAGAGGAAAAAGCGGGATAACCACCTGAAGATTGATGGCACGACGTCACGTTCCGTGCTGAGACGACTGTGGGACTTCCTAAGGGAAGCATCATTTCCTTACAAGCAATGCCGCCTATGCTGCGACGACATCGTCGAAAAACATCCCACAATGAGATGACCATCAAACCTCCACCAATAATTAACTCCACGGCACGAGCAGCGGTACAAACGCTGAGACAAACCTTTAGCCGCCGTGAGCAGAACCCATCCCAAAGGGGTAAGGAGGAAAGAAAGTGAAAAAAACCTAGGCGATGCAAGGTAGAGGGAACAACGCCGCTCCGAAGAAGTATTATTTGTGAAATAGATTTTATGAAAGTTTCAAAATGATATTTAAATGGGTGTTCCATCAAAAGGTGGCAATTCTTCATTTTTTGACAAATACATATTTTTTACAATAAATTTAATTGGTTATTATATCATGTCTAGATTACTTATAATATGATTTAAAAAATTATATTGAATATATTATATAAATTTTTCATTAATAAAATCTATAAAGTGTTATTTTATTATTTTATAGTCTCACTTATTTTAATTTTTTTACATAAGAAAGTTAATATTGTTCATACCTGCAATTATAATGGCTAAGTTTTTATATTTAGTTGTTCTCTTATACATGGTCTTTCATGAAATTAATTCTAGGAACATTAAATTATGTGAAACACATGACAATCATAGACTTTTGTATAAAACAAGCTAATTCGATGTTGCGTTTAGTGCAATCTAATCATGGTGTTGCGTAAAACACAAGAAATAAATGAAATTAAGAAGAATATACCTCATAAAATATTAGAGTGTTACATTAATACTTGAAATTTCTAGTTTCTTCCCTTCACAAAGGTTTAATGTGAACTAGTTATATAAATCATGGGGGTGAGGATAAATTCCTCATCATTCGAGCTGTGTGACTTTAAACTGTGAAGTATTCACCTCCTCAACACACACCGTTAAAATGTGATCACTGAACTGGTAAAAATCCTGAGAGGATCATTGGGGGGGATGGGAAGCAAGGCCTTTTAACTCATCCGATCACATTGCACTTTGTCAGCATGTGAAACTTGGGAATTCATTGTGTAAGGCTCAAATCCATCTAAATAGTTCTTCCTTTTATGATGTCCATATCTTCCTCATACATCTAAACACCATATTCTCTCATTGGGACTCCCTCTTATAGTAAGTCCCAATTTTCCACTCCCCTCGCCGCTAGCCATGTGTAATCACCATACCAGTTCACATGAATGAACCTTTCATGACGAAAATTTCATGTCTATTGATTCCTCTTATTTATCACACTGAGCATGACTCACACAATAATAGAGTAGGAATCAACCATGACACCCTCTTTGGGATGAAATAGAATGAAATAACATGCATGCCTTCAGGTTGTTGTTGTTTGTGTACACCCAGAGTTTTTCCCCTTCTCAGAACTACAAGTATGTGGAACTTTTCCCTTTTGAGATAGGTATGAAGGAATCCACCCTAAGGTTTAATCCCATAACTCATGCATCCCGACCATCTTCATGTTAGTTCATTCTAAAAAACACATGATGTTATACTGTATTCCCAATTCATCCCAGATGTTATTAAACTATATGATTTCGAACTATGTGGGTTTTTATCCTTGTCTAATAGACTGGGTACATAGGAGGCATCCCTGAGGTTAAACCCCAAACACTAGTAAACTTCAGTGTCCGCATTATTGGGACCCACATCCTTTGTCCTCCCCTTCATGGTTTTAGATCATTTCATGGTAAACTAACCATGTGTATGTCCCACAATCAACCCATCTTCTTCAAACTAGGAGTCTACCTCTTGTGATGGGATTCTAGACATGTGTAATCCACCACCATTTTGTTGGGTGGATTTCATTCATGTACATAGCGAGTCTGTGGAAATTAAATAACTATGGGGACTTTTTTCTTTTACCGTTTTGAAAAAGACATGTAGGAAGCCTCCCAAGGTTCAAACCCATCACCCATTTTTCATCCTAATCGTTCCCTCGAGCCTTCATGATTCGCGAATTTCATCCCTTAATCTAGAGGTTCTAATTGTTTTGTGTTCGATCCATGAGTCTATTCCCATGAGCCGCCTCCTGAGGTGACTCTTTGCTCCATTTCCAAAACTATGTGGACATTGGTTCCCCACCACGAGGATATGTAGGAAACCACTTTGAGGTTCATGCCCAGTATATTAACCTTTTTCTCCACACTATATGAATGTCAATTCCCCGCCATAGAGATACATAGGAAAACACTTTGAGATTCAAGCCCAGTAACATCACCATATCATCAGTTTTTAGTTTCATCCCCATTCATTCTATCATTTGACACATCATTTGTGTCCATCTTGATTTTACTCAGGCCTCCACATCCCAAGTAATAATTCCATCGATATGGTCCTGTATTAATGTATAAGCCCCAAAATGATTTTGAGTTGTTTTCTTTTGTGTACACCCTAATCTCATGATATACCCATTATATGTACATGGGATTTGATCTATGTATTCTACACATGGTATGTAGGAATACACATCAAACTTCAATTTTTTCCAATGGTGAACATTGGTTTCCCCATTGAGTGGACCCATCCTCCTATCTAATCCACCCTTTTTAGCATCCAAGTCAGTCTTCACACTTCAAAACCATCCTTTTATGGGACATTCCATCCTAGGTCTGTCCACATTGGGTGTTATGATCCATCCATCTAGTAAACATTCTAGGTGTTCCCTCCTAGGGATGAACCAATCTCATCCTCCCTCATCAGTGTTCTAATCAAGTCAAACTATCTCCTCTAGACATTAAACACACATAATACCACTTTATAAACATTGGAAGCCGGTGAAGACCTCAGAGAAATGCCTTCAACATATAATTTCTATAATTTTATGTGGGATTCTTCGAGCTTCATGCCCTTGGGAATCCCTCTGATAAGAGAAAATCTAGACATACCTATTTTTCAGCATCCAGACTTTCCAGCAATGCTCAACATGACTACTCCCCCGACAGAAGGTTGTTTCCATGTCGAGACCCCTTGGAATGTCTTGATAGAAGTAGCTAAATTAACTGACATCCATAATGGTCTGGCACCAGGAATAATTTATTGAAAAACATCTTAATCTTTAAGGGAGACCCAGACTAGGTGAAAAATTCTGCAATGGAATCCACCGAAGGAGAGACCAGAATACCATCATCCCATTTTGTTCAAGGATAAAACATCAAAAAATATGTGATGAATGTCATCTGTACTTTGAATGTGGGAGTTCAGGGAATCCATCATCATTTCGCCACCGACGATGCATAGCCGAACAAAATGCTTCAGAAATAGAATTGGTGAACTCCATGTGAAATTATTCTTCATAATATGGAGATTAATAGCGTTCGATACATCAACAAATAAGCGCGTCACAAGATCCAGAAATCTGACACCAGGTCCCACTAAGAAAATAGTGGGTCTTTCATGAAACTCACTAGGATTTGGGGTATTTAATCATTGATCATCCTAGTATTTGATTTTTTCAGTTTGGATCTTTCTATCCAGTAATAGAATACTAAATGGTTTTTGGGAAATGAGCATCACTTTCCTATTATATGTAATTATGGTTGAATCTTCCTTCTTAAAAGGAACCAATAAATATCTATAGGAAACTGATTACCTTCCATCCATAGAAACATGGCCTATAGAAATGCATATGTGACCAACCTGTATGACTTCAACTCTTCTATGATGGGTCTCACAACCATATCTACTGAGGTTCACTCCCTATGTCATCTTCCAAATTTATTCAATGAATTGTGATCGATACTCTAATGTAATGGTATGAACAAGAGAGAATCATCCCAATGAGGGATATGACCCATAAATATTTGGAGGCTTCGGTGCCCCACTAATTCAGCTTCCCCCAAGGGATGTGCAGGGAGGTCCTGCTCCCCACTCTGACATTCAATTATTTCAGGAGCCTCTCGCCAGAATACTCTTATGACTCACTCCCTTATTCTAATTAAGTAAGGGGTTTTTGAGTCCTACTGGATACAACTACGACCATGGGACCCCCCAGGAGGTCTCCCACCAGGTCATGTGAGTGCCATCAGGAAGTCCCACAAAATGAGGATATGGAGGTCCATACACCTATATAGACGACCCTTGTTTTCCTGACCCATGCCAATGTCGGGAGCAAGCTCTAGAGGGTTCCCTCCATGGGATATCATCTTATATGGTTCTAGTAGATCTATCCAAAAATGACATGTGTTACTATCCTCTGTTACTATAGAGTATGGGAAACACTATGCTCTTGTGGGATTGGGATACCAACCCCCCTAGTAGGCTGGGTCAACTCATCCGGTCACAGCCACAGGTGGAACCGATTTCTGGAAATCCCATGGAGATGACATTAAATATAGAGTTCATTCCTATATGATCTCCAGCTATAGTGGAGGTCCTCCCCACTCCCATGTTCAGTATGGAGGTCCTCCCCATGAAACCTTAATTAGACCAAGTGGAGGTTCTCCCTGTCTTGTAGACATCCAATGGAAAGGCCCTCCTCCTACCCATAGTCATAGGAATAGAGGTTCTCCCCATGTTTTAGGCTATCAATGTGAAGGTTCTCATTGCTTCACCATCGTCTCATATAGAGGCCCTACGCACAAAAAAATCAACCAAAGTGAAGGTCATCCCTACTCCAGTATTCCTAACCATGGATTTCCTCTCCGAGATTTGTTTTACATTTTCATATGTTCACCTCACACCTTGACACATCCATCTAGAGTTTTTTCACTCCAGAACCAAACCATGTGAAGGTACTCCCCACGTTGAAGATTCAAACCACCCTGAAGAACCGCCCCCATGGCAGAGTGTGGGTCGTCGGTGCTAGAGGAAGAACCCTATGAAGTCTAAAATCCTATTCAAACCCTTCTTCTTTTTAGATTCTAAAATGGAGTGTGATTTGATGATGGATCCTTCACCCTGATCCTCTATGATAGGGAATAGGGAAGGATATTAGTGTATGGAATTTTTCCTCCTGGAAAGAGAGATTCACCAGATCCACAAGGCCCTCCTAAGATACATATAGTAGGAGGAAGATTTGTCTCTATTCTAGGGCATGTCCATGCAATCCTCTTTATTGTTAAGAGGATCATTATCATCCTAAATTATAGATCATAAAGAGTTATTATGAGAAACAATTTAGGAAAATAAATAGCATGAACCCACACCAATGACCATTGTCCTTGCACAAGAAAGCAGTGGTCATTAGTTCATCATACAACGATGTGGTGGTGTAATCAGTTCATTACACAGAAGATTGCAAAAGATGCAGCATCCTGTGAGCATGGGGACCATGATCTACAAATTCTTTTTCCCTATCATAATGGTATGCTTCAATGCCATTACCATTCCCACAACCACCCCCAGTTGAAGCGCGGGGAAACCAAGGGCTTGATCTCGAGTGAGAGAAAATAATTTTTTGGTACATTCTCACATCGGACCATTTCCCCCAGACGTTTTGTCCAATGGAAACTAAAAACATAAAAATTCTGGAGTCACTCACCCTGGACAATTTAATGTGATTCCACCTAACCTCAAAAATGATGCATTTCTATATCCTCCATCTTGTGTTAGCATACCCAAAAAGTCTGGAGCACTTCGAAGACATTGTATAGTAGTGCCACCTATTTGAGTTGGTCGAAATCCAAATTTCTCAAGACCCTACATCCCCTATTTATCATCAGACCCTCCAACAATGATGTGTTTGGGGATATATATTGCTCCACAGAGTTATTAAAGGGGCTTCGGCATATATCCTGATCTGTTGAATGGGGTAGTAGGATTCCCAACATTTCTATCCTATCATGCGCTATCCCGGTTCAACTGTTGATGTCATGGGCATGCCTTCATGCATCATCATATTTAACATTCTAGTTCCTATGATATAACTAGAAGGGGAACTAACAATGGTCCTAGAGAATAGGAACATCCCGTCAGGGAATTACAAAACCAGGTTGACATTGTAGGTGTCCATACTCACCATCAAAGATCTTTTCTTGTTCATCATGCAACATCCAATTCATTGTCTTTAGGTTGAGACCCTAGAAAGGGTAAAGATCATGATGAGACTATCAAACACCAGAACCATATGGATTGGTGCATAATATAGAGGATGATCCTGAAATGGTAGTATTGTTTAAAATCTCTCAGAATAGAGAAGGATGGTTGATGATCTCCGCACCGAACAGTCCATGGAACAGTGGCTATAATATAGTAATTCTAGACAAGGGTTGGAAAGGGAAGGAATAGATTCCCCTATATAATTCCCCAGGTGATCTCGATAACCCTTCCCATCATGACTGGGTAGAGGCCAGTGTTTATGTAATGCAAACACAATATGCATCACTAAATACAAATGAGTTGTGCACTGACCTACCTCATGACTCAAATCAGCTTCCACCAACCTCTCTACAGGATCCATTGGACACTCCCCAGTTTACTCAAGTAGACCCACATGTTATTCCCCTAGATCCTTGGGTAATTCTTTCAGTCTCTCCATGTGTCGCTCGACCCACATACCATGTTGAAGATCCTTTCAATGTTGTGGTGGTTAGGTACCCTTTTCAAGATAAGGATCCTCACCAGGATGATCCAATGGATGCTATTATTTCATTCCTCAAGGCTCTGTAAACTTGAAAGGGGGAAAATCCCACCTTATGGAAAACTATATCTGGTGTGGTTTTATGATATTATAGCACCCCTGAGTTTTGAAAATCCTACCTTCTACCCTATGAATGGGATTGAAGATCCATTGTAGCACCTCACCCACTTTATTTGGAGGTGTGGACTGATGTTGGGAACTCAAACACAATAAGAAGTCTCTAATCTCTATTGTTTCATACAAGCATCGGAAGGGCATGTGTTTTTCTGGTACATCCTATTACCCATTGCATTAATAGCTGGTTGGGAGGATCTTTGTAGGAAGTTTCTATACAATTTCAGCTCCCACACCTAGAAGACTTGTATCTTATACCTATTCAAGTGATTGAAATATCCATATGAGCTAGTCACAGACTTTTTCACTTGGTGTAAGGGCCTCAGATATTCCCTCAAAAAGACACTGACTTAGGAATATCTACTAATAATGTTTGTGTGGAATGAAAAAAGTTAATTGGTCCCATCTCTCATCACTCAAAACATCCAAAGAGGATATCAGGACTTATCTGACAAATCTCAGCATCTAGAGGAATCCATTAAGCTAGCCAAGAAGGCACACCTATTGCCTCCTGTGAGACCCACAAGAAGAGACATAAAAACCGATACTGATACTGTTGCATAGGTTGAGGCCCTTAGACATCTAGAATTGTTACTAGATGAGAATCCTCGGTAGCCTCGCCAAGGGACACAACCTCTTTCTCATCCTACAGCTCAAAATCTCATGCCCCCAAATAGGAAGGTGATTCCTCATAACGCACTGATGCTGCTTAGGAAGGACAACCAGGTTCCTCCAAATCAGTAGGATCAAACTCTTCATTAGGGAGAGGCTCCTAGATCCATTTTATCAGATCAAATAAAATGGACCTACACATTCATTAAGGCTTAGGTTCCCAGATATTTCCAATGATCCTTGGAATTGGGGATCTTACTATTTCTAGAATACATGATAACTGAGGAAGAAAATCACATTGATCTCCGTAATTGCTAAAGAATCACCATTTTCTTGTAAACACCATTAGTAAGTGATATGTTCCCAAATAAAATATTCAATACTTGGTCAATAACAAAATTTTTAGGTTGGGTCAAGCACTGACACATGTGGCATGTGTGTTTAGAATCCTGACAACGATAGCAAGGGTGAATGGAAGAATGTCTCAAACAGTAGGTCTCATAATTATGTTTACCGATTGGAACACAACGAAGTTAATAATTCCCATAGTATTATCCATAGCATTTTGAACCATCTCAAGCCTTCAGAAGTCATTTTTCTACCTTCAGTGTCTACTTCCGCGTCGATGTATCAACCTTCATCCTCTAAGGGGAGCAAGCATAGATGGTGCATGGGGAAGAAATGCCCCCACCCGTACCAAATCCATAATGTACTATTGGATACATAATTCCCCTAAATATGGGGAATTCCCTCATAATTCACCTAGCAATAGAATAATCTTCATGCAATGATCAAGAGTACACCGTGGTAATCGTCGTCGAGTTGGTGGAACCATACATGGTTGTGGAGGATGTGGAATGTTAGGAAGACCATACTAATGTACATAGATGATGCTAGTGATGAAGAAACCATTAGTATGCGAACCATTGAAATGAATTGGCGAGTGCTTCTAACCAAGACATGCACATCACTGAGTCCAGAAAAAGGCCTAATGCAGAGCCCAACACATGCAACCTTCTCGCTCTGTTTCTTCAGACTCACCTCAACAGCCGTTCTTATTGGATAATCATGAATAATCAACATGAACACTTCTGGAACAACCACATTTATTTTTGTATAGATTTAATTCATCAATCTGTCAACCATTTGGTCACTCTACACAGTTTGACTAGTAAGCAGCCGGACATTCCCAACACCAGCTCGGATTTTCCAGTTTGAGTTGCAGCACCCATCATGCCTCATGCCACTGAGTAGCCTCCTATCAAAAGAAATGTATGTCTGGAAGAAAAATTATGATGTTATCAAGAACCTTTCTAGTATTCATTAGAGGCTATCGATCCTTGAGGATATCCACATATCTACAGATATGTGTGAAGCCCTTACAAAAAAATTACGAAGCCCACTACAGTTTTAGACAAAGGTAGCAGCTATAGAGGCCTTACATACTAATGAAATTGAGCTTGCAGAGTCTCATTCCATCATCTAACTATCTATAGAATGAGAATGTTATCCCATATAGGGTAACATCCACCAAGGGTACATCACTAGAATGGTCAACAAAATGGTGGTCAGCAGAGGTATCTTCAACACATGTTCTGGGATCAATCTTATCATGACCCAGAATCTCAGCGAGTTGGGACTATCTAAAATAGACTTGTATCCCTCTGACATGAAGATTCAAATTTATAACAGGACATAGTAGACACATGTTGGGAAAATATACTTGAAAACCCAATTGGGTGTCTAGATTGCTAGTATAGAGTTCATGGTTGTCACGCAGGACAACACTTATAATGCGTTGATGGGTAGACCAAGGCTCAGCCTTCATGTGTAAGTCCCTTAATCATATTAGCAATTCCTTTTGTATAACCTCATTAGTCATGTGGAAATTCTCCAACATGATGCATCTTCCTTTTCTACTTGTGAACCCTTCTAGTTATATGCTTACTAATATAAGAGAAAAGACATGAAGATTAATTCTAATGTGTTTTAACACACTTACATTGTGGAAAACCCGTGGAAAGATTAGGATAATTCATAAATTCTCTCAATTCACTTATTAGAAGGCATGACCCTAGATCCGGGACAATAATTTTTCATCTCTGGGACAAGGGGAATGCACATTCCCCAATATAAGCAATGTAGAATGATCACTTTATACTCTTACAAGAATCAGGATCAAGTGATCCTAGATCCCCTTAACCTTGTTAGGTATTGGGATGTTTATCCCTTGGAAAAAGCAATATGTTGTCCCTACTTGTTCATCCAGTCGGGGTTGAACTAACTCAATCCAATTTTCCACTACTACTATGATATTATCATGCGTGACCCACTAGGTTGAAGAAATGATGGAATCAGATTGATAGCTTTCTTCATTGTGGTTTCAATAATTCAATATCCCTTGAAGGAAGAATTTATAACTACTCATACTAGAACCATAATTTTGTCATCATCTGCCAACTAATAATAATTTCCCCTGGTCAATGAACCTCCCATTGTAGATGATGAAGAGTTTTTTTAGGACGGAACTTCGTCATTTGAAGACGTTGTCACCTCGACTGCTGTTGAGTTTGTATAGGTGGAGCTTGGTACAGAGACAAATCTGAGGTCGACACTGAACAACACAACTATTCATGAATATGAACAGAAGAAATATGTTGATATCCAAAATCACCATCGGGATGTATTTTCCTGGATCAATGATGAGATGACTGGACTAGATCCTCAGGTCACTGTCCAACACCTTAGTCTCCCAATAAACAATCATGGGTCAAACATCCGCCTATGAAGATGCACCCCTCTTAATGAGACATAGTTAAGGTAGATTTTGATAAACAACTTAAATATAACTTCATCAAGGTAGTACAATAACCAAAAATTCTAGTCAACATCATTCCCATTCGATATAAGATTGGAAAAATCAGAGTTGTCACGACCCGCCTTCACCAAAAGGAGGGAAGGGACAACAAATTGCCAAGACCATCCTTCTTTAAGTTTAAGGAGAGATAATGACCCCCGTGTTCCGCCTCTAGTAGTCCCCAGGGTGGCAACTAGCACCAAGGGTATAACATATTCACAATATGGGAGGCATTACCCTTTGTAGTTAACCAAGATTGGGAGAAAGAATGAGTTAACACCAGACACTACCAAGTATATAAAAACTCAAAGTAATAAAAATAACTACATGCATTTTTTAATAATAAAACTGAACAATGTACAAGGGCTCCAATGTACAATACCCAACAGGAAAGGAAAAAGGCTAAGTAGAATCCAATAGAGACCAACAGTAACTCAAACCTCCAGACTAGGGAGGTCCCGCACGGCCTCTAAAGCCCTCCTGGAAACATGAAAGTAAACTTAGGGAGAGCATACAAAGTATACCAAGTAGGAAAACATGTATCTCTTGTGCACAAGTGGGGAGATGTCCTAATGTCCCATGAGAAGTAGAAGAAACATCACCTATTAAGGAATATATCTATCCCACCTCACCGGCCACGCTCAACAAATAACATAATCAGTAAGATAATAGTAATGAATAAAACATTTGGGTACCCTACACCACCATTTCCCCAACTAGCTAGTTGCTCATCCCTAACGACAAACATCCTGACGCTACCATGTTGTTCCAGCCCGATCACACCTGGCCCTCACAACCATCCATCCCTTCCTGCACAAACATGGGCCTCATCCTGAAGACACCTGGGAAAACAAACCTGACTGAAGAGTCCTGGGCTAACAACACACCAATTGAAACCTACCCGAAAAATCATGCGTGTAAGGTCACCTACAACCATCACATCCGAGGGAAGAGGGATCAAGAAGGAGAGTAACTAGGGGAAAACACCCTTCCCCATGAAATGGGGTGTCCGACGCTGAGTTCCAACATGGTTTGGGTGCGAATAAACACAAAACATACAGTTACGCATATATATGGGAACAAACAGCCCAACCTATAGCTCCCCAACCGATACAAGTAGGTTCCCAAGCACTATTTCCTCAGAAAACAGGCACACAACAAACAGTTCCCAGTTTCCCTATTCAAGTTATCATTTACTAATAGTTAATTATGATTTAATCCCTTCACAACTAGGCAACTAACATGCACATTCACAGATGAAACAAAAATAAAGTAGGAAGAAAAACCATCAGGTAATTTAAGCATTCACACCCGGTTCTCTTGTGATGTCACATCAATTAAGGGATCCGTGAGATCCCTCGAAGTACTGGAACGAAATAAAAACCCAAAAAACCGTTGGTTATCCCACATTAATTCATTACCATTCCACCCAGTTCATTATTAACATCCCACTTTTATTCATGTTCACAACCCATCCTGCAACCCTGCTGCCAAACACCACCACAACCTCAGATTCAAAACCAGCGAAAGTATATCAACAGGGGATCCCATCCCCACCCATATCACCCCAGCAATCTAGGCCCCCATCCAAGAAAACCATAATGTCACCCACAATTGGCTCGTGAATGAAAACAACCAAACCACTACCACCAACACAAGGTATGACCTTGTAGGTATTTTCAGATTTATCAGATTTAACACACTCCATGATTCAATTCCAATGGGCTTTAACCGGAGTTATCACAGAAAAGGGTTGATCCTGATGCTTTCAATTTATTTAATCGAGTATACGTAATTAACCAATTCCATGTTACGTTTATTTAAACATCCAGGAGCACCGAGGTTCATTAGTTCACAGAGAAATACCACCAATGACCATGATTTCCAGTGATCATAAGCCCATATAATTCACAACACATATCAACATAAGTGAGTACAACAGAACATCGAACTCACCCCCTTTCCTTCTTTAGAGTTTTGTTCATTATCTTCATTATAACTGGTTTCAACAAATTCCATAGAGAAAAAAGAATAACCACCCCACATGATGCACAAAAAGGAGAGACGAAGGAGAAAATACCTACCTAATTGATCAAGGATCGATGTTAAGTCCACGTGTGGAAATTAGAAAATAGGAGTGGCAGGAAATCCATGGAATGCGTTCCAGGAAATCTTTATGGAGGTACAACTCATCTGGAGTAAGGGTATCCCTAGCATAGGGTGATTAGAGAAGAAGGAGCCTAGGGAGAAGAGACTCCTTTAGGTTATAAAGGCTGAGATACAGTATCCTTGGATGGTTAAGATATGGGAAAAAACTCGAAACCGTGGATGAAGTGGAATAATTGGTTGACCACGTTGATGGGCCACCCCACACGTCCAACTTAAAAGGTCCCTTCCCTTCGGGGTGGTTAAAACCGACACACACATCCTTAACCAAGACTCCTCATTTAATTAAATACAATTAATGGGCTTTAAAACAGGGTTAAGGGGGTCAAAACATGGTTTACAAACCAATTCGCGCAATAAGATGCGCTACAGGAAAACCCCTGGAGAGGTCACCGGTAGGCTAGGTCCATCGGTAGACCAAGATACCGATAGGCCGAGGCCACCAGTAGGCCAAACTAACGGTAGGCCGAGGCCACCGGTAGTCCGAGCTACCGGTAGACTGATCGAATGGTTAACCGATCCACTGGTAGGCCGAGCCACCGGAAGGCCGAGCGACTGGTAGGCCGAGCCACCGGTAGACCGAGATATCGGTAGGCTGAGCTACCGGTAGGCTGAGCTACATGTAGGCCGAGCTATAGGCAGGCCGATATACCGGTAGGTCGAGGCCACCAGTAGGCCAAGTTACCAATTGGCCGAGCTACTGGTAGGCCGAGCTACCTGTAGGTTGATATTACGGTTGGCCGAGGCCACCAGGAGGCCGAGATACAAGTAGGCTGAGGCTAACCGTAGGCTAAGGCCACTGGTAGGATGAGGATAATGTTAGGAGTCGTAAGCTTTAACGAGAAGCTGGGATGGCCTTCCATACCACACAGAACACCCCAAACGTCAGATTTTCACCAGGTAATAGACCCCAAAACCCCGTGACATTACATCAGATACTTCTCAAACTATTCTTGTCCCCGAGAATATAAGAACAAACCAGAAAGGAGAAAAGTGGGGTTCAAACAACCACCCTCTAGAGATACTTCTTAGGGGCAGACCCCTGAGTTGTTCGAAAGATGGAACCAAACCCCCCTACATCTAGGAATACTCATATTTACAACAAGAACAAGGATCACACTGTCCAACACCTGAGTCAGGGAGTCCCTTCCTACATGTTAGGATATTATCTGCTTTGGGCGGCACTGACTCGCCCGTACGGGTTTATTCACATCCACTTTATTGCATCGTGATTAGCAGTTAGATTTTCCCATCATCACACATTCTGACAAATAGAGAACAGGGAATAGATCATTTAATAGCTAAGAAAAACAATCATTTCATATATTAAAGCACAAGGTAAAACATCTCAACAAAACTCAGAACAACAACAACAACAAGGAAGTCAAAATAGCTCTGGGTACTGAACGCGAAATTGGGCCTCCCACTCCCAAGTTCTCTCCTCGAGGCCACCACCCCTCCACGACACATGAACCAAGGGGATGGTTCGTCCATGAAGCACATTCTCTTTTCGATCCCCGATCATGATCGGTTGCTCTATGATGGTCATATCATTTTAGACAACTAACTCTCCCCAATCAATGATGTGGGAGTCGTCGTGTAGATATTGATGAAGCTTGGAGATGTGAATGACATTGTGAACTTTCTCCAACTAAGGTGGCCCTGCCAGCTGATACGCCAACTCACCAACTCGTCCTAGAACCTTGAAAGGTCCGATGAACCTAGGGGAGAGCTTACACCCCTTCCAAAACCTTCGCTGCCCACATCGAGGGGAAACCTTCAAGAACACATGATTTCCAACCTCGAACTCCAAGGACCTCCTCCTACGATCGACATAATACTTCTGCCGGTCCTGGGATTCCTCAATCCTCTCACGCACGAGCTGAACCTTCTCAGTGGTGCACTGCACCACTTCTAGCCCAAGAACACCTGCTTCCCCAATCTCTGTCCAGCAAACGGTTGTATGACACATCCTTCCATACAAGGCCTCAAATGGTGTCATGCCAATAGTGGAGTGGAAGCTATTTTTATAAGAAAACTCCACCAGAGGCAAGTGTCATACCCATGATCCCCCAAAATCCAAAACACATGCCCACAACATGTCTTCCAATGTCTGGATCATTAGTTATGTTTTCCCATCTGTCTTAGGGTGGAAAGCAGTGCTAAGGCATGGCTAGGTGCCAAAGGCATGATGTAATCCCCTTCAGACTCATGAGGTAAACCACGTGTCTCAGTCAGAGACAATAAATCTCATAATCCCATGAAACCGCACCACCTCATCGACATACCTCTGGGCAAAGGTGCTAACCAGGATAGACTCTTTAATCTCCAAGAAGTGTGCTGATTTTGTCAACTGATCCACCACTACCCAGATTGCATCATAGCCTCCCTAATCCCTGGGTAGCCCTATGACGAAGACCATAGAGATGTCATTCCACTTCCACTCCGGAACATCTAATGGTTGTAACAACTCTCCAGGAAAACGATGTTCAACCTTCACTTGCTGACACACCAGGCACTTAGCCACAAACTCTGCCACTGCCCGCTTTACCTCAGGCCACAAAAATTGTCCCCTCAGGCCTTGGTAAATCTTTGAGACCCCAGGATGTAATGCTAAACCTGAGACATGGAACTCACAGAGAACACCTTTACGCATCAACTCCGGAACAAAAAGCCTTCCACGGAAAAGAATCTGATGTTGACCATCCTCTGAACATCCCTCGGGAGAATTTCCCCGATAAACACAATCTCGAATCACTTCCACCTCTAATTCCCCCCACTAAGACTCTACCACCTGCACCACTAAAGAGGAAACTACAGTCATCTGAAACAAACAGCCTCTTTCACCTCCCACCCTTGCATCCAAATGCAAGGCCGATAACTCTTCCATCGCTCTCCAAGCATTTTTAGATTCCCAAACTACTTCCTTCTGTGATTTATTGATTAGGGAATCAGCCACAACATTACCATTAACCTCAGAATAATTTATCTAGAAGTCATAGTCTTTGGAGGAACTCAACCCATCTGCACTGCCACAAGTTCAGATCCCACTGGGAAATGAAATAACACAAGCTCTTGTGATATGAGAAGACTAAAAAGAGCTCTCCGATGAGATAATTTCGCCAAAAATTCAATGCGAACACCATGACCGCAAGTTCCAGATCGTGGCTTAACCACGCGTCTGGGCCACCCCACATGTCCAAATAAAATGGTCCCCTCCCTTTGGGGCAGTTAAAACCGATGCACACCTTCTTAAAATGATGTTAAAGGCATGACCAAAATGAATGGTTTTTAATTTAAGGAGGGTACCTCACCAATCATTTAATTAAATTCCATTAATGGGATTTTAAAATAGGCAAAGGGGTCAGAACATGGTTTACAAACCAATTCTCACAAAAAGAGGTGCTACTGGAAATCCCGTGGAGGTCACCGGTAGGCTAGGTCTATTGGTAGACTAAGCTAGCGGTAGGCCGAGGCCACCAGTAGGATGAACTATCGGTAGGTCGAGCTACCGGTAGAGGCCACTGGTAGGCCAAGCTACTGCTAGAGCCCACCAGTAGGTCGAGCTTCCGGTAGGCCGAGCAACCGGTAGGCTGAGGATACAGTTAGGAGGCTTAAGCTTCACCGAGAAGCTGGGATGGCCTTCCCAACCACCCAGAACACTCCAAACATCATATTTTCACCAAGTAATGGAACGAAAAACCCCGGGCCATTACATCAGATACTTCTCAAAATATTCTCATCCCTGAGAATATAAGAACATACCAGAAAGGAGAGAAAAAGGGGGTCCAAACAACCACCCTCTACATATATTTCTCATGGGAAACCCCTGAGTTGTTCTAAAGAAAGAACCCCCCCTACATCCAAGAATACTCCCCCTGGAGTTATCAACCACAAACACCCAAAAAAGCACAAGGATCACACTATCCAACACAAGAGTCAGGGAGTACCTTCCTATAGGTCAGGGTATTATCTACTTTGGGTGGAACTTACTCGCCCGCATGGGTTTAATCGCATCCACATTAATGTGCCTTGATTAATAGTCAGGTTTTCCCATCATCACACATTCGGACACAAAAAAAAGCATAAAAATCATTTCATATATTAAATCACAAGGTAAAAAATCTCAACAAAACTTAAAATCAAAGACAACAAGGAAGTCAAAACAGCTCTTGGTACTGAATGCGTAACTAGACCTTCTGCTCTAAAGTGCTCTCCTCAAGGCCACCATGCCTCCACAACACACGAACCAAGGGGATGGTTCTTCCATGAAGCACTTTCTATTTATGATCCTTGATCTTGATCAGTTATTATATGAAGGTCGCATCGTATTTGACATCTAACTCTCCCTAATCGATGAAGTGGGAGTCGTCGTATAGATATTGATGAAGCCGGGAGACGTGAAAGACATTGTGAAATTTCTCCAACTAAGGTGGAAATTTCAGCTGATACGCCACCTCACCAACTCGTCCCAACACCTCGAAAAGTCCGATGAACCTAGGGGAGAGCTTACTCCCCTCCCAAGACCTTCGTTTCCCACGTCGAGTAGAAACCTTCAAGAACACATGATTCCAAAACCTCGAACTCCAAGGGACTCCTCCTACGATCGACATAAGACTTATGTCAGTCCTGGGATGCCTTCATCCCCTCAAACACGAGCTGAACCTTCTCAGTGATGCTCTACACCACTTCTAGCCCAACAAAAGCTGCTTCTCCAATCTCTGTCCAGCAAACGTGTGAACGACACAGCCTTCCATACAAGGCCTCAAATAGTGTCATGCCGATAGTGGAGTGGAAGCTATTGTTATAAACAAACTCCACCAGAGGAAATAGTTGTACCCATGATCCCCCAAAATCCAAAACAAATGCCCGCATGATTTCTTCCAATGTCTGGATCGTTCGTTCTATTTTCCCATCTGTCTGAGGGTGAAAAGTAGTTCTGAGGCGTAGCAAGGTGCCAAATGCATGTTGTAATCCCCGCCAGACTCGTGAGGTAAACCACGTTTCTTGATTGGAGACAATAGATCTCTTAATCTTGTGCCACCACACCACCTCATCGTCATACCTCTGGGATAAGGTGCTCACCAGGCTCGACTCCTTGATCTCCAGGAAGTTAGCTGATTTTTTCAACCGATCCACTACTAACCAGATGGCATCATAGCCTCCCTGAGCTATGGGTAGCCCTGTGACGAAGTCCATTGAGATGTCATCCCACTTCCACCTGGGAACATCTAACGACTATAACAACCCTCCAGGATTACAGTGTTCAGCCTTCACTTGCTGACACACTAGGCACTTAGCCACAAACTCTGCCACCACCCGCTTTACGCGGGGCCGCCAAAACTGTCCCCTCAGGCCTCGTTACATCTTTGAGACCCCATGATGTACCACTGAAGCCGATCCATGGAACTCACAGAGACCACCTTTACACATCAAATCTAGAACAAAAATCCTTCCATGGAAAAGCATCTGATGCTCACCATCCTCTGACCATCCCTCAGGAGCATTTCCTTGATAAACATGATATCGCATCACTTACACCTAAGAGTACCCCCAATGAGACTCTTCCACCTGCACCACTATAGAGGAAGCTACAGTTATATGAAAAAGACAGTCTCTTCCACCTTCCACCCTTGCATCCAAATGCAAGGCCGCTAACTCTTCCATTACTCTCCAAGCATCTGCAGATTCCTAAACTACTTCCTTCTGCGATTTCCTGCTCAGAGTATCATCCACAACATTACCCTTTCTCTTAGTATAAGAGATCAGGAATTCGTAGTCTTGGAGGAACTCAACCCATCTACGCTGTCGCAAGTTCATATCCCGCTGGGAAAAGACATAACACAAGCTCTTGTGATCTAAGAAGACCATAAAGCGCTCTCCGATGAGATAATGCTGCCAAAACATCAATGTGAACACCACAACTGCAAGTTCTAGATCGTGGATGGCATAGTTACGTTCATGAGGATGTAACTGGATAATCCCATAAAAGATCACTCCTCACTACTGCATCATCACACATCCCAACCCAAGGCCAGAAGCATCACATAACACTTCAAACAACACCCCTTCCTATGGAAATCTGAGTACTGGAGCACTAACCAGCTTCTCCTTTAGGTAGCCAAAAGTTGTCTGGCACTGGTCTCTCCACACGAAGGCCTGATACTTCTTAGTCAATTTTGTCAACGAAGATGATCCTCGAGCGATGTCGGGCACAAACCTCCGGTAATAGCCTGCCAAACCCAAGAAACTACGAACTTCTGCCACATTCTTGGGTGCTTCCAATGAAACGACTACCTCGACCGTTGATGGGTCTACTGTTATTCCCTTCTGAGACGCTACGTGTCTAAGGAAATGTACTTCTGATGTTAAGAACTTGCACTTAGACAGTTTACCATAAAGATGGTGGAGCATAAGGACTCCCAAAACTACACTAATATGCTCAATGTGCTCTTCCTTTGATCTTGAGTACATAAAGATGTCGTGGATGAAAAGCACAACAAACTGGTCCATAAACTCTAAGAAGACAGAGTTCATGAGGTTCGTGAACATAGTTGGTGTGTTTTTAATGCCAAACATAATGACCATGAACTCAATGTAGCCATATCTGCATCTGAAAGCCCTCTTCAGGATATCACCTTCTATCACTCTCAACTGGTTGTATCCAGACCGCAGATCGATCTTAGAGAACCAACATGCTCCCCTCAGCTTGTTGAAAATATCTTCTATCCTCGAGAGGGGGTAACGATTCTTTACCGTCACTTGATTAAACCTATAGTATTCTATGCACCATCATACACTACCATCTTCCGTCTTGATGAACAAAACTGGAGCACGCCATGGCGACACGCTTGGTCGAACAGATCCCTTATCCATCAGATCGTCAATTTGAATCCGTAACTCCCGCAACTCAGAAGGTTCCATCCAATATGGAGCCATCGAGATCGGGCGGTCACCATGCTGTAAGTCTATCCCAAACTCAACTTCACGTTCAGGGGGTAGAGTCACAACCTTATCAGGAAAGACATCAGGGAATTATCTTATGACCTTTGGGACATCCAGCATTCATGCGTCCACCGACTCCACTGACACCTATTCCAGTATAAAAATGAGTGGATCCACGTGTCGACTCCGCACCTGATAACTCCTCTCCCCAAAAAAATCCACATTCCATCCATCCTTGTCTCCGTCAATCCTCTGCTCGTCAACTGCCTTGATCCGCTGGGCCATAACTACCCGAGTTGCTCATGGATAACGTCCGGGTGCTATAGCTGTAAGGTAAACAAAGAATGCCTAAGCCCGAGTATCAAGGGAAATTATTATTATTATTATTAAATTTTTTCTCCCCAAGGTGCCCCAAATTAATTGAAAGACAATTAGTATGATTCATGTACCTTCCCTAGGGTCTTAACCTGTATGAAATGTAGTCTCACTTGGTCATTTGATAAGCTCAGAGTCCTTGCATCGGATCACGAGGGGGCCTAAAATCTCATTTCCTAGCTGGTCATCCCTGGTCTATTTCACAAACCAAGATCACCTAACATTTTTTCCCTACCATACATGCAATCCCCATTGTTCCTAACTCCAGACATCATCATATCTTTCAAACTTCTCCTCTGATATCATTCAGTCACGACCGACGTTCACTAAAAGGAGGGAAGGGACAACAGATTGCCAAGCCATTCATTCTTTAAGTTGATGGAGAGATAATGACTCCTGAGTCCCGCCTTTAGTAGGCCTCAGAGTGGCGACTAGCACCAAGGGTATAACATTTTCACAATATGGGAGGCATTACCCTTTTCAGTTAACCAAGATTCGGAGAAAGAATGAGTCAACACAAAACACCACCAAGTATAAAAAAAATCAAGGTAAAAAAACAACAACTACATGATTGTTTTAATAATAAAACTGATCAAAGTACAAGGACTCCAAAGTAAAATAATCAATAATAATGGAAAAAAGGCTAAGCCGAATCCAACAGTGACCAACAGCAACTCCAACGTCCAGACTATCAAGGTCCCACACGGCCTCCGAAGCCCTCCTAGAAACCTGAAAGTAAATGTAGGGTGAGCATACAAAGTATACCCAGTAGGAAAACCTAAAGCTCTTGTGCACAAGTGGAGAGACATCCTAAAGTCCCATGAGAAGTAGAAGAAACATCATATATGAAGGAATCTATCCATCCCACTTCACCGACCATGCTCCCCAAATAACACAAAATGTAATATAACAGTAAAGAATAAAACATTTGGGTACCCCGCACCACCATTTCCCCCACTATCTAGCTGTTCATCCCTAAAAAAAACGTCATGACGCTACCATGCTCTTCCTACTCACACACACCTGGGCCTAACAACCATCCACATCCCTTCCCACACAAAACCGGGCCTCACAACCACACATCCCTACCCACACACACATGGGCCTCACAACCATCCATCCCTGCCCGCACGCACCTGGGCCTCATCCCGAAGACACCCGGGAAAACAAACCTTCCTGGAGAGTCATGGGCTAACAACACACCAATCGAATCCTACCCGAATAATCTTGGATGTAAGGTCTCCTCCAACCATCACAGCCGAGGGAAGATGGAGCAGGAAAGAGAGTAACTAGGTGGAAACACCCATCAACATGAAATGGGGTGTCCAACACTAAGTTCCAACATGGGTGGGGCATGACTAAACAAAAAACATATAGTTACACATATATATTCCAACACTCAGCCCAAACTATGGCTCCCCAACCGATACAAGTAGGTTCCCAAGCACTAATGCCTCAGAAAACAGGAACAAAACAAACAGTTCCCAGTTTCCCTATTCAAGTTATCATTTCATAACAGTTCAGTATGAGTTAATCCCTTCACTACTGGGAAACTAACAGACACATTCACATATGAAACAACAATAAATCAGGAATAATAACCATCAGGTAATTTATTCATTGACACCCGGTTCTCTTGTGAAGTCACATCAACAAAGAGATCAGTAAGATCCCTCGAAGTACTAGATCCAATGCAAAACCCAACAAATCGTTGGTTTTCCCAAATTAATTCATTACCATTCCACCCAGATCATTATTAACATCCCACTTTTATTCATGTTCCCAACCCAACCTGTAGCCCTGCTGCCAGACACCACCATAGCCTCAGATTCACAACCAGTGAAAGTATAACATCGGGGGATCCTATCCCCACCCATATCACCCCAGCAATCTAAGCCCCAATCTAAGAAAACCAAAAAGTCACCAACAATCGGCCTGTGAAAGAAAACAACCAAACCACTACCACCAACACAAGGTAGGCCCTTGCATGTATTTTCAGATTTAGAATATTTAACACACTCCATGATTTCAATTCCATTGGGCTTTATTCGGAGTTATCATAGAAAAGGGTTGATCATGGTGCTTTCAATTTATTTACCCGAGTATATGTAATTAAATAATTCAATGTTACGTTTATTTAAACATCCAAGAGCACCGAGGTTCATTAGTGCACAGAGAAAGGCCACCAACATCCATGATTTCTAGTGAGAATAGGTCCGTATAATTCACAACACATATCAACATAAGAGAGTACAGTAGAACATCAATCATAACCCCCATTTCTTTCTTTAGAGGTCTATTGATTATCTTCATTATGTCTGGTTTCATCAAATTCCACAGAGACAAAAGCATACCCACCCCGCATGATGCACTGAAAAGAGAGACGATGGAGAAAATCCCTACCTGATTGATCAAGGATCGACGTTAAGTCCTCGCGTGGAAATTGGAAAACATGAGTGGGAGGAACTCCACAGAACGCGATCAACGAAATCTTCGTGGGGGTACAACTTGTCCGGAGGAAGGGTATCCTGAGCGCAGGGTGATTAGAGAAAAAATAACGTAGGGATAAGAGAAGCCTTTAGGTTATAAAGGCTGGGATACAATATCCCAGGACGATTAAGATATAGAGAAAAACTCGAAACCACGGAAGAAGCGGGATTGTGGGTTGACCACACGGCTGGGCCAACCCACACGTCCAACATAAAAGGTCCCCTCCCTTCGAGGTGGTTAAAACCGATTCACAACTACTTTACCAGGACTCCTCATTTAATTTAATACCATTAATGGGCTTTAAAACATGTCTAAAGGGGTCAAAACATGGTTTACAAACCAATTTGGGCAATAAGAAGCACTATTGGAAAACCCATGGAGAGGTCAATGGTAGGCTAGGTCTACAGGTAGACCAAGATACCGGTAGGCCGAGGCCACTGGTAGGCTGATCTACCGGTAGGATGAGGCCACCTGTAGGCCGAGCCATCGGTAGGCCGAGCCACCGGTAGGCCGAGCGACCGGTAGTCCGAGCCACCAGTAGGCCGAGCTACCGGTAGGCCGAGCTACCGGTAAGCCGAGCTACTGGTATGTCGAGGATACCAGTAGGCCGAGATACCGGTAGGTCGAGCGACTGGTAGGCCGAGATACTGATCGTCTGAGGCCACCTTTAGGCCGAGCTACCGATAGGCCGAGCTATGGGTAGGCCGAGCAACCGTTAGGCCGAGCTACCGGTAAGGTGAGGCTACCGGAAGGCCGAGGCCACCGGTAGCCTGAGGCTACCGTTAGGAGTCTTAAGCATCACCAAGAAGCTTAGATGGTCTTCCAGACCACCCTAACCACCCCAAAAATCATATTTTCACCAGGTAATGGACCCCAAAACCCCGGGCCATTACAAGAGTCTTCATCTTCTTCTGGGATCTCAACCACCACTATTCAAAGGATTACTTTTACCTTCCTTTGATAGAGTTGTTGATCATTTCTACTTATGGTTTCCATGATCTAACCTTCGTGGATGGGTATTCCAGATATAATCAAATCCAAATGGACCATAATGATAAAGAATCCCCTCACATTGGAGCATCACAATGTACTTTCTATTTACAGGTAATTCCTTTTGGTCTGAAGAATAAAGGTTTCACATATCAGCATGCCACACACTGAATATTCAAGATGATCCTTAGAGAATTAGTGGAATAATATCTAGGAGATTTGTTGGTCTAATCCCACTAGTGTCAGAACCATATCAATGATTTTGAGAAATTGTGTGTCTTCCTTTTTTCCCTTCATATGAATTTGAACCACTAAAAGTGTTCCTTTGGGGTTACCTATTGGAAGATTCTTGAATTCATCATTAGATATAGAGGCATCAATATCAATCAATAAAAGATCAAGGCCTTCAGCCTTATGTATCATCATAGTAAAATTTGGCAACTCTAAAGCATTCAATGCCGATTATCCTACAAACGCCGATTCATTACAAATATGACCGGAAAGTGTATATCCTTATCTCGGCTCATGAAAATAGATATTGATTATTAGTGGAATGTATAGTGTCAAGAAGCCTTTGATAAGATCATGCAGTACCTGTTATAGTCTCTGGTTCTGATGCACCCATATCTGGAATGTTTCTAGTCCTTTCTGTGACCACTCTAGAATGGTCCCTTGGAACACTAATCTATCAAAAGAACAATGAGGGAATAGAAAACAATTTCTACTATATCAACCCCATGATCCTCGATATAGAGACTAGATATTCCCTTATTGAGAAGAGATGCCTTGCGCTACTATTCACAGTTCAGAAGTTGCGGCATTACTTGCATCACCATGAGATACAAATAGTCTCTAGAATGAACCCACTAATATACATTCCGAACTGCCCCATGATTATAGTCTATCAAGCTCAGTGGAAATTAATTATTCAGCAGTTCGAAATTAGGTTCATTTCACAAAAATCTTTTAATGTTATGGAAAATTTAGACGTCCTTGCTTCCAATCTGGCCATGATAGTGTAGTCTATTGATCATGACATCCCATATGGGCTTGTCCTCTCAATGGATCTGAACATTCCATTTTGGAAGATTAACTTCGATGGTGCTTCTCAATACCCTAATGGATAAAGAATCAATGATCCTATACTGAATTGAGTAGATCTAGGTATCATATTCATCATGCCTACATATGTTTTCCTTCTATATTCGTTCTTGTTGTCAAAATGCTGCATCAATTATGAGGACGAGTATCATGATCTCTTCATTTTTCTCAAGCTATCCCTTAGGACTGATGTTCCCAATTTTCATGTGAAACGGGAATTTGAACTAGTCATTAACCAGATCAATGATGGATATGATATTAGGAATCCTGAGCTCATAACCCTATTAAAAAACACTCAAAAACTAATGGCTCAGTTCCCTTATCCTTCAAAAATCACGCATGTTCCCCGATCACAAAATGGTCGAGTCGATTCCTTGGACAACCTTTCTCTATCTCTTACAGATGCTCACCTGGACAACCTCATTATTCATGTGACGCATCAAAGATTCATCACTACTGTCACTCTGAATGAAGATTATATCCCACATGTAATCCTTCTTACATCTAGTGCATTATCATTGGGACCTCCAGGTCCCCCATCCTTAGTGGAAGTGACCCCAAATTGGACGACTCCATTTGTCGTGTACCTGCAACACAATAATCTCCCGTAAGACCAAGTAGAACATCAGAATATTTGTTGGCATGTAGTACGATACACCCTTTACTATGTCCTAACTTCATGTATATCCTCTGTAGGTATGATCTCGATGGGGTTCTCCTACGTTGTATCCATGGAAGTGAGGTTCCCTATTTTATTCATTAATTTCACACTAGTTTCGATGGAGCTCATCTAGAAGGGTCGAAACACTCTCAACAGATCCTAAGGATGGGATACTTTTAGCCTACCATGGTCCATGAATGTTTTGAGTTCTCCAAAATGTGACATGCATTCCAAATGCATGCTAATTGTGTGCATCGGCCACCATAGCGTCTCTATAATACCAAGTATTTTTTCCCTTCACGTTCTAGGGAATCAATGTCATAGGATCATATCAACCAGTGACATCAAGAAAATTCACATTCATCATGACTACAATGGATTTAATTTTCAAGTGGGCAGAGGCAATTCTTCTCAAGCAATTTATGGCATCCTGCCTTTTTAACAAATAACTTTTCATTACATTTTACAAACAGAGGACCTTTAAAGTCTAGTGTCTTGGAAATCAGAAAAAATTATACGAAAACATAAAAAAATCATTTAAATCCCCTTAAAATGCCTCTTGAAAAGTCAATCCTATGCACAAGTGCTATACCTCATAACTTGGAGACATATATCAAAGGAAAGGGTGAGCCAAAATCCGAGTAAGGAAAGCAAGGGAATCTGTTTATGTGTGATATCAATAAGAACTTGATCGAAAACATAAAGACATGAGTAATGGAAGTAGAGGCATATCATAATGAAAATAACTTGAACTGTAAAATGAATATTTTCCTAAAACATTTAATTTATCCAATCATGAACATATCACCAAGGTTCATCCCCAAGGTGTCATAAAATTTAGCAAGGTTATTCACCAAGGTGTTGTGAAACTTTTCATCTCTAAAGATTAATTTCTATACCCAATGCATTGGTGTGATATCAGGGCACACCCCTAATATGTATTTATTTTCATGTTATCTAAATATATCATAATGAAAAATTTCATAAATAACCCATAGAGATTAATAGTAATGGGGTTCACTTCAAAATCGTGATGTTTCAAAAGTTCTTAAAGACATGATTGTAATATATTTTATATCCCATAGAAAGGGAGTGAGGGTTATATGTATGTAAATTCCAGAATCAAATAGATAAAATTTCTGTATTTATGAATATACCAAGAAATGAAATTAGATTTCGGTATTCACATAAATAAAATAAGATAATTGTTTATAAAAAGAGAGAGAGAGGTTTTGAGATGAAAATTCTGCAGCATAACAGCTATATAACATGGTTTTAAAAAACAATAAAATGAGCGGGGAAAATGTTATCCCATAAATAAATAAATAATTTACAGTAGAGGTACATAATAAAAATAAATATGATCATGGTATGGAAATTTGAATGATATACCACAAGCAAATGAATCATGAATGAAAAGAGAAGATGTGATTTCTTTTCTGGACAATTCGGCAACCTAACGACGTCCTTTAAAAATTCAAAAAATAAATTTGTGAGATAAGAAAGGGTCTATCATCATTTCGACATGAAATTGACTGTAATTATAATATATAATAACATACCCCCACAAAAAAATATGGAAACTAGAATACATAACTTAATGGAAATCAAGACTAAAAGATGAGGGTGGAAGGTTCCCTTACCTTTAAGAGTAACTTCAAAACATTGAAGGTTGGGACTTTGGGGGGCTTTCGGGAACCTTGAGAGGACTCCATGGGAGGTAAAAATATCAGATATTTTTTTGAGGAGGATTTTGGATTGAAATTAATGAGGGAATGGCTTGTTATTTATATGAAAAGTGAGAGGATATTTAATTAATTTCCAAGGGACACCTCATTAGTGGTATTTGCAAAACCATGGGCTTGTCTATAGTATTTTCCCATGGTATTGGCCACTTTGAACACCTAATAACATATATTACTATTCAAAAGTCTACCAAATTTATTACACCATTATTACATCATCAATTATTTCTTTGAATACCTGACACTCAATACTGTATTTTTACTATTCAACGAAAATTCCACTGTTTCCGAAAAATCCTAAAAATATACCCTAACATAAAATTGATTCTCTAAATTTAAAAATGATCTCCATTTTATGAGAATAATTTTCTACATATTTTTAATTTATTTTTTTAAATTAAATCATTTTTTATTCCAAATAAACATTTGTAAATCTATAACTCATTTTGTAACACGTTGAAAAAGTAATCAAGGTCCCATTAAATTACTGTATAACCATATGAAAATAAAGAAACCATTTGTGATTAAATTTGATGAAAATAAAATTCCATTTTAAAATTATAAATTAATTATAAATTGGTAACTAATGTATTTATGACATATCAAAATACAAAAACATATATTATGATTGTTTTTTCACTTTTAACACGTTTAAATTGTATATATACATTCAGGGAAGAAATTTATATTTTTTTGGCGTATTTACTATTACTTACATTCATTACAATTCATAAGTGTATGTTACAATTCATACAATACTATTCACTAAAAATTAAGTTGATCTTATTTGAATCAGAATTTATTACTCGTCACAACAGTAAAAGACCATTTTTTGAAAATTATTTTCATTTCTAATTATTTAATGTTTACATAAATATTTAAAAATTCCCTTTTTCCAAAATTCATTAGTAATCATCATCTTATATTTATACGGACATTATAAAATCACAAAGTTTACATAGTAATAAATAAATATTTTATTTATACCATGGGATTACAAAAATTTTCTAAGGCCTCGTTACAAAGCCAATTATAACACATGCATAGGACCTAAGTGTAAGGTGTGTTATAGTGATAGAATCTTGAGGTGGCTCAGACAACATTGCCAGAGTTGTGATTTCTATCTGCTTTAACATCTGTCATAGGAGATTCCATTCAAGCTTCACATGTTGGAGTTCGGATTGGGCTTGACCTAGAGAAAAGCCCAGTGATGCAACCTCCTTCCCAACCTTTGATAGATGGGCTTCGTATGGCCTGAGTCTACTGGATGAGGCCATCAACTTTTACTTCTTTATTAATTATCCATGATCACTTATTTTTATAAACAATAATCGTAACATTTTAGTTTTCAATGGTCATATTGATCAATGGTTATATAACAATCAAAACCCAAAAGTATCATTTTAATTATACTCACTTCATTAATTAAAGGCTATAGTTTTTTTGAGTATAAAATGAAATAACACACAAATTTTGGAAACAAATATTAAATAAAAGATCGGGTCATTAAATTCTTCCACCCTTATGAAATTTCATCCCTGAAATTTTAACTCGTACCATAAGAAGAGAAAAGGTGGGGGTACTTCTGCCTCATAGACTCATCTAGTTCCCATGTGGCTTCTTCGTATTTGTGGTTCCTCTACAACACCTTAACAAGTTGGGTAGTCTTGTTTCATAGAAACTTGTATCTACAATCAACGATCTCCTCCAACTGCACCTCATAAAAGACATCATGATCCAATTTTACCACATTTGGATTTAGTATGTGTGAACCCTTAGGTATGTTCTTCCTCAAGAGGGATACGTGGATGGCATCATGAACTTGTGCTAGATTTTGAGGTAGTGAAAGACTATAAGCCACTAATTTTATGCAATAACGGATTTCATAGGGGCCAATGTACCTAGGGATGAGCTTCCCTATCTTCCCAATCCTCATGAATCTCTTCCAAGGTGAAAATCAAAGACATGCTTTGTCACCATCATCAAACTTGAAGTCCCATTGACGGTTGTAAGAACATTTCTTTTGCGTATCTGAGTAGCCTTAATGTGTTGTTGGATGGCATGGACTTTTTCTATCATCTCTTGAACAAGATTAGGCCCATGATTATTTCTCTCACCAGCTTCATCCCAAAAAGTATGAGTCATACATCCCTTCCCATATAGGGAATCATAGGGTTCCATTTGAATACTCGAGTGGAAGATGTTTTTGTAAGAGAATTAAACTAAATGGAGATGTTGATCCCATCCCCCTTTAAGTTCCATTAATATTTTCGTCAGCATATCATCATGTGTTTGAATAGTCCTTTTAGATTTGAATTTTGTTGGGGGGGGGGGATAGGCCGTACTAAAATTCAATTCAGCGCTCAGAGCATGATGAAGAAATCTCCCAAATTTTGATTTGATCCCTGGATCATGATCACATATGATAGAAAGTGGAACTCCATGCAGCCTTACCACTTCATTTATGAAAATCATGGAATGTTTATCAAGAGAGAAGTATACCCAAATGGGGATAAAATAGAAAGTCTCAGTGAAGTGGTACTCAATAACCCATAACGCATTGTTTCCTTTGTAATTTCTTGGGAGACCTATGATGAAGTCCATAGAGATATTGTCCCACCTCCATGCTAGTATGGGTAGTGGTTGCAATACCCCTTTAAGAAGTTGTCACTCTAACTTCACTTGCTGACATACCAGACACCTTTATATGTAGTCTGTAATTTCCCTTTTCTTATTATCCCACCAATAATGATCATGATAGTCTTTTTACATTTTTTTTGCTTCTAGGATGTATATTGAAAGTAGAGCTATGAGATTCATCCATTAGAACCTTCTTTATTTCTGAAATAAATGGAACACATTTCCTTGTAAGAAATTTCAGTACACCTTCTTGATCAATATTTAACTCTAGAAACTTTACATCCATCACAGGCTCAAACTTGTTCTGTAACAAAGAATCTTATTTCTGAGTGTTCTTGATCTTCTCTAGTAATGATGGTTGATAAATCATTTTGGTTAGGGTTGATGATGTCCCTTCCCTTAAAATTCCATTGCCCATTTTTACTAGTTCATTGATCAAAGGATCTCTTTGAATCCACATAGTGGATATAACAGGTGGGTCTTTCCTACATAATGCATCAGTGAATTTGTTTGCTCTTCTTAGATGATAATGAATTGAATAATCAAAGTATTTGAGAAGTTCCAACCATCTCTTCTATCCCATGTTCAATTAATTTTGTGTGAAAATATATTTCAAACTTTGATCGTTTGTTTATATATTACTTTTCTCCCCATAAAGATAGTGCCTCCATATCTTTAGTGAAAAACCGACCTCATCCAGCTCAAGATCATTCATAGGATAGTTCAGCTCACGAGTCTTCAACTATCAAGATTCATAATCAATGAATTTTTCATTTTTTAGGAGGATTCACCCTAGCCCTTTTAGAGATTCATCTCTAAAAACAATGAATCCTTATTCTCATGATGGTAGAGTTAAAACGGGTGCAGTAACTAATATCTTCAAAACCGCTTGGAAACTTTCCTCACTCTCCATTTTCTAGATAAACTTGACCCCATTTCGAGTTAAATTGTTTAAAGTATTAGAATTTCAGGAATGTTTTTTCAGAAACATCCTATAATATCATGCTAATCCAAGGAAACTACGAACCTCAGTTATTGTTTTAGGCTAAGGCCACACATCTACAACTTTTGTCTTTGTGAAGCACCCTCCATTCACATGTATGCTCGACACCTAGGCTGGGTCACTATGCTTTACAGATCAACCTCCTTCATAATTCCTTTTCACATTAAGAATCACCAAAATTCAAATATATTATCTCTCTTATCTATTTTTCTTCTCGAACCCCTCTCCGTTGCACCATCCAGTCATGAAGGAAGTGAATTTAATATCCCCAATGTAGTGATTCATGTTGCATTTCCCTGCCTCATGATTATTTTCTTAGTCATGATAACATCTATTTCTCTTCTTCATATAAATTATTTTGTGGAACCTTCAATGGATCACTACAAAACCCCATTAATCCATGGTTTTGTGGCTTCCTACCCCTCACCAAGGTATAATGTTACTCATTTATTTAAGTCATAGCGGTGAATAGCATGTCCTCATCATCCAAGCTGTATAAACTACCATGAATTCACATCATCAATAGACTACATTAAACTATTATCACCTCAAATGTGAATATTCCGAGAGGATCATGAAGTTTATGGGAACCATTACCCTCTCACTCCTCCTCTCGCATTGCGCTTTGTCACCACGTATGCCTCAGGAAATCATTGTGTAAGGATCAAGTCCCTCTGATCGGGTGCTCTATTTACGATGGACATATCTTCTTTATACATCTGGGCACCCTCCTCTCTCTTCATTCCTCCCTCTTATAGTACGTCCAAATTTTTCCCTTTAAAAGTTAGAAGACATTCATAATCCCCATACCGTAACTCGTGAATGAACCTTCCACAACATGATTGTCTAGTCCATAGTTGCCTATTTATTTTCACACCGAGCATGACTCACATGGGATTAGATTAAGAATCGACCATGAAATACTCTTTCAACCACCTTATCAAGTAATCCCCATCATGCCTCCAGGTTTCTATCCTTTTTGTACACCCCAATTCTATGCCCCATCCCTAAACTTTGTGGAATTTGATATTTTCCACTTTTGAGCATGGTGTGTAGGAATCCTCCATAGAGTACAAAACCATTAATCATCTATCTTGGAAGCCTTTATGTCAGTTTATTCTCATCCTACATGACATTAAATTGTATTCCCCTTTTATCCCTAATGATGTTAAACTATATGATTTTGAACTAAATGGGGTTTGATCCTTGTCTCATAGGCAGCGTATGTAGAAAGACTCATTTGGGATCAACCACAAACACTGGTAAAAATTTGTGTCCCCTTTGTTGATACCTACATCCTTAGTCCATCCTTTTGTGGGGTTAGAGTATTTATTAGGAAGCTAACTATGCATAAAACCCACAATCAACTCATACACTTCCAACCAAGAGGGTCCCTCTTGTGATGGGCTACTAACCTTGGGTAATCCCCCAACATATTTTCGGTTTTCTTTACATTTTTTACTCCCCATGTTAGTTCCCATTCATGAACTACGTGTACATTTATCCATGCCCTTTTTGAGAAAGATATGTAGGAATCCTCTTCAGGTTCAAGCCCATCACCCATTTCCCATCCTGGAATTTCCCTTGAGCCATTTTGTTTCAAGAATATCAAGACTTAATCTGCAGGTTCTACATTCATGAGGTCACATAACAACGTCTATTCTCTAAAGACACCTCCTCAGGCAATTCATTGCCCCATTTCAAGAACATTGTGAACTTTGATTCCCCACCATGGGGATATGCAGGAAACATATCTGAGATTCAACCCAATACCCTCACCATTTCCTCCATATATAAATGGAAATTTATTCCCTTCCCTAATGATATAGAGGAATCCACTTTGAGGTTCAAGCCTAGTACCATCACCTTCAAACCAGTTTTTGGTTCCATATCTATTCATTATATCCGACAAAACTTTCTCCATGTCCATCATGATATTACCCAGGCCACAACAACATGATGTAATCATACCATCCATATGGTCTGCTAACCATGTGTAAGACCCAACATGATTTTGGGTTGTTTTAATTTTTTACACCATAATTCCATTCCACACCCATTTGAACTGTGTGGGTTTTGATATCTGTATTCTCCAAAAGTTACGTACAAATACCATTTAAGGTTCAATCCCATCCAATTGTGAACATTGGTGTCCCCTTTTCATAAACCCATACTCTTATCTGATCTGACCGTTGTGGAATCCAATTCAGTATTCATGGTGAAGAACCTTCCATTTATTAGACATGGAATCTAGGGTCAGTCCACATTGGGTGTTATGATCCATCGATTTGGTAAACATTCTAGGTGATCCCACCTAGGTATGTACCCAACTGATCCACTCTCATTAGTGTTTGGATGAGTCTGAACTATCACAGTTGGATGTTAAACTCACATCATACCCCTTATTAAACATGGAAAGCTGAGGAAAACCATGGATACATGCCACTTGCATATAATTCCTCGTATTCGATGTGGGATGCATCGTGCTACTTCACCCTTGAGAATCCCTCTGATAAAAGAAAATCCTTGAATATCGTTGTTTCATCATCGAGACACATCAACAATGCTCAATGTTACTACACCCCTGACCGAAGGTCTCTTCAATGTCGAGACCCGTTGGAATATTCTGACAGAAGAAGCATAATTAAACAGTGTCTATAAATCTATGAAAACATGATGATTTTCCCAAACAATGTCATAATCATTAGGGAGAACCAGAATAGGTGAAAAAGTCAACAGAAGAATCAATATTAGAATATACCAACATCCCATCATCATGTTTCAATCATGGAGAAAACATCACCCACAAAGTGATAAACGCTTCCCACCTTTAAAAAAAGGGAATTTGGGGAAACAATCAACATGTCACCACTATAAATGTACCCCCTAGTGTAAAGCATCTTAAATGTGTAGGATAACCTTTCTTAATTCCCATTTGATTTAATTTTATTCATCAATTTATTTACCTCTTCAAATTTTTTGTTTTTTTTCAATCATTGGGATTATGATTTATAATCACTATTGGTTTTGAACCATTTTACTAGGTTTTAATCTTAGAATCAATATTTTTAAAAGTTCTATGAAATAAAAATATTAATTTAGTTTCAACCCCTATTCAATCAATCATTCATTCTTCTATTCATTATGATTTTGGATGATTTAATTTTTATGCCTTATTATTATTAATTTTTATCATCAAGATATAGATTAAGATTGTTATGCTTCAAATTATGTGTGTCTATTCTCCTAGAGATAAAGATATGTTTTGATGTTTTTGTAAAATTTAAAGTAATATCTATTTAAACCCTTTCAAAATTTCCAATTTCTATCAATTTGTTTTTCAAACAAAACCCATATTTTGACCAAATTACATATTTATTGAGGGTGATAACTTTTTATTATAGAAAGAGTCACTTGAGAAAAATATTTTTGAAAACATATTCTGAGTGTCACTTCAAATTATTTGTCATTAGAAATATTTTTTCTCTTAAATCTATATAATTTAGTTATTTGGGACAATAAATATTTTATGTGACGCAGAATATGATATGACCCTATTTTTAGACATGTTTCCTACATTTTTGTTTTATTATTGATGATTTAATGTGGATTAATGAGAATTTTAAGATAACTGTTGTATCATGATTACAATGGGTTGTGAATTTGACTTTTTAAACTTTTTCATGAAATTGAAAAAAATTTATACTTTATTGATACAAGTTCATTGATTATATTTTAAAAAATTTAATATTTCTATATATTAATTTTTTATTGGATGATTTTAAAAATATTTTTTTCAAATAGTTTTTTAATATTTTGGTTCAGGGAATTTAAATTTTTATGTTTCATGGAATAAATTTTATATATTATTTGATGGAAAAATATTAAAATTCCTTTCACTAAATTTTAGATGTTAATGAATTTTTTTTAGGATCATTCATTTGTAAATAATTTTTTTTTGTGAAATTACAATTATATTTTTTATGTATGATTGAGTTTTTATTTGAAAACCATTTCGTATGGATCTTATGGTTTATATGGTTTTTGGTTGGATCACTCTTTTGGATCATAGGGTCATACTCATGAACAGAAGAATCCGGATCATTATCAGTACTCTTAGAATTTGGATCATGACCAATGAAACCAGGGGATGTAGTATTAGTTATGGTTACATCTATTTGGTTACATCACTACATGAGTGATGCGAGGAAATCACTATTTACATTGAAGAGAAGGATGAACAGTCTTGTTTTACCTAGGAAGTAAGCGGAAGTGCTCTTGTACCTATTAAAATTTATTTTAAGAGTGATATAGATAAGTTGCATGTACTAGTTAGCTATTAGTCGATGAAGAGAGAAATAGTCCGAAAAAACTCATAGTTGTTTCCCATGTGAAAATTTTGATCCTTGAAAGAAAGGGTTGAACCAAGATCATTGTGGGGTTAGATAAATGCACTGATGTTCAGAATTCTTGATCTTGAATATAGATAACCACAAATTAATGGTTTACTAACATTGATTGAAGATGAAGACACCAAATGAGGTGAAATCTGAACTTCGATCTTCACTTAAATATATTTCATTTATATAGAATGAATATGATCTGAGCTTGATTAATGATTACTATTTTTGTCCATATGGAGTTCTGTGAACATTTTTGGATTTTTTATATGATAGAGTTTTTTTTCAAGTCCAAATGAAGAAAATTATTGTGGATAACTCCTTCTTCTGATGGTCATGGATTGGACTTCAAATTTAGATTCACACAAACAATTTGATCTATTATCATAACTATTTTCTGATTATGGGGTCCTCTGTGGCATTGAGAGAAACATTCAAATATGAGACTTGGGAAAAAAATATGGATTATTGATAGAGTGTACTCATATAGTGCCTTGTCCATATGGTGGATGATTAGTGGAAGGTGGTGGAATGCCTGAATATTGACTATTAATAGTGTATGTATAGTGGCACAATAAAATGCATAAATAATTTATCCCATTAGAAAATTTTAAACATTTATTGAGTATTTATGTGATTGTTTATCAAAAAATGAGTGCCAATATCCTGAAATTGGTGGGTTAAACTAAGATAGTATCATCCATCTACAATGAGGATTAATACATTTGAACCTTTGGTTTCAAAATAATGTTGAATATTATGGCCCTAATAAGATATTTGAAATGTGATTTTATTATATATTTAGATAAGTGATATATTATGTGATCATCTATATAAGTAAATGATATGGGTTGTTTTCATCCATCTGATGAAAATAGACATAGAAAATAGAAATAATATGCCTTGTCTATATGATATTGAACAATTGTGTTCTTTTTATTTATCTAATGTACTATAAAGTCAAATTATGTTATTATGAAAGATTTATATGATACAATTGGTTGAAAAACGTATGGAAACTCATGTGTTTAATGGATATTGTTACACCCAAATATTAAAAATAATTATATTCGATTCCATAAAGTAAAAAACAGTCAATTTATCTTATGATACACGAAACTATGAGATTCTCCAATATCTTGTGTTATATGATGCCACCAGTTTAGCTTGCATTACATGAAACCCCGTGATTTTTTTGTTTGGTACCATATTAAACACAAAAACCCAAACAATAACGACCTGTGATATATACTTCAATTATAACCAAGATGTTTGAATGATAGCTACTAACAAGATTAAATCAATTATAAAAATATGCTTTAAAAATGTATATTTAATGAAAACATTGGTTTCCAAATAATTAGAAATTAAAATAAACCCCCTTTTAAAATATAATAAAAACTTCTTCAAATTTTGTAATGCTTCAAATTGTGTTTTTTACTAATAAATTAATCGAATAAATCTTTTTTGAATTATATAAATTAAATTTTTATATAATATATTCAATATTATTTAAAATATTATTACTATGTGTTTTATAGACATTATATAAAAAAAATTATTTACTTAAAACATTTTATTACAAAAATAGGTTTGTCACCTTTTTATGACACACTTATTTTAAAAATAATATTTAACACTTTGGTAAAATATATTTTATGAAATTAACAACATTTTTGTAAGCATAATAACAATATTTACATGGGGTTAAATTTTTGTATTTTCAAGATGGTATTGATTCTTTGATGAATAGTTAAAAATACTGATTTTTGTTAAAAAAGCATTTTCTATTCAATAAATTACGTAATTTAAAAGTAAAAATAAATTTTGATTATTTTTTCATTTATCATAATATAAAATTACTACACATAATTATTTTTAATCATATTTATATTTTTTTCAGTATATTTCTTTGTTTGGTTTTAAAGATGTTTTTTTTCTAAAAAATACATTAAAATAAAAAATGATTCTCATTTTTTATTAAATAAAATAATTCCCAATGGGGACTGTTTTAAATGATGTTTATATAATAAATATTTGGAAATATTATTGTGTATCATAAAATCATTATTATTAGTCCAAGAGTTAGTATAGAATCATCTTTTTCTATAAAATATTCTTCTTAAAAAGCTATCACCTCACCACATCTACTGGATTAATAACAAATTATATCTTTCCACCTCAGAAATTGAATTATGAAAAATGTATTACATATTTGTAATAATCATAATTTATAATTTCTAATAATCCCAACATTATTCTTTACCAAATAAATTGGTGAAAATAGTTATAATTAATTACCGCTATTAAGGTATAAATGTGATTACTTAGCTGTGAAACATTAATATTATGGCCAAATTGAGCATGAAATTTTTCCAAAACCCATTGGATAACAATATTTTGACATTATACATTATATTTTCTAGTTTTATACATTATTGAGCCACATGACATGGAAAAACCAGGGTGAAATTATCTATTTTTAAAAAAATTACAAATGTTCCACTTACATCAATTATAAAAGGACACCACTTCTCATATCATCACATTCATGAAGCCATCTGTGTTAGACATGACCTAACCAAATAATATACCAACTCTCTTACACATACTATAATCCATTATTTGAGTAGAAATTTCACTAAGGAAGACCCTTGATGAAAAACCAAAAGGAGTTACCCGAAGAGGATGTGACTATCATCAACATGCATTTTTGTTTTAGTTTTTTCTCCATCCCATTAAATAGTCATTATAAAATTTTTATATAATAAAAATAATATAATAAATAAACTAAGAGGTTTACATGTTATTTTAATAATATAAAACAACACACACTTCCATCAAATGATTTATAGAATCATCATTGTGTGTACAGTGGACTGCCGGCTCCTAAACTGATGTCATTCATTTTTACATTAACATTTCTCGAAATTGATAATAATGATAGATCTAAAGATTATATATGATATTTATAACATAAATATACCATTGGGGTCATTATATAATGTATACATGTGTTTCATAATGAGAAACTCGGGAGGGGGAGGGGTGAATTGAGATCCAAAAAAAATCTATTAAAAACAAGTTCCAATAAAATCCCCTAATTAAAAACAATCACCCAATTAATAATAATGAATGTTTAAAAATGGATTGATCTTCTAAAATATCTATTATATATTTATTATTTCATAGTTAAAATAATATGAATATTTAATTTATCTTTTGAAATCAATTTACACAAATAAATCCTTATTTAAAAAATATTTAATACCAACTATCAAAATATTTATTTTTTACAGATAAAAATTAAACATTTTAAAAAAAATTAAATATATTAAAATAATCTATCCCAAAATATATTAATCATGGGGTTTAGTTTCAAGATTATACCTAATTTTCTCAACATTATAATCACCCACTACTATGCAGATTATATAAAAAATAATTTAGTCCACAACCTAAATCGTGTATACAAGAAACACCTCAGCTATCTAGGCTTAATGTATCATTAATTTTTATACATGGGAAGAAAAAATACATAGGACACATGGAAACCTCTTCCAACAATACAATATGTAAATAGTTAAAATTAAATAGAAGATATTATATAGAATTCTCCAGTTCTATTTCTAGAGTCAGTGCGTGATAATAAATAGAGAAAACAACAAACCTCATGAAAATGAATGAAAAAAATTTAAAGATAAAGAAATATTATATAGAAAACTTATTGATGCTCAGTTTACAGTGATTTAAATTCTTGAGTATCCTTCAATGTTTATTGGTGAGGAGCTCAAACTTTTTTACTAAAAGTTGTAGTAAAACCAGGCATCATGAAGTTGTATTTTTTCTATCTATTGGAATAGATCATGATCTTAAATGAGTTCAACTCCTTCACAGTTTAAAGAATGCTGGTATGTAGCATGTATGTTCTCATGTGATGACTATAAATTATTTCACTTCTTCCTCACACATGCATGATAGTCTTCTGAGAATATAAATCAATGAATTTACTCATTGATGAATCATCATCATAATCTTATATATCCTCATACTAACATTGAATTTTTATTTAATTCATCCCAAAAATAGTTAAGAAAATAATCATAAAATAACCCTATTAATTAATTGAATTAATATTTTCATTGGGAGAATTTAATTCAGAAGCATAGAGAATAGTGGTGATACCTCTTCTGGTGATGACTCAATTTTGGCCGGGAAACATATCTGGAGGTGACTAAATCTAGTAGAAACTAATGTCTGGTGGTGATTCAATCATCTAGTGAGTCATGTTTGATAGTGACTCAGTCTATTAGTGACTCATTTGAACTAACAGTGATTAATTTCTGGCATTGAATCATTCTTTCAATGATTCAAGTCCAGTATTGAGTAATATATAGTTGTGAGTCAGTATGTCAATGACTCATTTCCGGTGATGATTCTTTTGAACTAATAATGCCTTTGGTCTTCACTTAGCCTAATTCACATTATAAAAATATATACTTTAATAAAACATCAAATTTTTTAACAACATAATAATCAATATTTGTGATCATTAAAATAAAGTGGTTCTAATAAGATTCCACTTATCGATGATCACATATCATTGAATTTTATAAATAATAATTAAAACAATTATGTTTAAATATGTAATTATGAAGAGTAATAGCCTGCTTAATATTTCCAAAATATATTGTGAGATTTTCATATTAATTTTTTTGAACAAAATTACTTAAAATAGATTGGCTATCAATGGTTAAAATACATAAAAATAATTGGAATGAAATAATAACATCAAAATAAATATTTTATCCTAAAATAAAATTGTTCAACCAAAGTATGGTATTAAAGATAAACATAGTATCCAATGATATATAATTGTTGTATGGAAGAATGTGTTGAGTTCAATGGTAAATTCCATCCAATGTTGTACCCCTTTTGTTAATATCAATAAGTGAATAAAATAACCATTGAACGTAAATAAGGAATATGTTCCGAGTAAGAGAGGCATTTCAGTAACCACCAAAGTCGGAAAATTACATCCCAAAATACTAAATGGAAAATTCAATAAAAATACATATCAAAGAATAATATTAATAAAATTCACATTTATTCTAGGAGGTATGACCACCAAGTCACATTCACTTTCAAGAGGATGGAGGCACATAGGTAATGTTTGACGGGGCTGAGGTAGTGGGAGGAAAATCACAAATCATAATTGGATTGATAAGCTTGAAAGAATAAATCAGAAGCATACCGAGAGGATGGAATTGAGAAGGTAAAGGGTCTAAAGAAGGATAAAATTTGAAGGTTCTCGTGGGAATCTCCACATGAAAAACAGTTGTAGTACCAGATACATACAAAAATGGAATCATAAGGTTTAAAAAATCCATAATAATTTCCCCTCCATGCCCCATAACACTAAAGAAATATTTATTAATTTATATAAATAATTTTGAGAAAATGTTTCATCATCTTCAGCTGGTCAATATGCTCATTGAAATCCAGGGATAATGGTTTCATCCCTAGGTTTTCAGCCCAAACCCTAAAAATATAATTAATCTCATTATTAGTAAACACCCTCAAAAGATAATATTCAATCACCATAATGATGGTTTCCCAATCAGTTCGGGATTTATTTATATATTCTCTTACCAGTTTCTATATGTTCTAACCATGCTGAAAAATCTACTTCATGTCCTCAAAATGAGAAGAATCAAAATATCCCAAAACTGCATGGATCACATCATGGATTATATAATGGATCAATTCAGTATTAAAAAAGTGGAGGGAGTTGGAACGCTGAAAGATTATGTAACAAAAGGCAAACTCTCCAACCTCCTCAAAAAGGTATCCTGATTAGCTGCAAAGTAGGTACTCATCTCCTCCATAATATATCTCATGTCCTTCATCACATTGGATAATATCTTATTATCTATCTAAGATTCATGAATATGAAAATTCATCTTGGACTGAATCTGGAAAACATATATCTCAAATTGGTGTTGCGTATCTACTTCCCTAAGCTATGCAAGTGTAGGTTGTTGAGACCTCAATCTAACACTAAATTATGAAAGTAGTCTCCATATGAAAATATGAATGTCTGCTCTAGATATATGCTTTGAATGAAAAATAACAGTAGTATGTTAATGTGCAACAACTTTCTCATTACAATGCATTACAGACTCAACAGGATCAGATCTGGCAAGAACATGTGAAACAAAAGCTTAAAGCTCACCATATTGATTAGTATCCTCTATGAGAGATCTGTTCGGATATATCCCACCTCCAATAAATATAGTAGCTCCACCATCCTATGGTAGAATACTATGTTCATCATCACATTAATTATCATCTAAATCATGATAAGTTAGACGAAGCACTTTAGGACCAGATGAAGGATCCCCTTTGAGGATAACTCACTCTCATTCAAAGAAGAACAATCTTGAAGACCCCTTTTTCCTTCAAAATATTAATCAAAATCCTTGTTCTCTGAATACTCCAAACCAATATGAACTTATATTGGGAATTTCTACCACTCACCATGAGTAGCCGCTATTACTCCAGCACAAGTCTTATTAGCCGGGTTAACACTGACAGAACTGGGGGATTTCTCACCCTCAGTAGAGACATTGGTCTATCCTCTAGTGGATTCATCATCTACAATAGGTTTCCCTAGAACTAATGACTCTATGAATACATATTTTACTGAACTAGATTTTTTTATAGACATAACTGAAGTAGTTGGGGAAGGATGATGTGATTGAATTCTCTTAAGACCATCACCATTATAAAAATAAATTACTCCACCATCAATATCTTCATCACAATCTATATTATATCTATTTCCATTACCATTATCATCCCTTAAAACCTCCACGACCTCCTTATAATATTTTAAATAATAACTCATAATCAGTTTATTTTCACAAACATCAGACTCATCTTCCCCATCTCCTTCTCTTAAGAGACACTCTCTATAAGGAACTAATATAGGTGGACTTGCAGGTAAAAAATTCATTGCATAGCTCTTTGGGATATCCAATCCACCACACTTAGAAACTAAGGCAACAACTGTTGAAACCTCCATATCTTTTTCTTCATTAGAGTATTCTTCATTCTCATCAATCTTTAAGAAAAGATCCCATAAATATTTGGGTGGTCAAATTATATATATATGATTAAAATCCTCATATACCATACCATTATCATAACCCATTTTTATCATACACGTGGTTTATGTAACTCTCATCCTTCTATATATAAATTTTGTTATGAAGAAGAAACCACATTCCACTTTATCTTCATCTTCCTCTTCAACAAAACCTTTGGATTTACTCATGTGTAAAATCAACTAATTATAGATGAGAGAATTGGATCTAGAGAATGGATTAAAGATTTCCATCATGTGTACCATGAGGTATATACAAATATCAATTATGTCCCTTCATTTCAAAAGTAATAAAAGAATATCATTTTTATATATCATTTTATTGAAGCCCCTCTCTTGGGACTCAACAATTTCTGATTAAAGTCAAAATATGATTTCATTATCCATGAAACATGGTATCAGTAGGCCTTATTAGGGTTCTATTACCAGTAAAATAAATAAGAACATCATCATAAATAAAAGACTCAATATACTAGGTATTGTAACTTTATTATCATAAAAAATTCCTCAATGAGGCACAGTACAAAAATTTCCAATTCATTTGAATAATATGCAAACTCCTCAGTATATAATGTGATCTGAATCACATATTTTTTCTTTCTAAAACTAAAATCTACATAATACTAAAATTTATCATACAAACTAGGATAGAAAGGTCTCTTATTTAAGGAGAACCAGTCTATCCACCCATGGACCTAGATCACCCCTAACACCAATGACTTACTTAAGAGAAACTATTCATCAACCAATATGTTTTTAGAAACCACCAAATGGTTCAAAAATTGTGGGTTCCTCAGCCCGATAAAAAATTTGCTAGGATAACCTTTAGACTTTATATTAGGCCTCTATTCCTTAGGGTATGACATTGTATGTCATTTGACTATCAATATTGCAATGAACGAAAGGATTAAAAAAAAGTGTGGGATGGTTGAAGCACATGCGAAAAAGGGAAGGTGAAATGATTTTGGAAAAAATGAGAGAGAGAGTGACTGAATTGTATTATTTAATCCCAATTTATAATTTAGATATTCCAAATAGAAATTATAATAAAATATAAATTATTATGTTGAATAGAAATTTTAATATCAGAAATTACCAATAGTAGAAAGGCTCAAAATAATGACCAATGACTTATTCAATGCTGACACCACAATGGTGACTTGCTAATGGTGACTAACCAATGGTGACTATTCAATTTTGACTCACAAAAAATTGAATCATCCAAAAAACCCCAAATTTTTCATTCTGAATTTATGATGAAGATATATTAATCTCTCATAGTAACATGGATTTATATAAAATCAGCATGATGATATTTAGTTCGTATGAACTCAAGATTTATATCCTCCTTTTGAAAATTATCACTTAAAAATTGAGGTTGTACAAGAATATTATTTTATAATAATAAGACATGGTATTTTTAGAAATAGTTTTAGCACTTTTGATGTCACAATTTGTAGAGACATTTATGAATTGATATCCATAGTCTAGTAATGTGTGTTTCATCTACAAACACTATACAGAATAACATTCTATAATTATTTACTCTGATTCAACAGTATAAAGTGAAACCAAAATTTTACACTTACTACACCAATACATTAGAGACTTTCCCGGGATATGACATGATCTAGATGTTCTTTTTTTCTTTCTTTAAACCACTCAAATCCACATCTGAATAACATAAAAATCCAAATATAGATTTCTTGGATAGAGGAGTCTGTAATTGGTTGTATATTTGAGGTTATTTTAAAATAATTTTAGCTACAAATTAAATAAGATTCTTTAGGGTTTTATAGCTAATGATTACATACTCACACATTATACATAATATCATGTTGGCTAGCATTTATGTGTAGAATATTCTAATCACACCTCTATAACTAGTTTGATCCACTTTCTTTCTCTCCTCATCATGATCCAGAATACAATTTGTACTCAAGGGAGTATCAATACTATTTGAGCTACCAAAACCAAAAGGTTTTATAAGTTCATTAGTTTACTTAAACTGATTTAATATAAGTTAATCTATATTTTAAAATTTGAGAAACCAAAGAAGAATTTAAGATAAACCGTTAAACTTATTTCAAATTCGTTTTGCATCATATTTGAAAAAACCATACATAAATAATTTTAAGAATATAGAAAAATAATATCATCGATTTATATTTTTTACTACTAAAATATATTTTGATTTTTTTTAAAAATAATAGTATCAATTACAACTTTCTAAAAAAATTAGATATCAGAAAATTGTTTAGCCTATCATAAAAAACTCGAGGAGCCTATCTTAAACAATATAAATACTTTTTTAATTCAAAAACATAATTTAAAAAAATATATATTTTGATAACCCGGGTGTTGTTCAACCAAAATATAACTAACTATATACCTTTTTAAGAATGAACCTTTTAAATATATTTGATATATTTTGATATCCAAAGGAGCTGAATAGGATAATGGTATTCTAATTCCTTCAATCATAGATACTATAGAAAAGGATTCCTAATAGATGATACCCACTTCTTGACTACATCCTTGTGCAACTAACCTAGCATTATTTCTTACTATGGTGTCTTACTCATTGAATTTGTTACTAAATACCCACTTAGTGTCAATAGTTAGAATGTATTTTGTTCTAACTAAAGGATCAAAAAATATATTCCTTTCAAAATTATTCATAATATAGGCTCTAGTTTGTGTAATAATATCATGGTCTTTCACTACAAAATTTAAATGAATATATTTATGAGTCTTAATAGATATATGAAATGAAGGGATGGAGATATCATGATCATCAATATTATAATGTTGGGGTTGTTCCTCATAAGTAGATGATTTTTATGATGTTTTAATGAATTATTTTAATATTTATAATTGATGTTAAGAGTATAAATATAATCCACAAGTTTGATAAATGGGTATTAGGATCATGTGTATCTGTATCATCAAATTTTACATGAATAAACTCTTCCACACTCTAGGATAATTTACTGAACACCCTATATGATGTACTAGATGTTGAATAACTTGGTAAACTTCCTTCATCAGTCTTGTGAAAAAATTTGACAGTATTATCATTAGTATTAATAATAAATAATTTTTAACCAAAAAATATAATGTATTTAAACATTTTCTTTCTATTATTCCATAATTCATAAGGGTTTTTCATTATGCATTATTTAATTAAAACTCTATTAATTATATAAAAAGATGTATTCATAGCCTCTTCCAAAAAATAAACATTAATTTGATACTCATTAAAAATATATCACGAAATATATTGATGGTTCATATTACTTATTTCATAAAAATAATTATTTTGTGGATTCCTAGGAGAAGAAACGTTATGATTATATATATTTTTTGAGAAAAAGGATTAATTTTCTTAATTTTGAAACTCTAAACTATTAACACATGTTAACATCTCTTTCCAATCTCTGCTAACATTTTCTAAATATTTATCATACTTGGTTTAATATGTTTAGTATTCAGTTATTTGGGATATACTGAATACAAAAGTATTCCAATAGAATTCATCTACAAGACCAAAAAATAGTGATTAACATTTATACTAGAAACTCTAGATGATCCAAACTGGTCCATGGGAACATACTTTAGGGGTTGATAAGATGAATCTTTTTTAATTTTATTTGAAAGATATATTGTACTATCTATCTTTTAGACATAGGTTATAAGATTTATCATTTTTTAATAATAGTTTAGGAAGAACATGGATTAAACATAATATAGTTATCCTTCTAAGAGAGTGAATATGAAAGGGCCTAGTCACCTATGCTAAACCCAAGATTCATTGTGAGAGGAATATAGACAAAAAATAAATTTTGAAAATAAAGAGTATAAATTAATAGTATAAACATTTTCATTTCTCAAATAATTAAATACTAAAAATTATTTGAAATAAAAAACATTACAATAATTATTTTATAACGATACATTAAAACTATCATCACATATATGTGAGATAATATCAATACTATAATTTAACCCATCTAAAAATATTTCTTTAGATGTTAAGAAAAAATTAGAATTATTGATTTGGATAAGGATAATTATATTTATTTTGGGATTTTCACCAAATGTGACATATCCACAAAATACATTGATTATATTCTTAAAACATGAATAATATCAAGTCTTGTTTCTAAAACAACCTCAATTAAGGTACCATAGGTTGTTACATGATATTTTCCAGGTGGTCCTCTATGATGTCTTGAGGTAGCTGAGGCCACTCTATTGGGTCATCACCATGTTCATGAGACTTTACATCAACTCCTCCTAATTCAAAGGCATATGTGTTGAGTCAATAAAGTTTTCCTTATGACTTTTCCATTACTTCTTGTTTTAAAAATCACAAACACCTTATACTTAAGCAAATCAATATTTTACATCCATAAGGAAAAATTTTATTCTTTATTGAAATTTAACCTAACCTAGATTTTCTTATACATGGAAATATTTTTCTTAAGTATAAAAACAAGATTCATACTCAAAACCTCGGAATCATATGTTGCCAAGATATGAAGCATTCTTCTTAGGATCCGAATTCTGGATTTCAACTATAATGATGTTCTACTCCGAATTCTCGATGAGAACTGTATTGAAGTTCCACTCTGATTTCTAGATATGAACTCTCATATAGTTCCACTCTGAATTATGGACACGAACTCTCATATAGTTTCACTCTGAATTCTGGACTCCGAACTTTTACTAGTTCGGCTCTAAACTCTTATGAAGTTCGACTCCGAACATTCATGAGTTCGACTCCGAACTCCTATGAAGTTTGACTTCGATCTTTCAGAAGTTAGACTCCGAACTCTTATGAAGTTTGACTTTGAACTTTTTACTAGTTTGACTTAGAACTCTGTAAGTTCATATTCTGAACTCTGGTGAAACCAGGCTCCAAATTTCCATAGAAATTCAGACTCCAGACTTCTACATAATTCAGGTTCCGAATTCCTATAAAATAGAATCCAAATATCTTTTTATTATAGACTCCGAATTCCATTTTGTTTAGACTCTGAACTATTATTTTCGTACATTCTGAATTCTAGTTTTGTTTATGTTTACACTTGTTTCATTAAAAAATGATGTCGTGCATTTAGTTATACATTTTTTATTATAAAATGAGGACGTCCATTCTGTTTCTAACTAACCGTTGGTTGAGTGACACGTGTACAGGTCCCTTCGAACTTTAAGGAAAATATGACCATTGGAGGAGGGATCCGACCGTTCTAACCAAGCCTATAAATAGGAGCTCATTTGAAAGATCTCAACAATAAGTTGATCACTCTAGAGACCACATGATGTTAAGGTGATTTCTAGAGAGGGAAGCTTTTAATGCTTTGTTCGTACTGAAATGCTCGTTCATATTGCTTAGTGCGACTCCAAATGTTGGTGATTACATTCGAGGGCTTCCGGGGATAGGAAGACAGAGGTGCCAACTACCTTGGAGTTCGAGGGCATCCTTGCTGAGAAAGACAGAGGTTCCAACTACCTTGAAGTTGAGGGCTTGCGGGGATAGCAAGACAGATACACTAATCTTCGTATCGAGGGATTACCCTGGTGTGGGTAAGACATACTTGCTTGAATGTATAAATCAAGGGACCTTTATCCAAGGTTGTTGGATACCCTTATCTTTGGGTTAAAAGAGTTATATCTTGTAACTAGTAGTTTTACAACTTGTTTTTCGCTGCATTTCATATTGTCAAGAAAGTATACCATTCTTGTATTTCCTTACACTTTTACACTGAATAGTTTAGATTCTATACGCTTTAAGGTAGAATATCATTTTGTAAACTTTGGTTAAGTTTCAATTTCCAGATCCATATTTCTGGAACCTATTTTCAGAATCACTTTCTAGATTCAGGAAAGTGCATTGATCTAGAAGTTTGTAACTTCATAGTTTATTCCAATTCTCCAATTGGTGTTAGAGGTGTTGTGAATTATCTTAGTTTAACCTTGTTAAACATAGATCTTTCTTTTCTTAAAGAAAATTTTAAAGTATACAATTCATCCCCTCTTGTATATTGAGCATATAAATCATTATTTGGATCCTACAATTGGTATCAGAGCTAGGTCTCTGAAATACTTATACTCACATATCAGTTTTTCTTTCCCATTTTTTCATTGGTCTTCATCCTTGCTCAGAAATATAGTTTTGTTCCAAACTTTTTCATTCTGAACTTGTTCACTCTAAAATTGTGATTATGAACTTTTTCGACAAACATGTTTGGTTTCCAAAGTTTTTCTTAGAGATGGCATGTATGAATATTTGTTCGATAGAAAATCTTAATCCTACAAGACCACCAATTTTTGATGGCAATGATTATGAATACTGGAGAGATCGAATGAAGACTTTCATTATCAATACTGGAGTAGGAAATTCTGTTATGCTTACCGGAGGCTATAAAATTACTAATAAGTAAGTAAGTGCTTTCACAAACCAAGAGAAGCATGATCATCAATTGAACTACATAGTATGCAATACTCTACTATGTTCGATTACTAGGAACATATATAGACAAATTTCTTCAGGTGAAACAGCTAATTGTATAAGGAAGAAACTTGAAGTTACTCACTTTGGTACATCCAATGTGATAGAGACAGGAAGAGCTATGTTGAGAGCTGAGTATCATGGTTTCTATTTTCCTTATGGTGAACCCATTTGTAAAGTACAATAGAGCTTTATGACAATCGTAAACAGCATACACTCTATGAGAGGGAAAGGGATGAATGATGAATCTCTTGTGGATAAGATAATTGATATTATGACCAATGAGTGGGAATCAAAGAGAACAGCTATTGATGAAAATAGGAAGGTCACTCAAATTTCCTTAGATGAACTATTTGGAACTCTTCTCCAACATGAAACAAGAATGAGGAGAGATGATGAAAACATCAATTTGAAAAATTCAAATGGTACTATTTCTTTTACAACAACATCAAATCATTTGAAAGCAAATACTCTTGAGAGAGTAACTAGATCCAAGTCTAAGAAGGTTGTTATCCAATCGGAATTTAGTGATAGTGAAGTCTCAGAGAACGAGTTATCAAATCTTTCTCGAAGGATGAACAAGATAGCTGGTCAGAGAAATTTCCAATCCATGTATAAGAAAAATGAATGGAAAGATAGGAAAGATGGAGAAGTTACTTCTTATGAATGCAAGAGTGCTGGACATATTAGATCGGATTTCCCTTTTCTCAAAAAGAAATAAAGGAAAGAAAGACATTCTGAATGGAACAGAAATAAGTATTATAAAGCCAAAGATAAGAATTTTCTGAAAGCTAATGACACCTGGAGTGCAAGTGGTGGTGACTCTTCAGATGAATCTCCTGATTATGAATCTTCAGGACAAAAAAATCTTTGTCTTATAGTCAGACTACCTATTAAAAATAATTGCTTCATGGTTAAGATACAAAATGCTGAATCATTGACCAATTTTTCCTTAAATTCTAATGATAGTAAAGATTATAATTCTTCAGATGAAGAATCCTCTTATGATGAAGAAAATAATTTACCTACCTATGAAGAAGTTTCTAGGTTTTCTGAACTTCTTGAGATTGAGAATTCTAAACTCAATAAAAATCTTGACAAGGAAAACTCTAGGAATACTATTCTCACAAAAGAAATATCAGATCTTTCTAAAGATCTTGATAGGAAAAAAATCCGATTTTATAATTATTTTACAAAATCTTGTGGAAGTAAATTCTGAGAAGAATAAACTTTCTGAAGATCTAGAAAAAATAATTTCTAAGAAAAGTGTTTTTGAGCCTAGCTCTATTTCCAAACCTAAATATTTTGAAGATAAAAACCTGGTCATAAAACTCAAGTCCGAAATTTTTTACTTAAATAAGTTTATGTCAAACTTTACTCATGGTAAATAAAATTTTGATAAGATGTATTCACAAATACGACCTTTAAGAAACAAATCCATATTTGGTTATACCCATGAAAAACCAACTTTTAGTAACAATTATTTTGTTCATCAAAGTGCCCCATTTTGTACCAAGTGTCAATGTGGTGGTCACTGGGCAAAGAATTTCCCTTTAAACAAAACTCAATCTCTAGGTTTTCTTAAGGCTTATTTCTCTAAGAAGATATGGGTGCCTAAAATTTTGTTATCTGAAAAGCTCGGATCCAAACAGGTTTGTATTCTGAAAGTCTAATTATTTTCTTATTTTCAGGAAGATAATGGAAGTACCAACAACAATACTTGGTACATGGATAGTGGATTTTCCTGACACATGTCTGGTAACAAAATATATTTTGAAAAGATTATCAAGCCGAAAGGAGGAAAAATAACTTTCGGAGATAATGCTCAGGGAGAAATTGTTGGTACAAGTAATATTGTTCTTCTTGTAAAAACATTAATTTCAAATGTTTTGTGTGTTAAGGGTCTTAAGCACAACCTCATTAGTATAAGTCAATTATGTGATGATGGTTACCTTGTGAATTTTAGGAATGATAATTTCTTAGTAAAAAATTCCAAGAAAGAGTTTATTCTCTCTGCTATTAGGCAAGATAATTTTTACATTTTGAACTTAGAAGACCTTAGGAGCCATAATTTACCTTCCTAAGTGCAATGGAAGATCATTCTTGGTTATGTCATAGAATACTAGGTCATTGTAACCTTAAGAAATTATGTAAACTATATAAAAAGAAACTAGTTAAGGATCTACAGGAGCGTAGATTCGATTCTTCTAAAGTTTGTGATCCTTGTCAATATGGAAAGAAACGTAAATCTAGTTTTAAATCAATCAGTGACATCTCAACAACTGATGCATTACAGTTGGTGCACATGGATCTTTTTGGACCAACATAAACTGGAAGCATTGGAGGCAAATACTATGTGTTTGTTCTAGATGATGATTACATTAGATTTACATGGGTCTATTTTCTAGCAAAGAAGTCTGAAGCTTTTTCTTTTTTTAAAAGTTTTAGATCCCAAGTTAAAAATGTGAAAAACCATCCACTTAAAACTATTCATAGTGATCATGGAGATTAATTTCAAAATTCTGATTTTGAATTTTTTTGTAGTAGAAAAGGTATTACTCACAAATTTTCAGCACCTAGAACTCCTCAACACAATGGTGTAGTTGAAAGAAGAAATAGAATTATTCAAGGGATAACTAGAACCATGTTGAGTGAATATTCTATAGCTAGACATTTTCAGGCTGAAGCTGTAAGTAATGCTTGTAATACTATAAATTGAGTTTTGATTAGACCTTTTCTTAATAAAACTATTTATGAGTTATGGAATGGTATAAAACCTAGACTTTCCTACTTCCAGGTTTTTGGTTTTAAGGTATTCATCTTTAATAATAAAGATAATCTACACAAATTTGCACCAAAATCTGATGAAGGAATTTTCTTATGCTACTCCAAAACTTTTAAGGATTATAGAGTTTTTAATAAAAACACTAGTACTGTTGAGGAAACAGTGCAAGTAAAATATGATGAATCTGATCCTTTTGTTTTTAAACCATCCTAACCTACATCCTCAGATGTGTTTTCAAAAACTGGATATCAACCTTTGATATAATATTTTTTTGATAAGGAAAATGTTCAAGAAGATATTTCTGAAACATTTACCCCAGAAGACTTTCTACCCTATGTTGATGAACAGGTTTTAAAAAACCCAAATCAGGTGTTTCTTAAGAATCATCCCAGTGATAGTATCATTGGTGATGTAAATCAACCTATAAGGACTATAAGTTCCTTAAGTAATGAAGTAGAACATCTTTCATTTCTTTCTCAATTAGAACCAAAAAGCACTAATAAAGCTTTAAGTGATGAAGATTAGATCAAATCCATGCAAGATGAACTAAATGAATTAGAAACGAATAAAGTCTGGACCTTGGTTGAAAGACCCAAGGAAATTTTTTTTATTGTAGTAAAATGGATTTTCATAAATAAGTGTGATGAAAATGGAGTCATTGTAAGAAACAAAGGTAGACTAGTTGCTAAAGGCAATAATCAGCAAGAGGGGATAGACTATGAAGAAACCTATGCTACAACATCCAGACTTGAATCTATCTGTATATTACATTCCTTTGCAACATTCATCAGTTTTAAACTTTTTAAAATGGATGTAAAATGTGATTTTCTTAATGGTTATATTCAAGAGGATGTTTTTTTGAACAAGCTCCTTGCTTTGAAGATACAAAGCATCCTGATCATGTTTTCAGACTTACTAAAGCTTTATATGGCCTTAAACAAGCCCCACGAGCCTGGTATGATAGAATAACAGGATTTTTGCTTCAAAATAACTATGTTAAGGGAAATGAAGATCCAACCCTTTTTATAAAGAAAGATAAGAAATTTTTTTTATTATTCAAATTTATGTTTCTGACATCATATTTGGTTCAACTCAGCAAACATTAAATAATTCTTTTTCAAGTCTAATGAAATCTCAGTTTAAAATGAGTATTATGGGTGAGTTACCTATTTTCCTTGGTTTTCAAATTTCTCAAAAACATGAAGGAACCTATATATCCCAACATAATTATATTAAATATGTTCTTAAAATTTATGGATATGACAATTCTAAGAGTATAAGTACTCCAATCGGTACCTAAAACTCTTTAGATCTTAATGAAGCTGGGAAACCAGTAGATCAAAAATCTTTTAGAGGTATTATAGGAAGTCTACTTTACTTAACAGGTAGTCAAACAGACTTAATGTTTTTAGTATGCTTATGTGAAAGATATCAATCTAATCCTATGGAATCTCACTTAAAGGTAGTGAAAAGAATTTTTTTGCTACTTAAATGGAACCATGGATCTAGGATTATTTTATACTTCTAGAAATGATTCTGTTTTAAAAAGATTTTTGGATGCTGACTTTGGTGGTTGCAGAATGGATAGAAAGTGTACATATGAAACTTGTCATTTATTAGGAGATTCATTAGTTTCTTGGTTATGCAAGAAGCAACACTCAATAGCAGTCTCCACTGCTGAAGCTGAATATGTAGCAGCTGGATGTTGTTGCACTCAAGTGTTGTGGGTACAACACACACTCACAGATTATGGATTGTGTTTTACTAAGACACAAATTTTGTGTGATAACACAAGTTCCATTTCACTTAGTAAAAACCTTACACATCACTCACATGAAAAGAAAATAGATATAAGGAATCACTTTCTTAGGGATCACACACTTAAAAGAGATATCATTATTCAGTTTATCGGAACGCAAGATCAACTTGCGGATATATTCACAAAATCTTTACCCTCCGATAGATTTGAATACACAAAAAAGTAGTTAGGAATGATAACCATGAGGTAATCCTTCTTCAATAACTTCTTTTTGAACAATTCTCCTTACAGTAATAAACTCTTTCTCATTGGGGTAGTACATTTGCACGATAGTTTAGTCAATTTTTTTTTCGTTGTCAGTTTTATTTTCAAACATTTGTGACTAAAATTTTTTTAACATGTTTCTGAAAAATTCCTGAATGGAAATTCTCAGAATGAAAATTATTAGAATGGAGATTCTCGGAATCGAAATTCTTAGAATAGAATTTTTCAGAACTGGAATTTTTGTAATGAGATTTTCGTACTGGAATTTTTTTAATGAGATTTTCGTACTGGAATATTCGTAATAAGATTTTCAAACTGGAATTTTCGTAATGATAATCTTCCTAATGAATTTTCCGTAATGAGAATTTTCTTAATGAATTTTCCGTAATGAGAATTTTTGTAATGAATTTTACGTAATGAGAATTTTTGTAATGAATTTTCCGTAATGATAATTTTCGTAATGAATTTTTTCGTAATGAGAACATTCGTAATGAATTTTCCGTAATGAGAACTTTCATAATGAATTTTCCGTAATGAGAATTTTTGCAATGAACGTTTGTAATGAGGATTTTTTTCGTAATGAGTTTTTTTTTCAAGAAGAATATTACCAATTATGAACAATCTTTCAAGACAAGCCGAAAGGTCTGATTTCCTTACTTAAATTTTTGTAGTCATATTTTTCTTGCTGGTATTTTCCTATGAGTTTTAAAATTATTCGCATTCTAGTTTTCCTTAAATATGAATGTTTTTATTAAAACCTAAAAAGATCGGAGTCAAGTTATCCTTGCGGGAATTCTCTCAACCATCAGATCAGATCAAAAGGATTTTCAACCGTTAGATGGTTTATGAAAGACCAAAGTCATCCCCATCGCCTATATAAAGGGGACCCTTAGAGTCATCCCACATCGGTTTTTCAAGCACTCGAGTCTCGAAGCCTTGCATCCCTTCTTAAGGACAGTTCTGAACTTTCTGAAGCCTGTTCCGAATCATCCAGAAATCTCCACTCTGAATGTCTATTGCAGCTACATCTCAAGATATGTCAACTACAAAACAAATATCAAAAGGGTTAGTATTCAGGGAAAGGTTAGCGCATCCAGATTTTTACAAGTTTGATTCTCTTATAACAACGAATATCATATTGAATGGGTGGGAAGATTTTTTCATGTATAAGTCAGACAAATAGGATCCGGTTTATACAGACTTATTTATCGAGTTCTACGAGTCTGTTTACTTCCAGCATGATGATGGAATAGAGATTTTTTCTTTTAAGTCTTATGGTAAGACAAACAAGTTATCCTTCACCAAGTCTACAAGCTTGGTGGGTTTACCTTACGAAGGGGAAGCTGAATTTTGCTCACATAAGCTTCCAAATGAGCAAGGAAGTTTCAATAAGGTGAAGCAATTGAAATGTCTTAGACTTAAAGACACAAAGATGGATAAGATTGCTCATCTCACTCCGAATAATCGGATTCTACAGTTGTGGGTACAAGGCTTTCTTCTACCAAGAATAGGTGATAAGGATAATCTAAAGAAGAGTGACATCTATGTCCTAGATTTCCTCTTAAATCAATGGAAAATAAATTTGATGAGGAATGTCTTGATTACGATTAAGAATATAAAACAAGGTAACATGAGATCCCAAATCATTATGTACCCCACTTTACTATCAAAGCTGATAGTTCAGTGCTTAGAGTCTTTCAAAGTTGAATACAAGTCAAAAGATCATAATTGTAATCTTATGCTGGTTAGTGTTGATACTTTGAAGATGATGAAGATGGCGTTTTCTAGTAAATCTGGAGAATTCTATCCTTTATCTGTGGAAGAGGCTAAGGTAGCTCAGAAAGATTCCAAAACTCCGGAACCATCTAAAAAGGCAAGGAAGAAGAGAAAGTTTAAGGAAGTGGATACTAAAGACATAACTGTCAAAGCTAAGGAAACTCAGTCTGCTCCCCCTAAGCCGATGAAGAAAAAATCATATACAGATGAAGTGGTAGCCATGTGGAGGGAAGACAAGGAGAAGAGGAAACAAGGGGATCCACAGTTCGGATTGGACCCTGTAGAGGCTAAGGCCTTAATAGAGAAAGTTGTAGATGAATTATAAATGTTGGAAAAAGAGAAGAAGTTGAAAAAGTTGTCTGAAGCTGATGTGGTGCAATCCCTGTTAAGAGATACTAAAATAACTTCTGAGAAAATTCCCATTCCAGAAACTTTCGATGTCCAACCATCTTTAACAGAGAATCTAGGTAAGAACTATGTGACTCCGGAAAAATCCAAGGGTAAAGAGGTAGTTGAAGAAGTAGAAAAACAAGCTGGTGAAGAAGTATAAGAAGAGGTTGTTGAAGAAGAAAAATAAGAATAAGAAGAAGGAAGTGATGATCTTGATGATCTGATCAAAAAAGTAGAAGAGTATCAATAAAGGGTTGAATCCACAAAATTACCCACTCCAGAAAAGGCAGTTGAGAAAGAAAGTGGGAAGGATAATGTTGATAAATAGAAAGAAATGGAAAATGTTTTGTATGATGAGGAAGAATATTGAGAGAAAGATTTCCTTGAAGAAGGGGAAGAAAAAGAGAAACCAGATGAAGATCTGATTGTTCAGTTATCAGAAAGTGAGGAAGTATCTCTATATGATCAAACAATTATGAATGATGACATGGGGAATCAAATTCTGATGGATACACCAACAAAAGAGATTTTCAGGAAGAAGGAGGTTGGTGGATCTTATAAAAGAAAACTGGTACAAATTGAAGAAGAACATTATCCAACTAAATTATCAGATTCGGATTCATCAGCACATTGTCATGATTTTGTGGCTGAGTCTCTGAAGAAGTTGGTGGACACCATTTCGATTTTTCCAACTATAGACTCCAGATGCCAGATGCTACAACTGAGTATGAATCAGAAATCGGATTCCTTATCCATGGTCATGGATATGTGTGTGAAGATTAAATCTGACCATAGAATATTTCTTATAAACTATTATGTGCATAGGAAATCTTGCAGCAAGATAACTTTGTGGTCTAAAAAAGTCAAAGAAGACATGGATGGTTATGATAATTTTCAGAATGGGGTGAAAGATGCTTCTGAAACTTAGGATAACAAGATCAAGAATCTTCAGGAAGAGATGATAATTGAGAAAAGTACTCAGAATCAACATGCCAGAGATCTGAATGGGAAGCTTAACTCCATATCTCATAACTGTATAGGGGAAAGAGACGTCTGGATTGAGTTTGAAGACAAGCTACAAAAGAAAGAGGAGTTAATTAAAATGGAGGAAGAGGCTATAAAGGCTCAAGCTGAAGCTTTGAATGTTCAAGATTAAAGGATAAAAGCCTTGGAGAGGCAAGCTGAGGAGGACCGAAGAGATTTAAAGAAACTCAAAACCTTGTTAAAGAAGCTGATCCTAAAGGAAATGGAGGACAAATAAACCCACTCCAATCTTTTGTTGTATTTTTCGTTCCTTGTAAAATTTTCCCAACTCTAATGAAATAATTGGTTGGTTGTATCTTGTTTTGTTATAAACTAATGTTTCATGTACCATATTTTCTTTTCCATTCCCTTAATTTCATTTTGAATATTACAAAGTGGGAGAAGGAAAAAGAACTACTCCTAAGGGGGATAAGGAAAAAGAACCACTAAAAAGAGGAGAAAGGAAAATTTTAAATGAAGAAGAAAAATTTCTAAGAGTAATGTCCTTAAAGTAAGGGGGAGTTTATCACTACGAAGATTGTCATTCCCATGATGATGAAAACTCCACTCCGAAAATTCTGAATACAATCCATATATTTTCAATTCCTAAGGGGGAGTTAGTTGTATTCACTATCATCCATGAACAAAGGGAGATAAGTTTTATTTTCAAAGTCTAATGAAAATTTCCAAATTCCTAATATTCTTTTTTGTAAGGATGATTGTACATTCCAAAAAGGGGGAGATTTTTGAGTCAATAAGGTTTTCCTTATGACTTTTCCCTTCCTTCTTGTTTTGAAAATCACAAACACCTTATACATAATCAAATCGATATTTTACTTCCATAAGGAAAAATTTCATTCTTTAAGGAAATTTACACTAACCTAGATTTTATTATACATAACAATATTTTTCATAATTATAAAAACCGGATTCATACTCAAAACCTCGGAATCATACGATGCAAAGATATGACGCATTCTTCTTAGGATCCGAATTATGGATATAAACTATAATGAAGTTCCACTCCGAATTCTGGATGAGAACTGTAATGAAGTTCCAATCTGAATTCCGGATACCAACTCTCATATAGTTCCACTCCGAATTCTTGATACGAACTCTCATATAGTTTCACTCTGAATTCTGGACTCCGAACTTTTACTAGTTCGACTCTTAACTCTTTTGAAGTTCGACTCTGAACATTCATGAGTTCGACTCCGAACTCTTATGATGTTCGACTCCAAGATTTCATAAGTTCGACTCTGAACTCTTATGAAGTTCGACTCCGAACTTTTTACTAGTTTGACTTAGAACTCTCTAAGTTCAGATTCTAGACTCTGGTGAGACCAGACTCCGAAATTCCTTAGAAATTCGGACTCTGTACTTCTATAGAATTCAGGTTCCGAATTCCTATAAAACAGAATCCAAACATTTTTTTATAGACTCCAAATTCCATTTTGGTTAGACTCCGAACTATTATTTTATTACATTCCGAATTCTAGTTTTGCTTATGCTTACACTTTTTTCATTACAAAACGATGTCGTGCATTCAATTATACATGTTTTTTTATAAAATGATGTCATCCATTCTGTTTCAAACTAACCGTTGGTTGAGTAACACGTGTACAGGTCCCTCCGAACATTAATTAAAATATGACCGTTGGAGGAGGGAGCTGACCATTCCAACCAAGCCTATAAATAAGAGCTCATTTGAAATATCTCAACAACAAGTTGATCACTCTAGAGACCACATGCTGTTAAGGTGATTTCTAGAGAGAGAATCTTTTCATGCTTTGTGCGTACTGAACTACTCATTCAGATTTCTTCGTGCGACTCCGAATGATGGTGATTACATTCGAGGGATTCTAAGGATAAGAAGACAAAGGTGCCAACTACCTTGAAGTTCGAGGGATTCCTTGTTGAGGAAGACAGAGGTTCCAACTACCTTGAAGTTGAGGGCTTGCGGGGATAGCAAAACAGAGACACTGATCTTCATATTGAGGGCTTACCCTGGTGTGGGTAAGATAGACTTGATTGAAAGTATAAATCAAGGTACCCTTATCCAAGGTTGTTGGATACCATTCTGTTTGGGTTAAAAGACATATATCTTGTAACTAGTAGTTTACTACTTGTTTTTCGCTGCATTTCGTATTGTAAGGAATGTATAACATTCTTGTATTTCCTTACACTTTTTCTTTGATTAGTTTATATTCTATAAGATTTAAGGTAGAATCTCATTTTGTAAACTTTGGTTAAGCTTCAATTTCTGGATCCATATTTCCAGAACCTATTTTCGGAATCACCTTCCATATTTAGGAAAGTGCATAGAACTAGATGTTTTTAACTTCATACCTTCTTCCAATTCCCCAATTGGTGTTAGAGGTGTTGTGAATTTTCTTAGTTTAACCTTGTTAAACATAGATCTTTCTTTGCTTAAATAAATTTTTACAGTATAAAATTCAACCCCCTCTTGTATATTGAGCATCTACATCATTATCTCGATCCTATAATATGACTATATATCAGTCTTGGTATAAATCTTATACCAATCTTTACCATGGACCTCTGGTGTTTGATTTTGGACATCATGTTTTTCTATGTGTAATTCCTAGATTGGATCATAGATGAATTTCGTGATAGGGAAAGTTGTCACCTTTATATTTTGGGCCTTTTGAGATAGTGGATATAGTTGGCCCGATTTCTTATTAGTTTCAATTTTCTCAGAGGGACTGTTCCATAAATGAAATCTTCCACATATCACATATTTGATAGTATAATCCAAACCAGACTAATTTTATCAACCCTCAGGATATAATGATTGAGGAGGATGCGTCCTTTGAAGAGCATCTGATTTATATCATTTATTGGGGCATGAGGGCTCTATGATTTAGGTCAGCTCCTCTTGTCTGAGTAATATGGAAGAATAGATGTACACTGGATAAAAACCGGGAGAGGTAGGTTGATCTATGTGTGAAGTGTTCAGAACACTTCTCGGAAGAGTCTTTACCACCTATAGAAATATAACTCTAGTATGAGTGGTCTTAAGAAGGGTATTTTTTAACGTCTTTCCTATTTATAAATGTATAGGCATTTTTTTAGTTTATATTACTCTTTTTAGCCTAATAATGATGTATGTAGCTTTTTAGGAGGTCTCGGATGTGTTTGGGGCTCATTGACAACCCTGAACCTAAAATAAGAAGCAAAAAATGTGTTGAACTGTATGGAGAAACAGTATAGCCCAGCTCGAATGGTTTCTCGGAACTATGTGGCTGCATACGGTGGGGTCATAGGGGTTGCATGGTTTTTCTATAATCGTATGGTCCAAGTTACATGGAAAAGTGATCCATATTCATTTTTTATAGTGACTTTTTTTATGGTTTGTGCACAATTCCAAAAACTGTGCACTTAACCATGCAGGTATCCCCTTTGATGCAGTGTCATGGAGAACGGTTGGTGCATAGTTTGTCCAGGTATGAAGGCAACCCATGTGCCCTTGTTTTTAAGGTTAAATATAATAAATAAATCCACATTATTGATATAAAAATATTTCTTTATTTTCCTCATTCTTATCAAGTGCTTGATACCTCTCCTCCTATGAATGAAAAAACACCTCCTCATTGATAGGTTTTGTGATTACTCTACCATTAATCATCCATTTTTATCTTCATCAGATCCAACAATAATATAAAGGTGATATCTTCAATCCCCTCCCTCATATTTTGTGTTCCCACCCATAATTTTATATCTATGTTCAAGATCATTTTCATCATTTTCAGGGAATTTGAATGTTTCTTCGATTAATTCCAACATTACTTGAATTAAAGCTTGATGCTAGATGAGAGAGGATTAATGAGGCCAAGGTATGTATTCTAGGACCATTACCTTTATTTTAGTGCTCTATGCTAAATGTTTTGTAGTTATGTGAGATAAATATTTCTGGTGATACATCTATTTTTTAAGTAAAATAAATGGGATACATCACCTTGACTTTTTGAATATTGTTAGTGGAAAATCAACCCCTTGGGTTAATCGACTTGATTCCCTACCATACAACAAGAATTATCTACCTTTGAGCCTTAATTTCTCATTTCCTTAGAATATTTAAATGTCCCTTGAGGGGTAATTATTTATAAAGGGTATCGTAAATTGATTATGTCAGATTGAGTAAGGTGATGGACCATGGGATAGACCCAACACCTCATGATATAAATGAATGGAATATTCAACTATGTAAATTGGTCATATTCTTATGCATTTTACCCTTTCCTCAAATAGATGAATAATTTAATGATATGGTGAACAAGTTAAATTAATATTTAATGATCTTCTTGTTTAAGTGATTTTACCCTATTGTAGAGGGTAATAGAAGGGGTTGTGACTTAAGGACCCCATGAATGGATTCTCATGACATCTTTATAGAATTGTCAATGCCTTATAAACATATTAGGGATGACACAAGATATGACTAGGACCATATTTCTATATGTTTTCAGTTTTATATATAGACATGTGACAACGGTTCCCTAGGGAAGAACTCTTGGATGGGCTCAACAACAAGATGGTTGTACCAATCCTAGAGAGAGACTCAGGACCCTATTTATGAAATCAGGTATAGACTCATATGTTATTTCATGACATTATAAAACTATACTTTGAGTGGCTCATGGGACTTCTTATTAGGTCATTATGGACCGAATCCCAATGAATTCTTTATATAATGAGACCCTCAAGAAATATATGGAAATTATAACTGAATTACTAGAGATTAGATTTAGGTGGTGAAATATATTTTATAAAGAATCATTTAATGGAATTAAAAATGGTAAATTAAAATTTTTAAATAAGAAATGATCCATTAGATATGGAAATGTTCCTTTGAGTTATCTAATCTTGAGAACATTCCTAGGGACAATCTACATTCTTGCATTTTAAACCTATCACTTTAACATTTACAGTTCCCTTGGATTAGACTCATTGTATTAGGTTGAAGTAGGTAGTTATGGACACATGTCCTCTATGAAGCCAATATAGATTATTTTTTTATCTGTTCTATTTTCAATTTAATGTTATGAACCAAATTTATTTATTTATTGAATGAATTAAATGGTTTGACCTACAAAACGTTCGAGGTGGCCTTATGAGATTCTATATCACACATTCCTTGGGTTTCCTTTGGCACCAGAGTAGACTTTATGACTGCAGGTGTACATAAAGGGAAGTATCTAGCTTTCAATGACTAATTTTAAATTCTAGTAAGGATTTTGGGAGCAATGGACTAAGAATATGCTCAGGATTATAGAAATAGTAGCATATGGATTTTTTTTTAAAAATTTACCTTGTAGTATATACTTGTATCCCCTACTGCCATAAATACTAATTTCTGTGTAGTACATGACATGCCATCATCATCTTATGTATTTATTATTATTATTTAGATTCTGCTTATTGGTTTATATGTCTTGCATGATTGTGCATGTTGTTCCGCTACTGTCATCTAGTTATTAATACTTCTGTTGTGTCTTTTTTCTTATTATATTTTAATCACCCACATAGAAATAGTCAAATCTATACATATATACATTATATATATATATGTTCTAAAATATGATCAATGTGAGCATAGTCTACCCATTGACAAAATCGAGGCATTGTCTTCTATTTATTAGCCTCAAGAATTCAAGGAGACATGCCTACGATCTTTTGGTCCACCATCTTGGGGAACTACTAATTGTCATCTGGGGAAGAATGATTCATTATTTAACTTAATCAATCTCAATATAATTTTTTACTAGTTATTCTATGAGGATATTTTTTAATTAGACCATCCCCATTATTTTTCAAGATGAATTATGTTTTTTTTTCACTGAGATTATTATAGAATCCATTTCTTTTTAATGGTACTATAGCATTTAAAAGAAATTATTTTTGAAACTATCTTTTTTACATAGGTTAATCATGTTTTAATGAATTTACTATAGAACATGAATCTTTTAAAAAAAGAAAATCGTGTTTCTAATAGATTGACATGAAACCAATTCTTTTGCATGGGTTAACCAGGTTATGAAAGTTTAGTGGTTGTTTCGATGACTTATGAAGAAATGAATTATATTCAAGTATTATTATTTATTTGGTTATTAAGAATATTATATGATGGGGTGGCCCAGATTGCGCTGAATGAGCATAATATAGCTTATATGATGGGGTGACTAATATAGTTCCGAGTGATCCCATTACACATTATATGATGATTTGTCTAATATAGATCATGGTGAGCCTATTATAGCTTTTATAATGGGTGAAACCATATATAAGTCGAATTAATTGGGTAATTTACCTTATCATAGGAGAAAAAAAGTGGGATTTACATAGGTGTATCTCTTGTGGATTTAACTTCGCTCCTGTTATTTCTGACAAAGTATTAACATGAGTTATGAATAAAAAATTTCCATGATACCAAATCATTTTTGTTATGCTTTATATGGGTTTATAATATTTCTTATGACATGTATTGACATCACATGGATCATGATTATTGATTCTATTGTCTATTTAACTCTCCATGTCATCGTTCTTGATGATCTAGAATTGATGGGTATGACTATTCTTAGGTTATACACACTCACATTGATTGATTCCTCATTCTATTGTTCTCTTCTTATTCTCATTAATGACATTATGTTTTTACTATTTAATTTAAACTCACTGAGTATTTATTCTCAACCTGCTATGTTTTATATTACCCAAGTTATATATAATGGGGTTGAATGGATTATGTTCATAAGGGATTTCATATGGATGATATTGATGAAGTAAATTGATACATTGAAATCCTAGTATAATGGGAGAAAATATTTATCTTTACGAACCAATTGTTTATGAATACAAGTTGATATGAGTTGGTCCTAATTCTATAAAATGTCAAAAATTAATGTTATATAGGTAAGTAAGTGATCCAAGATTTAGTTTTGATGTTTTATGTCTGATTGGTGAAAATTGGCTCACCTTCTTCTGTATAAAATAATTTTTTTAATGTTTTTAAATTTACCACTTGTCACTAGAGTTAGATTTTTGGGCTGTTATAGATATCATGTCTGATCCCTTTATATATTTATTAGAATAGTTTTTTTCTAGAGTTTTCTATTTTCCTATAATTATATGTAAAATAATATATTATTTTCACAACATTTCAGAGTCTAGAGGGGTCATATAGAGTTGTTTTATGAAAGAGTATTATTTTTTTCTCGAATTATTGTTATAATCAAAGTCCCAAATACAACATGAATTGGGGAGAATTATGGTGTAAGCTTTCTCTTATATTTTACATGATCATTTTCTCATATTTGATAGATTATGTAGAACATTTCAACGTCATGCACACACAATTTCCATATCCTAAAAATAAATATACTAACACAATGATTATACTTGTTTCACCACTATGGGGTACTCAAAGGATTACACTCTAATGAAATGTCAACATGAAAGGGGATATCACTTTTCACTATAGATAATTTCAATGTTTTGGAAGGAGACATTGTTGATCCAAGAGTCAATACCTCAAATTATCACTCCAAAAACTTCTTTGAGAAAAGGAATACAATATTAGAAATTAATTATTTCATTAAATGATTACATGGTATCCAATCTACAACAATGCAGAAATGGTATCCTCAATTTATTCTATTAAAGTCTAGAGCTTCAAAATAGTTCTTTGAGATCCCTATTTTCTCTATATTTTCCAATGCTGAAATTTCTTCCTCTGAAATATTTATATTTTTCCTTATAATATTGTTTTATTTAAACCTCAATACACTTCTGCTTCTATTTCCACCTATATCCCCGAATTTTACTTTAAATTCATGCATTTTGTATAAATTTATATTCGCATTTCAAATCAATTTGAACTCCAATATTGTATCTTAACAAATATGAATTTTTCACGAAACAATTGGACAACCATGACATGGTGATTCCCTAAACACCCATTTTTATGTGTCTAGATCAACCATGTTCACTGATTTGAACAAAATGTTCTACACTAATAACATTGAAAATTCAGAATTTTGAATTTAAAATTAATATTTATCATGATTGACCATGAAATGGAACAGTAAGGAACATAACATAATCTTTATTCATGTGAAACACATTGTGAAATATCCTCCATCATGATAACTTTCCCATTTGTACTGAATATATTACTGAAAAAAGTCTCCATAGAATAAGACATGAACTCCTTTAAGATACATATTTTCCAAAATTGGTTCAATAATCAAACCCATTAATGAGACACTGGTTATAGGTTTACCCATTTCATATAGAAATACATTCCATGAAAAATGGCATGTGAAAATCTCATTAAATATGTGCTCCCACTTTATAGAGCTTAGGCTTACACTATGGGAGCTTTCCTAAACACATAATAACTTATATTATTGAAACACCTATCAAACAGAATTTGTACAATATATTTTTCACCATATGAAATCTCTTATACCATGGCATGAACTATATGTCACATTAGATAAAAATTAATACTTCATAATGTGATCTATAAAACACTGATGGGGCTAATGAATATCTAGGTTTCCAGCTATACCATGACATCACTACAAGAAAAAGATCATTTATCATTGATTCTTAAAACCATCACTGAATAATTTCATTATTTATTTATATTTTTCTGAAACCATCCCCAATTCTTAGAGATTTATAAAAAAGTATCTCTAAATAAAAAAAATACATTAATTTTGTTTAATATTATAGTTTGTTTTATAAAAACATTAGATAACTTTATAATAATAACAATTAATTAATTATTATTTTAATTACATGTTAATAAATAATAATTAATAGTTATTTATTATTCATTATTTATAATCATTGATTATTTATTATTATAATTTACAATTATTTATTATTAATTATTTATTAAATATTAATTATTTAATTACTCATAATTATTGTTTACTAATTACTTAAAAACGAATATATTTACATATATACACAAACACACACACAGATATATATATATATGTGTGTGTGTGTGTGTGTGTGTGTTAATATATATTTTTGTATATTTATTTATAATTATAGATATTTTTAGATATTTATAAGTATTTAAGTACAATTGTAATTATTTATATGAATTTACATATAAATATATAGTGGTATTTATATATAATAACATATTTACAATTCATAAATATTATTTTAAGTTTATTTATAATTTTTAGATATTTATATGTATTTGTGGGTATTTATGTATGTTTATATATATTTATTGATATAATTATATATTTATATTCATTGATATATGTTTATATATAATTATGTTTATATGTGTTTAATAATATGGCTTTGAACCCATATTATTTCAATATATATATGTTTATATATAGTTATATTTAATTATACATATATTTGTGTGCATATTTCTATATATATATATATATATATAATTGTTACCTAAGTATATATATGTGTGTATTTACGTATGTTTGTATGCATGTAGGTATATTTATATGTGCTTATATAAATATAAATATATTTATTAATTTTTATAAACACGATTATTTAATTATATATATATATATATATTTATATGCATTTCTATATATTTTGTGGGAATATATTTAGATGTAGTTGGGGTGGTGGCTGAGTTGTTAACACACCCCATAAGCCTGCACAAAACCCATGATCAAATCCTAGTGGAGTAATACTTTCATGTTGTTGTTAAAGAACTATAGCATTATGGAAGTAGAAAGAACTATTCATCCATTTTGGACTTTGGTCCCCTAGTTTGGTCCATATGGCATATTTTTTATGCATGACCATTGGGCTAGAGGGATATCAAGCCACCTCAGGCCTTCTGCCCTTGGGATTTTGGGATATAGATACTATGTAGATGCCCAAGAAGAAAACACATAATAGGTCCTAGAAAAGGATTCAGAAATTGTAGCATCCACAAGAGTAGAGCTAATCATATTAAAATAATGAGTGGTGATGAAAAATTTCCATTGGTAGCAAGCGCCGACCAACTCTGCATGTGGAAATGTTAGCTGATCTGTAATGTGAGGTGGGGAACTTGTTTCTCATCAATGATGCAGATTCATAGGAGGGACAATTATAGTGTAGTTCAGTTTGACCATTGGGTCATGTATTGGGCATTGTGCCTCTAGGACTTTGGGTCATGTACTGAGCTTATTTTCCTTGGGCATGTAGTCATGAAAGGGTTCCCTCTCAACCAACTTCAAAAAGGAGATAATCCAAAAATAACTAAAAAATTAAAGTCTTTCATTCCATTTAGTTTAGGTCATATATTCTTAACATTTTAGGATTAATAAAAACCCCTTCTAAGGAATTGTTAATAAAGGAAAATAAATTTTCTTTATAATGGGGTTTCCAAATGTGGGTGTGAATTTTACAATGTGCATCCACATCAGAAAAGGTTATATAGAAATCAGGGATAAAAAAGGTCCATATCAAGAACACCTCCTCAATTACTATATTTTTTATGGAATTAGAAACATTATAATCATCCTTGAACGATTGAGTGAAATTTAGGATGAGTTGGTCGGTTACCTAGAGACATTTAATCTAGGAAAGAAACATTCTCTAAGGAACATTTCCTGAGTAGGCCTTCAGTATTTCCACATCGAAGGTCGAGTTAGATTAAATCAAAAATAATTTACAACTATGGTCAACAAAATAATTAATATCCATAATCATCACCAACAATTATGCGTCAATGGTGAATCCTATCCCAATAAAGAGGTAGAAACATTTTTTCGAAAAACCCTGATGGGTTTATAATACACCCCAAATCTTGAGTATCTAGGTGCACCTGAGGCCTCCTCATCCTTATTCACTTTCTTCCATGATGAGATCAGTGGAATCCACCTGATTTAATTCATTACTAGAGGTTTATTATCCCTTCTTGGAACACTGGATATGCATTAGATAAAAAATCCAGTGAATTCATTTTTTATCAGACCTATTTGGACATTGGATTCCGTAATGACCACCTTGTAGATTGAATTCATCCATACATGATAGGATGTAGAATGATTCTCAATGGATAATACATTCCTCTCTCCCTATGTGTATGAAATGACAACATCACATGTTGTAAGAAGTAAATTCTTGATCAGTTCACTGTGATAAGCATTAATGGTGGATGTTACCATGCCCTAAAAGCTAACCAAACAAATCCTTTAAAAAAAAATTTGATGGTATTCCCAAATCTTGGATATGAAATTGTAGGTAACAAAAAAGTGGTTGATTTTCTCCTCATAATTAAATTAGAGATGGTTTTTTGAGGTGAGCTTCACCCATGTACTCTACAACATGCTATGAAGAGGAAACTATCCTCTCCAGATTCTCCTAAATAGTAGTGCACTCGATGATGAGATGAAACTTTTCTAAATTTCATTATCAATGAGAGAATAATTCCATTTCCCTCTAACATGTAGATATAATAGTTCCTAGAATTGATATGGCGATTTGATTTTGGGGTCTAGACATAGTTTTTCCTCTCAACATCATCATACTACTGAATTTTTATAATATTTTGAGAAGGAATAAATCCATGTAAGTTAGTAACATTTTTTTCAATTTTTCAATGGATATATACTTAATGTTATGAGGGACTTCCACATCCTTTTGTAGTTACTTGTTCGGCCATTGGGTGCCTTAATAGCTACGATTGGATTTCTTGTATACCAACTATTTCGAGCATTTCATGAGATCATTGAATTTGCTCTTGATAGATAGCCAAATTGATTAGGATTTTATTGAGGAGTAACTGTTTTACATCTTTTTTATGAACCATATAAATGGAACTCCAAGGAAATATCATTCTTTTAGAATATTCCAAGCGAATTTGTTGATGATCACCACATTAAATATCATCATATCCTTTATACCCAGTCCATCCATGATGATGTTTTTGATGAACTACATTCAAGAAACATTAATTAATATCCCTTCATGGATCCATATAATCCATAAAAGGTTTATGATCAAAATTTTATGATTTTTAATAAGGGTTTGGGGCCATTTATACACTGATAATGCATATAAAATCATAGTTTTCATAAAAAATTTGACTAAATAAATTTTCTTTACTTGAAACACAGCTTTTCCATTCCAAGATCCCATATGAATAGTTATCCTAGAATGTGTGGTTTCCCAGTAGAACTTTTTACCTTATCGAAAAAAGGGTACACCAAGATTGGTAAAGGGAACGTATAATCACTTCATTCCAAGGGTTCTAGAAATAACGTTTTTTTCTAATATAATGATACTCTATCAACAATATCCACAAAGGACTTGTTCTAACTTATTTCGTGCATATTCATTTCTTTATAGTTGGAAAATGATTCTTTGATGATGTAACTAATCCTTAAATAATATTTTACAAAGATGAGGATTTCATATATATATATATAAGTTGTGAAGGGGTGAAAAAGATCTTCTATTACTTATATTCTTCTATAGAACATCCTATACATAGTGAATGAGAGATAAATATAGATATTTTTCTACAATAGTAATGTGAAGATGAAATTGGTGGTCTTCTTGACTAACCCCCAAGAAGAATTCAACATAGCCTCTAGGGGATCCATTGATAATGATAGATATCTTGAAATATTTTATAATTGAGTTGATTAGGTTTTTGAAGGCATTAGAGATGCCATGATTTCTGATAATTTCATGAATGAAGCTACATTTCATCAAATAAAATAATTTAGTGAATTATGTTTTAAGGGAAATGTTCCCCACTTTTTTCAACTTCTTCATTATGATGAAACATTCTATGGTAGTGAAAATTCTGTTATGAATGTTCCTTCTATGTACAAACCAAATTTTATTTGGCATTATAAATTCCCTAAAAATATCTTCAAACCATATAGATAAAATTTTACTAATAAAAATCGAAACAATGTTCCCAATTTCAACATGAATTAAGTACTTAATATCCACAAAATTTTGTGTCATAGTAGTTTGAAAAACAAAATAATAGTTGAATAAATAAGGCATGTATTAATATTTGAAGAACACCTTCATAATATTAGTCAACTCAGCCTGTAAAATTTGCTAATTAAAAATAAATAATTTATTAATAAATTTATCAGAGTATACAACACTGTCAAAGTTCAAAGAGAAGTGGGATTCTTTGGTTTATTTCTGATCAGTAGCATCAGTTAGATTTCTATTTTATTGCTATTTAATGATAGGGGTGATATAATATATCATCTTTTCTGTGATTGTAAAACCCCTTATTCACGTACATGTGTTCAAATAATCCAATAAAAACATTGGAGAAGTAATTTTCTGAGTTTCTCATGTATCCATTAATATTTAGGGTAGTGACCCATCTCCTAGCCTTCTTCACTTCGTGTAGGTACTTAAATAGTTTGTATTTTCTTTTTCCATCTTATAACCATGTGACATTTTATTGATTTGGGGCCAAATTCTCCTCGATGGAAAACAAAGTCATCATGTTTGGAAGGGGTTTCAATCTCATCCTGAGAAAAAATTTCTAAATTTGATTTTTATTTTGAAAGTGAAAATAGTGGTTTTAGTCAACCATAATATCATCCTCATGATTGGAAGACACATTGATGAATACTTTTACTATCATTTTATGTGTTTCTTAGTTTTATGTATAAAATTGGTAGGGTTTTCTCAGTTTTCAATTTCATGGAATTTAGGATCGCATCCCCATATCAATGTATAAAAATCCATGAATTTTTGAACATTAAAGGGAGGGGACTGATGTGTTCCTAATAGTTTAAATTTCATCCACTTGTGGGTTATGATTAGAATAGTGTTTATGGAGAGTGAGGATGTAGATCTCAACAGAATCACTAATATCATCATACTAGAGGGGAATATCTTTATTTTTCAACATTTTCTATCATTTTTAGTGTATCTTGTCTCTGTTAATTCATCTAAAATAATTGTAACTTCAACACTAAACCATTTATCAATGCATTAGGAAAATTCAAAATATTCTAACCAGATGAAGTAGGTTCTTTTTTTTCAACTACCTTCAAAATAGTGTTACATTCACCTAATATAATCCATTTTTGAGATATATGGTGGGAGATCTACTCCAGGTACCCCCAAAGACCTATCATTATATATTAGGTGGATACATATATAATGTATTGGGATAGGGAAGTGTTCTATATGCCAATAGATGTTGAGAGAACTTGATGGGTTTTGTTTTAGGAGGGTAGAAAAATTATATCATTCTTTAGAACCTATATACTTTCAACATCACTTTCATTGGAATTTTTTAGGACAATGTAATGGCCACATGATTCACCCTTTTTGGATTTTCCAACTGGGAAAATCCTTTTTAGTTAAATTAAATCAATCACTGTATGGTCGTAGGAAAAAATGAAGTGTAAAAGGGATGTGACCTTGGAAGTGTTCTCTATCCATTTACAATTATATTAAAAAAATTATTCATAGATTGAGGGATGTTCTATATCTATTTTAAGGACCTACCTCCCATGTCATATTAATGCTTGATTTATTTAAATTTCTATTACTTTTCTTTATTATAATTTTTTTCCAAAATAGATAAACACATCTTTGGAGGATTTCTCCCACTAGTGTTTCCATTAATGGGATGAAGGGCATTAGTATCATCATCCCAAAGCATTATATTATGGGAGGGGGTGCATTTTTTTGGGGATTTCATGAGTCCCAAAGGTGAATTTTCTAAATGTCTTCTTAAAAATTCATTTCATGGGGGGGGGGGATTTTAAGAAGGGATGCTCTAACTCATGTTGATAGTTTGAGACATTTACCTGGGGTTTTTTTGATGTGGGAGCATTTTTTTGATGTTTCTAGATTATGTCCTATTTTATCTCTCAAAAAATGCATGTATAATGTGGGGGAAAAATAGAACCATCAATCATTTATAGAGTTGGGTTGAGAGCATAAAAATTCCTAGAATCCTACTGTGGGTCTTGTGTGACCCAGAAAGGATATATTCTCGGTGTGGGGAAAAAATTTCTAGATACATTAGTTCATCATTCATTCCTATAGTTGAGATGATAGATAGAATAACAATGATTAATTAAGATTACAATTATCCACCAAATCATCATCTAAAAGTGGAGTACTCTCATAGTGAAATTTGAATGATTTTACCTCATCCTATACCTCTATACTTCTAGAAAGAGAAATAATACCATGGTCTTAATCCATATCCATCTACTAAAGAGATTTTTTAACCAATTTTGTGCCATTTAGGTCAGGTACTTTTGGGGGTCGGTATATATATGTATTCATATTTAAATATATATATATATATATATTCACTATTTTATATAAAATTATATTTAATTTGATATATTTAAATGTATTTACAAATACTGTGTGTGTATATATATATATGTATATATTTTAATTGTGTGTGTTTATATATACATATATATATATATTCTATTATATTGAATTATATACGTGTGTTTGTATATAAATATTTAAGTAAATTTAATTATATATATATTTATAATAATTTACATATATTTATATAATATATATATATATATATATATATATATATAAATTATGTTGGCCCATTGGTTACATACATGATACTTTCCCTTAGAATGCCACATGCCTTAGTTTCTTGCCGAAAGGTCATGACATGAATAATTACCAAAAGAGAAATAAATGTTATGTTATTAATATAATGGAGTTTGGAACAATGTGAAAACATACTATGAGTTGTAATCTTAAAAATATTTTTGTTGGGATGTCTGATAAACTTTTCACATAGTTGAATGGATTGCATTCGATAGTACAAGGGAACATCAATTCTCAGTAAGGGAATGCACTCTCTTGGGGATATAAGACAGATTGAACCTGGTAATCTATTCTAGAACGGAGGTAGAAGGAGATTTTTTAGATTTAGTTATAGATTCAAATGATAGATATCAAAAAAAATTTGGGTAAAGAATTAACTGTTGGATTTTTATCGCCAAAAGAAACCTGCAGTATTGTCTAAATCTAAAAATGATTATGAATTTAACAAGGTCTATTTTAGGAACATGGATTTAAATGTAGGAGAACACTCATCTATTGAATAGAAGATGCGTATAGAAATACTCATGTGTATATATTCAATCCTCATTAGGGACTCCTTACAATGAATTGAATATTCTAATTATATTTTAATCTGATAAGAATTATTAATCTTGTTTAGATGAGTCTAAGTAAATTTACAGATATCATGAAGATATAACACATCTTGTTAATATATTAACTATTATAGAACCAGGTTTTATGTCTTTTTTGTAAAAGGTGGAAAATATGTGGATGAAGAGTGTTTCTAAATGGTTACACTTTGGAAACTTGATCCATATGTTATTGTTTCTAGGTCCAATTATGTTGCCTCCTTAGTTTTTTAGAAGTACAACTAGATGGTAGATTAAATACAGTTGTGGATCCCAAGAATGGAAATTCACGGAAGGTTTTTATTCCTTGTATCTAGATTCCCCCTATTTTTTTGAAATTTTAATGTATTCATTTCTACATGTTCAAAAGAAACATTTTCACTAGGGGTTCTAAAATCTATAGAAATGGTTAAACATGATCAAAATATTAATGAGAAGAAAAATAAAATTTAGAGAATAGGATGACATCAACATGGTTGGGGATTTTTGTTATCATATTTTTATATAAGGATTCATTATCAAAATGATTGTTTAGAGAGTTTAGGTATTTGAATATTGTGATGATTCTTTTTATGCATGTATGGGTATGTTTCTTTGGATTTTTAAATAAGGGCAGTGTTCCTTTATCTAAATCCATATACCATGTTCATATTTTGGATTTTATAATATTGTGGATTTTACACCGAGAATATTTCAATATATATGTATTTAAATGTTTTAAAAAATTAATATATATATATATATATTTATAAATTTAAATATAACTATATTTAAATACATTTATATGTAATTATATTTCTAAAAGTATGTATCTATAAAATTTGAATATATATAGACGTGATCATATATATTTATTAAAATGTATTAATATTTATATATATCTATATTATATATATGGGATTAAAAAAACCTAAATAGATATATAATCAGAAACACTAGTGGGTCAATATTCATCTCTTGCAATAAAGAATTACAAGCTCCCACCGAACCAATTTTATTATAAAGACTGGCATGAATGCCAATGTTCTAGACAATCCAAAGGCCAAAGTATTTGTGAACCAAAGACCATTAATAGAGATGAGTTGAAGACCCAAATGATGGATCTGGTGGAGTGATAGAGGATTTGTAGAATAATAATGATGTATGGTGTTTGAGGCTCACCCTACACATATTTATGTATAATTGTGGCGTTGGGAAAAAATAAAAATAAAATACTAGATAATAAATAATAGATAATCTCTTATAAAAAATAAAAAATAAGAATTAATTAATTATTAACAAATCATAAATCATAAATCATAAATCATAATTCCTAAGTATAGACACCAAGAAATGGTTTGCATGCACTTCTGCGCAATTGAAGATGTATTTCCATGTGTTGTAACTAAAAATGTCATCAACCAAGCTTAAAAAGTTCACGGTGTGACTCTGCATTTTTATGGGGGTCAGTGATGGTAGAAAAGGCATAGGACCTTCAGGCCAGGATTGTAGAACGACATTGATCTGAAGAAGGAGTGTGGGGGAACAACCCCAATGTATAGAGAAATTATTTGGCGAATTCCCAAAAGAGGTTCCCATTGTACTTGCACACAAACACCTATGCGCCACCATGCTGGAGATAAATGAAAGCATTATTTTGGCAATGTCCTCAATGTGGAACCCCAATTAGGCCAAATCACTAGTGGTTCACATGTATACTTGGGAGCCACCCATCTGGTGCGTAGCTACTTGCATGGCACAAAGTTGGCGTGCAAACAACTTTCGTGCCCAAACTCCTTTTGGCTAGGGTCATATTTCTTCCTATAAATAGACCCTTGGGGACTTCATTTCTACTGAAAAATTTCCTTTAATCCCAATTGATTCTCTGGTCTCCCTAGTGCTTCGCCCATGCCGTCTTGAACATTCAAGGTAGTTCTACAACACCTTGAGAGGAGGATTTAAATGAGGATCATTGGACTTATTTCCTTTTAGTGTTTGAAAACCATCACACATGTGCACCTAAAGCACCCAACCTCCATAAATCCAAAACACTTTCACACAAACTATTACATTCATAGGAACTTGAGTTCCCCACTTCTGGGTTTACCTGTGAATACACCGGAAGGTTAGAGCCATGTCTCGCCCAAGTATTTCCATACAGGCTGTTCTTTGCTTTAGTGAATATCAACTCGCTCAAGTCTACTTGTGCACCTATACTCTCCCACCATTATCTACATGAGCTCCCATTTTATATTCACTTACTATTTTTAGTTTAAAAGGAACCAATCCTTTATCAATTCCATTCATGGAAAGTATTCTTCTTCATTGGATCCCTTGTTTGAAAGGGATTTTGTTGATACCTCCATCAAAACCTCCTGACTTATCAAACATTTGGAAAGGCACCTCAGTGAGTCTCATATTTGGGTTTGTATTACCATAGTCATATGTTTCCCACATTGGTTTTATAATGGAGTTAGGATACATGTAATGTTTATTGGTATGTATATCCATGGTCACATGGACCATTATCCCATGAATAGTGTTGGGAAGTTCCCTGTATGGATGATGGTTTGGGTCCTAACCTCTCCCTTCTCAAAGAGACGATTCGTAACCTTAGGTCTCTAGTAGGGAAGGAATGGTTCAAACCTTATTTTCCATTTCAAAAAAAGGATAATTATACCTTACATAATAGGATCAATTTTAGCGCAACCATCATGGCGTAAGCCCCAAGATTTTCTTCTAGGATGTAGCATCATTACTTATTCATTTTCCTTTTGTGCCAAATATCAGATGGGAGATGGGTAGAGGGACATTTTTACATTTTCCCTCTCCCGTTGTATATTTCACAATGGGTAGTCCTCCTAGTGTAAGCCCCTAACCTTCATCCCTTCCTCCTTATATTGTAACCCTATCCAATGTAAATAGAATATAGGGAAGTTTCATCACATCTCCCTCTTCCATGGTTTCCTTGACCTCGTCCACTCTTTCCACCATTGGTGTGCCCCATTCCATCAACAGAAGAGAAAAATTGTGGATTATTTTGTTGAATAATTGGAATTATCTTGTTTCTCACACCAAGCATGACTCATGTGGGCTTATAGATTTTGCATGGTCACAACATTTGGACAATTGAATTAACTATGAGAACTATGATTCCCACCATAATCATGATACGTAGGAAGCCTTCTCAGGGACCAAGCCCATTGAATGTCCTATTTGGAAATCCAACCATAATTCCTCTAATTTGGTAATCCTCCTTATGAATATTCCCCACATTAAGTCCTCAAATCACAAAGGCATCATTTTCTAGAAGTAATCCCAAAATCATATCTCTGAAAGGACTAAACTCTCCAATGAGACTTATCGAACTATGTAGGCTCTGATTCCTATCAAAATGGGATACGTAGGAAGCATCCTTGAGGTCCAAAACCAATACCTTTAATCAACCTTATTCTGCTTGGTCCATTTTACCAATAAGGTGTGATCTTACATGGAATCCATTATCCTTTCATGTTCATTTGGATACTTAAGTATAAGTCCCACACTATGTTTTAACTAAGAACCTTCCACTTAGATGTCCATACAACATGACATTAAACTGTATGGATAAGTCCTTATCACATGACCATAAAATGTATGATGTGTCCCATTAAGTGGCACCGAACTACGAGGGCTCTGATTCCTTTTACGTGGATATGTAGGTTGAAAATTTCAGGGAAACCATCCCAAGATCAAACCAAACCATCATCTCCCTAGATGACAATAAATTCTAGAGTTCCCCACTAAGTTCATTAAAAACCATTATCATCATAATAATGATTAAAATAATCTCCATGTATTATATGAGAGGATAACATTTATGTAGAACCATGAATACATACAGACATCTCCATTAATAATGAACCTCAAATACATACATATGATTTTAAACATTTCATATTCTAAATATGTGATTGAAAATTCCAAAGGATACTAATTATATAATTAGTGAATTAATATGTATTCACAAAAATATCTTAAATTATAAAGAGAGTTCCATAATATACAATAATTTTCCCTAAAAGGGTGTGATGAGTCGGACCTCCCATCCTCTCGACCAATGCACATTCTTAGGTATCATGAAGTTCAAACATAACGAATGCCGACATTTGGAAAGAATGTCCCATTTTGATAATGAACTGTTGGATGTTTCTGGTTCCCTAAATAAATCCAATGGAAACCACCTAGAAGAAGTGATTCTTAAAACTAGAGTACATGTTTCAAGGAACTCGTAAAAAATAATTCTTGAATAACGAATCATGAATAATGAATCCTGAATCCTGAATCCTGAAGCCTGAATCATGATTCCAAAATCATTTATCATGATTCATGTATCATAAATCATAAATAATAGATCATATATCAATAATCATAAATCATATATCATAAATCATAAATCATAAATAATTAATAATAAATATAATTTCATAAATATTAAATCTAAAATCTAAAATCAAAAATCGTAAATTGTAAATAATAAATCTTAAATCTTAAATCATATATGATATATCATAAATCATAAATCATATATCATAAATCATAAATCATAAATCCTAAATCCTAAATCCTAAATCCTAAATCCTATATCATAAATCATAAATCATAAATCATAAATCATAAATCATAAATCATAAACCATAAATCATAAATCATAAATCCTAAATCACATATAATAAATCATAAATCATAAATCATAAATCATAAATCATAAATCATAAATCATAAATCATAGATCATAGATCATAAATCATAAATAAAAAATAAAAAATAAAAAATCATAAATCATAAATCATAAATCACAAATCACAAATCCTAATTCCTAAATCCTAAATCCTATATCCTAAATCCTAAATCCTAAATCATAAATCATAAATAATAAGTAATAAATAATAAATCATTAATCATGAATCATAAATCCAAAATCCAAAATCCTAAATCATAAATCATAAATCATAAATCATAAATCAGAAAAGATAAAACATAAAAAATAAGTCATAAAAAAATCATAAATCATAAACCATAAACCATAAATCATAAATCATAAATCATAAATCATAAATCATAAATCATAAATCATAAATCCGAAATCATAAATCATAAATATTAAATCATAAATAATAAACCATAAACCACAAATCCTAAATCAATAATCATCAATCATTAATCATTAATCTTAAATCATCAAAAATAAATCATTAATCATTAATCATTATTCATTATTCATTATTCATTATTCATTAAATTTTTTTAATAAATCATAAATTTGAAATTTGAAATCACAATTGATAAGTCATAAATAATAAATGATCAATAAATAATGATGGAAATAAATGTTAAATAACTAATCATAAAAAATGATTATTGATTAAGGATATATGATATACGATTAATGACAAATTATAAATGATAAATGATAAATGATAAATGATAAATAATATATAATACATAATAAATAATAAATAATTGAAAATACTTAAATAATAATAAATAATAAATATGAAATACTAAATACTAAATACTAAATCATAAATCATAAATCATAAATCAAAATTCCTAAATAATAAATTTTAAATGATATATTAAAAATGAAAGGTAATAAATAAAAAATGTAAAATGAAAAATGAAAAATGAAAAATAATAAATGATTAAACCACCAATAATACATGGTTATTTTGGAAAACCATCATGAATCATTTTTGAGTTGGCTTAAACCACATCTAGATCCCAAAAAACTACCATTAAATGGATTGTTTGGCACAATTATTAGGGAATATAGATAATCCCATGATGAACTCTTTCGTCACCAAACATCTTCAATCTGCAATGACGCTCATTAAATTAACTCCAAAATTATTACATAAAAAATAATTAAGAAAGATTAATTCAATAATTCATTTATAATAAAATTAATCACCACACAATGAAAATCATCCCATAATTCAAAAATTCAAAGCCTACCTTTGGGATCCATCATTAAATCCCTTTAGGTTTTTTGTAAATCCATGGTATCTCCAATTAAATTCATGTATAAATGATATTTTTATTTCACAACTCTATATAGGAAATGCTAAGTGTAGAAAACATGAGGTCAATATAGAATGTCATTCTAACCATGTATTATGTGTTCCAGTAAACACCTTATAGAATAACTAATATTTATTCATCATTAACTTATCAATAATCTTCACATATCCCCATTAATTATATATCCCTTGGATTTTACACCAAACTATCATTGGTAGTATGTAATTTATCACTTTTAATATGACCAAACCTTTCAAATTTTCCCTCACAAACAATAAACCCAAATGAGTAATATTTTTTATACATGTAGTAACCATGTGAAACATTAAATACTTAAGGGGAGATGAGATTTTTTCAATCGTAAATAATGAGAGGGATGTGGTTGAACAATATGGTTCAACTAATTCTTCTCAAATATCAGTGAATCTAAAGTTTTCATTAAAATATTTTCCACTTATTGAATAGTTCCCTTGTGTTATAACTGTATAACTCGATGATCCAAATTTTATTTAATAATGTGATAAGGAAACTCAATATTTTTTTACATGAATGTTTTCAAGAATACTCATCAATGTTACCAGACGTTTTTATCACAATGAATCGCTATTGGTACTCACACATATTCACCAAGATCTTCTTGTTGTAATTTCATCCATAATAATTAAGTGCATGACATTTTAAGTGAGATATATTATACTTTAGTTGTGTTATGCAATGTACACACTTGATCCATTCTTAACCATCCAATTCACTTACATATAATAATGTATGCTTCTCCACTTGTGGATTTTCGACCTGAATATGTGATCAAATTTGGATTATATCATATATAAAATACCAATCCACATATTAGAGTTCCTTTAATGTACCTCATTATCAATTTTAAATCCCCGAGGTTATCCTCCTATGGGTTAAATTTTAATTGATCCAATATCCACAGAACATATAAAATTTAGGGTCTCATTTGTTTGAGATATAAAAAACATCCAACCATTCATTGGTAAAGTGTACGTTCAAATTATTTCCTATATCCCTGACTTCCATGTATGTTTTTAATTGAAAATGGAATTGTAACTTGTTTTTTATCATGAATTTAAATCATTTTTTTGTTTCCCATCATGAGTTTAGCATGAAAAAGTGGTATAACATTCTTTCTTAAACACTTATAAACTAATAATATAAATGTGTTCTATAATCATTAACATTTCAAATACAAGATCATTTTCTATGAATACGCTACTAGCGATTTTAGATTAATTCCTACAAAAATAATATCATGCACATAAACAAGATCCATGAACTCCTCTTCCCCAGTCAATTTCGATACTAATTCTAATCAACACCACCTCCATTAAATTACATTTCTTCAAAAAAAAACATTCTACTCAATAATACCTTGACTGAAATGATTACATAAATCCATACCATACATTCTTAAATATATAAAAATTTGATTCATCATATCTATAACCCACCATAGATTGAGAACACTCAACATTGTCAAGACATGAGGTGTTACTTGAACATAGGTGCACCTCCCTATATAACTGTGTTTATCAACTAACACCACAGGTCATTGATGATATCACTGGGAGACTAATACCTCATATCAATGTGTAATAACAAAAGAAATAATAATTATATAAAAAATCTAGATAAAAAAATGATATCTCAAAAAGGAAAAAATATAGAATTCACATATTATTCTATAAGAAAAAAGAGTATTACATTTCATATAATAAATAAAAATGAAAATAGGATCCTCTATAGATTGATTTCATATAACGAGGTCCAAAAGAATCAAAATATATAAAGTTGGAAATTGAAACATAAGCCTAGAGTCTTATCCCAATACAATATTCCTTATTATAACCATCAATCACAGGGATCTACCCCATTATCTTTTCATAAAACCATGAAGTCTACTCAGTTAACCTACGAGCGTTGAGAATGGTGGGAGTAAAACATAGTATCCCACCAATAATGACATTTAGAAACATATCCGGTCTAAGTTAAGGTGCAAGTTTATATTTATAATAATTTTTTTTAAAACAAAATAAATAAACTCTCATTGATCTTATGGTTTTAAGGTTAAACTAATGATCGACCACACCTTCATTTTCTAGAGAAATATTTTTCTGAAAAAGTTAATTCATCAGGTATAAATCAAAATCATATTACGTGATCCTATTAATTCCATGTATTTTGGAATAAAGATGAATATTGGGAGTCCATCATAGTCATTACAAGTCATTAGACATAAATCTACATCCTAGAATGTGATCATGGCATTCTATGTAAGTTGGAATAAATTCAAATACAAGGAGATGATCCTAGGGATTTTATGTAACCATCCATAAAACTAAATCTAGGGATGTGGTCATTGGAATTACATTTCATCAGGATTAAATAAAAATCTAGGAGTTGACATGTGGAATTCCATGTCATCATGAATGAAATTGAATCCTATGATGTGATCTTAGAAATTCCAAGTCATTAAGAATGAATGAAAATCCTTGGAGGTGATCCTAGTCCTTAAAAATCATTAGGAATAATGTAAAACCATAGGATTTGATCCTAGTCCTTGAAATTCATAATACATAAAGCTTAATCCAAGGAAGTGATCCCTGTCATTCGAAGTTAATTTTATTTATTTAATTTTTTTCAAAGTTCGTATGATATTGGTAATCATAAAATCATAGGATGAATCCTATGAATCTACAGTAGTGTATTAAAAAACTAATTAATTGATAGAATACCTAAGGTAACCTCTTTAATTATATTTTTTTTCCAGGGTTAATATCACCTCACATTTTTGTCAAATTCTCAGTCTATACTCACCAACATATTACACATGTCCCATGGGATGTCTCAATTACATGAAATAAGACTAAAAGTAATTTATTTTTATTTTAAGGAAAACATGTGTTATGTCATTGAAACCCCATACCATCCACACAAAAGAAAATGGAAAACACTCAAGTTATTTTTTAAGGATTAGTTACCATAGACTCATATAATCATACTCATCATACATTGGATGTTGATCTTTTCTCTAATGTAATGATTCAAAAAGGAAAACAAAATCACTAATATAATGAAAAAATTGATAAAACTCTTATGATACCACTAGACATAAAGTTAAAAGAAAAGAATAAATTTTTATGTGTTAATATTTATCCTATATTTTCATAGGAATGAAATAAAGTGACTCCAGAAAACCAATTCACTTTAATATATATATATATATATATATATATATATATATATTTTTACAAATAAAAACTGATCAAGAAGTTTTAGTGTTTCATAGTGTCCGGATACACCATAAGATACACCATGTGATATTATTTTTTAGAAAACATATTATTCTCTTTATAACGGTAACACCATAGATGAACCTTGACCACTAACTCACTTAAACACGTCCATATACCATATAAACATAAATTTAGAAAGCATAGGATGAGAAAAAATATGTGTAATGGGTTTTAAAATATGAGGAAACTATTAAGTATTTTGTAATATAATTGAAAAATTAAAACATGATATTTCAAAATCCTGAACCATATATAAATTTCATGAGTTATTTTATAAATAAATACTTTTTCTAAATAATGTTTTTTTATTTCTATTCCTTGGAAAATCAATTTCATTCATTTATAAAAATTGTAAGATTTATTTTAAAATAATAATATTAATCATAAATAATTCTTGAAGGCATGTAAAATCATAACATAAAGTCATGGATTAATATAAAAACATTTTGATATGGAGGGAAAAGTTCCCAAAATAAAGTTGGATCACTCTCCAATCCCTTTCATTAAATACATCGTAACATAATGTGATTAGGCTAACCACTAATTCACCATAGATATCATCTCATGTGATAAAAAACAACCCACTGCATAGGAGGGTGGTATAATTCTAGGACCACCCATATTAATGTCAATCAAGTCCCATAAGGGGGTTTTAATTCACTCCCCCCTTATATACCATCATTTTTAAATGACCAAGTGCACATATTTGGAATTAAAAAATAGAAACTTGATTTTTTACATCCTAAATATCATGAAAAATAATATAAAACAAAGATAATTGTTTACTCATTTATTAAAGAGATATTACATTAATATATATTTAGTTTTTTAAGAAAACTCATGTATTGGAAGATTATAAGGGATAATAATTTTAAAACCTGGAACCATGGATACAAAATAAGAACAATGGGGAGTCTTAAAAAACATTAATGATTTACTTTTAGAAACAATATGCTATTGTGTTGAATAAATATAGAGTTAAATAAATATTTGGAGTAACATTCATTAATTATAGAGTGGTGGTATTATAAAGGTAAATAAACATTTCATAATTTAGAACATTAAATTATATTTTTCAAAATAGGGAATAAATTTCTGGAATAACAACATATACAATCATATTTTCAAAATGAACAATGTGGTGTATTATTATTTTTACCAAAATAAAAATAGTTTGGAAATAAAATATATATATATATTTATTTATTTTAAAATAAAATACTTTGAATGAAATAAACAATACTAGAAACATAACAACTCCCTTACCTTTAATCCAATACTATTGACTGATCCCTATAATGTAGGATCTTAAAAACCACTCCCTCACAATAGTAAATAATTTAATATAGAATATAAGGGATATATTCAGTTTTTTGAAAATAAGAGAACTAAATAGAGAGTGAAAATCCCATAATAAAAATCCATAGTGTTTTTATATTTATAAACTATGTGAAATATAGGGTTGAAATTTTTATATCTGAACAGTGCTACAAAATACTATATAAACCAATTTTATTTGTAAATTGATATAGACTTATTTATATAGTTTATAATCTCATTTATAAACACCCACAATAAATACAATGTTGGAAATATATACATATATATATATATATATATCATTTTTGAGTGATATGATCTTTCCCTGATATAATCTTCCAAATTTCGCTAAAATAATTACCTCCACCACTCAATATCATTTTTCCTATACAAGGAATTAGTTATAAACCATAAAATGTGTAATTCCAATCTAAATTAAAATATTTTATATAAATAAATTCCCATATGGGTCAAGATATTTTTACATGATCCAAATACACCCAATTTTTAGAGATTCATTATGAATATCATTCCACCTAAAAAATGTAACTCACAAATCATTAGTGGGAAGATGGAATTGCAAGTTGCATGATTTAATCATGGGATATAGGTCGAGGTAAAGGGTTTAGTGTGGGAATGATAAATGTGGTGATGTGGTAGGTTTAAAAAAGATAGTTTTTTCTTACCTAAACATGATATGGATAAACCTCTACACGATTTACAATAACATTTAAATGGGATGGATGTTACATTTATATTGAGATTTTAAGAACCTTTTCACCCTAACACCAACACTACATACCCTTAAAAAACCATAATATCCCAAACATTATATTTATATGAGATTGAGTTAACCATACAACATTAATCTTCTTACCTTGACATAGTTGGTCAAACTAACAATTATATAGAACACTTTACATGAACCTTACATGGAGGAAAAACCTACTCTTACAGAGAAACGATGTTGAGTACACATAGTGACCAAAAGATAGATCAACCACTAAGGGGGTGGGGCTGAATAAGTGGTTTATTTTTATGAATTAATTTTTTTTCAATTTAACATATTTATCTTTTTACGATTCATTATCCACTTTTTGATATCTCGCAATCACACTTCATATGTATAAATACTATGAGAGAGCACAATAGATGGTTTTTATGAGGTTAAATACTAATATCTAATCCTTTACATGTTAGTTATACCCCCAAAATGTATTATCCACTATAATCTTATTATCAATTAATCTTTTTTAATAAACAGCTGGTTATACACCCTACTAGTTGATACTCTAGTAGATCCTAGTTATACCCCAAATAATCTAACTCTTTTCCATAGTTGGTTATACTCTCCATCAGCCTTATCTTCTTCTCAAATTTTTATACCCCGTGGTCTAGATCCTCTTCTTCTACTGGTTATACCCCTAGTCATAGGATCCTTCATCATATCTTTTTTTTCTAAAAAATATGTATACAAGAATGGATCAAATGTTAAATAACTTGATCCTATGTTTAGTTCATTTTGTAGGATTCTATTTGAATGGTCTGGGATCACACAATGACTTGCATATAATATGTTAGGTCCATTATAAGTTATAGTTATGAAGACATCCAGTCGAGATGATTCTGGAAAAAAGAATGGGATTGTGGACAACTATAGAAAAGTGCATGAAACCCCTCCATAGTCATGAAACTGATCTACATGTGAATGATGATGTTAACAAAATAAGATCCACCCATATATGATCCTACCTCTAAAAACAATATAATTTTCATGGATGTACATAAAAATGCATTGTTACGATCAAAAAATTTATTATTGGAAATTTCACTTGATCTAATTTAATGTCTTAGTAGGATAAATGTTTATATAAAACATATGAAATTCTTTGAATTTATGTTTTGGGATTTTAAAATACCATAAAGCACTGTTATCATTCCTAATATTGTCGTTGAATAGTGACCACATGATTCGTATAATTATAAGGCTATAACAAATCCAATTTACATAGAAAAAGGAAGTGATGGACCCACATAGTATAATTGCTCCATACAAATCCAATTTTTCAGATATCTGAAAGGAATTAGCATCACTGGGCTTCGCTCTTGACCAATCCCAAGCCGATCTTGAACTCATTAAGTTTTAATGGAACCACCTATCGGTGGTGTGGAAGTTAATAGAGATTACCACCTGAGAGATATTATTGGAGCCTTCCCAAGAGTCTATCACCATCTCACACCTTTCCATTAGGTCTTATACGGGTGTTATAAGGGTTTATGTAACAAGATCCTAGCACTATGGAAATGTTATTTATTTTTTTGTATAAATAATATACATTCATTTTATTATTGTTAAGTTGTAAATAGTTTTTTAAAGCACATATAATAATTTTAGTTAATAATAAATTAAAAAATCTATTTTCATGAATTAATAGATTTTTGAATTAAATAATATTTTAAAAATAATTTTTTACTTAATTACATTTTATTAAATATAAATGATAATATATGTTTTATGAATACAATTGTAATTTTTATTAAGGGTTGAAAGATTTTTTTGTCAAAACCCATGAATTTTTGTTAAATATTGGTTTTTATATTAAAATTACAAATTCAAATATTTATAAAATTGTTTATAATAAATGAATATAAATTTTGGAATCATGTTGTTGAAATTATCCAAAGTAAATTTTTCATAATTTTCTGAGACAATCAAATTTTTGGGTAAAATTAAATATCTTTTAAATATATAACTTGTTATATGCCCCCATAATGACCAAATAGTGATGTAATAAAATTATATAAATGTAATGTTTAGAAGATATATATCTTAACTTTAATATAATGTGATTTTAGGTTTTTTTTTGATTTATTTTACGATGCTTTAGTGGACAGTCGAGGACTTATAAAAACTTTTAACATTTGAAAATAATTTTCTTGAGAGTGTGACTCACCTCCAACAAAAAAATCCTAATATTTTAACAAAATATTCCATTGGACATAGAAATAAAATTTCTTATCTCACATTGAAAAAACACATGGGAAAACACGATGTGATGGTTTTTGGTTATGATTAGTTTAATGTGCAATGTCCAAAACCTAAATAATAAAGAATTCCTTTCAGTTTCCTATATAATCCTACCCAATATCCCAATTATCTTTCCAAAAAACATTAGGATATCGACCAAAACCTTCCCTATTCTCTCTAAAATCTTCTCAAGGCGGTCCAATCTCCCTTGAATCCTATCACAAGTCTCTTCCAAGCGTTTGGGGTCACACTTCCAAGTAAGAGATTTCTTTTTTTCTGATTTCTGTCCATGTTTCTTTATGATTTTATTCCATTTTATTTTAAATTATAGATGGTGGGGTATGATTTATAACCAGCCCATATTTCCCTCATTATGTTTTAATGCTGATATACCACTTTATCTCTCATTAATTCCTCCCATGTACACCTATTACCATGCAAAAATTCCAAAATGAATTTATTTCTTCTCATTAAATTCAAGAAATAATTTTATATTATGAATCTAAATTCCATTACATATGTTTGGATATTATGTTCAATTAACCCTTTATTGTCCATTTCATGTATATATTATGAGATAAACCTTTGTCTCACATCATACCATGTTTCTATTTTCTATTTGACATCATTATGCTGCCGAAGTTACAACCAAATTTCTCATGCCTAAATCATCATGTAAGTGAATACCGTACTCATTTATCGGTCAAGGGAATTCACATTTATGAACATGTACATGAATATTGAGGACATAAATTTATGTATTCCATATATCTTATTTGTGGAATAAATTATTATGTTTAATGAATCTATGTTTTATTTTCCACTTGGGACACTTATGCATGAAATGAAATGGTTAAGTAGGGGGTTCCTTGATAGTGCTCCAATGCATTGGGTAAATATTTGTGTCATGATAAATCATTTTCAATGTGGTTTTACTCATTATAATTCATGTTCAATGAGGGTTTACTCATTCTCTTTGTGCAATGATACTTGGATCATGCTGATATCATGTTAAACGTTGTTTCCACATTTCCATGATATGATAATCATGTTATTCATGCCTTTATGTTCATGTTTATATTATGCACGATTTATAATCCTATTTCTTAAAATGTATTGTATTATTCAGGTTATGACTTGTTTAATCCCTTAATGGGCTTTATATCTCACCCTTTTCTCATGTATGTCCTTAGGTAATCCAATGTAATTCTATGTAAGAGGGAATGTTGTGGTCATGTAAAAGAAGTTTTCAATAAAGATGTTGTATTTTTATGTCTTAGGCTATCATGAAATGTCCCTAATATCCCAAGACTCTAGACCTATCAATCCTTAATGCTATATTAAATGCTCGTTTATATAGAAAATCATTATTATGTTTGTAATAAAGAGTAGTGTTTTTATAGTTTGTATCAAAAGACAGGTTTGGTTATTTTTGGGATTTGGATTAGAAAAAACTAGTGCAAGCCTTAGGTATAAGACTAAGAATAATAAAAACATTCCTAAATTTTTGTGAGTATTGAGTAAGTGTTTTATCAAGAAAATTCATACCTATTTGGATACGAGAAGGTAGAGGTAGCTTTTTCACAGATGTGTCCAGGGGTAAAACCCAAATACACCACTTTAAACTAGACTTGATTGGGAACTGGTGCACGATAGTGGGCCTTGCCACACTCTTTGTTATGACACTCCTGGGGGACATTAATTGCTAAATTCATAATCATACTATGAACTGTTATTAAGGAAATAAAAAATTCACCTATGAATATTTTTTGGGAAGTAGATAATGGATAACATAGATTAAATCCTATAATGACATATGTTAACGAAATAAATTTAATTTATATGTTATCCATTTTTTTCTTTGTATTCACCTTTATGTGTTTCCCCTAACATTACTTTTATTCCATGAAATGTCCTGTAATAGGGGGGATCATGATGACAACCAATGTTGGGATAAATGTGATGATTGTCCTAATGAGATTCTCAATTCAATGGGAGTGGTAATTGGAAACTTTGTCACAATACTCTCTTAGATAACTATAGTTATTAATAGAAACATAGGTCAATGGGAACGTTCAATGCCCCCCCCCCCAAGAAATTACAATCCACAATCGAGCGCTTCATTAGACAAAGGAACTCTACTTTTAAATGATCATTTGATCCCTCAATTGAAAAAAAATGGATCGAATCCATTGAAAAGATCTTCTCTATCCTTCAATATTCTGATCAAAAGAAGGTTCTTCTGGCTGCTTATCATACTGAGGGTGAAGCTGATAAATGGTGTACATTGACCAAATTATAAATCCTGATGAAGAGATCAATGCATTGGAATTGACGGATTTCTATAAAATGTTTTTTGTAAATATTTTTCTCACACCCTCACAATCAATATGGAAATGGACTTCCTTGACATCAAGAAAAAAGATAATGAATCCATCAGAGTGTACGTTGAAAAATTCACAATGCATTCATGATTTTCCTCTGAATTTTTCATTACCATGGAAGCAAGGTTGATCTCTTCTTTGGTTGGATAAAACCTAGCCTTCGGATATCCCTAGTGATCTGTGACATCGATTGTTGTGACGAAATTGTCCACTGTCAACTCAAACTAGAAATATAGATTGGAAAATCTTAGGGGTATCATGGAGATAATAATAATAAGGTGTAATTTAATTTTGGATGTTCAATGGATAAATCCAATTGTATTAAAAAAATTCTATCACCCCACTTTCCAAAGGTGTGGAGTGAAGAACCCATGAAATTTCCTAATGGTGATGAGGAAACTAATTAAGTGTGGAAAAGAATAACACATATTCATTAATTACTGAAAATAAAAATCCAATACTATGATAGATGATAGGAACTCTCCACTCAACCCTCAATGCATTTTTCATTACATCAATTATAACGAACCATGGCACTTTTCAAGCTGGTGCCCTATGCCAAGGGTTTTCAAAGGCAACAAACAACTTCCAAGGTAGTAAGGGGGAGCTTTTCTCATCACAACCACTGAAGAGCATAATGAAAATGAAGTGGTGATAGGTACACTAGTTATTCATTCATGAATAGAGAATGAACTTTTTTATTCTAGTTCTACGCATTCTTTTATATCCCAAAAGTTTATTAGAACTATCCCGACACCACAAAAAATCATGGAAGTAAAGATGTTGGTGGGAATAACAAATGGGGAAATCATTGCATTCCATTAATATAACCCCTCCCAGTTTATAATTTGTTGATTGAACTTCTTGATGAATCTTGTTAGACTCTCTATAGTGTAATTTTATTCAATTCTAGGTATGGATTGGCTATCTCTATATAGATCCCACATAAGTTTCTGTGATAGGGAAATCACTCTCCATATGGATAATCAAACCCCAATTCTATACAAGTGGAATGAGGAGGATGAATCTTCATTATCACCATCATATCAAGTGTGGATATTACTACCCTACGAGAACACATATCTTGCTCAGATGATTGAGTCCGCAGAAGCAACCTTCCGTGAAGACATGCCTATTATGAGGAAATTCACTGAAGTGTTTCTTGGGGAATTTTATGGTCTTCCTCTTGGAATAGATGTCGAGTTATGGATTGATCATATACCTGGGGAGTTTCCAATATCCAAGAAATTGTATATAATGGATGTTGTGAATCTTGAGTATGTAAATAAACCTCTACATGAGAATCTAGATAAAGGGTTTATATGCCCAATTGCATCACCATGGGGTGCACCGATCATCTTAGTCAAGATGCAGGATAGGTCAATGCACCCTTCCATTGATTTTTGTGAGCTCAACAAAATCATGATAAAGAAAAATTATCCTCTACCACTAATTGATGAATTGTTTGATCAGCTATGTGGAGGAATTTTTTTTTACAAGGTTCATATGCAGTCTGGATATTACCAAGTAATGATGAAGAAGGAGGATGTCCCCAAAACTTCTTTTCAAAAAAGATTTGGGAACTATGAAATCATAGATATGTCTTTCAGACTCACGAATAATACATAAATCTTCACAGACATCATGAACATAGTCTTTATAGATTACATTGACAAATTTTGGTTAGTCTTTATAGATGATATTTTAATATACTCCAAAACCAAGGAGGAGCATGAGGAGTATCTCAACACTATACTAGAGACCCTGTGAAAGGAGAATCTCTATGAAATGTATATAAAGTGTGATTTTTTGTTGAAGGAGGTCTCGTTATTGGGTCATATAATCACAAGAAGTGGGTTATATGTGGATCCCTCCAAGACAGCTGCAATTGAGGTATTCCATAGGCCAACGTTAGTGAAGAATATCCATATCTTCCTGGGTTAGATGAATATTATCGCCAATTTGAAGAAATTTCTCATGATTGTAAAACCCTCTTACCAAGATAACTCATAAGGGAGTCATGTTTTCATGGGGTGATGAATAAAAAGACATATTCAAGGAGTTGAAAAGGAGGATTATCACTTTGCCCATGCTCACACTATCCACAAGTGTAGAACTTTTTTTATATTTAGTGATTCTTCGAAGATGGTCCAGGGTTGTGTGTTGATGATCAATGACAAATTCATTTCCTATGATTCAAGGAAATTGAATGTTCTTTTTCAATACTATAGAACACATTATAAAGTTTTGGCTATAGTAATATTCTTTTTAAAAATTTGTGACATTTCTTCTTTGTGGAGAAGTGTGAAATATATATGGATCCCAAAACCCTAAAGCATATATTCACAAAGAAATGGTTAAAATTTTTCCAGTGAAGATAGTTAGAGATGATAAAATACTATTACTTATCATTCCATTACCACCCAAGGAATACGAACAAGGGTGCAGATTCCCTATGTATAATGGAACGAACAATTATATCATTGATGAGAATTGAATAGTATCCAATCTTCAATGATTTTATGAATATGGACATGGGAATCATAAATAAAAGAACATCATCAATAATTTCAAAAATGATTTCTTAACCATCTCTTTTGGAATGGTTAAAGGATGATAATGAGTATGATGTGGGAATTCATAAGAAATTTGAAACTATCAGAAAATGGAAATACTCATAGTTAAATGTTAATGAAGAAGGAATTGCGAGATTTGGGACAGGGTTATGGGTTCTGTAAAATTCAGAGATAAAGAATGTTATTTTGGATGTTGCAGGTAGTTAAAACTTCCCCATTCAACCAAAAAACACAAAATGTATTGAGATCTCTAAGAGAATTATTGGTGATATAACATGAAGAAGGAGATTGATGAGTATACATAAAAGTGTCTGGTATGTCAGCAAGTGAAGGATAAGAGGCATAAGTATAAGGGCATGATGAAACCATTACGTATACCAGCATGGAAATAGTAGAACATCACTATGGAATTTTTCACCAGACTTTCGAAGACATCCAAAGGAAATAATGTTCTCTAGGTTGTAGTGGATCATCTAAAAAATACTGCAAAATTCATTGCAATTCGAGAGGATTTGTCATTGGATAAACTGGGACATATATATTTAAAAAAAGTGGTAAGGATTCATGGACTACCATTATCTATTATATTTTATAGAGATCCATGATTCAAATCTATGTTCTAGATGTGTCTTCAACATGCTCTAAATACTGATCTGAACTTCATTACGTCTTATCATCCTCAAAATGAAGTCTAATCCAAGTGGACTACCAAATAACATGAGAACATGTTGAGAGAATTCCCAATGTACTTTAAATGAGTATGGGATCAACATCTTCCACTAGTTTAGTTCTCTAACAATAACAGTTTTCACTCATGCATCCAAATGGATCCTTAAAAAGCCATGTATGGGAAGAGGTGCAGAACAACAGCTTGTTGGGATGATGTTGGGGAGGAAAAACTCCTAGGTCCAGAAATTTTCAATAAAATGGTGGAGAAGATTAAGACTATCCAGCATCACATTAAAGCTTCTCTCTGTCAACAAAAGTGAAATACAGATAATCATCGACAATACCTTGAGTTTGAGGTTATAGAAATGGTATTCCTCCACATATCTCCATGGAATAGATTTTTGAGATTTGGGAAGAAGGGAAAGCTTATTCCAAGGTACATCATCCCTTTTGATATCCTTGATCGCATTGGAGTAGTGTCATATTGACTACCACTCCCATAGAACTTATCCCAAGTACATGATTTATTCCATGTATCCCTCATGAACAAGTGCACACCTAACCCAAACCATGTACTCAATCTAGAGGTGATACCATTGGATAATGACCTATCCTATAAATATAAGCTAGTGAAGACCTTAGATCATAAGTTAAAATTGCTACGAAATAAGACAATTCCCTTAATCAAGGAGTTGTTGAAAAAAAATAATTTTGAAGAAGCAACGTGGGAATTTAAGGAAGTGATGAAGTAGAGTTTCCATCATTTATTTTAGTGTGGTAAATGAAAATTTAGAGGGAGAAATTTATTAATGGGGGAATATCATAACAACCCAACCTTTTTTTAATGAAAATTATTTATTATCTAATTAACTTTATTATTAGGTAAAATGGTTATAGAATACATATGCACTTCCTTGGTTTTATGTTTTTGGATTTTAAAATACGATTAATAATTGTTACCGTTGCTAATATTGTCATTGAATAGTGACCACGTGATTTATATAAATGTATGTCTTTAAAAATTCCAATTTACTCATAAAAAGGAAGGGATGACCTCATCCAGTATAATTGCTCCATAATAATCCCATTTGTCGTATCTCAGAAATGAGGTAGCATCACTGGGATTCTCTCTTGACCAAGACCAAGAAGTTCTTGAACATATTATGTTTGAATGGAGCCACATATGAGAGAAGTGGATGTTAATAGATATTACAACCTGAGTGATGTTATCTGAGCCTCCCCTAGAGTTTTTCAACATCGCACAACATACACTTAGATTTTATGCTGCTGTTATAAGGGGTTATGTAACAAGACCCTAAGATTATGATTATGTGATTTTAATTTTTGTTATAAATAATATACATTCATTTTATTATTGACACGTTGTAAATTGGTTTTAAAGGTAGAAATAATATTTATTTTGTTAATACTCAATTAAGAAATCTATTTTGATGAATTAATATATTTTTTAATTAAATGATATTTTAATCAAATATTATTACTAAATTACGTTTTAATAAATATAAATTATCGTATAATTTATATGAATACAATTGTAAATTTCGTTAAGGTTTGAATGTTATATTTTTCAACAGCTATGAATTTTCGATAAATGTTGATTTTTATTTTAATATAGAAAATTCACATATTTATACAATTATTTAGTTAAAGTTAATATAATTTTTTTAATCCGGACATAGAAATTATCCAATGGTGAATTTTTAATAATTTTCTGAGACAATAAAAATTTTGGGTAAAAATTAAATATCGTTTAAATATATTATGTGTTTTATGACAACATAACAACCCAATAGTAATTTAATAGAATAATATAAATTGTATTTTCAGCCAATATATATTTTAAATTTAATGTAATGTGATTTTAGATTTTTTTGATTTATTTTACAAATATTTAGTTGACCCTCAAAGACTTATAAAACATTTGAACATTTTAAAATGATTTCCATGAGAGTGTGACTCACATCCACAAAAGAAACCAAGATATTTTAATAAGTTCAGCCATTGTCTATGTGAAATAATTTTTCCACTCCACTTTTCAAAAACCATTGGAGAAAACATGGGATCGTTTGTGGTTTTGATTAGTTTAACATCTAGTGTCCAAAACCTAAATAATAAATAATTCCCTCCCATTTCCTATATAATCCCACCGAAGCACCCTCTTCTCATCACACAAAATCATTGGAGCCTGACCAAACCCTGAAATTCTTTCAGTATAATCCTCAAAATGTTCCCCAAGCTCTGAATAATCCTTTCCCAAGCCTCTACCAAGCCTCTGGGATCACACTTCCAAGTAAGATATTTTCTTCTTCTCTCATTTTCCCCACTTTTCATTATATTGTTATTCATTTTTATTTTAAATTGACAATGTTAGTGTACGATTTATAACATCCATAGTAATTCCATCCTTATGTTTAAATTATTATATTCATCTTTCACTCTCATTAATTTGTCCCATGTACACCCATTACCATGTTAAAATTCGGTAAGGAATTTCACTTTTCTCATTTACATTCAAGAAATTCATTTCATATTATGCATATAAAATCCATTACATATGTTGGAATATTATTTTAAAAGAACCCTTACTATGAATTTCATTTGTAAATTATGATAGACCATTTTTCTCTCATTAACCCATTTTACGATTTTCTATTGGATTCCATTATGTTGTCGAAGTTACACAAAAACATCCCATTCCAAAAATCATCCTATATGTGAATACCATACCCATTTCTATATCAAGGGTCTCCAGATTTATGCACATGTACATGTTTATTGAGGACATAAATTTATATATTCAACATATCTTATTTGTGGAATAAATTATAATGTTTAATGACTCCATGTTGTATGATCTACGTGGCACACTAATACAAGAAATGAAACGATTAAGAAGGGTCTTCCCTGATAGCACTCCAATGCATTTGGTAAAGATTAGTATCATGATATTTCATGTGAAATGAGGTTTTACTCTTTATTATTATTGATAAATTTGGTTTTAGTCATACTTAATGTGAAATGAGCGTTGGAAAATTCTAATATAATGTTAAATTTTGTTTCCACATTTCCATATTATGATAATCATGGTATATCATTCCTTTATGTTCATGTTTCTCTTATGATCCACTGATATGCATGTTTTATAACATGTATTGTATTCTTCATGATTTGCCTTGTTTACTTACGAACTGGGATTTATAGCTCACCCTTTTCTCATGTATGTCCTCAGGTTATCCTACACATTAATAAGTTTGAGGGAATGTTGTGGTCATGTATAATAAGTTTTCAATGAAGGTTTTCTATTTTTATGTCTTATGTTGTCATGTATGTCCCTAATTTACAAAAAAACTATACCTCTCAATCCTTGGAGTCATATTAAGTAAAAATTTATTTAATTAATAAATTTTATGTGTGTAATTAAGATAATGGTTCTTATATTCCTGATATATGATAAGTCACTAAACATAGTTAAAATTACATTAAATATGGAATCAAATCCAATGTGGGGGGAACTCTAGGATTTGAGTGTCAAATATCACATTCATGAAACTCAAGTTTGTATGATTCACATAACCCCAAAATCCAAAAAATTCATTAAATTACCTTGTGAATTCCCTCAATGTATGGGATCCTAGTTGAGATGTTTTTGCACAACTATGTCCTTAGGGTACCCTATTTCATGAAAATAAAAAACATTCTCACATGTCAATTTTCACACAACTCTAATGTTGGGTGACACAATGTTATCCATGAATCACACTCATGACTTACAAAAAATTGATTCATAAAAAAAACAAAATATTCCAACAAAAACACCGAGTTGTGGATCACAATTCATAGTTATATGACACAATGCATAGTTGTGAGAAAAAATGTTTGGAAATTCACCATCTAGCAAATACGATAGAGGCTGTTCCCCCACACCCCCACTTGGAATCAGTGTCAGGCTATTTTCTATAGCCTCCAGTCCAATCCCTTCATCAACATCATTGATCCCCACGAAAAATGGAGTTTAACACCTCGAACTATTGAGGCTAGGTAAAGGAAATTTTGGTTTGATACATATTCTTCTCTTCCTCCCATCCATAGTATTTCCATGAGTTTAAATAATCCTCATGGATCCTAAAAATACACTGGGTAGACATAATACTATTTCTCTCTTTCTCATTCCATGATTTGAGATTCTCCCCCTTTGGTTACTCTGGTTCCTTGAATAAGAATACTCCTCAATAAATTCCTGAAATCTCATTGCTTGATTTTTATACCAGGTTAAACCTGAAGTGGTCACTCTTTCATAAGTCCAAAATCGACCAATGATGCGAATATTCTTCCGAGTAGTCCTCATGAAATGACATTAAACTATAGTATACTATATTTGCAATGTTTAGGATTCCACATGTGGAATGTATGAGATGCATTATGTATCTATCCTAAGATTCCTTATGTCATGATCATGATACATCATCAATTTATGTTCCAATATGATGTTAAAATTATGTATACTATATATATAAAGAATAGGATGAATCCTATAACAAAAATGATATTGCTTATGAGTTAGTAATTTTATTTTTCACATAATGATCATGAGATTACCCCCCAAATGATCCCCATGGTCCTCCACTTTAGGTTTAATCCCAAAGCATGTTCCCTAATCCATCAATTGTTGGAGATACACTCATGGTTAATATAATGGTGAATGAATATGAATCTCAATGTGCAATCCCATCAAAAACATCCATAAAAATTGAATTAAAATATGGCCTTAACCTATGAAAAGAACATGGGATTATCCATATAATAATCAAAGGAATATTTATGTGAAGAGGACCAGATGCCTTAAGTGATAAGCCTAGGACAATTCCACCAAGATATGATTTTAGTAGCTCTGATGATGATCGCATGAATAATGCCCATACATACCATCATTTATCCCTACATAACTACGGACTATTCCAAGTATAATCCCAACCCACAAAATTTATGCTCATAAAAACACTTTAGAAGGTTCAATGCATAAACCCCAACCACATCATATCTACTCATAGAAGCACTTGGGTTTTTCCAATGCATAACCCCATTCATACCAACGATGCTCTTACCAACACTTGGGAAGCTTCCACGCTTAATCCATAACTTCATCATCACTTCTCCTAGTAAAACCAATAAAAATCCAACACATAAGTACCATTCATACCAACCCTACTCCAGGTAGCCCCCAAACAACTATTATAACGACCTAAACATTTATAAATGAAATTAACATTGTGGTTGAATTGAATGTATTATTTTGTCAAAAATAAATTAAATTCTTATTTTTTATAAAACATTTAAAATAACATTTTGAATAAAAAACATTGATAAGATAGCCATTTAACAGTGATCAAATTATTAGTATAAATATAGGGGTTAAATAAATCAAATTGGCACAAAAAATTATGTGATGACCACAACTTGTAGGATCAAACCCTATGAATCCAATTTATTGGAGAATATGATGGTGATAACATAACTCCAAATTTCCCGTGATCAATCCCAAATTGAGATAAAAAAATTAAATCTTCAGTGAAACCATTTAATGGAGAAGCTCAAGCTCATCGTGATCACAACCACAACCATGTATGCTAATGTGCACAATAAATGTCTCATCATCGTGTAGCATACCCTTAAGTAATTTTCCTATGTAATAAATGGATATGTATCTAGAGCCATATAATATGAATACATATATTATATATAATAAACGAATATATTTTCGTACAATTATGATTAAGTTATAAATGTATTTTATTACGATACAATAAAACACAAACTGAATTTTTAGGTAATATTCAAATCCAATTATTGCATTTATTTAATGAATAGATGGAATTTTGAATTATTTAATATTTTAATAAAAATCATTATTAAATATTTTTTATTAAATATATATTAACATGTTATTTTTATGAAGTCGTATGTAATTTTTATAAGGGTTTGAAAATATTTGTGTCAAAAAACAAATCATTTCTCAATAAATGACTATTCTAATTTAAAAAGTAAAAATCCACATATTTTATCAATTATTTTGATAAAATTATTATTATTATTTGAATCAGGATGTCAAAGATATCCAATAGTGGTTTTTTCATAATTTAATGAGATATTTGATGTTTTAGGTAAAATTTAAATGCGATATAAATATACGGTGCATATTATGACATCATAATACTAAAAAAATATATTAAATACATTAAAGGGTATCTAAGACCAAATATATATTTAACATTTAAAATAATGTGATTTTTTTATGTTATTAATTTTATATGGCCTTTATGAATCCTCCAAAACCTATAATATATTCTATGGTTTTAAAATCATTTCTTTAATGACATACTCACTTCCACATCACCAAGGGTAATATTTTAAATAGGTATGTCTAATAAAATATAAAATAATTAAATCCACCTACCTTTGGTAGAAACCCCTAGTAAAAACCATGGTAAGGGATTTTGTAATTATTACTTTATTAAATAGTGTGTACATGAGCCTCAGCCCAGTTGGTGAGGTCTCTGTAAGTGCATCCACGAGACCCAGGTTCAAAACCAGGCGGAGGCATAATATTGGGAGTACTATAGCAGGTACTATAGCAGGCACTCAAGCAGTTACTGTAGCAGGCTCTGTAGTAGTTATTGTAGCAGTTACTATTTGGTATTGTAGTATCCAGAATAATTCACCTTGGGCCACCGGTTTGGGTTTGGAGTCCTTAAGACCTTTGGGCCACCCAAGGCCTTTGGGTTAGTAAGGCTTTCGGGCCACCTCAAGGCCCTCAGGGCCTCATGATTTGCACCTGCACAGACAGATTCTACAAGGAATCACTCTAGAGGAGGAAAGAGTCGGGCACATCCACCAGATCAGGGCTAAACAGACATTGGAAGAATGATAGGGTATGGCATTTTCCATTGGTATCGCGCATGTGCACCCCTGCACATGGACATGCTAGCCGAATAGTCATGCAAATGTGGAGAGCTGATCACGATGCATATGCTGGGGAGGAGCAGTTTCAAGTAGTCACAGTCTGTTTGATTTCCTTAACACCTATAGATCATGTAATGTCTCCAAGCCTATGGAAAATGTAATTTATAAGCCTACGGGCCTTGTAAGGGTTCTCCCTCAACCCTTGAAATGTTGGTTATTGGAAAATAAATAAAAAATAATGCCTTTGGTCCATTTAGTAGAAATAGTGTCCAAATCCTCTGTTTGAGAAAAATTAATGATTTCCACACTCATTTTCTATATAAACCCACCTTAGATCCCATTTATCTTCACTATAAAACCTTATATAAAATCATTACGCTTCCCTCCCCTCTCTATAATCAACCCAAGGTTCCCCCAATCTCTCAATCAGCTCCTCCCTAGCATTTGAAATCATCCACTCAAGTTAAGGTATCCTCTACTTATTATATTTATTCAAGTATCATCATTATATTAAGAATTTATTCTCCAATTATTACTATTGGGTTATGTTCTTATATTATCCCGTAGTTACTATATGATTTATAAATTATGGGATACCCCTTTTACTCTTATAAACCCATCCCATGAACATTTTTACACCCCCATTATGATTCTGAATTTTTACTTTGAGTTTCCATGCCAAACAACTGTGTAGTGAATACCCATACAAATTTCATATCATGTGTGTTAACCTCTATGCACATAAAAATATATAATTTTTGAGTTGTATGAATTTAAACCCTATCATTAATTTGGTAATAAAATATGATGATAAATCACTCTATGTTTTATAATATATGTGGCACACTAAGGAATTTGAATGAAATTAAATGATGGGTCCACCAAAAATATATAGAGATCAAATGAATTAGGTAACTTCTTAGTATCATGAGATGTAAATCATGGGATTAGGGACTAAAACTAATCCATAAAAGGACATTTCCCATCATGTTTTCTTGTCAGTTATCCTTGACCTATGTTCATGATTCCACGTTTTATGTTGTTGTTTCATTTCCTATGTGGAATTCATGTTATCATTCTATATCATGCCTCATTGTTCCATATTATGATTATCACACATTTATGTAAATTGATATTACTATTTTATAACATTTACTACATTTTAATGTTACCCCAAATTTATTCCCTATCTAGGCTTCAAAACTCACACCTTTCTTGTGTATGTCCCAAGGTTATCCCATGTAGCTTAATTACGATTGAATAATATGATCTTGTTAAGGAATTTTTCAATAATTTCATTTTATTACCTATTTCATCTTATTATGTAATGTACTGTATTCCAAAAAAAACTATAATTCACTATTTTTTGGGGTTTATTATGTGTAATCATATATAATTAATCATGGGTTAATGGGTAATAATGTGAAGGGTTGACCTAGTTGTTATGAATGGAATGTTTACTTATATTTGTTATTAAGACTAGAAAACTGAAGGTAAATAATTATAGATAACAATAAACATATGAATACATACCTAAATTTTTTTAATGTATAGACTTATTGGTTTTCATGACAATATATCCTTTTCCGAATATAAAAGGCAGATGTGGATAAGGTTCATATTTTCATAGGGGTAAAACCCAAAAACACCGAATAAAGCTAGACTCAATGAGAAATTGGAGCATGAAAATAGGCCTTGATGTACACCTAGTTTGACACTACCATGGGATATTCATTGTTAAATCCAAAATCTTCTTGTGAACTATTTTTATAGGAGAAAATATTCCCATAAATGTCTATGTTAGAAAATATTTCATATCTAACATAGACTGAATCCTATAAATTCATATATTAAGGAAATACTTGTCAATTATATTTTAACCCTTTAATGTAATTTTATTCCCATTTTTGTTTTTAATAGTTTAAGAATAAACATCCATAATTTTCCCATTCTTCTAGTCAATGTCCAAAAATAGGAGGAACTATGTAAGAACCATTACGAAGTGTAATGTGATGACTGTCCAAACAAAATAACCAGTAAAATGGGAGTAGGAATCACAATTTTTGTGATGATAATATCTTAGATAACTCATGTTCTGAATAGACACATAGATCAATAGGAGCGACCATACCCCCTAAGGGAGAACATTCTACAATTGAGACCTTTTTGTGATAAAGGCCTATGACTTTTGATGGATCATCTGATCATTTTATCATGGAATAATGGATCAACTCCATTGATAAGAACATATCCTTATGTAAAAAAGTAATGAAAGAGAAGGTTATAATAGATTTATATAATATAGTGGGATTAATTGATCAATGGTGGATATTTAATAGTAATATAAATCAAAATTAAGTGATCTAAGAAATGGGTAGAGGAATTATGGAAAATGTCATCTGAAAAATATTTTCCTTGTATTCTATGAATTAAAATGGAAATGGATTTATTATCTTTCATTTAAAAAGAAAACAAATATATCATGTAATATGAGAAAAACATCACAATAAATAAATGAAACACATCTTGCTTTATCATTAACCTTGATTTAATTTTGACTACTTCTTTGGTGGTCAAAATCCTTGATTATAAAAATCCCTAGTGATCTAAAACATTGATAACCAATATGAGATTTTCTGATGTTATCTCAATCTTGAAATAGAGATCGGATAATATCAAGGATATCACATGGATAAGAAGATAGAAGTGGTGTTTAATTTTTTTGGTTTTATTGAGAAATCTAATGGTTCAATGAAATTTCCACAAATAACGTCTCAGAAGGGAAGAAAGTAGAACCCCATAAATCCCCTATAGGGACAATGAAATGATTTACCTATAAGAAGAAAGGACACCTAGAAAGAAATTTATGATGGTAAAAACCCACAAATGTGATGTATAAATGGAATGATCACATCAACCCTCAATTATTTTTTAATTTGTAGAAATATAAGTAATAACGGATGTTTTAAAACCGACACATTATGTTAAGGGTTTTTGGAAACAAACAAAAACCTCCATGGAATCAAGGGAGAGATTATGCCATCACAAAAACTGAGGTGGATTCCAACATTGAAGTGGTTAATGGTATGCTAGTTATTCATAAAATAATAGTAAACATATATATTTATTATAGTTTTATTAATTCCTTCATATAACACAAGTTTTGTATTTAACTTTAAACCCCAACTCAAATCATGTAAGTAGAGCTATCACTAAAAATGGAAAATTTGGAAATTATTTCATCCCTTGTATATGACTCCCACCATATAAAAATGTGAGTGATGATATCCAAAGAAAAACTTATGATAAACCCTGCATTATAATTTGATGACATTTTGTGAATGTATTGGCTTTCCCTATTTAGAGACAACATAAATTATTTTATATGGAAATCACCCTCGATATCATTAACCATTATCTTAATCAATAAATGTTCAAAGAGGAGGTTGAATCTTGTTTAGAACAAACAACACGTGACTAAATATTATTTCCCTACGTGTAATACTATCTAGATTAAATGATTTATTATAAAAAAATATTGCCCATGAAGACATTTCTATTTCAAGGTAATATACTTATGTATTTCCTGAATAATTTCTTGGTCTTCCTCCTAGCTATGTGGATGAATTTACAATTGATCTTATACGTGGGGACTTTCCAATATCCAAGACTCCATATAGACTGATTTGTGTGGAAATTAATGTGATAAATATTTAACTACAATAGAATCTGGATAAAGGGTTCTCACACCCAAGTGATTCACCATAGGGTGCACCAGTACTCTTCTTCAAGAAGAAGGATGTGTCAAAGCTCTTTTTATGTTATTATCATAATTAGAAAAATATCATTAAAAAGAAAAAGTATCATCTACCACAGATTATTGACTCGAGTGATCATCTATCAAGATCCCAATACTTCTCCAAGGTAGTAAATCGGTCAGGAAATTATCAGGTAAGGGTGAAGAAGGAGGATATCCCCGAGACCAGTTTATGTACATGGTATGAGCTCTAGGAGTTCATAGTAATTATATTCCAAATATTCAATGCTCTAGTAATATTCATGCACTTTTTTAATACATTCCTTAGATATTACAATGAAATGTTTTTGGCAGTATTTATATAAAATATTCTAATATACTACACATTAAAATAAGATCACGAGGAGAATTTGAGCACTGTAATAGAGACCTTATGAAAGGATAATCATTATATATTGTGTATAAAATGTGAATTATGGTTCAAGGAAGTCTCATTTTTGTGTCATATTATCATAAGAAAAAAGATATCTATATACCCATAAAGGCACAATCAATGGAGGGATACCTAAGGACTACATATATGATATAAATACAATGTTTCCATGGGTTAGATAGGTATTATAATTTACTTGTGATAAATATATCATGATTTATAGACCCTTTAAGTAGGATAAATTTAAATAGAGTCATGTTTTTCTTGGGATAATGACTGTTAATAGAGCTTTAAGGAGTTGAAAATGGGCCTTATAATTTAACTTGTACGTATGCTACCCACAATTAGGGAAATTTTTATAGTGTATAACGATGATTCAAAGAAGGGATTGGGTCGGGTGTTAATAAATAATGACATAGTGATATCCTATGATTCAAGTAAATTGATAGTTCAAAAATAGAAATACCCAAATCATGATTTTTAGTTAGATGTATTGAACTTTTCATTGAAAATATAATGTCATTATATCATTGGGGAGAGATGTGAAATATATATGGATCCTAATAGCCTTAAGTATATATTAAAAAAAAGAGTTGAATAGATTCCAATGTAGATGGTTAGAGATGATTAACGACTACAACATGTCAATCAAATACAATCCTCAAAAAGAAAATAATATGGAAGTTCCTCTAAGCATAAAGGATGCAAAAATTTATCATTTATGATAATTTAAAAGGATCAGAGCTTCTTATACTTGAAATGGATGGAAATGGGAATCACAATGGAATGAACATCATAAATCCTTTAACAAATTATTTCTAAACCAAACCTTATTGAACAGATAAATTATAATAAAAGAAATAATATGGGAATCTAGAAGAATATGGAAGCTATAATAATAGAGAAATCTGGGGATTTTGATGTTAATGAATTATGTGTTGTGACCTTTGAGCCACAACTATGTGTACCATCAAATCCTAAGTTAAATAAAGAGATGTTGGATGATGTAGATTGATTGACCATCTACATCCATCAAAGAAAAAAACATGTATCCAAATATCCAATGGAACTATTAGTGAGAAAAAGATGAAGAATGAGTTAATAGAATATAAACCAAGGTTCTATGTATGTCACGAAGTAAAGGCTGAATTAAGAAATTATAATTGGATGATGCATCCATTACCCGTACATACATGGAAATTGGAGAACCTAACCATGAACATTACCACTAGAATTCTAAATACATAAATAAGAAATAATTCCCAATGGGTTGGTTTCAATCATATTATATGGACTACTTAATTTATTGAAATTATATATGACTTCTCACGTGGTCAACTTATAAGGATATACATTAGAGAAGTGGTTAGGCTACATGGAACAACACTATCTATTGTATCAAATTGAGATAAAATATTTACATCCATGTTCTAGAAGATTCACTAATATGATCTAAACACTATGTTGAACCTATGCATGGATTATCACCCTCAAACTGATGGAAAATTATTGAAGACTATTGGGACACCCGAGGATATATAAGGAGCATGCTCAATTCCCTTCAAAGGTGGATGGGATCAGCAACTTCCTCTTGCTAGTTATCATACAATAATAGTTTCTACTAAAGAATAAAAATGGATATATATGAATCCCATTATGGGAAGAGGTAGATAATTCCATTATTATGGGATGAAAATTGGGAACACAATCTAATAGGTCCGAAAATTGTTTAGGTAATAGTGGAAATGGTCAAGACCATTTAGTAGCACGTCAAGGATACTCAGATTTAGGAAAATAACTATATTGGAAATCATCGATGAGACTTAGTGTTTGATGTTTTAGATAGGGTATTCCTCAACATATCTCTATGGATGAAATTAATGATACTTGAGAAGATTTTAAAGCTTAGTTCAAGATTCATAAATCCCTGTGAGATCCTTCATCGCATCATTATGGTGACATATCAACTAGAACACCCCCATAACTTATATCAAGTACATTATATTTTCCATGTATCACTCTTTAGGAAGTACATAATAGACCCCTACCATGTACTCAATCCAGAGGTGGTTCCATTGGAGAATGATCTTTTCTATGGGGAGAAGATAGTGAATTTCTTAGATCATAGAGACAAAGTTATATAGAATATGACAATGCACCTGCTCAAATTGATTTGGAGAAATAAAAATATTGAAGAATAATTATGTATACCAGAGGAAGTGTTGAAACATAATTACCCTGATTTGTTAAATTTTGAGATAAAAAAATTTTAATGGAGAAATTTCTAAATGGTAAATATTTTAATGACCCGAAATTTAATTAACCTAATTTATTTTATGGTAGAATAAATTGTATTATTATATAAAAAACACATGAACTTCTTTAGTTTTTTGTATCTTAATTAAAATGAAATTAAATATCACAACCATTGATAATATATTCAATATATTGTGATAATATGATTAATATAAATTTATGGTTTTAAAAAATGAAATTGGCATAGAAAAAGAAAGTGATGGCCTCAATAAGTAGGACTATTCCCTTTAAATCCAATTTATCAGATCGTTTAAGTGATATAGAATCATTGAGATTTTTCATTGACCCATCTCGAGATGATATCTAATAACTAAATAATTTGAAAACTTTTTATGGGCCATATTCATTCTCAATGAGATCATAACCCAAACTATGTACGTCGAACCACCCTATGAAATTCTCACTTTCATGCACTAGTCTATTATGATATTTTATGGTGTAATAAATATATATGTATCAAGACCATAATAATATGAATATTTATATTTTATTGAGTAGACGTATAATGAACCCAGATTAACATAAATGGACATTACATTCCATTTGTGAAATACATAATACATGACACAAATAGGCACCCAAAGACCGTATTAGTTTAGTGTCTCTGGAAACTCATAACATAATCTTCTAATCACGATGAAAGATCATCAACATATCACTTAAAGATATTCCCCTTTTTTCTTCCTACATAAAACCATTAATTATATCATGGGGAAATAAAAACATAAAAAGGGTTTTATAAAATTCTCAATAAATGTAATCATGGAGAACATAAAACAAACCATAAACATTTGAATGTCAAATCATGAACATAATGTTTAAACATCAAAATCATGAGTCATGAAATAAATCATGGTAGTACGTAAGAAATTGATCATAAAGGAACATTAACCATGATATATTAAAATTGAAATAAAACAAGTAATTGTGGAAAAATGATAAACACATAATATGATTTCCAAAGTAGCCAAGGCATTGCTGCCGAGACCGTCATACTGGACAAAGGTCATTACTAAAATAGGATTATATGTCGTTCCAGCAATATATTATTGAACATGATTTACTTATTGTTCCAATAATTTATGTATCTTGAGATATAAATATTTTCCCAATACATTAGAGGTATATATAGGGCCCACTCATCTAATAATGAAATCATTCTTACATGTGACACAAAAAATAGAAATCATTAATCATAGCATAACCCATGAAATACAAATGAATTTTTAAACATCATGTCATCATAAAATAATAAATATAAAGTAAATTGAATTCCTAAATATAAATCCTTCATAATAAAATATAAATGTAATAATAGGGATTGATAAATAACCATATGTCATCTTAGATGGAAAATAATTTTGATAAAACACTGGAACTAAATTCTTGAGGAAAATATCCATTATTTTTCAAAAACATTTTATCTTATCAAAATTCTAATACATATTAAATGAAAAGATTTTTTTTTGAAAATTATATTGAATCCATGTAGAGTAATATTAATGTAAATAAGGCATTAGTGAAGCATAAAAACCCATTCATGTCGTTTAAGTTAAAAAACATCTTCTCGTGATTTTTTTTAGAAAAGTCCAAAAGTACCTCATATGGTAAATGTAATAATGATTCCTTCCAAACCATGTTGTAAAAGTAAAAATGGGTAAAAATGAATTTAAAAATAAATAGAATAATAGTAAAAATATTTTGATAAATTTCTTATAAAAAATGGAAATGGATGATAAATATTTCACCAGAAAATACTTACATATAATCAATCATGGATAAAAATGATATTAATAAATTATCCCTTACCATGTAATTTTTGTTAGTTTATGGTGAGTTCATCTCAATTATAAAGATTAAATAATTTTATTTAATTATATTAGTACCATATCCGTATTTATGATATCATATATGACCCTATTATATCATTTTGTTAATAGTATTTTAATATTACCATTATTTTTTGTGTTTACTGCTTCGTATTACCATTCATGTTTTTTTGTGTAAGTCGTGTTTGTTATGAATAGGAAGTATTTTTTATTACATTATTTTCATTATAATATTTTCACTCATCATATAAATTTCACAATAACTATTGAATTTTTTATGTGGAGAACAAATCTCACCCCATCGTGGAGATAGTAGGTCGTATATAGGCATGAGCGACGATATCATTTTATTGATGGTGAAAGGGTATGTAATTGGATGTTATATTAATTATAAATAATAATTTTTCATGTTATATTAATTATTTCAAATCGATTATAATATTCATTATACCCATCCTAATAATTTATTTTTTAATAATAATTTACACCATGATGTGGATACGGTAAGTCGTACGTACACATGTATGGTGATATTGTTAATAAAAAGATCAATAAAAGAAGGTATAAGGTTTCCCCATAATTATAATAACATATCAGAATGTGCAATATTCTAGAATTATTACTTTATTATGTAATCAACATAGAAAGAGGAAGTAGAAGAAGAAAAGAAATTGAATTGAATTGGTAAATCAATGACCTCTTTTTCATTGGACTTCCATTGGATCTATTCTCAGAGACACTAGGGATTGAATTTTTGGAAATCAAGGACCTCTATAAGTTAACAAAAAATTTGATCGGAAACTTGGGTAGGGGTTTCAAGAGATAGATGGGTCAAGCTGGTGTGAGGAAATGTGGGAGGAGGTTTATAAGAGATGAGGAGAGGAACTTTATGATGGAATTGAAATATTATTTTAATATAAAATTATTTTCTATTTCAAAAGTTCCACCAATCATTTAATTGGAAGCTAATATTAAGATTGTATGAAATCCTCTAAAACAATATGTTTTATAAAATATTATGTCTCAAATTTATCCTTATATTTTATCTTTAACAAATAATTAACTAATTTAACTGTTACCATCTCTTCTTGAATATTCCTACTATATGGTTAATCATGTTACTATACAATTTAAAAAGAACCTAGTGGTTAATTAATTAAATTTTCACCAATATCTTAGTCATTGTATCAATATTAGATTTTTATGACTATTATATATTTTAATAAAATAATAATTGTATTAAAAAAAGATTAATGTCGATCATTATACAATTCATATCATGACTTTCCAAATATCCATTACAACTTGATTCATTCGAAAAACATCATTAATACAAAGATAACAATTCATAATCATCCATAAAATACTTGTATGGCATAAAAAGTGTTAAGATAAATTTATTTTAATATTAATAATCTAATTTAAATTAAACCATTTATTTATAAAGTAATCACAACATCATCATTGTTTCAAAAATAAATATATTTCTTTATTGTCTAAAAATTATAAATAAAATACCATGATATAGGAAATATATTTCTATTTCCAATGACTATTTGTAGTTGAATTTATCATATTTATAACTTTATATTAAAAATTTTATATTATTAAGATACATGTTTAAGTCATACTTCACTTTACATTAAATTAATTCTTATAAAATGTCATTTTCACAACCAAAATGTGAGTTTTTAAGAATTAAGAACTACCAAAAGATTGACACGTGTTCATGTACAATTTAAAAGTGAAATTACATTCAATGACCAAAATTCTACTAAATGGTAAAAATATAATATACTCTTAAATAACAATTAAAAATATAATATAATTATACAAATAAATTATATGAATAGTATTGGAACACCCCAAGAATCCATGATATATTTCCCTTTGAATAATGAAATAGCTTGCGCAATACGCAACTTTGAGTTTTAACACACCATGGAAAATCAAACTAGCCATTGTGAATTTTAATACCCACATGTTGAATTTTTATAAATTTTATTTTTCAAAATTGACTTCATTTTTCTATTCTTAATATCAAAATTAACATAGAGTGAATTTTTGGTATTTTTCTGAAAACATTCAATTTTTGATGAATAGTGAAAAACATTATATTATTTTCTAAAACTGACTTTTTATATAATTATCTAATTATTTTCTTTAAATTAATATTAGTTAAAAATAGATATATAATTCCAATATTTGTTTAATGTAATTCATTGGATTCATTTTATAATAATATTTAATATATAAAATTTTATTAAACTTTGTACTATTTTTTACCCACCTTCATGGCGCATTTGAAAATTTGCATAAAACCTAATTCTACAGCTTATGTGAATTGATTTGAAAAATCCAAGAGACACTGTTGACAAAAGTAAAATTTGGTTTAATAAGATGAAAATAATTTGTTGTGAATAGAAACTTTTGACGTTTATTTCCCATGCTTAAAAGTAAATACGGTATGTAAAAGTAAAAATGATATTATAATTACACTAAATCATGTCAGAATTTTATTTGATAAGTGTTTTTAGACCAAAATAAACCTTAGGAAAATCATATGATCCTTTGGTCTACTTGTATAAGATTATGATATTTATTATTATTTTATTTCCAGAAGAGTTAAAAGTGTTAAGTTCAATGTTTAATAACTGCCCATTTTTAATATAGGGTTATACATTAGATAAATTTGACTATAAATATTGATTTGAAAGATAAAATGTTTTCTCACATAATTGGATTTTATTTATAACTTTTAGATATTAAATAATTAAATTTATTTAAGACACAATTATGATGCATTAATTACATTATTAATGAAAGATTAAAATAATTGATATTATAAATATACAAATATATTTAAATTGACTGTTGTGATGAATTATAATAATTATATAGGTTAATATGACATGTTATAGTTGATTATATTTTATTTTTTTAAAGTGATAATGTTTTTATGACTTTCACAAAAATAAAATACCAAATAGTTTCATAACTGACATAAATGAGTTTTTAAAACAAATAATATATTATTAACTGATATAATATTCTTAAAAATACATGGTTTGGACAAATGAAATATATAATAATATATGTGTTAATAATTAACCACTTAGGGTTCTCATGGATTTCTATAGTATGTTTATTAACCATTTATTATAATAAAACAAGAATACATGGTAAAAGTTAAACTATTTAACTAAGAGTTAAATATAAAATATAAGGTTAATATGGTAGCCAAACCCTGTCTAAAACCTATTTTTTGAGAGGTGCTTAACCCATACCCACCATATAATAATAATAAATAATTTTGGAGCCATTATAAACAGAATATGATAGTATAATAAAATAGTATTTGAATCATTTCCTAAGGTTCCCCTCACCACTCTTATAAAAGGGAACACCCCCTTCTCTCAAAATCACACATCCAAAGCCATTTGGCATTGCCATACCATGCCGAAATATCCTCCCAACTACCCTCAATTCATCGTGGATTCCTTCCTTTTATCATAATGGCATCCAATGGAGTCCTTTTGATCAAATCAAAAGGAATCTCTTGAAGAAGAGGTAATTATTCCATCACATTTTTAAGTTCTTTTCTTCTTTAACATCAATTCTATTTGTTGTTTTCATTGATTAATAATGATTCCAGTACCTTCAACATAATTATATAGTATTATAAATTTTTTACAACCATATTTATTTTTCTATCTATCCTATAAATGACAAATTAACCATACATGTGTACGTACGGCTTACAATCTCCACATCATAGTGTAGTTTGTCATTCAACACTACACTGTTTGGATGGTTATAATAATGATAATAAATATAATATGTTAATTATTCTTTATATGTGATATTATATCCAATTTTTATGATTCATCCATCAATATATTGGAATTTTCACTCGCGCGTACGTAAGGATTACCGTCTCCACGAACGCGATGTGATTCATTCTCCATCATAACCATTCAAGAATAAATTTGATTTTATGAATAATAAAATAATTTTTAAGAACATATTATATTTCTGGATATGATTCAAATAAATTTTATCTATAACAAACATGACATACATAAAAAACATATAGATTAAAATGAATCTGTTAATACCCAAAACGATGATACTACTGAAATATCATTAACAAGGTAATATTAGAAGATCATATATGATATCATATTTATATATGTGCTTCTTTTATAATTTAATAAAAATTATTTAACTATTATATAAGAGTTTGAAAAACCCTCGTCCAAGGAAAAATAGCAGGTAAGGTTTAATTCTACAATCTCTTCATTTCTCGAGGTTGTTTATACGTGAGTATCTATTGGGACCTCCTTATCTTCCATATATGTGTTTCTTAAAATATATTTCAATTTTTTTACTATTTTATATACTATGGGTTAAAGTCATTTATACCCTTATTTGACTTTTTATGAGATTTTTATAATGTAATATTTATTTCATATTCCAAACAAGGTCATTCACGACCTTTTTCGACAAAATTAAGGAAAGAATGTTTTTTAACTTATATGGCTGGTGTGACTATTTTACACCATTGTACCACCTTCGATGATTCCATTACAATATTATAAGAATATTTTCAAAATAAATGTTTTATTTTAAAATTATTTTACTTTTAAATGATTTCAAAATAGAAAGATATATTTCACTCAAATTTTTTTAATTTCACCTCTGTCAATATCTTTTGTTGGATTTTATGCTTGTATGAAGTTGATTTATTCTGATACAATCTTACATGTTATATTTAAGGGTTAGTGATATGTTTGACTTTGTTTGTGATTATTTATATCATCCATGGTTTATGCTTAACTTATTTACATTTCATATGCTAGTGTTAATACGGATGTTTATGTTATGTTTCAACATTTTCATATGATGAATGCATTAGACATAGTAAGTAATGGGTGGAGCCTAATATAGCTCCTTGATGCATCAGTAGGTCTCATGAGAAAAACTAGTGTCTTGGAAGAAGCCCTTGACCATATCATAATTTTAGTCTTGGCACAAGGTTGTGACTATGTGGTTATGATGTCCTGTATTATGCATTCCATCATTATGAAATTTGGATATTGATATTATATGTGATTATTTGACTAGTAGAATATCCATGTGAATAAGTAATTGGAATTATTTGATTTATATATTCCATATTATACTGATGTTTTAGTTTAAAAGGGATTTTGTTTTAGTCTTATACATTGCCTTAAATGTTTATGGTTATTTTAGAATATTTTTGCTATATTGTTATCCTTACCGAGCATTTGGGCTCACACCTTTCTATCTTTTATATTTTCTTGGATGTGAAGAAGTATTTTATGGTTGAACTATAGGGATATGAGAAATAATATAAGTGTTTTCAAAGGGGAAAAAATGTTGTTGTTGTTGTTTTTATTTCATGATGTAATTTAAATCTTGTGTATGTGTCTAGTACTTCTAAGGTTACTACACTAATCGGTCGTTCGAGACATGATTCCCTATATCATGAAAATGTTATTTAATAATGGAATAACTTTGGATAATTGGGGTCGGGGAATTACAATTGGTAATAAATGATTTTTAGTATAAACCGTGGAAGCTATATTTTGAAAAACTCTGATTAAAGAACATTACCCAAAGATAAACATTGAGGATTAGTATAGAAAAAATCCTATAATTTTGGTAATGTAAATATTTTGTGTACTTTTCAAGAAATACAACCCTATCTATATATGTGTAGGTTGTGGCAGCTCCAACACAGATGTACCTTAGATTTAAAACTATCACAAGGAGTTTCGGTCTTGACCTGGGGTATCCTGCTACACGACAATGTGCCTTGTTTCATTCTTTGTTATAACAAACATGGGGGAAGGGGGGTTAGGATAACTCAAATTTTCATTAAAACAATTATGAATAATGTATAAGTATATATACCTCCTCAGAAAAAAAAATTTAAGTATTATGGATTATATCCATAAACTGTTCAATATATTTTAAGTGTTTTATAAGTTTGGAATTATGTATTGTGATTCATAAACTAATCTACTGTATTCCATTGTATAGAAATGGCGCCTAGAGGAATGAATGGAAATTGTATCAATATTCATAATCCATGTAGGGATTTCCATCCTACTGAACATAATTATAGTTGAGTAGGTGTTGCAGCTGGTGCTGATCAGCATATCACCATACTGGGACATCTCATTCATGTAATGAATAATAACTATACCTGTATAGAGATCCATGAACCACAACATGGAGGATCAATTTTATAACTCCTCATGAGGATACGACCACCAATATTCAGTGGAAATAAAAACACATTTGTAGTTGAGCAATGGATAAGTTTCATAGGGAAAATATTTCAAGCATTGGGGAGTAGGAAAAGGGAAAAAGTTTTCATGGAAATTTATCACCTCACAGGAGATGCAGATCAATGGTGGTCATTAATTCTAAATAGAAAGGAAGATGAAGAAGTATCAAATATGGAATGGAGGATGTTTAAAGATATTTTCTTACAAACATACTTTCATCGTGACGGTCGAGCAGATATGGGAAGATAATTTCTGAGTCTGAGGAAATGTGGGATGAGAATGTCGCAAAGTATGAGGCTAACATTACAAGGATAGCAAGTCAAGTAGAAAATTATATATGTAATTGAATGAGTAAGATTGAATTATTATTTTATGGGTTAAAACCATTTCTCCTTCGAGCTTTAGTTTCACAATACTTTTCATCATCTGAAGATATTTTCTTATGTTCTATCAAGACATAGAAGTAATTCACTACGTATTACGACATTAAAGTAAAGAAAGAGAATAAGAGATCTTCTGAACACTCTAGAAATAGAAATAATGCGATGAAGGGAAATGATGAATATCGATCCTGCAGTAACTGTGTGGATAAATACCCTAGTACTTGCTTGAAAAGAATGGGAGTCTTTTACATGTGTGGTGAAAAAAGACACCATGCTCGGGATTACAAGGGAAAGAAAGAGGCTATCAATGTTGAATGATAAAATTGTAGAGAAATGGGGCTTTAGAAAAATTAATGTCCAAATAGGAAAGGAAACTTACCTTAGAAAAGCCCAATGGAGAAAGACAAAGATTATGTGATCACTACTGCTGAGTTTGATGCTCCAAACGATGCGGTGGTAGGTAATTTAATGGTTTCCTCAAGCTTAGATAGTGATTTATTTAATTCTGGATCATCTTATTGTTTCATATCTTCATAGTTTTCTAGGAAAATTAGATATTTCCAATTTGATTTAAGAAGTATGTTGTCAGTAAATACTCTAAAGGTAATTATCATTGCAACAAATTTTCATGAATCAGACTTCATTAGAGCATATAAATGTTCTCTATCGGCTGATCTCATCATCATACCCTTGATTAAATTACATATAATTCATGGTATGGATTTGATTTCAGACCATGATGTGAAAATTTATTGTAAGAATAAGGAGGTTAAAATTTTCAATGATGATAAGGAGTACCTTATCTTTAGAGCAGAAACGTCACCACCTAATTGTTATCTAGACCCACCCCCAGTTGCTCAACTAAATTCAATTATTGGGGAGGAAAATAATGAAATAACTATGAGTGAGGAACATAATGTTCAAATAGAGTACATACCTATTGTACGAGAATATGTTGATTTGTTTCCAGAGGATTTACCTGGACATCCTCAAGAATGAGAAATTCAGTTTTCCATTGATTTAATTCCTAGTTCAAGGCCCATATCAATGACCCCTTATAGAATGACAATTGTGGTATTAGTGTAACTAATGAAAAAAATAGAGGAATTTAGTAATAAAGGATTTATTCTCCATAGTGTTTCTCCATGGGGATCACCTATTATGTTTGTTAAGAGGAATGGTGGATCTATGAGGTTGTGTAATGACTACGAGGAGATCAATGTTATAAATATAAATAACAAGTATCCCCTACCTCGAATTGATTATTTATTCAATCAACTTCATGGAGCTCAATATTTTTCAAATATTGGCCTTCCATTAGGATATCATCAGTTGTGTGTGAAGAAGGAAGGAACTTCGAAAACAACATTTTGAACCAGGTACGAGCATTACGAGTTTACCATAATACCTTTTGGATTGACTAATGCACCCTCTATCTTCATGGATCTAATGAATAGAGTTTTCATGTAATATCTTGATTACTTTTTAGTGGTATTTATTGAAAAAATACTGGTATAATAATAAATCTTCGATGATCATGAAAATAACTTGGGCACTATTCTGAAAACCCTCAGACGAAATGAATTATAATACTAGTTTAGTAAATGTGAATTATGGCTTCAAGAGATTTATTTTCATGGCCATATTGTCTCTAAGGATGGAATCTATGTCGATCCTTCAAAGACCAAGGAAATCAATGAATGGCCAGAACTGACGAGTATAAGAGAGGTACACAGTTTTATTGGTTTAGCAGGTTATTATTGACATTTCAACCAGAATTTTTCCCGATTGGCTAACTCATTAACCAAGCTCACAAATAAAGTGGTTAATTTTTTTTTGGGAAAAAGTGTGTGACGAAATTTTTGAAGAACTGAAGGGTAGATTATTCAATGATCCTATCTTGACTGTACCAGTGGGGAATGATGAGTTTTTTGTTTATAATGATGCTTCAAAGAAAGGAAATTTTTGTGTCCTTAGGTAGGATGATATAGTTATTTCCTATGCCTCATGACTGCCAAAAATTCAATAACAAAACTATCCCACTCATGATCTTTAGTTAGAAACAACAAAAAAATTTTGATGGTATGGACTAGCTATCTCTATGGTGAAATATGTTTTATATATACGGATCACAGGAGTTTAAAGTATATTTTCTCATAAAAATAACTCAACATGAGGAAAATATGATGTCTTGAACTACTCAATTTTTATGATTTCACTCTACACTACCATCCGGGGAAGACAAATAAGGTGTCATATACTTTGAGCAGAATAGATCATGGAGTTTTGAACAAGATGAGAGTTGAAGGGGATCTGATGATCATGGATAAAGTAAAGATGGATATGGGAATAATCATGGAAGATGAAACATCAATAAATTTTAAATGGTATCTAAGACTTCTTTAATATGAAGGGAAAAATTTTATCAGACTGATGATGAGGTGTTTTAAAAGAAAATTAATGCCATGAACGATGGGAGATTGATCGACTTTTTATATAATGATTGGATTTGGAAATTTTGGAAGAGACTTTATGTTCCTGACATAGATAATCTAAAAAGGTAATTGTTAGATGATGCTCGTAGCTCCAATTTCTCTATACACCATGTTAGCACTATGATGTATAGAGATTTGAAGAAACAGTTTTGGTGGGACAACATGAAGAGAGAGATTACTAATTATGTTTCAAGATATATGTTCTGTCAACAAGTGAAAGATGGAAGACAACTTCCTAGAGGAGTCATGCAACTTTTTCCCATACATGAGTTGAAATTGGATGATATTACGTTGGACTTTGTCATGGGACTACCAAAGAATCCTAGAAGGAAGGATGCTATATGGGTCATTGTTGATCGTCTTACCATGTCATCACATTTTCTTGCTATAAGATAAGATTTACCACTTGAACGTTTTGAAATACTAAATATTAATGAAGTTGTAAGACTTCATGGTGTACCCCTATCAATTGTTTCTAATTGTGATACAGTTTTTACATCACGATTCTAGAAAAATCTTCATAATGATCTAGATACTAAACTTCATTTGAGCACTACCTACCACCTTCAAAATGATGGAAAATCAGAACAGACTATTCAAACCATAAAAGACATATTGAGATATTTCTCACATAATTTTCATGGTATGTGGTATCATTATTTACCTCTGGTAGAATTTTCTTATAACAATATCTTCTATTTTAGAATTCTAATGCCACCATATGAAGCGATATTTGGAAAGAGATTTCGTACACCAACATGTTGGGATGATTCTAGTGAACGGAAACTCATAGGCATAGAACATGTAGAATAAACATTGGAAAAGGTGAATGTTATCCAAACCCACATCAATGTAAGTCCAATTAGGAAAAAGAGATATGTCGATAACCAAAAGAATGATTTGGAATTTCAATTTGGAGATCATGTTTTCTTGAAGGTATCTCCATGTAAATGTGTTATATGAATTGGTATGAAGGGTAAATTGAGTCCCATGTGAATCTTACCATTCGAAATTCTAGAACTAATTGTAGTTGTACCTTATCGTTTGGCAATATCACCAAGTCCCTCCAAAGTCCTTGACGTGTTCCACGAATCACTATTGAGAAAATACATGTCTGAACCCACACATGTACTCATCTATTAAGAAATAGACTTGGAACCCAACCTGTCTTATTGTGAAGAGCCTATCAGAATTCTTGTTATCAGACAACAAGTGTTGAGAAACAGGATGACTAGTCCGGTTAGAGTTCTATGTTGAAACCATAAGATGGAAGAGGCTACGTGGGAACTTGAGGAAAAATTGATGAAGAACCACCAGAAACTTCTTGATCATAAATATTTTAGAAATTTCGAGGAAGAAATTATTTGAAGGAGGGAATAATGTAACACCCCAAGCTTCTCTGGTATGTTTCTCTTTGAATAATGCAATTGCTTGTGCAGTTTTCAACTTAGAGTTTTAGCAAACCATGACAAATCAAACTAGCCGTTATGAATAGTAATACTAAATTTTTTGAATTTTTATCAATTTTATTTTCCAAAATGGACTTCATTTTTGGATTTAGAATATCAAAATTAGATTAGGGTGAATTTTTTGTATTTTTCTGAATACTTTCAATTTTTGATGAATAGTGAAAAATACTACCTTATTGTTTAAAACTAACTTTTTATTTAAATAATTTTTTATGTTCAATAAATTAACATCAAGTATAAATAGATACATAATACCAATATATTTTTATTTTAATTTAGTGGAATCATTTTATAATAATATTTTATATATAAAATTTTATTGAACTTTTTGCCATTTTACCCACCTTCTATGCGCATTTGATGATTTGCATTAAATGTAATTTTACCACATATATGAATTAAATTTCAAAAATCCAAGAGACATTGGTGACACCAGTAAGTAAAATGGTTCCAATAAGATGAAAATAATTTTGGGTGAATAGTAACTTTTGACTTATTTACCACGGTTAGAATTAAATAGGGAAATTAAAGGTAAAAATGATTATATAATTACCCCAACACATGTCTTGATTCTATTATATAAGTATATTTCAATAATAATCATCCTTAGGAATAAAATATCATCATTTTGGTCAACTAGGATCAGATTAGGACATTTATTATTATTTTATTTCAATAATAGTTAAAAGTTATAAATTCATTGTCTAAAATTAAACCATTTTTCATATATGGTTATACATAAGATACATTTGACTATAAATATTTATTATTATTCCAAATAGATTTAATAAATAATGGTATTTTATTTATAAATTTAAAACTTTATATAATTAAATTTATTTATGACACAATAATGATGCAGTTATTAGCTTATTAATGAAAGATTTATATAATTTATATTATAAATATCCAAATAAATGTAAATTGATATTTCTCATAAATTCCACTAATTTTATAGGATAATATAAAATTTTAGGTTTTATTAGATATTTTTTTTGGATGTGATAATGTTTTTATGACTTTCACCAAAACCAAAAAACAAATTGTGTCAAAAATTGATATAATTGAATTTGAAAAAAATATTATATTTTTAATTGATGTAATATTCCTAAAACATTCATTTGGCCAAAGGAAATATATAATAATATATTTGTTAAAAATGAACCACTTGTGGTTCCCATTCTTTTTATAGTATGTTTATTAACCATTTATTAAAATAATACAAGAATACACGGTAAAAGCTAAACTATTTAACTAAGAGTTAAATATTAACGATAAGGTTAATATGGTGATGTAAACCTACATAAAACCTATTGGTTGAGATTTTTTTGACTGATACCCACCTTATATTCTAATTAAATATCATTGGTGCAATTATTAACCAATTATGATTGTATAATAAAATAATTTTTCAAGCTTTTCCTAAGGTTCCCCTCACCTCTCTTATAAAAGGGCACTTCCCCGTCTCTCCAAATCACACCTCCAAATCAATTTGTATCATTCAAACCCACCACAAATATCCTCCCAACTACACTCACTTCATCCTATAGTAATTACATTGATCATAAATCTAACCAATGGAGCTCTGTTGATCATATCAAAAAGACTCACTCGAAGCAGAGGTAATTATTCCATCACCACTTTCAAGTTCTTTTCTTCTTCCACTTCATCTTTATTGTTTGTTTCCATACCAAGATAATGACTAAAACACCTTAAAAATGCTATGATGATATTATAAATATGGTACAACATATTCTTTATTCTATCTATCCTACATATTACAATGTCACCATTCATCTGTACATACGGCTTACCATCTCCACGTTGTGGTGTAGTTTGTCATTCAACACTTCTCTCTTTGGATGGGTATAATAATGAAGAATATTGATGTAAATAATAAATATAATATGTTAATTATTCTGTATATATGATATAACATCCAATTACATAACATTCTACCATTAATAGAATGGTACTGTCGCTCGTGTGTACTTACGGATTACCGTCTCCATGAACACAATGAGATTCATTCCCCATTGTAACCATTCAAGAATACATTTAATTTTATGATTAAAAATATAATGTTTAATAACATAATATTATTTTTTATATTAATCATATACATATTATCCATAAAATAAAATGACCTACTTAAGAAAAAATATAAAGGAAAACGAATCAGTTAATACCCGAAACAATGATACTACTGAAATATCATTAACAAAGAAATATGAGAAGATCATTTATGATATCATATTTGTGTATGTAGTTATTCAATAATTCAATAACTATTATTTAACTATTATTAATGAGGTAAATGTACCCTTGACCATGGAAAAGTACAAGATAAGGTTTAATTCTACAATGTCTTCATTATCCAATGTTGTTTATATGTGAGCATCTTTTGGGACCTCTTATCATACCCATCTGTATTTATTAAAATATATTTCAAATCATTTTTACAATTTCCTAGTATATGGTTTGAAGAAATTTATACCATTTTTTGCTTTTTATGATATTTTTATAAAGGAAAATTTCCAACTTTTTCCAAATAAGGCCTTTTACGACCCTTTCGACAAAATTATGGAAAGAAGTTTTTTCACTTATACACCGGGTGCGACTTTTTTATGTCGTTGTAACACCTTAAAATAATCCCTATAATTCTTTTAAGAATATTTTAAAAATAATTTTTTTCTATAAAATTACATGACTTATAAAATATTTCAAAATAGATATAGATATATCTCTCAAATAGTTATGATTTCATCTAAGTCAACCACTATTGTTGGATTTTACGCTTGTTTGAAGACGATTTATTATGATACAATCTTCCATATTGTTTTGAATATTTTGTGATATTTTTTACTGTTGATGTGACATCTTTATTCCATTCATTGATTATGGTTAAAGTATTTTAATTTTTTATGCTAGTTTTAATATTAATTTTTATTTTCTGTTTCAACCTTTTCATATGAGGAATGCATTGGATGTTGTAAGTGACAGGTCGAGCACGCTATTGATCCTTGATGAATCAGTAGGTCTAATGAGACAAACTATTGTCTTGGTATAATGCTTTGACAAAATCTTATTTTTTGTCTTAGCATGAGGCCTTGACTATGTGGTTATGATGTCCGGAATTATGCATTCTACCATTATGAAATTTGGCTATCGATAGTACATGTGATTATTTGACTAGTAGAATATACACATGAATTACTAAATGTAATTATTTGATTTATATTTTCCATATTATTCTGATTTTTATGATTAAAAAGGATTCTATTTTAGACCTATACATTTCCTTAAATGTTTGTGATTATTTTTGAATGTTTCCATTGTATTGTTATTCTTACTGAGAATCTGAGATCACCCCTTTATAGGTTTTATTTTTCCTAGGTTGTGAAGATGTATTTTATGGTTGAACTATAGGGATAGGTTAAAAATATAAGTGTGTTCATAGAGGACAAAATTTTGATGTTTTATTTTTTTAATGATGTAATGTATAACTTCAGTTTGTATCTAGTACTTCCAAGGAAACTAAATTTATCAGTCTTTCAGGACATGATTCCTTTTATCATTCCAATTTTATGTAATAATGCACTGACTCTGGGTAACATGGGTCAGGGTGTCACAAAGATGTTTTGAATTAAAATACATTATTTATCACTATTTATTAAAAGATGAATTTTATCAAACAATTACAAAAAATTCAAAGAAGTAAATTTTTTGGTCCATATTCCAAAATAGTTTGTTTTGTAAAATTTATCTTATAAAATATCATAAACTATTTTTAAAATGGGTGCACCATGAAAAGGTGGTAAAACTAATTTTTTTTAAATACATCTTTAATCTAAAAAATTGGTTTTGTTCTCAAACCATGTTCTAGAAAATGTGTAAGATGAATTCTAATGTTATATAAAATTCAACATCTATTTAATAATATTCATATAATATATTTTATATCCCATTAGATAATAATATTTTAATAATATATCATTATTTAGTGACACTTGGTATCACATACAATGCAAGCTATCAATGAAGGCCGCTCTTGCGTGTAATGCAAGACAAGTCAATGTTGCGTGTATTGACAGATTCCTTTGGTGTTTGGTATACCATAATCCAAACATAGTTCAGTTATACATTGAATGCAATCTATACTCAATGTTTCATGAAATGAATTCTATTAAAATAACATGAAATTGTCTACAACACAAACCAAGAATATTGTTGTGTATATTGCAAGCTAATACAATGTTGAATATAGTGCAAGATAATCTTGGTGTAGCATACAAAAAAATGAAATGAGAAGAATAGATCTCATAAAATCTCAGGGTGTTACATTTTACCACCATTAAAATGAATTTCACCTTAAAAATTAGTTAGGGTTACAAATTATTTTCTACTTGAATGTTTTTTTCTTGAAACCAATATTGTAAAAAGGGATATTAAAACATCATTTTGAAAAGGAAATTTAGAAACATAACGGTTACCCAAAGTAACTCATCATTGGGATTCCACATAAGAGAACATATGTGGTAATTGAAAACATGGATATGCAAGAGTAATATAACCATCATGTTTTGATGGATAGTGATAGAGAATAAGGTTTGGAGAAAGTTAACTAAAAGAAAGATATAAATTTACATTGATGTAAGGGACCATATGATTCATTAGATATAAAGGTATTGGGATAAATTTTTGGTTTCAATATAATTTTACTAAAGATGATGAATTTTTACATGAGGAGAAATACTTACATGATTTCAGTATAATCTCACCATTGGTCATTCCCCGATCAATTTCCACTTCATCTCTATGAATTCAAATTTGAAATTCTTGAAGTGTTAGCAGATAACGCGATAGAATGATAGGTCATTCCATCTGTCTAAAAAAAGGTTTGAACAGGTTATCAAATAGGTATAATTCCACCTGTTGTAAGATAATACATTAATCTAACAAAAACCAATCTAAATATAACATATATCATACATAAATGGATAACATTAGAATCCTTCCAAAAATTTAAAATATTAAACTTTAGAACGAGGTGAACTAAATCGAATTGCATTTGTCTCCCTTATCACATTTTTCATTTCGTTGTTGTAACATTCCAGAAATGTGAATTACATAATATTTTATTCTCACTATGGATGATAATAACATGAATCTCCACATAACCATAGTGAAAAATATGCATTCATTCAAAATTAACACTTTCCACACACCATAAATACCAAAATTTTAAACTAGGATATCACATAATTCTTATAACAGTCATGATCTCATTAATACTATCAAACAACTTATTATCTCATTATCCCTTCATTATGTGCATATCTTGTGATTTAAAAAAGTATTTCATCACATTTCATGGTTATCGGTACCATATAGTTATTGAAAATGACAATAAAACAATGATATGGATATGTGACAATAAAACCATGATATAAGGATACATTCATCTTCTTTTCACTATTGTTTGTATATTTTAACTTGAACTCCATCATTAGTTTCTTTTAAAAACCATGATATGGATATGTGACATAAATTTCTATTTATAAAATGATATAAAAATTCACAATCACTTCATATCATATGATGTCTCTTATAGCTAATTCTATTCAATGACTTGATATTAATACACTAAATAATTGATCAACTTTACTTTCAAGATGGATGATAAATCCAAAAGAATACATTTAATGTCCCATAAAATTCACCTCGTATGTAAATAAAGATTCATCATAATTTTTCATAAGCTCAAGGAACTCTTATATATATATTTTTTTGAATAATACAAGGGAATTACTTATTGACAAACTAGATCTTGAACTCATCCCATTCCCTGGATTGAATTTCATATTGTTGTATTGTATTCTGAATTAAAGTCCACCAATGGTATGCCTCACCTTCTAAATAATATAAATCCAAAATTAATTTTTCATTATCTGAACAGTAAAGGATGGAAAATATCTTTTCAATGTTACTGATCCTTTGTTAAGTAACAAGTGGATCAGAAGACCATATAAAAGAAGGTGGATGTGTCCTCATGAAGGAAGAAATAGAATTTTGTTACGTTATCTACTGATTTGGGTGTCAAGAATGATTCATAGCCAGTGTAAGTATATAAATATGATTTTTCATTCCACCTCCCATAATATTGGGTGTTTCACGAGTACAATAATTTCATTACCCATTGCATTGATCTTTAACAGTGTTCCTTCAGGATCCATCCATCGTCTAAAACCCAAAAAAATAGCGTGAGAGGAAAAAATCATACTATGAAAATAAAATAATAAAGGGGGAGAACTTTCAATATCTAAAATAATAGGATTAATCCTAGGATATTAATTATTGTTATTATAATTCTAGTATTGTATTCTATAGTTACTCTAAACCTTAGCTACTTTCATAGACATACCTTAGGCATATCTATTAGGATCTGACTAATGTTTTTACTTCCTAGTTTCTAGAGGTTGACTATAACTTCTCTATAATACCAACTCTAAATACCTTATAATAACATACATGGAAATTTTGTTTCTTTTTTGGAATACTTAATACAGGACATAAATATATGTCCAACGATCGTATCAGTTTTGTGTCTTTGGAAACTCAGAACATAATCTTTTATTCATGGTGAAATATCTAAAACATATCCAATAATTATCTTTCGCCCTTTTCCTACATAAAACTATTTTTTATATCAAGATGAAATGAAAATGAAAAAAGGTGAGATAAATTTCACATTTAGGGTAAACCTGGAAAGCATAAAACAAACCATAAACATATGAACGTAAATGCAAGAAAAAAATATTTTAAGATCAGGATCTAGATTCATGAAATAAACTATGGTAGTATGTAATGAATAGATCATATTGTAACATTAAACATGATAGAATTGCACTGGAATAAAATATGTAATTGTGGAAAACTAATAATCACATAATGAAATTTCCGTAGAAGCGAATACATTTCTTCCAAGACCATCATAGTGGAAAAAGTCTATTACTGAACTAGGAATACTGGTCGTTCCAACCTTTTATTAATGAATCAAATTTACTTTTCATTCTAGTATTATAAATCTCTTGAGATATAAATATCTACCCAATGCCTTGAAGAGAAATATAGGTCCCACCCATCTTATAATGAAATCATTCTTACATGTTCCACAAAAATATAAATCATTCATCAAAGCAAAACCCATGAAATTAAATGGGATTCTTAAACATCATGTCATCATAATATAATCCATATAAGATAAATGGACTTAATAAATATATTTCCATCATAAAAAATCAAATAAATGCAATAATATGGATAGAAACATAACCCTATTTCATCATATATATAAGGCCCCAGCCTTAAACCTTACTTAATCTTGAGTTATTACAAGATTACACATTGAGGATCTTTTCAGGTTTAGAGTTTTAGAGAATTATATCATAAAACTTGAATTACATTCCACATATAAACAAAGTGGTTACATAAAGATAGTATTATTCTTTCCCATCAATGGATACATATTTAAAATAAAACATGGATTCTTTCTTGACACTTCCTTGACATTATCATCATATCATGTACCTTTCCCTTGACCTGTGAAAAACATTTCAAAAAAACTTGGGATAAGCATAAAAAGCTCAGTAAGGGATATAAAAATACGGAAAGGAAACATGGGTACATATATACATAAGAATGAAATCATACTTTACCCATAAAACATAAGCACTTTAACATACCTCATCAAATCATGAATAAATCATAGAAATCATAAGACATAAAGGTAACTTTAGGCATTCATAAAATTCTTATGTTGGGAGTAACCCTCTTGGTTACATTTGGAATACCCATCACAGTATATTCCCTAAATATCTTCGGAGAAACCTTAACGTTACACTCCTTTGCGTTACCCAATGCATTGGAGAGCTATATCGGGCTCACCCGCCCTTAGTTTATCACGGAACCACCCGTCTTCATAATAATGCCCAAGAACCTCAACATAATCGTATCACATAAAACATGCATAAATGAAATATAACATTTCCACCTTTCAATCACAAGATATCAATAAAACACATTGATATAAAAACATTATGAAAACCATTTTCAATACCAAAATAAAAGAAAAGTAAAACATGGTATTTATTTTTCTTTTAAAAAAAGGTATGGCTTGTAGAGGAAGCCGAAACTCAAATAATGGTCACGGTGGCGGAGAAGTCGTTGTCGCCACATACGTACGACAAAAACATTCCCTTTTATCATTTAGTAAACGCTTTGTACAAAAAAGATTCCTTTTGAATAAACGTAAAAGTAAAAGGGGTTTATACACCATATAAAAGAAGGTTGTGTATAAAACAAAATATGCCTCAATGAAAGGAGATTGAGACGAAGTCCCATACCTCGGGTCCGAATTGACTTGATCGTTCTTTAATGTCCTGAATAATAAACTTGAGTTAATTTCTACTTGTTTAAGAACCTCTTTCAAGTTCATTATTCCTTTTATATCACTTATTTCCATGTCATGAACACTATGTAATTATTTAAGTTAATAACAGTCGTTTTAACGATCATTGGTACTTGAGTCAAAAATAAACCCTTTATAATTACATGTTTTTCATGTATCCATTATATCCAGAATTATAATCATTATGTATATATCATATATATCCAGTATATACATGCATTTATAATATTACATAATCATTTAGAGGAATGAAATGAAATGCACCGTTCATGGAGACGGTAAGCCGTACGTACGCATGAATGCTACTTTCATTTCTATTTCATATTTTTATAGAATGGGATCATAATGATATAAAGGTATATTATAATTCCAGTATAATATCATATATAATCTCATAGTTCCATCCCTTATACTTCCCACATATGGTATTTAACGAATCAAATCACTTTGAGGGGGCGGTAGTCCACACTTCCTTAAATGAAGATATCGCGTTTACCTATAATGGAAACCATAAAGGTATTCCCAAAATAAAAAATACAGAAGCTTAAGGAAAACATAAACATATTATATATCATATATAAATATAGTGACATCTTAATGGCCACCTTTGAAGGTGTTAAAAGAATGTTGAACAATCATCATTTCGGGAGGCATAAATTCACCATCCACGGAAACGGTATGTCCTTTAACCATTAGATGTAGGTGTGTGTAAGTGTAGATCGAATCCTTCTTATAACTGCATAATAGTATATTGAGTATACTGGATTTTTTACAAAAGAAAATAATAAAAAGAGTTTAGGGGGTTGGAGAAGCAAAATCAAACAACAGGACTCAAAAGAAGACATTACCTTAAAATCGGGTAACTCTCCTAGATTTGAGCTCAAAGGCTTTCATGGGAAGACTTCTGCCCAAATTGAGGCTTCAAGGAGTAATAGAGGGATTTGGAGAGCCAAAATGGGTAGGGTTTGGCCGAGACAAAGGCTTTGGGAGTGTGGGTAAGGAGGTAGAGGTGGGGGCCTTTATAAGAGGAGAGGAGGGCACTCTTGGAAGGTAAAAAAAAACCACTTTATTTTAAAATGGTATTCAGATTTAAGAGGTCCCACATTGATGTGTTTCGAGTATAAGGTGATAAGGGTTCTAAATCCACCCATCCAATAGGTTTTGGCCATGTGTAGGTCTTATATTTTACATTATCATTCCATTTTATTTTAATCGTCAAATAATGAGGTCATCGCTGCATCATCATGATGTCATAAATAATTTAATTTATTTAAAGTATAAAAATTATAAAAAAATACTATGATGTAGGAAATATTATTAGCTTTCCAATGAATATTTATAATCAAACATCTTATCTTTATAACCCCATGTAAATTTTTTTTTAGTAAAACCTCTCATGTTTGTTTCATTTTTACTTTAACATTAAATAAAAAGTTATTTAAGTCATTTCCCAACCAAAGTGGCTCCATGGGGTCCCCAAGTTGACCCATGGATTTTCTTGGTCGTCCATGACACATCCAATTATGGTAGTATATGTGTCAAGCTCATCTCATATCATTAAAACATTATTTTTACCTTAAACTACACTAATAACCACTAATCGCGATTAAGAACTTAAAAGTTACTATTCACCAAAAAAATCATTTTAATCTCATTGAAGCACATTTTACTTCATAATGACAACCATGTATGCCGGATTTTTGAAAATCAAATCACAGAAGGGGCAAAGTATAATTTAAACGAAAAATGAGTTTCTTTAACTACCACTTAGTGGTTTCACTATTCATCAAAAATTGATGTTTTTCAGAAAGATACCAAAACTTCACCCTAAGATATATTTGATATTCCGAATTAAAAAATGATGCCTATTTTACAAAATTAAAAACATGTAAGTTGCATTAATTAATTTAATAACTAATTCCCGATGTCATGACAAATAGCGTGTTTTTATGAAACAATAAGTATCAAAATATTGACACTAGTTTAAGTCCAATTTCAAAGTGAAATTGATTCCAATGACCACCATTGGATAAAATGGTAAAAATATATTCTAATTTCACTTCAAACCCAATTCAAAAGTTAATCTAATCATATAAATAAATTAGATTAAAAAGTGGTTTTGAATTAAAATACAACATTTTTCACTATTCATTAAAAATGAACTTTATCGGAAAAATACCAAAAATTCACACAAAGTAAATTTTGATGTCCCAATAATAAATAATAAGTTTATTTTGAAAAACATAGCTTATAAAATTGTCAAAATATAGATTTAAAAAGGGTTTTCCATCAAAAGACAGTAAAACAATCTTTTAAGAATATTAGTGTATTCCATGCATAAGATTGTATTTATTTTCATTTTAAGCCTCTAAAAAACTATCTTAATCATTAATAGACATAGATAATAATATCTATTATTCATTACTTACTTGGGATGTTACATCCTTCCCCACTTTAGAAAATTACATCCCCGCAATTTATTTACTTATCGAATTAATGGGGGTACTTATCCCTCATTGCATTTTCCGATTCCCATGTTGCCTATTCCATCATGTGGTTTTTCCACAAAACCTTTACCTGATTAATCACCTTATTCCGTAACACTTGCTCCCTGTGGTCAAGAATATGGACCGGTTGTTCGTAATAAGATAGGTTCTCTTCCAGCTGAACTACCTCTTGACTCAAAACATGAGATGGATCTGGCATGTACTTTCTCAACATCGAAACATGAAAAACATTGTGTACCTGAGATAATCTTGGAGGTAAAGCTACCCGGTATGCAACTGATCCAACTCTCTCCATAATTTCATATGGTCCTATGAACCTTGGACTCAGCTTTCCTTTCTTACCAAATCGCATCACACTTTTCCATGGTGATACTTTGAGAAAAACATGATCACCTATCTCAAAAGAGAGATCCTTCCTCATGTTGTCCGCATAACGCTTCTGCCTACTCTGAGCTATTCCCATGTGTTTCTGAATCAGCTAATCTTTTTCTACCATCTCTTCTACCAATTCTGGTCCCATCAACTTCCTTTCACCCACTTCATCTTAGAAAGCTGGAGTTCGACACCGCTTCCCATATAGTTCCTCAAATGGTGCCATCTGTATACTAGAATGAAAACTGTTATTATATGAAAATTCAACCAAATAAAGATGTTGGTCCCAACTTCCCTGATAATCCATCGAACAAGCTCGTAGCATATCCTCTAAGGTCTGAATTGTTCGTTCTGACTGCCCATCTTATTGAGGATGAATTGTTGTACTAAAATTTAATTCAGTACCCAATGACTTCTGAAGGCCTTTCCAAAAGTTAGAAGTGATCCTGGGATCACGATCAGATACAATGGAGAGGGGAACTCCATGTAACCTGACTATCTCTTTATGATACAAACGAGAAAGTTTATCGAGGGAAAAAGTATCTCGTATAGAAAGGAAATGTGCAGATTTAGTCAAGCGATCAACAATAACCCAGATTGCATTATTACATCGAGATGTCTTCGGTAATCCCACAACAAAGTCCATGGATATATTCTCTCATTTCCACTCTAGCACTGGTAAAGGCTGAAGCATCCCTTTCGGTAACTGCTGCTCTGCTTTAACCTGCTGACAAGTCAAACACTTCACAGTAAAATCAGCAATATCTCTTTTCATTCCATCCCACCAGTAATACTCCCGCAGATCTCTATACATCTTAGTACTTCCAGGATGAACTGAAAATGGAGAACTATGAGCTTCACATAACAACCCTCTCTTTAACTATGAATCACAGGGCACACACAATCTCTTCCCGAAACTCAAAACACAATCACTATCAATGTTGAATTAATGCAACTTACCTTTCTGAACCAGCTCTACCTTTTTATGCAAATCACTATCTTTCTTCTATGCTTCCTTGATTCTATCTGATAGAGATGATCTCACTGATACCTGAAACAAAACAGAAGAACCTCTTGTGCCAAAAACTTTTATGCCAAAATTCATCAAATCCTTAACCAAAGGATCACATTCCAAATGCATCATTGTTAATGAAGCATTACTTTTTCGACTCAAAGCATCATCCACTTTATTTTATTTTCCTGGATGGCAATGAATTGTACAATCATAATCCTTGATTAATTCTAGCCATCTCCTTTTTCTCATTTCAACTCTTTCTGAGTGAATATATACTTTAAACTTTTGTGATCAGAATATATTTCACACTTTACTCCATACAAATGATGCCTCCAAATTTTTAAAGTGAAAGTAATAGCAGCCAATTCCAAATCATGTGTAGGGTAATTTACCTCATGAGTTTTCAACTATCGTGAAGCATAAGCAATTACCTGATCATTCTGCATTAGGACGCAACCAAGTCCTTTCAATGAAGCATCGCTGTATATAACAAACTCACCATTCCTAGAAGGCAGTGCCAAAATTGGAGCATTCACCAATCATCATTTCAATTCCTGAAAACAATCATCACATTCTTTTGTCCAGATAAACTTAACACCCTTCCGAGTTAGCTTAGTCATTGGACTAGATAACCGTGAAAACATTCTAACAAACCTTCGGTAATATCCTGCCAAACCAAGGAAGCTACGAATCTCAGATACATTTGTGGGTCTTGTCCATTCTTCAACAACCTTTTTTTTTGCTGGATCAACAGTTATCCCATCTTTAGAAACAATATGACCAAGGAAAGAAATTTGTTGCAACCAAAACTCACACTTGCTAAATTTTCCATATAGTTTCTTTTCTTTTATGGTTTTCAAGATAACCCTTAAATGTCTTTCATGATCCTCTTTACTTTTAGAAAACACCAAAATATCATCAATGAAAACCACCACAAACATATCCAAGAACTCATGGAAAATTCTATTCATTAAGTCCATGAATACAGCAGGTGCATTGGTTAGCCCAAAGGTCATTACTACAAATTCATAATGGCCATATCTTGTATGAAACGCAATCTTCGGAAAGTCTGCTTCCTTTAGCTTCAGCTGATGGTACCCCGATCTCAAGTCAATCTTTGAAAAATACTCAGCTCCCTAGAGCTAATCAAACAAATCATCGATATGAGGCAAATGATATTTGTTCTTAACAGTGATGTTATTCAAGGCTCTATAATCAATGAAAAGTCTCATTGAACCATCTTTCTTCTTAACAAATAAAACAGGAGCACCCCATGGTGATGTGCTAGGTAGAATGAAACCTTTCTCTAATAAATCTTGAAATTGCTCCTTCAACTCTAAAAGTTCAATTTGAGCCATTCGATAAGGGGGTTTTGAAATTGGCTTAGCTTCAGGAACTATGTCAACAGTAAACTCAACTTCCCGATCTGGTATTATTCAAGGAAACTCATCAGGAAAAACATCAGGATACTCATTTACCACTGGCACATCATTAATCTGAACAGTTCATTTATTTTCAATGATGTGTGAAAGGTAACATTCATTTCCATATTTTACAAGTTTCTCGGCCTCTTGATAAGTTATCAACAGTAAGGGTTCATTCTTGTACACAAACTGAAAGTCTTTCTGAAAAGAAACTTCTTTAGATCTACAGTCAATCTTAGCATGGTAAATAGATAGCCAATCCATACCCAAGATAACGTCAAACTCTACTAGAGGTAGAACAATAAGGTTAGCAAGTAGGTTCTTTCCACAGATAAGGATAGGAAGATTCTTATAAATTCTTTTTGCCTCAATATTTCCCCTAGGTGTTTTTACCAAAAGTTCAGGAGTCATTTCTTGAGATGGTGTTCCCATTTTACTAGAAATGGTTTCAGAGATGAAAGAATGTGTAGACCCCGAATCAAACAACACACTGGCATAATCTGAAAAAACAAACAAAGTACCTGATACAACTTCATTTGATGGCCCGACATCTTCTGAAGTAGTTGCAAAGGATTTCCCCACCAATTTCTGCTAGTAATCTAACTACTTCCCATCACTCAAGCTCTTTGTCGGACAGTCGTTTGCATAGTGACCCATCTCATTGCACTTATAACATTTCACTAGCGGTAAATCAAATTTGGTCTTACCTTCACCTTGATCCTTTTCAGTGCAATCATGAGCCTTATGTCCCATCTTACCACATCAGTAGCACTTTCCATAATTCAAAAGACATTCCCCAGCATGCCTTTTTCCACATTTATCACAAACTGGAAACTTATTTTTCTTACCATCAGACTTTTTTGAAGAATTATTACCTTTCTCCTGCCACCTCGGTCTCTTCTTCTGTTGGTTGTTATAGAACACTTGATCATCGGAAAACTCCATTTCCACCTTCTCAGCACATCGAACAAGCTTTTCATAACTTTTAAACTCATGAGAAGCTAATGCCCTTCGATATTTTGGCATTAATCCTGAGTAAAAACGATTGATTTTACTATCAAGGTCTCAGATAAAATTTGGAACATACCTTGCCAATCGAGTGAACCTTTCTTCATAGGAAGCCACTGAGTCTTCCTCTTTCCTCAATTCCAAGAATTTCTTTTCCATACTAATTCGAACAGCCTTAGGAAAATAATTCTCAAGAAACATACCTTTGAATTCATCCCAGTCAAGAGCATCAATATCATCAGCGTCCCTGATATTTTTAACCATAGACCACCACTGATCTGCCTCACCCTCCAAATGGTAAATATCAAGACTAACCTTTTGATTGTTTGAACACCCCATGACATCAAAAATCTTCTCCAGTGCTTTAATCCACCCTTCAGCTAGCACAGGGTCAGATGATCCTCTGAATGATGGGGGATGTTGCCTCATGAAATGTTCCACCACTGACATGTTCCTCTGCGGTTGATCTGGCTGATCTCGTGAATGGATACCACCGCCATTTATCACTTGAGTCAACTGCGCCATTACTGCAACAAACTGTTCAGTTCCAATTCCGACCATCTCAGGTTGCTGATTCGGAAGGTTATTTCCTTCCGCATTCCTTCCTAGCACTGCTTCCCTATTTCCTATGCGGAAAACCATTCTGAACAAACATGTCTTAGATGAAGAAACATGGTAATCTTCAAATACTATATCACTTCAATTTGACCATAAAAAAATATTTTTGGATAATCATTTAATAGAATTCTAACTCCTAAAGTTATCTAAACCGACCTCTGATACCAACTATAAGGCCCCAGCCTTAAACCTTACTTAATCGTGAGTTTTTACAAGATTACACATTGAGGATCTTTTCGGGTGTAGAGTTTTAGAGAATTAGATCATAAAACTTGAATTACATTCCACATATAAACAAAGTGGTTACATAAAGATAATATTTTTCTTTCCCATCATTGGAAACATATTTAAAATAAATCATGGATTCTTTCTTGACAGTTCCTTAACGTTACACTCCTTCGCGTTACCCAATGTATTGGAGAGCTATATCGGGCTCACCCACCCTTAGTTTATCACGGAACCACCTGTCTTCATAATAATGCCCAAGAACCTCAATATAATCGTATCACATAAAACATGCATAAAGGAAACATAACATTTCCACCTTTCAATCACAAGATATCAATACAACACATTGATATAAAAACATTATGAAAACCATTTTCAATACCAAAATAAAAGAAATGTAAAAAATGGAGTTTATTTTTCTTTTAAAAAAAAGGTATGGCTTCTAAAGAAAGCCGAAACTCAAATAATGGTCACGGCGGTGGAGAAGCCGTTGTCGCCACATACGTATGAAAAAAACATTCCCTTTTTTTGTTTAGTAAACGCTTCATACAAAAACGAATCCTTTTGAATAAACATAAAAGTCAAAGGGTTTTATACACCATATAAAAGAATGTTGTGTATAAAACAAAATATGCCTCAATGAAATGAGATTGAGACGAAGTCCCATACCTCGGGTCCGACTTGAATCGATCGTTATTTAATGTCCTGAATAATAAAATTGAGTTAATTTCTACTTGTTTAAGAACCTTTTTCATGTTCATTATTCCTTTTATATCACTTATTTCCATGTCATGAACACTAAGTAATTATTTAAGTTAATAAGGGTCGTTTTAACGATCATTGGTACTTGAGTCAAAAATAAACCATTTATAATTACATGTTGTTCATGTATCCATTATATCCAGAATTATAATAATTATGTATATATCATATATATCCAGTATATAAATTTATTTATAATATTACATAATCATTTAGAGGTAAGAAATGAAATGCACCGTTCATGGAGACGGTAAGCTGTACGTACGCATGAACGCTACTTTCATTTCTATTTCGTATTTTTATAGAATGGGATCATAATGATATAAAATTATATTATAATTCCAGTATAATATCATATATAATATCATAGTTCCATCCTTTATACTTCCCACATATGGTATTTAACGAATCAAATAACTTTGTGGGGGCGGTAGTCCGCACTTCCTTAAATGAAGATATCGCGTTTACCCATAATGGAAACCATAAAGGTATACCCAAAATGAAAAATAAAGAAGCTTAAGGAAAACATAAACATATTATATATCATATATAAATATAGTGAAATCTTAATGGCCACCTTTGAAGGTGTTAAAAGAATGTTGAACACTCATCGTTTCGGGAGGCATAAATTCACCATCCACAGAAACGGTATGTCCTTTAACCATTAGATGTAGGTGTGTGTAAGTGTAGATCGAATCCTTCTTATAACTGCATAATAGTATATTGAGTATACTGGATTTGTTACAAAATAAAAGAATAAAAAGAGTTTAGGGGGTTGGAGAAGCAAAATCAAACAAAAGGACTCAAAAGAAGACATTACCTTAAAATCGGGTAACTCTCTTAGATTTTAGCTCAAAGGCTTCCATGGGAAGACTTCTGCCCAAATTGAGGCTTCAAGGAGTAATAGAGGGATTCGGAGAGCCAAAATGGGCAGGGTTTGGCCGAGCCAAAGGCTTTGGGAGTGTGGGTAAGGAGGTAGAGGTGGGGGCCTTTTATAAGAGGAGAGGAGGGCACTCTTGGAAGGTAAAGAAAAATCACTTTATTTTAAAATGGTATTCAGATTTAAGAGGTCCCACATTGATGTGTTTCGAGTATAAGGTGATAAGGGTTCTAAATCCACCCATCCAATAGGTTTTGGCCATGTGTAGGTCTTATATTTTACATTATCATTCCATTTTATTTTAATCGTTAAATAATGAGGTCATCGCTGCATCATCATGATGTCATAAATAATTTAATTTATTTAAAGTATAAAAATTATAAAAAAATACTATGATGTAGGAAATCTTATTAGATTTCCAATGACTATTTATAATCAAACATCTTATCTTTATAACCCCATGTAAAGTTTTTTTAGTAAAACCTCTCATGTTTGTTTCATTTTTACTTTAACATTAAATAAAAAGTTATTTATGTCATTTCCCAACCAAAGTGGCTCCATGGGGTCCCCAAGTTGACCCATGGATTTTCTTGGTCGTCCATGACACATACAATTATGGTAGTACATGTGTCAAGCTCATCTCATATTTTTAAAACATTATTTTTACCTTAAACTACACTAATAACCACTAATCGCGATTAAGAACATAAAAGTTACTATTCACCAAAAAATCATTTTAATCTCATTGAACCACATTTTACTTCTTAATGACAACCATGTATGTCGGATTTTTGAAAATCAAATCACAGAAGCGGCAAAGTTTCATTTAAACGAAAAATGAGTTTCTTTAACTACCACATAGTGGTTTCACTATTCATCAAAAATTGATGTTTTTCAGAAAGATACCTAAACTTCACCCTAAGATATATTTTATATTCAGAATTCAAAAATGATGTCTATTTTACAAAATTAAAAACATGTAAGTTGAATTAATTAATTTAATAACTAATTCCCGATGTCATGACAAATAGCGTGTTTTTATGAAACAATAAGTATCAAAATATTGACACTAGTTTAAGTCCAATTTCAAAGTGAAATTGATTCCAATGACCACCATTGGATAAAATGGTAAAAATATATTCTAATTTAACTTCCAAAAAAATTCAAAAGTTAATCTAATCATATAAATAAATTAGATTAAAAAGAGGTTTTGAATTAAAATACAACATTTTTCACTATTCATTAAAAATGAACTTTATCGGAAAAATACCAAAAATTCACACAAAGTAAATTTTGATGTCCCAATAATAAATAATAAGTTTATTTTGACAAAAATAGATTATAAAATTGTCAAAAGATAGATTTAAAGATGGTTTTCCATCAAAAGGCAGTAAAACAATCTTTTAAGAATATTAGTGTATTCCATGCATAAGATTGTATTTATTTTCATTTTAAGCCTCTAAGACACAATCTTAATCATTAATAGACAAAGATAAAAATATCTATTATTAATTACTTACTTGGGATGTTACAATATATGGAATTGTTTTTGATAACAGACTTGAACTAAATTCCCATGGGAAATATCCTTTTGTTTTTTCAAAAACGTTTTATCTTCTCAAAATGCCATGAAATTTTAAAAGAAAATAATATTTTTTGAAATAAACTTGGAAACAAGTAATGTAATCTTCATGGATATAATGCGTCAAAAAAGCGTAAAAATCCATTCACGGTGTATAAGTTAAAAACACATTCTTCTCGTACTTTTGTCGAAAAAGTCAAAAAGTACATCTTATGATAAACCTAATAAAGATTCTTTCATAACCAATTTTAAAAGTCTAATTGAGTAAAAATTTATTTAAACATACATATAATAATATTAAATATTTTATGACAATTTTCTTAGAAAACGTGGAAATATTTGACAAATATACACCCAGTAAATACTCATGTATAAACAATCTCAGATAAAAATGACATAGAAAAATTATTCCTTACCTAGTACATTTCGTTAGTTGAGGGTGTTTCCACCTACATTATAGTGATTAAATAATGTTATTAAATTATTATATGACTCTATACATATTTATTATATCATATATGATCTTATTATATCATTTTGTTTATAGTATTTCAATATTACAATTATTTTGGGTATTAACTGCTTTGTTTTCACATTCTTTTTTTTCATGTAATTATTGTTTTTTATGAATAGGATGTATTTTATTCTTTAAATTATGTTCATTATTATTATTTTTACCCATTATATAAGTTTTATAACCATTCATAAATTTTCAACGTGGAGAACGAATCTCACCGCATTGTGGAGGCGGTAGGTCGTACGTACGTACAAGTGACGATATCATTCTCTTGAGGGTTAAATGGTATGTTATTAGATGGTATATTAATTATATAGAATAATTTATTATGTTATATTAATTTATTAAATATATTATTCTCATCATTATACTGATCCTAATAAATTATTTTTGAATAAAAAATTACACCATTGTCTGGAGATAGTAAGTCGTATTTACACACACATGGTTATTTTATTATTCGTAGGTTGGATAAAAAAGTGATAAGGATGTTCCATTTTTATAATAACATCTAATAATGTATAATATAATGTATTTATTTCTTTAGTATGGAATCATCATAGAAAGAGTAAGTATAAGAAAAAAATAAATTGAATTGAATTGGTAAAGCAATCACATCTTCTTTGTTGGACATCCTTTGGATCTCTTCTTATGGACAACAGGGATTGAATTTTTGTAAAACCTAGTCCTCAAGAAGTTACCAAATAATGTTATAGAATGATTTGGTATTTTTTGGTCGACCTATAATTCTCAAGGTGTTGTGAGGAAATTTGGGAGGATATGCCTTTTTATAAGAGAGGAAGAGGGGCACTTTATCAAGGCATTGAAATATTATTTTATCACAAATTTATTTTAGTTTTCAAATGGTACAAAACTAATTTAATTCAATGATAATATGAATATTTTTATAAATCTTCTAAACCAATTGGTTTTATACATGTTTAAGTTTCATTATTTAACCATATATTTTCAGTTTAACCCTATGTTAACTAATTTAACTCTTAACATGTCTTCTTTATATTCTAACTATATGGTTAAAATAGTTACATTAAAATTATAATAGAATATATAGTGATTAATTAATGATATTTTAAACAATATCTAAGTCATTTGGATGAATATTATATTTTTAGTACTATTATATTACTTAATAAAATAGCATTTGATTTAAAAACTCATTTATCTCAATTTTTTACTATTCATATCTTGACATTCTAAAAATCCATAACAACATAATTTTACCAAAAATCATCATTAATTAAAACCTAACATGTCATAATATTTCTTAAAATTCTTGTATGGAAAAAAATGTTTCAAAATAATTTTTTTAATATTTATAATCTCATTCAGTTAAATTATTCATTAGTTAGGTAATCACTACATCATCATTGGGTCACAAATAAATTTATTTATTTGGACTCTAAAAATTAAAAAAAAAATACCTTGAGGTAGGAAATATTATTATATTTCAAATTAAAATTTATAGTGGAATTTATATCATGTATAACCCCATATTAATATTTTTTTATAATGAAGATGCAACTTTATGTCTTATTTCTTTTTATTTTAAATTAATTCTTATAAAATGTCATTTTCACATCCATGTGGTTCCATGGGAACCATAAATCAACCCAAGGGTGCCCATGGTCGGAAATATATATTTCAAATAGGATTATGACATATGTTATAGTAGTTTAATATAATTATAATATTATTTTTTACCCTTATTTTCCATATATACCATTTAACCATGGTAATATTATAATTACATAAGTTACTATTCACAATTTCTAAAATTAAAAGGTCCCTATTTAAAAAATTTGACCCATATTATAAAAAGTATGGAATAAATTTTCCATATTCAAAACATCAATGTTTCAGTAAATAATTTAAAATTAATTCCCATTGTTAAAACCAAAAAGTGAGTTTTTAAGAAGTAATAATTTACAAAAGATTGACATGTGTTTATGTCCAATTTAAAAGTGAAATTACATACAATGAAAAAAATTGGATTGAATGATAAAAATAAAATTCAATTACTCTTTAAAATAAATTAAAAATATTATATATCTATATGAAATAAATTGGATGAAATGGCAGTTTTGAATTAAAATGAAGTATTTTTCACTATTCATTAAAATTTGAATTTTATCAGAAAATTTCAAAAAATTCAAAACAAGTTAATTTTTATGTCCCTATTCCCTAAAATAAGTTTATTTTGTAAAATTTATCTTATAAAACTATCAAAAAAAATATCTAAAATGGGTGCGCTATCAAAAGGCGCTAAACATCATTTTTTGAAAAATACTTATTTTATCCAAAAAAATTGATTTTGTTCACATACCATGTTCTATAAAATGTGTATGATGAATTATAATGATAAATAAAATTACAAATGTGGTTAATAATATTCATAATGTCTAGTTTATATCCCATTAACTAATAATATTTTAATAATATATCATTGATTAGTGAAACTTGGTTTCGCGTAAAACGTAAGCTATTGAGGAAGGTCGCTCTTGTGTGTAATGCAAGACAAGTCATTATTGCCTAGATTGAAATATTCTTTTGGTTTTGGGTATAACATAACCAATAATTAGATAATTTATATGTTGACCAAAATCTACACTCAGTTTTTCGTGATTTAATTCTATAAAAATAACTTACAATTGTGTGCAACACAAATATAAAATTTTTTTGTGTATAATGAATGAAAATACGATGATGCGTATAGTGAAAGATAATATTGGTGTATCATAAAAAATCACATAAATTAAAAGAATCTATCTGATAAAATATCATTGTGTTATAAGATGAATACGTTTTCATCTTATTATTGTTACATTATAAATTATTTTGATTTTGATATAATAAAATAAAAAATGTATTTATAGGTAATATTAAAATTCAATTAATGAATTTATTTTGATTCATTGATTGTTTTTTGAAAAATTGACATTTTAATAACATATACTTATAAAATAAATTTTATTATTGATGAATTATCACATTATTTTTATGAAGTCATATGTAATTTTTATAAGGGTTTGAAAACTATTATGGTAAAAAATATGACATTTCTCAATAAATTTCCATTATAACATTAAAAGTGAAAATTACCATATTTATAAAATTATTTAGATAAAATTAGTATTATCATTGGAATCATAATTTCACAGTTATACAATGGTTAATGTTTTATAATTTTCTAAGGCGGTCAAAAGTTTCTGTAAAAATTATTTACAGTATAAATATATGCCATGTATTGTTATATCATAATACCCCATATGTTATGTAATAAATAAATTAAAATGTATCTAAAAACAAATTTATGTTTCACATTTAATATAAAGTTATATAAATTTTACATTACAAACATTTTATTTTCGTTATGAATCATCACAACCTCTACTATATTTTATGGTTTTAAACTTATTTACTTAATTACATAACTCAAATACTCATAACTAAGGGAAATATTATAATAATTAAACCCATTTACATATAAATTATTTAAGACCAATTCCCTCTAGTAGAAACCATGGTGAAAACCCATGAGATAGTTTTTAGTTTTGACTACGTTATTATTTAGTGTCCAAATACTAGGTTGGTGAAAAATTAATGATTTCCACACTCATTTAAAAAATAAATAAACTAATGATACCATTTAAATTTATTAAAAACCTTGGATAATGTCCTTACTATACCATACCCTCTATATATTCCTCTCAGGGTTCCCCCAATATTTCAATAAGCTCCTCCCAAACATTTGGAATCACCATCTCAAGGTAATTTTCCTCTTATTGTCCTCTTTATTTAATAAAATTCATTATCATAAGCCTTTATTATCCAATTAATAATGATTGTATATGTTCTTAAATATCCCCCTAACATCCCAATTGATTTATAAATTATGATATTCCAATTTTAGTCTCATAAAACACTCCCTTGAACATTTATATTCCCCGGTTATGCTGTCGAAATTTCACCACAATTTTCCATGCCATACAGTTGTGTAGTCAATATCCATACCCACTTGTTATTAAGGGTGTTAAACATTGTGAATATATTTTTTAATTTTGGAATTAAATGTATTTATTACACACTCCTTGTTCATGGAATAAAATGTGATGATAAATGACTCCATGTTTTATGATCTATGTGGAAAATGTATACATGTGAATGAAATGAATGTAACAGGTTCACCATGAATTATATATTAGTCAAATGCATTGGGTAATGATTTAGTGTCAGGAGATATCATTAATGTGATTAATAAGTGAACTGAATCTATTATGGGAATTTTTCTAGCATGACGTCTTGGATGTTATCCTTGACCTATGTTTATAACTCTGTGTTTTATGTTTCTGACACATTTCCCATAGTGCCATTATATTATAATGCTAAATCATGTCATATTGTTCATGTTTATGATTATCCCCTTTTCTGGGTCATATATACATAGGTGTTTAAGATGAAATAACTACTTCATGTTATTCCATGTTTAATCTCTTACCATGATTTATATCTCACCCCTTTCTTATGTTCGTCAACATGTTATCCCATAATGTTTTAAGTATGATGGAATATTAAGATCATGTTAAAGATGTTTTAAATATGGGAAATTTAGTACATATTTTATGTGGCAATATAACGAATATAATTACCTATGAAACTAGACTTATTGATCTTTCATGTTCTATTATATATAATTTTAGGTAATAAATCATGAATTAATTTGAAATAATGAGCTGAGTTGTCAAATATTCCATGTGTAAGCCCAAATAATATAATTTTTTCTCCTAGAAGCACCCATGAAACTTCCACACATTATCCAAAATCATATCATCTTTTCTCCATAGAGAAATGGGGGTTACCGAGTTTTATAATCCTCATTCACTCCATAATTTTACCAAGAAGATCCTCAGTTTTCCCAAGTGTAAGCCCCATCCATTCATGAGTAGCATGGTGTAAAATTCCATATCCGAATTTCTTAGTAATACAAGGATAAACATCATGAAAATAGACTAATCACAAGGCATTAAACTATTTACATATAATTTGTGATAAACACATGATTCCCCATGGATAGTCATCAAGGGATTCAAACATATCTCTCAAAATGGGATGATCCTCCTAGTTCAAGCAGTTTCTATGCATAATCCTCAAACCATCCTTCCTCACCAAGGGTTGATCCTCTCGTTTCATGTAGCTTCCATTGATATTCCCCACACCATCCTTCCCTACCATGGGATGATCCTCCTACTTTAGGAATACCACATGAATAAGCAACACACTGTCCCCAACTAACGCTCCTTCCATAACATGACTATCATTATCACATGATGTTAAACTGAATGGAATAATCGTTTAATATACTACATCGAACAATAAGGATTTTGATCCCTATTTCCCAACAGGGAATATAGAACACCAAAATGAGGTCCAATTCTAACCACTAAATACACATGGGTGACCACCATGAGGTTCAATCCAAAAACCCCCATAATTATCACAAAATATTAATGTGTGATCATCTCTCACTTGTTTAAACACTGCCTATCATCACCACTAGCCCTCATGTGTGAAATCTTCCCATATGGACACACATAACCAAATAATGATGTGTGAAAACATCCCAGATGGAGACACACATAACCTAGAAATAAATTGTGAAATCATACCCCTAAGAGACACACTCAATCAAATTCCAAGTGTGAGTTCTTCCCCCTAGAGACATTATTAACCATCAAGTGTAAAATCCCCCCCTTGGGAAATACATAAAAACAACCCTATCCACATAAAATGTTAAACATATGAACCACATAAAATGTCAACCCTATACAATAAAAATGAGATACCTATGGTAAAATCCTTACATTCCTTACACCCCTAACATCAACAACCACATGGTGGACATCGTATTCCTTAGGTGTTTTGCAAAGAAGCCTCTTAGTAGAGATGTGTAACACCCCAAGATTTTGTGAAATATATATATTTCAGTTAAATTTAATATTTTATGATTTTTCTTGTTGTAGGAAATAGTTATTTTATGTCATTTAACATGTAACACTGAGTTTTTCAGGTGTTACATTCAATAATCAGTATATCTTGAATAATATTCAATTCCAAGTTCAAATGAAACGTAACATAATATTGAAATATTATTATTTAATAGTTATCACCTAGCTGTTGGCATAGAAGTTATGTATAGGACTAACTAAATTATGAATATGTATTTTGTACACATGTATATATATTGAATTATTTGGTGACCAATATAGAGAGCTAGCCATAAAATAAATGGATATTACATCATTTTAGAAGAATATTTAGTACATGGCAAAAATACATTCCCAAAGATCATACTATTTTAGTTTCTTTGGATACATGGAAACCAAATCTTATTACAAGGTGAAAGATCTTCATAAACTCCCATAATGATCTTACCCTTTAGTAATTCTCCATAAAACCTTTCTACATAACCATAGAAAGGTAACATAACAATGTGGTGAGCTTAAATGCTCAGTAACAATAAATAAATGAAATTCGTATGTTTGACATGAAAAAAGGGTATAGAAAATTATCATAGCATTTGAAGATCATACCCAAAAAAATTATTGATTATAATAATGATCCATGGTTCATAAGACATGTATCATAAGATAATTAAGATCAAATGTCAGGAAATCATATCATATAAATAAGACATTGAATTTATGGCATGATTTTTTTTAAAACATTTTTAAACTGTATAATTAGAAGTATGTTCCCTCATTAAATTAAGGACATGAAATCAATACCCCACATAAATTTATAATCATTCAATAAGGTACGTACATAAAATTTTGAAAGTGTAATCAGGTTCACAAATAACCTTATGGACCTAAAACCAATTCCATGCATAATATTCTGAAAATCTAATCAGGTTCACACATAACATCATGAACATATATTTAGGTTCATGTATAAACATATAGACATAAAACAAATTCCATCAATAACATAGTGAACATATAATAAGGTTCACTCAAAACAGTGTGAATAGGTAATTAGGATCCTGCATAAACTTATGTAGATGAAACTAGGTCCATCAATAACATTGTGAATGTTTAATCAGGTTCACCCATAACATTTATAATCATGAGTCATCCATCATTACACAATTCATTGGGGAGAGATATATGTCCCACCCGTTTCATAATAAAATCATTCATACATGTGCCACAAGATAATAAACGATTCATCATATCATGACCCATAAAAATATATTGGTTTTATATACATAAAATGAAAACCCATGAGATGAAATGGGAATCATTAACATTTAATCACATAAGAAGATATGAAAAGAGATAAGTTTCATAATCACTTCATGGAATCTTAACTCGATAAATTAAGTCAGTTTCAAAAGTATAAAACCTATTGAAGTGAAATAGGTTTCATAAACATCATGATATCAAATAATAAACCATTCATAGAATAAATATGAATGTATCCTCTATCTTCATTCCAAGAGAGTAATGAGTGACCAGAAAAAATTTCATCTTATATAGAAATTAATTTGGAAATATTGTTTGAAAAAAGTTCATTAAGAATGAATCATTTATTCTATTAAAAAAAATATTTTGAATACATAAAACCATATTAATGTCATTTTCTTAGAAAATAAATTAAAAACTTATTAATAATACTTGAAATTATTCTGAAAACATTTATGTTTGAAAATATATAAATTAATATTTAAAATATTTAAAAACACAACTTCTTTGAAGATACTTTGAAAACATATAATGAATGATTAAAAATGTTCTGAAACCCATTTCATTGAAAATAATTTCAAAAACATATGAATAATTATTGAAAACATCTTTTAAATCATTTTTCCTTGAAAATATATAATATAATCTTCAAAACATTTTGAAAAACATTTTCCTTGATAAATTATAAAATATTCTTGAAAAAAATTTAAAATCATTTTCAATGAAATTCATTTTTTAAAGAATCATATAATTTATAATTTAAACATGAAAATAAATCATCAAATTTTAGATGGAAGATAAATATAAACATGTCACATGATGAAAAAAGAACATTACTTTTCCCTGGATAAAAGGATAAAAATGTAACTCATTCGGAAAGAGAATAGAATATTCCTTTGAAAAAATTAGTGAAAGTAAAAAATGAAAAAATTTCTTTTAATGATTATAGAATATTAGTGTAATATTATTTCAAAACCTTTTTATAAGACATGGTTTTGAAAGAGCACAAATTTATGATTAAAATGAGGGTAAAGTCATAATTTCATTGAAACACATTTTTAAATATCATATGTACCAAGAAGTATATAAATGGTATCAATATATTATTTTATTATTAGTATCTAGATAATAATATAATCCATTAATATTCTTGAGATATGTTCATTATTATTTCATTAAATAAGAATAAAAATAAACAATCTCGAAAAGTGATGAGATTGTTTCAATAAAATCCTATAATATATTAATGTCAGATCATACTATCCATTTAATAATTAAAAATTACATGAATCCAAAAATACCATTAATATTATAATATTCATGATATAACATGTAAAATATATGAATATACACTTCAAAAAAGAATTTTAGAGCATAGAAAAACATGATTCTCAATATGGAAAATGGAGAAAACACTATTTTATTGATTTGGTATATTTTGAATCTTAAACCTCAAGAAATATAGATCGTATTATGTATATTCAATTAACCATTATTTTAAGAATAATTATCATTATATACATCCATGGAAAGTACAAACAACACAAAAAAAATGGGAGGTGAAAAAAGAATTTATCTCGGGTGAACATGTTTTTCAGGGGCGGAGCTCTCGGGTGCCGACATCCATGGATTAGGGTTCAATGGTCCTTGCACAGTTCCACCACTCCCCCCCCCCTCAGGGGGGGGGAGGGGGTCTTCCAACGCCCATTGATAGAGGTTGACCATCACTCTTCACCCCCTTCTTGAACCCAAATTTCATCCCTCTCTTTCCCCTGATAGTTGTTAGTCTGAAGGTCCTGGAGTTGATCAATGTAGCCCCATAGTTGTCGATTTCACATCTAGAGTTCACTAAATCATCCTCATTGCTCAATATGACTCTTATTACAAGATTAAAGGAATGAAATCCATCTTCTAACACATTCCATCACTTCGTCTTTGGTTCCTATGTACTATACAAGCGTGCAATAGTTGGGCTTCTCAACTCTAGACACATCATGATTAGGTTTTTCTCTAAGGATGATCTGATACAAGAATGGTAGTCTCCACCTCATACATACAATACATTTCATTTTCTTCTCTTTTGATGGACTTATGAATTCCAAATGAAACTTTATTCATGAATATTGGTGGTATGGGTATGATTACAAGAACTTATTATTCCATTCCAAAATCCATCGATTATTTGAGTGATTGGAGATCTTGTTAGTAGATATCTCTTCTAGGATAGTAGGACTTGGGTTTTATGACATCCAATTTCTTCCAAGATATGCATTAAAGTCAAAATGTCAAAGATTCCAGTGGAGTTCTTATGGGTTTATGTATGGAAAGGGTTCTTCCATAAGCAGTTGGTTATATTTGAATCTTAGTGAAGATTCTGTACCCAGTGCCAGAAATTGGGGCATATATAGAGGCTATCATGAGTGGATAGATGTTGCAGTAGTAGTCAGGCCTGATTCTAGGAGAGTTTCAAACTATTGGTGTTATTCAGTTAGTGTCCATAGTTAGTGGAAAAATCATAGGTTGCAAACTGTTTGAAACAAATCAGCCGCACAAGTAAGATACTGAGTAGCTGAATTTGCAGGGGGAGTCAAGGGGGTGTCCATCCAGGCCAATGACATGTCTATGGATCAAAATTTTTATGAAATTTTTAGTAGGTTTAAACATGATCTGAGGTTGTGGAGTCCTGCTAGCATTGTGGCGATACAAGGTAATTTAGTGACTTTAGGTTATGCAGGAGTTATTGGTAGGATGAAGAATGATATTATAACGGACTCGGGTGAGGGCATTGTTAGAAATTTTGTTTCTAATTCCAATATGGATGTTCAATTTAGGTTGATGGAGTTCCCATGATTCATGGTGTTGGTTCTTATGTGGAGGTAGTTTGGTCAACTGTTAGAGGACAAATTGTGGCCACTAAGCTTCCAACCAGATCAAGTCCTAGAATGGATGTGTCTGAAATTGATCTCAACAATAGTTTTGATGGTTTTCTAAATGAATATCTAGTTTAGGAGGTTGAAACCCATTAGATAAGATATCCTATGGATGATCAGCATGCCCAGGGGAGCGTGACTAGTGATGGGTAAATGAAGGGCATCTGTAAAGATCGCAAATATTACTCATATTTACACCACACATTGAGACATGTTCAGAGAAGAAATTAAATTCCAATAAGTTGGATGATGATTTTCTTGGTAAAAAAATTATAATTACTTATTAATTCATACAAAGAAATAATTTAATAGGTTTTGTTTCTTAACTCTACTGAAGAAGAAGCTGCTATGGCGATGGGGAGGTCATTGAGGATGAATCTTAATGAGGTACAGTATAATTGGATCAACAAGAAGGAGTTGATTTTAGTTGGGGATTCAAAAATGGGAAGATCAACCTTGAATAGTACATTTAGTATTATGATAAATTGATGTTAAGACTTGAGGTTCTCTTAACAGATGAATCGGAAACTCAAGTACGCAATATCTTTTGGAAACTATTTAGGGACCAAATTTGGGTAGTCATACATTTTCATTTAATGGTAAGGGTATTTTATTTTGTGTCTGAATCCATGGTTTCTCAATTTTCCAATGATCTGTTTGGAAAAAAATTAATTTTCTGTGAATAAAGAATTTATTTCACGAATATAAAAATTGAGTTTAAATCCCCTTTGTGTCTTGAATCTCGTCGTACTCATTCAAACAAAATGTATAATAGATGTTAATTTATTATAAATCCTTTAAAGAATCATATTCTTAAATAAATTACCATATATGGTTTTATTTTTTAACTTATATTACCTTATTTTTAACCATCATATGTTAAGGTTTCACTACACGTAATATTCTCTTTGTTCATCTTATGTGACTTAATTTGTTATATTATTGGGCTTTATACATATATCATGATTCATTAATGTAAACCAAGATATAAATATCATTTATATCAATTATAAGTGTATTATAATAATCTAAATAATATATATGTTTGAAAATTATTACACATTTAATGTATATGGTATGTCGTATGTACGCCGGAATGATAATTCTGTTTTAATGTAATGTTGAAATAAATAAAGTAAAATACATATATGTATATAAAAGTATATACATATATATTTATTACTATAGAATTAGGATATCATATATATCTTATTCATTTACTAAAACCATCTTTAATAAAATCCATGTAGTATATTAATGAATCATATTTTTTTAGGGATACGTAATCCATACTTCCTCACATGAAATTATCATATTAAAATAAAAAGAAAAGATAAAAATACATTTGTTGTAATAGGAATATAGAATCTTAATGAAATAATAAATTGTATATATAACATATATAAATATATTTTTCATCATAATTTCCTCAATGAGAGGTGGTAAGAAATATTGAACAATCATCATTGAGTGAGCTGGTAGTTTTCTGTACACATAAATTGTATCTTTGTTACCCATTACATGGAGGTGTGTTTAAGGGTAGAAAAAACCATTAGCATAATAAATCATTTTATATTGAGGATACCTATGTTTTTATAAAATAATTTAATAAATATAGTGGAGGTTTGGATAAAGATAATAGAAGGATGGACTTGATAGAAGACGTTATATCTTAATCAGGTAACTCCTTTTGGATTGTGCCAAAAGGATTCATTGGATTTACTTCTTCCTAAGGGATGAATTCTAGTTGGAAAGAAGTAATTTTTGTATGTTCATTGGGAAGATCATTTTCATACCTAGGAGGTCTTAGAGGTGTGAGTAACTGTGAGAGGTGGTGGACCATTATAGGGGAAGAAAAGGACACACTTTTATGTTTTGAAAAAGTGTTATGTGTACACATGATATTAGATAAAAAAGACAAAACATCCATAAAAAATTAAATAATGTAAGGTTTATGGATGAAATATGACTATAAAATGTGTTATATACATGTTTCTAGATCAATTGGGACTCTATGATGATTTTTTTGTCCCTAATTAAACTTAATTTGATATTAATCATTGTGATTAATTTTAATCACATCTATTAATATTTTTTTTCAAAAAATAATTTATATTATTAGAATCTAAAAATTATACTTACTGCAATGGGATATGAATGTTTTTTTAAAATTCAATTCACGAAATCCATAAAATTAATATTTTTTCTAATCTGGTAGATGAGGTTAAATCACAGATTTTTAATTTAGAATGAAATTCAAACATTATTTATGTTTTTATAATCTATATAAAAGTGAAATTTATTCTATTCACATAAATTGTATTAATATATTTATTATTAATCTAATGTGACCCTAAAAAAAATTAAAATATAATTTAAAATTAAATCATTATTTAATATATATGGTATTCTTTAAATAAAAAATTAGCATTTCTAACTATTCAACAAAAAATGTTGTTTCTCAGGAAAATCCCAAAAATTCACTCTAATATAATTACTATATTCTAAATTTAAAAATGAATTTTATTTTATCACATTAAATTTATAAATTTTTCTAAAATTAATTTTATATTTAAATTCGGTTCATTTGAGAAAATGGTATTTTTAATCATAAAAAGATCCTTAACAAAAACTATATCTTTCATTATCAATATGTATTCATTATATAAATCCATTCAGAAAATATTTGATAAGAAGTTAATAATATTAATATCCTTGTGTTTAATTTATTGGTTATATTATATTATTTAAAAACATTATAATAAAATGATGATTTACAGAAACAGAGCTTTGCCTGTAATGTATGATAAGTTAGTGTTATGCATATCACAAGCCCAGTATGTATTATGTGTAGGTTATTCCAAGTCAGTTCCATGTGAATGTAATGATTGAATTAGTTTTTTAATATATATATATATATATAACTATTTCATGTGTCACATAAAATAGAAAATATCGATAAGATAAATTAATTCAAAAAAATTACAAAATCTTGGGGTGTTACATTATATACCCATTAAAATGAATTTCACCCTCAAAATTAATCTTGGTCATCAAAATTTTAATACTTTAATGTTTAATTCATAGAAACCCTAATTGAAAATAATATACTATTACTTAGTTTAAAAAATTAAGTTCTAAATATAGTGGTTACCCAGAGAAACATATAAAATGGTTTCCAAATAAAAGAACAAATGTGGTAAGTGAAAACATGGACATTGAAGAAAAATATATCTATAATGTTATGATAGAATGTGATAGATAAAAATTTGAATAGAAAGATAATAATCAAAGAGCTAATAATCAATGATGAACTAATGGGCCATTGGATTCATTGAAAATTGAGGTACTAGGAAATATGTTTTTCATTCATGATCCCTTTTCCTAAAGTTAAAAAAATATCATCAAAACTTATACCTGCATGATTTCAGGAAAATGTAACCCTTTATTGTCCCCTGATCCACTTCACCCCTTTCTCCAAAAAGGAAGGAGAATTTTTCATTCCCAAAGGAGTAACATATCAAGACATCCATTATAATACATCCCATATGTCATCAGTTATCATCAACACCACAATTTTTTATTTAGGTTATCCAATTTTAATAAATCCTCACTTTGTAAGACAATAAAATCTTCTAACCAACGTCATTGAAATGATTACTTTAACAACCCATAAATGGTTAAACTTATAACCCTTATAAAAGATAAAAATTCAGATATTTACACTGAAATTCATACAGGTGACTTAAAATTTATCCCACATATATCACAAATGACCACTTTTTTGTCAAATTACAATCATGTGAATACCCTTATTTTTTATTATCCTAAAATAGGGTAATAACCATAACTATTACAAATATGTTTTGAAAAGATGCATGCTTCCTTAATCCAATAATTACTGAATATATTATTTAAATCCAATATGTTATAAAATTTATCCTAGATGACAAAGAAGAAATTGTCAATAATATGCTCTATGGTAATCCGTACTGTCCAGTTTACTTACTCATTACAACATATCATTATGTAGATGTCACTATAAAAATGTCTGGGATTAATTAAGTTTAACCATCCCTTAATCAAAATATCACCATTCCATGAAATAATTTTTAAATTCCTTAATGAAATTCCAACATGTATTCTTGAATCATTAATGAAAATATATACCAATGATAATCGTATATTTCAAGATTCATATAACATAATTTATGAATTCCAAAACATAAATACTTCATTCCTCCAAATTTTTTAATAAACCATTATGTAGGACTCGTCAACATATCCCATAATACCATTTCCCTAAAATATGATATATGAATCATGTGTTACGATTCCTCAATCTCAATATAATCATTCTTCTTATTCTTAATATTAACAATACTGGAAGAACATCACATACCGTTCACAAGTCGTTTGAGGTAACTTTATCTTCAGAAGTTTAACCAACACACATACCACCTTCTTAATTATTTTTATGATATTTTCTCTTGGAAATTGGATTCTATTTATTCAAAAATATTCCATATCTGAAACATTAAATTTGAACCATGTTCCTCATAGTTCACTCCATGGAAAAAAACCAGAAGGCATAGTTTGAGAATAATTTATCATATTGGGTTACCATAATGTCATGAAAAAAATACTTACCATGGATCTTAATTATTTAATGTATTACACCTTACTTTTAACCTCAGTTATTCATAGTCTTCCTATATTTAAATATTTAATGATGGTTCATTACGAATTTATAAATTTCCAATGTATGTCCCTCATGAGTATCAAACCAGCTATGCAGCAAGGCCCATTGTTATGTACCATATTACCCCAAGTCAGGCTAAGAATATCTTGTTGGAGTTTTACCCCTATGTACATCTTTTGTAGAGACAAAACTAATTGTATTATCTAGATTGAAATGTATTTCTAGGAAACCACTCACTCTATTAATTACCAAAATTCCCGGACATTTTCCAAAATGTTAACTCGACGTTGTAGTTATCTTTAGAGACATCTCTAGACATATCCTTAAAAATATACCAAGAGATATCACTAATGTTTTCCCATATATGTTTCCAGTGGTTGACTAAAACTTTCCTTTGATACCAACTATGGTACCCAAGGATTAACATACATTGATATTACATCATTTTTAGGAATATTTAGTACATTAAAAAAATACATACCAAAAAACTATAATATTTTACTATCTTTCAAAACAAGGTAACAAAATATCTTATCCTAATGAATGATATACAGAAAATACCATGAATATATCCACATTTTTTACTTCTACCTAAAATTATTCTTCATGACATAGGGATAGGAAATATAAGAAAGGGGTAATCTTAAATGGCCATTAAGGAAAGATAACATAAATGTATAAGAATAACATGAAAAAAAAAGTGTATGGATCTTGAGTAAAACATTTCAAAGTAAAACCATGCATATTAGATATTATAATAAATATTTTTAGTTCATAAAATAGGGAAAATAAGAGAGTTGAGATCACATGTCATGAAATCATATCAAAGGAATAAGACTTTGAATTTGTTGCTTGTACGTTGTTTTATAATGTTGTGAACATGTAAAAGTTGAAACAATTTCACACATTATGTTAAGGGCATGAAATTAGGCCCCTAAATCAAAATATGGTCATTAAACCATGTCTATAAATAAAATTCTAAATGTGTAATCAGGTTCATAAATAACCTTATAGACATGAAACCTGGTCTATGCATAACATTGTAAACATGTAATCATGTTCACACATAGCATTGTGAACATATAATGTTGTTCATTCATATACATATGGACATGAAACTGGGTCAATGAATAACGTTTTTATCACATATTTATGTTAACTCATAACCATTTAAATTAAGTTCGTGTATAAACATATAGACATGAAACGATGTCCTTGCATAACATTGTGAACATGAAATTTGGTTCCTGCATAAAATTTATACGCATGAGTCATCCATCATTACCCAATGCATTAGAGGGATATATATGTCCCACCAATCTCATAATAAAATCATTCATAGATGTTCCTTAATAAAATATTTCTTTAATCATAATATGACCCATTAAAAGAGGAATGTTTAATAAATATAAAATCATAACAGATGAGATAAAAATGGTATCATTAATATTTATTCACATAATTACATATGAGAAGGGATATGTTTCATAATAACTTCATGAAAGAAAACCCTTTGAATATAATTGGTATAAAAGTCATAAAATTAGTAAAAGTGAAATATGTTTCAAAAAAATCATGATATCAAATAATAAACCATTCAAAAAAATCTATGAATGGAACCTTTATATCATTTCCTAGAGATGCATGATTAACCTCAACAGATTTCATCATAGATGGAAAAATATTTTGAAATATCTTTTCAAAACATACCTTGAAGAATGTGTCCTTTCTACTTTGATAAATTATTTTTAATACATAAAATCATTTTCTTAGAAAACACCTTGAAAGCTTATAAAGAATACTTGAAATTAATTTGAAACATTTTTTCCATTAAAAATTATAAATTAACCTTCAAAGCATTTTAAAATCTGTATTATTTTAATACAAATTGATAACATATAAATAAATATTAAAAAGGTTTTGATAACTATTTCATTTAAAATTTATGGAGAAAACTTATAAATATGTCTTGAAAACATATTTGAAAATATTTTTTCTTGAAAACATATAAAATAAGTATCAAAACTTTTTTAAAACTTTTTTCCATGAAAATAAATTTTAAAACTTTTTTATTAAAAAATAACATTTAAATATAAAAACAATTCTTCAAATGATTGATGAAAAATAAATCCATACATGTCGTACCATGTTAAAAGAACATTAATTTTTCATGGTAAAAAGGTTAGATAAATGAATCCTTCTAAAAGAGACGAAAGATTATTTTGGAAACATTGGTAAAAGAAAAAAAAGCTAAAAATTTATTTTAATGATCATAGGATATTATTAGAATATTAATAAAAACTATTATTAGAAAACATCGTTTTCATAGAACACATATTTTTCACTAAAAAATGGTATTTTCAGGATTTCATAAATACATATTATTCACTATATTATGTACCAAGGTGTAGAGAAATGATATAAATACCTTATTATATTATGAATACCCATAGGGTATTGTAATTTTCAATAGATCTTGATATATGATCATAATATTTTATATAAGAAAGCATAATCATAAAAAATACTGAAAAGTGAAGAGATTGTTTCAATAAACTCTAATAACATGGTAACATAGGATACTACTCTAAATGAAATAAAAAAATTATATTAATCTTGATATATCTTTAAAATTATTATATTCATTATATATCATTTAAAAAATGAAATATATACTCCTGAAAAAATAATTTCATTTCATAACAAAACATGAGTCTCAAAATGGAAAATTGAGACAAAAATATTTTTCTGATTTCGTATTTTTAAAACATAAAACCCAAGAAATAAATATCATACACTAGATATATAAATACAAGAACATTTATGTGTAATAATCATTTAATAAATACTAGGAAATTATAAATACCACACAAAAATAATGGGTGGTGAATAAAGAATGTGTGACACAGAAATTAAAAGTCAATTTACATCCCCTTACCTTTTGTCTTGACTCTCATCATACTCATTCAAAAAAAATGTATAATTGAAATTAATTTATTATACATCCATTACCGAAAAATATTATTATTCAAAATACCATATATAGATTTATTCTGTACTTATATTAATAGCTTATTAAATATCATATATTAAGGTTTCACTACAGGTAATATTCACTTTGTTCTTCTTATGTGTCTTAATTTGTTATATTATTGGTTATTATACTTATATCATGATTCAAGAATGTAAACCATGATATAAATATCATATATATCCATTATATGTGTATTATAAAAATCTAGTGAATATATATGTAAGAAATGGAATACATTTTTCAAGGAGACCGTATGTCGTATGCACGCATGAAAGATAATTCCATTTAATTATCATGTTGAAACATGAATGTAAATGAAATATATATATATAAATGTATATAAATATTTATTTATTTATTATAAGAGATTTAGGATATCATATATATATAATACATTCACAAAAACTATCCATAATACAATCAATGTAGTATATGAATGAATTATATTACATTGAGGTGGCGGTAATCCATACTTCCTCAAACAAAATTATCATATTATGAACAAATAAAAATTAAAAAACAAGTGTGTTGAAAAAAGAATATATAATATTAAATAAATAAAAAATTTAATACATAAAATATATTAATATATTTTTCATCATAATTTTCACCATGAGTTGTTGTAAGTAAAATTGAACATTAATTTTTTAGTGAAGTGGTAGTTCATCGTACACATAAATTGTATCTTTTTTACCCATTATATGGAGGTGTGTTTAGGTGTAAGAAAAATTATTAAAATAATAACATCATAGTATATTGGGGAAATTAGTTTTTTACATCAATAATGGAATAAATATAGTGGAGGGGTGAAGGGAAATAGTAGGAAGGACTTGAGAAAAGACCTTACCTCTTATATAAGTAACTCCTTATGGATTATGCCAGACGTATTCCATGGATTTAATTCTTCCCAAGGAAAAGATTCTAGTAGTAAATATGATATTTTTTTAACTTTATTTGGAAGATCATTTCCAAAGCTAAGACATTGTGGATGTGTGAGGATGTGGGAGAGGTGGTATCCTTTTACAGTGAACTAAAATGACTCACATGTATTTTTGAAAAAAAAAAGATAGGTGTACACATGAAATTATCTAAAAAATGACATACAAAACATAAAAAAATAAAAAAACAAGTTTAATGGATGAAATATTGTAATAAAACTATTTTTGGTTAATTTTATAGCTCATTTGGGCCCCAATTATTAAGGTATAGTCCCTAATTAACCTTAATAATTTTGATTAATTTTAATCACTTTTTCTAATATTTTTGGACAAAAATTAAGGAAATATTATTAGACAGTAAATATTATACTAACTATAATGGTTTATGTTAGTTTTCTGAAATTAAATTAACAGAAGCTGTAAAATTATGACTAAATCTAATGCTGTAGATGAGGTGAAATTAATAATTTTTAGGGTGGAAAGATGTTGAAATGTTTAATAAGTTTTTATAATTAATTTCAAAGTGAAATTGATTCACTTTAACTAAATTTTATTAATATATTTATTATTGATATAATGTGAATTTATAACAAATATAAACTATAATTTAACATTAAATCATTATTTAATCAGAAATGTAGTTTTTGACTAAAATGTAGTATTTTTAACTATTTATCAAAAAATGATGTTTGTCAAGAAAATCCAAAAAATTCACCTGATCATAATTTCTCAATTCTAAATTCAAAAATTAAATATATTTTATCATATCAAATTAATAATTGTTTCTAAAATAATTTTTTTTTAAAATAGGATCATTCGAGAAAATGGTATTTAAACATAAAAAGAGCTTTATAAGAAATTATATCTTTCATTATCAATATGTTTTATTTATATACAACCATTATAAAAAATAATTGAAATTAATTTATTAATACTAATATCACTATTTTCAATTTCTAGGTTATACGTATATTATTTAAGAAAATTAAAATAAAATGATGATTTGTAGAAACTCAGTGTGGTGCGTAATGTTTGACAAGATGTTGTTCCAGGTAGTGCAAGCCAAGTCCGTATTATGTGTATCCAATGGAAAGTTGGTTCCATGTAAAAGCAATGTTTGACTTAGAGTTTTAATATATATATATATATATAACTATTTATAGTGTCACAGGAAAAAAATAATTTCATAATGATAAATTAATTCAGAAAAATCACAAAATCATAGGGTGTTACATTCTATCCCCATTAAGTTGAATTTCACCCTCAAAATTAATATGGGTTTCCAAAATTTTAATACATTAATGTTTCTTTCATATAAACCCACATTGAAAAAAAAATTATACGAAGAAATTCCTTTGAAAAATAAATTTGGAAATATAGTGATTACCCATAGTAACATATAACTAGTTTTCCATATAGAAGAACCTATACGGAAAGTAAAAAATATGGGCCTGGATGAAAAATATAACTGTCAAGTCATGATTGAAAGTGATAGATAAAAATTTCATGTCAAAGATAACATTCATAAATCCAAAAATCATACGATGAACTAAGGGGCCATCTGATTCATTTAAAATGGATGTACTATGATTACATTTTTTATTTCAAGATCATTATTCCTAATGTTAAAGAATATTCATAAAATAAAATACCAATATGATTTTATGAAATCCTCACCCTTCATTTTTCATTGATCCACTTCACCCCTTTCTCCAAAAAATAATGTTAATTTTTAATTCCTAAAGAAGTAACATATCATGAGATCCATTATATTCCATCCTATTTATCACTAGTTATCATCAACAACCCAATTTTATAATTTTTTATCCAATACACATTAATCCTCATGTTGTAGGATAATACATTATTCTAAAAAACATCATCCAAATTTTATGTTTAACATCCCATAAATGGATAACCTTATAACCCTTCCGAAAGATGAAAATTTAAATATTTAGAATGGAATTCATCCAAGAGACTTATAATTGATCAACCATATATCACATAGTACCACTTATTTGTCAAATTACAAACATGTGAATACCCTTATCATTTATTCTCCTGAAACATTGTAATAACCTTAACTACATCAAATCCAATTGGAAAAGATGCCTACTTACTTACTTTAATTATTACTAAATATTTTCTTGAAATCCAATATATTTTAATCTTCATCCTCGATGACATAGAAGAAATTGTCAACAATTAGTTCTATTGAAATCTATACTGCCCATTTTACATACTCATCTCCATCATATCTTTATCCAAACATCATTATCACAATTTCCGGCCTCAATTAAGGGTACCCTTCCCTTAATCAAAATATCACATTTCCACAAAATTATTTTTTAATGTCATCATAAATATCTAACATGTCCTTTAGAATCATTAATGAAAACATATACTAAAAATAATAATACATTTTTCATGATTCATATAACATAATATTTTAATTCCAAAACATAAATACCACATACCTATAACCTTATTATTAAACAATTATTTAGGCCTTATCAACGTATTACATAATACATTTTTTCTAGAATATGATATTTTGATATTGTGTTAGGGTTCCTCAAACTCAATCTAAATAATATTCTTATAAATAATGTAAAAAATACTGGAAGAACATCACTTACCTTTCTCATGACGTTTGAGGTAACTTTATCATCATAAATATAACCAATACACATACAACCTTCCTGATTTACTTTATGATATTTCTAATTGGAAAATTGATTATCATAATTCTCATACTTCCATATCTGAATCATTAAAATTGAACTATGTTCCTTATATTTCTCTCCATTTAATAAAACCTAAAGGCATAGTGTGAGAAACATTTTTCATATTGGGATACTATAGAGTCATGAAAAAAATACTTATCATGGCTCCTACCTATTTGATCTATTACACCTCAGTTTAATCATAGGTTTTTCATAGTCACACTATATTTATATATTTCATGATGGATCATGAAGATTTTCAAAATTTCCAATAGGTATCCACTAGTATTATCAAACTAGGTGTGCTCCAAGTCCTGTTATTGTGTACCATATTACCTCGAGTCAGACTCAGAACATATTGTTAGAGTTGTTACACCTATGCCCATATATTCTAGAACCATATCCAATTAAATTATCCAGATAAGATTTTATTTCTAGAAAGCCACTCACTTTCTACTTTATAAACATTCCATTACATTTTCAAAAATGACAACTAAACCTTGTACTTATCCTTAGATACATCCGTACACATATCTTTAGAAATATACCTTGGGATCTCACTAATTTTTTCCAATACATGATTACAATTTTTGGATAAACCATTACATTGATACCAACTATAACGACCACTGATTACCATACATGGATATTACAATAATTTTAATGAATATTCAGTACATTAGAAAAATAGATGCATTAGGACCCTAATAGTTTACTGTCTTTGGAAACATGGAAATAAAATCTTCTATCTTGGTGAAATATATTCAACATATCCCAGGAAGATACACACATTTTTTAATTCAACCAAATAAAATTATACATCACATGGGGAAAGGAAACATAATAAATGGGTAAGGTAAAAAGCTCACTGAGGTTAAAAAAGGAATTGAATAAGCATAACATGAAAAAGTTTACAGAAATTGAGTAAAAAATTTGAAATTAAAACCCTACATGTTAGATATTAAAATAAATATTAGATGTTCATAAGAAAATTAATAGAAGTTAATTAATAGAATAAGTCAGAAAATCATATAATTTGAATAAGACATGGAATTTTTTTCCTGAACATTTCTTTATAATATCTTGAACAAGTATAAGAAGAATCGGGTTCACTCATTATGTTAAGAACATGAAATTAGGCCCTTTAATCAAATTATTTCCATGAAACTAGGTCCATACATAACATTATGAATGTGTAATCAGGTTCACGCATAATATTATTGACAAGACACTGGGTACATGCATAACATTGGGAACGTGTAATCAGGTTCACACATAACATTTTGAATATATAATCAGGTTTGTTCGTATATATATATACATGAATTCGGGTCAATTAATCACATAGTGAACATGTATTATGGTTCCCTCATAAAATTGTTAATATGTAATCATGTTTACGCATAAAATTATCAATATGAAAAAGTCTATGCATAACATTATGTACGTGTAATCAGGTTCACACACAACCTTCATACCCATGAGTCATCCATCATTACCCAATGCATTAGAGAAAGATATAGGTCCCAGAAATCTCATAATAAAATCATTCATACATTTTCCACATGAAAATAATGCTTTCATCATATGACGACCCATTAAAGTAGATAGGTTTAATAAATATGAAATAATAACCCATGAGATGAAATGGGTATCATTAAAATTTATTCACATTATAATAGATGAAAAGAAATTGGTTTAATAATAACTTCATGAAATCATAACCCAAGAAAATAAGTGGGTTTAAAAAGAATAGAACCTATAAAAGTGAAATCGGTTTCTTAAAAATCATGTTATCAAAGCATAAACCATTCATAGAAAAAATATGATTGGAACCCTTAGATCCTTTCCCATTGAGTTATGATTAACCTCAAAGGATGTCATCTTATATGGAATTTTTTTTATAAATATCTTCCGAAAACATGTCTAGAAAAAAGTATACATTCTTCTATGAAAAAATATTTTTTATATATAAAATCATTTGGAAATAAAATTCTTATAAAGTACATTGAAAACAAATAAAAAATGCTTGTAATAATTTTAGAACCCTTTTTCATGTAAAAAATCCTATGTTAAGCATCAAAACATTTTAAAAACCATTTTCATTTAAAAAACATTATGAACATATAAAGAAATCATGATTAATTTTTGATAGAAATTTCTTCAAAAATTCATTGAAAACATATATATATAAGTCTTGAATACATTTTTGAAAATAATTTTCCTTGAAAACATATAAGATAAGCATAAAAATAACTTGAAAACCATTTTACATGAAAATTTATAAAATAAGTATAAAAAATTATTGAAATCCATTTTATTTGAAACTATATTCTAAATAAATTATTAAAAATTAACATTTGAACATAAAAAATAATCCAAGGATTTATGGTGGATAAATATGTACATGTCATACGAGGTAAGAAGAATATTCCTGTTTCAATGTAAAAGGGATAGTGAAATGAATCATTTAGATAGAGAAAGAAATATTCCTTTGAAATCATTGGTAAAAGAATAAAAGGAAAAAAATGTATTTTAATGTTCACAGGATATTGTTAGAATATTCATGGAATCCCTTTTTAGAAAATTTGATTTTGAAAGAATGCTGATTTCCGACTGAAAGAGGGTATTATTAGGATTTCCTAAAAACTCATTATTAACTATATTATGTACCAAAGAGTACAAATATGTTACCAATACATGATTATATTATGAATACCAATAGGATAAAATAATTAATATTTTTTCTTTAGAGATAGATCATAATATTTCATCAAATAAAGCATAAATATAAATAATCTCGAAAAACGATGAGATTGTTTCAAAAATCACTTATAACATGGTAACATTGTATAATAATCTACAGTTAATAGAAGTAAATTAAATAAATCTTGATATATATTTGAAAAGTATAATATTCATTATATAACATTTAAAATTTAATTACATACACCTCCAATGATAATTTAGGTGCAAATCAAAACATGAGTTTCAAAAAGAAAAATTGAGGCAAAACTAATTTACTAATTTAGTAATGTTTAAAACCTAAATCCCATGAAATAAAGACAATAAAATGGGTATGTAAATACCTATAAATTGAATTATAATAATCATCGAATACATCCATGTGATGTATAATAACAAAACAATAAGAATGGGTGGTGAATAAATAATGTATCTCATAGAAATAAAAAGTGAGTTGAAATACCCTTACCTTGTGTATAGACTCTATTCATACACATTCAAACCACCTTATATAATAGATATTTTATTATTTTAAGTACTTTAAATTACCATATTATTATATCTAAAACTATATATGACTTTATTACTACATCATTTCATCCGATTGTTATCTATCCTATGTTATGGTTTCACTTCGGGTAATATTCACTTTGTTCTTCATATGTGTCATAATTTGTTATATTGTTGGTCCTTATACGTATATCATAATTTTTAAATTTAAAACATGATATAATTATAATATATATTTAATATTTATGAATTTTAATAATATATATAATATATTAGTTTGAAACGGAAAAAACCATTCATGTAGACTGTTAGTCGTACACATGCATGAACGTTATTTCAATTTAACTGTCGTGTTGAAAGGATGAGAATAAAATTAGTTTATTTATATATACCTATATATTTATATATATTTATTATTTTATATGTATGATGTAATATATATCTTTAATATTAATATAAATAGTCCTTAATACAATCCATGTAGTGTATAAACGAATCAAATCACTTTGAGGGGAGGTAGTATATACTTCCTTTAATGAAATTGTCGTACTAACATCAAATATAATTTAAAAAATATATGACCTATAATAGTAATTAAAAATCTAAATATATAATTAATTTAATATATGTAATATAAAAAATTATTTTTAATCATAACTTCTCCCAGGAGTGGTGGTATGAAAAATTGAACCATCGTCATTTAGTGAGGCATTAGTCCATCATACACATAAACAATATGTTCATTACCCATTATATGATGGTTTGTTTATGTGTAAGTAAAACCATTAAAAAACATATTATTATAATAGAGATAGTGGTTTTTATACAATAAAGGAATAAAGATAGTGGAGTGGTGGAGAAGGAAAATAAAAGGAAGGACTTGTGAGAAGACGTTACCTCTTTATTGGGTAACAACTTTTGGTTTTTCCAAAAGGATTCCTTGGATTTATGTCGTCCAAATGTAAGAACTCTTGGAATATGGGATGGATTTTGGATGTGGGTTGGTATAAAATTTCTTATCCTAATATGTTTGAGAGCTGTGAGGATGTGGGGGTGTTGGTGGCCTTTTAAAGGGAAAGAAAATGTCTCACTTATAATTTTTGACAACAAGTTTGGTGTACACACGTTCTTACATAACAAAACCACTACAAAACCAAAATAAATAAATAATTTAATTTTTATGTAAAAAATATTTCAATATATCGGGGTGTGAACAAGTTTCTAGGTCATTTGGTCCCCTGATATAAAGGTTTAGTCTCTAATTATATTCAATTTGACCATAATCTATGTGATTAATTTTAATCACTTTTAATAAAAAGTGGACAAAACATAAGTTCAGATTATTAAAATATAAATAATATACTGATTAATATAGTCAATTTTTGCTTTTTGAATTTTCATTAATATAATTGACAAAATTTTGATTAATGCTGTTCTTACACACTAGAAAATAATTACTCATTTTTGAGTTAGAAAGAAGTTCAATAGTGTATTAATATTTAATATTCATTTTCAAAGTGAAATTTAAACTAATAACCTATATTAAATTATTATATGTATAGTTGATATAATGCATAAGGGCCTGACCCCAGTTTCCCAGAGAAGGTGGTTTATTTGATTAAATTGGCATATACATAAGAAACAAGCATCTCGAAGGACCAAGTAGTTTAGAAGATTTTGGAAACACGATAAAGACACAAGTTCATCATTACATCATGAAGGGAAAAACCACATTGATTTATTAAATTAGAGACATATAAGCCTCCTTGTTAATGACTTCAAGTCATATATAATTTTCTTCTTTATATCCTGAGAAAATGAATAATAAGAAAGGGGTAAGCTCAAACTCTTAGAAAGGGTAATAAATACAGCTAATTATAGCATAAACATAAAACATGGTGAATAATTGAAAACACATGACTTTAATAATAAGCATGAACACATTATGGAAGGAATATGAGTGGAGTAAATAATAAAATAATAAAACATTATGTTGTTTATTCTATTTGTCAAATAACCACATGAACTTACAATTACTAGCATCATAATGACATAAGTGTATATGTCAGATATTCTGAAACATTTTTTCCAGGCCTCAGCCAAGACATCTAAAAGTGATTATTTCCTTGACCGAAATCCGTATACCGCATTTGAAAAGGCATAATCCAATTCAGCATTTATTTTTCTTGTGAGACATACAGATGCATCGAGGGGATATTTTGGGTCCTACCCATCACATAATAAGTCCAATGAATTACTAATATGAGTGGGGATAAACATAAACAACAAATACATTAATATTGAAACTATCATATGGAATGTAACTATCTTTCCCCAATCATTGAACAAAAAACCCCAACCATTCTATGTAATATAGTGAATTGTATCAGGATAGCACATCCACAATAAAATTAGTTAAAAAAATTCATTCAAATATGGTATATGAAATCATAAATTATTAAACCCAATAATACATAAGAATCAACAATAGTGTTCAGTCTGAAAAAAAATAATCTTATAAAATCATTAACTAATTCTTGAGATAAATAATCTTTATTTAGAAAAGAAGAGTTATTATGGGAAAATATTTTTATAAAATAAAGAGTTAATATAGTATTTTTATAATAAAATTAGTGATTTTATAAAGATAATGGTTTCCAAAAATAGATTATAGAGCACCCTTGAAAATAGATAAGAATTTGAGAAATTCCCTTGAATCGAGCTTATATTTTTGAAACATTTTCAAATGTTTATTTTATGAAATATATCTATAACTAAAATAGGTAATGATTCTAGTTGGTGTACATATATTGAATACCTACGCAGAATTTATTAGGAGTACATTATAATACATAAGAATTTAATTGAGTTAATTATAAAATGAAAGTAACCAGAATGAGAATGGACGTTCGGGTGGAATCCCCTTACCTTAAATCCTAACATGTTCCACTCTTGAACATAAGCTCCTGGAATAGAAAATTATAATTATTAGTAACTTATTTCTGAAACTAATATAAATGTATTTATTTTATCATAATTCTTTTTAGTTCATTTATTTACTTATTGATATGTTCTAAAATCGAATTCTGTTGTTCATGAGTTCTTGTTTTCATGAATTTTAGAATTGGTTAAGTTGTTTTTATGTAATGGAGTTCAGGTGGATTAGTTTGAGAATATCAAGAAATAAATTTACTTATTAAATATTAAAATCCAAAATTTTTCATTTTCATTTCTATCATTTGGTTTCATGGAATGAGGGTGAATCGTTAGATGACAACCACTTAGATTATATGGCGGTATTGGGATTATTATGTACTAGTTTTGTCATATAAATTAATAATTTGTAAATATACTGGTTATTGAATATTAATTAGGTTATAATTCATATATTATATTCTAGTTCATCCATAAAAATGGTTTTATGATATGTTATGAAGGAGATATTTAAGAACAAAACAGCATCGTCCCTGAAAGTTCAAAACTGGAACCTCATAGACGTTGATTTCATTTATAAAATAGAAAATAGGGTGTAAGAATATTGATGATAGTTATTCAATTCACATGATATACGTCTAGTATATAGGTGATACCAGATATATCATGGTCATTTGGATAGAGGAGGTGATGATAGGAAAACAAAAGAATATAAATTCAAATAAAACTAAATAAAAAACAGTTGTTTTACCAGTTGAAATAACTTCCATAAGAACCTCCTTAAATGAAGGGATTTATTTGTTTTGGAAATACCAAGATCTTCCTAGTCATGGGGAGTAACTAGGGAAGGTAATTTTTTCATAAAATTGATGATATTAATGGCATAGAGGAGTGAAGAGAAGAGGAAGTGGAGAGGGATTTTTATAGGGGAGGAGATGGGTAAATTTTGAATATTTTATTCAATATTTTATTAATTCGCTCATGGAAATCAATATTGTTGGTTAATGTGACCCATAATAGTAATAAGTTCATGTGAGTTTGAACCAAGTGGGCTTACACCACTTATGATTTCATTAATTTTGTATTTAACTCATAATTTTTATAGATTGTATTTTGTCATACTTCAATATTCGTCATGAAATCATGAATTTCAGAAAAATCCGAAATATTCACCCCTACCATTTTTCGAGGTGTAGAATTTAAAAATGAACTCCATTTTTCGAAAATAATTTATATATATTATAAATTGATTATTTAAATAAAATCATAGTTAATTCAAAAAATAGCAATTTTAAAGGTATACTTAGTTTTATATCACATTAGAAAATTAATTAAGACATCATTAGCTTATTAACTTTAGAAAATAAAATAATATCATTATTTAATATTCATAAGGTTCATATTACTATTCATATTAATATTTATAATGGTAAGTTACTATTCACTAAAAACATGTTTGTTCTATCAGACTACAAATGTTGTACTGGTCACAACTCTAGATGACTGTTTTAAAAAATTACAAACATAGTAGAGGAAAAATTGAAATTAATGGATATATTATAAAATTCATTCAATATTTATTTTAAAGACCTTGTGGTTTTACATTCTCCCCTCCTTACAGAATAATCTTCCAAGAAATTCACAAAATGATACCTAAAAGATTTAGGTAAGTCTTCAATATAGGATAATCAGTCTCCCTTGTGGCTTCCTCCATCTTATGGTTCCTAAAAAGATCCATTACCAGACAAGTCATCTGATTTATCAATACATGTTCTCTGGTATCAAGAATCATGATAAGATCTTCTCAATAAGATAGATCGGGCTGAAGTTCTACTTCATCATAGGTGAGTACATGTGATGGTTCTGGCACGTATTTTCATAACATTGACACATGTACCACATTGTGAACTTTGGAGAGACTTGGAAGCATTGCCAAATGGTAAGTTACGGTTCTAATTCGGTCCAGAATGTCAAAAGGTCTGATGTACCTTAGACTTAATTTTCCCTTATTACCGAATCGTATAATACCCCTCACTTTTGATACCTTTAAGAAAGCATGACCTCCTTCTTCAAATTACAAATCCTTCCTTTCGTTATCTGTAGATCTCTTTTTCCTACATTGAGGTGTTCTGATATGGGTTTGGATAATCATCACCTTTTCTAATTTTTCCTCAACATGTTCCAGGCCTATGAGATTTCTCTCACCAACATCATCCCAGCAAGTTAGTGTATGACATATCATTCTATATAACACCTCATATGGTGCCATATGTATACTTGAATTGAAGTTATTATTATTGAAAAATTCTAAGAGAGGTAAATAATGATCCCACATACCTTGAATGTCAAGTAAAAAATACCTCTACATTTCATCCAATGTTTTAATAGCCTGTTCTGATTGTCCATCAGTTTGTCAGTGGTAGGCAGTGCTCAAATGAATATCAGTATATAGGGCCTTTTGAAGAAATTTTATGAATTGTAATGTGAAACATGGATCAAGATCTGAATGAATTTATAATGTTACACCTTGAAGTTGTATAATTTCATGAATATATAGTCTTGATAAATGTTCATGTGGTAAATCTTCTATTATAGCAATAAAATGTGCTGATTTTGTAAGATGATCAACAATGACCCATATCACATCATTTTTAGGGGAGTGTTTGGTAGCCCTGAGACAAATTCCTTTGTAATATCATCCCATTTACACATAGGAATAGGAAGGTGTTTTATGACATCCCCATGATGTTTTCTTCCATCCTTTACCCATTCACAACAAGCACCTCGAAACATAATCAGTAATCTACCTATTCATGTTTTCCCACAAAAAAATATTCATTTTCGTCTCTATATATCTTTGTTCTACCATAGGGTACAGATAAATTAGTTCTATGAGCATTATCCAATAGTTCCCTCTTTTTCTCAGGAATAGCGGGAACACAAAGCCTCTTTCTAAGTTTCAAAATTCCTCCTTCATTTGAGAATTCAGTCAACTTCGCATCATTTACAACATTATTTTTCTTTTGAAACTCCTCAAAATCGGCTAGAGAACTTTTCATGCTTTCTATTAAAGAAGGTTTGGGAACCATTTGAAAAAATAGTGATGTGTTACCTTCCTTCATAATTCCAATATCCATCTTTACTAGAACCATGAACAGAGAATCCCTTTTAAATTTCATCTTCTTGAAAATTCCATGGTCCTTTATACATAAATCATCTGACACCTTATGTTTTTCCTTGGGTTGTAGTGTATTATGCAATCATAATCCTTGAGTATCTTAATCCATCTCATCTATTTCATGTTCAGTTCTTTTTGTGAGAAGACATATTTCAAACTCTTATGATCTGTATATATGTAACATTTTTCACCATAGAGGTTATGTCTCCAAATAATCAGAACAAAGATTACCACTGAAAACTCAAGATCATGTTATGAATAGTTTTGATCCGGAATTTCTATCTTCCTAGATGCATAGGTAATAACTCGACAATTCTTGCATAAGGACACAACCTAGTCTATTCTTTGATGCACTGCTATAGATAACAGACCCATCACTCACCAATGGTAGGGTTATAATTTGATAATTCACTATCCTTCTCTTTAATTCATCAAAACATTCCTCAAATTCAATTTTCCAGACAAACATATCACCTTTTCGTGTTATCTTGGTTAATAGGTTGGCTAAAAAGGTGATGTTTTGAATGAAACACTATTAATAACTTTCTTAACCAATAAAACTACATTCCACAGTTATGTTCATTGGAGTAGTCCATTATTGCACAACCATTGTCTTTATAGAATTTATAGATATTCTATCTTTAGTGACAATGTGGCCCAGAGAAGAAAATTGATTGGAACCAAAAATTACACATGCTAAACTTCCCATATAATTCATTTCTTCTTAAGAGTTTTAAGAATATGGAACAATTGATTTCTATGATGTTCGTATATTTTAGAGTATACTACTATATCTTTAATAAAAACCACCACATGGTTATCAGGATATTCCTTGAAGAATCTATTTATCAGATACTTGAAAACAGATGGTGCATTAGTTAATAGAAAAAGAATTAGTGTAAACTCATAATGCCCATACCTGATTTAGAATGATTTTTTAGAATGTCTTCCTTCCTCAAAAGCAACTAATGATATCTAGATCGAAGACCAATCATTAAAAAACATTGTGCTCTATGAATTTGACCAAATAAATTATCAATTCTTGGAAGAGGATACTTATTATTTATTGTAATAGTGATTATTTCCCTATAATTAATGCACAACCTCATAGACCCATCTTTCTTCTTATTGAAAAGAATAGGGACTCCTCATAGAGATACACTAGGTTCAATAAATAATACATCAGTCAATTCCTCTTATTGTTTATTTATCTCTGATAACTCCACATGGGATATTCTATAAGGTGTCTTGGATATTTTCCTTGAACCATTAATTAAGTTAATGGGAGACTAAATTTCCCGCTCTAGAGGATGTCTAGGTAAATCCTCTTGAAAGACATTAGTATATTCATTCACAGTAGGTACATCATCTCTTTGGACATTCTTATCCTCACCCATAGTTATTGTATTCCCTTTCTCCCCAATAATTGAATTCAGAAGTGATATTGGGTTTAGATCAAGATGATAATTATATGGTGAGGTTTCTTCTCTAAAGACATGGGATTCTACACCTTTCTCAAAAATTGTATCTTCCTTCTTCTTGCAATAGATCTTCACATCATAATTTTACAGCCAATTCATACCAATAATTATATCAAATTATGACATTGGTATGATGATAATGTCAGAAACTACTGCCCATTTATGTGTCATAATGGGGACTAATTGATCTGACATTGTTTAAATGATACATCCACTAGGAGTTTTGAATGATAACTCCATTATTAAATCTAATTGGACATATCTACTTTTCTTGAAAAATTGTGAAGATATAAATGAATGTAGTGATCCAGAATCAAATAAATCATTTTCTATTTTTGATGAAATGATCTATTTAATGGCCACCACTTTGTTAGGAACTTCAAACTACTCTGTTGTTATCTCATAAGCTTGTCACTACACACTTGTACTTTTCTGTTGCATGTTTCCTTGACACATTGGAAAATCCTTAGCATAGTGCCCCAACTCCTCAAAATTATAGTATTTAACATTAATATCTTCTTTATTCACCAAGAAATAACTATAAATATGGACTTTCTATCCACTTTTGTATAATACTCATTTTTCCTTTAAGAACGCACCGGGGTGTTTCTTCCATAATTATCACAGGGTGGAAATTCAACCCTTTCCTTTTTTCTTATTTCATTATTTTCATTCCTCATGTTTTCAGCCACCCTCATCTTCTATTGCATTCCCTTATATTAATAAGACTTATAGAATTCCCTTTTGTCTTTATAAAACATGAAAATATATCCTCATATTATGAAAAACTTTGGGAGACTAGTTCCCACTAGAGGAATGTCTTTAGGCCATCAAAGAATCGATCAATTTTTTTCCTTGGATTCTGTATGTTGTCCACAACATATCTTGATATCCTTGTGATGTTATCTTCATACATTGCAACATTCTTATCTTCCATATGCATTAGATTCAATAATTTCCTCTCTATATCTTCTCACTATTCACAAAGAAAGTATATCTATATGAATATTTTCTTAAAGTCTCTCTATTCCATCTTTTTTATTTTTTTATCCTCTTTTGTGTTTTGGATTAATGAACACCAATGATCTGAATCTCCTAATCGCTGATAAACTTCCATTGCAACCTTATCTCTTTCATTACATCCCAAAGCGATAAATATCATCTCTAGGGAACTCATCCAATGTTCAGCTACTAATGGGTTTGTATTCCCATTGAATAATGATGGTAGGTGTCGCATAATGAAATCTAATATATCTCCTCAACGTGGTGGATATAGATTCTCCATATGGTTAAGGTTATTATTCACAACCTGAGTATGTTTTCCCAGTATAGTTATATGTTTCTCAGCACTAGATCCAAGATCAATATCTTGCATCTGAGGTAAATCCCTACAGGGGACATGCGTGTTCGTACAACGTCCATTCCTTCTACTATGAGCCATTTCTAAATAATGGAATACAATATATTAGGGTCTAAATATTAATTTATAATCTCAATTTAGAAAAATACTTAGCATAAATCAAGATTCTATGCATAGATAATCTCTTTATCGTAAACAAGGTATCATTGAGGAAACATTTACATTTAAATCACTCATAATGACTTGTAAAGAAAATTCGAATTTTCTTAAGCATATCCCTTGAGAGTGTCATAACAAAGAGTGTATCAATGCCTATTGTCATGTACAAGGATACCCCAGGTCAATACTGAAACACCTTGTTGAAGATTTCACTCCTATGAACATCTGTGCCAAAGCTGCCCTTAACTGGTTGTATCCAGACAGAGATGTATTGCTTAAAAGATCCACATAATCTATTCCTTACCAAAATTCCAGGACATTCTTGTATGTTTATCCTCAAAGACAATCTTAGGTACTCTTCTATAATATATTTTTTCTAAATCAAGGATCCATGTTTTATACTAAACTTCCTCTGATACCAACTGTAAGGACCCGACCCCAGTTCCCCGGGGCCGTTGCTTTATTTGATTACATTGGCATATAAACAGCGAAAAATAATTCTTAAGGACTATGTAGTTTAGTAGATTTTGGAAACATGAAACAGATAAAAGTTTAACATTATATCATGAAGTTAAAACAACACTGATTTGTTCAATTAGAATCATCCAAGCCTCCTAGTTAATTACTGCAAGTCATTCATAATTCTATTATCCATATCCAAGGAAAATGAAACATAAGAGAGGGTTAAGATAAAACATTCCGAAAGGGTAAGAAATACAGTGGAAGATAACATAAAAATAAGACATGGTGAATAATTTAAAGAACATGACTTTAATAATAAACTTGAACAAATTAGGGAAGGAATATGAGCTGAGTAAATAACTCCATAATAAAACACAATAATGGGCATTCTATTAGTCTAATAACCTCATGAAAATTTAATTATTATCCTAATAGTGATGTAAGTGAATATTCAGGAAATTCTGAAACATTTTTTCAAGGGATAGTCCAAGATATCTAAAAGTGAATAAGGCCTTGGCCAAAATCCATATATTACATTGGGAAAGGCCTCATCCAACTCCACGTCTATTTTTTTCAAGAGACCATCCGATGCATCGAGGGGATATAGAGGGACCCAAACATTACATAATAAGTCCAATGAAATCCTCATTTGAGTGATGAAAAACATAATTAACATATACATTCCTATTAAAACAATCATATGAAATGTAACTAACTTTCCTCAGTCATTGAACATAAAACACTAACAATTCTGAGTAATATGGTGAATGGTTTTTGGATAGCTCATCCACAATAAAAATTATCATAAACTGTTCATTTAAATATATTAGATGAAATCATAAATTATTAAACCCAATAATACATAAAAATCAACAAATGTGTTGAACCAGACCAAAATACTCTTATTAAATCATTAACCAATTGTTGAGATAAATACTCTTCATTTTGAATGGAAGAGTTATCTTGAAAAATTCATTGTATAAAACCAGAAGTGATGTAAGATATTATTTTAATAATAATATTATAGATTCTATAAAGATAATTGTTTCCAAAAATAGATTATAAAGTTCCCTTGAAAATAGACAAGAATTTGAGAAATTCCCTTGATTAAGGATTGTATTTTGGAAGCGGTTTTGAAATTTTCTATTAAAACATGTAACTATCCATAAAATAGGGAACTATTCTAGTAGATTTACATATATATAATACATAAACATAATTTATTAGAATTAAATAATAATAAATAATAATTTTATTTAGGTAATTATACCGTGAAAGTAACTCGAATGGAAATTGATGTTTAGTGGAAAATCCTTACCTTAAATATGAATGTGTTCTGCTCTTAAACATGAGCTCCTAGAATATGAAATTATAAATATTAATAAATAATTTAAGAACATAATAGGCATGAATTTATTTTATCATAATTTTTTTAGATCATTTATGTCCATATTGATAAGATATGATATTTAATTCTGTAGTTCCGGTGTGTTTTGTTTCTTGAATTTCACAATCGGTTCACATTTTGTTTATGTAATGGAGTTCATGTGGTAAGGTTGTAAATCTCCAGAATTAAAATTACATATTATTTATAAAAATAAATAGTTATTAATGACCATTTAAATCATTTGGTATATGTAATGAGGGTGAATCATTATATGACAACCACTTCGATTATTTGGCGGTATTTGGATTATTATGAACTGGTTTTGTCATATAAATCAATAATATGTATATAAACTATTTCATGAATATTAATCAGATTATAATACATATATTATAGTCTAGTTAAATGATATATATTGTTTCTTGGATATTAATTAAGGAAATATTGATGAACGAAACTTCATCGTCCAAGAAAGATATAAATTGGAACCTCATGGACGTTGATTTCATTTTTAAAATAAAAGGGAGGGAGTAAGAATATTAATGATGGGTATTCAATAATCATGATTTAAATCTTGTATATAGTTGATACTAGAGTTATCATTGTCATTTGTATAGAGGAGGTGAGGATCGGATAACAAAATAAGATAAATTCAATTAAAACTAAATGAAAAAAAGGTGTTTTACCTCTGGAAATGACTTCCTTGATAACCTCATTAAGGGAAGGTATTTTGGTCTTTTGGAAATACCAAGAGCTCCCTGGTCATTTGGAGTAACTAGGAAGGGGTATTTGGGGAGAATATTGAAGATCTTGAAGGCTTAAAATAGTGAATAATAGAGGGAGTGGTGAGGGGTTTTTATAGTGGAGGAGAGGGGTGAATTTTGAATATTTTATTCAATATTTTTTTAATTCCCTCAAGAAAATCAACAGTGTTGGTTCATGTGACCTCTAATAGTAATAAGTGAATTTTAGTTCAAACCAAGTGGTATTACATCAGTAATGATGTCATAAATAGTGTATTTAACTGATAATTTGTATATACAATATTTTTCTATATTTTTCTATTCATCAAAAAATTAAGAATTTCAGAAAAATCCCCAAAATTAACCTCTACAATTGTTCGATGTGTAGAATTAAAAAATAAACTGGATTTTCCAAAAAAAATTCAAAATAATATTAATTAAATTTTTAAATAAAATCATAGTTAATTTGAAAAATAAAAATTTTAAAGGTAAAATTAATTTCATATCACTTTAAAAAATTAATTAATTCTTCAAAAGCTTATTACTATAAGAAAAAATAATAATTTCATTATTTACTATCCATAGTGGTCATATTTCTATTCATATTAATTTTCATAATGGCGTGTAACTATTCACCAAAAATCACATTTGTATTCTCAGACTATAAATGACATACTGGTCAAAACTCTAGATGACTGTTTTTTTAAATTCAAAACATTGTAGTGGCAAAATTGCATTTAATGGATAGATTATAAAATGGATTATTAATTTATTTTCAAAAAATGGGATGATAAATAATGCGACCTTGAGAAAAATTAAAATATAATTTATCATTAATAATCATTTTAATGAAAAGGTTGTTTTTAACAAAAATAGTATTTTTTAAGTATTCATCAAAAAGTGTTGTTACTCCGAAATATCCCAAAAAATATCCCTAAGATAATTTCAGAATTATAAATTCAAAAATAAATTGTATTCTATCATATTGAATTTATAAATTATCCTAAAATTATGTTTATTATTATATATGTAACATTTGATCAAACAATATTTTTTAACATAAAAAGGCCTTTTCCAAAAATGTTATCTTTCTCTATCAATATTTTTTATTTCGATAAAACTATTATAAAAAATATTTTAAATGTAGTCACTAATAATCATATCACTATTTTTAATGGATATTTTATATATTTTTTATATAAAAAATTATAATAAAATAATGATTCATAGAAACAAAATATTGGGTCTAACGTACACCATGTCAGTGTTGCGTGTAGTGCAAGGCCACTTTTCATTTTAAATAGAAAAAAAGTAGGTTTTGTGTGAAAATAATTATTTACTTTGTGTTTATATATATATAATGAACTATTTTAAGTTTAACATTAGATAAAAAATACCAAAAAAATAAATTAATTAAAATAATTCAGAAAATATATTGATGCTACAACAAATATATTATAAATTAAATAAAACCAATTTAAAAATAACAGATATCAGTTTTTGAAAAACTAATTTTAATGTGCAGAAACATGGTCTATCTTAGTAAATTATATAATTCAATTTTGTATAATTATTTTAATGAAATTTATATATTATATATTTGATTAAATAGTTTTCATTATTTTTTATTTGTTTTCTACACAAGAGACAATAATGAATCAAATTTGATGATTAAAAATATTATTTTTCTAAAACATCAGTTTTCCCCCTTTTATGAACATATTTTAAAATTACTTTTCTCTACATTTCAAAAATTCATTTGAAAAAATAAACAAAAGTTTAGATATGATATTTTAAAATACTCTTTGATTTATTTTTAGAGAATTTTCACAAAAGAAAACTTTTTGATGATTAATAAAAAATACTTGATTTATTAAGAATTTCCATTTCATTGAATATACTAAAAAACTAAGTTAATTTAATATTATTTTAAATTAAAATTAGATAAATTGCATATTTTATAGTCCAATTAATTTTATTTTAGTCAATTTCATATATAATTTTGATATAATACTTTTGAATCTTTGGAAGCATTTATCTTTGAAAACATTCTTTCTCGTCGCTTCGACTGGATTAATTTTAGAAATAAATTTTCCAATTATAAGATTATAATACTAAAAATGGATTCAATATTTTGAATGATATTAATTTATATCATGTAATATGTTAAAATTAAAATTTTACCATAATTAACAGTTAAAATTGTAAAAATTAATTATCATAGTTAGAGTGAAAATAGGTTTACCGGGGGTGAATCTAAAAATATTAGAGGGTAAAATCGCCTATAAATATGTCAAAATCCCATTTAATGACCATATTTCGACATTATAACCTATAAGGTTCAGTAATTGAACACTTTGATCAGTTTTTTCTTGTGAAAAATGAAAGTAACTTTTTAATTTTAATAATTAGAAATGCAGCACTCACCTCACTTATAAAAGGCCACCCGGTCTCATCTTCTATTAACACGTCCAATATAATTTGTTTCAAAAACTTCCTACCCAAATATCATCATTATTTAGCTACAATCATACAATAATATTTATTTTTACTAAATATATATCCTAGGATGGCATTTAGTGCAATCCAATGGTGGTTACCTGAAAAAGATGTATTGTTCTTCAATTAGATTTTTTATTTTATTTCTTCCACCACCTAATTCAGGGATTATTAAACCATGATGAAATAAAAACTTTAGTATATTAAATATAATTAGATTTTTTATGTTAATTCTATGACCGAAAATAATATCCACTTCCATAAAATGAGAAACTAAATCATTATTCTTTTGTACGATGGACTACCACCTCGAAAATTGATGTTATTTGTTTTCCATCGCCACCTATCATGTCTGAATATAAAGATGGATTAAATTCTTATATATGATATATATTATATTAATATACTTATTAATTCCTTATATAACGTATACCCTATAACAACCTATGAATTTTGAAAAGAAAACTATGCTCTACAACGTATTTGATCAAAAACACTAAGATTAAAATGAGCCACGATATATTTACCTGTAATAACCTAGCCATTAAATTTGTGGGTATGAATAATATTTAATAATTTATGATATATAGATATATATATATATATATATATTCTTTACCCAATATAAATTGTTGAAAAATTTTTTGTTCATAATTAATCAATTTCTAGTAAAGTAAATTTATTTTTTAAAATTTTTTTTTCGTCAAAAACATTTTTTTGTTATTTTTATGAAAATATATTGATATTAAATTTTTTAATATTAATAATTTATTTTTTATAAATTAAATTTCAATACAAAATATAAATATTGAAATTTTCTTTGGGTGAAAGTTTTATACTTTTTGGGAAAATATTGATTTTTTAGTGAATAGTGAATAATACAGATTTTTGTTAAAATGTCATTTTGATTCAATAGATTTAGAAATTTCAAATACCCCTTATAATTTTTATATGATTTAAAGAAAATTAATTATATTTTCTTATATATAACTCACCAAAATTATTTTTCATTATCTCTATTTTGGATATTAGTATAAGGTTGTCTTTTAGTTAAAAAATGTTTTTTTTCTTCTGAAAACAATTTTAAATTACATATATTTTCTCCATTTTAATTAATTTAAATTAAATCTAATGAGGAATTATATAAAATAAATTTATACACAATATATCAAGATGTAATAATTTACATTGATATGATAAATATTATTTTTAATATAGTTAATATAAAATAATTTATTCCCTAAAAAATACAATTCTTTAAAACCCTCTATCTCATCACATCTACAAGTTAAATTTTATATTAAATTTGTATACTTATATTAATAAAATTTTAAAAAATATTTCATATTTTAAATATTCATAATTTATATTATCTAATAACTTCATCTTAATTTTTTACCTTAGTGAAACTAAAAATAGTAAAAAATATTGACCACGGTTAAGCTAAAAATATAATTATTGGGGGTTAAACTAAATTGATAAGAGTTTAAATGAAATTAAAATTTGTATAAAATCAAAATTATGTCTATAAAATGACCTTATAATGTATAATTGTAAATAATTATCCTTTTTGGACCCTTGTGTCTTTTTAAAAACATGGGTATACCTTTTTCTTTTCAAAAATATAAAATGTGCCACTCAACTCACTTATAAAAGAATACCACCTCTCCTCTCTTTTTGAAACCATAAAAAAAATTTAGTAAATCCAAGACAAGAAAAGTTTAAAAAAACATAATCTCATCTTATAATTATTTGTTTGGTATAAATCTATGATATAAATGATTTTGGTGAAAACCTAAGGAGGTTACCTGAATAAGATTTAGGTTTTTTAACAAGTTTTATTTTATTTTATTTATTCATCAAGCTCCTTAAATTTTTATTTAACTATAATGATATAATATCCTCATTATATTACATATAATGATATTTTTTAATTTTAATTTCATGAAATACAACCATCCCAACTTCCATCAAATGGGTTACAAAATAATAATTTTTTTGTATGGAGGACTACATCCTCACGAACCAATGTCCTTCATTTTTACAGTACCATCTATTAGGGTTTGTATGGTTTTTGATCATATATATATAATATTTAAAAATTATATACCTATGTTGTAATTATATTTTATACCCTTCTTAACTCCCATTCTATATGGGATATGATAATGTCGCTCATGTGTTTGGAAAAATACAACCTCATGAATCGATTTATTCATTTTTTAATAATTATTTACACAAAAGGTAATAAGGATAATTTTAAATAATATATTTCATATAAATGAAGTAATTAAATTATTAATTTTTTATTTATCGTTCTAAAAATATAATATATCATTTTCTTTCTTACACAGAAAAATGATAACGTTGTTCCAGTATGTGTGGACTTCCGCCTTTACAAAGCGATGTGAATTTTATTTCATCAACACATATCATGGATGATATATATATATATATAATTATATTTCAATAAATAATGCTTCATATATTATATTATGATCATTATCTAAATATATAATATTAATTATCTTTTGTCGAAAATAATAATTGAAAATGGAAACGTTACTCATGTTAACACACGACCTACTTTTTCAATGATTGGAACATAGTTAAATTTTCATTAAATTGTTTCATATTGATTTATAATGTAATATTTATGTATATATATAATAAATATTTAATTATTATTATTATTATGGATATGATAAAACAATGAACCTTTCAAAAAAAGGCAACACACCAAATCTGTTTTTAAATAATTAAATGAACGTCTTCAAAACACCTGATGTGGACTTAACTAATTATGTATTTGAATATGTCACTAAAATTTAACAAAATAAATTATATAGGTTAAAATTAATTACTCCCTGAAAAAATCACAAAAACATATAATTTATTTAATCTTACTATACAATAGATATATGAAATAAAATGAATGTCTGGACTCCATGTAAGGGTTTTTCTTGACTCGATTTTACTTGTACGAGACAAATGAAATATTAAAAATTATTTATATTTTTACGTGTATTTACTTTCCCATTTATATACAATAACATTAATCCTTCATAAATAATAGTATTTAATTTTTCAATTTTAATTATTTCATCCAAGGGAGTTTGAATCAAAAATTACCACGTTTTAAATAATATAATAACTCGTTTTCTTATAATGGTGTTAGATTATATCAAAATTGTATTTGGTATTCTATGATTATTTGAATTTTGATTATATTATATAGTTCTTTTCACTTTATCTATGTGGATTTACATATTATATGCATAATTGATTCAATGATTAATTCTCAAACACAATGATATAAATTGTGTATGCGTTATTCATCCCAAATTCTCTCTCTCTGAGACATACATTGATGATATGAACCAATATTCATTTATGATTATTTTAAAATAAACATTGATGTGTTATATCATTAATATATTTATGTTCATGATAATTAATGTATCATTTTATGTCATTCAATCATGGGGATTATTATTTAAGAGTTTCCAAAGTGGAAAACAATTTATGTTATTTGTTTCTTTCTTTAAAGACTGCTTATTTTCCAGATTAATTTGATGAGAAATTTTGATATTATTTTATTTAACCACACATATCTTATCCACATATATATATGAATATGTGTCACATGTTTAATTTATATTTACTCCCTTATTTATTTATGAAACATCAAGAAAGTCATTTATAAGTGACACCAATCTAGTATTTTTCTTTTAGATCATGTGTCTATCTCTTCCTTATTCCTATTTTCTAAAATGTTTAAAATAATGTTATTTTCTCAAAATAAATGATTTTATAAATAAATTTTAAAATCTATTTTACCTTATTTTTATTTTAAAAAAAAAAAAATTTACTAATGTTTTCCAAATGGGTCACTTTTGACTCCCTTTTTCAAAATATTTGAAAAAATATTTATTTTTAACACATATGACTAGATTTGATTTTTCCGCCATAATATCCACTATTTTTTTGATTTTTCAATAATATTTTTAAAATAGTAATTTCAAAGAAAATTATTTCTTCAATATTTTTTGGTTTTTTTAAAAAGTTAAATTTAAATTGAAAATATTATTTTATTCTAATTAATTTGATGGGATTTCAATTCAATTTCCATAAATCATTATCAACATAACTTGTTTTTAATTATGCTACAATGGGGATATTTTTTATTGATACCATCTACATTATTTATCTAGATGAATCAATATTATATCCATGATATTTTTATGGAACAGGTTTCTTTTCCATGGGATAATCATGCTTCAAAGTGATTTTTATGAAACCTGTATGATTTCCATATTTTTATCATGTTATAAAAGGAATGATGATTTTATATGCATCTTATGATGAAATAAAAGATCCATGTTCATTATTTATATTATAGTTCTTTACATTTTTTTACATGATCTGTGTTTCTAGATAGTATAACATGATCATTTTATAGCATATATAATGGATACACATATATAGTTCTCTATTGAATTAGGTTTTTATGTCGACTGTATGGTTATTACAATGGTACTAGTTCTATAAGAGTTCTATGAAGATAAAGTACCAATATAAATATATTATTTGATTATTATTTAATTGGTTATTAATGACCCATTTAATCAATATTGATATCATATGGCTCATGATTAATGATTCTGATGACCCTTTCATTTATTAATGACTTATTCTATGTTTTTGTGTTTCATTATCTAGTTATTTATGGCTAGGGATATTCTTATGTTATAATCATGAACATTGAATATATCATTATATATTTCTAATCTCCTTATAATGAATAATGAAATTTAATTATTAATGTGTGTGTTTAACCTTATGGTGAATTTGTGACCATCCTTCTAATGTTTACATTTCCATAGGTATTAATGTATTATGTGGAATGAAATATTTCATGAATGGTTTCATATAAATGATTTTGAGAACCTAATATTGAATATGAAAATATATGTAGAGTGGGAAGGAAAATATATTTAATCTATGGGTATATTTATATTATAATCAATATTAATTTTTTAAATTTTTGAACCTGAAAGCATTTGAGAATGTACATGATCTGAAATTTCTTTTTCATATTGTCTGTTTTGGAGGTGGAAAATCGTGTCACCTACACAGTTAGCAAATCTATAAATGTAATGTTTGTGATTTTATAACATGATCCCACTAAGAGGGAAAACCCCCATAAGAATGTTTTGGGGGGTCTTTGGCTATTATGGCATTGGTAGAGGCCATATGAATAATCTATAGCAATATTTTTAATAAACTATTGGTATAGGTAATGTAAAAAAAAACCATCTTGGTTTTGAACCCAGCACCTCCCCATTACAATCTATTGATCAAAACACTATCACAAAATGAATTTTGTGAGAAAAATTTCATACATACATACATATATATATGTTTCTTCATATTTATTTAACTTTCTATTTATTTAATTTAATTTGATAAAATAATACATAAAAAATTTGGGAATCTATTCCAATGTTTTTGAGAAACATTGGTATAGTTTCACTGATATTTTGAGCTACACCAATGGTTTTAGTGAAGTTATTGTCATATGGTGGACCTATACCAACTTTGTTTTCAAAACTGTTTGTATATGGTCTCTATAATTTCCCCCTACCAACTTTTTTGGCCACAAACGTTGGTATATTCATTAATTACTGACATATACAGTTGGTTTTTGAGAAACCATTGGTATATATTGTCTAAAAGATACCTATACCAATTTTTGTGTCCAAAATAATTTTTATAGGGTCTCCCCATGTTACCTAAAGAAATATATTCTCCAAAACAATGGTATAGGGTCTCTTTAAGGTACCTATTTATATTATCACAATTCACTTCTTTATTTCTCTCCTAGATCACTGTTTTAAACTAGTTTTGTATTTAAAATTACAAATAATATCGCAAATTGAACATACAATTTGATTCAATTATGAAAAGATTATACCTGTTAAAAAGGGAAATTATTCTTGTGTTTCTTTAGTGTACCAGTGACTCAATCCACTTCACATTAATATAATAACTCTCAATCCACTTTTTGTAAGGGTACAACTACCTTTGTGTTATGGTAAACACCAATATATAAGCGTAAAAACCCTCACATGTGTATTATTCATGAATATATTGAGTGTATGATTCAAAATACAAGGGGTATTGATATCTTATTCATTATAAAAATAGAAATTTGTGTGTGATCTTCTCTTTGTGAGACCTTATTTTCACAGTGTTATGTTTTTCTAGAAAAAAAGAGCTCTCTCTCGAGAGGTAATAATTTTCTCTTCGTCATCAATTTATATTTGTAGAGACGTTTCTATGCCTCCCTTTCATTATCATTAACTAACTCTAAATCTCAGATAATATAACATGCCAATAATGATTTAAAATCTCCCACAAAGTATAATATTTTGAGCATATATAAAATACTCGAATAAATATAATTTTCTAAAATAATCATATTCTATAAAACATGACATATTTTATTAAATTATATCAAGAATACTTTCCACAATTATGTATTCATATATACATGATAATAAACATATGTTCTCTCATTTTTTGAAATCAGAACAAATTCATGAATTGAATTGATGTGATGAAATTCGTCCATGCAGAACGATCCAAAAAACATTTTCATTCATTGAGTTCAGTAATATTTTTTATAACAGACTGTATCACTCAATTTTATTTTTAAATATTAAGAATATAATTATTTCATTTTATTTTCACCACTGAAATAACTAGATCAGATAGAACACTAGTCAATTAAACATGAACAAAGATGAATATAAGCACTAAAATTAATGTACATCAATAAATATGAAATGTTGGTCATCATTCAAATATAAGGGGAGCCTCAAGATGTTGAAGGTGATGTTGTATCTGTTCAGGAATCCTAGATCAGACTCATCATGCTTCCCATGTTTTATCTATATCATTTGAGTGAAATTTCTATAGTTCAAGGCATCTTATTTCCTCATCATATGAGTTTTTGATATAGTTATACTTTATAATATTCCATGTTCCATTAGTTAAATTATGTGATTATCCTAGGGTGTACTTATAGTACCTAAATATACGCACTAAGATTTATAGGTCCTACCTCCCTATGTAGTCACCATTTACATGTGATCACTTGAGTACTCCAAAAGGATCTATGCACCTGCTATACTTTTCAGCTTGTAAAAAGTTCACCTCTACGAACATTTGAGCTCCTTGGGGAAGATCTCCCTTGTGGTTGAGGTTTCTCCTATGTTAAGGTCATTGGATCCAGCCCTTCTGGGATTTTATGGTTGACCTAATGTTTTAGTAAGCTCTTATAAAAGATTTATTCATATCTTCATCATATACACTATAAAATTCTCAAATCAAATGACAACCCACACAACTCATTTTGAAAAATATTATTTTTTTGGTCCTCCTTTATGTTCCTATTCTTGAAAGTATCTCAACTTGTTGCAAAAAATGTGCTAACACCAATCTTCTTTAGTACATGTTTTGGAAATTAATAAAAAACACTAATAGTAAAAATCTGTTGAAGAATAGTATATATTCTCGATTCATCATTTCAATTCTTTTTATATTATTCAACAAATATTTACCCTTTTTGAAAAAAAATCGTTTTCTATTGGTCTCAACAATAGATTAATTTTAATTTGTTATCAATAAAAAATATCATCATAAAGGTCAATATATGGTTTAAATTCTTATATATCACTTATATAAAAAAACAGATCAGATAACTGGCGGTATAGTCATCTAATTATTTTTCCCAAAATTTGTTTTCATATATTATATGATTATCTATTTAATAGATTTGAGAGACGGGTGATATCACATAATTCTCTTAGAAAAATATCCTTTAAGTCAAATAAGTCTATATATAGGTTGTATAACCCATTATAGGATAAGGGAGTGACATATCAAAGGATTTTTATGTTATGGATAAACCCCATGCATGTGTAATATTTCTAAAAAATTTTGAATTCTCATTTTATAAGTTTCATGAAAAAAATTACCAATAGAATCATAAAACCTACATACACATCAATAAACACATCATAATTTTCATATGAAAAATATATATCCCCCTGACAATTTTAATATACACTCCCCTTGATAGTAATTTACTATTTTATTCAATTTATGGATATTATAGTGATTTTAATTCCTCATCATCCAACATTACAGAACAATTAAGAAGTTAAAAATTCACCATATAGTGAACATTTTATAGAATTGACTCATCAATTCTCCCTCATATGGGATTCATTCATCTCCATAAATTCCCCCTATTCTAGTAAAAAATGATATATATATATATATATAAAGAAATAAATAGGTATATTATTTCTCTTCAAGAGTAACATTTAAGATGAGAGATTCCTCTCAACTCGGACTATTATTTTCTTTCAATATTAATAAGGGATGATTTTTTTTAATATTCATTCAGTTTTTAGTGTTATCTATTTTATTATAATATTTATTCCCATTAAATTCTTTTTTGTGTGGAATATCATTTTTGACCATATATGTTTTAGCCACATTCTTTCCTTTAGCTTTTGCATGTTTTTTAGTTTTCATCAATTTCACTGACAATTTTAATTGATTTGGTTAAACTGTAGGAAACACATTCTTGAAATTCAATTTATGCATATATTCTACAAATAAATTACCATCAGTTTTCTATTGAATAATATTACACATCACAACATATGGAATATCACATGGTATTAATTCATGAATTTCATAGCTGTGTGACCCTCCTTCTTCCATTTACCATAAACATCATCAATGAATTCATATATTTTTTGTGTGGGTAGTTTGGCTGGTTTTTAGATCACCACATTTTTTTATTGAGAACATTCTCTCATATATTCACTTTGAACCCTCCTTTATTCATTTCTATTTCTAATAAATGACATGTTGTACTAGTCATAGTATTCCTTGTTCACATACCTTTTCCCAGCACTAGAAAAAACCATTGAAATTTGATCTTCCACCATGATACTTATTGCTTCCCAACACTTATTGTTATTGTGCATATTCAATATAAGCCTAATTGTTTTTAGGGGTAAATTTGTTTCGTGAAATATACTCCCCCATTGATAATGGAAAGTATCTCTTAGTTTTCTTCTGGTTATATCTATTTTTAGATTTATAATATTCCTATACACTATTAGGAATAATAGTTTTCCGTATATAAATATTAGGTTCATATTGTTGGAATCACCTGTTTTGATAATCCCAAATCATGCTTAAACATTGATTATGATGTATTAAAACCTTGCATTAATCTTATTATTCTATGCTTAAATGTATTTTATTCTAAACAGTTCATATTCTTACTCTCATAACTTTACTGTAACAGCTTACAGTAGTATTTACATAAGTTTGGTATTGTTAGCTACCAGTCAGAGTTTTCTTCTCAAAGTCACAGTTACAGTTAACTGTCACCTTAAGTTACTGTTGCAATAAGTTCACAGTTACAAGGTTACAGTCGAAGACTAATACAAGCTTACAGTTACGAGTCCACTGCTATCTATTGTCAAAGCTCATAGACGAAGGTCACAGATACAAGACTTCTGTTCAAAGTTTTCTCTGCTCAAGTTCACAGTCGAACAAGTCTACAGTTGGAACAAGTTCACAGTCGAACAAGTCTACAGTTGGAACAAGTTCACAGTCGAACAATCCTACAGTCATAAGTCTACAGTCAAGGTAACAGTTAGATAGCTTCTGTCGACTAAGTCTACTGATGATCGAAGTCTAAAGTTGACAAAGGTTACAGTTCTACAAATTTGATATTACAAGTCTACAGTTAGAGAGGCTACAGTTACATGGAGTAAAAGCTACCATTGCAAGCCTACAGACAGCAAGCCCTTTGTTGAAGTCAGCAGTCAGAAAGAAGTCCACAGTTGGAAGTCCACAGTTGGAAGACCACAGTTGAAGTCAACAATGACATACATTCTCGACTCACTGTTTTAATTTCTTTATTTCCTACATTTAATCTATCTAACGGTCATATCATACATTTTGATGATTTTTCAAATATCTGATAAAGGTTGTCGGATGTCAGGAACCCGTACCTCGTACCTGCTGAAAAGAAATCTTTTCTGTCCCCTGTCGGGAGATAAATACGAGAAGACTACGCTGCCCAAAAACAATGCGAACCAGAGAAGTGCGTGGTGGACGAAATATACCAGAAACACAAGAAGATAAAAACGAGTTCCATCAAGAACACAGAGAAGCATATAGACAATCAAGTATACTCGAGAAGTGTTCTTTGCATACAAGAAGAACCTTGAAGAACTTCATCGACTACATTCTCACTACCTGTGAACCTGGAGCATACGACACTCTGTTTCTCAAACAGAAACGAGAAGAGGACTCAAACTCTCTTCTGATCGAATACAAGAGCTACACTGAGATCACCAGAACCACTTCTAAACTCTACATCTCTTGTTCTGTGATTTATTCTACATTTTGAGCAGTGTGTGTTATCTGCTGTATTAAACACACACACTGACTCCTGTACTTTCACTGGAGGATCTGTAAATCCTCAGCAAATCTTTTTGCACCCCATTTCCCACTGTGGATAGTGGTAGAGGTCTTGTGACCTGGACAGCTTGCTGCTGTTGTTTGTTTTCCCACGAAGAACTGCGGTAGAGGTCTTGTGACCTGGACAGTGTGTTCACTGTTGTTAACCCCGATCCAGGGTGTGGATCATTTTATATAAACTTTTGAGAGGACTAAATCTCGGCTTGAGACTGAACCTCTTGGTTAACTCTTTGTGTTTATAGTTATACTCTATATCCATACTATACATATTTATTTCATATTCCGCTGCTATTACTTTGAAATATAATCTGTCTTCAAAGCTACTTTGATAATTAAATTCGCAAGTGTTTATATTTGTTATAAATCAGTAAGTTAGTTTCAAAAGTTAATTTAATCATAAGATTACGTTAACTGAGAATTAATCAATATTTGAGAAACTAATTGAACCTTTATAATCTATATAAATTCACTACAGTTTAATTTGTTTTTGAAATTGGGGATTTTAATAGAAATTGTTTTTAACAGAAATTTTAATTGGAACTCAATTCACCCCCCCTCTTGAGTGTCCACTCCGACCAACATTTGGTATCAGAGGTTGGATTTATCTCTGTTATACTTGCTCAACGTTTTATTTTAACTCTCTGTTTTTAAACTGTGATTGTAGTTTTATCTAAAAGATATTAAATTTCTGTTAGTTCTAAATTTTATCTCTTTAAAACATTTTCTAAAATCTCCTTATGGATAATAGACTAGAAGGTGCTGCTACTAACAGGACACCCTTCTTTAATGGTGTGAATTATGCCCAATGGAAGCTCAAAATGAAAATTCATTTCGAAAGTATGGGTTTTGATATTTGGACTGCTATAGAGTCTCAATACAAGATTCCAGAAACTGAAAGAATAACTTGGGATGAACCTACTAAAGTATCTTACAATAATAATTGTAAGGCTGTGAATTCTCTCTACTGTTCTCTAGGAGATGAGGAATTCAATAGAATTTCTTCATGTAAAACTGCTTTTGAAATCTGGGACACCTTAGCTGTTTCTCATGAAGGAACAACTAATGTCAAGGAAATGCGGTTAAACACTTATACTATCAAATATGATAACTTTAAGATGAAAGCTGATGAACCTATTTCTGATATGTATCTCAGGTTTAATGAGATAGTCAACACAATGAGCTCACTCGGAAAGATTGTTCCAGCAAAGGAGAAAATCATGAGATTATTGAGATGTCTGCCTGACAGATGGAGAGGCACATCCGTTTCAATTAGAGAATCCTGTGATATTGGAACTTTGCCTGTCAAGGAGTTAATTGGTAAGCTGATGATGTACGAAGAAGAGCTAAAGGTGAATAAAGAGGAAGATGAGGAAACAAAACGAAAATCTGTAGATTTTAAGTCTACTGCATCAAAGAGCAAAGACAAGGAGAAAGTCCATATACCAACTGAAAGCTCATCTAGTGAAGACTTAGATTCTGACAGTGATGCCGAGATGGAACAAATAGCAAGGAGATTCAAGAAGTTCTATAGGAATAAGAAATTCTTCAGAAAACCAAACTACAAGGGTAAGTATGATAGACAAGGTAAGTGGAAGAAAGATTGGAAGAACACTGATAAAGAAGAAGACATATTTTGCTATGAATGTAAAAGGAAAGGACACATCAAAGCTGACTGTCCTAAGTTAAAATTCAAGAAGAAATATGAGTACAAGGACAAGAATTATAGGAAAGATATGAAGGACACCTGGAGTGCTTCAGAAGACAGCACAAGTGAATCAGAGTCCAGTGATTCTGAAAGAAATCATGCTAATATGTGTTTCATGACAAACACATCTGAGGTAACCTTAGACACTCCCACTTTAAACTCTTATTATTCTGAAGGTGAAGCAGAATCTGGTTCTGATTCTGAAAATATGTCTAAAGATGAATTGACTGAATACTGTAATATGCTGGACGAAACGTGTAATGAACTAAAGGATAAATATAAGTCTTTAAAGAAACAGCATGCTCTTACTGCAAGTGTCAAGTCTGCACTTGATGTAGAAAAAGAGAAAAATGTTCAATTATTAAAGGAGAATACAGAACTGAAACTATCTAATGAACAACTTAGAAAGGACTTAGAAACATTCACAAATGGAAAAGATACTCTAACCCAACTGCTAGGAAAGAAAGTTGCACCTAAGTATGCTACTGGATTGGGATACCAACCTGGACAAAGACAGTTTACTAAAACCCGATTTATTTCCAAGTCTGGAAAAAATCCAGCTAGTTCCAGTTTTGGAAATTCGTATGCCTCAACTGGTTATTTAAATAGTTGTCGATCAAGTAAAGTATATCTCTCTAAATCTGTTGCATCTATTAATTGTATGGGACCCATAAGACAAATCTGGGTACCTAAATCCTTGATTGCTAACATATCTGGACCCAAGAAAATCTGGGTACCAAAGTCATTTCTTGTCTAATCTGTTTTGTAGGAAATCTGTTTGAAAAGCAATTACAAGAAGGTATGGTACATAGACAGTGGATGTTCAAGACACATGTCTGGGGACTATTCGTGCTTCAAAAGCTTAATAAAGGTTGATGGAGGATATGTCACTTTTGGTGATAACTCAAAAGGAAAAATCATCGGCTTAGGCCAGATTGGTAACACTGACTCAGTATTAATTTCCAAAGTTTTATTTGTTGATGGACTTAAGTACAACCTACTTAGCATTTCTCAATTGTGTGATGATGGTTTTAATGTCAAGTTTGAAAACAATTCTTGTGAAGTTTATAATTCCAAAAATGCTTTAATATTTTCTGCCTTAAGAAATGAAAATGTTTATGTTGTTGACTTAAACACTTTAGCTAAACATAACGTTACTTGCTTAAATGATTTTCATAAAGAGTCTTGGCTGTGGCATAGGAGATTAGGACACTGTAACATTCACTCACTTAGAAAACTCTCTAAGAAACACCTAGTTAGAGACCTACCTAAGCTTGAATTCCCAAATGACAAAGTGTGTAATCCCTGTCAAAAGGGAAAACAACACAAAGTTTCTTTTAAACCAAAGAAAGAAGTTTCAACTTCTCAACCACTTGAACTGGTTCACATGGATTTGTTTGGACCATCAAGAATTTCAAGTCTAAATGGGAAGCACTATGTTTATGTTCTTGTAGATGACTTTTCTAGATATACTTGGGTATACTTTCTAGTTCACAAAAGTGAAGCCTGCTCTTCCTTTGTTAAATACTCTAAGTCTGTAGAAAATCTTAGTGGACTTAAGATTAAGACCTTGAGGAGTGATCATGGCCGTGAGTTTGAGAATCGAGAATTTGAATCTTACTGCTCACACAATGGCTATTCTCATAACTTTTCTGCCCCTAGGACACCCCAACAGAATGGTGTAGTGGAAAGAAGAAACCGAACCCTGTAAGAAATTGCAAGGACTATGCTCAATGAATATGACCTGCCTGTTTACTTTTGGGCTGAAGCTGTAAATACAGCCTGCTATGTTATTAATAGAGTCTTGATTAGACCGATTCTTAAGATAACCCCTTATGAGTTGTGGAATAATAGGAAGCCTAAGGTTAATTACTTTAGAGTTTTTGGTTGCAAAGTCTTTATTCTGAATACTAAAGATAATCTTGATAAATTTGCTCCAAAAAGTGATGAAGGAATTTTCCTAGGTTACTCTATGTCTAGTAAAGCCTATAGAGTGTTCAATAAGAAAACCAAATGTGTGGAAGAATCTGTTCACATCAAGTTTGATGAGACTGATCCACATGAGTCTAAAACTTCTCTTGAAGATGTTGAAGAAGACTTATCTGTTCTGGACCTAAATGACAAATCTAAAGAACCTGCAATAAAAACATCCAGTTCTGGACTTTTTCCAGAATCTTCCTCTGTGGAACCCGAACCTATAGATGAACCTGAAATCTCTAGTCCAACCTTTACCAAATCAACTAGGATTCTAAAGAATCATCCGTTAGATGCTGTTGTTGGCAATCTTGATAGAGGAACACAAACTAGAGCTTCTCTAAGAAATCAGGTTGAACATCAAGCTTTTCTTTCACATCTTGAACCCAAAAATGTCAATGATGCTATCAGTGATGAATTCTGGGTAATGGATATGCAAGAAGAACTAAATCAGTTTGAAAGAAACAAAGTTTGGGAATTAGTAGAAAGACCTAAAGATACTCTTACCATAGGCACTAAATGGGTGTTTAGAAACAAAGTTGATGAGTTTGGTAACATAATCAGAAACAAAGCTAGGCTAGTTGCACAAGGGTATAGTCAGGAAGAAGGAATAGACTATGAGGAAACCTTTGCACCCGTGGCTAGACTAGAGGCCATTAGGATATTACTTGCTTATGCTGCTCATCTGAATTTCAAACTATATCAAATGGATGTTAAAAGTGCTTTTCTAAATGGATATATAATTGAGGATGTATTTGTGGAACAACCTCCTGGTTTTACAAATCCCCATTTTTCTAATCATGTTTTTAAACTATCTAAAGCTTTATATGGTTTAAAGCAAGCTCCAAGAGCTTGGTATGATAGGGTCAGCTCTTTTCTTATTTCGAAAGGATTTACAAAAGGGATAGCTGATCCTACTCTTTTTATTAAATGGATTTCTAAAGATGTCTTAATAGTACAAATCTATGTGGATGATATTATTTTTGGATCTTCTAAAAATTCATTATGTGTTGATTTTTCAAAAATAATGCAAAATGAGTTTGAAATGAGTTTAATGGGAGAACTCAAATTTTTCCTTGGATTTCAGATCTTTCAAAATAAAAATGGTATTATTTTGAATCAAAGTAAATATATTAAAGATCTTATAAAACGTTTTTCTTTGGATGGCACCAAAGGCAGTGACACACCTATGAGTACCACTTGCAAGTTGGACAGTGATGAAACTGGTGAACCAGTGGATCAAACCAATTACAGAGGTATGATTGGTAGTCTACTGTACCTTACTGCCAGTAGACCTGACATCATGTTCAGTGTATGCATGTGTGCTCGGTTTCAAGCCAATCCAAAAGAGTCTCATTTGACTGCTGTTAAAAGGATTTTCAAATATCTAAAACATACTCCCAATTTGGGATTATTTTATCCAAAAGGACAATCATTTGATTTATTAAGTTATTCTGATGCTGATTTTGCTTGATGCAAGTTAGATAGAAAGAGAACCTCTGGAACATGTCACATTTTAGGCAAGTCACTAGTATCTTGGTGTAGTAAGAAGCAGAATTCTGTTGCATTGTCTACTGCCGAAGCTGAGTATATAACTGCTGGTAGCTGTTGTGCACAAATCTTGTGGATGAAACACACTTTACTAGACTATGGATATCAATTCAAACATGTATCTATAAGGTGTGACAATACAAGTGCTATTAACATTTCAAAAAATACAGTATCTCATGCAAGGACAAAACATATTGATGTGAGACATCACTTTCTGAGGGATCATTATCAAAAAGGTGATATCACTCTTGAGTTCATTGGAACTGAACATCAGTTAGCTGATATTTTTACAAATCCTTTGAATTCTGAGAGATTAAGTTACATCAAACATGAGTTAGGTATGATTAATTATAGCACAGTTGAAACCTCACAGTTGAAACCTCACAGTTGAAACCTCACAGTTGAAACCTCACAGTTGAAACCTCACAGTTGAAGCCTCACAGTTGAAACCTCACAGTTGAAGCCTCACAGTTGAAACCTCACAGTTGAAACCTCACAGTTGAAACCTCACAGTTAGACCTCACAGTTGAAACCTCACAGTTAGACCTCACCGGTGTACCTCACTGTTACATCTCTCTGTAGGCTGTTTCGCTGTTTAATCATATTTTATTTTTGCGTGAATTCGAACCGTTTCTTTTCTTTATACGTTTATTTCTAAATCCCTAAATGATAAAATTGAGAACATCGAACATATCTCAATCCACTCATCTCGACCCTTGCTCTCTCAAGTCCTAAACCCTAAACCTTCAACCGAACCTCCAAACCTCATTCAGTTCCAATGGCCAGAACAAAGCGACCCCCGACTGTCAACGAAGATGCACCAATGCCAAAGAGGACTCAAGTCGAATCCAGTGGTACCGGGAACGCCTCGATAAGACCTATTAATCCACATCTGACTAAGAGAGAAATAGTTGCTGAGAAGGAGCTAAGTGAAGAGTGGATTTTATCGAGCAGATCATTAGTGCTGACAGTGCTTAATGAGCAAGGATGGACCGAATGCTTCGCAAACAATAATGGACCGTACTACCCAAAGCTGTTGAAGGAATTCTATGAATATCTACAGTTCGAGGAAGAGGATGATCAGCATAGACTGGTATCCAGAGTAAACGGTAATGAAGTCAGTTTTTCATCAGTTGAATGGGCTGCATGTTTAAGAGTTCCTCATGAGGGTATTTACAACTACTATTCTGGAGCGGCTCCTCCAAATAGTAGAATCTTTGATCATGAGACGGCTCTGGAAGAATTGACAGGCAATGGCACTGTAAGAAAGATTATTTCTACTGAAATGTGTGGAGAGGACAGGCTTCTGTTTAAGTTTATTCAGCATGTACTGAGTCCTAGAAGAGGAGATTTTGCAACACTGAAGCATCAGGATATTTACTTGATGTACTTATTAAAACATGGAAGGAAGGTCAACCTTTGTAGGTTTCTGATGGCTCAGATGGAGGACATGATAAAGGCAATCTCAAAATCAAGTGCCTTGTTTCATGCTAAACTCATTTCGGTTATGTTGAATGTGAAAGGTGCAGCTGGAAGTCAGGAAGAGTTGATAGTAGCAAAGAACAGTGTATGTATCTCGAAAGTAATCTGCAAATTCATGAAGATCAGTTCGAATCCCTAGAAGAAATCATGGGTGAATGATGAGGAGAGAATCTATGAGAATTTTAGCCCTTCTACTCATCCCTCTAGACCGAGAGATAGGAGAGATCCAGGCTTAAAGCCTGATGAGCCTGAACCTGTATACTCAGATGATGAACAGACTGCAGTAGTTGGTAACTCTGCAAGAGAGAACACCCCAATTGATGAAGGGAGTGATCCTGATACTACTCACAGTCCTGTCAGGACAGTGACGTTTGGAGCAGCAAGCCCTCCAAAAGAACTACCTAGTAGAGAACCTGTTCTAAGAGACAGTGAGACTGAGACTACAGAAGAAGAAGAAGAATCTCAATATTTTGTCAAGGACACCTCTGATGAGGGTGATACAGTCGAAGCAGAAGAGGCTGGAGCTTTAAATGAAAAACAAGAAACTGTTGCAGAAGAACTTAGTATGAGCCCTCTGATAGGGTATACAGACAAGTCAGTGTCTGACCAGGAAGCAGGAGTGGTCTCTACTACTGTTGTCATGGAAGTGGTTGATGACCCAATAGAGAAGAAGGCTAACCTCACTGCTAAACCTACAGAGGAAGCAAGTATGGAACCTTCTAGAGCTACAGAAGAGAACTAAGAGTTACCCAGAGTTGAGCAGATAGTAGAAAGTGTTCAGGAAGGACCTCCAAGTGAGGGGGAGCGTGTTGGTTCAGTCTCTGTACTGTTTGATATAGAAGGATGGACCTCAGATCCAGGATACATGGTGTTAGGACTCAATTATGAGGATTAAGATGAGGAAAACCAACCACCAAGAAATCCAGTCATCCTACCTAACAGCTCTCCAGTGTTAGAAACTGAAAGATTGGCCACCAAGGAAGACCTTGAATCCTTAAAGAATGAAATGAAGGAGACCATCAGACAATCTGTTGCTGAATTGAAAACCAGTCTTTTTGATGAGCTGAAAAATGTGGAACAATACTTAGAACTATCTCTAGGATGTGTTGTGGGAAGTCCAATCAAAGAAGTGATGGATGAAATGAAAGTGTGCCACACCCTAATTGAAAGCTGGACTGGAGCAGTAGTGGCCCTCAGACAATCAGTTGCTTCTTTAACTGCCCTGAGAAGTTCTCAGACACTAGTGGCTAGTGAGATTCGATACATCAAAGAAGTGGTCAAGCAGTTTGTGGAAGTATTTGAGGCTTTCAAGAAATCAGTAAAAGAACACTTTAGCAATCAGGATGCTGTCATTCAGAAAGTGATTGGAAATCTGACTCAGTCTTTCAAGGAGACAGTGGCATTCTCAGTCAAGTCCCTTCCTTCATCTAGCTCTCCTGTGGACCTTGAGCAGTTTAGAAGACTGCTCAGAGAAGAGCTTACTCAGGCCCGTGCAAATGACACATCAGACCTACAGATCCTTGCTACTACAAGAGAAGTCAGTGGCTTTGTTCGTGAGCACCTGCAGGCTGCTACTGCTTCTCAGGAGGCCATCAAAAGTAAAGTGGATTATTACTTTGATCGGATTTTCACCAAGCATGAGTTGAACAATCACTTCAAGCTCATGCTAGAAACTATGAAGCTGCCTCCTGTAACTCAAGCCTTCAAAGAACAAGTTAGAAAGCTACGAGAGTTGACCCCGACTTTGGATAAATTCTTGGAAAACAAAGATGACTTCTTATCTGCCATGGACAGAGGAGGAAACATCATAATGGATTTCAGGAATCTGCTCCTACCTTTTCTTCATGTGGACTGCACACCTGTTATAGTTCCTCCTGCCCTACCTGTCTCTAACCCCAGTGGTTCTTCCATAATGTCTCCTGCTGATGCCCTCAGAAGCCTTAGACCACTGATCCCTCGGCAAGCTACTCACTACAGGCCTTCAAGAGCCTCTGTTGCTGCCCCTCCAGACATTCCTGCTGCCATTCCTCAGCCTGTTGATCCTTCACCTCCTGCTCCATCTTCTTCCTCCAAAGGAAAAGATCCCTTACCTCCAGATGAAGAGGATTGAGTCTGTTTATGTTTTTTTGATAGGGATCATGTATTCACGTTTTGGGTCATGTATTGTACTCCTTATTAATACAATGTTTATTTTCTCTCTCTCTGTCTTTCTTTTTGTTAATCACAAAGGGGGAGAAATAAAGAGAAATAGATAGGGGGAGAAATGGGGAGAAATAGGAAACTCAAGGGAGAAATGAGCCTATACAAAGAGGAGAAATCCTTGCGGATTATACCTAATTTTTGTGCTCATATTGCTAATACTGTGTTTTGCACACTTCTCTCTGATACTTCTATATTTCATACTGACATAATTCGTGATTATCATAAAGGGGGAGATTGTTGGAATCACCTGTTTTGATAATCCCAAATCATGCTTAAACATTGATTATGATGTATTAAAACCTTGCATTAATCTTATTATTCTATGCTTAAACGTATTTTATTCTAAACAGTTCATATTCTTACTCTCATAACTTTACTGTAACAGCTTACAGTAGTATTTACATAAGTTTGGTATTGTTAGCTACCAGTCAAAGTTTTCTTCTCAAAGTCACAGTTACAGTTAACTGTCACCTTAAATTACTGTTGCAATAAGTTCACAGTTACAAGGTTAAAGTCGAAGACTAATACAAGCTTACAGTTACGAGTCTACTGCTATCTATTGTCAAAGCTCACAGACGAAGGTCACAGATACAAGACTTCTGTTCAATGTTTTCTCTGCTCAAGTTCACAGTCGAACAAGTCTACAGTTGGAACAAGTTCACAGTCGAACAAGTCTACATTTGGAACAAGTTCACAGTCGAACAAGCCTACAATCATAAGTCTACAGTCAAGGTTACAGTTAGACAGCTTCCGTCGACTAAGTCTACTGATGATCGAAGTCTACAGTTTTCAAAGGTTACAGTTCTACAAATTTGATATTACAAGTCTACAGTTAGAGAGGCTACAGTTACATGGAGTAAAAGCTACCATTGCAAGCCTACAGACAGCAAGCCCTTTGTTGAAGTCAGCAGTCAGAAGGAAGTCCACAGTTGGAAGTCCACAGTTGGAATACCACAGTTGAAGTCAACAGTGACATACATTCTCGACTCACTGTTTTAATTTCTTTATTTCCTACATTTAATCTATCTAACGGTCATATCATACATTTTGATGATTTGTCAAATATCTGATAAAGGTTGTCGGATGTCAGGAACCCGTACCTCGTACCTGCTGAAAAGAAATCTTTTCTGTCCCCTGTTGGGAGATAAATACGAGAAGACTACGCTGCCCAAAAACAATGCGAACCAGAGAAGTGCATGGTGGACGAAATATAGCAGAAACACAAGAAGATAAAAACGAGTTCCATCAAGAACACAGAGAAGCATATAGACAATCAAGTATACTCGAGAAGTGTTCTATGCATACAAGAAGAACCTTGAAGAACTTCATCGACTACATTCTCACTACCTGTGAACCTGGAGCATACGACACTCTGTTTCTCAAACAGAAACGAGAAGAGGACTCAAACTCTCTTATGATCGAATACAAGAGCTACACTGAGATCACCAGAACCACTTCTAAACTCTACATCTCTTGTTCTGTGATTTATTCTACATTTTGAGCAGTGTGTGTTATCTTCTGTATTAAACACACACACACTGACTCCTGTACTTTCACTGGAGTATCTGTAAATCCTCAGCAAATCTTTTTGCACCCCATTTCCCACTGTGGATAGTGGTAGAGGTCTTGTGACCTGGACAACTTGCTGCTGTTGTTTGTTTTCCCACGAAGAACTGTGGTAGAGGTCTTGTGACCTGGACAGTGTGTTCACTGTTGTCAACCCCGATCCAGGGTGTGGATCATTTTATATAAACTTTTGAGAGGACTAAGTCTCGGCTTGAGACTGAACCTCTTGGTTAACTCATTGTGTTTATAGTTATACTCTATATCCATACTATACATATTTATTTCATATTCCACTGCTATTACTTTGAAATATAATCTGTCTTCAAAGAAACTTTGATAATTAAATTCGCAAGTGTTTATATTTGTTATAAATCAGTAAGTTAGTTTAAAAAGTTTATTTAATCATAAGATTACGTTAACTGAGAATTAATCAATCTTTGAGAAACTAATTGAACCTTTATAATCTATATAAATTCACTACAGTTTTATTTGTTTTTGAAATTGGGGATTTTAATAGAAATTGTTTTTAACAGAAATTTTAATTGGAACTCAATTCACCCCCCCTCTTGAGTGTCCACTCCGACCAACACATATCTTGAATGCTTATTTAGATCTCATCATCGGATAATTACATGAACAAAATAAACTATTTCAATACAATGAATTCCCAATATCTTCTTGGATTGTAGATCTATAAAAATATGATAAAACATTTACTAACAAAACTCTTGTGTTTTTTAACTAATGCACATTTTACTACAATATAAAAAATCCTTAATCCAAAAAAACATTTCAATGTAACTGAGAAATTTATCCTATAATATACTATTTAAGACATATACTATATATTAATTTTCTTAATATCCTTGTGAAATTGAAACATGAGAATGGTGTGATCTCAGATTCCCATTAAGGGTAAACATAAGTGATAATAACAAAATATCATAAGTTAATATAAGATGATTATTTGAGTATAATCAAGATATATAAGAAAATCATATCCAATAAAGCATATGTCCTCAATCATTCCATAAATATTGATGCAGAATAATTCATGAATTTATATAGTGAGTCAACAAATATGATCCATGATAGTATAACAATGTCATGGAACTAAATATAAAACTATAAAACATCTTATTAATATGGAACATATATTAGTATAGGGAACATAACATTCACGAGACACATTATTAGTGTCCATACATATGATAAACTATAACTTAGTCATGAATACATATATTATGGGATTAAATTCTTAACCAATGCATTAGAGGGAAATATAGGACCCCCCCAATCATCATCAATAAATATGAGTGACATAAGAAATAAATAATTCATCATGTCATAAAGAACTCGTGGAAGGAAACTGAATTTCATTAAACAGATCATAAAGAACCAATGGAATGAAAATGGGTTTGATATCATTTTATAATTGATTCATATAAGTAAATCATTCATAAGTACATAAAAAGTCAAAACATGATAAACCCATGGATAATAAATGTGTATCCAATGAAACCATGTAACGTTCTGGGTAAATATCATTTAACCAAGCTAATAAATCATATGTTATTTAAACCATATAAATAAATGGAATACTATTAAGATAATATTTATACTTATTCAATCTATGTTTATAATCTAGGTTAACACCCTTTAATAAATTGAATCAATAATATTAAATTTATATGGGAAATAAAATTGGTGGAAAATTAAGGTTATACACTAAAAATATTTATGAAAGAGGAAGGTAGTGATGGATCAAAACTATAAATGAGATGAAAATTATATAATTAATTTATATAAATAGAATAGATTTCATTTTAAATACATCATTGATGAATCATAAGATATGTCAAAGGATAATGACTTAGTTGGAAAATAATTTTACGGATTTTAGGAAAACTCACTTTGTAAATACAAAATACCTTTTATACTTAAAAATAATATTAAAATATATCTTTATCAAATCAAGGGGAAAATTATTATTCTTTTATAAAACATTATAACAAAGAGATAAATTTAAAAATAACATGTAAAAGGTGGAAAAAATAAGTGTTCCAATGGAAAATGTTAAAAAATATGATTTTCTACAAATTCCTAAAATAATGAATTTATATGTATCTTATAAAAATGTAAAGTGAGTAATTGGGAAAAAATTACCATTGATAAATAGATAATAATAAATTATTCCATGTATAATAATAAATATTACAAAATGAATTTTGGGTGGAAAAATATTTTGAAATGTCGTTGTTTGAAAACCTATATCATTAAAATTGTATTATATTTTTAATTTTAGAATCAGTATTTTTAATTATTATAATCATTGATAATAATCCATATTATCATTCCCAAAATATATAATATGATATTATTTGGGATGATGTTGTAGACTTGGAAGAGAGTGCAAATTAATACATGTTGGTTCGTTCTTGATAACATTTTAATTTAATGTGAGAGAACAATATATTAGGAATTATTGAATAAAAAGTGAAATTCCAATATTAGGATAAAATACAACATCATATAAAATTATAAATAATCTAATAAAGATAAAATTTAAGCTAAAATTGAAAAGGTAACTATAAAACTCAAAACAATATGCATGAGTTACTAAAGTCCCTTATGGAAAAAATTGTTCACGAAAAACAAATCACTTGAAAAAAATTTTTATCTGGAAAAAAATTCAACCTTTCTAATTAAAGATAAATTAACACAAAATAATATAATAGGAAAAAATTTACCTACTTATATTATATATTTTTATAAATAATAATTAAAATATAATTACTGTGAATTGAGTTAACAAACCCCATTACAACATGAGGAGAATATTAATAAAAACCGTTTGAAATATATGTCCATAAATTGATTTTAAATTACAATGATTACAATTTATTTCGCTATAAAATAACATAATTATTAATCAAATACACGATATAAAATAAGTTAGGTTTATAATAAAAATCCTATCTCATAGAGGGAAATATGAGATGAAATTCCTGGGCCTTGAGTTTCCACAAACTCAGCCTTTCACTAAATTATTGTATAATGATAATATTTAACTTCTGTAATTAATTTGGGACCTTATTCAAATTTATTACCCTTTATAATATTTATTTATAATCCATCATTAGAAATATATTATTTGTTTTTCAATATTTTCATTAATGGGAGTTTGAACTGTCAATTTTTTATCTTGTTAAAATATCATAGTAACAGAGTCGATTATTACTAATTGGTATCAAGTTAATCATTACCAGATTATCCAAAATATAAAAATAATTTTTTTATCACTTAATTCTCAATTTATATTTTCATTATGTGAGATAAATGAATACAGTTTATGAAAATGGAATATATGAAAAACTAATTTTAACATGGTTAACTATTGAATAGTGATAAATTAATAGATATTTAAAATATTTAAACTAAATTTATAAAAATATTATGAAATAATAAATTCATTAATTTTACATTATTATATCATTATATAATAATCCTTAATAATTTATGACATAATAATTATAGCATCCATTACATAGTTGGAAAAACCAACACAAAGGGTAACATTTTAAAATGTTTATCTGATTATTTGAATGTATATAGATTTAAAATGAAATATTTTTCATATATACCCAGTAAAAACATTATCATAGTCATAAATGATAAGTGGTAATGAAAAATAAAATTCATCATTCGTAGAGGTGGTAGTTCATTGTAAAAATTATTAAAGATCTTATTTCTTAATGAATAGAAAAATGACAGCATATGAAAAATGATTATTTATAAATTTTATCTATGAAATATGAAAAAATATTTACTCATAAAATCAATTTTCAATAGAAAACATGAAAGGATTATTTGAAAAATAAACATCAATTTATGGATTTGGTAATCCAAAAATACAGACGACTGATGTTATCGTGTTTTCTTAGTGAATGGAAATGGTTAAATATTTATTGATGAATTAATATAATGAAATTTTAATATACTAATGATACTAATTTGAACATATTAATAATTTTAGATAATTTAAGGATAGTAAAATTTATGAAGGAAACATTAAGAGAAAATTAAAACTCACATTGGGGACATGGATTTTCTCTAGGAATTCAATATTGAAATAAAGGATGTATGCTTAATAATAGTTATAAGAGGTTTTTTAAGTGGTATAGTGTTCTAGGAGGAGAAATATTGAATATTTTCAAGCATAAATTCTATGTGCGGGGGAGTCTTGAAGTAGTTAATGTGTTATCTTTTTATATTTGAAGGGATGGGTAGTTATTGAAGTAACCCATAAATTTTCAATAAACAAAAGTTTACTATTCAATTTTAAATGGATATAAATTAAAAAATAATTTTTTGGAAGTTAGTGTGGGTAAAAAATCTCACCAATCACTAATATTCTAATATAATTTTGTCTATTTTCGAGTTTGTTATTTTAACCTTTTATATTTTTTCCAAATATACCTTTAAATTTGAAATATATTTTAAATATTAACAGTTAAATTTAATGAAAAAAATTAATATTGAAAATTTTACCTAATTTCAATGTAATTATTTCACAAAAAAAATTATATAAGTTTCAAAAATTATTTTTATGATTAGTCAAAGAACATGGAATTTTTTTTAAGAAATGTTTATTTTAACATTACAATTTCTGTGAAGTGATAGTTATTAACATCACTAATTTATGTGAATAAATTTTTTAATAATTAAAAAAATAATTTTTATGAGCCTTCAATTTTGAACCAAAAACTAATCTCACCATTAAAAGTTTTAATACAATGAAGGAAAAAATAATTTTTGTCAATGAAAATTTTTACTTTCGTTCTAAAAAGGATTGACATAGGATTTATAAGATTAATTAATATTCTAAATTGCATAAAATTAGTCATTAAATAAATTTTTTATTACATGAATGGTTCTTTGAACTTATATAATATTATTACACATTGATAAAATATTAAAAATTAAAAACAATTCAAATATCGTAGTGATCTACTAAAAATCGAAATCTTCATAAAAAACTAAAAAATATGTCCCAATAAATTTTTTATATGAGGAAAAGAAAAATGAATTTTATTTTATCAAATAAAAATTCTCTAGTTTTTAAATTTATTTTTTATAAGAAAATAAATAAGGTAAATAAAACCACTTTTATTAAAAGACTATGCTTTTAGACATTATGTGTTCTGAAAATTATTTCACATAAATTCCAAATATATAATAATTTGAAATGTCAGTTTTAATATAATAATATTAAAAAAATATTTAATCTACTTTTATCAAAGATACAATACCTAACAAAACTATTTTTTAAATATATTACATTTATACAAAATAAGTTGTAACAAATACCAAAAAAAAATAATTATTTTTATTCTAAAATATAATTTTACTACTACATTGATATTAAAATATTTATTTGAGTTTAATTTATATTCATAATATCATATTATAATAATAATATTTATTCATAACTGATAAATATATATATATATAATATTTTATTATAATTTTATTATTTCATTGGTTGTTGTATTATTTTAAATCTACTATTTAGTAATACAGAACGTCAATATAACTATAAGGTATTTCACCAGGGATATATTTTCAATGACCATATTTACAACATCCATTTTTTGTTTATATATATATAGACTTTCTAAACCATTGGTTAATTCTACTTTCACCTAATAAGGCATAATTCATTTTTCATATTACGGACGTTTCCCATTTCTTTTTCCTTCATTGGTTATCTTTCTAATTAAATAGTGTTTTTGGCTATCTAGAATCCTAAATATTGAATATGATATATGCGATTTCTTATAAATCATGATTTTATTACTTTTAATCAATTTCCCATAATATATTTTGTAGTTCTCTTTAATGAAATATATCCACAGTGTAAAGTACATCATTTTATTTACTTTTGTTGTAAATTTCATCTTATGAATGAATAAAGTTTTTTTAGTTTATTGAGGATCTCATATGACATATTTACTATTCAATTTAAATCTATAATGAAGCTCAGAATTATAAATTTATAGTTTATAGAAAGAATATGATTACTAAAAACATAGTGTGTTACATTCTCCTCCCCAAATAAAGTATATCCTCACAATTTTAAATAATCCAAACTAATGAAATTGTGAGATAGTTATCTCATGATATTAATAATTAAGGATATAAATTTTAATATGACTTCTATCAGACTTTTTTTTTGGTTTTTATAGGTTACTTAACATTCAACAAACAACAATAACCAATCACACAATCATATACCCTAGTATGAATATTCTATAATTATATATTATCAATAAAATATCTTTCTAGAAACCATATGAATAACCTTGAAATTAAATTTCAATTAAATCATATATTCATTCAAAATTCAGTCTTATAACAACCTACTAGTTCATAAAAGCATACACTAGACAATAATATTAAAAATGTTATAAATTTCAACAAAAATGTTTAAAATCAATTATAAATCCCATGTTTACCAATACAATTTGACAAAATCATTAATAATAAGTAAAACCATTATTATATAAAACAATAGAATATATTAAACCTTAGAGTTTTCTAAACCTGAATCAAGTGTTCTTCCATATTTATCCCCCAAAATATAAAATTGTCCTAACGTAACTTTTGATTGTTATTGATTCCATTTAATATATATTTCATAACTTTTAAAGGAGAAATACTAAATAATATTCCTTATATGTTTCACATACCCATATAATTTTTAGAATATAATACCATAAATAAATATCACTCACTAATGAAAATAGATATGATTATAAAAAATTAAATTTTTTATGGTATCCACCTCATTAACATTGGTTAGACTTGGAAACTCACATTTTATCTCAAAAATGGAAAAAAAAACTAATTTCTCAACCATTTATATATGATATATTATTTAGTTAAAATATAGTGTACATTTCTTAGATTTATCTTCATGCCTCGGTTTCCAACAAATAGTAAATCAAAAATGAGTATGATAATTTCCAAAGGAATTTGAGTATATCAGTATGAATGCTCAATCCTAATATTCCGTCTCCAATGGAACCATCATATCAATCTCTGATTCTTTCATTTCAACAATTTCAAACATCCATACTCCTATAACTCTCTAGGTTTTACCTTGTTCACATTAAGTTTAATTGTAACATATTTCTTAATCTAATCTATTATAGTGACTCAGAAATAAATAATCCACATAAGTTAATAAATATAATATGATCAACCAAAGCCCAACCCCTGATAATTTCTAGCCAGGTGTGCAGTTATACCACATTACATTTCACTGTGTTATAGTTGAGTTAATACCCAACAATCCCTTTTGATGATTTTTACCACTAGTTACAACCATAAAACATCCTCCATCAACATTATATAATTTCGAATAAGATGTATTTGCTAGGAATACCACAAAGTGTCTATTTTACCAAATATTTTGGACATTATACTATACATAATCTTATTTAATAGATTTACTCCATGAGTTTTCACTAGTGTTATTTAATCATAGTCCCATGAATATTACATCAACTTACCTAAATAGTTATATATACCATAAAAATTATAATCAACCTTATCCTATTGAACATTTATGACATTTTTAACATCTATTTTGTCCTCTATCAAAATCATCCTAATATACAATATTATCTACAACCATATCTAATACCAACAACGATAACAGAAACCTAATAATCTGGTAATTACATTACATAAAAAAAATACTTCATTGTAATACATTCTCAATACCATTTATGTTTATAGTCTTATTGAATTGGGGAAAACATTGTAAAAATCATGTTTCCTTAAATAATGGACATTTTACCACTATATAAACAATTACATAATATATAAAAAGCAATATAAATATCATAAAAAAATTTCTCATAAGATACCTTTATAGACAAATCTTACATATTAATTTTATTCATAGCTTGTGGAAAGAGAAACATATAAAATTGGAGCGCTCAGTTTATCAGTAAAGGTAATCATAAGTGATAATAATCAAATATAATAAGTGATCATTTTATGATAACGTGATCATAATAAATAAATATATATAATAAATTCATACCCAAAACAGAAATATTCATAAATCATGGAATAAATCATTACATAAAATAATAAAATAATAATAGTGAGTAAATAAGAATGATCCATGAGACAATAACATAGCAATGAAAATAAAAATGAAACAATTAAAAATCATTTAAATATGAGGAAAACATTATAATTGGAATCATATGTTTAATGATCCAAACCATCATTTCCCATAGTTACAAAAAACAAAAATGTACTCTCCATTGACTATCTTAGTACACATAAACTCTTAACCAATTAATTAGAGGACAATATAAGACCCCAACCACCTTCATCCATACATATGGGTGGTTTATGAAATAAATATTTCATCATATCATAAATAACCCATGTAATAAAAATAATTTCCATATCTTTTTCAAATTTACTCACATAAAAAATAATTTATAAATCCATCAGAAATCATAACATGATTAACCCAGGGAAAATAAATGGGTATCCAAGGAACTGAAGTAAATATAAAAGTAATACCCATTCAATAAAGATAATGAAGCATTTTTTATTGACACCGTTTATATAAAGGGTTATATTGTTAAGACAATAATTCTCCTAAGTAATACAATATATCAAATCTATTTTGACACACTACAAGTAATGTAGTCATGAATAGTTCATTCACATAGGAAACACATTGGAAGAAAAATTAGGGATCTAGACTAAAAATAATGAAGAAATGCAATATTGTAGATTTATCATTTCTCTAAAATATATGGAAAATAAATAAGTCATCAAGATAATGAAGGTGGATTGTTATATTTAAAAAAAAAATCATTGATCATGAAAAATATATGTTTAAGTACAATGACTTAGTTCATAAATTATTTATTGTTTTTTTTTGGAAAAATCATGTTAGAAATAAGAAATAATTTTTTTCTTTTGAAATCATTTTAAAGGATACATTCTCCAAACCATTCAAGGAAAATCACTAAAGAAAAATCCTTAGATGATCTACAAAAACCTTATAACATTCATAAGAAAATACTCTCAATATATATCACTCACTAATAAGAATATCTATTATTATAAACAATAATTTTGTATTATGGTATCGACAAAAGATCTTAATGTAGGAAAGGAAATCTAACACTTTTTATCATAATAGAAATATATTAATATTTTTATCTATTTCTTTATACTCCCTTATTTACTTATAAGTAAAAATAGTATATGGATACATACCTTTCTCACCTTCATCTTCATAATCCCATTTCAACCAATTACAAAAACAAAACAATTTTGATAATATCCAAAATATTGAGAGGATATTAATATGAAATCTCAATCACTAGATGACTTCTTCACTCACACCTTCATTTTATACTATGTTACATTCATTTCAACTAGGACATACTAGGTTAATTTGATAACTTTATTGGTTTTATATAGGTTACCTTACATCTTTTCTATCACAATTATTATTTTAATCTATTAAATTAGATGAGAAAACATTCTTTTCGAAAAATTCAAAAAAAGTATTTGATGAACCAAATAATATCTCCCAGAAGTGTTCGTTGAGTTTTATAGTTAGGATTTACTATTATGCACCTATTCATGGTTGAGTAAATACCCAATGAACTCTCATCTTGGATGTTACCCATTAGTGAAATTATAATAGATTCTATATCCATATAAAATTATCTAAAGAGGGATGTATTTTTTATGAAAACCATACAATATATATGTAACAAAATTACATGATGCTTTCTTATAATGAAATTTATCTCATAGACATAACCCTGGGTTTTTAACTATTTCTACCTTATCTGAGTCCCTAGAATATGACCTCAAGTATCCTAAAGGGTTATTTATACCATTGAAATTTTAATGAACCTTAACTTATCAACCTTTGAGGAAATTTGTAACTCATTATTTATCCTCAACCAATATCATAATAATCTTCAAATTTTTGTTAACCCTTCTATTATAGCAGATATCAGAAAAAATAATAAATATAATAGTAATTAAATTAGATAAATAAAATATTTCATTATAATACATTCTTAAAATATTTTTGGTTCGGAGGATTACATAATTTTCACAAAACATTTAGAAAATAACTCATTTTTAATCAACTGATGGACATTTACCCCTATATAAAATATACATGATCAAAAATATTCATCACTAGATCAAAAAGATCATATAATATTATGATTATGTAGAAATATATTACGTGTTAATTCTTCATAACATGGATAAATTAAAATATAAGAAATAGGTGAGATCAACTGCTTAGTAAGGGTAATTAAATACAAATACAATAAAATATCATATGGGGGCATAAGATGTGCATATGGGTATAATAAATATACTATATAAAATCATAACAAACATATATTATGTCATAAATCATGGAATAATGATTGACATAAAATATTGCATGAATTAAAAGTGTGGGATAATAAATACAACCCATAAGATCATAGCATAATCTTGAGAATAATCATAATATTGGGAATCCTCATTTAAATATGGGACATACATTATTATATGAAAAAAAACATTCATAAGCCATATCATCTGCTCCCATGATTATGAGAAACTAAAATGTACTCGTGAATACCTATATCATGAGATATAAACTCCTATCCAATACTTGAGGGGGTAATATAACTACCCACCCAACATTATCTATGCATATGATTTCCATAATATATCAATAATTAATTATATAATTAAAAATCCATTGAAATAAATTCGGTTTAATTCATTAAAACATAATGAACCTATACAAAAATTGGGTTTCTTATTCTTTTCAAATTGATTCTCCTAAGAAAATCATTCATAATTCTATAAATAATCATAACATGATACATCCATGGAATATAATTGGGTTTCCAATGACATCAATTAAAATTACATATAAATACAATTCAATGAAGATAATAATTCATATTATATTTATACTTTTTAGAAAAAGTGTTAATTGTTAGGAAAATAATTCTTTCTAATAAATACATGTATAAAATATAGAGGAACACTCTTCAATCATAGGAATATGAAATAGGGTATACTTTGAGGAATGTAATTTTAAGAATAAATACGATTATAAACCAAAAAATGATTATGAATGAAAATTGTAATGATAGATTATTTCTCTAAAAAATATAGAAATTAAATAATTTCTCTTGAGAAATAAAGAGGATGGTTAAATTTCAAAAATATTTTTAATAAATCATAAAATATGATAAAGGATAATTACATAGTTGAATAATATTTTTACAACATTTTAGAAAATCCACTTTATAAATAATAAATATATTTATTATTTTTAAATTATTTTAAAAGTCTATTTTTTAAAATATATGATAAAAATGATAATTCTTCTATAAACCATTAAAATATAGAGATTAGCTTTCAAATAAAATTAAAAATTTAGAATAAAATAATTTTTTCGTCAAAAAATATTATAAAATTACAATTTCAATATATTAATATATTGAGGATTTTATGGGTACTATTAAAAATTAATTTTCAAACACATGAATTGATAAAATTTAAAAATATTTATCTTTGAAAAAAAACATTAATACATCATTACTTGAAAATTCATAATGATTATCAAAATAAATAAGGTTTGCAACAATATTTTGAATTATTATTGTCTAAAAATAGATATCATTAGAAGAATATTAGGTATTTCTTTTCAAAATGGGTAATGTGAATTATTATAATCATATATAATAATCTATATCAACACTTAAAAATAGAGGATAACTTTTTCTCGAAAGAATATATGGACATGAATAAATGAGAAAATAAAGATATTGAGGCTATTTCTTCATAAAATTATACATTAAGGTGAGAGGAAGATCAAGTATTATGATTTTAATAAAAATAATATTTCACTTATCATGATAAAATAGAAAATCATATGAAATATTTAATCAATTAATACATATAATATTGATGGTAAATATTCAAAATAAATTATATGACTTAAAGAAATAGATTTGGGTTAACAATTTTCATTAAAAACATTGTTCATGTAGTTAGAAACATTTGAAATGGGGTTTTATGTGGTAAAAATGAACATCCCTAAAAATAAATACAAGTTTATACATAATATAATCATAGGGAATAATGTAACCACTTATTTGAAATATATCCGATAACAACAACTACAACTCAATTAATGTTAATTGAGTTAACAAAACCCATTATAACTTGAGGATCATTTAAATAATCAAAATCTAGGAATTTAGTGACATAAATTACCCTGAATACAAATTATTTCATAATATAATAACTTTATTAGTAATAATATATATAATATAAATTAAATTAGTAGCATAACAAAAAATAGGTTTCAAATAAATAAATTTCAGAAAAAAACTCTTACCTTGAGTTTCCACAACCAATGAATTGATTTAAAATAATATATATTGAAAATAACTAACATAATTAATTAATTTAGGACATTTTTAAAATTTATTACCCTTTTAAAACTATATTTACATTCCTTCATTTCAAATATATTACATAGTTACTTTTATTTTCACTAACAAAAGTTAAAATGTTAATTTGATTGTATCATTCAAATATCATGTTAAAAATATTATTATTACTAATTGGATTTATGTTCATAATCAAATAATTATTTTTGAAATAATAATTTTTTTTATAATTACTCTTTAATTATTATTTTCATTAAAATAATAAAATGAATATGGATTTAGAAAATTAAAAACATGATAAACTACATTCTATGTGTTTATCAATCAAAAGAAGATATACTAAAACCAAATTAATATATTTATGTGAAAATTTTGGGATTAAAAATAATCATAATTTACCTATTTTTACATGATATAATTATTATATAAAAATCCTTAATCATTCATGGTGCAAATATTATAACAACCTTCATGTAATTCGTAGAAACAACCCAAACCAAAAATTTTTATAATGTCTTAATAAGTAAGGAAAAGTATTAATATTATAATATTATGAAATATTTATAAGTAAAAAAATTTATTTATTATCATATAACCTCATAAAATACATTCTTAGATTCTTCCATGAGGGGAAGTTATGAAAACTGAAATTTATCATTTATTGAGGTGGTAGTCCCCTCTACACCTAATTAATGATCCCATTTATCAAGAAATGAATGGATTGATGCTATATAAAAAATGGTCATATCGTAATTTAATTTATGGAATATATAACTTATTTATTCCTAAAATATATCCTTTATTCTTGACAATATAGGTGGTCATGTAAAATGAACCACATCGCTTTGTGGTGATGTTAATTCATTGGTACACATGATTAATGTTATCTTGTTTTCTTAGTGGATAGAAGTGGACGGATATTTTTTTAAAATTAATATAATTTACTTTAATAGGAAAATATAATATTATTTTATTATATTAATAATGTTCGATAAGGTATGGAAGGAATACCTTAATAAGGAAACACTAAGAATAATTTGATACTCTCATTCGGAGATGTTGTTTTTTAGAATTATCCTTTGAAATTAAGTACTTATTCTTACTAATAGTTAATATCGAAATTTAACGTGGTAAATTTTTCTATTTGGATGAATTTGATATATTTTAAAAGATAAATTTTATGGAAATTTTATTCCTCTAGTGGTGTAGGTTTGGATATTAAAAACTGTAGTGAAGAGAATTTGTTTTAAATAACCCTTACACTTTCGAAAATATAATGTTACAATTAAATTTTCAATGAATATAAATTGGAGAAAACATAAGATTAAAGATTGTGTGGGTTGAAAATAACCCAAGTAACTCATTTTGGATAAAAACATGAGTGTTGTAGGGATTTATATTTTAACTGTTTTATTACTCTTAACCTAATTTATGTTTAACATTTTAATTAATTTTTATACATAATAATGAATTTTAATAAAAAAATTAATATGAATACTTTTAACGCATATGAACCGTATTATTTAAATTTTATAATTAATTTTTCCAATTAAAATTTATAATAATTTTAAATGTTAAATTTAATTTTAGTGCACATAACGTGTAAAAATAGTATTTTAGAAAAAAATTATTATTTTAAAATTAAATTTTTTTGTGTATTCCATAGTTATTAAAATTATAAATATACATGAAACAAATTGGTTTATAATAAAACAAATGATTATTATGAATATTTCATTTAAATCCTGAACTAAATAATTAATTAAAAATACTACATTCAAGGAAGGACTAGAAATATTTTTTATTAAAGAAGAATTTTAATTTTGCTCTTAATAGGTTTGTTATATGTATTATAATATCCAAAGAAAATATTAAAATTAATAATTTTATTACATAAAAATATTTTTTATTACATAAATGTAGTTTTTCACTTATGTGATATTATAAAATAATGATAAAAAAAAATTTTAATTTTCTAAAAAACCATAATTTTTTACTAAAATTCATCCTTTTTAGAAAAAACTAAAAAATACATACTAGGAATATTTTATTTGAATAATTAGAATAATAATTTCATATTATAAAATATAAATTATATAATTTTGAAAATTATGATTTAAAATAAAATACCGAATATAAATAAAATAACTCTTATTGAAAATATTTATTTTTAAACATTAAGAGTTCTTAATATTATTTCATATAAATTTTTAATATAAAAGGTGTTAATATATGAGTTCATATATAATAATTTTTAAATTTTCAAATTTAATATATTATGACAAAATATAAAATATATAATTACATTATTCTTTAAATATATTACTTTTGTGCTACAAATGCTTTATCAAATACAATAAAAATTAATTATATATGTTCTAAAATTTAATTTCACCAGTCCAAAAATATTAAAAATTTAATATCAATTGTATATATATCATATAACATTTTAATAATAATATTTATTCACAATTCATTAATATATATATATATTTAATATTTTAACATTAAATTTTTATTTTTTTGTGAGTTATATTATTTTGAATCAACTTCTTAGTAATACAACAATTTAGTATAACTAATTGGATATATAAACTGGCTATTTTTATCCTGACTATATTTTAAACAACCATATTTGAAATTAAAATATTTTCAATGAACATATTTCATACCTAAATAAGTAGTCACTAAACAATTCATTTATTTGACTATCACTTCTGAAGGCATAGTTCATATTTCATATTATAGTTTTTTTTCACAAGGCTTTTTCCTTTAATGGTGTCTTTCTTATTATAGGTTATGTATGGATATTTATTATCCTCCATTAGAAATTTGATCTAGGGGATTCCCTATTCATGAATATTTTATTCTATTTTATCTATTATCTCTAAATGATTGGGTCCACTTTCCAGTGATGTATTTTATTCCATGGTGAGTAATAATACCTAATGAGAAAAAAGTAGTTTTATATACTTTTATATGACATTCCACTTATGAATTAATAATATGTTGTTAGTTTAATTCATATTTCTTGTGAAATATTCAATAATAAATTTCAATTAAAAAATATTTTATAATTCTAAACATATTGTTTATGTACAAAATATACTTCTAAAAAATTAGGGGCTTACACATGTAGTGGGGTTGTTGTGGTTTAAAAGATATGAGAATCCCACTGATTTTTATTAAAACTAATATCTAACTAATTAATTAATTTAAAATAAAATTTTAATAACAAGGTCATGACACCAATATATAGGTATTTATGTGACCTAGTTCAAGTCATGGGTCCACCCTCTTCCCCAGAACTATCACAACATGAAATTAATGGGTCATGACTCAAACTTATCTTGGATGATGGACTTTCATCTACCTAGATACCATCCAAAAAACCATTGGGGTTTTACCATTCTATATACCATACCAAGTGTACCCCTTATACCTATGTTCCATTATGTTTCACCCCCTTAACCTATTTTGTGATCCTCTAAAATGTATGCATCACACCAGAGTTCTTAACCAGCATGTCATGACTGTCTTCCTATAGTTTATGTTTCAACTGTAAGATACCCTCAAATTTTCTGTACCCAATTCATTTCCCCCAAAAACAATTATAAAACTTGTAGATAAAAATAATACATGAGATTTCATAAAATTTAATATTGGCTCATACTTTAGAAAAATTCTATTGTTTTACAACAGCCCGACTGTAGAATTGTTCAACCTCAAGTTTCACTCTAAAACATGATGAATTATTTTTGGTAAATAATTATAGCTAATGGGAATATATATTTAGAAATATCTCCCATTTATCTTTATACATACATTTATGTTACCACTAAAATCAATATAGATTAATTTTATTCTAATTAAGAGTCTTCTTTCTCTCGTCAACTTTCTAACTAGATGCTCCTCAAATGAAATATCATCCTTAATCACTATATTGATGGTATCAATCCATGTCATGGATTGATAGTGTACCATAGCATTTGTGATATGTGGAATATATCATTCATGTCACTAGAATTATAAGTTAAAGTGAATTTTTATGCCATTATACTGAACATATTTTCTATCTTGAATGGCCTCACAGACCCAGTAACTAGATTCCATTACCTATATGCAAAGTGATGAAATAAGCTCAGGGGTACCCAAAAAAATACTATATTTCACACTTCAAATTAGAGTACATTTTTAATTTTATTAATATGACCTCTTCCTACTATAAGTAGTCTCCAACCACATATAATATGCTCCAACATCTCTAGTACGATACTCATCCAAAGAATCACAAAATATATTTTTCAAGATAAAAGTAAGGGGGCATGATAAGGACTACTATATAATGATTTAAATATAACATTGTTTTTAAAGTCTAGATAGATAATATTATAGTATAATTATTCCAAATTTAAGTTTTTCTTCCCATAACAAACAATGTTTAGGGTGAATTCACTCAATATATCCCATGAAATATGAATAATATACATATAGTGTCCATCTATCAATGAAATATAGGTAGTTTATAGATACACCTATATAACAAGAACATTTTGAAATACCATATAAATAATTGAAATAATGTGGTAATTTATATATGTAACAATACTTAGAGGGATCTCATGTAGGTGTACTATCTCCTGAACACAAATATTCCATATCTTATCACCTGAAAACATCTCACAAATCATTAAAAAATAAGATTCCTTATTTAACAGATCCCAAATCACCCATAATAAATCAATAACATATGGTTTCCTTGATAACCTCATTAAAAAATCCATAGTCATATCATCTCAATTCTTCTCAAGAATGGGTTTTGGTTATATTAGAGGTGGCGCCTAATGGTTCTTGGCCTTCTCATGTTGACATGTGTAGCATTGTGTAAAAAACACTATGATGTCCCTCTTTATCTTATGCAACCAATAATTTCATTATACACTCTAATAAATCATAGTAATACCTGAATTAATCCCCCACTTCTACACACATTTTTCCCTATAAACTTTTTACGTATTCTCATGGGGACCATAACACACCCTCAGACATTAAGGATCACAATTATATTTTGTGAACAACATAGTGGTGCCTCCCCACCATATATACTATCAATCAAGAAAAGACAATCCAAATATAATAGTATATTAAGCTTTACCCAAATGAGGAGTGAATAATTGATGGATAAGGAAGTATGGGTCTCTTAGACATGGTGTTCTTGAACATCCTAATGCATCTCAGTAAAGAGGTTCATCTCCTTCCACTCATTATTGAACATCAAAAAACATTAGTCTTCTTATTTTGACTATATAAAATAACAACTATATTACACTTACACAAAGTATGCTCAATCTAAATATTAAAGTAATAAATATATTTAACCATCCATTGTAATATAAGGTTCATGACCCACTAGAAGAAAAAAAAAATTAAGATCCAATAGTTTATATACACCTCAAACATATCACCCAATAGTGAATTCCTAGAACATATCATAGAATTTACAACTTCTATTAGCTCCAAGCCATGTGTTGATCTGTTCCTCTCCTAAATCACCGGCTAGCTAGTCCCATATGTTTTCATATAACCATATTATATCAATACTACTCCCAACCTAACCCCTGATATGTTACAATACGATGTAGAATCCTTACCTAGATCATTTAATATTATAATCAGTGTTGGATGTAACACTCTTTGAACTATTGAATGGAACTCACATAAGAATCTAACCTAAAAAAACATCACCACTTCTTGTTCAATCTTTTCATTAGCACATCCTAATGGGGGATGTCTTGAGTAAATCATCAGTAATAAATAAACAACCCCAAAATGATATAAATATAAAGAAATCTTGGTCACATCCCAATTAAACATTACTCTAAATTTGTTAGGGTCTAATGATACATCTATTTTAGATGTAATATTCCATAATAATTTAAAATAGTCAATTTAAATGTTTCACTTCAAGATATTGTAATATTGTTGATTCTCCCAAAGAGTTATCATAAAAATTATTAGATGATGCATGTGATCCACTATCTAGATAGTGTATACATGTTTATTATATATTAAAATAACCATAAAATTGGAAAAATTTGGATAAAATAACCAGATAATTAGGTCTATGATTACATTAATAATGTTTTTAGGCTAAATTAAATTATTATATATATATAAAATCCATTCCTACCCTTTAATATTGTGTGAGGTATGACTTAAAGCCACACACATATCTAGTGATAACATGATATCAAATTAAACATGTATAAATTTTTTCTCTGATAATATGATCAAATAAATAATTAATATGTGGAATCATATATTATTTTTTAATAATCAGTTAGTTTAGAATAAACTAGTCCAAAAATAGCATAAAATTTCCATCCTCCGTCATAGTGAATAGAAATCGATCACCCCAGTGGTACATAGGGGATGATATAAAACAAAATGCGTCAAATTCCTCCAATTATGTTTTTAAAACTTAAATATCAACCATAACCATTATTTATTGAGGAATAAAAACAAGTTTTCTACCGAACATGGGAATGATAGTAACCCAAGGTTTAACTTGGTTGGAAATCCAGAGAAATCATTAGTGTTTTTTCCCAAAATCGATCAATAATGGGAGGGAAAACATCAAGGTGTCTCCCCATAATAAATAACAAGGGTGGTTACCTCATCTATAATCCCACCCAAGAGATGAGGATTAGGTCATATGAGACCCGCATACATTCCTCACTCTCAATAATGAACATAATATCAATGAATGTAGACTATATAGGTTTGATAAATTATTAACCAATCAATCTCATGACACATGTCAAAACCAATCATATGAGTCATAGAGTTATCTTAGATGAATCGTTATCCACCAACCATAAAGTCAAATTCCCTACATCATAAAATTCATTACTATTTAGTACTTATTGGTGTGTCTATAAAAATCATTTTGTACATATAATATAGGTATAGACCAAAGCTATCCCAAAACTGAGATGATATAAAATTCTGTAATTATCATGTGTTAAACAATACCTAAGATAAAGTAGAATATACTAATATCATACCTCAGAAGGTAGATAGTATAACAACTTTTTTGGTAAGAGTATGAAAAACGACATGAAACTCTCCTATGCCTCAATCCCAATATCCTGTCAAGGTCCCCTATTAGAACTACCACCCCATCCTATGGGAACCATGTCAACTACCGCAACAAAAACAAGTGAAAAAACAAGAGAGAATATCCTATTATGGTATTGGTGATCTAGATATAGAAACATTCTGATATTTAGAATTCATGTCAATATTGAAAAATATAGAACTCTTATAGAACCTCAACAATTGTCCCAGTTTCCCAAATGACTAGCACTCTAATGAAAGTCAGTTTCATTATGGAAAAATGTAGTCATACCATCCCCATTTAGGACACCATATTTAACAACATCCTTAAGAAGGTACAAGTGAATCCCTAATATGCTTACACTGTCCTTCACATCCCTAACACAATTGCAGAAAATAGGGATTCATTCCACCAACAAACCTACTACCAGTCTCTCCAAAATAATTCACCTTCCCTAAGCCCCTTCCCTCACCTAGGATTCTTTATGTAATTTTTTATTAGTCCATAACCTCTATGACAAGTGATAGGATAAACACCTTTACATATATCGAGACCTCTTATATCATCCCATCCTCAAAATTTCCCACCTTAGATACCATATCCCCAGCGATCAGAAAGGGAAAAATCTGCATATATGTGAATTGATCAACATAATCATTCATTTAATATCCTCCCTATGGACGGAGTAAATATTTATTAGCCATTTTCTCCCTCAAGGTATCTATAAATAAATGATCAAGAAATTTTTTTCTAGTTTTACTTTTAATGAAAACATATAAACTATTGTTCATAGAATACAATCTCCTACTATATCATCTTCAGGACATATAGTATATAAATGGACAACATCACCCTCCTCTGAGGTGGTATCTCTATGTGGTCATATATTATCTTCATACTCTATCAAGAAATTAAATACATGTGTACCACCCTTCTTTCTTAAAAAATAATGGATACTGCAAGTTCTATAACATGTTTAGAAAGGATATGATCTCATATATACCTTTATTAAATTGTAATGAATGATAAAAGATTCCCTAATACGAATTTTTCACTCTCCCCATCCCATTACCGCTCACTAAAGTCTGGAACAAAGATGTTACGTGACCATAAGATTTTTTCTTAGCAAGTCAGAGTCTATAGACTAATATTGATGTGCTCTGGTGATACTAAGGGGAGACTATTCTGTAATATTAGAGTGATGTAATAGTGTAAATAATAATAATATCAAAAATTTAAATATCCCATGAAACAAACATCATGTAAACATCCAATGATAATATATATATCCCATTACATAACAAAAAGATCATTGTACTAGAAATATAATAAAAAAAGTAAAATTATGACCCATCATTAATGGATTTGTCAAACAATGTAAAAAATAATAAAATTATTAAAAATTGTGGAAATAAAAAATGGTCTTGAGTCCTAGTTCAATACTATCTCCCATGATATATAGTTCTTAATAGATCAATCATCAGTCATAGGGAACTTGAATTTTCCCTATCACACAACCATGATGTCTACTCAGGTACCCAATGTAGATCATGTTATTGATAGTGTAACCTAGTATCCCCCATGGATAAGAACTGTAAATATCTCTAATCCGATTTAACGAGAATTTTTATGTTCATAATATGTTGAAAAACCTATCAAATAAATATCTATCGATCCTCAAATTTTAATGTGATAGTTCAGATTGACCATACCAATTATTTCTAGTGTGATATTTCTTTGAACACAATAAGTTGTGATTATTTTATCATAATCTTATTGGGTGATCCAAGGATTTTTAATTCTTCATGAATAAATATAGATCCTAGTCAGCAATCCTAGGAAATCCACATCATTAGTAATAAATTAAAATCCAAGTATTTGATCATTTTAATTCCACTTCCTCAATGATAATGGAAAATTATAAGAGTTGATCCTAGGCATTCCAAGTCATCATGCATAAATTTGAATCCTATAAGATAATCCTAGAAATTCAATGTCATCAAGATTTAATCTGAATCCAAAGAGATGATTCCATACATTCTATGTCATGAGGTATGAATTCAAATCCTATATCCTGATCCATTTAATTCTGAGTCATCATACATAAAAATGATTCCTAGGATATTATCTTAGGTATTCCAAGTTATCCTGCATAAAGTCTAATATTGAGAAGAAATCATAGCTATTCCAATTCATTAATAATAAATAAAAATCCTTGTATGTTATCATAGTAATTCCAATTAAATTTAATAATTTTTAAATTTCCTAGTACAAATGTAATCATTAAATCATCAAGTTAATACTTAGTACCCATATATGTGTATGTGGTAACCAATTATTTTTAGTAACCCTTAGTGTTGCCTCTTAAATTACTATTTTTATTCCAAGGTTATGATCACCTCATGTGGTGGCCAAATTTTTGTTCTACACTCAACGAAGGCCTAATCATCTCTCATGGTTGTTTTTAATTATATGAAATAGGAATATAAAATTATTTATATAATAGATCAAGCATGGATTATGTCAGGTTGACCATATCTAATATGAATAATAGAAAATGGTATGAATTAATTAGATTGTTCAAGGAACACATAAGATATACTTGTGTAAGAATACTCATTAAATAACATCCACTAATTTGGTCTTAAACTATGAAAATTATAAAATTCGATTAAGGAATTAAAATAAGGAATAATTAGATAAATCCAAAATGAGAAATATAAAGAGGGATGGAAACTAAAATAATAAAGAGAAAAATTGATAGAAATACCTCTATCTCATTTTAGGAATAATTATTATTCACATTGGCTATGAGATGAATCAAAATATCAATTGTAAGGGAAGGTAGCTAAGGGATATGTTATCACTTTATGGTAGAATAGATTTACATCTACTCTATCTGGAGGAATATGATATCAATTTATTATTAAACATTATTAAACATACCAACCGATTCATTAATGAATTAATGTATACCAAAAAAACCTTTTAACTTGAGGGTAGCATGAGTACTACTACAGTGATAAGCCTATTTATAAACTCCTTAAAACACTCTTCAAATGCACTAGTAGATAAAAATATAACTACCCTTTTTTATCAGTGTTAGTGGTTTTTCATATTGTGAAAAAGTTCACAAAACTCTATCACTACCTTTCTTGTCTAAGGAAATTGTGGATCTTTGTTATAGATATTGGTCTAGGATAATCCTCAACTGTCATTGTCATAGAAGGTTCCAAATAAATCCCTCTTCTAGTTATAATATTCTTTAGTAATGATACTTATTTCACACAAAACACAAATTTAATATATTTTTCAATATATTATCCATTCTCAATTTCATTAGAATATTAGTTAAATACTATTCATTCTCCTCCATTACTTTTGATTAAATTATAATTTCATTTAAAAGAAAACCAATTTTTTTTAGGTAATCTATAATGAATTTATTCATCATGTACATAAATATTATTAGAGGATTGTTGAGTCTGAAAGGTATAACTATCAACTCATATTGTCAATACCTTATTGAAAATGCTGTTTGGGGAATATCATCCTTCTTTGCCCTCAATTGGTGATAACCAAAATGAAGTTCCTCCATTGGGAAATTCCGAGCTATGTATAGTCAATCGAATAATTAATCCATCAATTATATGTGATACTTGTTATTTATTATAATTTTTTGAGTTCATGATAATTTATATAATGGTAAATTAACCCATCCTTCATCTTTATGAAGATGACCAACATACCTCGTGGTAGATCACTTAGGCATATAAATCAATTTTATATATTGTCTTCTATCTATTTCTTTGTGTTTTCAAACTCTGTAGTCTGCATTCTATATGGAGTCTTGGATATAGTTAGTCATCTTTGTATATGTTTGATTGAGAAATCAACCACTTTATTAGGTAGTACACCATGAAACTCTTCAGGGAATACATCTGTATAATCCCCCCATAATGGGAATGTATTCAAGATTTATTCTCTCATTTTTTTCTAAATAATTTGCGAAATACAATAGTTATATACCAATAGAAACTGACAATGCCTCATGTTCATAATAGAGACAAATTCCCCTCTTGGATTTCCTTTATTATAACATCTTTTAGGATAACATTGAGATGTATCCTTAAGAATCATTTTATGGTAGTCCTTTATGATCTCCTATATGATGGCTTGAGGTAGGGTAGCTAGCTTTTCTTAGACCACATCTCATGTAAGAGGGTACAAAGTATGTCTATGAGACTAGAAATTACATGATAATAGTGTAGTCCAGATAGTATTTGTTTTTCAATAGACACTAACTATGTATCATGTTCGAGGATGGAGACTGGATTTTCGTAGGAGTCTCACATAGGTTAGGACATAGACATATTAAAAAGTAGTGTAAGCCGACACTGATTTTCATTAAACCCTTGGATGTTGTGAAATGAAAGAGACTATTTTCTATGAAAATAGAAATTCCATTGATATATTGGTCAATTCATGATTTCTTTCATATATTTTAGCTTCACTTGTATATTGATGACATATCACATGAATTTCATCCAGATGAGTTAAATTGGATATAGATGCTTCCATAAAGGAGTATCCAATACATATTGTTTATCGGGGAATGAAGATATTCTGAGGTTGGTCAGTTCCTTTGGTATAAGTGAAATGGAAGAATGACTGAGTATAGGATGAGACCTAGGAATAGGAAGTTAATGTATGAGCTCATAAGAATTAACTCATAGTAGATTATACCTATTTACTCTCATAAGGGAAACTCAGGGATGAGATTCTTTAAGTAGATGATGTTGTAATGACCCATAATTTAATAATTTTGTGGCCCCTTTATTGGATTTAATTCCTTTAAATGACCTAAGAATGGGTCCTATTCTAGTTATAGAGGTCTCTATTGCATCTAGGGTCATTCATAGTCTTGATTCCACTAAATGTGAAGAAAAATCTTGCTGCATAGTTAAGAGTAACCATCCCTCCAAGTCCACATTGTTTCCCTAAACTATGTGGTTTTAGATATTTGTAACTTGGGTCTTCACTATTTTTCTGAGACTGTGCAACACATGGTACATGGTTGTGTAGTGAAACATCTCTTTTGGACAGAGCCCATTCTCATGGTCTATACATAGACAAATTCTTTCACTAATATTGTAGGATTCCCCTTTGATGTAATGAATTGTGAATAGTTGGACCACCATTTGGACAAACATGTGGAAAAGATATGAGCCCTGGTTTTTTGGGTGAAAAGTCTAATTTTCCACACATTAATCTTATATCTCTATTTTCTTTGTCTCCTTATCCTATCTAGTGGATGTTTTTTTCTTCCTTCATATCTTCCCAAACCTCACAATCTAATAATTGAGGTATCTACCATATCTGGTGTTAGAATCATTTCATGTTAGAGGAATTATCTTATTTAAGGTAATCTCTCTAATTATCTCTATTCCTATCCATCTTTATATTCGAATCCATTATGTTGTTCATGTTCATTTTTGTTAGCCCTATTTTCAGGGCATTGGACTGTTTCTTCAATATCTTCCATCTACCCTAAATATGTGGCCAATATTTAGTGAAGAGTCACCTATGACCATTTGGTTGGTGATATTGTTGTTTTCCCTAGGAATTTATAACTCTAGTAGCTATGTCATTGTGCCTAATTATGTCTTATTTCGAGATTATGTGTTAATTGAGTTTTTTATATCACACTGATCATCACACCATGATACAAGTCCTTTGATCCATAATTAGTAGTTTAGAGGAACTCTATATCCGTTATAAACACCACATGTGTGTTGAAAAATGAATTTCCCCTAGGTAATTGTTTGAAATGTATGTAACTCCTATTTTAGTATCTGGTCAAGATTATAAATGGGTTTCCCTCTATTATAATTGTATAATTAATTATTGGATCCCAATGCACTTCATAAGTAATTATCCACATATAAATGGAATCTCCCATATATGAAATTCCCTTATTAACCATGGAGCAATTTCCAAAATATTTTCGAGCCTTATGAAGTGAATTTTCATTTCAAGATGAATTGAGTGTATTGACTAGATGGAATTTCTTATACATGGTGGTTTAATTTTCTTAAATAAATTACCTTGTTTTAAATAAAATTGATTTCATGTATTGAATTATTCATGATGGATTTAATTCATTAAATAAATTAAATGGTTCATTTGACATTAATTTTAAAGGGTTGTAAGACCACACCTTATATTTATTATTTATCAGAATCTAATTGATATTTTTAACGAATTGTATATAGTTGAGCTTAACTAATGGGAAGAATGAGAGGTATTTAATCATGATAATGTTATATATTTGATTAATCCTTGATATAGGATGTGGTACAATGGAAATGGATCCTTTGTGAATGCAGTTTTCATGTTCCCCTACATCGGGTGTTGAGCATGATGTCTCACACTATTAACAGTAGTTGAGCATTGGGCTTGGCGTGTTACAACCCTTATTTGAGTGTCGACATAATGGATAACCAAAAATCATGACTAAAATGAATGAAATCTACCACTCAATATTATATGTAGGGAATGCACCATATTTAGAGATCATATAGACTCATTAGACAATCATGGATGTCATAGATATTCCCTGGTTCAACCAAAAACTAGTATTCTAGGTATATGGCCACATATGCCTGCACATACATGGAATATATAGGTAGTTGTAATATATTACAATACTAAATTTGTATCATCAATATATATTGACTGATCAGACATTTCTACCAACCCTGAGCTGAAGCCGGTAGAGCAACCAAGTGTCTTATAAGAACCAGAGAAGCCTATTGTTTAATTATTCATCATTTAATATTATCTCATTTATTAGAAGTCTCGGAAGGATTTTTCTTTTTATGAGTTTAATAGTGGATACATAAACATCAATCCAACTTCCCATAACCCCCACGTGAAAAATCTCATTCCTGCATAGACAATCGAACCACATATCGATTTTTTAGTGAATTAACCCACGTTCTTCATTTAGAAAGGATGTAGGGGGGCATGTAAAAACATAGAAATAAATTCTTACATGGGTTTCGATCAATTGATGTTGAAGGTTGAATCTTGCATTCTTCATTTCAAATCCCATGATGTATTATCCAAATATGTTCGTTTATCGTTTTTTGGTTCATCAATCATCGCCTCTCTTCGTTTGCCAAAGAATTTCCTCCAAGTATTCATATCAAAATTTTGGATCCTCCCTAATCTCGTATTTCTATAAATCAAAATCATGTAGGTAACACATTTCAGCTTTTCTATTACACTATGTCGCATCATTGTAATTTTGTTTCATTTATGAAATGAAACAATATTTCTTTTATTATAGAGTTGTAGAATCATTATGTTGATTCATATATTAAATGAAATAGTTGGATCGTCATTGCATTAAAGTGATATTTTTTTTGAATAAAATAAACATTCATATGTTCATTTTATTTTTCTTTAAAATTACAATAAATTATCTTTAACCCTCGACCCGATCGGTCAAGGTTAGGTGATTCCTAAAGAAATTAAAACCTCATGATCTAAACAGTACTATCAAAAATCCAAAACGTGTTACCATTTATGAATAATATGATTCTAAAAAGTAAAATAATATTTATTTAATTATTTTATTTATGGTCATGTCCCAAAAACTACATTCCACGGTTGGCCCATATTGGCCAATGTTAGGATATGCCTAAGGAAAATACAACCTCACAAGCTCAACGGTGTTCTAAAATTTTCAATCTGAGTCACCATTTTTGTTATAAGGATTTTAAAAATTAAAAATTTTTATTTAATAATTATATTTAGAGTTATTCCATTTCCATGTTTTCTCACTGGAGGCCCATTCCGGCTATTGTTATATTTCACCTATGGTAAACCCACAATCCATAATCCAATGGTGCCTTATGATTTTTGATATCATCACAAGTTTAAGAGTTATAAAACATTTTTAAAAAATTGATCAGACACAAATTAAAATAAAAAAAAATGAAGCACCATTCTGGGCACACCGGGCCTCGGCATCACACTTTGTCTCAATGTTTTTTCTTGGAATTTTATTAGAAAAAATCTAAAAATAAAATTGGGAAAATCCATGTCATTATATTCTCCCAACATTAAGGCTTTACATCCAAAAAATACAAACTATGGTATTCCTATACAGATGAGGGTATGACCACAAACCTTAGCTTCACAATCCAATGTGCTCTCCTGGAGAATCCTTTTAGGCCACTAAAAACACACCAGTGGAATCGATCACCCACGGAGGTTCCTCTCATATCGATTATCAATCTCAAACAAAAACTCCACAAATGATGTGATGTAATCAATGTCTATTTATCCCCAATAAATGATGTGTTCTAGGTCATTATTTATCTCCACTGCTTGGATATGTGGAAGGCATCGTGCAACCGTTATAACTACAGAGGTAGAGCCAAGAGGTATTCCACCTCTCCAACTCTACATTGTATCAAAAAAAGTCTTATTAACTTCACAGATAGATTTCCATCCCGACCAAATAATCATATCAAATGTTTTGGAGAGACCCCAAAAAATACATGGTGCCCATACTCCAACTCCCAAGGTCTTCATTTCCAACCAACATAGGACTTTTAACAGCTCTGTGTAGTCTTCATCTGCTCCTAGATGACCAACTCCTTTTCTATAGTGGCCTGCACCAACTTCAGGTCCATGAGTGCTGATCTTCCGTGGTTAGTCTAGAAATGTAAAAACCCATAGGGTCACCTATACAAGGCCACAAACAGTTCCATACTGATGGTGGAGTGGTAGGATTTATTTTATAAAAACTCTACTAGTGGTATGTGATCCTCCCAACTGTGGTCAAAATCGAGGATGTATGCACATAGCATGCCATATAGAACCTGAATGGTTTGCCCCGTCTAGCCATCTGCCTATAGGTGGAAATCTATTCTCAAGCACAGCTGAGTCCCAAACACATCGATTAATCCCTTCCACAACCAGAATTCAATGCTTCCACGTCAATATGAGACTATCATTGATAGGACTACATGGATTTAAACTATCTCCTACATGTAGAAGAGTCTTACGTTCTCTAAGAGACATTGTTCTCAAAAAGATAAAATGTAACCAACATGGTGAGTTGTTCAATGATCATCTAGACGATTTTATGTCCCCTGTATGTACATGAAAAACCCATCAGGAATCCCATTGATATCCTTCTTTACTTCCTACTTAGAACTCCAAGGAGGAAAAGAGAAACTCATTCCAATAATATGGTATCGACATGGTGTGTTGACAAACCATGAAACTGATTAAACATGAACTCATATTTTATATCAATAGTTAATCCCATAAATACCCAACAATGTCATACCTGGTGAACACTTTGACACCCACAAGCATATCCGGATGCAAATCATCACTCTAGGCATTCACTGCTACTACTGTGCATCCTCTGAAAGGAATGATGGGTCCCCAACTTTCGAATATCCATCAGGGTATTTCCTGTGGGTAACTAATTACTTAAAGGCTCATGGTTGGTGTTATTGAGATGTGCCTACCTAACTAAATTTATTAATGGTGGGGTAACAACCACCGATTGGAGTAATATGTATCATCTATATCAATGAAGGATAACTATAATAAGGCCAACTACTCTGTTTCCTCATTCAACAACTACGAACTGGATCTCCTTTTGAGAGCATCCTCTACCACATTTCCCTTACCAGGAGTATAGACTAATTTGAATTCATAGTCAGAGAGGAACTAAATTCATCATATCTATAACTAGTTCAAATAATTCTAATAGAAGAGTTAGATGATACTGTTATGGATATAGTATATAGAAAACTATTCTCTGATAAGGTAGTGTTTCCACATATTCAATGTGAAGTCTATTGCTGAGAACTCAAGATCATGGGTCACGTAGTTATACTCATGTGGTCTCAACTAACGTAAACCATAAGAAATTATTTTTTTTCATTTCATCAGGTCACAAGCTTATCTGGTCCATGATGAATCTTTGAACACTACATACTCCACTTGGTCCTTTAGAAAAATCGAGATCGGGGTTCTCGTTACTCTATACCTTACCTACTTCAAAGAAAATATATGCCCTTTAATCCCTACAAATGGATTCCACTTTCAAATGATTGATGTGTTCCTTGACCCTTTGGTAATGGATACTCATACTCTGCAACCACTTGGTTAATGTTCAACAAAACATGAATATCCATGAACACTAGGTCTTACTAATCCCTTCCTCAACATGTCCTAAACCTACACCCACAACTCACGAAGCACTGTGAAATCCATTTGATATACTAATAATGATATCAGTTCCATGTCAGAGTGTAGAACAATGTAGAAATGTACCTCCCTAAGGGGAGGTAAACCTGGAACATCTTCAGGGAAGATGTATTCATATTCTTCTACCAGAACAAGGAAATGAAAACACATAAAATCTTCTGTCACGAGGGTATGGTTAGCTGACTAACAAGTGTGATCAGTTACACCCTCCTTTGCATGATTTTATCCATGGTTTCATGGGTTTCCTTTATCTACGACCAAAGAAAATCTTATTCTAACCCTATAGACATACAAAATCCTTTTTCCTAAAACAATCAATCTGTGAATAAATTATGGATGATTGTTCCATAACCAAACTAACTTCATAAGAACCCAACTCTACCACAAAGTGGTTCTAACCAAATCTATTGCCTCATGTGTCAGTTCACATCATCAGAAAAAGTGTGATTATCATGTCCCCTCCAATAGGTATCTCCACACATAAGGTTAAAGTTAATGGTTTAACTAAAAAAGCTGGGTGTTGTATAAGATTCGTGAAAATAAGGAATGATTAGAACCACAGTCAATTAATAAGGTGTCTAAGAGAATAGACCAGTCATACATTGAATCATTCTCATAGCTTTTGGTTCATATTCCTTGACCATGTGATTCTACTCCATTCCCCAATAATCCATCTCTCTAATCCATGTGTGGACCACATCGGGGAGGTGGTTGTAACATGTCAAAATTTATACCACCTCTTGTGGCTCTTCCAACTCCTCTACCACGTATTCTATCTTGCAGATTCATCTTTTCCTATCACTATCTCTTCCCTAGTGGCCCATCCACCATTTCACTGTCAGTAAGAAAGACTGGAAAATATCTATCATGATGTCCCCTACTATCTTTTGAAAAGTATTTCCTCTTCTTAGGATGACTGTACATGCCCTATAAGACCTGATAAATAGATACCATGTCCTGGGATGTGTTCTCAGAACATCTCACATGTCCTTGTCTCTAAGACTAAATTCATCTTCTTTCTTTCCCAGTAATGACATCCACTTGCTATATTTGTTCATCAAAAGGAATTTCAACTTCAAAGCTTACCTATATCACTCTATCATATGTAGGAATGAATATAGGAATAGTTCTAGATCAGATGACCCTAAAAACTCATTGTATGGAGGTCTGGGCCTTGAAGAACTAGTTGTATCATATTCATTTAGTATTTGGAACGGTCAGTACACCTCGATGAATACTCAACTATCATCATGTAATCCTATTGAAACTGTAGGAGCTCTTTGGAATTAAAAGAAATTAGCTTTAATGGCGAAATCCCCATTATTTGAGAATGGTTATCAAGATATATCCATGGAAGAGTCACCTCATCATAAAAAAGGGTAATCTAAACCCTTCCATCACCCTATTGATCCATTTATAAGGCTCACTTCTAGGACAACCATCTGATCTAATGGTGTCCTAACTATGAGGAAAACTCTATCACCACCTTAATATAGTCCTTAGCACATGTGAGTTAGGCTCACCTCAGAACCTGAGAGGACTCTTCCGATAAAAATCATTATCTGTGCTTATCTAACACATCTCATTCATTGGTAATACGTGTACCATATGCTATTCCACAGGTGGTGGTCTAGCCTGTACACCACCCGATGGTGGTGTCTCTGGTGTGAGCCCATGTACCCATCTTTTCACCATGAAGACCATCCTCGTAATCATATGGTGGAATCATGGATGGATATCTATGTTGAAGCATCTTGAAACAAAATAAGATATACCATGATCAATAGAGTGTACCGGGAAAGGTGACTCGAGAAGGACATGGAAAACTAATCCCATTCCTATACGATGCATGTACCATCATTTTTTCCCTACACCTAGTGTTTTCATATATTGAGTCTAAAATCATAATTCAGGGTCCTGGTGTATGGATACATTGGCTACCGCACCAACACAAGATTCCCAAGCCTGAATTCCAAACTCATAACACATAATACTATTGACCCAAAACAATCTCAGAGTCCCTATTATCTTAAGTTATAATTGACCTCCTTTGATAACACACTTTCATGAACCATCCCCTAGGGCCCATGCTGTGACTACCCTAATCCCTGCCTCTAAAGTCCAGGGGTCGACAACTATCCCCAAAGGCATTATCCTTTATGCGGGTGGCATTTCTTGAGTAACTATACACACACACACACACTCACAAACCCAGACCACAATGTTGAAATAGAGGACAATCATGATACTAAGACAACCATTGAGAGTAAATAGTACAATCTAAATGTAAATGGGATAGAATACAACCCCCAAAAAGGCAAGGTGTAAACAAGAGAGTACAAAAGTCTCTTGAAACACGCCCACATAAAACCCTACCAGAAGGGTAGGTGAAGAGTAGTTTTCTGAATCTAGAGGAGTATGCCTCGCCTATAAGATCTCACTAGGAACAACTTGGCCCTAGACCACCAAGGTCTCTTACAAAATGATGGTCATCTGCACATGACATGACACATGTGGGTGAATCACATACATGGGTGAATAAAACAATACTAAGTACGTAACCCAAACCACAATGAAAAGTACACATTAAGTATTAGATTTCTCATATAGGTATAATATAATGTATAAAAACCATGACTATCAGTTGTAAATCAAAATATTGTGTACTACTATGGGACCCATCCTCGAAGAGTCATTGTGGAATGATTGGCCACTATGCTCCACTCGTCACAGGGGTATATTGGTTCACTGATGTATGATTGCCTACTGGTCCATAGATGTCCTCTCATCAATGAGGATTGTTGGGACATGTTGGTATGATCGTCTGTGGGTCTACTATGTTCTGAAAGTCACTGAGGTTTGTTGGGCCACAACGGTCTGCTCGTTAGTTAGGTCTGCTAGGTCACTAAAGTTTTCTCATTTGTTGGTCCATTGAGGTCCACTCTTCCTAGAGTTTTGATTGGCCACTAAGGTCCTCTTGTCTATTGGACCACTGAGGAACACTCTTCACTGAGGTTTTCAAGGCCAATGTGATCCGCTCATCACTTTGGTCTATTGATCCATTTATTTCGGCACATCACTGAGGTTTGATGGGCCAATGAGGTCCTCACATCACTGAGATATGTTGAGCCACTAAGGTCTGTATGTCGATGAGGTTTTTTGGGCCACTGTATTCCACACATCAGTGATGTCTTCTAGTCCACTATGGTTTTCTCGTCACTTCATTATCATCCGAGACAGGCTTAATATGCTCATTCGTAGAATTCTTGATTCTAGTTGAGGATACTACTCAATCGATTAGACATATATCAACTTCTAATAAATAAAAATTAGTGTGAAAGAAAAGGACTACCTTGTCCGAGGGTCCCAACACCACAAAGTTCTTATCAATTAAAAATATGGTTTGAATGATATTAGTCTTTTAGTGAAAAGGGGTCGGTCGGGTTTATGTCTGTTCTGACTTGACTGGACTCAGAATGGATGACCTGACCCAACCCGATTGGGTATAGGCTATCCTAGGCTGGCCTGGCCCATGGTACAGGCCCATTAGGATGAGAGTCCAGACTGTCAGGCCACCCAATAGCTTGGTCCCCTTCTTCCAGCTCGACCCGCGTTGGTGTGCCGGTTTCTGGCCGGCGTGGCCGCTTAGGGGCCGAGTCCCCTCTCTAGCCCAACGCATTATGGTGGGACGGCTTGGTCCATCCCATATGTAGCAAGCACCATGTGTAATCCACATCACGAGGTAGCACCACCTCCAATCGGCCGACAGCCTCCCCATACGCAGTCTAATGAACGTATGTCGTTGGTTGGCCATGTATTAATTCAATCGCCCACAGCTCTGCCATATGCCTCCTCTATTACCTAGGTGGGACACTTATGCATGTTTTCCCAGACATGCAGCTGCCACTGCCTACCATAGTCCACCACCCGTGGCAGCTTTCAGAGGATCCACCACTGTCGTCCCACCTAGTCGTAGCTCTCCCTCCACCACTATCGGATCCCATGTCGGTAGTCTTTCACCTTACACTGTGGTCTCTCTCGGTCTCATTCCTGGGATGATCCACCACTTCAGTCTTTCTTGGTATGTGGTTTCCATCACATCAAGATGAATTAATGGAAAAGACTGAGTAAAAAGATCCACAACGAACAAATGAAGGACATTCCACATCCTTTGTTCATGATTTCATGATTTGTTATAGTTTAGGAGTTTATCGAATGGTAAATAACATGAATTCTGCTTCTCATATCTCCCCAATAAAATTTCCCCTTCTCGTATATATGATCAAACCGCGGTTCCTTTTGTTAGTCAATTAACCCCAATTCATCATTTTTAAACGAAGAATGGGGGAAAGGTAAACACTTAGAAATAACCCCCTACATGGGCTTGGATCGATCACTGATGAATAGTAAGTATTGAATCCATCATTCATCAATCCATATACGTCTAATTAGAATCTATTTGATGATCATTCATCATTTTTCATTCTTCATCTATCATCATTCACCAAATAATTTCCTCCAAGGCTTTAAAGAAAAATCCAAGATTCTCCCATGATCATGTTTTTATATTAGTCGGCATAATAGTGGAAGAATGTTTTAGATTTTCTGTTACACTGAGTCATCACTTGGATATGCTATTTAATTTATGAAATGAAACTCCATTTCTTTTATTCTTGAGTTACAATGTGGTTATACTATTTCATTTTTGAAATCAAATAGCTACCACAATGTTGTGTTGTATCGAAGCATTTGTGAATAAATGAAACTTTCTTATGTTCATTCTATTTTTTAAAAAACTCCAAAAAAATAACTTTTATTCTCGACTAATGTCGGTCTAGGTTTGACCATGCCAAACAGAAAGCACACCATCATGAGCTTAATGGTACTGTCAGATTTACAATCTGAGTTACTTTTTATGAGTTGGATTTGAAAAAAATCCTTATTTTATTATTTTATTTATTGTCACATCCCAAAACTAGATTCCATGTTTGGCCAACATTGGCCAATTTTAGGGTCCTCCAATAGAAGTCATTCCCTCACGAGCTCAATGGTGGTCTCATATTTCCAGTCTGAGTCACTATTCATGAGTTCTAAGGATTTGAAAAATAAAATAATTTTACTTATAGTTATTCCATTTTTGGGTTTTCTCAAAGGAGGCACATGCTGACTAATGTTAAGTCACAGTTAGGTTAAACAAGAAATTCAAAACCCAATGGTCCCTTCTAATTTCTGATCTGGGCATCCATTTAAGATTTATTCCACATTTTTTTGGAAAACTACTCACACGTGCTATTTAAAAACATACATTTTTTCGACTAACCATTCTGGGAACAACGGGCCTTGGAATTACATGTCATCTTAGTTCCTAGTCTTAGAATTTTCAAAAAACAATTATAAAAGTAATATAGGGAAAATAAGATTCATTACATAGTATAACATTGAATTTGAATTTTTATTTAAAACTGACATTAATTTATGTAAAAAGAACATGTGACATACTAAAAACTAAGAAAACTCATTCATATTATTTTGAAAATTTAACAAAATGATCCCCACGACATTAGTGATCTATATTAATCAACTAAACTTGAATATGATGCATGGGGTGACTAGTATGACTAAAATATTCCATTATTAGTTTAATGTTGGCATTTTAGTTGAAAACATGTCACCCACTAAAAACCAATAAAACATAGTCAAATTTTCTTGATAATTTAGAAAAATGGTTCATAAGTAATTTTTGATGTGTATAAATTAGTGTCACATCAAACCCATGCATGATATGAATAGAATGACTAATAATGAATTTTTACAATTAGAAATGACATTTTAGTCAGAAACTATACTAGCTTATTGAAAACTGATAAAATGTATTCAAATTGTTTTGATAAATTATGAAAATGACATATCTGTCATTTTTTATTTGTAGGAATCAGAAAAATATAAATACAACGCATAGTGTGGCTGATATAACTCAATGTGTATCTTTTTATTTAAAATTGACATTAAAATAAGTAAAAATGACAAGTGACATAATAAAAATAGTCCTAACACATTCGTATTGTTTTCATATTTCAGGAAAATAATCTTTATTTCATTTTTGATAGGTAGGATTAATATTCACCTCAATACGATGCACAGTGTGTCCAGTATCACTCAAAGTGGCTCTTTTTATTTAAACATTACATTTATTTATATAAAAACTACAGTTCCATATTGAAAACTAAGAAAAAACATTTAGATTGTTTTGATACTTAAGAAAATATCCATCAGTAATTTGTGACATGTAATAATTAACCCCACCTAAATATGATGCATGGCGTGACTGATATCGCTAAAGGTGTTTGTTATCAGTTTGAAATTAACATTTTAGTTTATAATACATCACTCATTCAAAACAAATAAAACACACTCTGATTGTATTGGTAATTTTGGAAATCAATCTATAGTCATATTTGACATGAATAATGTATTATCACATCAAATTGACGTATGATGTGACTGATATGACACATAATTCTTGTTTCCATTTGGAAATGTAGATTTAGTAAAAAACACAACTTACATACTAAAAACCAAGCCAGCATATTGGGATTTTTTTAATTCTATTGGAAAGATATGTATATGTCATTTTTTATAGTTTTGAATTAGCCACACCTCCAAAAGATATACGGTGTGGCTGGTATAACATCAAGTGTCTGTTTTTATATAAAATTGACATTAATGTAGTAATAAACTAAAAGTGACATACAAAAAACTATGAAAATAAATTCATATTGTGTTGATTTTTTAAAAATGATCCATGAGTAATTTTTGACGTGTAAGAGTCAACCACTCCTCAATATAACACACAGTGGGATTTGTATGACTAAAAGTCGTTGTGTTTAGTATAGAATTGTAATTTTATTTTGAAAATTTTCATCACTGAAAACCAACAAAACACGCTCTGATTTTTATTATAATTTAGATTAATGATTCATAAGTAATTTTTGATTTTTATGATGTAGTCACAAGTCAAACTGATTCACGATGAAGCCGTTATGTCTCATAATGTAGGTTTTCAGTTTGAAATGTCATTTTAGTTATGAAATAACATTGACATACTAAAAACTGAGCATACAAATTCATATTTTTTTGATACTTTTAACAATAACCCGATAGTAATTTTTGATAGGTAGAAATTAGACACACCTCAATCTCACACATGGTGTGATGGGTGTAACTCCACATGTTTCATTATTTAAAATTGACATTATTTAAGTAAAATAGTTTGTGACATACTCAAAACTAAGAAATAAACTTAGATTGTTTTTATATTTTAGGACAATGATCTGAAACTCATTTATAATGTGTAGGAATAAACCCCACCTAATTGGACACAAGATGTTACCAGTATAACTCCAAATCTGTCATTTTTATTAAATTTGTTAATTTTAAATGTATTATTTCATATTTATTTTTAATTAATTTATTTAAAGTTTTAATAAAATAATATTTTTATTATATATTAATAATATTTTCCTCATGTTAAGATGATTAGTTCGATAATTTCTACAATGGGTAGGAAATTTTTAGAAGGGATCACAAGAGTTGGAAGCTAAAACATTATTGTTCTTAAATTTTTGTTGGATAATTATATATGTAATTAAATAAAACAATATTTGAAATGTATATAGCAGTTTTTTTTATATACCATGGGTGAAATGTTTTCTATTCATAGTGTATCATTAAATTTATATAGCATTTCTTGAAATAATAGATTTTTGTAGGTTTCTTCTTTCTGTGTTGTTATATTAACAACACAATGCAGCCTGTTAGGCCTTTATTAGTTCTATTTATTGCACTGATAGAGGGGGGCCTTTAAAAGTTCTAAAAATAGTGCTAAAATAGTGATAATAAAGGGGAATATGTTTATCATCGTTGAAATTAACAATACTTTTGTATAATTGTTAAAATCCATTTTGCACAATGTTAAAGGGCATAATTGTAGTAGTGATACATGAGGAATAAAAGGTAGGCACTAAAGAAGAAATAGATAAACCAGTAAAATAAAACATAAAATATTAAGTGTAATATTTTATTTTTTCAAAGATACATTTGAGATTTTCCATGTTCAATCATTTATGAAATAATATTGAATGCATAATGTCCTAAAGTGGGAAAAATGTTAACTACGATAAGATAAATGGAGTATAATGGGTATAATAACAATTTTTTATATTTTTTGTCAAATATTTTTATATATTCAATACATTGTAATATTTATATATTTGATATTGAATAATATAAAGTGTTTATGAATCAATTAATTATATATTATTCAATCCAAAATAGTGAATAATGGTTTGATGAGATATCAGAGATAACATTTATTATCTATTGATATTAGATGCACAAGGTGAAGAAGAAACTAATCTGGTGTAGTCTCTTTAGTAATGAATAATTAATATAGAAGAATTGAATAAGATAATAAACTCTTTGAATTTTTTTTTACATTGAAAAAATAAGAATATGATATACTAGCTTTCAAAGTGGAACTCTAAAGATAGAAATTGTCTTACCTGTGATTGTGCAAGTAACAAGGGATGAAGAAGGAAGAGATTAAAAGAGACGGACAATAATAATCATAATAATTCCCAATAGGTGTAACAATATTTAGTGTTATAAAGTGCCATACAAAGAAGGTGAATACTTGATTTAGGGGAAGTATAAAAACCCACCATGGAGCTGAAAGTTGGACAAGGCTATCACCAGTAACTATAAGATTATTTTTTCCATATAATATTCTATATAGGTACTCACACATGGTTAAGGATTATTTTATTTACAAAAAACTATATTTTGTTTGTAATTATAGTGGATAATATATATAATGGTCATCACTATATGTTGAAAGGACTAGCTACTCTTAATGATGAAGGAACCTTATAAAAAAACATGTGACAAATTTAACTACCATTCATATATTACATACTATAGATATCATATAATATAATAATAGGGATCTAAAGATATCTAACAGTTAAAATGGATAAATGTTATAAAAGGATCAAATGTTCAAAAAACTAATTCACCATACTCTCAATGTTTAATATATTAAAAATTTGTCCACTCAATTGGTATATTTTACATGGTTTACCTCTGTTTAATTCTCTATTTTACCACTATTCCTTTTTTATGATTTTAATTTCTTTCATTTATTAGCAATAATGTGTAGTTTTAGAGAATATTTTTCTATCTATGAGTTTAATTTTATTTCTACCAAGACTATGGTGAATAGAATAATGATATATAAAATAAATATAATGAAGTTATCCCTATTTCTTAATGAAGAAAAAGTACCTATTTCTCCATTCTACTTTAACAAATAAGGTAGACTAGGCTTGGAAATTTAAGAGTATGTGGATAAAGTTTCCACCTATGATATTTACTATATATCTACCTCAATTTTATCATGATATTAAAGTGATTATGAGGAATTTATTAGTTCCCCTCAAAACTGTCACAAATGTTATCCGAGCACTAGAGGGAGAGATAACATGTTTTTCGATTTTCCAATTGATGAATTAATGGATATGATACATGATTTTCGTAAATAATTATTCTTTACTATCTATCGGATATTTGATAAAATTAGGAAAGATACCACTCATCTGTAAGAGAAGTGATAAGTAATAGTGATGTCTTGTAAATAAATAGTTCTATAATGAATAAATATCTTAATAAAAGTTGTATACTTTTGAGAATAAATAGAGGATCATGAAATATTGAAGACAAGAATCTCAATGAAGGTAAAGATAATTCATTCATGAATAATCTTTAATAAAATATCCAGGCACATGAAGAAATTTTTAAAAATATCAATGATGTAAAGCATTTTCAAATTGAAGTGAAATCCAATAAAATCATAAAATATGAATCTTTAATACAAATAAAAGTTAATCTATTTTCAGAGAAGTAGTAAAAGTTAATATGGTCTATAAATAAAAGGTTATTATTAGGAAATATCAGAAAACGACCTTAATATGGGAACTCATGAATTGGATGTTTTGCTATAATATATTTTGAAGACATATATTTGGACTTCAAAAAAGGGGGAGATAGTTACTACCGGTACACAATGTTCAATGGATGATTGTAAGGCTAAAAGAACAATTATATGTGATAATATGGACATGAATTGTTTTAATGGTATATATTGGGAAAATATAAATAACGTTGTACTGTACATACCATCGTTTAAAAGTGTTTCTAAATTTATTATCATGAATAGTGGAGGATGGAAACAAAATATGTATATGTATCAATAAAGAGATGTGATGATATGCCTACCACCTTAACTAGGGAAGAAATGAAAAATATTTTGTTATATTATTTCCCATGAAGGGACCAAATTTTAAAAATAACACCCAAAAACAACCTACATATGAAATAAGAAAGTAAATTTTTGTGGGTTAAGAATTTTACTAAAAAATAGTTATGCATTTAATATTAGATATGTGTCACAATCCATTAAATGAAAATGCACAAAGGTTGAACATGTCAAGGGGGAGAAATCCGAAGATGGTGAAGAATCATCCATAGGTCTAGAAAATTTTCTATAATTCAATCAAATTTAGAAAAATTTAAATTATCTATGAATCATGTAGTGGTAGTGGGATAAAGTTTGGTCTATGACCATCCCAATGTGTACCTGAAGATGATTATAAAAGGAGACCAATGAAGTTGGGAAATAAAGAAGAAAAATCATTGGGATGCTGTAGAAATATGTTTTAGACAAAAATTAACCCAATAATATTTGAAGAAGGAATGTGGAGAAAACCGCAGATTATAAATCCATAATGGTAAATATAAGTGAATCATCCAAAAATAAAATAAAAAGAAGTGTTTCATTCAGGAGAATTCCTGTGGAAATTCCAAAAATTCTACCAAAATTCTTAATTATATGTTAGTTTTATGGATAAAATACTTTGAATTAATAAGTAATATATAAGAATCATAGGAAATGCTTATTAAAAAAGGAAAATAAAAACTTCCCCATTAAGGAGATGTTTTCTGTGTGTTGTGCAACTTAGATGGACTCACTTTTAAATATTGTTCTCCAATAATTCTAGAACAAGAGGAATCCTTTATAATGTCAAAATTCACCCCTGGTGATGTAAGTGATTTAAAATTTCATAAATAAAGAAAGATGATACACAATAAAACCGATGAAGTGATAATATTTATATATCCCTAATCAAAATTAAATTTCAGTTATAGAAATTCAAATAATGGAGGAAAAAGTGAAACATGGTCATGAAAACTATCTTAACTTTACTATTCAAATTAATAAGAAAGGAATGATCCACCTTATTAACATAATCATACAATATTTTATTTTTTATTTTAATTATGTGAATTAATAGTGAAGCATTTTTTCATGTGGATATGCAGAGAATCATTGAGTTTTGTAAATTCTTGATTGAAAAGCTGAAGAATTCAACATCCTTGAATGATTTCATTGTTGGTATTCAGATAAATATATGATAGATAGTCATATTTTATGATGAAGAATTGTGTGCAATCATATGATGGATAGTAAGAATAAATAAGATACTGTATTCTTTGTACTTATATTGGGTATCATGGAGAACATGTCTTGAAGAAGGCTATCCATGGTGATGTTTTGGATGTTGTCAAAAATGGGCAATCACAAGTTGAAGATCCATTTTTGTGTATTCAAAATATTCTAAAATCATAATATCAATTCCTGAAGATATTAACCATTATAAGGATGTCTGGGTTTGTTTCACTTTAGGGGAGAGACAAATGAAGAAAGACGATGAAGCTATCAAAAAATATTATTTCACATAAATATAATTATTCTGGAAATTTCTTAAAGATCATGTCATTAAAAAAAAGCATGTTTTTATTAATCTATCATCCATACATAAGAAAACAGTATTCTTTACAGACAGGGGTAATAATTTTATTATTCATTGGTATTATAATTTTGGATGTATTAATGTACTTCAAGGTCTCTAATCGTACTTATTGGACTTGGATATTTTTCCTGTATTTTATTGAAGTTATTACATGATTTTTTAGGTTGATAATTATACAATAGTTTCATATCTCTTTTAAGTATATTCATCCAAGAATAAAATTGGTTAACTCTATGGGAATTATTTTGAGTTATCATTTCATGTGGTATCAAGATCATTGGGTAAAGGACTATATTTTTTTATAAATCAAAACCTCAATTTTTTTACCTAGAGAATGGCTCACATAGACTTAGAGTAAAATAATGGATTGAAAATTTCTTAATTACGGACTGGTACCCATTTTCGAGGAACATTATATTTCTTTTAATGGGGGTGGCAGAATGTAAAATATGATTTTAGGCTTTATAAGGGAATATATTCAGATATTGACATATACATTTGGAATGTACTTGGAATGTATTTATAAAAAAGGCAATGGGGGAGATTGAAGTACCCAAATTATGATGGAGTTGTATTTGCTGTAAATGGTTGTTATTGGATGTTAATAGTGGTCAATGAAATAACCTGTTTTCATTTATGTTAATATATATATGGTTTTGTATGTTCTTATGAAGTATCCATTATTTATATGCATTATAAAGTATTTTGTATAACATGGATGAATACATGATGAAGAATGTAATCAATTATTGTTATCTCAATGTAATTAATTTTATGACTTTCAATATATAATTGTGATTATTGGGGTTATATTATTAATGAACATAAACTGTTCTAAATGATTTTTTATGAGAATTTTTCTTGTAAAATTTTTACGAACATAGAAGAACAAGAGTTTCATGAAGACCATGAAAAATATTATTTTTGAAAAAAAATCCTAAAGAAGACCTAAAATATAAATATTATTGGATTAATAGTTATATGAAATCTATGAAGGAATTTATGTTGAATACATTTAAGTTGTATGATATTAAATTTTATACTTTATTATATGTATCTTATCATTGTAGTCCTTTATTTAAAAAAATAGGTCTAACCCGAACCACCTAAGGTGGTCAATCCCAAAACACATATCTGATCTATACTCAATCGCATGGGAGCCAACCTATGCATGGGTATCCATTGTGGTAGAGCAGTGGACTACTATTCCAACATGTATTTTATGTAGAGAATAATAGGTTCGAGGACTCATAATGATTGAAGGGGTGCACATGGTGCACATGAAGGTGCCTGAGTGGACCATGTAGGTGAGGCACAACTCATATAGGGAATTTTTGTACTGGTCTAGGAGAAAAACCTCAATTATGGATCGGGAAATTCAATATAAAAGAATTAATTATTAATTGGATTGCATCTGAAGACAACAATGAAGTGGGATGAGAGCGATACATTTAATTTTCATCCAAATTAAAAACATAGGTATATATCTTGATCATCTTATCTTTGATAATCCAACATTTATCCAACCACCGTGTAGTAATCATTCTCACATCATCATAATGCACAAATAGATAGTAAGGGAGCTAACATCCACTATATCTATGATTAAGAAATGCCTTGAGAGTATATGTGTCCATAAAATGAAATGATTTAACACATATTTTATACATTATTTTAATTAATAAATAATATAATACTGGTGTTATTGTTAAATAAATACCCTTTTATAATTTTATTATTAAATTTATTAATTAATAATTTTTTATATTTAATTTTTTCTTAATGGATTCTAATATCTGTAAGTTATATTTTAGATATTTTTATTATTATTTTTCTTATTTACTTTTTATATTATAATTATGATTTTCCTTTTAATATCATGTTCTGTTTGTTTCATTTAGTTAAGAAATTATTCACTATATATTCTTTATATACACATAAAAATTACATTATTTTTAATATTGTATGTTTTTAATGTTAAGATAATGTAACTTTAATTTAAAAATTACATATTTAAATTGTTTTAAAAAAATAAATCTTTTATGTTTAATGTTTTATTTCAATTTATAAATCTAGTATCAATTTTTTTAATTTCAATGTTATCTTAATTTTATATTTGAATTTAATTTTAGATTTTCGTTTTTAATGATCTATTTTTGAATATATTTAATTATTCATTAGTTTTATACTCTTTATTCATTCAAATAATTATTGGAAAATCTCTGCCCCCCTTTGAGCAGATCATAAAACTGAACTAGGACTGCACTGATGGATCACTACCGCTGCACAGATGTGCAATATGATCCATGAAGTTCTCATTCACCTCCATTATAGGAGGAAGAAGCTACACCTTTTGAAGGAGGATGTTCCATTGCGGCTTCCATATGATCTTTACTGGGGCTCCGATCACCGTGGAGGAGTGAGGAGGCATTTTAGAGTAGGCTAAGATGAAGCTTATGGAGTAGAGTCGTGGTCATCATTAGGAAGAAGAATGAACTCCCTCACAATTTGGATTAATAAGGAGTAGACAATTAATAATAAAAATAATATATTAAAAATAAAAACATAAATAATAAAAATAATTTTTAATAAAAATAATAATTCTAATAAAAACATTTATATAATAATTTCATCGAATAAATAAATATAAAATAATAACCTTAATAATTAAATATTAATATTATAAAAATAATAAATAATGTTTTTATATAGAATAATAATAAAATTATTATTATAATATTTAATAAAAAAATAATTATGAAAATATTGACACAATAAAATAATAACATTTAATAAAATTTTAAAAATAGTTACATTGATTTTATATTATAAATATATTAAAATATTGAAAATGATAATTGAATAATTTAATTAATAATAATAATTATGAATATTTTTAGATAAAAAAATATTTACAATAATCAATTAAAATAATAATTAATACATTAATTATAATTATAAAAACAAATAATTATAAACAAAAATAATTAAATAAACATAATAACTTCATATTTAATATAATCTTGTAATTTTAATAAGTATCAATTAAATGAATATTTATTTTTTTATTAATGTTAACATTTTATAATAAAGTTAAATAATATATTAATTATTTTTTTTATGTGCATAATCTTTCCTAAATGACATCCACTATATATTCACCAACCACTAGGTAGTGTGTTATAAGAGAAATTATATCTTGATAAGGATGTTAGAGGATGAAGCCTCATGTTCACGGTCTTAGAGAAGACCAATTGAATTTGGTGCTTTCCATTGGTGACCAGCAGAGAGATGAAATATGACATTAAAATTGATGGATGATAGAAGAAGAGGTTATCTTTGGACAATCATTCATTCATCTTTCACATTTAACGTTTTGTAGAAAATCTTATTGCTAGAGGATAATGATGGACCTGGTGCAAGATATAGAGCAGTAGTAGGAACCATCACTTCACCAAATTTTTTAGGGAGATTACTTCTCCTTTTATTTTCTTTCATCTTTTTCATTTTGTAGTCATTTTATTTTGAATTGAATATGATTGTTGGGAAAATTAATGGTGTTCAAGGATTTATATAATGATGAGTTTATTCATTTATATTATCCTTTGATTCTTTTTTATGAAATTTTAGAATTTCTTAGTGAGATCCATTCTGAGATCATTAATATTTTTTGTCCCTCATTTTCAAATTCTAAACAAAAAAAAAATGGGGAAATAACTTTAGATGAACTTTTTATCAAATCATTTTGTTGATTAATGTTACTTGAAGTTTAAAACTTCATGAATCATTAATATGCGTTTATAATCTCACGAATATAGAGATTATTCAAACCCATTTTTATGATCACAGATTTAATTAATATTTTCATGAGTAAATATACACATTTCTTCCTATGGTGTTTAAATACCCCATGCATCACATATTCTGTTTAATTTCCACCATTTTTTCCATCATTGTTGTTTCTTCCAATTTCAATTCACATTTTTTCACCCTCTGGTTTATAAAAAAATGGTACTTCATTTTCTATCACATTTTCTAAATAATTTTCATTCATAAAAAATATGGAAATATTTAAAAAAATCATTTATCCACTAATTACTATGAAAATTTGATTAGAATATTTATGGTACGAACCTTGGAGATCGATACTCCTACTCCCATTAGAGTAGTTCAAGTAGGTTTTTTAATTAATTAAACATTAGCAAGTTTTAATGAAAAACTTTTCAATTTTATCATGAAGTTGTGGAAGATGGATTCATGTGAACAATTTCTCAAAAAAAATAACTTCTAAAAATATAATCATAAAACAATTTTCAAATATAATATTTTGAAAACTGCTAATTTTATAAAATTTAGGAAAACAATATAACATAATCAGTGAATGTGAAATATTTATTACTTCTTGAGGAAGATTTCAAATTATTTCTTGATCTGATTGAATGAGTGTTGTAACTAATTAGCAACATTTTTGATGTTTGGGTGTTTTCCCTACTGTTTCTTTCAAAATTTGTTGAGATGTTAAATTGAATGTTAGAACATGAGGGATGGAATCATACTGGAGCACTTTACTGTGTATTTTTTGGTTTTCATGGACTCACTCAATGGATTCATGCCTATATCCAAAAACACCTAATTGATTACTTTGAATACAATAATAATCACTTTGATTTAGAACCTAAGATAATAAAACAATTTCAGAAATTTATAATAATGTTGGATTATACTCCAGACAAAAATTATGAAATTTAAATTAAAAATTTTTATGAAAAAAACCAACAAATTAAAAATATAGAGGTCATGTTCCTAGAATTACAAAAAAAATTCAAAGAATAAGAAGATTATGAGTGTATAGAATAATAAAATGATTTTATAACTTCTTATAATTAATGTACAATGGGTATTAAGGCTAAAACATAGCAAAAAAAATAATTATTTTGATTAATATTAAACTGATGAAGAAAAAAAATGTCGAAATGACTAACTATAGGAATGAATAAATCAATATTGATGATCTCATAAATAACATAAATGGAATTTTTATAGAATTTTTTTAGAATTAATTAAAAGAATTTTATAAGAATGGCCAATTCTTTACATGACCCCTTTCTCTAAAAAAGGTGTTTGAAAAATTGATTACTCTTGCTGAGGTGAATTAAGAAAATGTTTACTGAGATTAAAAAAATATTAACCCACCTTTTCTAAAATCATGAATAATGAACATGAATTTGAAATTATAGATATTTTGGAAGTAAAAACAATCATGAAATTACTGAATGTAATAATTTTGAAAATATTATTAAATGCAATCTTCTATATTTTGAATGTTTAAACCATTTTTTTTTAAAATTAATTAAAATTATGTTGATGAGGGAATGATCTTATAAGAAAGGATAATTTAGAATATTTCACTACCATGTTCTCTAAACAATATTTTTTCGGAAACCATGTTTAATAAAATGTATAATCATGTTTTCATAGTTGGGTAAAATGGTATAAATTTAAAAATTATTTAATCTTAATTTATTGAATCTATATTAAACATTAATCCCCCTATAATTTAACCGGAATAATCAATAGTAATTGATTTAGTGAATATATTAATTTCAACTTCAATGAGATACTAAAAACATATTAGAGGATTTGGGAAGAGTTCATTTTTTAGAAAGCATTGGATAATTACTTTCTATTTACAAACGAGGAAATTTTGAAGGAAATATATAATATTGTGAAAACTAAATCTATGAATGGTAAAATAAATTCTCTTACATGTTGTTTTCATCCATCCTTAACTGATCCAGGTGTAAAATACTATCTAAATACTAAGAGTATTTTAAAAGGGAGGTTTCAGTTGTGTTTTTATTTTTTAAAATCTTTTCAGGATACTCTTACTACCATTTTAAACCTTTTATTAATAACTCAACCACATGAACATCTTAATTTCATTCTACTGGGGATGAATTTCAGATATATAGATGTGAGGATAGTATTAGAGTCCTATATATTCTTAGTTCACCTATATCTGTTCATAAAAATTTATATTTTTTCATATATGAAACTATTCTAGAAGTGTATTGCACTACTTCCAATATTGATTTTGATGATCCATTTTTCACTGAGTTTAAAAGTAACTAGGGAGTGATAGACATGGTGAACAATTTTTAAACTGAACCTAAATTCCATGAAACAAATATGAATGTGGAATTGGGTGATTATTTTTTTTCTCAACATGATTAGTCTTTTATGCAGTTCCTTAAATATAAATGTTGTTTATTATGAATTTTTACAAATTATTATAGTTTAGTTTTTGTTTTTATTTGTCATGGTTCCTATAATTATTATTTATCTATTAAAAATTAATCATCTTAAAAATTTTGGTTTTTCATGGACACAAAACCTCACCAACCTAATGAATTTAGTTAGTTTATAGGGGAGTACGACTGGGGATGTTAAAACTATTGTTTTTTGGGAGTCATCCCATGATTTTACTCTTTTTATGAAGAATATTTCTGTGATTTTAATAAAATTGTTAATTTTATTATTTTTGGAATCTAAAAAACGTATAACAGATGGTGTAAAATTCAGTGCTTCATGGATGTCAACCCATTGTTTGTTTATATTTTTAATTTTTTTTCTTATTTGTTTTCAATAAAGTGGATACTTGAATTGTTTGTCTTGTCTGATTCTAATGGATATAAGTTTGATGTCATCCTGTTCTTTATATTTTAAGTATGTTTCTTATGACGTGATTAATAGAGGATAAGAGATCCCTTTTCTCTTAAAAGAAAAATGAGACGAGTAGTTGAGATTTACTAAATTAAATTTAATCAGGGAAGATACTTTTTTGAATCCTTTTTCTACTCTTCATTATTATTGTCTTGATGTGTTGCATGTGCTAAAATTTAATTTTATATTGGATTGTTACGGGTATTTTTTCTGAGATTCTTTTTAATTAATTTACTATATTATGTTAATTGTTTTTGTGTGTGGGTGGGGGGGGGTTATTTAGATATTATGTTTCTATGAGTAAATTTTATTTCTTTTCCTGGTTGTTAAGCATATTAATTTCTAAATTTTTTAAAATATAATTAAATTAAATTTTTATATTTTCATATTACCATTTAACTACGTTCATTGTTTCAACATATAACATGGTACATTATTTTAAAATGCCTTTCATTGGGATTAATAAAAATTATAGAGGCTTTTTTAATCTTTTGTAAAATATTTATTGTGGAAAACATATTTTTTTGAACCTCATGTGACCCTTAAACATTTCATCAATCTGCTAAATTGAAAATAGGTTTTATACTTTGAAAATAATTTTTTTTCTCCACCATTGAATTAAACCATGGGTAAATTTTGGGGATTAAGTATCAAGAAGAGAGTGTTCATATTTTAAGAAAATATATGTTTAAAATAAGTCCATTAAATTCATCTAAATAAATTTTTAGTTTTGATATAATGGTTAATATTTTTTTAAATACTTTAACAATCTAATTTTCTTTAGGCTTCATTCTGCACCAAAAATCAGTCTTTCGTAATAGATAATAACTATTTGGATGTCGAGGGTTTCATTGAATATGAAATTTATTATGATGAATGATTGTTGAGTGAATTTACTTACTAATTTTATAAATACACTATTTATTAACATAGGATGAAAGTGATAAAGGATAATGTTTTTGAAGTTATTATCATAACTTTATGAAACTTTAAATTTGAACATGAACTGAGGGGACTCACTTTTTATTATAAAAAAACTAATTGCCTTTCGGAGTATATATAAATGGTAATCATATTAATCTATTGAAGCTGGTGTAAATGGTAAACTGAAATATTATGGTGAAAATATAAGACACTAGGCACTAGTTGTGTTTATATACCCTCTGTACATTTCAAATAAGTAATTTATCATAGTTTATTACAAGTGTGACCTGGCTGGGTAAAAAAACAATAAAGTTCCTAGCAGTAAAAAATGATTTCATTAAGGTGAGTGGAATTTTGATCCAAGGAAAATTGAATTTTATGAAAATAATTTAAGTTGTATCAATTAAATGTTACAAATATAATTATTTTAAACATTGTTTTATTTCTATAACCTTGGAGAATTTTAATGTAGAAGGTAACTTTTTTTGGATTGAATTTCTCCTTCAATCAAACATGTTATCACTCTTAGAATTAGATTATAAACTTGAATTTTAGTAGCTCAATAAGTGTCTTCATATAAGAGGGTTTACGTCCTTAGTAGTGTATTATTCATTATTCTCTTGAACCCCTATAATTATTTTAATTTAAGAAGGATTTATTTTGAAAAATCCTTTTGAAAACAATAACACTCAGTTTTCCCCCTTTATATAATATACCTTAAATTTCTTCTTTTTAAGAATATTTTTTTAAAAAAAATTCTATTTTAAAAAGATAAAAAACAAGGAATTGATTTTAGACAATCAATCAATATGAGTGTAGGAATTTTATGTGACCATAAAATGCATTGATTTACCACAACATTTATTTATGGTTTTTTCATTAATTAATTAATTATTGTGTTATTGTTAAATAATTTCTCTTTTTTAATTTGATAATAGAATTTTTTAATTAATAATATATTATATTGAATCATAAATTATGGGCTTCTGAAATATCTATGTCTTATTTTAAATATTTTTCTTTTTACTATTATTATTTTTAATTTTCAAATTTTAATTTTACAAAAACATTTTTTTTGTTTTTTTATTTATATTAGTTAAAAAATTAATCGTTATATATTAATTTTATAAACATAAACTTCACTTTATTTTTAATGTTTTATATTTTTGGTTCATAAAATAATTTAACATTAAATAAAAATAAATTATTTAATTTTTTTTCAACAATTAATTTATATATTTTATGTTTTATGTTTTATTTCAATTTATAAATCCATTATCAATTTATTTAATTGATCCATTATTTTAATTTTATTTTTCAATATTTGTTTAGATTTTAATTTTAATGGTCTATTTTTTAAGGCAATTAATTATCCATTATTTTTATAATCTTTATTCATTCAAATATTTGTTTGAATTTTATTTTAATAATTAACTTTATTTATTGAAAATTTTGTCTTTGTTTTTTAATGTCTAAATTGTAATTGTTAATATTTTATGTTTCTGATTAGGTTCTACGAAACAATTCTAGGAATTCACCATTAGGAAAAAATTTCTGACCACTAAGCTTTTCCTAATTTCTCACTCCCACTTTTGGAAGGGCCTCGGGGGTTGTTTTATATTGTCAAAAAATCACTTGCCTTTGGAAATCATCCAATGACAACTCACTCATTCTATTTGCTATATAACACTAATCCACCTCTAGCTTCACTGAAATATTGTACCGCAATCACTTACTCAATGTGACGTCCACAACTAGAAATTATTCACTCAACACTATAGAAACAAGTAACAACCACTATATAACACAGTTGTGACTCCATAGTCACTACTAAAGTGAGATAATCAAGAACCCATTGTCCAAGGAGATGTCACTGTTTTCTCCACCTCTACCGGATATGATGTTGATGTCATTTTCTCCACTTTTCTACTCACACATTTTCATTACCTAATAAAAATAAAATCCTATTGGATGTCAATTGAAGTTAAAGCTGAAACAACCCGCCGCTCGAAGCGGATGGTCTCCTGAGCACACTGTTTTTTGTTTGAGATTTCTTATCACCCCTTATACAGATTTGAAAAACAAACTGGTACTGCACGACTGGGGAACTATCGCCGCACAAAACTATAATGATATTCATGGCACAATTATTCATAGTTTTTTGTGGATTAAGAAGATATTTGTGTTGAAGGGGTATGTATTTTCACCACTACCATCCAGGATTTGTAGGGACGTCGGTCATTGTTGGGGAGCTAGGACCCACCGTGGAGGAGGCTAAGTCGATGCTTCTGGAGGAGAGCCACTTTCAGCTTATGAAGAAAAAAATAACTCCCTAGGGTAGTGTATTTAGTGTAAGGGAAAAAAATAAACCAAATAATGAATTAAATAACAAAAATTATATAATAAAAATAGTTTTTAATAAAAATTACAAAAAAAATAAAAATACTAAATACTAATGTATTCTGTCTCTTGATGGAACTTGAGAATGTATCTTTATATGATGAGAATATTTGGGAGACCAGTACCCTTTGAAGAAGTGGTTTAACCCGACAAATAATCAATCAATATTACTTATTGGGTTATGTATGTAGTCTATAGTATGCCTTTCTAACCATGTGATGTTATCCTCATAAGTTGAAACATCCTCATCCTCCATTTTCCTCAAACTCATAAATTACCTTTCATTATCTTCTCACCATTCATAAGGAAAGTATTTTTCTAGGAAAAGTTCTTTAAATTCCCTGCATTAAATATTTTATACTTCTTCTGCCATCTTCTTGACTTGAATTAATGACCAAAATTGATCTTCATCTCCTGTGAGATGATAAAATACGATAATAACTTTATCCCTTTCATTACATCACATTGTATGAAATATCCTCTATAATGAACATATTCATTGATTATCTACAAATGGATTTTTTAGTCCAGTTGAATGTTGGAGGATACTGTATCATGGAGCAGTCTAACATTGATCCTCCATGATGCGGGTTAGGCTACCTCATACAGGCACAATTATTATTCACAACTTGATTCACCTATCCAATTATGGTTATAGGTTGTTCAGCAGTAGTTATATCACCAGCTCCACTATCTTTATCATTCATCGGAGGGAAATCCATACAAGGATTATGTGTGTTAATATAGTTTCCATTAATTCTACTAGCTATCATTTCTAAACAATGAAATACACAAGATTAGGTTTTGAATAATAATTCATAATTACAAACTAGTAAAATAATTAACATAAATTGAAATTTTAATTGTTATCTAATATCATAATCATAATAATTGTTTTTGGTAAAATATTTACTCATAAATCATTTATAATAGTTTGTAAATAAAATGTGAATTATCCTAAGCATATCCCCAAGGAGTGTCAAACCACATTCACAGTAAGGCCCGATGTTGTGTACCCGATTACCCTAAGTCAAGCCCAGAACACCTTGTTGAAGTTGTTACTCCTAGGTACATCTGTGCTAGAACTGTGTCAATATATATTTTCCGGAGGTGGATTTAATACATGGAATACCCACATAATCTCTCCATTACCCAAATTCATGGATTTTCATCATTACATATCTTTAGAGTCTATCATAGGATAATGTTCTCTAATCAATGTTTTTTCTAAATCTAGGTTTATAGGTTTATATTAAACTTCCTCTAATACCAATTGTAACACCCCAAACCTAGTTTCCCTAAATTGGTAGCTTATTATAAGTTACATTGGCAAGATGATAAGAAATCAAATCATGAAGGACAAATAGTTTTAGTATCCATGGAAATACTAGATATAAAAATAAGTTTCACATTAAATATTAAAATGAAAAATAACATATTATCCACTTTGAAAACTCTCATTTTGATTGGATTATCCCTATATGGAAATCAAAATTTTCTTCTTCACATACTGTATAAAAAGTGACACATATGAAATTTGTGATATCATATACTTAGTAAGGATAATAAATATAGTGGAAGATACCATAAATAAGTATAAACTTTTAAGGAAAGGTATAAAACTAAAACAGAAGCCTTTTAAAAACAATGTTGTGGATAATATGGAAAAAATAAATCAAATAATTCAATTTATACATTCACATGGATATTTTACTAGTCGATTAATCACCATTAATATCAATAAATAGTCTCATAATGATGGAATGTATAATGTTGGACATCTTAAACAAACCACCAAGGCTACAGCCAAGACACTATAATTTGGTAATATATTAATCAAAACCCTAACATATTTATCTCATAATAAATTCCAATAAATGGAGGGGCTACAAAGATCCCCTCCTAACACATAATAGGTCCAATTAATTCCTCTTATGAAAAGGGTAAAACATAAAAAATATAAACATTCATATTAAAACCAGCATACATGTCCTGAACCCGCTCGAGTCGACCCTTAACCAGTCAGACATGCCAGCCCGTGAAAAGTCCCGAGAGGTGTCCCCAATGTTACCTAGCTGGAGACAATCCCCAATCTAATTAAAATACTTCACAATGGAACAATTTTTCCCAAATATGTATAAACAAATAGCATAAAGAAACAGACAACCCCCAAATACATTTACTTAAAATCTAAACGGAACAATATTTTTATAGGAAACCAAATCTACAACTAATCCAACAACTCAACCAACAAATCCTGACAACAAACTAACTACATTTGACCCCTATTGTCACTCTCCTACACAATTATCACACATTTCCCAAGGAAATCAAACTCAAGATGAAACCTACACATGGGAAAAAACAGAAGAAGACTATAGGCGTGAGTATTAAAACTCAGTAAGTTATCCCACAATTATATTCCATATGCATATCCTTTAAAATAAAAGAAAGAATTATTTAAAGTTTTAAATGAAACATATAAATTAATGTTTTTCAAATGAGGATCCATAATTATTATCAGACAAAAACTAGCATGTTTTATTAACAAGAATTCTAGAAACATTTATTTCAAAAAGATGGATCTTCAAAATGAAAGTATTTTTCAAGAGGGATGATTTAAAGAAGGTAAAAATTTAAATAAAACACAAAAACTCATAGATTTATCAAATAAGAACACCATATACTAATAATGAATAAAAAATATCTTATGAGCATAAGCAATGGGAACACCCCTAGGCATTAGTTTATTGTCGGCCCCGGGTACCTCATATATCGGTGTAAAAATAACCATAATAAATTTAAATACTTGTGCACACAAAAAATGTATAAGAATCATCCATAAACTAGTTTTACCCAACATCATCATCATCATACTTTAGGTAGTGTTGGCTTCGTCAAACTTTCTACATGAAATATAGAAAAAATCTATTTGGATCACTAGCATCTAGTACGTGTCTGCCCACCTAGATACCCAGGTTTACCATTTTTGTGCTAAAAAAGAACACATATATAAAATACCATTTTATCATGACACACCCATTTACAAATAATAATCATAACAAACATCCCACACACATGTCTAACAATTCTTTCACATATCAACAAACCACATAAATATTCATAAAACAATTTCAAGAAGAATAACGAAGCCATGCTCATAAAATCCACTCATAAATGCACTTTTAAGGAAAAAACCTTCAAATATATGTGAAACATAATTATTAATCCCCCAAACCAGTTAACAAATAAATTTCATTGACATAAAATGTCCCCAAAATAAAGAACATGAAATACACATGGAAACCAGTTTTTACCAGAAAAATGCCAAAAGAGCATTTAAGCCTTTCTCAAAACTAACATTTGACAAAGGAAAACATTTAAATTTTATTAAGGAGGTGTATAAACACCATTTAAAGTAGTAATAAACTTTCATAAATCCCTCAAATCACTTATGTTACATATTCAAAACACAACCATTTTCACAAGGATGTGAAACCATCAATTTTTCAGAAACTCGGGCCAAAACATGTTTTAAACCAAAACACATTTGTTTATAAAACCAAATATACATTGGAATGCAATATAAGGACCCAAAATACCATTTTTCATGCTTTTAATGAATTTATAAATCCAAAAAAATAATTTTTATACCACACTTAATACATAAAATCCAGCCGAGCAATTTAACGAACACATGACTTGCACTTTTAAACGAAAAAAATTATTTAAAGCACCTGACAAGGAATATAACACCAATTTAATGCCATAATTTTATTCAATTCACATAATCACGTTAAAAATTCTTTAAACAATGTTATAAACCTCCCAAATCTTCTTCAAAATATTGAAAAACATTTAAACAAACACTTGGTGTTCTCTTTTATGACAAAACAATACTAAATTTCACAAAACAAGGCTTAAACAACCATTCTGCACACCGAAAAAATATAAAAATGAAGAAAAAAATACATAACATATGTTTCATGAGATAATAATATGATAATGATGATACCTAAATTATAAAGGCATGTGCAAAGGATATCTTACCTCAAATCATTAACGCACACTCGATATCACCATCCGATGGTTTATAAACTCTAACCTATGATGACCATCACCAAAAGAAAAAAAACCACATCAAAAAATCATTGGCTAATATAGACCTAGGTATATAATTACTATGGGAGAATATATAATAATTAAATAATGAAAGGAGGAGGAAGAGGGAGGAGAAAGGAGAATGAATCTCTCCTTAGAAACTAGAAAACTCTTCATATTTCCATAAATATACATCCATAAATGAGAGGTAATGGATTTTAACTTCTTGAAGATGATCCTACAATCATGAAAAAAATAGAAAGATTATTTTTGGGGAAAAGTGTATGTATTGAATGATTTATGAATGAGAAAAATTACCTTTGGAAAATGTGGATGATTTGAGAAACATTAAGAAGTTTTTCCAAAATCTAGGACAAAGATGAGCTTCATAGAGGTAAAATGAAACATGGGACTTTAGATAGGGTTCCTAGTCTTCTGTGGGAGGGTGAAAAATAGAATATTATTAAATAGTTAACATGATATAAAATAAAAATTTTAATTTTTTTTAAACTGTATGTGGGCCCATAGGATGACACAATAACTGAATAAATAACCAAACTTCACCATGCTTATTACTTAATATGGGGTCATAAAGGATAGGGTGGTTTTAATAAATTAAAATAGCAAAATTGGAAAGTGGATTTGTGAAAAATGTTGAAAAAAAGGAGTTTTAGAAGAAACAAAATTTGTTTCTAAATCATGAAAAGGGCTCACAGTTTGGCCCAAATCATGAAGTTACCACCCTTTCTCCAAGAACTCCCAAATAAGAAATGGGTAACCCAAATAAGTAGGAATATAATTATATATAACATCAAAAACCAACATTCAACTCACCCAAAATAAATAAAAAGTATCGATATTTCCAATGAACCAGATCAAAACAAATACATGAAAAACGAGGTGTGACAATTCTCACCACCATTAAAGCTTTCCACCCCTGGAAAGCCATAACACATTGCAACAGACAGAATATCCCATAAGTATCAATTATCAATATGATCCATCCTCCCAATAAAAATAAAATCATTCTCCATCACTGTAATTTAATCCTCTTTCCCATAGAAAACACCAACTCACAACCACTTCCTGATAATCTACAGAATAATCAAGACACCACCTCCACATAAAAGCCCATAAATAGATTGTTGAGCCTTCTCCCAATGAACTCCACGATCACCCAAACCAATGTTCACTCACAAAATCAAATGAATTGGCTGGGGGAGTCTGGAATGGGATCCCCACCATTAAATCACTACTACCATCTGACATGTCTTTAAAGAAAATACATTCTAGAACGAAAGTGGGTCTCCACCCTTAGATACCAACTAGAAATGATCAAATTAGAATTACACATGAACTAGAATCATTAATACCCCACAAAATCCAACAAAAAATCTCCATCAATAACCTAAAAACCCATATTAATAGGGTTAAAATATGAAAATTTAAAACACCCACTTCCGAATGAAGAGGACCAGAACTGGGTGAACACTTTATGCATGCATCCAAATCCCAACCACTCTGGGAGGGGAGGTAAGAGGACCCAATAATTAGGGCATATAAACCATGAATGAAAAAAAAGGAAATACTCAATACTCTCCTCCTATGAATAGGTAATACCAAGACTGCACCTAATTTATACAAGTGGACCATATAGGAACATTGATCAGAAACCCATATTTATGAAGTCATAACTATAGACACTGTGTGTGGGGTAAGTCCACCATGGTCACTGTGAAAAAAAGAAATTCACATTAATGAAGAAACACGGTAGAGAAATAGAAACTACCTAACCACAATGGTGGAGGCAAGTGCATAATTGATCTCCCCACACCTCTGGAGATTTCGTGACTGTGTGAAAAGCTTCACTCTGAGACCTATGGATGTCACCCTGATGTTTGAACCATCTAATACGCCACATTCAAGATCTATGAATTACATTAACTCATGAATCAAACTAGATCAAACCAATCACCAACACCCAATAGAGACTGAGTTATACAAAAAAACCATTTTAACTTAATTATAATGAATATTGAAATGAACAAGTAACATAGTGAAACACACCCAGAATCACCAAAGTCAACCGCTATAACCGAAAGAATCATTATAATAGGAAGGAAATATAAATCTGCCCCAAATAGATCTCTATTCCAAAAAATATGTCGAGGCATAACACTAAGAATTCGATTTTACATTTGAATTGAATCCTTAGGTTGATCAACATGGATGATTTCGAATAGAAATCTATCCATGTCCACATCACAACATCCAACACGTCTTTATAAACCCACTTAACATTACTCCAAAACCAAGCCAGCAACAAGATCCCATCTTAAGAAACAACAAGAGTATGACTTACAGATCATCAGGAAGCATTCTGTATAAACAAATCTTCTGTGACATAGAAAAAACTAGTCACATAACCATCGATTTATAAAAAAATGTCACAATGTTTCAGTTCAAAACACTTTTGAAAAAAAAATTAACATGGTGGATTTCCACATTCACCAATGGTGTATCATTAAGTCACACTCACATGCACATTTCCATGCCACCCCATACACCCAACCACCTTTCCATAATGGGCATCCATCAAGATATCAATAAATCAATGCATGTGAGCACCCATGAAAACACCAATGACCAAAACAAAACAATATCATTCCAAAAAGCAGGTACCTTCCAAAGGAACACTAACCACCAAGTCAAAAACACTCTTCAGCTTTCACAAAAAAAACCACACGTCATCAAGACCCATTTGCATAAAACACTTCCCCTTTTCATTTTTTATAACATTTAAAACACCAAGATACTCCATACATCCCCTTCAAATTTTGTAAAGTTTATAAAGGTGTCTTTTCATAATATGATGACCATTGATAACGATACCCTTTCTAGGAAGACACCAACCACTCAAAACCAATTTCCAAAACCAATTCATCAGATTCAAAAATGTTTCAAAATACCAAAACACAAAATTTAAAACAAATATTCAAAATCATCTTAAAATGATTTACACTTTCAAAAAAAAATTATTTCAACAAAACAAAAGTTTAGATTAGGTAAAATCCAATCCTGTTAAATCATTTACACTTCCTCCCCAAACTTTTTCACCCAAAACACAACCTTCCCAAATCATTCTTGTATTTATTTTTTGAAAACCATGTTTTACACTTCTCAAAATACAATGATTATTTAAAACCTATTTCCATTATTCTAACACAAGGATTTTCAAAAAAAATATAATTCAAGAAAGGTCCTAGAGGACCACAATGAGAACTAGTGTTGGTGGATGACATAAACATATGATTGGTGGACATATTTCAAACAGAACAAAAACATAGAGATACTTATTAGTACCATTACCCAGATCCACATGTCTTACAAGGGCCTTTTATATCACTGAGGCCATTAGTTAGAATCCCCTTGTCATATCCCAACACTAAATATTCAACATGATCAAAGGACACTAATAAAACTGGACTTCCCATGGAAACCGGAGGATCAGAATAAGATATAGTTCAGGAAGCTCTTCCCAAAATTACCCCTAGTGTCCCAAAAATCATACTCCATCGACCATGATATCCCCAAAATAACAAAGGCTCTCTAAAAATATAGGCCCTATAAGAGACGTCATCCTTTGACACCATTTTTTCATGAACCTTCCCAAGACGACCCTGAACCAGTCACCCATGATAGCCCATAATAAGTCCCTAGAGGCATTATCATTCCTCCCAGGATGGAGAAAAGCACAGAGGGAATCAAAAGAGTTCACAAGAGAATAATTTCTCCAAAATATAAATAACAAACAAACAATATAATGAAACAGACATCCCAAAAATAAATTTATATAAAAATTGAACTGAACATTGTTTGTACAGGAAACACAATATACAACTAAACCAACAACTCAACCTACCAAACCTGACAACCAACTAACTCAATGTGACCCAACTGGTCACTCTCCAACACAATGTTCACACGTCTCCCTTGACAATTGAACTCCAATTGAAACCTGCAAAAGGGAAAAAAGCAATAGATGACTATAGGTGTGAGTATTAAAACTCAGTTGGTTATCCTGATATTATATTCCCAATGATGATTATTTTAAATAAAAGAAACATAAATTTCATCTAGTAAATAAAATATATAAAATTATTTTTTCCAAATTAGGTTTCAAGCCACAATAATTATAAGACAAAAACATGCAAGTTTTATAAATAAGAATACTAGTAACATTTTTTCGAAGAGGTGAAACTTCAAAATTAAAATATTTTTCAAGAGGGGTCCTTTAAAGAATGTAAAATTTTAAATAAAACCAACACACTAAAAAATATAACCACTAATCACACTATATGAAAATGTTGACTATAAAATTTCCAATGAGCACAAGTCACGAGGACACCCCAAGGCACTAATTCATTGTGGGACCTAGTTACCTCGTATCTCAGTGTAAAAATAACCCTAAAAATATCCATTGTCTTGCACACAATAAAATAGTAGGAGAATAATTAATAAACTAATAGACCCCAAAACATCATCGTAATAGTTTAGATAGTGTTGTCATCGCCAAACTCACTACGATAAATAGGGACCAAACCCCTCCGGATCACTAGCATAATAGTACGTGTTCGCCCACCAAGAAACTGTGGTTTTCCCTTTTTTTGGCCAAACAAGTTACACATATATAAAATACCATTTTCTCATGAATATTATTTTTTTAAATAATACATGCATATAAAATCAAAAAAAATGTCTCACATTTCATTCATAGATCAATAAACCACCTAAAATTTCATAAAACAATTTCAATAAGTATAACGAGGCCTTGCATATAAAATCAATTCCAAAACAATAATTTAAGGCCAAAAACCCATCAATACCATATCATATAAAATTTGGAATCCAAAATAACAATTAATAAATTAATTACAATGACAAAAAAATGTCTCCCAAAAAAGAACCTGAAATACACATTGAAACCATTTTTTACAAGAAAAATATCAAAGAGGCCTTTAAGCCTTTCTCAAAACTAAAATTGGAAAAAGTTACACATTTAAATTTTATTAAGAAGGTGTATACACACAATTTACACCATCCAAACACCTTTATAAATCCTTTAATCCATAAATTTTGCATATTCAAAACAACGCAATTTTCATAAGGATGTGAAATGGGCCATTTTCTGGCAACTCAGGACAAAACATGTTGTAAACCAAAACCCATTTGTTTTTAAAACCAAATCCACATTGGAAATAAATATAAGGACCCAAAAATAATATTTTCAGCATTCTAATTCATTTATGAATCTGAAAATTAATTTTTAAATCACACTTAGCACATAAAATCCAACCAGGCAATTTACCAAACACATGACATGCAATTTTAAACAAAAAATTTTATTTTAAGAACTTAAAAGTTGAATAAAACAACAATAGAATTCCATAATTTTCTTAAAGTTTCATAAACATGATAAATATACCATAAAATAGGTTCTAAAAATCATAAATTAGGTACAAAATATAACAAAACATTTAAGAAAACACATAGTGTCCACTTTTATGACAAAACAACACATCATTTCACAAAACAAAGCCTAAGTAACCCTTTTTCACACCAAGAAAATTATAAAAAGGCTGAAAATAAATAATAAACAAATATATAATGTTAAAACTATATGAAAATAATGAATCATAAATGATAATGGCATGTTCAATGGATATCCTACCTCAAATCCATGGGGAAATGGAAACGCACACCCACTATCACCAACTAAAAATTAATAAACCCCAAACCTCTGAAAACCAGACCCAAACGAACTAAAAATACATAAAAATCATGGGATAACATAACCATTGTTGATGAATGTATAGGGTAGAATAGAAAACGAATAAGTAATGAAAGGAGGAGGAAAAGGTAGGAGAATGGAGAAGGAATCTAACCTTGGAAACTATAAAACTCATCATCTTTTCTTAGATCTAAACCTATGGAAGGGTGATAATGGCTTGGAACTTCATGGAGAATCTCTTATGGTATTAAAGAACCAGTTAATTGGGATTTATAGTAAAATGGGTAAGAATATATTTATTTATGTTCGATAAAAATTACCTTTGGAAAATCCGAATGATTTGAAACAAAATGAGATGTTTTTGCCTAATTCTCAACTAAGATGAGATTCAAAGTGGGAAAATGAAACATGGGGGATGTGTATAGGGTTATTGGGCTCATGTGGGAGGTATAACAACCAAAAAATATTAAACAATGAATAATATATAAAAGAAAAAAATTATTTTAAAAAAAATGGAAATGGCCCCGGGGCAGGCCCAATAACAGAATAAATAACCCCAATTCTCCATGATTATGAACTCCTAAAGGGGTAAAAATGATATTTTGGTTTGATTATGATAATGTAGGACATGTAAAAAAGTATAATGGGTGAAACATTTTGAAAACAAAAGGAGTTATAAAAGAAACAATTTTATTAAACTGTGAAATGGGCTCACGGTTTGGTCCAAATCATGAAGTAACCACCCTTTCTCCAAAAACTCCAAAACAATAAATTTGGAACCCAAATTAAGATGATTAGAAATATATGTTACTTAAACATATACATTAATATCACCAAAAACCCATGTAAAGGATCAGTATTTCCAACAAACCATATCAACACAATGACATGAAAAATAGGGTGTGACAATAAGAAATGTAAAGACTTAAACTATAATATATGAATGGTATCAAAATAGAACATCCAAAGTCAAAAAAATCATAAAACCTTAAATAAAATATGGAATATTTTATAATAATAAATCAACCTCAATTAAACATAAAATCCATCAAAGGAAGCTGACATTGAAGAAAAGATGACAATAAAATTGTTAAAACAGTTTGAGGGAAATTTCCCTTTTTTTACATTCAAATTCTTTTAAAATCCTTCGCAATTATAAAAGGAAACCCTTATTTTTTAAAAAACCTTATATTATTTTAAGGTAAAATTCATAATTTTAAGGTGTCATAATGGAATAAAATATCCACTCGCACCATTTAAGTTAAAAATAACATCCTTTCTTTAATTTTTCGAAACGAAAATAATGTACCATGTTTGGAAAATGACGGAAGGATTAATTTAAAAAAAATTATATAAAAATTTAAACCTTGGTAAAAATTTATTTAAAAATATTTCAATAATATTTTTTAATACATTTTATGAAACGTGGAAACGGATGATAAATATGTCCTTGTATATATTTACGTATAGACAATCTTGGTTAATAATGAGATTGTGAAATTAACCCTTACCTTGTGCTTTCAATTAGTCAAGGGTGCGCTAAACTCATATATAATGGTTAAATAATTTTATTAAGTTATTCCACAACCATAACCTTATTTATTATACCATATATGATCCTATAATATGATTTTTTATTCGTATTTTAGTATTACCATAATTTTGGAGGTTGACTCCTCATTTTCCCATTATTTTTTCCCATGTATGTTATGTTTATTATGTATAAGATGTACTTTATTCATATCTATATTGATATTAAGTTCATAATTATTATGGTTAATAATCATATAAATTTTATAATCATTTTTAGTGGTTTTGTGGAGAATGAATCTCACCACATCGTGGAGACAGCATATCATACGTACGCATGACTAACGATATCATTCCATTTATGGTTATATTTTAAGAAATTAGTTTTATTTTTTTTATTATAAATAATAATTGACTTGTTATATTAATTTCTATATCCATTATATGCGTCATTTTACCCATCCAAATAATGTAGTGTTGAATAACAAATTCCACTATGACGTGGTGATGGTAAGTCGTACGTACAAACCCTTGGTTATATTATTATTCATAGGATAAATAAAAAGAAAAATATAGTTGTCCCATAATCATAATAAAATCTCATAATGTATATTATAATATAGTTATTACTTTTTTAAGAAATCAATATATGATGATGAAGTTGAAGAAGAAATGAACAATGAAAGAGTTCAAAAAATGATTACCTCTTATTCATGTATCTCATTTTGATTTTCACAAAAGGACACCTTTGGTTGGATTTATGACCAAATTATAGCCTATAAGATAAAATTATTGAAATTGGGGGGAGAAATTGGAAGGTTTTGTCAGAACTAAAGTGCTTTATCAGTGTTAATAAAAGAGAAGGAATGATGTCATTTTATAAGAGAGTGGAGGGACACTTGTGGAAACATTAAAACTATTAATTTATTATTAATTAATTTTAGGTAATAAATAACTAAAAATATATTTACTTATAGGATAAGATGTTTATTGTTTTAAATCCTCTCAACCAATTAATTTTAGTCCAGTTTATATCAAAAAATTATCCTTTTCTTTTGGATCTAACCCTCAGTTAAACCATTTATCTCTAATACTGTTTACTTGTATTTCTATAATATATAATTAATATAGGTACTATAAAATGACCAAATAACCCTTATTGGATCATTTATGATATTTATTAAATTATCCAATTAATTTAACCAAACCATAGGTTTTTATAAATTTTATAACATTTAATAAAATATTATTTATTTTAAGGTATCATTTATGTTAATTTTCATACTATTAAATACTTACATTTGTAAAAATATAAAAACAACATGATAACATAGAAAAAAATACTTCCATTATGTCACTAATATTTCTATGTTATCCATAATATATATGGATTCCATTAGTTAAATAATATTATATTTATTTTAACATTATTAATATCATTTATTTGATATTTCATTTAATAAAATAATTTCTACATCACTGTTGTCTCATAATTAATTGTAATTATTTAATCAATAAAAAATATCTAATAAGTTAATATGATTTTGGTTATTATATTATATTTTCAAATACAATTTTTAATCTATTTTATATCATGTATATCTCTATATTAAAAGTATTATACTTATGTGAAATGAGAATGTGACATTTTGTCACCTTCATTAATTTTAACAATATTCATGTCATATTCATGGAAAAGGGTCCCTTAAATGATTTTATTGGGAACATAGGTGATAAGGGTGTAATTGATTCATCCAATATGATTTGTATTAGTGTTTGTATAATTTTATAAAAATATTTTAACCTTTAACTACATGATTTTCCATTAACTGTGATAATAATAATTACTAATGTTGAAATTAATAATAACCAAAAAATAAAAGCAACCTATAATCATAATTTGGACCCATTGATCCCAAATATGGAATCCATTTTTCAAAATTTAAAACACTGATGGTTTATTAATTTATTTAAAATTAATACTCGTCGAAAAAATGGGAAACCATGTTTTCAAAAGTAAAAACCCATCAAAAGATAAGATTGTGATTATATCTAATTTGAATTTGAAAATAATTCCAATGACCTAAATTATATTTAATTATAATAACTTAAAAAAATTATTCCTTAAAACCAATTGAAATGATAATATATCAATATAAATAAATGATATTAAAAAGAAGTTACAAATTAAAATGCAGTATATTCACAATTCACAAGAATATAAAAGTAATCATAAAGTAATAAAAATTTTCCATAACATATTTTTATGTCCCTCTTCAAAATAAAAATTTTAGTTTTTCAAATTTAATATATAAAAGTATGGGATCGTAATATATATGTATAAGTATATGAGATGGAACAATACAATATGGGGTAAAATGTAGGTTTAAAACCCTTTGTTTTTAAACACATAATAATGAACATAGTTTAAGAGGTCTTAAACTAATAAAATTCACAACCTATACAATTGACTATACAGATCATGGATCTGATGGATATTATATGTTGTAATACCATAAGTAATGAAAAAAATTGTATTCAAATTGAATACAATGAATAGAGTTATACAAATGTAAATGATTATACTATACATCATATAGGGTATCTTAATACAATATGTAATGAATGAATTTTAATTTAAACAATTAAAATATTAAAAGAATGTGAATAGAAAGAATAATAAAATGATCCCCTTACTATTACAAGTAGTAACAGAAATTAAAAGTTGTAAAAATTCTTTTATCCCAAAGAATATGGTATAATTTCCCCTAGGAAAAATGGTCTTTATTACCACCAACATGGTAAGAACTCGATATGATGATCCAAACGACTATATTTCTGTCCATATAATCCCTCAATTAATAAGTTAATCACCACGTATGCCTTTAAATCAATTGAAAGTCCTTGATATGATTATTGGTAGCATGTCTTCCTATCCTCAGATGCCCTCGATTGTTATCATAATGATCAGTCGCACAATGAAAAACCAAGGACATATATAAACACATGAGTTAGGAACAATCCATTCACATCTTGTATCTTCAAGTAATTTTCCCTAAGTAAGAGAGAAGTCACAACGTCTCTCTATGGAACTTGATAGTAGTAAAAATTGTGTATTGTGGTTCGAATGACCTTTTATTTATAATCCTCACATTCCAACAATCATATTTCCCTCAATGGTAATATTTCCCTAAAAAATTCTGAAGAACATAGACACCTAGCATTAAAACATTCAAAAAAATAGAATACACGAAATCATTTTAATTTGTATACAACCATCTTAATGACATCATTTTATGTTAGAAAATAGTAATTACAAAGATATTAAACAATGAGTATGAGAAACATGTATTTGGTATTGAAGTTAATAAATGAATTCAACACATCACAGGAGTGCGATCAATAATATGGTCACAATGCATGTCTTGATTTTGATGCATAGTATAGTTACAATAAAAAACATAGTTTCGATGTTTTACATGAAAAATATAAATATAGTGGTTATAGTATATATCATGGTTATGATTCGTGATATGAATAAGATGTATATCCAGTTTTGGATGCATGTGGTTATGATGAATATAATGATTATGATACATATCCTGTTTACAATTCATGTGGTTACGATGAATAACATGAACATAATACATGACCTGGTTATGATGCATGATTACAATACAAAACCCAACCTAGTTATGATGCATGTGGTTATGATATAATAGATAACCTGGTTACGATTGCTGATTGTGATGCATAAGATTACGATTCGATACTTAACATGGTTACTATTCTTGATTATAATACAATGTATAACCTGGTTACAATTCAGGATTAGGATGCATATGGTTACGATGCAGAGAAACAACATGTGTGGTTAGGATTAAAGACAAAAAAATAGTTGATTAAGATTATGAAACAATATATGAAATTAATATTGAATAAAATCATAATATGATTATGATGTAGAATCAACAGTAAGTTTGGTTACAATGGAAAACAATCTGTGTGATTATGATTTTAAAACAACATATCTGGTTACGTTGTAAAACAACATACATGATAAAGAATTAATTTGTGATTTCCAAAACAAAAAGATCAATGGGAAAGTAAAAAAAAATTTACCTCAACAATATCCCCCTTTTTGGAAATCACAAAACAAAATAAACGATAAGAAATTATCTCCCCTTGAGTTGTGTAACTCTTATGAAAGTAATAGTGAATATGACTAATTACACACTAGGTTTATACTAATCACTAGGTATTTTATTCTATTTACTTGTAATTGTGAATTCTCCCACTAAATAAGGTATTCATAAAATTATTCTTTTTAAAACCATTCCTCCCCAATGTGATTTTCAAAAAGAATTAAGGAATTTATTCATTTTCTGAAAATATAATAGAGAAACAGAGTATGAAAATCAATATATTTAATTGAATGAAATAGGTTAATATTAAAACAAGAGTTAAAAAAACATTCATTACCCTTTTGTTTTTACAAATGATTGATCATCATAATCTTCATCATTTGGAACTCCTTTCTATCCTCCCTAAATTTTTCAAGAGATTCTTGTTGATCCTTTAGCTTCACATCCTATTCAGAAAAATACATTTCATGATTTCAGAGAATTTTTTCTAGAATTCATTTGATTTTTTATTAAGATTTAAAATTTACATCATGAGAATTTATATTATCCAATCTGATTTTGTAGGACTTCTCTAGGATTACAACTCAATTTTTGAGTAAAACAACCTCAATACTCCCTTTCCCCGATTTTTTTTATACACCAAAACTCTCTTCTAAGGATATAACTTGAGAGGTACCATGTCTTTGAAGGAATTCATGTTTTTCAATTAAATTAGTAGCCATATTTTGATACATATAATTGATAACATTTACCCAATGTACCAATTAATCATGCATGTCTAGTTGATTCTTGAGAAAATTATCAACATTGTGTTACTACATCATAACCATATTATAGTTCTTACTATGCTTAGTAGAACATTATTTAAAAATCATGAAATTGGCTTCAAGACTTAAATACTGGTCCATCAGAACATGGCATAGTTTGTTATATCATAATGATAATTTGATAGAATTTCTAACCTGGCTTCATTATTTGGAATGAACAGTGTCACCTTCTCCAAACTATTGAAATCTTGTTTGATGTACTTAATTCCCTTCAAAGTGATTGTTCTTTTAGAATATGTATCCTTAGTGTATTCATGGAGATCACAGAAGTGAGTTTCAGTACAAATAATTTGAGCTAGTGTATTTTGATTCTTATTGGACTCTTCTTATTCTTCTTCTTTATCTTAAATTAGAATGAAATTCTTTGAAGAATCATTTTGAAAAATTTTCTTGGAAGGCTGAGTATTGGAGATTAAAAAATAAACGATGGAATATCTGAGGATTTTGAATTATGAATTTTCTAGTTTGCATATCCTTTCACTTCCACTTATATTTTTTCTTTACCTATTATTATTCACCTTGTTCATCTTCTTATTCTTCTTCATCTTCACATTCTTGAATAAGAGATTGTGTAGTAGATTATTCAGAAGCTTGTTTTTGATTAACTTTTTTTTCTGAGTCTAATTGAGTTTGAACTGGTTCCTCCCTTATTACAATATTAGTTTTTTCATTCTCAAATATTTTGAGAAGTTTATGAATGTCAATAGCCTTGGACTTTCTCATCCTCATTCAATTCTTCCATTCTTCTTCATTCAAGGGTTCTTCGTATCTTATTTTTAGATCTTGGGATTCAGCTAGATCCAAACCAAACTGATGATCAACTTTTTTCATTTCTTCTTTCATCTTTCTCCACTCAACAACAACCTCATCATATAAATCCTTTTGTTTTTTTATGCCTTTGGAGTTATATTATTTACTACCTTTCAGTTTCCTAATGTTTTCATTGTTGGATTAGAGGGTTTATCACTACCTTCAACTACCTCATATATTTCTCAATATCCAGATCATTCTCAAACATTTTCAATTCAAGATTGAAATGTAACTTTATATTCCTTATCATGTACTTAATGATTATGGGATCTTGGAAAGAATTCAGTATAGAATTAATTGAAACATTACACAAGCTCAAGAATTCATTTAGAGACATATTGATATTGGTGGGAAACATGATCATCTTTGATTTTATAGCACCATATTTGAGCATCTTAATTTTCAAGAAAATGATTCCCATTTGGTGGAATATCTACATGTTAAAAAAATAATCAAGCAGATACACATCTGAAAAATTTTATGCTTCTTTTTCACCATTTATCAGTACTAAAAATACTTACATCAATAGGGCTATGAGTATTTTATCTCCTAATAAATTACTTTCCAATATCTTGTCTTCATGAATCTCAAAAAGTGATTCTTCAACCATACTCTTATCCAAAATCCTATTAAATTCTAGTAACTTGTTAGATGGGAATAGGGAATCACCCTCATATTATACTCGAAGAAACATAGCTTATTGTTTTATGGAGGATATATACTTCTTTTCAAACATCATAGAAGAAATCATAAGACCCTTGTCTATCTCTATTGATTTGTCAAATTGTAACACCTCATCCTGATACACATAATCATGATCTGAATCTGGTCATTCAACGCAAATAGATTTACAGCCTTGGGAGATTATTATTCATTTCAATGATGAATCAAAAGAATTGGGAGACAAAAAAATTTCCTCAAAAAGTCATAGCGGATAAATATTTAGGTGGAATTTATTTTGTATTATAGGTGGTAGACTCGTACATGAAATATTGTCTCAAACTGTGAATATTTTCATGGTTACTAAAGATGAGTAGATATCTTATTATGAAAGTTGAGGTTGAACTGATTACAAACCACTCTAGGTATTTATAAAACATTAGCACTAAAGATAAAATCATAAGGATTCGATGTGGGAACAGTTGGGAGGGGTTCATTAAAAAGGAAATTGATGGCCATGATTAGATTCAAAAGATCCAATGGTCGAGAATGATTTTGAACTATTGAGTTTTTCTTTAAAATAAAATCATATTCAGACTGAAAATGATTGTGTGTTTAGGAGAACAAAATTGGAGATAACTATTTGGATAATGAAAAATGAGGTTTTAGAAATTATAGCTATTAGAGTATCATGATAGATGTATTGGTTTCAAGATATTGTTCTTTTGATCATAATAAAAAAAATTAAAACCAATAAGAATTATAAAACTGATAAAATCAAATAAACTGATACCAATAATGTAGTATCAATTGAATAATCCAATCCTAATAATCTAGTACCATTGACAAGAAACATGAAACTGATAAAGATTATGCTGATTAAAAAGTGAAACTGATTATAGTGAAACTGATTATAGAGAAACCGATTATAGTGAAACCGATTATAGTGAAAACCATTATAATGAAACCTATTATAGTGAAAATGTATATTATAAAACATATTATAGTGAAATTGATTGTATTTAAACATATTACAGTGAAACAAATTATAATGAAACCAATTATAGAGAAACCAATTATAGTGAAACTAATTATAGTGAAACCAAAAATTGAAATTGATATAATGTAAAACTGAAAACTAAAATTGATAAAAGGTAAAACTAAATAGTAAAATCGATAAAATGTAAAACTAAAAATTGAATACAATAAAATGTAAAAATAAAAACTGAAACCAATAAAATTATGTATACTCCCCCTTTGAAAATGAGTAACTCAGTGTAAAGAGATAGTTTAAACAATAAATAGATATGAATTATTACATTACATTGATCATTCCTAGTTTCAATTTAATGTATTCAAATCTATTAAAAGATAATGGTTTAGTTAAAATATCATCAATTTTCTCTTGTGTTCTGATGAATTGTAAAATAATTTCTCTTATTTTTGTGATCCCTAAGAAAATGATGCATAATGTCTATGTGTTTTTCACATGAGTGATGTGCCTGTTTTTTACTATGAGAAATGGGACACGTAATATCTCATGGTATTTGAGTTTTGGATAAACTCATGCTATAGTCTGTAAGGGTGTGTTGCATTCACAACACCTAATCACAACAACTTCCAGTTGCAACATACCCAGCTTCAGTAGTGGAATGTGCTACTAAGTGTTGTTCCTTACATGACCATGAAATTAATGAATCTCCAAAGAAATTACATCTTCCATATGTGATTTTCTTATCCATTCCACAACTTCCAAAGTCATCATCTGAAATAATATTAAAAAAATAATTTCTAGAAGGATAGAATAGTCTTAAATCCATTGTTCCCTTTAAGCAGCGAAAAATAATTTTCACTGCTTTTGAATGAGATTTTTTTGTATTAGATTGGTATCTTGAACATAAGCATACTAAAAACATTATGTATGGACAACTAGTTGTTAGGTATAACAAGATTCATATCATATCTCTAAAAGATGATTTATCTACTGGTTACCCAGCTTTAAAAATATTAAGTATATATTTGAGGTTCCGATTGGAGTTATTGTACTTTAGTGTTGTCATTTCCAAACATTTTAAATATATATTTGATATACTTATGTTAGGGTATATAGGTTCCTTATGGTTTTTGAGAAATTTGTAAACCTAAAAATATTGTTAACTCACCCATAATTCTATTTTCAAACTCAGATTTCATTAAATTTTCAAAAGTATCATTTAGAGATTGCAGAGTTTATCAAAATATAATTTCATCGATATGTATTTGAACAATCATAATGTTTTTTCCATTTTTATAAAAAAGTTGGATCTGTAGTAACTTTTACATAATTATTTTATAAAGTAAATCATTTCAGTCTATCATACCAAGCTCTAGGGACTTGCTTAAGTCCATATAAATCATTGGTATGTATGAAAATCATTATTAGAATGTTATAAAACTAAAAACCTAGAGGTGTTTCTACAAATACTTCTTATTTTACAAAACTATTATGAAATGAAAATCATACATCTATTTGAAAAAGATTGAAATTTATGTATGCTAAAAATTCTAATAGAATAAAAATAGGTTCAAGTATATCTACAAGAGAATAGGTTTCTTCATAGTCTATTAACTTTTGTTGATTGTATCCCATAGTAGCAATTATTTCTTTATTTATTATGATGACTCCAGTTTCATCACATTTGTTTCTAAAAACTAAATATACTCATATTACAGTTGTTTTTTAGGTTATTAATCTAGGTTCCATAACTGATTCCTTTCAAATTCATTTGGATCATCTTGCATTTATTTAATACAATATTCATCACTTAAAGCCTCATTTGAAATTTTCGGTTCAATTTGAGATAAAAAATCAAGATCCTATATTATATTTCCCAAGTAATTTATAGTATTTATGAGTTTATTTAAATAACCAATGATATAATCATTGTAATAATTCCTATGAATCAATTGAATTGGGTTTTTTAAAATCTGTTTATCAATATAGGATATAAAGTCTTCTGGGGTAAATGTTTCAGAATTATTTCCTTGAATATTTCCCTTTTACGAAGAGTTTAAAATTAAAGGTTGATAATAAATTTCCCAAATCACATCTATTGATGTAGGTAAGGATTGACTATAAACAAAAGGATCTGTTTCACCAAATTTAACATGAACTGTTTCCTCAATAGTACAAGAGTTTCTGTCAAAGACACTATAGGATGTAGAAGTAGTGGAATAACCTAGAAATATTCCATTATCATATTTGAGTGGAAATTTTTTTATATTATCTAAAATATTCAATATGAATACTTTGCATCTAACTACATTGAATTAAGAGAATTTATGTTTTCGACCAGTCGAAAATTCATAAGGTGTTTTATTAAAAAAAAGGTACTATTAAAACTCGATTCATAGTATAACATGCAGTATAAATAGCTTCAGCCTAGAAATTCTTAGAAATTGATTATTAACATAACATGGTCCTTATCAATTATTGAAGAATATTATGTCCTCTTTCCACCAAACAATTTTTTGAGGGGTCCTTAGAACTGAAAAATTGTGATTAATGCATTTTTACTTCAAAAAGTATCAAAATTCGAATTTTGAAATTCACCACCATAATCAATATAAATATTTATCAGTGGTAGGTTTTTATCATTTTTTACGTGGGCTATGAATGTTTAGAAAATTTAAAAAGAATTATATTTATATTCTATAAAATAGAGCAATTTAAATCTGGTGTAGTCATCTACTAAAACTAATACATAGTATTTTACTCAAATTCTTCTAGTTTTTTGTAGTACCAAAATGATCCAAGTTTACTATCTTTAATGTATTAGAATCCTTAAATTCACTTATTGATTAAAATATAGTTTTGTGATAATTTTCATATTGACAACGATCAAAATATTTTGAATAATCATACCTTAGATCTAGTATATCCTTTAAAAGTATTTTCTTAAAAAATTTATAAATGTTCTTAAGGATACAATGACCTAACCTTCTATTCCATAACCATGATTGGTCTTCCATTACACTAAATAAAGGTAATTATTGGATCCCAAGGTCATCTATGTTGATTTTTTATATATTCTCATGCCTATGGGTAGACAGAATTAATTCAACCTAGGAATTGTGAACTAATCATTTATAATTCCTAAAATTCACAAGGTAACCTTCATCACATAATTTACCTATGATTATAAGTTGGTGCCTAAGACCTTTAACTAACAAAAAATTTAAAATTAAAACTTTTCCAAAAATAAAAATATTACATATAACAATGATATTTCTCTGAGAATCATCTCTAAAATTCACTCGTCCACATTTCATTTCAATAACCATTTAAAAGAAATCAATATTTCCACACATATATTGAGAACAACCACTATCCGTGTAAAAATTATTCATGTTGTTGTTACAATTTTTGTTTTCATAAAAATTAAACAATTAGTTTTTTAGAACACAAACATGTTTTGATCAGGAAATTTTAGATAAAATAATTTTAAGTATCTACTTTTTTTTGACAGATGAGATTTATGAAATCCTAATGATTTAGTTTTATTAAGAAACAAATTTCATTCCCACTGTCCGCCACATTGACATTTGGTGCAGAATGAAGAATTTTGGGAAACAAAATAGTTATGACTCAAAAATGGTTTTGAATGAGTATAACCAATTCTAGAACTATTCTGTAGAGGATGAATTTGAGAATAAGTTTTATCAAATTCTTTCTTTTTATTAGTACATTTTGAAAAAAGTTTCTTATGAGAAAATATTTCATATTTTAATCCTATGAATAAAATATCATTCTCAGAAGATGTTTTTTGGAAATTGTTTTTTGTTTAAAAAACATTTTTCTTTAAAACAAGTTGTTCAATGTCTATATAATGTTTATCCATCTCAGAATTTACGTCCATAATGTTTTTTTAATAATATTCTCAAAATAAAAAGTTCTCTTATTAATATATTTTTACTGATATAATATTTCTTTTGTATGAATATTTATTCTAGAGTTTTCTTTATCAATAATTTTCGTTGTTTTTAAATTTTTATTCTCATGTAATTTGAAAAATCATGATATTTATTCGAAAGAAGGTAAATTTTCCTCTAATGAGGAAGATTCCTCATCCAAAGAGTATGAATACTTGTCGTCAAGGTAATTTTTATTTGATGGTATAGTTTTAAGAGATTATTTATTGTGTACCTTGGGCATAAGACATTGTTTTTAAGTAGGTATTTTGGAAATGAGTCCTATATTCTTTTGACAAAAGGATTCATATTCTGAAGATTCGTCTGATGAATCACCACCACTTTCAATAAAATTATAATTTCCTTTCATGAATTTATTTGTATTTGACTTATAATATTTTTTCTTGTTTCTTTTAGAAAGATTAACCTTCCTACATTTTTTATTTGAGGAATGAATAATCTGTTCTCATATGAACTACTGTTTTACATTCATAACAAGTTACTTCAAATTATTTCTTCCCATTTATATCTTTATTTTTTGATCTATACTGAAATTATTTATTTCCAACAATCATGTTCATTCTTCGAGCATAATTAGCTAGTTCATTCTCTAAATGATCACATTCATTGGTTTATGATATTGCAACAACTTTATTATCTATGGATCTTCTTACCCTTTTTGTGTCTTGACTTTAGATGCATTAGTAAAAGCTACACATCCATTACCATTCTTCTTCTTCTTCTTAAAATCTACAACTATTTTCATTCTATTCTCTTGTTGAATAAGAGTTAAAAATAACTCATCAAGGGTGATTTGAGTATCTTTCCTATCTTTATAAATATATGTTCTTTTTTATTCCCACTCATTTCGAATTATATCAATTATCTTGTCCACCACTTCTTCATAATAAATACACTTTTTCAAAAATTTATTTAAGACTGTTGAAGATTGTCAAAAATCTTAGTTTCACCTTGCATACCAATTTTCCAGAAGTTAAAAAAACCCATGATATTCAACTTAGAGTATTCCCCTTCTTATTTCTATATCATTAAATGTACCCAATTTTGTGACTTCTAATTTCTTCCAGGTACAATTGGTTGTTTCACAAGATGATATCTTACTATATATCTTCTAGGTCATGGAATATGACAGAGTACTACTTACCTTGCAGTTTAATTGATATTTTTATTTCTCAGGGATGATAAAGGTTCTGACTTCCTTATCTATAAATTTTCAATCTCTATTAATCATAAAAAAAATTCCACTACAGTATTAATAACAAAATGTCATTCAATATATCCAGTACTCTTAACAATTTCCATACAAATTGGTTATCAAGTTAGATTTAGATTTTCAATTAATCCAATATTCATTCCATTCATCATATAAAGAAATAATTTTCCACACCAAAAATTAGTGTATTAATTAATTATAAAAGAATATTTATAAAATAAATAAAATTGTCTTATAGAAATACATAATGCTAGTAAAAAAATCAGTGGAAACCTACATTGATACAAATTTTTGTATCGTAATATAGATGTATATGTATATGAGATGACACAATACAATAGGGGGTGATTTTTAGGTTTTTAAACCTTTTTATTTAAACACTTAAAGAGGAAAATAGATTAAGAGGAATTAAACTAATACAATTCACATCCAATTAAAATGACCATAGAAGTTTTGGATTTGATGTATATGATATGTTATCAAACCCTATATAATGAAAATCAATTGTATTCTAATTTAATAAAATGATCATAGTAATATAAAAGTAAATGATTCAACCATACATAGTATATAAAAACTTAATACAAAATGTAATGAATGAATCATAGTTGAAAAATTACAATAGTAAAATAATATGACTAGAAAAAATAAACAAAATGATTGTCTTTCTATTAAAAGTAGCAGTGGAACTGTACTGGTATTACAATTCTTTTATACCAAAGAGGTGGGTATACTTTAACCTTGGATAAAATATTTGTCTTACCACCACCTTGGTATGCCCTTGATACGATGACCAACATGACTATACTGTTATCCCCATAAGCCCTCGATTAAGAAGGTAATCAACACCTTTATCTTTCAAAAAATTAAAATCCCTCAATATGATAATCAACAACATGTCTTCCTATCATTAGAAGCCCTCGGTCATTATCACAATGAATGGTCACACAAAGAAAAACAAATCACTTATAAAAATACATAAACATGGAATAAGTAATTCATGTTTTGTATCTTCAAGGCTTTCACACAAAGTAAGAGAGAATTCATAACGTCTTTCTATAGAAACTTGATAACATCAAAAAAATTATTCTATTTCGAAAGCCCTCTTATTTATGGGACTTATGTTGTAACATTCATATATCCTATAATGGTCATATTTCTCTAAAAAAAATTGGAGGGACTTGGACACCATGAATTTTAACAGTCAAAAAAAATAGAATACATGACATTGTTTTGATGTGTATATAAACATCTCAAAAACATCATTTTAAGTTAGAAATTGTATGTTCAAAAATATAGAACAATGAGTATGAGAAACATATAATAAGTATTTAAGTTAATACATGTATTCAAAAAATTACATGAGTACAATTATTAATATGGTCACAATTCTTGTCATGAATATGATGCATATAATAGTTATGATGTAAAACACAGTTACAATGATTTACATGAAAAACATGCATATCATGATTTCTATTTATATCATGGTTACGATGCACGATATTATTATGATGTATATCCTAGTTATGAGACATGTGATTGTGGTGAATATTATGATTATGATACATATATTTTTTACGATGCATGTGGTTACGATTCATAACATGAATATGATACCTGACCTGGTTACATTGCATGATTCCAATACAATACTTAATGTGGTTACGATTCATGTGTGTATCATACAATACATAACCTGGTTATGATTCCTTATTATGATGCATAAGGTTACGATTTGATACTTACCTTGGTTACGATTCTGGATTATGATATAATTAATAATCTAGTTATGATTCCTTATTATGATTCATATAGTTATAATTCATATAGTTATGTTGCATATTGTTACGATGCAGAGAAAAAACATGCGTGGTTATGATTGAAGATCAAAAATTACTTGATTATGATTGTGAAATAATATATGTAATTATGATAGAAAACAATTAGCATGTGATTATGATGTAGAATCAACACCAAGAATAGTTAGATTGAAAACAAAGTGTGTGATTGTGAATATAAAAAAATATCTGGTTATGTTGTAAAATAAAATACATGATAAAAAAGAAGTAATTTATGATTTCCAAAACAAACATATCAATTGGAATGTCAAAACATGTTTCGAATCAACAAAAAGTGTCTTGTATTGTATTTAATAAGGGTTCACCATTAAAAGTTGTTAAAATGTTATTTAAAAAAATACTTCTTGTTTTTGAAAAATATAACTTTTTCATATATCATGTCTATGAAACACATAATATGAATATTTAAATTATATATAATATATAAAATTAAAATTTGGTTATTACTACTCATAATTTCTTTTAAAATGTCTACTTGTGGTGTGCTCTAACTCGATGTTGCGACCCGTGCAAGATATTGAATTATTTAAAAAGAAATACATAATTGATTCTTGAGGTGTAATATTTTTGGGTGTATTACTTCTCCATGAATTTTATTTCATCATTCATATTCATTAATACATTCCATTTGAATTGAATATTATTTTTTGGTAAATTCACAATGTTCGGGAATATAAATAATGCAGGGTTTGTTCAATTCAGTTCATATTTGGTTATTTTTTTCAAAATATAATAATTTATTAGTGATATCAATTATAGAATCAGTAAAATGGTTTTTCACCCCTCATTTTCAGATTATAAAATTTTGAAATGATCCGCGATATCTCTTCAGATGATTTTTTCATCAAATGAAATTGGTTGATTAATGTTTCTTGATGTGGAGAACATCAAGAACCATCAAGCTATGATTATAGTCTCCTAGAGATGAATAGTATCCGAACAAATTAACAGGATTTCAAAATCAATTAATATTTTCATTAATAAAGATACAAATTAAAACTATTAGTGTTTAAATACTATGTTCATCTCATCTATTGTATTATTTTAACTTTTATTTCTAATATTTGTCCATTATTGTTGTTTCATCAGGTTTCATATCACTTTCATGCACCATCTAGTATATAAAAAAATCAATACATAATTTCCTATAACTTTTTAATATTAAATTTATTTCACAAAAAAATATGAAAATATTTAAAATAATACATTCATCTACTTCTTGTAGTATAAATTTGTGTTGAAAAAACATGGTACCAAACTTCCATATTGATTGATACTCCTACTCCAATATTATTAATTCTTATAAATTTAATAAATAATTTATCACCATAATTATTCAATGAAGAAGATGTAAGGAATTATATTTTATATCATTTTTTGTTAATGAGACACACATGATAATAAAAAATCAGGAATGAATATTATGATGTTTTAGATTCATTCAGATGTTAAAAAATACAAAGAAGGTTGTTTGAATGCATGAATGAGTTTGAATTTTCTAAATCATGAGGCATGGAATTATTTTCACATGGACATGAATTTTTTAAAGAATGAATAAGGCGTCATAGAATTAGAAAATATGATGTGTATTTTCGCATCATGTGACAGACATTTGTAGAATAAAATTGTCATGTTTTCCTAGAATTATAAAAATTGATTGTCAATGAATAAAAATTGGATTTCTAAGGTGGTGAAGTAACCAAGATATAGTGGTTGAACATTCCTCTAAAGGGAGATGATATATGGATGAGAGTGCTTCTGATACTCAAATTTTCAAGAAACTTTCTCTTATTTCAATAAAATAGAGTGTCTCTAAACATTATACTCCATAAAGAGGGTCATTTCAGAAACTTTTTTCACAAATAAGAACCACGAGTGAGTCATATATTTGAAGAATATTTTTTTGACATAATTATTTAATAAAAATACCATGAATCTACCACAATTCAAAAAAAAACACATGACTTCCCTGCAATTGTGAATTGGTTTTTCCTTAATGATTCAATGATGGTTAATCTATTGCATGATCCAATGTTTGTATAATACTATCTCACCATGTTGTTAAAAAAAATTTATCCACGTGTAAAACCTCAAATGAAGAAGACATATTCCATAAATCACATTGGCCTTCAAGATGAAGAACTCACACGCTTAAGATCATTACATGTGAGAAGAATATGGTTTATGAAACTTCTAGTTATTGCATTTAGGGGAAGGTTAATGTACACACTTGTATGTGGTGGATGAAAATTTAGGTGGTATGATATGTGAATAAATAGATTAATTTGAATAAGGTTGTGAAAATGTCCCAATTCACATCTAATCATTTGTAATAGTTTAAATAACATAGATTCACTCATATATATATAATCATACACAATGAATAAAATATAGGAATTTAATATAAAATTGATAAGGAAATGAAATTACAAATAAAATAAAATGAGTAATATTTTATTTTTTTAGTTTTCATTCAGATTGAAAAATTTTAACCTTGAATAAAATTATATTGAATCTATACTATGATTAAGTAGAACAAATATCAACTACAGTAATAAGAATAGAAGATAATTTATATAATATCAATTTTTGATATTTTGTGTCGAGAACGTTCAAGATTTTTGTCCACCATATTATTTAAATCATTGAGATTAAAAATATGAAATAGTTTTCTCAGCTATCAATTGATTATTATTAGGGCTTGAATATTAGAGATTAGTTCACCTATTTACCTAGTAAAGAACTTATTATCATTTGGCATTGAATGAACAATGCGAAAAAGATGTTTATCGACTGTATTATATTCTCCATTGAAGTGAAAATTGAGAAAAAGAGATGAGGATAATAAATTATTATATCAAGAAGAAGATGATAGAGATGTTTTCAATGTGTTGTTGTGAATAAAGAATGCTTCTTTCTATTTACAATACAAGTAACGAGTGAAAATAAATTACGAGAATAAAAAATAAGCATTGTGACATCCATCAAAAGTCAAATTTAGTAGATGAATTTTTTGTGTTTCATATTAACTTACAAGATAAGGTACAGACTATCTTAATAAGATGTATAAGTAACAAACATGATGTTTTTTATTGGAAAAGGCTACCGCCAATATAGGGAAGAGGATTGTTTCTATCACCTATCCTAACTGTAGGTACACACACAAGGATAATGATTGTTTACATTCAAAACTACTATATTTGGTGTCTCATGTAGTGGATAATTCATTTAGTGGTCATCACTATATACAGTAATGGTTATGCACTATTATTAAGTATTGAACCTTGTAAAATATCATCTTTAATATTTTATGTTTATTTATATAATTTAATACTATTAAGAAAATAGAATAATAGAATCAATATCCTAACAAGTATATGTTATAAAAGGGATAAAATATTCAAAATAAAAAAAATATCCCAACCTTGATTCACCCCAATCAGTGTTGAATATATCCCAAAATGTTCCTCTCAAGAAATAACACTTTTAAGATCAAAGAATAAATTAAAATGAATAATTTTTTTGAATAAATTTAAATTTCATGACATATTTTTTAATACTACCTGGATAATCTCATATAGTGAAATATTATAAAATATATAATTTTTACAAAAAAATGCATTTTCATCCAAAAAAGAAATCATTACATACAAAATTAAAAAATATATATACATTAATTTTATTTTAAGGAGTTATAAAGTAGAATTATTTTATCATATTATCATTTTAATATTTGTAAATTAAAATTTTTTTAAACAATTAATCTTTTAATGTATTTTTTTATTGAATACAAATTCTTTTGATACTAACTCTTACTAATTATTTACCTATCAAAGTTAATATATTTATAAGGTTTGAAATATTAATATTCGTTATAGATTTACTATAATTTCCATCTAATATTTTGTGACTTTATTATATTGGGTATAGTGTGTAATATATGTTATCAAACACAGTACTTATTTAAGAGTGACAAATTAAGGTTGTTACGATATCTCACCTTATAAGTAAATTTATGATCCTTAAAGGCTAAACAATATGTGACCATATTTACGGTTAAGAAGAGATAATGATGGGGTTAAACTAGTATATAATGTTTAAAATGACACCTAAACTTGATTAAATATTCTTATATGATTATTTTTCAACTTTATCTCTATTTTCTTCTAATACAAGTCCATTTTGAAGCATTATAATTGGTATTGGAGTTATTTATATTTAAACCCGTTATGTAATTCCAAGTGTGTCCTCTCATAAATTATATAATAGAACCTCTCATGATTATTTATTAAAAAAGTTTGAGCTCTCTATATTAGACATGAATTGATCAAAATCCATCTTATATACCTTTATATGATCATAGAGCATCTTTTCAACCCCTAATACAATTCTAAAAAGGCTTATGATGTATGCCAATAATGGTCTCTTGGGGAAGATGTAATCGTCATACCCAACTATTTATAAATTTATATCTTCTTATTATTCCTATAAATATATTTTATCCATTATAAAATAATTACCATAGTTCCCAAAATATTTTTCATATTATTATTATATTAGGACAACCATTTCCCATATCCATTACATCGAACAGTAAATGAATGTATCCCTCAAGCGTACATGTCGACTACCACCTTCACAAAGCAATGTGATTCATTTTCCATAACTACCTAAAATGGATGATTATAATGATGGATTTAAAAAATATATATTACATTTTATAGGTAATTAAGATTATTGAATTATAAAATATTATTTATATTACTTTGTTTCTTTTCAATATAAAATGATATCATCATTCACGTGTATGTATAGACTACCATCTCCATTAATGGTGCAATTAATTTTTCTAACTCTAAAATTTATGAAAAATTTAAAATATATATATTTATATATTTTAATTAAATTAAATAATTAAGATTATATGGTTAAATTAACCACGATCAATACACAAGTACCAGAACTACTAAAATGAAACATTTATGAAAAATGAAACAGTAAACACATATAAATGGGGATTTTAATAATAAAGTATAAGTAAATCGGTGTTGAAATTATATAAGTGGATAATATATGATAATATAAGTATTTAAATGGTTCTGTATCAGAATTATATTAAATATAAATTTATTATATAGTAGAAATAGATTTCTTACTAATCATGTCAGACATAAGTTAAAGGTTCTTTGTCTCAATATTGTTTTGTGGGGTGGTATTTAATGCTTTGAACATATTTATTTTAATGAGGTGTATATACTGATACATTTAAATTGTATATAATTTATCCTGCTTAATTCATTGCATTGAATTTTACATAGAAAATTATTTTCTCCAAGGGGTTTGATTTGAATGTTACATAGGTGGTAAGTGATTATTATCTCGAATTGTATTTTATGGGATATATGTTATTTTCTACACATATTTTCGTTCATAAGGTTTATTTAAAAATTAATTGATGTGGTATATAATGAATAAATTTATATTCATGTAATTTTATGTTTCATTTGATGTTATTTACTTCATGGGGGTCATTATATAAAAGTTACCAATGCAGAAGGTGTTTTATGTTACTATTTTATTTCTACCACAATATTTTAAAATTAGAATATTTATGATTAAATTATATTCTCTATATAATAAAAATATCTTTAATTTTTACCTGCCTTTGTTATTTTTTATTTCAAAATGTATTCACTTCATTTTATCTCTTCATTTTCTCAGTATACCATATGAATGTTTTTAATAAAAATCTGTTCTATTACCCTATTCGATTGTGAATATTTTTTTCGTTGTCCATATTTTCATTAAAATCATTAGAAGAATGATTTTAATAATACTCTATGAATTTTTTAATTTCATTTTTAACTATTTTTGACATTCAATAAAATGTATTTAAATGAATATTTTTGTCATTTTTTGAATGAGTTACTTTTAAAAAAGGTGTGAAAGAAATAATTATTTTAATATATACCATGTGAATGGATTATCCAATAATTATTACTACTATTTTACTTAATGATTACTTTATTTTATTATATGTTACTTTTAAAAGAGTTTTTTTATAATATTTTGTACAATTTTTTTCTATAAATATTTGTTTTCAAAATGAAAAGGGTATTTTTTTCAAAAAATATTATGGTGATCTTTTAAATGAATTTTTCATCTATGATAGAATAATTTGATGTTACTTTTTATTCATTATAGATATGATCTTATAATACCATATTTTTTAATTATTCAGATGGTTTATGAATATGGTGATGATATATTGGTGAAACCCATTTTCCATTCCACTGGTTAATCTACATTTAAATGATAAATGATTTCATCATATTGTTGTATATATATAAATGGATTATTATTATGTAATGGATTGGTATGTTATATCCCTATAATGAATTGGGTAAATAATAATGTTGTATAAGATCAAAGGTTACCCATGAGGTTATCTTAATCCCAAAAATTAGTACAAGGTTGGTTATTCCAAGCCTAACATTGGTACATAAATGGTTATCCCAATCCAAACATGTGATGAATGACATGGTGGGTAGCATTGACATAAGATTTAAATGGTTATAATCACACCAAACTTTATTTAACTCTATTATGACATGATATTATGCTAATTATATTCTCTTATGGAACATTTTATTTGATTCATTTATGAATAATGTCTTATAAACTCCTATGACTTATGCCATGATTCATGATTATGAGTTATTAATTTTTTATTATGGTTTTAAAATTTTAATCACAAGTTATCATATCTTTATGACCATGTTATGATTAAATTATCATTTATATATCCCTTATTCACCATTACTGATCGTTTGATCACACCCTTTATTATGCATCATTTTTACTTTGATATGAATAATGGTTTTATATATGATATATCTAATAAGGGTTTCAGTTTAGATTAAATTAGTGGGATATTATTTAGATCTTTCATATACCAGTTGTTTAGGTATCCATGTTTCCAAATTCACTAAACCATTATGGTACTAGAATGGAACTATACAATATATAATTAATGTTCATCTAAAATGATACACTATTTATGTGTCAAATACATGGGTCTCCTTAGTTGCTATAAGGTAATGGTTAATTTTTTTTTGAAACTATGTTGTAGATAAATCAGTGATAACCCTTATGATATGCTTATGTATATAATAATAGTCTTATGTTATGGTAAGTAATGGTTTGTGTTTTTCCTAGAAAATACACCATTGTCCTTATGTATATAAATCAGTGATAACCCATATGGTACTGTAATGGAACTATACAATATGTAATTAATATTCATATAAAAAGATACACTATTTATGTATCAAATACATTGGTCTCCTTAGTTGGTATAAGGTAATGGTTAATTTGTTTTTGGAAACTATGTTGTAGATAAATCAGTGATAACCCTTATGATATGCTTATGTATATGATAACGTCTTATGTTATGGAAAGTAATGGTTTGTGTTTTTCCTAGAAAATACATCATTGTACTGATGTAAGAAAGTGGATGAAATTTTGGTATATATGAACTTATGTGTAATAACATTAAAAGAGGAAGATTGGTATTAACTCAATCTTCACAAGTTCCGGATGAGTGGGATAAGAATACACAACTAAGTAGACACTCTTAGGGGATACTCTTTGGATAATTCACATTTACTTTATGAACAATTATGAAGGATATGAATAGTTATTGAATATTGATGGCCTAGATTAAATATAAGTTGTGATAGATTGAATATTTTTTCAAAATATACACATCCTATAGATTTTTTTTCATGATTATATGATAAATCAGAATGATTATTATTTCTTAGACTATGTTTTTTGGTTTCATATAGTGGATGGAACTCGGAAGAATTATGTTAACATTGAATGTAAAAGATAATTTAAGGATTGTTCTCATGATAAATAAAATGAAATTGGATATGGAATGTGAAATATTGTGATTATACATAACCAACTCTGTCGATATATTATAAAAAACCTATAAAAATGTGAGTTTCTGAATGATCTAAATAAGAGAAAAATGTAGTTTCCTGAAAACCATTGATGAAATAATATTCAACTTCCAACACATCAAGAATGTGGGAAGAGGCACCTAGATATATGTATCAATATAATGGGATGATGTTTTTTGTGTATAAAATAAGTGAATAAATTCAATAATTTAGAAGGGAACATGGAGAGTTCAATGGTTGGAAATAAGGTATATCGTAATGTTCTATTTATAGTTTATTCTCTTATATATGGAGATATTTGGAATAATCTAATTATATTCTATAATTTAATTGATAACCCCTTGAAAAAAGAAATTCTAATTATATGTCAATCATATATGTGTAATTATTTAAGTTTGTATTTGTTGACACCATCCAAAATGAGCATCATAAAATTCACAATGAAAGAAATACATGTATATTGGTGTTATTTTCTACACAAGGAAAAGAAAGAATAAGTTTTCAAAAGGCTCATTAAACATGTATGACATTAAGAGACCTGAAATCGTGTGACCATCATATTGTCATATGAATGATCCATGAATAAAACATGTCCCACAGAAGTCATCATGAAGTCATATCAATAAGTCATGCTACTCTTTCCATGGTTCCCCAAACAACAATTAATTATTTGATGGTAACTGGATAATCTCCCAATTCATGAAACATATCAAATAGTGGAGTCTTGACATATCCTTAAAAAATACTCCAAACATTATGATGAAAATATCCAAAATTAGGGAGCCTCTTATTTTTTTTAAAAATCACAAAAATATAACATATGGAGAGAATTGTTGTCCTCAACAACATTTGATAAACTCATTCGGTCACCATCTATTATATAATAAAAAATGGAAATAAAAAAGGGAGGATTTTAGGGCCTCTTGTTCTCATAAACATCATCTGATGTGCCACTATTGGGATTCAGGACACTACAAGCCAACATCGATGTGCCGACTTCATGTCATCAACGCCTTCTGACCTGGCGTCCTCATCACATGAAGGGTCCCAGGTCTGTCCAGGAAACCTTGGTCTCACCCTTTGAATCCACCAAGACCAATATATTGAGTTATAAATGAAATACTAATGCACCACTATAGTACCCATGTTGGTCACACGACACATCACCAAACGGTAGAGTGATTGTCTTTTCAAAAACTCATGCAACCTCATGAGATCCCCAACTATTGTAAAATAATCAAAAGAAATAAATAGGTGAATGGAGAGAGCCTTTTATATCATAAATCCTATGATAGACACTAAGGATATCTACAGAATATTCTTACAATAACCCTTGACAAGTTAGACTGATTTTGCAGAGGACTCCTTAGGATTCATCATTGTCTTGTGAAAGGTCCCAAACATGTTTCTAAAGATCATGAGAAGGAATTTTGATATCTTTGATGATATCAAGAAGTCCCTCATACATGTTATAATGACATAATGGATGTCTCTTGGAATGTATTTTTGATTTATCAAGAACTAATTAATCGGAAATAACATAATAAATGAGGCATTTATAGGATAGTCTTATAGTCACTAAAAGATATCAGATTACCCTAGATTAATTCATGGTAGGACCCTGTGAATATATGTGATGTTGAGGCCCCTTTGCCGATTCCAGCTTAGACTCAAGTTAAATACTTAGTTTAATATGGTTAACATCGAGGGGGAGTCCAATAAATCACCCTCCACATAATGAAAAACTCACCCCCACAACACTTCAAATGAAGGGTTATCCTTTTCTGCATCCAGATGTGCCTAAACACCTAGTACTAGAGAAAATCCAGATGTGGTACATATCAAAATAGAATAAGCATCCCATCATGTCACAATTGGGGAATAATTAGAGAAATCAGTTATAATGCATGATCACATGAAGTGATCACTCATAGATCACATGAATAACATACCCCATATCCACTAAATCACGTGAGACTTAGAATAAGATAAAAATGGACAAATTTGATAAATCCACAATATAAAGGCTATAAAAAATACTAAAATGTTGGGAGACATATGTGAAGTACATAAAATTTTATCCTCATGCCCTTTGCATGAACCACCAAGGTCATACAAGAACATTATAAGATGTTATACTAATCCCATGATTATCCCTTTCTATACAACTTGGATCTTGTGATGTCCCATATAAATTTCAACGAAAGTCACATGGAAGCCTCCAAAAATTTCGATCCAGGATTTACTACATTACCATCTCTAGATCAGAATTATGTTATTGTACTCTTGACTATGGGCATCCTAATTAGGATCTGGTGTATCATCCTCCAGATTAGATCCATGTTCATCATTCCCTTAAACATCATAGATTATTGGTCATTGTTGTAAAATGTTCTAAATCAAAAGACCTTAAACTTCTAGCGAAAGAGACAAAAAATCTTGTCAGGATGAATACCTGAAATGAAAGGATTGGGAAAAATTCAATCCTTTGATCACTAAACCCATCATCTCTAGTGTTTATCCAAAAAAATATGGAATAAGTAAATACATCATAAAGAACATATGTCTTAATTTCTATCCCTATTAAAAGACGATAAATGGTCACTAAATGCCTATATCATGTAAAAGATATAGTAATGATTTTCCACATCTCCTCAACATGAGAATATGTTTTCTAGGTGGTTACACAACCGTTATTGTGGACGAACCCTTCTTGGATATTACACTTTTCACAAATCACTATTCCTGACATAAGTGCCTCAGATCACCACAATTATACATGGGCCTTGGAATGAATACATAGATTCAAATAAACCTTTTCTTCACAATGCTTGTACGAATATGGATCCCAAATATGTCTTTATTCTCATCATCCAAATGCATCATTTTGTAAAAATTGATTTACTATACTCATGAGCCCAGGTATCACTACAGTAGAACCTAACACGTCAACATTTTTTGGGTTATTCTAGGTATTACTATACAATAAAATTATCTTAACTAGAACACTTTGAACCATGATTTAAAATCTCAATACTATATAATTCAAGACGATTTGACATCCTCAGTGTTAAATCTCCATGTTTTTTACCATTTCATAAGGATGTTATGTGAAACTCCATTATTGAACCTTTGAAGGCCCACACCTCATGATTCAAAAACACATGGAATAGTACTTGAGATTCACAATAAATATCTAAACATCCCTGGTGTTTTGAAACCCTTTATAAATATCTCTCCTCTCATTCCCCGCTTCATAATTTAGAATTTTATGTCTTTAAAAAAATTTCATTGAACTAGGAAATGAGTGTTAATCATATTTTCTTAACCATGATACTGATGCATAAGGTCCTAAATCTTCAAACAAAAGGAATATCATCCTTATAAGATAAAAGATTCAATATTTGTGATCCCTACAAACACTTCTATAGAACATATAATCTCATGGCGTTATGGGTTATGCACTATATATATTCCCCATTCCATTCTCACAAACTCAAACTTTTGGGTTATGACTTATATAACCCATATTCTAACAATCCATGAAGACTTATCATCCCCATTATTTTTCCGTCAATAGATTTTACACCCATAAACCATCCATGAACTCCACAAAATATTGATGATAAGTCTATTGGGTAATGGTACTTATGCCTAAGGCCATTGACCTACTGATCAGAGGTGTCTCGTCCTTGTAAGAAAGGATCACAAATCATTGTGATCCTCAACAATACCATTGTAGAACCAAGAATATTAGAATGGTTTGGGTCATTCCTGACATGTTTGAATTGTTTCCCATGATCATTGATAATGTCTAAGATAAACAATAATGATAATGGTATTATAAAAAAGAACCTAAACAAAAGCGATATAAGTTCTAATCTAGAATTCCCTAAACTAAATAACAAAAATGATCTCATTTGAAAGAATGAAAAATAATGAAAGGCCCACCATATATCCTTATAAAAAACATTATACGCTCATAAAGCCAATTATATTTAGAAAAATAAATATCACTCTCTCGCTTGGACATTTATTATACCAAATTTTAGTTCTTTTAATATGGTGATATCAAGATAATTGTGATAGATATATGAATAAATAATCTCAATTTAGTGGTTATTCATGAGAGTTTCTTAATAAGAATCGATACGAATGACAAAATTTAGATCTAGACATTAATCTTTACTTGATATTATGAATAGTATGAGTATTGTTGGAAATTCATATAATATTGGATCAAAAAAATTCATATACATAATGAATGAATTAAAGCAGCATAAAACATATAAATTTCATCATATTTATTTTATGATAAAATACAATATGAGGAATCTCTACATTTCAGAGTCTCTCTAAGATTCTTATCAAAATTAAGGTACATATAATTACAAAAATATTCAATCTGCTAAAACAGCCAGGTTTTCAAGAGTCTAGTGAGAAGTGTCAATTGAACACTAAATTTTCACTCACCCTACCAATTATCCTTATTCCCTAGGATATAGAGTCTTAAAAATGGTTTTAACTCTTAAAATATTTTCTGAGCATTTTTCTATGAGGATAATTCTTTTGGTATATCATACCTCAGGTACAATATGATTTTCTCATACATTATTTTCTATATGGTCTAGAATGAAATTTGGGATTTCAATTAAGTCATAAACTAGATATGTTTCTCAAGTGGCTCTAAAGCCTCCTTCATCCATTTTACAAGAGGAGCCTCATCTTCAAAATCATGAAAGTCCCTCTAATCAGTGGCCATATCCCACCCAAAGAAGTTGATTTGGTACATGATTTCAAACATTGGATAATGATCAAATCCATCCTACCAACGTCATTGAATAGATGATGAAGGCATTCCCCTTGGTCACATAATTTTACCAAAATGGGGTCATTAATCAAGGCAGGAAAATTCTTCCAAATCATCATACGTCGTGTATGATCTTCTATGAAAGATTGTATGAGTATGATATAAGGAGGGATAGTTGGATTATTTTTAAAGGAAATAGGAGTTAAGGATCTGTATATCACTACCCTTTTAGTGGAATCACCCATTTCTTATGTTGTATGGTTGATTTCCTCAAAATATTCTCTCCCACTATTGAGATTATGGTTGTTGAGATAAGGTTTCTTCCTCTATGTCTGTCCCATTTCTTCCATAAATGCTATCATTTCCATAAAAATATGGGTTGGTGAAGTAAATGGGTTGTTTTAAATGTGATCTAATTGGATTAAAACATCGCTTAGACAGGTTGTTACCCAAGCTTGGGAATAATCCTGGGTAAGCAAGGCAGGTGCATCAGTTGGTGTAAGACTGATATCAGCATCATTGTCTTCTTATACTAACTTCATCCAAAACTAGCGTATGATCTATGGGTGGGTCTCTCCTCACACAGTAGAAAAATGACGAGGGGAGACCCTTTCATGGAATCCAAATTAATGAGGAAACCAATAAGGCCTATATGGCTCACAAATGATCAACTCGTCCACCCTAGATACATGAACCCCATCCCAAAGGGATATCATATTTTACCTCTCATGGATGTAACCACTTCCACTTGTAGTGATCATCATATTCAATGCATTATTATGGGTGAAATAAAAGCTTTCATATAATCTCATCACATTTGAAACCTCTTTATTACTTAGTAATATAATATTGACAACATATTTGTTTAGAAAATGGGAAAAAGATAGGGAATTAGAGATCTTGGTGGAATTGTAGTATTCATAGTAATAGAAATGTTCTTCTATCCAAAAACAATTTATAAGGACCACATATCATATAGTATATTTTTTCTTGGTTTGATATGATCAAAGAGTTTGAAAAGTTTCCAAAGGGTCAGTACTTCTTTATTATAGTGTTTTTCTTCCAAAAGCCAAGTTTCCATCACCAGCGTGCAAACACCAACCCTTGTACATGCATCCCAATCTATGAAAATACATATATTTAATAAAATTTCAATAAATCCTTCAATACATAGGCTCAGATATATCTCTATCCTTGTTCGATATCTCAATGAATTATGATCCCAAACTTTTAAAAATACCCAATAAGAGCTTTCACTATCATTAAATTTCTAGGAGGGACACCGATTGGGGTGTATAGTGGATATCCTAACCCTACTATGATAAAGGAAAATGTTTATCTAGTTTATGTTGGAGAGAAGAATTAAAATTGTTATCTACATCATTAGAATTAAAATTCACATGGTGTGGGGGGTCATCGTTGGTGATCACATATTGTTGATTAGGTATAACAAATGAAATAAAATGAGAACTAGGAGGTATATGAATAGAATTATATGGCATATGTGAGATAAATAAAATATAGTATTTTTAAGATAATGTCATAATAATTCTAGCATCATCATGTGCATCGCATGAATTAGAAATGGAATTTATGAATAACCTAATAGAATCTTGAATCTCTTAACTCCAAAAATATCTCATGGGTCGTATAAGACTGTAGAACTTAACACAACCAAACAACCCCATGAATTCACACAATCACATGACCCTGACATGGCCAACTGAGTTTCCTGATTATCAAAGCATCATGCCATCAATCCTGAAGATACAATTAAATTCTCAAGATGATTGAGTATCCTCGCCATCAAATATTCAAACAATTACCAAATTTTAGTTAATATTTTGTTTGATAAGACATCTATGGGAAAGAAATATTATGGAGCAGTTCTCGCATAAAATGGTTTATGCTAAGGTCTTGCATTCAAATCTTGAGGAAAGGACTTGTGATAGGAACATTTAGTGGAAGCAGGTACAGAGCTCTAGAGAAATTTGTAGGCAGTGAAATGAAACCCAATAATCTACCCTATTTATAGGGTATCCTACAGAATACCAAGAGTCATCCAGCAGACCAAGTGGTGAATTTGACTTATGTCTCATGGAAGTAATAATTAAATGAGAAACTCACACCTCGTATATTATTTTCTTAAGATCTGTTCAAACACCATATATTGTAATTATATGTTTCTTATAAATATATTATTGAACCATGCCCATTTATATCATAAAATTTATTATTTCCATATATGTTTTTATTACCCATTTATTAACAATTCTTCTTTAAAGTTCACCTTTTTGGGTAATAATTTCTTTGTCTATCAGGTATATTTTGGTATTATAGTTTTTTTCCTTATTCTTATATCATAATTATATTATATAATTTATGTTAAAATTTATATAATTATCCTAAATATTTACAACATAAGTATTTATAATTGTCCAAAAAATCTAGAGGGGGAAAATGAGTTTCATCGTTTATGAAGTTCATGGGTCGTGCTTATGCACAAATATTGTTTTACATTTTTTATATGTGCAATGAAAGAATTTTAAAAAATATTTTTCATTTAAAAATATTATTACATTATATATATCATATGTATTTATTAAATCCATACTTATTACAATCTATTTCAAAATAAAATGAAAAATGTTCCACATCGCTTTGGGAAGGTAATAGTCAACACATATGCATAAACGACATTATTGTTTTTTAATGGATTGGAACTTAATGCGGTATTTGTGTTATTAAAATTCCAAAATATTAATTATATCCCATATATATATACATATATATAAATTAAAACATTCATTTTGTACAACCATGATATGTGATAATGGAAAATAAATCACATCGGTTCGTGAGGTTGTAGTTTGTCTTACACATAATCGGTGGTTTTGATTCCCATTTGGTGGAAGACGAGAGTAATATAAGACATTATAGTAACATAATAACATCTTAAGTATATGGAATATTAAAGTGGTATTATTTTGAAATCATTAATGGTGATTTTATGGAGATAAGTGAATAAATAAAATGAAAAAACATAGTTAAACCCATTTTAACCTTAACCACATTAATTAATTTATACTATTTTTAATATTCATTATAAAAAGTAATGAAATTGAACTTATTACTAATTATTATTATTTTTATTCCAAATATTTAATCTATTTTTTAAATTAAATTCAATGAAATTTTAGAATTAAATTTAAAATTAAACACATCGACATGGTAAAAAACATTTCTCTGTATGAATTGTTTTTATAAAGTCTAATTTTTTTATATAAAATAGAACAAAAAATTTATTAGAATGATCTGAATTTGATTATTTATAATTTTATTGAACTATTGGTCAATTTAAAAAAAATCAAAAGAGGATTTTTAAAATAATTTATACAAAAATAAATTTTTAAAATAAAAATCAATATTTCATCAATATTTATTAAAAAATTATATTTTAGAAAAATCCAAAATAGTCATCCTAAAATAATTTTTACATGCTGATTAAAAAAAATTCATTGTTTGAAATTAATTTTATAATAGTTAAAAAATTAATTTTTCTATTTATCAACAAAAAGAAATAAGGATCATTTTTTGAGAAAATTTATTTTCAAAGAATATAAGGACTTTATTAAGAATTTAGTACTTATATATAAATATATTTTATTTATCTAAAACATTATACATAATTTTTAGACAGTGTTTATTCCTATTCTTAATTGTATGTTTAATAACAATGTTATAATCATCATGTTGAAATAATAATGTAACATCCCATGTAAATAAAGAATAAATCATTTTCATTTTTATTAATATTTATGAATTTAATATTAATTTTACATTAAAGGGGCTTCTATGCTCGATAGCATACCCGATACGCAACAAAGAGTTTCTTTGAAATCTTACGTTGCACACTAGTAATAAAATAATATTATTTTATATGGTAGTTAACACGTAGTCGTTGTATTGGCGGGAATGAATGGAAATAACTAAAATATGATTATATATGTTTGTTAAATGTTTTTACATTTATCCAATAAAAGATAAAGGCTTAAAATATGAAAAGAATTCAATTTTAGGCATATATACTGTAATTTTCACTAAAGGTCCACTTATCGCCTTTTGGTGGTGAACTGTCATTAAATATAGTTTTGGTCAATTTTATAAATTCTATTGGACCAATAAAATTCTTATTTATAATCGGGACATCAAATTTTACATTGTGTGAATTTTTGGTATTTTTCCGATAAAGTTCATTTTTTTAATGAATAGTGAAAATGTTGTATTTTAATTAAAAACCACTTTTTAATATAATTTATTTATATGATTAGATTATATTTTTAATGGGTTTTAAAGTGAAATTAGAATATATTTTTACCATTTAATCCAATAGTGGTCGTTGGAATCAATTTCACTTTGAAATTGGACTTAAACTAGTGTCAATCTTTTGATACTTATTGTTTCATAAAAACACGCTATTTGCTCTGACAGCGGGAATTAATTATTAAATTAATTAATGTAACTTATATGTTTTGAATTTTTTAAAATAGAAATCATTTTTGAATTCAGAATATCAAATATAGCTTAGGGTGAAGTTTTGGTATTTTTCTGAAAAACATTAATTATTGATGAATAGTGAAACCACTAAGTGGTACATACAATTACTGATTTTCCGTTTAAATGAAATTTTACCATATCTGTGTTTTGAATTTCAAAAATCCGACATACATGGTTGTCATGAGGATGTAAAATGTGGTTCAATGGGATTAAAATGATTTTTTTGGTGAATAGTAACTTTTAAGTTTTTAATCGCGAATAGAGGTTATTAGTGTAGTTTAAGGTAAAAATAATGTTTTAATAATATGAAATGACCAAGAAACATGTCATACCCTTATTGGTTGTGTCATGGACGACCAAAAAAATCCATGGGTCAACTTGGGGACCCCATGGAACTACTTGGGTTGGAAAATGACATTAATACCTTTTTATTTAAAGTTAAAATAAAAATGTCACAAACATGAGTTGTTTTACTAAAACAAATTTTAAATGGGGTTATACAAGTAATATTTTTGACTATAAATATTCATTAAAAAGCTAAAAATATTTCCTACATCATGATATTTTTTTATAATTTTTATCCACTAAATAAATTAAATTATTTATGACACCATGATGATGAAACGATTACCTCATTATTTAACGATTTAAATAAAATGAAAAGATAATGTAAAATATAAGACCTAAACATGTCAAAAACCTATTGTATGGATGTATTTCAATCTTCTATCACCTTATCCTAGAAAATATATAATTTTGGGACCTTTTAAATCCGAAAATCATTTTATAATAAAGTAACCTTTTATAACTTTCCAAGAGTGCCCCTCCTCTCCTCTTATAAAAGGCCCACACCTCTACCACCTTACCCACACCTCTCAAGCCTTTGGCTCGGCCAACCCATATCCATTTGGACTCTACAGATCCCTCTATTACTCCTTGAAGCCTCACTTTGGGCATAATTCTTCCCAAGGAAGCCTTTGAGCTGAAATCAAAAATAGTTACCCGTTTTAAAGGTAGTGTTTTCTCTTGGGTTCTTATAATTTATTTTTCTTCTCCAACCCTCTAAACTCTTTTTATTCCTTTATTTTGTAACAAAACCAGTATATTAAATATACTAGGATGTTGTTATAATATGTATTCGAGCTACACTTACACACACCTACAACTAATGGTTAAAGAACATACTGTTTCTGTGGATGGCGAATTTCTGCCTCACGGAACGATGATTGTTCAACACTCATATAACACCTTAAAAGGTGGAAATTAAGATTTCACATCATTTATATATGATATATAATATTTTTATGTTATAATTAAGCTTATTTATTTTTCATTTATGACATACCTTTATGGTTTCCATTATGAGTAAACGCGATATCTTCATTTTAGGAAGTGCGGACTACCACCCCCTCAGAGTGATTTGATTCGTTAATACGATATGTGGTACGTATAAAGGATATATTTAATGATATTATATATGATACAATACTGGAATTATAATACTATTATGTATCATTATGTTTTAATTCCATTAAATATGAAATAGAAATGGAAGTAGCGTTCATGTGTACGTACGGCTTACCGTCTCCATGAACGGTGCATTTCATTTCTTACCTCAAAATGTTATGTAATATTATAAATGCATTAATATACTAGATATATATGATATATATGATATATACATCATGATTATAACTCTGGATATAATTGATACATGAACAACTTGTAATTATAAAGAGCATATTTTTTACTCAAGTACTAATGATCATTAAAACGAACGATATTAACTTAAATAATTGCATAGTGTTCATGACATGGTAATAATTGATATAAAAGGAATAATGAACTTGAAAAAGGTTCTTAAGAAATTAGAAATTAACTCAAGTTTATTATTCAGGACATTAAAGAACGATCGAGTCAAGTCGGACCCGAGGTATGGGACTTCGTCTCAATCTCCATTATTTGAGTTTCAGCTTCCTCTACAAGCCATAAATTTTTTTAATGAAAAATAAATACAATGTTTTACATTTCTTTTATTTTGGTATTGAAAATGGTTTTGATAATGTTTTTATTATATCAATGTTTTATTGATATCTTCTGATTGAAATATGGAAATGTTATGTTTCCTTTATGCATGTTTTATGTGATACGGTTATGTTATGGTTCTTGGAAATTTTTTATGAAGACGGGTAGTTCTGTGATAAATTAAGGGTGGGTGAGCCCGATATAGCTCTCCAATGAATTGGGTAACGCAGAGGTGTTAAAAGTTAAGGTTTCTCCGAAGAGATTTAGGGAATATACTATGATGGGTATTCCAAACGTAACCATGAGGGTTACTCCCTACATAAGAAGGTTAAGAATGCCGCCAGTTACGTTTATGTCTTATTATTTATATGATTTATTCATGATTTGGATGAGTTATGTTAAAGTGATTATGTTTTATGGGTAAAGTAGGATTTCATTCTTATGTATATATGTACTCATGTTTCCTTTCCATATTTTTATATCCCTTACTGAGCTTTTTATGCTCATTCCATGTTTTTTTGAAATGTTTTTCACTGGTCATGGGAAAGGTACATGATATGATTATAGTGTCAAGTAAGTGTCAAGATAGAATCCATGATTTATTTTAAATATGTTTCTGTTTATGGGAAAAATGAATAATATCTTTTATGTAACCACTTTGTTTAAATGTGGAATATAATGCATGATTTATGATCTAATTCTCTAAAACTCTAAACCTGAAAAGATCATCAACATGTATTCTTGAAGTAACTCATGATTATGTAATGTTTAAGGCTGGGGACTTATAGTTGGTATCATAGGTCGGTTTATATAACATTAGGAGTTATAATTCTATTAAATGATTATCCAAAACTACTTTTTTTATGGTCAAATTTAAATGATATAGCATTTGAAGATTACCATGTTGCTTCACCTAAGATATTTATGTGTTTAGAATGGTTTTTAAAAGGGGAAACATGGAAGTTGTGCAAGGAAGGTATAGATATGGAAATGAACTTCTAAATCAGAATCCTGAGATGGTCAGAATCATAATTGAATAGATTGTTGCAGTGATGGCTCAGTTGACTCAGGAGTTTAAAAGAAGATTGGTGAATGCTCCAGTTTTGGCACTTCCTTCCAAGAATGGTGATTTATTTATCTACAGTGATGCTTCATTAAAATGAATTGGTTGCGTCCTAATGTAGAATGATCAGGTAATTGCATATACTTCACTTCAGTTGAAAACTAATGAGGTAAATTACCCTACACATGACTTGGAATTAGATGCTGTTGTTTTTTCTCTAAAAATATGGAGGCATCATTTGTATGGAGTAAAGTGTGAAATATATAATGATAACAAAAGTTTAAAGTATATATTAACTCAGAAATAATTAAACATGAGACAGAGGAGATGGGTAGAATTAATCAGGTATTATGATTGTACAATTAATTACCATTCGGGAAAAGCAAATAAAGTGGTTGATGCTTTGAGTCGAAAAAGTAATGCTTCATTAATGATGTTGCATTTGGAACGTGATCCTTTGGTTAAGGATTTGATGAACTTTGGCATAGAAGTTTTTGGTGCAGGATGTTCTTCTGTTTTGTTTCAGGTATTAGTGAAATCTTCTCTATCAGATAGAATGAAGCAAGCACAGAAGCAAGACAGTGAGTTGCAGAAAAAGGTAGAGCTGGTTCAGAAGGGTAAGTTGCCTGAATTCAATATTGATAATGATTTTGTTTTGAGATTTTGGAAGATATTGTGTGTGTCGTGTGATTCACAGTTGAAGAGAGATTTGTTATGTGAAGCTCATAGTTCTCCATTTTCAGTCCATCCTGGAAGTACTAAGATGTATATAGATCTTCAGGAGTATTTCTGGTGGGACAGAATGAAAAGGGATATTGCTTATTTTACTGTGACGTGTTTAACTTGTCAATAGGTTAAAGCAGAGAGGCAGTTACCGAAAGAGATTCTTCAACCTTTACCAGTGCTAGAGTAGAAATGTGAGAATATATCCATGGACTTAGTTGTGGGATTGCCGAAGACACCTCAAGGTAATAATGCAATCTGGGTTATTGTTGATCGCTTGACAAAATCTTCTCATGTCCTTGCCATATGAGATACTTTTTCCCTGGATCAACATTCCTATTTGTATTTTAAAGAGATAGTCAGGTTACATGTAGTTCCTATCTCCATTGTATCTGATCGTGATCTGAGGTTTACTTATAACTTTTGGAAAGGCCTTCAGAAGTCGTTGGGTACTGAATTAAATTTTAGTACAGCTTTTCATCCTTAATCAGATGGGCAGTCAGAAAGAATGATTCAGACATTGGAGGATATGATACATTCTTGTTCGATGGATTATCAGGGAAGTTGGGACCAACATCTTTCTTTGGTTGGGTTTTCATATAATAACAGTTTTCATTCCAGTATACAGATGGCACCATTTGAGGCATTATATGGGAAGCGATGTTGAAATCTAGCTTTTTTGGGATGAAGTGGGTGAAAGGAATTTGATGGGACCAGAATTGGTAGAAGAGATGGTAGAAAAAGTTTAGTTGATTTAGAAACACATAAGAATAGATCAAAGCAGGCAGAAGAGTTATGCGGATAACCGGAGGAAGGATCTATCTTTTGAGGTAGGTGATCATGTTTTTCTCAAAGTCTCACCATGGAAAAGTGTGATGCGATTTGGTAAGAAAGGAAAGTTGAGTCCAAGGTTCATTGGACTATATGAAATTCTAGATAAAGTTGGATCAGTTGCATACCGAGTGGCTTTACCTCCGAGTTTATCTCAGGTACACAATGTTTTTCATGTTTCGATGTTGAGAAAGTAAATGCCAGATCCATCTCATGTTTTGAGCCCAGAGGTAGTTCAGTTGGAAGAGAATCTGTCTTATGAAGAACAACCAGTCCAGATACTTTACCATAGAGAGCAAGTGTTGCGGAATAAGTTAATTAACCAGGTAAAGGTTTTATGGAAAACCCACATGGTTGAAGAGGCAACATGGGAATCTGAAAATGATTTGAGGGATAAATACCCCCACTTATTTTGATAAGTGAATAAAATTGTGAGGACGCAATTCCCAAAAGGGGGAAGGATGTAACATCCCAGATAAATAAAGAATAATGCATTTTCATTTTTATTAATATTTATGAATTAAATATTAATTTTACATTAAATGGGTTGCTATGTTCGATAGCGTACCTGATACGCAACAAAGAGTTTCTTTGAAATCTTACGTTGCACACTTGTAATAAAATAATATTATTTTAAATGGTAGTTAACACGTAGCCGTTGTATTGGTGGGAATGAATGGAAATAACTAAAATATGATTATATATGTTTGTTAAGTGTTTTTACATTTATCCAATAAAAGATAAAGGCTTAAAATACGAAAAGAATTCAATTTTAGGCATATATACTCTAATTTTCACTAAAGGTCCACTTATCACCTTTTGATGGCGAACCGTCATTAAGTATAGTTTTGGTCACTCTTATACATTCTATTCAACCAAATAAAATTCTTCTTTATAATCGGGACATCAAATTTTACTTTGTGTAAATTTTTGGTATTTTTCCGATAAAGTTCATTTTTTATTGAATAGTGAAAAGTATTGTATTTTAATTCAAAACTTGTTTTTAATATAATTTATTTTTATGATTGTAACGCCCCGACCCTAGTTACCTAGAGTCGGTGCATTATTACATAACATTGTCATGATCACAAGAAAGATCAAATCTCGAAAGACCGATTGGTTTAGTAGCCTTGGAAACACTAGATATATTCATAAGTCTTACATTACATCATAAAATGAAAAACTACTACAACATCATATTGTCTCCATAATCCACACTCATATCCCCACATAATATCCCTGCAGGTCATTCATAATTTACTTCTTCACTTCCTGGAGAAATAAAACATAGAAAAGGGGTGAGCTCAAATGCCCAGTAAGGATAACAATATAGCGGAAACATTCATAAATAAGAATAAACATTTATGGCAATGTATAACTAAAACAAAAGCCTTTCAAACTTGAACTTTACACATGGTATGGCATAAATAAAATGAAATTATTTCATTTACTTATTCACATGGATATTCTACTAATCGAATAATCACATGAAAAATCAATAACCACTTTCATAATGATGGAATGCATAATGCCAGACAATCATAACCACATAGCCAAGGCCTCGTTCCAAGACTACAAATAAGATTTTTCCAAGGCCTTGTTCCAAGACACTAGTTTGTCTCTTTAGACCTACCGATGCATCGAGGAGCTATAGCGGGCTTCACCTGTCACATATTAAGTCCAATGCATTTCCATATGAAAAGGTTTAAACATAACATAAACATTCGTATTAAAAATAGCATACGAAATGTCAATAATTTCACCATAAAATATGAATGGTATAAAAATAGCACATCCACAGTCAAACATATCACAAAACCTTCAATAAAATATAGAATTTTTGTATCATAATAAATCAACTTCAAATAAGCGTAAAATACATCAAAGGATGTTGACATAGATGAAATCAAAACACTTTTTGGAGAAATATATCTTTCTATTTTTGATATCATTTAAGAGACATATAAAATAAAACATTTTCTTGAAAATATTCTTATAAGCTTGTAAGGAAAGCTTTGAAGATTTTATAACGGCAGAAAATAACCGCACTCGCCGTATAAGTTAAAAAAACATTCTTACCTTAATTCTGTCGAAAAGGTTAAAATGGACCTTGTTTTGAAAACGACGGAAAGATTCCTCTTATAAAAAGTCAAACAAGGGTATAAATGACTTTAACCCATATTCTTGTAAATAATAAAAATGTTTTGAAATACATTTTGAAGAAACATTGATGTGGATGATAAAGAGATCCCAGTAGATTATTACATATAAACAACCTCGGATAATGAAGAGATTGTGAAATAACCCTTACCAATTTTGTAACTTATGAAACATACAACCCATAAAAGAGGTATCATACAATGAATATATAAATACACATAAATTAGAGTTTATTACACAAAGAATATAATTATGGGAAGTACATACACCACACAAAAGGTGATGGTGGCAATGTGGCATGAATCTCACGGGAATAAGGAGTGAGATGAAAACCCCTTACCACGTTGTAATCAACTGAGTCGTATGGACAAAAGTTAATAACCACCAAATTATTATATAATAACATGATTATAAAGAGAATCATGATAATATATATCAAATGGCAGTACACAATACACCACTTTCAATAATTTATCGGCGAACAATGGAAATCTCACGGAATTGAAAGTGAGATAAGAAAATCCCTTACCTTGTACTTTTCCTTGGTTGGGGTAGGTTAACCTCCTGTATAATGGTGAAATAATTGTTATTAAATTATACAAGAATCATATACATTAATATGATATCATATATGATCTTTTAATATTGATTTGATAATAATATCTTAGTATTATCATTGTTTTGGGTGTTAACTTACTTGTTTTCTTTTATATTTTTTGTTACGTAAGACATGTTTGTAAAGGACAGGTTTTATATTATTCATATCCAGAATGATATCAAGTCCTTAAACATCATTTTTTAAATCATCAAATTATAATTATACTTGAATGGATACGATGGAGAATGAATCTCATCGCGTTCGTGGAGACGGTAGTCCGTACGTACGCACGAGCGACAATATCATTCTTTTGATATTTAAATAATATATAAAAGGATGTTATATCATATATACAGAATCAATAACATGTTATATTTATTATTTACATGAGTTATACATCATTATTATACTCATCCAAATAATAATATATTGAATAACAATTACACCACGACGTGGAGACGGTAAGCCGTACGTACGCACGTATGGTGACATGTTATTCAAAGGGTGGATAGAATACTGATTATGGTTGTACCATATTTATAATAAAATCACAGTATATATATGATACTGGAGTTATTATTTTACAATGGTAAAAACAATGGAAGAAGAAGTGGAAGAAGAAAGGAACTTGAAAAGGGGTGGTGAAAACATTACCTCTTCTTCCGGTTCTTCCTTTTGATTTGATCAAAAGGGATCCTTAGGTTGGCTTTCTGATCAAACTAAGGCCACTAGGTTATAGTGAGGGATGTTGGGAGAGTATTTGGGAAGATTTTGGCCAAACCAAAAGGCTTTGAAGGTGTGAAGAAATGAGAAGTAGGAGTTCCCTTTTATAAGAGGGGTGAGGGGCACCTTTGGAAAAGCTAGAGATATTAGTTTATAATAAATTTATATTCGGTTTCCAATTTCTCCAAAGTTGACTATTCAAAGTTTAAGGTGGGGATGGATCGAAAAAAACTCAACCAATATAATTTTGACAGGTTTGGGTACTTATATTAACTTTATCTTTAAGTATTAACTCTAAGTTAATTAGTTTCACTTTCACAATGTCTCTTTGTATTTTTATATAATATGGTTAATAAACTTACTATATACATCCAAGAGACCCCCAAGTGGTCCATTAATGATGAAAATATCATGATATAAGTCTCATGGCCGAACATTAGATTTTTTTGAATTTAATATCAATTAATAATATAAAATTTGTTTTAAGAACTCTTTTATGTCAATTTTGACACTATTCAATAGTTGATTTTTTTGAAACTCATAACAGATTTATTACTTCGAAAAATGTAAATTAAATCAATCCTAATATATCATATTATCCTAGAAAATTAGTTTAATTCATTAAAAGATTCATATTATATTTATTTGGGTATTTATAATATCAATTAAGTTAATTTTTCACTATTTTAGTAATTACTGCATCCTCATTGTGTCACAAATAAAATAAATTATATAATGTCTAAAAATTATAAATAAAATATAATTATGTAGGAAATCGTTTTATCTTTCTAATGAATATTTATAATCTAAAATCCAACATATATAACCCTATGTAATAATTGTTTTTCTAAAAGATATATGTTTGTGTCATTTTTGTATTCATTTTAACTTAATTAAAATAAAGTGTCCCTATCACCTACAAGTGGCACCATGGGGTCCCCAAATCGACCCAAAGATGCCTATGGTCGAACATGTATCAACCAATAAGGCTAGGACACGTTTTAGGGTAATTTATTATTATTATAATATTATTTTTTAACCCTTATTTGCCAGATTTACCCTTAACCATGGTAAATAAAATATTTTCCACAGTAATTATTCAAAATTTCTAAAAATAAAAGTTACCTATCTACACAATTTGGATATACAGATTCCAAATATGGAATCCATTTATCTAAATTCAAAATACATAAGTGGCAGAAATTAATTTAAAATTAATTCCCGCTGTCAAAACAAAAAGCGTGTTTTTAACTATCAAAAGATTGACACTTGTTTATGTTCGGTTTAATTGTAAAATTATGTCCAATGACCAAAATTATATTAAATGGTAAAAATTTATTCTAAATATACTTTAAAACCACTCAAATTCATAATTTATCACTATTAATTATTTTGATTAAAAAAGTGGTTTTTAATTAAAATTTAGTAATTTTCACTATTCATCAAAATATGAAAGTTATCCAAAAAGTACCAAAATTTATCCTTAGGCTAAATTCAACATTCCGAATCCAGAAATGAAGTCCATTTTAAATTATAAAATATATATAATTTTGAAAAGTAGGTATTACTATTCATAACGGCTAGTTTGATTGGTTGTGGTGTGTGTTAAAACTCAAGGTTGCGTACAACACACCCTACTGTATTATTCAAAGAAAGCATACCGTGGAAGCTTGGGATGTTTCATTTTAAATTTTTGATATTCCCATTTAGTCAAAAAGTTTAAAATATTGTATTTAAAAAGTGTTCACTATTAAAATTTGATAAAAGTGCAATACTGAAAATGAATTTGTTCTTGCATTATATCTAAGAAACTCATAATATGGATTCTAAAATTATAAGGATTATATAAAGTTTAAAATTTAGATAATACTATTCATAACCTCTTTTGAATGGATTTTTTTTGTAAGTCATGGTGTGATTGAACTCGGTGTTGCGTGTAGTGAAAGTTATTGAATTATTTTGAAGAAATAACATACTATGAAATCTTGGGGTGTTACATTCTCCCCTCCTTCAATAAATTGCGTCCTCGCAATTTGAAATTGTTCTTCGAAAATAAAAGGTTGAAAATAGAAAATATATTTGTGGGAAAACCCACATCGGAAATTGGGTTACTAAAATTTAGTCTTAATATGAGTAAAAGAGAAATGAAAGGGTCACCACCAAATTATGATCTCGATTAGGAGAACATTGGTGGAAATTAGAGACATATAATTGGAGAAAAAACGTAAATATTTATAGGTAGTGATTGAGGTCATCATTCACAAACAAGTATAAAATTGAGGTCCTTAAATTCATCAATCTATGATGATTTGAAATACCATCGGTTCAACAAAACATAGGGTATTAGGATAACACATTTTTGACGTTTCAAAATATCTTAGTTGAAATCCCACATCGAAAAATGAATTAATGAGGCTTCTATTTAAAATAAATAGTCGAATTTATGAAGATTACCGAAAATAACACATACTAGGGTTCCATGTAGGAAAATATGGATATGGAAGAAAAATCTAACCATCAATTATCTGATGGAGAGTGGTAGAGAACATGGCTATAAAAAGGTCAACAATCCCAAAGCCATAAATTACTGATGATTTAAGGTACCATATAGGAAAACATTTTTGTTCTAAGTTGCTTTTCTTAATATTGAGGAATTTATTTATGAGATTGGATAAGATCATAAGGAGATATACTTACTTTATAATTAGAGTTTTATCTATTAATAAATTTCTACCACAAACTCATCTTTCACTCTAAAAGATAATAGAATGTAAAAAAATTCTATTTACACTATTCGTATAGGGTTCCAAAATAAACGAATTTATAATTCATATACAAGATCTTTTAATAAAAACTACATTATTTAATCCAGGACATCTCGTGGGCCAGTGGTAGGTGATACACCCTTGTCGCCCTTCGGTTGTGGGTTCAAGTCTCACAGCCTTGCCAGACGCGACGGGTTGTCGCCCGACCTCCGGGTTGTCCTTTTATGGCAATCCAAAATAATCCAAACTACAACTATCCAAAATACTTCTGTCCAAACTCAAGTCCAACATTTATAAGGAAGGTAAACATAATATAGATCCTTTTTACCCCGTAATAGAATATGAATAGCTTCATCATGTATTACCATATTCCTTATTGATTACATTCATGCTCCCTTATTCCATATATAATGCTGGATATACTTCATTAATCCAAAAATGTTTTAAACCCCAACAATGATGGAATATACAAATAATTAATCAGTTCCAAGGTAGTCAATAATATCCAATATAATTTATCCAAAACAATCACATATTATTCCAAAATCACTACCTCAGTATCAGAACTATATTATGATTTATCATTCTCTCAACCATATATTTTCCAAAAATTTATCCTGCTATTGAGTCACTATTTTTTGTTCCACACAATCTCAAGTCCTTAATGAAATAGTACTGCAGTACAATCCTTATATACTCTATAATTATTATAACAAGTAAATTATTGATACAACACTCAATTGACATAATCAACATAAGAACTCTAATCATTCCTCTTCATCTGTGGTAGTATCATAACTTGATTATTATCCGATAACATCATTTGCGGCATAGTCTGATGACTGGGACATAGGTTCACGTAGTGTCCAAACTCCTTGCAAATGAAGAATTATACATTTAAAACCATTTTCTTACCCTTGCAGTCACGTACTTTGTGCCCTTTTCCTCCACACTTATAACAAACTCCCATTCCTTTCAGGAAAGTTCCAGGGTGTTTCTTTCCATAGTTACCACATATGGGAAAATTCTTCTTTTCCCTCTTCCCTTTATCCATCTTTGTCTCTTCCATCCTTTTCTTCTCTTGCTTCCCTTCAAAGCCATAGGACTCAGTAAAATCTTTACTTATCTTATCAACACATGATATTATTTCTTCATATGATGATAATACATGGAAGACTATTTTTCTTATAAATTCTAGCTTAAGACCATGAAAGATATGATCTTTCCTTCTCTTTGGATCATGTGCATTTCTGGAGTTCTCATTCCTTCTACAGGGTGCCATTTCTAAACAATGGCATACACTAGATCAGTTTATGAATCAAAATACATAATCCCATACTTATAAAACACTTAACATAAATTTAACTATTTATGGATATAATCCATAATCATAAAAATGTCTCCTTTGAGGATGTATATACTCATAAACTCTTCATAATGGTTTGTAATGAAAATGAGAATTATCCTAAGCATATCCCCCAGGAGTGTCGTAACCAAGAGTGCAGCAAGGCCTGTTGTCGTGCACCAGTTCCCGTTCGAGTCTAGCTCAAAGCGGTGTGTTCGGGTTTTTCCCCTAGGTACATCTGTGCCAGAGCCGCCTCTACCTAATCGTATCCAGACAGGGATGTATTGCTCGGAAAACTAAAAAAATCTCTACAATACCAAAATTCTAGGAAGTTCTTCTATACTAATCCTCAAATTTCATCTTAGGTCTAGGTGCTCTAATCAGAGTTTATCTAAATCTAGCTTCCAAGGTTTGTACTAAACTTCCTCTGATACCAACTGTAACACCCCTACCCTAGTTACCCAGAGTCGGTGCATTATTACATAACATTGGCATGATCACAAGAATGATCAAATCTTGAAAGACCGATTGGTTTAGTAGCCTTGGAACCACTAGATATATTCATAAGTCTTACATTAAATCATAAAATGAAAAACTACTACAACAACATATTGTCTCCATAATCCACACTCATATACCCACATAATATCCCTACAGGTCATTCATAATTTACTTCTTCACTTCCTGGGAGAAATAAAACATAGAAAAGGGGTGAGCTCAAATGCCCAGTAAGGATAACAATATAGCGGAAACTTTCATAAATAAGAATAAACATGTAAGGAAATGTATAACTAAAATAGAAGCCTTTCAAACTTGAACTTTCAACACGGTATGGCATAAATGAAATGAAATAATTCCATTTACTTATTCACATGGATATTCTACTAATCGAATAATCACATGAAAAATCAATAACCACTTTCATAATGATGGAATGCATAATGCCAGACTATCATAACCACATAGCCAAGGCCTCGTGCCACGAATACAAATAAGATTTTGCCAAGGCCTTGTGCCAAGACACTATTTTGTCTCGTGAGACCTACCGATGCATCGAGGAACTATAGCAGGCTCCACCCGTCACATATTATGTCCAATTCATTCCCATATGAAAAGGTTTAAACATAACATAAACATTCGTATTAAAAATAGCATACGAAATGTCAATAATTTCACCATAAACTATGAATGGTATAAAAATAGCACATCCACAGTCAAACATATCACAAAACCTTCAGTACAATATAGAAGTTTTGTATGATAATAAATCAACTTCAAATAAGCGTAAAATCCATCAAAGGATGTTGACATAGATGAAATCAAAACAATTTTCGGAGAAATATCTCTTTCTATTTTTGAAATCATTTAAGAGCCATATAAAATAAAACATTTTCTTGAAAATATTCTTATAAGCTTGTAAGGAAAGCTTTGAAGATTTTATAACGGCAGAAAATAACCGCACTCGCCGTATAAGTTAAAAAAACATTTTTACCTTAATTCTGTCGAAAATGTTAAAAATGACCTTGTTTTGAAAACGACGGAAAGATTCCTCTTATAAAAATTCAAACAAGGGTATAAAAGACTTTAACCCATATTCTTGTAATTAATAAAAATGTTTTGAAATACATTTTGAAGAAACATGGATGAGGATGATAAAGAGATCCCAGTAGATTATTACATATAAACAACATCGGATAATAAAGAGATTGTGAAATAACCCTTACCAATTTGGTAACTTATGAAACATACAACCCATAAAAGAGGTATCATACAATGAATATGTAAATACACATAAATTAGAGTGTATTACACAAAGAATATAATTATGGGCAGTACATACACCACACAAAAGGTGATTGTGGCAATGTGGCATGAATCTCACGGGAATAAGGAGTGAGATGAAAACCCCTTACCACGTTGTAATCAACTGAGTCGTATGGAAAAAATTTAATAACCACCAAATGATTATATAATAACATGAATATAAATAGAATCATGATAATATATATCAAATGGCAGTACACAATACACCACTTTCAATAATTTAGTGGCAAACAATGGAAATCTCACGGAATTGAAAGTGAGATAAGAAAATACCTTACCTTGTACTTTTCCTTGGTTGGGGTAGGTTAAACTCCTATATAATGGTAAAATAATTGTTATTAAATTATACAAGAATCATATACATTAATATGATATCATATATGATCTTTTAATATTGATTTGATAATAATATCTTAGTATTATCATTGTTTCGGGTGTTAACTTACTTGTTTTCTTTAATATGTTTTGTTACGTAAGACATGTTTGTAAAGGATAGGTTTTATATTATTCATATCCAGAATGATATAAAGTCCTTAAACATCATTTTTTAAATCATCAAATTATAATTATACTTGAATGGATACGATGGAGAATGAATCTCATCGCGTTCGTGGAGACGGTAGTTTGTACGTACGCATGAGCGACAATATCATTCTTTTGATATTAAAATAATATATAAAAGGATGTTATATCATATATACAGAATAATTAACATGTTATATTTATTATTTAAATTAGTTATACATCATTATTATACTCATCCAAATAATAATATATTGAATAACAATTACACCACGACGTGGAGACGGTAAGCCGTACGTACGCACGTATGGTGACATGTTATTCAAAGGGTGAATAGAATACTGATTATGGTTGTACCATATTTATAATAACATCACAGTATATATATGATATTGGAGTTATTATTTTACAATGGTAACAACAAATGAAGAAGAAGTGGAAGAAGAAAGGAACTTGAAAAGGGGTGGTGAAAACATTACCTCTTCTTCCGGTTCTTCCTTTTGATTTGATCAAAAGGGCTCCATAGGTTGGATTTATGATCAAACTAAGGCCTCTAGATTGTAGTGAGGGATGTTGAGAGATCATTTGGGCAGAGTTTGGCCGAACCAAAAGGCTTTGATGGTGTGAAGAAATGAGAAGGAGGAGTTCCCTTTTATAAGAGGGGTGAGGGGCACCTTTGGAAAAGCTAGAGATATTAGTTTATAATAAATTCATATTCGTTTTCCAATGGCTCCAAAGTTGACTATTCAACGTTTAAGGTGGGGATGTGTCTAAAAAAACTCAACCAATATAATTTAGACAGGTTTGGGTACTTATATTAACCTTATCTTTAAGTATTAGCTCTAAGTTAATTAGTTTCACTTTTACAATGTCTCTTTGTATTTTTATATAATATGGTTAATAAACTTACTATATACATCCAAGCGACCCCAAAGTGGTCCATTAATGATGAAACTATCATGATATAAGTCTCTTGGCCGATCATTAGATTTTTAGGAATTTAATATCAATTAATAATATAATATTTTTTTTAAGAACTCTTTTATGTCAATTTTGACACTATTCAATAGTTGATTTTTTTGAAACTCATAACAGATTGATTACTTCGAAAAAAGTAAATTAAATCAATCCTAATATATCATATTATCCTATAAAATTAGTTTAATTCATTAAAAGTTTCATATTATATTTATTTGGGTATTTATAATATCAATTAATTTAATTTTTTACTATTTTAGCAATTACTGCATCATTATTGTGTCATAAATAAAATAAATTATATAATGTCTAAAAATTTTAAATAAAATATCCTAATGTAGGAAATCTGTTTATCTTTCTAATAAATATTTATAATCTAAAATCTAACATATATAACCCTATTTAATAATTGTTTTTCTAAAATATATATGCTTGTGTCATTTTTGTATTCATTTTAACTTAATTAAAATAAAGTGTCCCTATCACCTACAAGTGGCACCATGGGGTCCCCAAATCGACCCAAAGATGCTTATGGTCTAACATGTATCAAACAATAAGGCTAGGACACGTTTTAGGGTAATTTAGTATTATTATAATATTATTTTTTAACCCTTATTTACTAGATTTACCCTTAACCATGGTAAATAAAATATTTACCACAGTAATTATTCAAAATGTCTATAAATAAAAGTTACATATTTACACAATTTGGACATCCTGATTCCAAATATGGAATCCATTTTTCTCAATTCAAAACACAGAAGTGGCAGAAATTAATTTAAAATTAATTCCCGCTGTCAAAACAAAAAGCGTGTTTTTAAGAGATAATAACTATCAAAAGATTGACACTTGTTTATGTTCGGTTTAATTGTAAAATTATGTCCAATGACCAACATTATATTAAATTGTAAAAATATATTCTAAATATACATTAAAACCACTCAAATTCATAATTTATCACTATTAATTATTTTGATTAAAAAAGTTGTTTTTAATTAAAATTTAGTAATTTTCACTATTCATCAAAATATGAAAGTTATCTGAAAAGTACCAAAATTTCACCTTAGGCTAAATTCGATATTCCAAATCCAGAAATGAAGTCCATTTTAAAATATAAAATATATATAATTTCGAAAAGTAGATATTACTATTCATAACGGCTAGTTTGATTTGTTGTGGTGTGTGTTAAAACTCAAGGTTGCGTACAACACACGCTACTGTATTATTCAAAGAAAGCGTACCATGGAAGCTTGGGATTTTTCATTTTAAATTTTTGATGTCCCCATTTAGTCAAAAAGTTTAAAATATTGTATTTAAAAATGGTTCACTATTAAAAGTTGATAAAAGTGCAATACTGAAAATGAATTTGTTCTTGCATTATATCTATGAAACTCATAATATGGATTCTAAAATTATAAGGATTATATAAAGTTTAAAATTTAGATAATACTATTCATAACCTCTTTTGAATGGCTTTTTTTTTGTACTTCATGGTGTGATTGAACTCGGTATTGTGTGTAGTGCAAGTTATTGAATTATTTTGAAGAAATAACACACTATGAAATCTTGGGGTGTTACAATGATTAGATTATATTTTTAATGGGTTTTAAAGTTCAATGAGAATATATTTTTACCATTTAATCCAATAGTGGTCGTTTGAATCAATTTGACTTTGAAATTGGACTTAAACTAGTGTCAATCTTTTGATACTTATTGTTTCATAAAAACACGCTATTTGCTCTGACAGCGGGGATTATTTATTAAATTAATTAATGTAACTTATATGTTTTGAATTTTTTAAAATAGAAATCATTGTTGAATTTGGAATATCAAATATATCTTAGGGTGATGTTTTGGTATTTTTCTTAAAAGCTTTAATTTTTGATGAATAGTGAAACCACTAAGTGGTACTTATAAAAACTGATTTTTCGTTCAAATGAAATTTTACCACCTCTGTGTTTTGAATTTCAAAAATCCGACATACATGGTTGTAATTACAAATTAAAATTTGGTTCAATGGGATTAAAATAATTTTTTTGGTGAATAGTAACTTTTAAGTTTTTAATCGCGATTAGAGGTAATTAGTGCAGTTTAAGGTAAAAATAATGTTTTAATAATATGAAATGACCTAGACACATGTCTTACCTATATTGTATGTCTCATGGCCGACCAATACAATCCATGGGTCAACTTGGGGACCCCATGGAGCCACTTTGGTAGGAAAATGACATTAATACCTTTTTATTTAAAGTTAAAATAAAAATGTCACAAACATGAGTTGTTTTACTAAAACAATTTTTAAATGGGGTTATACAGGTCATATTTTTGACTATAAATATTAATTAGAAATATAAAAATATTTCCTACATCATGATAGTTTTGTTATAATTTTTATACACTAAATAAATTAAATTATTTATTACACCATGATGATGCAGCGATTACCTCATTATTTAACGATTTAAATAAAATGAAAAGATAATGTAAAATCTAAGACCTACATAGGTCAAAAACCTATTGTATGGGTGTATTTAAAACTCTTAGAACCTTATCCTCTAAATATATAATTTTGGGACCTTTTAAATCCGAAAATCATTTTATAATAAAGTAACCTTTTATAACATTCCAAGAGTGCCCCTCCTCTCCTCTTATAAAAGGCCCCCACCTCTACCACCTTACCCACACCTCTCAAGCCTTTGGCTCGTCCAAACCCTAACCATTTTGTCTCTACACATCCCTCTATTACTCCTTGAATCCTCACTTTGTGGAGAAGTCTTTCCAAGGAAGCCTTTGAGCTCAAATCAAAAATAGTTGCCCGTTTTAAAGGTAGTGTTTTATCTTGTGTTCTTATGTTTTATTTTTCTTCTCCAACCCTATAAAATATATTTATTCCTTTATTTTGTAACAACACCAGTATCTTCAATATACTAGTATGTTTTTATAATAAGGATTAGAGCTACACTTACACACACCTACATCTAATGGTTAAAGAACATACTGTTTCTGTGGATGGCGAATTTCTACCTCACGAAACGATGATTGTTCAACACTCATATAACACCTTCAAAGGTGGAAATTAAGATTTCACTACATTTATATATGATATATAATATGTTTATGTTTTAATTAAGCTCTTGTATTTTTCATTTATGACATACCTTTATGGTTTCCATTATGGGTAAACGCGATATCTTCATTTTAGGAAGTGCGGACTACCGCCCCCTCAAAGTGATTTGATTCGTTAATACCATATGTGGTACGTATAAAGGATAGATTAAATGATATTATATATGATAAAATACTGGAATTATAATACAATTATGTATCATTATGTTTTATTTCCATTAAATATTAAATAGACATGGAAGTAGCGTTCATGTGTACGTACGGCTTACCGTCTCCATGAACAGTGCATTTCATTTCTTACCTCTAAATGTTATGTAATATTATAAATGCATATATATACTGGATATATATGATATATATGATATATACATAATTATTATATCTCTGAATATAATGGATACATGAACAACCTGAAATTATTAAGCGCATATTTTTGACTCCAGTACCAATGATCGTTAAAACGACCGATATTAACTTAAATCATTGCATAGTTTTCATGACATGGTAATAAGTGATTTAAAAGGAATAATGAACTTGAAAAAGGTTCTTAAGAAAGTAGAAATTAACTCAAGTTTATTATTCAGGGAATTAAAAATTGATCGAGTCATGTCGGACCCGAGGTATGGGACTTCGTCTCAGTCTCCTTTCATTGAGGCATATTATGTTTTATACACAAATTTCTTTTATACGGTGTATAAACCCCTTTTAGATTTACGTTTATTCAAAAGGAATATTTTTATAAGAAGCATTTACTAAACGACAAAAGGGAATGTTTTTTTTGTTGTACGTATGCGGCGACAACGACTTCTCCGCTGCAGTGACCATTATTTGAGTTTCAGATTCCTCTACAAGCCATAACTTTTTTTAATGAAAAATAAATACCATGTTTTACTTTTCTTTTATTTTGGTATTGAAAATGGTTTTGATAATGTTTTTATTATATCAATATGTTATTGATATCTTGTGATTGAAATGTGGAAATGTTATATTTCCTTTATGCATGTTTTATGTGATACGATTATGTTATGGTTCTTGGGCATTGTTTATGAAAACAGGTGGTTCTGTGATAAACTAAGGGCGGGTGAGCCTGATATAGCTCTCCAATGCATTGGGTAACATGAAGGAGTTAAATGTTAAGGTTTCTCCAAAGATATTTAGGGAATATACTGTGATGGGTATTCCAAACGTAAGCATGAGGGTTACTCTCTATGTAAGAATGTTATGAATGCCTCAAGTTACCTTTATGTCTTATGATTTCTATGATTTATTCATGATTTGGATGAGTTATGTTAAAGTGCTTATGTTTTATGGGTAAATTATGATTTCATTCTTATGTATATATGTACTCATGTTTCCTTTCCATATTTTTATATCCCTTACTGTGATTTTTATGCTCATCCCAAGTTTTTTAGAAATGTTTTTCATAGGTCAAGGGAAAGGTACATGATATGATGATAGTGTCAAGTAAGTGTCAAGATATAATCCATGTTTAATTTTAAATATGTTTCCGTTGATGGGAAAAATTAATACTATCTTTTATGTAACCCCTTTGTTTAAATGTGGAATGTAATGCATGATTTTTGATCTAATTCTCTAAAACTCTAAACCTAAAAAGATCCTCAATGTGTATTCTTGATGTAACTCAAGATTAAGTAATGCTTAAGGCTGGGGCCTTATAAATAGTACCTAGAGAATATTGTGGTTCATCAAATCCAAATATTTTGTTTGATGCAAGATTTTATAGAAATTGATTTTTTTTTGAAAAATAAAAAAAATCATAAAATAAAAATGTGTTACATTATAATACTAGTAATTATAATTCCCCACTATAAATTCCATAAATCTAATACAAATAACTGTCGATACTTTTACCCTATCACATCCTCATGATCATACATAGCTTCCACGGATGTGTGGTTTCACCACCAAGACATGACCAGGTGAGTGGCCATATTTCCTATATCATTATCCCCATGATCAATAATTTGCAACCGTTTATCTTCATATAAAGGTTAATTCTCTAGTGGTATGACCTCTATGATAGGTACATGTGGAGAATCCTGTATGAACTTCCTTAGTTGAGATACATGGAACACATCGTGAACTTTATGGAGGCTAAATGGGATCACCAGACAATATATCCCGAAATGATCAATAATTTTTAAGGGGCCAATATACCAGAAGGTTATATTTCATCTCTTCCTGAATATCATAAGATTCTTCCATGGAGAAATTTTCAAACACACCTTCTCACTGACATTAAAATTCAGATAAAATTGACAATTATCAGCAAAAAATATCTACTAAATTTGATCCACATTGATGTATTTTTTAATGGAGCTAACTATTTTTACATTTCCTTAACTAGCTTAGGTCCCAATATCATTAATTCTCCCATATTAGCCTCACGTGTTTTTTTCTACACTTCTTTCAAAAGAGGGATTTATAAATATCAATTTGAATGATCATGTGAAAGATATTGTTGAAAATAAATTCAATTAGAGGATGGTGTTGACCCCAACCTCTTAATTAATAAATAGAACAAGATATAAAAATATACTATAGGGTTTTAATTTTTCATTTAGACATACCATATTTTAGAGTATTATATGAACTTATGAAAAATAATTATATAATAAGTTATTGTTTAAGACTTCTCTAGAAATTCAAGGCAAATCTCAGATCCTGATCGTATACAATATAATGTGTTATTCAATGAAATATCACCATTCCTATAATGTAAATTATGGAAATATAATTAATATATAAGTATTCTATGATAGAAATGATGTGTATAGACATTGTAAGGCAATCAACTAAAACTCATATAACTTTATCTCCTTTGGATGTTTTATGGAGTCTGATGATAAAATCAATGATGATTTTCCCATCCTAATTATAGTATTTTTAAGGGTTGTAATATCTCATTATTTCGTCATCTCATCCTTAAATTAATAAAATTACAAGAACCATAATTGAAATTAAGTGATATCTCTTTTCATACAATCACATCAGATATACCTTTTCAAATCTCTATATATCTACATACTTCAAGGATAAATTGAAAATTATGAAACACATGCCTCAACTAATAGCTCCATCATGTCCTATATATACGGGACACCTACATGGTTTCTAAACCTCATCAATCCATTACAATCATGGTAATACTCCAGAACATTTTTCATCTGCTTTTTCAAACCTATGTCTTCCTTATATGCCTATTTAACACTCACATGGATTGATGTTTGATCATTAACTTGATAAATATATAATTTTTATCCTTACTTCATGATTTCAAAATCTATCATTTTAAAATTCAAAAATGTTTAATCTTTGATCCATGTCATAGATAAGATAGCATGGCCCTTTGAACTTTGAGCATTATCCACCTCATTTTCCATCAAAAAAATGTATTGTATTGAGAAATCATAATCATTGATTATCTCAAACTAACTTCTTTGGTGCATGTTCATATATTTTTCAGAGAATATAAACATTAAATATTTATGATATATATATCACATCTTTCTCCAGGAAGACAATGCCTCTATATTTTTAATGCAGAAATTACTTCATCTCACTCAAAATCATGGGATTGATATTTTTTTCTCATGAAGATTAATTTCTCTCAATGAATATGATATTTCCAAATCATTTCATATGAGGATAAACCTAATCTCTTATTAAATGAATTGTTATAGATTAAAACCCCTTCACCACTATAGGGTATTGTAAGAACATGTCCACTTACTAAACTTATATTCAGTTCTATGAAATTTTCCTCACACTCATTCATCTAAAGGATCTTGGCTCCCTTTCGAGTGGACATAGTGAGTGTATTAGAAAGATTTGATAAATTTTAGAATATAAATATATAATATTCAGAAATACCATGAAAACTATGGATCTCAGTCACTGTGTCTAGTTTAGGACAAAATTGAATAGGGGTTGTCTTTAATGGATCCATTAATATACCCACTGTTTAGATTATATAACCAAAAATGAAACACTTTTTTTCAAAAATTCAATCTTTGAAAAATCCTCCTTAAAAAATTTCTTCATCAGGGATCTTTAGTACTATTATTAAATAATATTCATTCTATTCATTTCACTTAGAATAAATACGAATATATTCTAGAACTACTACCAGAAATAAATCAAGTTAATCTTAAAATACTATATTCCTTAAATCTATAAGATAGTAGGGGTGTTTGTAAGAATAAATGGAATCCCTAGATACTCACAGTGTTTATACATTTAACATAAACTTATCTTGGGTATATCCTAATTGTTAACAATCAATTGATGATATCCAAAATAAAGGTCTATCATAGAAAAGAATTTATCTGTAAATTGATAATAAAATAAGTCATCAATGTGGGGTAGATGATACTTGTTATTGATTGTGATGTTTTTCAGATTCCAATAATAAATTCATAGTTTAATCAATCTATATTTCTTAATAAAAATTAACTAGTTAACCCCTTAGTGAAATTCTGGTCCAAAAGAATCCCTTATCAAGATTCTCTTGGAGTCACTTATTTCAACTATTGCAACTCAATTAGGGATATTCTATATGAATTATTTGAAAGATTATTAGCACCATGTATTAGTTTTATTGATAAATCAAATAAAATATTCAACATAATACTAGATAAATCTTCTATAAAGTAATGAAAAAACTCTTACACAATAAGAATATCATCGACATTGAGTTTATCCTCAACCATATGAGATAAACACCCATTTTTAATGGAAATAAAGACCCATTTAATTAAAGTGATCTCCATTAGAATTTCATATTTATCATCGAACAGAAAAAAATTCATAGGTTTGTATAATATAATAGATGTGAATTCCCTCCAATGGAAATTAATGTGGGACATATATTGAGAAATAAAATAAATTACTATTATAACATAAAATTCAAATTGATTTCGAATTTGAAGATTTAAAAGAAAAAAATTCCTATAAACATAATTTGGAGAGGTATAATACACATCATATGTGATCATCATACCATTAGGGGTTTTCATTTCTAACAGAATATTTAATCATTACAGTTGTGATGTGATACCCATATAAAATTATTTATAAATAAAAGAGTGTGAACCCAAAAAAACATTTTTAATTTTCTAGTAAATGATTAGTGTAGCATTCACCAAGTAGTTAGGACATTACATATTATCTATAGTAATTATATATTTTGGGCATTATCCCCTTGGAATATTTTGTGGTATTTTTCCTTGATGTATGGGGAAATAATTGAAATTATTCCATATATCCTTAATGTTAAAGCATTATACATTAATGGAATATACATTATCTATACATTAATGGTAGTGAGGTCCTTTTTATCTTCACATAAAGGAACACCTTTTCATTTTAGGAATGTACCAAGGTGATTATTTCTACAAGTATCACATGTTGTTAAACATCTCTTCTTTCCTGAATCCATTTGTTATTAATCTTTCTCTTATTCAATTTATTTCATTTAAATATATATGGCTCAGATAACTCATTATTTGTCTTGATAAAACATGATATAATACCCTCATGTGATGAAAATGTTTTGGAGACTAGTACAATTTTAATTATTAAGATAATTCCATCAAAGAAACGTTCAACCATTATATTTTAATTATGAAATTGGTCCACATCATGCATTTCAAACCTCATAAGGATATCTTCATAATTAGAAATAAATTACTCTTCCCTTTTTCTCAGACTGAATAATTTATTCTCTATATCATCTCATGGTTATTGAGGGATATATTTTTGAGACCTAAGTTCATTAAAATAAATCCATTCCATGTAAAGTATTTTCTGATAATACTTAGTTTTTTTAATCAATGATCACCATTGATCTGCATCCCCATAGATATAATAAACATCTATACAAATATTCAACTTTAATTACATCCCATTGAATGAAATATATTCTCTATATAAAGAATACATTACTCATATAAAAATGGAATTTTTGTCCCATTGAATGATGGAGGTTATGAATACATAATAAAATATAACATTGTTTCATAGTGTTGTAGATCAACAAGATTCTCCATATGGCCATGCATATTGGTCATAACCTATGTTATTTTCCCCAACATAGTTATAATTTGGTTAGTTAGAATGATAGATATAACTCTAGATTCATTATCTTTCTTATTAGGGGAATCCTTATGACGAATATGTGAATTGATACAGTTCTCACTGTTTCCACTTATGCCATTTATTAATAATTAAATATGCTAAATTAGATCATAAATTTTTAATTTGCAATCCCAAAACTAGGGAAACACTTAACATAAGATGAAAATTTTACACCTATATAATCTCATAATCATAAACATTGTTTATGTGGGATAATTTTCAAATCATATAATTATATTCAAATACCTCATAATGGTTTATAATGGAAATGTGAGTTAAACTAAGAATAACCCTAGGTAATGTTAAGTCAGGTGGGAGGAAAGGATTGTTTCCCTCTACCATGAGATGAAAAATTCAAAACCAAATGCACCATTTTTTATGTTATTACCTCTTAGTACATTTATTCTAGTGCTGCATCCACTTGTAGTATCATGAAATAGATGTGTTTCTATAGAAACCCATATAATCTCCTCATCATCAAAACATTAGGATGTTCTTCAATATATATCCCCAAATTCAATCAAAGGGTTATATTTGATAATCATTGTATTCCTAAACCAAATCCCAATGGTTTATGCTATAAATGATATGATATTAACTATAAATACCATGACCATTGTATCCCATATTTAGTGGTTACATTATTATATTTTTCATAGATACAATCCATAACATCCTAATATAGAGATTTTTTTAGTAATTTTCGAAAATTAGATAAATACATTGATATAAAATTACATTTGAAAACATGAAATAATACATAGTATTTTCATAAAGTTCATCTTTATTTATTCTATAATAACCCTATATATCAATCATAATAAAATTCATATCATTATGGGGAAAAGAAATATAAGAAATGGATTAGATCATATAATTTGTAAAGGTACTCCTAAAATGTAATCTATCATGAATAAATAATGAACAATCAACATTGAATTTAATGTATCAGAAACACCTTCCATTAAATCAATAAATTAAACAAGAATAATAATATGTCATTAATAAATATGGATCAAATAATTCTATATAAATAGTAATATGAGCTTAAAACTTATCCATGTATATTTTAATTAATTGAATAATAAAATATACATCGATAAATAATCTCATAATTATGTAATTACTAATTTAAGACAACATAATCATACCCTCAGGGCTTTATGCTAAGATATCTTATATAAATGGATTGTTCCTTGGACAAATATCAATGTAAGTTTTTTATGAGAACTATTGATGCATCAAGGGGTTATGTAATTCTATGCCCCAACCCTTACATAACAAGCCTAATTAATTCCTCTTATTAAAGGGAAAAATTTATTCAACATAAAAAATTTATTTGAAAAATAGTACAAAATATGATAATAATTTCCCCATTAAATAAACACAATCATAAACAATCTAGAGAAATATAGAGAATGGTATCAAAATAGAACATCCCCAATCAAACTGACCATAAAAAATTAAAACAAATAATAATGATGATATCATTATAACATATTCCCAATTCATAATAATTAAGATGAGGGATTTTTTCATTGATTAATAGAAATTACATTGATATGTGATTAAAAAAATCTTGTAAAAAGTATCCTTTTTAAAATAAAATCACCTTCAAAAACAAAATATTTCCAGTATATTATGAAAAAAAATTCATTAAAAATAATCATAGAAAAATTTAATTTAAACAACAAATTAATTAATGATCTTGACATTATGAAATTTTTTTATTCTAAGTACATTAAATTAATGATCCCTTTCACATTTTTGTAAGAAAAGTAAAAAAGTAGATCATTTAGGAAAAGAAAGGAAGATAAATTTTTCAACATTTTTATATGTAAAATATGTGAAAAAATAATTTAATAAATTATTTTGAGAAAATTATAAATATTTTGAAAAATATTTTTAGAAATCATATATATGCAATAAAAATATTTTCAACTGAAGATATGAATAATGTCAAAAAAAATTTAAAATGTTTTCTTAATATTTTTTACTACCAAAGAGAGAAAACAATACTATTACATGAAAATATCTTGAATTACCAGAGTATAATATAATAAATTATTATTAATATATAAATATAAAATTATTCTCCCAAGGTAGACCAAAACACAAACAATCCAAAATAACTATATGATTATGAAATAAACTCTTACCACTTTGGTAATTGTAGAATCATAAACCCACGAAAGAAATATATTCAAGTGGAACATTAAATACGAGGAAGATAATGATATTGATTATAAAACATATCAATTGTTCATTATTTACAGGGAAAAAAATTAATTTATGAATATAGAATATGTCTCAAAAATGAAAAAGTTATATGGGAAACCCTTACCTCCTGGTAGATTTTCTTTACATGTGTTTTAATTTTATAATTAATAAATATAGTATTATTATAAATATTTAACAAAAACATAATTATTTATATCAATATAATATATTCTTTATTATAACTATTTATCACTCATTTATTAACAATTATTCCTTAAAAATCATTGTTGTGGGAAATAACTGCATCATTTTTCACGTATTTTTTGTTTGTTAGTTCCATTATTAAAGCTTATTTAACTATTTCATAATCTCCAAAATTTTATCCATGATATAATTATAATATATATTATTTATATATAAGTATCTATAATTGTTTATAAATTATGTATATAGAAAAATGAGTCACACCGTTAATGGAGATGGTTGGACGTACGTAGGAATGAATGATTGATTCATTTTTTTACGAATGAAAATAAATAAAGGTAAATAAAAGTTCACCTTTATATAATCTTTATTATATCATATATATTTATTAAATATATCCTAATTTTTATCAATATTAAAATAAAATGAAAAGTTTTATTATATCATTGTAGAGTTGGTTGTCCACATCTACGCACGAGCAACGTTATAATTTTCCAATGAATTGTATGGTAATAGTGAATATGTGATATTATAATTAAATAAGATTAATTATGTCATAAATATGTTATATAAACATTAAATGCATCATTATATCCATTCATGTGATGGAGTTATTGAAAGCTAATTATATCGGTTCGTGAGGTGATAGTCTGCCACAATCACGATCGGTGGTTTCATTTCACATTTGATGGAAGAGGATATGGATTTTGTTTGTGAAACTAACTTAGTAACATCTCAATGTAATAAATATACTTATTTTTTTATTTAATCAATGTTTATATAGATTTTATGGAGATAATGAATGAAATAAAATGAAAAATGATTTTTATGAAATATATTTTTCCTCAAAAAACCTCTTTGTGTTTATAACTAATGTCTTTACTGATTTGATTCAAGTTCAAAACACTGCATATAGGTTATTGGTAGGGATGTAACAATGTTATTTGTTTTGGGTTTTTTTATCCAAGGATCATTGAATGTGTGAAGAATAGAGGAGAGGGGATTCTATTTTATATGTCAGTTAAAAGGCATGCAAGGAATTATTTAAAATAATTAATTTCACACCTATTGTTCGCATGAAACAAGTCTCTAAAATAGATCATTATTGAGATTCATATATTATAATTTTGAAATATATCCATAAAATAAGAATTATAAAATTTGATAGTTCATATTTACTTTTTCCTTGTTAGTATAACTCCGTGGTAAACCTATTTTAATCTTAACTATGGAAATTAATTTTAAAATCTCTTACTATTTATTATGATAAAAATTAATTTGAACATATTAAATAATATAAATTATTAAAATTAAAAATATTTAATCCTTTATTCAAATTCAATTAATATAAGTGGTCTAATTTAATTTAAAATTAAACACATAGAAATAATGAAAATGTGGTTTTCCATAGGAAAATTTTCCATATGTATAATAAAAATTTATATAAAAAATGTATATATAATAGATTGAAATATAAAAAATTAGATTATTTATAAATTAATTTAATTAATTTTACATTTAAAACAATTTAAAATAATGGGATATTATAAATATATTAATCAAAAGCATGATTTAAATTAAAATTAGTATTTTAACTAGTCATTTAAAATCTTTTCTTTTTAGAAAAAATAAATAAAATTCCCATAAGATAATTTTGACAAATTGATTGAAAAAATTTTGTTCATTTTTTAAAATTTATTTTCTAAAAATGGAAAAAATTAATTTCATTATTTGATCACAACATTAAATAAAAATGTATCGTCAAAGAAAATAAAAAATTTACTAAAAATAATGTAATAATTTAAAAATATTTTTTATTTATCTAACAAATATTTACATTACTTTAAAAATATTTATATTAATATTAAACTATTAAGTTTAATGTCTAGGTTATAATAGTCATGTTTAAATAATAATATTTGTAGTATATAACAATTTTTAGAAACCTGACATTGCATGTAATGAATGATATCGACCAAATTATATTTCTCTGGAAAAATAAAAAACATTTCATAAAATTTGATGGTGTTATATGCTCTGTAGCACAACTATTAATCTAGATACAGTCTGTGTAACCCACTATACTAGACAACATTCATAGTACTTCCCAATGACATCTTCGATCATTCACCATATGTCATTATACATTATGAAAATATAAATATTGAATGATGAAAATTAAAATTTTGAAATCATGTAAAATAAATATCATATATAAGTAATGATTAATATTGAAATTAAAGATATAAATTTTTTTGTTCATATAGATCTAAAATACTATTAATATTAATAATGTTAAAATGTGACTTCTTTCATACCTCTTGATGCTTATGGATTTAGCTGAAGCACGTGGTAGGTGTATTTACATAATGATTTTTTTAGATTCGATGGATTATTCACAAATTATACAATATGTAAACATCACGTAAAATAAATTTTTTTTCATTGAATATTGAAATAGAAATTCATTAACATAGACAATATCTTTTTGAAGATAAATTTTTAATTAATTTATTTAGATATGATTCAACAATACCTCGTATTAAGATATTTCTTCATTAATGTTTCTGATTATCTGAAATTTTTTATTATTATCATAATTTCACTTGTATGATCCATGTATATATTCCCTCTAGAACTGATCCACACATACTCCTTTTATCTATGTAAAACACCAAAAAAATGCCAGTTTTTAGCGTGGTAGATTGATCCTCTTGTATTGTTAATCTTGATAACTGCAACTTCCATCAAACATAATGGATTCACTATTGTCATATCGTTCCTCAGAGGAAGAGAGGAGGATGAATCTAGTGAGTAAAATAGCTTATGAAAAAAATGTCTCAATTTTCAATTAAAAATCCATAATAGACATAAAACCCTATATGTATAGTTAGGGTTTAGGTTGAATTTATCTAATTTAACAAAAACCCTTAAATAATATAATAATTCTTATCTAATCACATTAAATATAATAATTATAATAATAATATTATTATTATTATTATTATTGTTATTACAATTATTATATTTTCATGAAATGCACAAACTGGAAGCGTGATGAATGTTATATTACCAGCATTCAAAATAATATTTATCACCAAAAATGATCTTCATATGGAATCCTACTTGATATTTATCTAAAACATGAATAAATATTTATTTAAATAATTATTAATAAATAGGTATTATATTAACAACCTGAAAATTAAATATTTATTTAGTATTTCTTAATAGTAAAACTTGAATAAAATTATTCTTCCATTTTATGATTAATATTTATTCTAACAATTAAATTCATGTTGAATTTAATTGATATCAATGAAAGAACATAGTGTCTGAACCTCCTGGATTCTTTCTCATTGTAATTATATAGTCTATCTAATGTCTAAGATTATTTTCAATAAATGAGTTAAGGATCCCAAGATAAAGAATTTAATTTCAGAACATTGAAAACCACACAAGAACACCTACAATATTATATAATCCTTTTTTCAAAATATCTCTTCAAGAAGGTTTCACATCCATTTCATCAATATATATGCTCAATACACCAATCTTTGACTATCTAAAATAAACTAATGATTAAACCATTTCTAGGGAATTTAATTATATAGTTTCATTTAAATCAAAGTGTTGAGATGTCATATTTCGTAATTATCAAAGGGAAAAATCCTTCTTTTACTTACTAATTAATAACATATAAATCATAACGCAACAAATGTATCCAACTTCTCTATGAACTATAACATTAACCTTTAAAAAATACGTCTTAAGTTCATGATTTATAACAAGAATAAATAAAAGTATTAAAGTTCATTGAACTTTAAACACACAAAGATATAGCAATACCATAGGATGCATAAACATGTGGTATTACTTTATGTGGGACTACTCTCATGTTCTCCTATCTTGGGTATTACTAAGAGAAAGCTTAATGGGAAGAAGTCTAATCTACTTATGAGTACTCACACATGATAGCTAACATTATATATCTCCCATCATAGTATGTTATCATAATAGAGAACTATATATATGAATATTATCATCAAATTTAAAGGTTCTTATCATAGCATGGAACTATTTGACCTCATCAATGCAATAGATACTCTAGGACATTATTACATTAAACTAATGTATAATATTGACCAATATGTAATAATTAGTTTTATTAGTATTCAAATATTTGAATATACATGGTATAAAAAGTATAATTATTTGGTTCTTGAACACAAACTCCAAATTCAATGATATAATATTTTTGTGGTTATGATTCTACCATACTTTATTCAACACTTTTATGACATGATCCTATGCCAATTTTATGCTCTCATGAGTCGTGTTATTTGATTCCATTAGGATTTATTTCTTATGAAATGTAAATATTTATTCCATGAATCATAATTATGATCTATGTATTGTTGCATATAGTTTTAAAATGTTATTATTTTTTCTTCATAGACTTATGACCATGTTCAGTTCCAAAAGTCATTAAAATATCCCTTGTTTGTCCTTACTAATCATATGTGATATCCCTTTATGAGGTTTCATTTTCCCCAAGATATGATGAATGGTTTTAATAATGGTACGTATATGATAGGTTCTATTTTTGAAATACTTAGTGGGATATGTTATAGGTATTTTATGTACCAATTATTTATGTAACATGGTTTCCAAAGATACTAAACCTTTATTATTTTTTCATATAACATAATTATATGTAATGAATATTTATTTAATAATATATAATATTCATGTATGAAATTATTTGGTAACCTCAATTCATTAACTAGAAAATAATTAAAAAAAATTAGACACCAAAAAATCATGATAAATAGTAACGTATGGGATTATGAAAATCCAAATCCTCAAATAATTTTTTTTAAATGATAAATAGAAAAATTACATGAAAGGACTAAACTGATATGTAATTTCACCAAATATTTCTATAACATATTGATCATATTGGTTTTTTCATGAACCATTATAGCATTAAATTCTTACTTACCTTAGAATGTGCCATAGTGGTGCAACCTAGGGTCTATCAGAAGGAGGCTACTTACACACCCGTTTTTTATCGTCACTATTTATACTCTAACTAATATAAAAATTTATAAAAAATATAAATGGGGGGTATTTAAAATATGAATTATATATTATATATATGTGTGTGTGTGTGTGTGTGTGAAAATAAAAAATAGGGAAAAATAGAGAAAAACCATAAAGTGGTCCGAAAAAGAAAAAAAGTATTCTCAAGGTTCATAGTGTTCATATTTTTGTCATTATAAATATATATCAATTTATTATTCAATGTGGAAACCATGAATAACCACTCACACCCTCCAACTCAAATGGAATTAACCTAAAATGATACCTCTTTATGTAGGACTAACATAGATACCCTATTTCTTCCTTGTAATACGTTGGAATATTTCTATGAATATATATGAAGCTAGGTGTTGAGTCGACCTAGGATCCTGGGTTCTTGGAAATCTCACCTTGGTGATTATAATGATATTAAAAATATTTTCATCACGTTTGCCAAATATTTCTTAAAAATAGGAATAACTATCAATCAAAGTGTTAGGTCAGAGATCTGAAACAACTATTGTGTTCATATTGTAGTATCTTCCCAGTCATGACATAATGTTCTCTGTGCTAGGATTTTTAGTTGGATGAGAGTTAAAGGTGAATTTGTGGTGATATAATTAATTAAATGGTTAATTAATTAATTGAACTAAAAATAATCTAACTCTCCCCTCATCCAATGTTTGTGTACAAAACCCAAGTGGAGAGGTTCACATCTCCTATACTCCCCTTTTAAATGGTCGAATCCTGTTGGAATATAAAAAATGAGGTTCTGTATATTTCTATTTCTGACATAGATCATCATCAGATCAAGGAGCATCACAATCTGAGTGCCATTTTTCACCCAAAGCATTGAAATTTCTCACTTGATTTAGGGGGATTGAGTTTTGGTCCTAATACCCATTCTTAATTCATTATATTATGGTTTTAGATCCCAAATGTAATTTCTAGTGATCCTTTACAGGTTGATATGTGATTTTTGGTTAAACCAGGGTGAATCAGACATTGTTAAAGGTGATTCCTAACTTGAATTGCCATCTACATGACATATAGTCTATATATACATACCGTGTCGCCCTTCCTTCCTATGGAAGATGATCTTTGGGCTCTATAATCCATTTACTTGGGTTACACACCATGTGGTACCCTAATATGTGTGACTGGGGGCATTACTTTGGAAGCTGTATGGAATCACGCGGTCCTGTAAAACTACATGATCAAACTGAATGGACATGGGGTCTGATAGACAGACATAAGAAATAAACCTGACTAGGGGCTGGATGAAGAGAAACACACCGTGTATAATCCTTACATTTCATGTACCAACACATGGGTTAGAAAACCACATAGATAGGTTATACAATTAGATTCTTAGTCAGGCTCACATGTTTTGTGGACCTTAGTTCATGTCGTGTACTTATTGTAGATCTTCTTATGACCTTCCATGTTCTATATCTCCTCTGGAACTCAAATATCATATTTCGAGAATCCGATCACGAGTAATTATATATATAGTACAAGATGGGGGCCTCCTTTCGTCCTATGATTAATGAGGTTCCATGTTTTGATAATGATGATTGTGAAGAAGTTCTTATCCTTGGACTGTTATCAAGGGGAATCACTATGATGACATAATGGGAGGCACCATTCCCATTCACATTAGTATGTTGATCCCCTTGACTCTTTAGAGTGGTATTGTAGTTCTCTACTGTCCGAATAGGGCGTCGGCCTCCTACTTGTAATATTTTTACATTGTGAGGATTGATGATTATGACGCTCCTTTCAGTGATTCTCAACCAATGTTGGATATGAGTGTGGTTCATGAAGAGAGAGAGTACAATAAGTACACCCCTATAATATCAGGGATAGAGAATCTCTTAACTCTCTTTTACATTAGATATGGGGTGCCTCATGTCATGGGTATAGGTTTTTTTACCTCATGGTAGTCCAATCGAAGTTGGTACACCCCTAATGGTTTAGGGTGTGGGATTCTTGTATTATTCATGTTAGTTAGACTGATCAACCCCACCATTGTATGGCATGGTCCCTCTATACATTTTTTCTAGATAGATTAGGAAATCCCCTGATGGTTTAGGGTGTGGGTCCTCAATCCTTGAATTTGGTACTCCTCTATCATTATAGGACATGGGTCCTCCATATTTGACATATAGGTAGAGTGGGTACTCCCATACCAATTTATGGTGATGGTCCTATATAATTGGATTTGGAAATACTATGTAATTTTGTGGAGGGGGTCCTCTAAATTTTTTGTTCCAGTAGAGTCGGGAATTACCTATCATGCTTGGAATAGGACCTCTAGCTTAGGGTTGGTACTTCCCTAACATGCCAGGGTGCGGGTCCTCTATAGTAAACAAGATGGAAGAGTCAATACTCCCCTTTCATACTGAGGTGTGGGTCCTATAAGCACAGAGTGGTACTCACATTTCACGCTAGGGTGTGGGTCCTCTACCTATAGAGTGATACTCCCCTATCTTATTGGGATGAATGAATTCTCTTATGGTGTAGTATTCCATCATCTATGAGTTGTAGTCGAGAGAGGGTCCACCATTGGAGTAAGAGCTCCCCAGGTAAGGAGGATAGTTACAAGGAGTTGGACCTTAAACTATATGTGTGATACCTATTTTAGAGTTACTTATCCAGCGATAGACTGATTTGAGGGCAGCTTCATACTGGGGTGTGGGTCCTATAGACACTGAGGATCCTCCATTGAATGTGTTTTCCATTTTCACATTCAGTACATCATCTGTATGATGGTTTGGGATATACTAATATATAAATTTTATTTTCAACTTTTTATCTATCTACAATATTGAATTGAGGTGTTGGTTGGTTCATTCATATAGGAAACTTAGGTAAAGGCCTCTCTGGGTTTATTTCTGCTTTTAGTTCTTTTCGCCAATCATTTCCAAAGGAGGTAGGCTTGAGTAACTATTGAACGATACCTGAAATTGATCGGGTCGTGACAGAGTGGTATCAGTGGGGGTTCAATCCTTGGGATGATCATAAGAAATTCTCATTAAAAGGATTTGGTTGGGTTGCATAACAATAGTGTCACAGTGTTTTGATTTTGGATCGCAGGCAGAGGTTCAAGTGATTGTGTGGCGGCTAACATATACATTCATTAGGACTGTCATAACCTGATTTTTGACTCTATACATTAGTACACTAGTTATAGGTGAAATTAATGGTACATGCATCATACAGGTCTATGTTTGGTATTTCCCTGCCTTCTTGAGTCAGTTCTCCTGATATATTCTTTGATAGTGGTGTGTCTTGAATCTATTTTAGGATTCCTCCATGATGAATACATGATATGATTCCATGGAGGGATTGTGGTAATGATCTGACCCATGATGAGGCTTAATTAGAGATCACTTGTTCTTAGGAAATTCCATCAGGTGACCTATCAGTACAGCCACCACTCTTTGAGTAGACGATAATGCCAAAAATTTAGGCTAAGGATGTGTGTAAGATGACTGCACCGCATGCGTTCCAAAAGTAATGACCACTGAGTTACCATGGAGATCCGACCCCTAGGCAGCAGATGAAAAGGTTGGAGGAAATCACACATGTTTTTTCATTGAGAGGACACCTCCTAGTTAGATGGCGGTCCTCACTGTGACTATTCTTCCTGGATCGTCTGACAGATGTTGGTTGATGTGGCTCTAAAAACACACAATTTTCCACATATTTCTATCCAATTATTATTAAATTTATTAATTATTTGTGTATTTTATGGTAAATAACCACTGTTTTCAATTTTTTTATTAAATTCATTAATTCATCAAATATTATAAATAATAATGTTATTTTTATTATTTTAAATAATTAATTTAATCTAACAAACTTTTCTAATATAAATACTTCTTAAATTTTGTTAATATTTTTTTAAATCTGCCTCAATATTTATTTTTATGACATTTTAATATTTTAGTCATCTATTCATTTTTTTTTCACTTATTTAATTTATTTTTTAATTTAAAATATTGTCCTTTAATTTAGTTTCATTAAAATAAATTAACTTTATTAATTATTATGTTTAACTATCCAGCTAATTAATTGAGTTAAGAATTTAAGTTATAACAAAATGAAATAATATGTTTCTAATATTAAGTATTTACTTATTAAATTAAATAATTAATTTATAGTTTTAAAAAAGTAATTATTTAATCCTAAGTATGTGGTTAAACTATAGAGTCATTAACATTTGTCTTTAGTCTATCGGTAAGATAGATAGGAGCTATCAGTGACTCATTTAGTCACTAAATCGATCATTTTTCACTCACTGTAGATACTTCAATCAATTTATATAATAATTTTCATTTGAGTATTTTATCTACATTTTTTTACAACAATATGGTTTTATTTTATGTCAATTATATTTGTTTTAATTTTTAATTTTAGTCATTGATTATTTTTATTTCAGGTTTTTTAATATTATTAACAAAATAATTATTTTTAATCTTTGTATTTTATTAGATTATGTTTTTAAATGTTTATGTTTAATTATACAATTTAAATTTTTTCTCACTATTAGTTTATTTTTTATGCTACTTTTAATTCAATTATTTTAAAACAGCCACTAGCATCCCACTACCAATGCAATCAACATTGGTCTTTCTTTTGCATCAGTATCGGTCTGACATTTCATCATTATCAATGACACGTATGTATAACGAATGATGATTTATTATTTTCAATTAACGGTGACTCATTATTATTTTTAAAAAATTATCGATGACTTATTTTTGTAAAACTATTGCTGTCTCACCACTGTTCCCATTTCGATTCCTCCATATCACTAATAACAATTATTGAGACTTACCACCGTTGCCTCTCCTGTTTTTCTCCCATGTCACCTATCCCCCTATTTTACAATCGGCCTCATCGATATTTTTATTTCTCTCCCTTGGTCTCACATCTCACATCATTCCCCTTCTACACCATCTTTTCATACCGATGTCAATAGACCGATCTCCGTTCACTGGTGCCTCACAACCCATTTTTTCACTACAGCTCCCTCATCCTTACATTGTTACACAGTTTCATCAATAAAAACATACACATTCGAATCATAACTAAAACAAAAAACTGAGCCAACATATTGAAACATATAATTCTCTGCTATAAAAACCAACCACTAGTGAGCCGAGCAGATCTATCACACCACTGTGAAAAACTAGGGCTCGCTGCCTTGAAGCCACAACACTGAATCTAGAGGGAGAGGATTGTGCACCACTATTTTTTGCTGGAACACAAATAACCTGAGCCACAAGCTGCTGTTACACTGGTCTACCGTGGGGTTGTGCTGCTGGTTTCCACGACGAGGGAGGACTAGTCTCCACTGATTTTTAAGCAACCATGTAGGCCACCGTTCAAAGATGCGATGGAGGAGAACCTCACTGGTGAGCTTATCTCTAGAATTTTCTGAAGACACCCCCTGTAGGGTTGCGATGAATTGGGGTGGGGGAATATGAAAATTACCTATAAAAAATAATTACATAAAAAATAATTAATTAAAAAGAAAAATAAATTAAAAACATAATTTCTGAAATAGTAACTAAACTAAAATTATAATAATGATAATAATAATAAACAAATAATACTTATAAGTTTAATAATATTAATTAAATAGTATTATTAATTTAATTTAATTAAATAATACATTATTAACCCAAAATGATAATAACTTATATGTTTAAATTAAAACTGATACATATTTAATAATTATAATTATTCAATAAAAAAAATTATTATTATAATAGAATACTAATAAAAATTTATAGATAAATTAAAATAAAATAATATATTTACCTAAAAATAGAAATAAATTTAATTTTTTAATTAGTAATGAACTTTATATTTATAATTAAATTTAATAATGTTAACTAGTAAAAACTAATAATGTAATATCATTATAATAATTTTAGGGTGAGGTGCTCTCAGGAGCTCCCTGCTTTCGAGTGTGTCGTAGGGATGGGTCACATTGGGTGGAGGCGAGGATGGAGGGGAGGACGGAGGGTCTGGTGGCGGGGGTGGTTTTAGTGAGTGGCGGGTCCAAGGCGGCAGGATCTCGTCCAGGAGTCACTGCGGTGGGAGGTTCGGCACAGACAGGAGAGCCTTCAGCGGCTTTGGAGGTCTTCTGGTGTTCATCCCTTATAGCGTGGTAGCGTCGCATTGGTACTTCCGACATCAACATTTCAGTCATGACTTCAGCAGCAGAGAGGGGGACATTAGCGAGACACACTACTACAAAAATGGGAAAGGGATGCTCTTCACTTTTATCAACACTAAAAAAAGCACTGATAATGGGGGCCTTTATCAGAGCTAAAAAAGAGCACTGATAAATAGTCATCTTTATCAGCGCTAAAAACGATGATAAAGGCCCCCTTTATCATCACTTTTTTAGCGCTGATAAAGGCCCCCTTTATCATCGCTTTTTTAGCGCTGATAAAGCCTCCCCCCCTATATAAGCGCTTTTTTAGTGCTGATAAAGAGGGGATTTATTAGGGCTTTGCCCGATCGCTGATAAATTTTATGTTTCAAAAAAAAATATTTTTTGATGAAAAATAATATTTTGTTATATAAGTATATTTATATTGATATAAATAAAATATATATTTTTTAAATATGTTATAGATACTTATAAATAGACTATTACATTTAATATATAAGAAATTTCGTGAAAATGGCTTCAAAATATTTTTAAAAAATATTTTTAATTAATAATTTTCTATTTATTATCAATTAAAAATCATTTAATAACAATTTGAGGACCCAAAAAATCAAAACTGTTAATAAAATATCTAAAATATGTTGAAAATGTAACTCAAACTTCAAACGGCCATAACTTTTGATCTGGGTGTCCGTTTGAGCTCTACAGCATATCAAATTGAAGCCTGCGACGATATCTACATACTAATAACTTAGGAAAAGCCACTTTCACCATTTTTGAGCCCAAAAAAGGCCCAGAAGGCCTCCAAAACTGAGTTTTTAGTCGGGATACCTTGATTTGTTAACATTCAAACATGTATAACATCTGATCTTAATGTCCGTTAGGCCTGTACAACATATCATATCGACGATTGTTTCATTTTATTCAATTTGACTGGTTGTGGCATTGAAATGGGATTCTATATTATAAGTTATGTTTGTTTTAACATTCTATGTCTTTTCAAATACACATTTATATGTATTTATTCGTAAATATATATGTGCATGTGTGTGTGTGAGTGTCTATGTGTGTGTCTATGTGTTGTATATATGTATATATGTATTTATTTATTTATTTACTTGTAGACACACATCAAAAACATATTTTTTCATAAATGAATTTAAAACTAATCTTATATGTACATTTTATGGATTTTCAATTACACATATATATGTATTTATTCATAAATATATATGTGTGTGTGTGTGTGTGTCCGTGTGTGTCTGTCTGTTGTATATATCTATGTATGTATGTATGTATTTTATTATTTATTTAATTAAAAACACACATAAAAAACATATTTTTTCATAAATGTATTTAAAACTAATCTTATATGTATATATTAATATACAAATAAATATATGTATAAAAAATTATAACTAAAAATATATATATAAATATATTAATATACTAATATATGAATAAATATATTTATATTAATATTAATCTATATCAATATAAGAATAAATATAAATATAGATATAGATATATAATTAAATAGTGAAAAAATGAACTGGCTTTGTTGTAAAGGTGCAGCAGCGAAAGGGGGGAGGTCCCGGGTTCGAGTTCGGGTGGAAGCGAAGGGGGTGCATGCGTATAAGGGTGTGCGGGAAGGGAAGCATGCGGGAGACCTCATAGAACTAATAAAGGTGGTGTGATGTTCTTATAAAAAAGAACTCCCCACATTTTTTAATTTTTTTGTTAATTTTTTTGTTAATATTTTTTACCTTTATCATCCCTAAAAAAAGTGCTGATAAAGGACCCTTTTATTAGCGCTAAAAAAAGAGGTGATAAAGGGGTCTTTTATTAGATCTTTTTTAGCGCTGATAAAAGGTACCCCCCTATATCAGCACTGATCTTTACAGTGTCTTTTTAGCATGGTTAAAGCCCTTTTTTAGCACTGATATAGGCTGTTTTTGTAGTATTGACATCTCTGATCAACCCTGATCTTCTCCTTTGTGTAATCCAAAGTTAACCCTTGATTTTAGTCTTATCGATCCATAGATTATAGATTTTTGAGATCTGATCTGGATTCGAGCCGAATGAAGACATGTAATTGTTTTTTGGTGAGTGCTTTTGTTGCTCTCGTTTGAAGCTTGCGCACAGTTGAAGATGCTTTCCAAGAATTTTTCGAATTCCTCCTTCCTCGCCTTCTCCCACTCCACTCTGCTTCAACTGGTTCCGTTTTAGTGGTCTATTCTCTAGCGTTTTGTTCCTGTCACTCGCTCCCACCTCTTCTCTTATCATCCAAACCTTCTTGAAAAACACTATCTTGGTTTGACATGAAGACTCTCAGGTGGTCTGGGATTGTGCTGGGTTGTAGTTTGGTGGCTTTCCTTTGACCCTTTTTTCCTCCTCTTCTCTTGCTAACCTTCCCCTTATGCCTGATTACTGTCGGCTCAGTATGAGGGTGATGACGGTGGTTTTGGGATGGTGTTGGTGGGTACGATTTGGTATCAGGGGATCGAATCGATTGGTGACAACTACTTCCTTGACATCCTGTTAGGTCATATGGTTGGGCTACGATTATATGTGGTTTCTTCCAGGTGATGACGATGTGTTATTCTGTTCTCTGTTGTCGTTTCTGATGGTGTTCCGCCCAATTTTTTTAGATATGCTGGCTCATTTTGATGTTTTATATGGGTTGATGTTGGTGTTTTCCTCATGGCTCACTGTGGAGGTTCTGCCGTTCCCACTTTGCTCTGTCTTCCAGATCCACTACCCTTTCCAGGTCGGTCAGGTGTCTTAGTATCAACAGAGGTTCTAGGATTTGTTTGTCCGAGTGGTAAGGTTTTCAAGAAGCTTCGTCTTTTGAATCTGATGGCCTGTGGTGTTTCATTTCGATGTTCTATGATGGGGATGATAGACTATGGTGGTGGCGTGACTCTGGTGGTTGGTTATCTCCAGTGACTGGTATGATGATAGTATGTCGATGGAATCGATGGAGAAATAATTGCAGTGACGACGGTGGTGAAAGAATTGCAGTGACGACGGAAAGAGATGTGATGACATGCAGTAGGCAGGTGTCTCAAGGCTATCATCGGTGATGGCACTAGGGCTTGTCACTATTTGAATTTTGAATTGTTTTGGTTATCATTCATCTTCAGGGTTTGGTTGAGATCTAATTATGAATTTTTAATTTCTAGTTGTATTGTGAAATCAGGGTCTATTGTTTTTGTTTTTGAATGTATGGTTACCAATAACCCATAAAGTGGTTTTTAGAAAATAATAAAAAAGGATGATAGTAATTAATAACATTATAACATTAAAATATATAATTCATTAAACTTTTTTATGTTGAAATGATAATAATGATTTACACAGTTAATTAGAAACCAAATTGATCAACTTAGTTAAATATTTAGGAAAATTTTTATAACATATATTTTATAATTAAATAATAACTATGTTAATAGCAATTTGATTAAGAATAATTTAATTTCAAAGTATAATTACAAGCTATTAATAATGCTAACAAAAAATAATATTTTAAATATTATCTAATAGAAATACTTTTAATTTTATTAAATACTTTTAAATAAACTAATAAAATTAAATATATATTTTTTTATTTCCTTCATGTTTTCAACCATTTTTCTTTTCTTCTTGTGAAAGCTCATTCAGGGGACTTAAACATGTCCATGTTCATTTTACTAACTAATGGGATGTTGGTTATAGGAGTTTCCCTAATGTGACGTGTGGTTCATTAAAAAACACATGTGTGTGGCGTAGTAGTGAAAGACAGTGAAAGTTGTAGTTATTTCTAGCATATTATAGTGGATATTAAAGCTTATAATAAGTTGAAATGAGAGGGGGAGGATCACTCGGATGTTCAAAATCTTCTCACTCTTTGGAGCAGAGCATATCTGAGGAGATCCTAGAGAGATTCCTTCTTCCTAGAGATCTATGGAGTGGAGTAATGCAGTTCTTATTATTGTTGGGGATTCTTCTCTTCTTTTTTATTTACAATTTTATTTACTATAATTTAATTTTTTTATATTATATTATAGTGAACATGATAATTGGAAAATATTCTAGTTTGGGAAAGAATACTACACATCTGCTAGTTATATTTTATTATGTCTTTTCACATTTTCATTTTAATGTATTTAGAATTGATCAAGGAGATCGATTCTGAGATGGTTCGATTTCCTCATAACACCTGTACTTAGTTTCTAAATCAATAGTTGTTTGGAAAGAAAGATTGTGGATATATCGTTCAAAGGATTTATTAATTTATGAATCTTTAGTACTGATGGTGAGTTTTTTTTCCTTATATTTTTTAAATCAAAATACTACTGTTGAACTTCCTTAGAGTGGAGAACTCCAAGATTGTTCAACTCGACTGACTAATATCCTAACAAGGGAAATAATTCATTCTTTTCAGTGGTTTCATTGCAATAATTTCTTTTGAAATGAAAATATTCTAAACCATTAGAATAAATCTTTTTCCCCAAGAATTTCATTTGGGTAGATTATCTATCAGTGTTTTATATTTTATTGTTAACTATTTTCAATTTTTTCTACCTTCAAATTTCGTCTAGATCAAAAATTTAAAGATGTTGTGTTGCTTTACTACTTTAAAGAAACACAAAAAAATATAAAAAGTAATCCTAAAAAAGGTAGTTATTTTACCCCCACTACTTACAACAGTGGGGCAGTTTGGGAACTTTTTAAAAGATAAGTAATCACAATCCTTCCCAATGGTTTTGACCCTACTTTCCACTATATTATAGTTAGTAGGAAAAAAATCTGAACATTGACTCAATTTAAATGATGGCTGAGTCAATATTTTGGTGCCATTGATGGAGAATTCACGAGCCATTAATTTTCAAAACTAAAAAAACTAAACAAATGACATAATAAACATCTAAAAAATTAAATAATTGAAAATTCTAGAAAATATGCTTCATTTTGTCCTATATTGAGAATATTTTCAGTTTTTCTTAACCCTCTGATTACTATTTTTTGTGTTGAATTTTACTTTTTTTACGTATTCCCTGAACACTAGGTCTACTACTGATACAATAAAGCCATTAAACCCTATACATGAAAAGAACTTTACTATTCTTAGGGAAAAAAGAAATGGGAAACTTAAAATATAGGGTTCCAGTACCTAAAAAAATTCCAGATCATCCACATACAATTTTAGAAGAAAATTATTGGCCTATTATGAGGGAGTTCTAGCTCACTCATGTTTCAACCAATCCTTCTTCTATTGGGATATATCCTAGATCTTGAAACTATGAGCTTAAATAGTCACACATTTCATTGTTACTAGCCATTAATGGACTTTTTAATGAGGACTCTCTTTCCATCATTACATAATTCTACAATACGATGCAACAAATATCACTTCTAGGACTCATAGATAATTAACTGAGAATAATAGTTTTTCCCTTTTTTATAAAGGGAATGATAGGAACTGGTTATTAATTTTAAAAGAAAACATTTTTAAAAACTAGGATCAAGTGTACAATTCCTATATAATAAAATTTTATCTTCTATGATTAAAAGGTGATCTTAGAACAATAATCACTAGTATTTATAAAGAGGATGGAGAATATTTCCATGAATATTGGGATAGATTTAAGGACCTTCTTAGGCTGTGTACCCATCATCAACTCCCATCCCACCTTCTCATGGACACCTTCTCAGAAGGGTTGTCCTCCTATGGGAAATATTTTGTAGATCAATCTACTAGGGGTAATTATAATGACAAGATAGGTGAATAACTAGTAAAAATAAATAACAATCTTGCCCTAAATTCCCTAAACAAAAATTCACGAAGAAAAGGTGGTAACAGAAACCTGAATACAGGTTCAATGAATGAAACTAAAACTCAACATGATGAAATAACCAACCAACTTCAATATTTAATGAACTAGAACTCTATGAAAATTGTTAACGAATAGGGTTGTCAAAACACCAAAAATAATTTAAGAGAACAATGTTCACAATGTGGAATGTTTTTTCACACATTGAACTTGTGTCCTAACATCGATATGCCAACCCAACAATAAGAGAACTCAAATTTTCATTACTATGGTCCTAGAATTCCTCCTAAATAAGATCCATATTCAAACAATTACAATCAAGGCTATAAGAACCATCCAAACATGTCTTGGAATGATCGTGGTTTAATTATGAAATCCACTACCCCTAATTATTCAAATAAACCAAGACCAATCATTCAAAATCAAAAAAGTGGTGAGTCTTCAAATGTTTATGGAAATAATGATAACTAAATGTCATCCATGTTGGATTTAATTTTGAATAAAATTAATTAAATAGAATAAATATTCATGAATAATTTAAATAAACATGAAAACATATATGAAACTGGTAAAATAAAAATTTATGTAATAATGAAGAATATGGAAACACAACTTGGCCAAATATCTATATATTTGACTTCTAGGAACAAAGGTAGGTTGCATAGTACAAATGAACTCAACCCTAGGGAGAATATCATGGCTACTGTAACTATAAGTTGGATAAACACTCAAACTATTACTAATAAAATCACTTAAAATGAACAAAATAAAAATTTTCCAGAAACCAAAAACAAAAATATGCTCTACACACATTCTGAAATTTCACAGAAAGGTCTTAAAATAATGATAATTTGAATTTGTCACCTAAAACTCAAGCTAAAAATTCTTCTAACAATAAAAAGATTAAATGAAAAGAAAAAGTAGATGAAGTGGTGAGGGATATACCTATTATTCTGTTAATGTTTTCCCCACCCATCTATTTCCTTGAGAAGTTAGAACCTCAATGAAATACAAGGGCTAAAATTCTTCAGTTCCATAGTCTTTTATCTAAACAGAAAGTGAATATTACATTCATTCATGATTTAATTAAAATTTCAACTTACCTAAAATCTCTCAATAAAATTATTTTTTAGAAAATCCTCTTGAATAATTTTCAACCTACAGCCTCATTAGAGAGTGTAGTGATGTACACTAGAGGAATATTCCACAAAAATTCAAAGTCCCATGTAGCATTAGTATCCTCTTCACCCAAAGAATTTCTAATCAACTCAATTGCCGTTGTGATTTAGGTTTTAGTTTCAATCGTCTACCATGGTCACTATTTGAATAGTTGAGGTTTTTTTATCTTCATCCCACCATAGTCATACTATTGTTGGCTTATATATCTTTTACCCATCCTGTGAGTAGGATAGATGACATTATATTTGGGGTTAGGAAGCTGTTTTTTCCTTGTGACTTTCTAGTCCTAGACATGTTGTGTGATCACTAGGTTCCCATCCTCTTGGGTAAGACCTTCTTGTCAACTGGTGGTGCATTTATTGATGTTTCTAAAGGTTAACTTATCTTTAAAATTTTATAACAACAAGAAGAGTCTAATGTGATTAAAAATGTCAAAGGTCTTTTTTTCCAAAAACCATTTATTTAAATAGTACTTAAATAAGGAAAACACAAAACAAAACTCTGATGAATTTGAAAATCAGTCATCTATTTAATAAATGAATTTGAAATTTGAAAATTCTACAGAAACACAGAATCCGGAAAATTTTTTTTAATTGTAAAACTGTCTAGTTATTTCTGTAGGAGAGTCTTATGTTTCTGAACATAAGATATTTGGAGTGAAATTGAGGGTAACTCAATTGTCACTAGAACTTATGAGAACTTTGATGATATTGAGGGAGAATTTTTTATACAACTAGATGATTCTGATCTAATTAATTTGTTAAATTATGATCTGGAAAATTTTGACAGTGTGTTTTCCACTTTTGACAAAAGCATTGTGGAGTGTGAATTTGAACTTTTTATTGAAAATCTTTCAACATTTAAATTTTTTTTAAGAGGTATCTTGAATATCATGGTCCTTCTAGGCCAAATATTCTTCCATAAAGTGTAGAACCACCCACTATAGAACATAATCTACTACGTACTCATTTGAAATTCTCATTTTTTGATGAAATATCCATTTTTCCAGTTTGAATTCTTACTAAACATAATGATAATCATGAAGAATGATTTCTAAATGATCTGAAAAAGATTTAATATGTCATAGGCTGGACAATAGCTAATATAAAGGATATTATTCACTCATTCGGTACGTACAAAATTACTATGTTACTCGATCATAAGCCTAGGATAGAATGTCATATAAGATTAAATCAAAACAAGAATGTGGTTGGGAGAGAGGATTTAATTATTCTGCTGGAAACTGGTATCATTTAACTTATCTCTGATAGTGTTTGGGTTAGAACTGTTCAAGTTGTTCCTAAGAAAGGTGGTTTCACTGTTTTCAAAAATTAAAAAAATGATGAAATCCATGTTAGTAAAGCCGAAAAATAGGGAGTACATTTAGATAATATAAAACATAATTCAACCACTATGAATGAAAATTTTCCAATTACATTTCTTTATCAAATGCTTGAGAGGCTGGTTAGAAATGAATATTTCTATTTTCTGGATCGGTATTCTAGTTACAACCAGATTCCTGTTACTTCATAGGATCAATAAAAGACTAATTTTCATGCCCATTTGGGATATTTTCCTAGAGTAGGATGCATTTTGGGTTGTGTGGATCTCTATCCACATTTAAAAGGTGTATTATGGCAATTTTTTCAAACATGATTGAAAAAGTAATTTAGGTTCTCATGGGTAATTTATTCATCGTGGGTTGCATTTTTGAGACATGTCTTGTAAATCATGATTTAGTATTATAAAGATGTATTAAACCAACCTTTTTTCTTAATTGGGAAAAGTGTAAATTTGTGGATATGAAAGGTATTGTGTTTGGTAATAAATTTTCAAATAGAGGTCTAGAAGTTGATATGGCTAAAGAATATGTTATTCAAAACTAAAACATCTTTAAAAAGGTAATGGTATTAGATGTTTCATTGGGCATGCTAGTTTATATCGTAGAATCATAAAATAATTTTCCAAAATCACTTATCCCTTGTGTTCTCTGCTTTTCAAGCATGTTCCTTTCAATTTTTATTATAACTATTTGAAATATTTGAATCTATTATAAGAAAAACTCACTACATCACCAATTATCACTAAGCTTGATTGTAATCTACATTTTAAAAAAAATGTGTGAAGCTATTGATGTGGACGTAAGTGTTGTCCTTTGACAGAGGAGAGATAAGAAATTGTATATGGTGTATTATTCTAGTTGACTACTAGATAAATCCCAAAATAATAATACCACCACTGAAATAGAAATTATATCTGTTTTTTTTTCTCTAGAAAAGTTTAGATAGTCTTTTTTAGGATAAAAAGTCATCATTTTCACTTATCACAATGTCTTAACGTACTTTTTTTCTAAGAAAAAAACAAAACCTATATTGATTAGATGGATTCTGTTATCAAAAGAATTTGATTTAGAGATTAGAGATATTCAAGGAGCTGCAAAATTAGTTGTTGACCATTTATCTAGGCTTCCCCATACACATTTTGAATATCCAAGGGATATATACTCTTCCTTTCAGGATGAAAAGTATCTAACTGTGTCAATCTATAAATTTGAATTGTATAATGATTTTTCCAATTTCCAAGTAGCAGGAGTCTTTCCCAAATATCTTTCTAATAACCTAAGGAAGATATTCATTTCTGAACATAAATACTACCTTTGTGGTAACCCCCAATTGTTTAGGAGTTGTGCTAATGTTATACTTTATAGGTGCATTCCTGAAGAAGAAATGCTTCATATTTTAGAGATCTTCCATTCCTTACCTTGGGGATGTCACCATATATGTGAACGGACGGCTCAAAATGTACTAAAATCTGGTTTTTATTATCATACACTTTTCACGGATGCTAGGATCATTTTAGTTGACCTTGATAGGTTTCATAGGTTGGGAAATGTGGGTAAGAAATATGAGTTACCCCAAAATTTATTCTAGAAGTTGAAATTTTTTGTGTCTGGGGTTTAGAATTCATGAGTTCATTTCCATCTTCTCATGGGAATGAGTATATTTTAGTTTCTGTAGATTTTGTTTCAAAGTAGTTTGAGGCAGTGCCACTTCCCTACAATCAATCAAACTACGTAATTAAATTTGTCAATATGAACATCTTTTCAATATTTTGATTTCCCAAGGCCTTTATCGCTGATAATGATACACACTTTAATAACTAAAAATTTAATTATTAGATGGAAAAATATGATTTTGTTTATAAAGCTAGAGCTCAGTATCATTCATAATCCTATGGAAAAGTGTAAATTTTAAATAGATAACTCAAACTAATTCTTGAGAAAACATTGTCAAATTCTAGGAAAGAACCTTCTCTAAAATTGGATAAAGCTTTATGGACATATAGAATTTCTTTTGAAACACCAATAAGTATGTCTCATTATTGGATTTTGTTTGAAAGTGATGTCATTTTCTTGTGCAGTTGCAACATAAGTCTTATTGAGAAGTTAAGGCCATGTACATTAATTTTAAGAGTGCAAGTGAGAAGAGAATACTTGATATAAGTAAGATAGATGATATTAGGAGAGATATTTATTATAATTAAATTATTTATAAATAGAGGACTAAAATCATTATTGATTCTCTCATAAATAACAATGAATTCAATCCCTTATAGAAGGTCCTCTTCTTTAACTATTGACTCAAACGTTTCCTTAAAAATATTATGTTCATGTGGTTTGGACTATTTAAAATTGTTGGAGTTCTTAATAATTTAGCCGTTAAAATTTTATGTGTGGAGAATAGACCAATGTTAGTTAATGGGAAAAGAGTGAAACTCTATTTTGAGGGATATCCAAAGGCCTTTACTGCCTTCACTGTGCCAGAGAACTAATCTAGAATAAATTCTGGCTGAAGACATTAAAAATTATTAGTGCATAGGAGGCAACCCAAGGTCCTTGTTCTGTCATTTTTTTCCATCATTTTTTGAATTTGAATATAAAATTTACATGCTCTATTTTTGAAGAATTTCTATTGTTCATTGTTCTTTCTCCTGGATTTTGTTTTTTTAGGATATTTCTGCTATGTATCAAGGCAGTGAAATTCCCATGCTGGAGGATTAATGAAAACCCATTTCAGGGAAGTGTTATAATTACATTATTAATTTTTCTACTCCTCTTCACTATAATAGAAATACACTTTAAGTCTAATTTTCAGTTTTTGGTGATTCATTGACTTAGAAATGCACTGAATCTATTGATATATTGATGTCGGTGACTCATTAGTGCTTTTTCAGTGATTCATTAATAGTGTTGTTGGCGAGTTAGTTTAATGTTACTTTAAATAATTCTACTGCTCCTATTTAAAAATTATGTATACTCCTCTTTGCTATAAACACTAACTTCGTGTATTAGATTTTTTAGAAATCTATTGCATGTCTTGCATATGGAAAATTTTCTGCCCAAGTCACTAAGATTATAAAATAATTTAGGAGGTTCTTCCTTACTAAAAAATTGAATTTAATTGTTATTAAAACCATCAACTGCTTGAACCAAAGTGTAAGGGAATACATTATTTCTAGTTCTTTCATTTTATTGAATCTTCTTGAATCTTTGGGGTTTTTAGCATGAACATTGTCCCTTGTATTGAAGATCCAACTAAGACTCCTTATCAAATGAATCTCTTTTCTCTGCGAACCTACACAAGTTACCTGATATTTATTGCACATTCTTGAAGATATTTTTCACTGGAATAAATGATATTTCATTCCTTTGGGATTTGAACCTTCTATAAAATAATCGGTGTGGAAAAACTATTTTTGATCTTTAATGTGACCCTTAAACCATGTCATAAATCTAACTAATTGAAAAAAAAATTGAACTCTATTTGTTAAATTTTTCATCTTCATTGTATAATTCATCATTGGAGAAAAAATTTTGTTTTATATGTTGGGGATGGGGTCAATTATTTATTGAGATAAACTATTTTTAATGGGATTTCCATCAATTTCCACTGAAACATTAATATTTTTTTAAAATTATGGGTTCATTTTTTTCAAAATTATGGATTAAATTTAGGATTTAAACTATTTATATAATGGGTCTTTCATAAGGATGATGATTGATTAGTAGTAAATAACTTATTTTAATCTGAAATTAATATTTTTGGATGATTTTTGAGTTAATATACTATGTTATTTAAAGGAAATTTAGTTTAAGAACTATATTTGAGTGTTAAATGGGTAACCTATTAGAGGAGTTATGATAATAATCCTTGGAACTGGATGATAGATCTTGATTCTAGGGAACACATTTTACTTTTATATATAACATAAACAACCTTAGTGTGACAATGTAAATAATTTTTATATAATTTTTTTTTGAAACTAGATTATTTTTTGCATCTGGGATCCCATAGTAAATCTTTGAGACCCTAAATGCTTGGATCATTTCTGTTAACTAAAATCCCTCTTTACACATTGAATAAGAGAATTTCACAATTCTTATCAAATGATACAAGGCTTGGGAAAAAATAAAATAAAGTGTCTATGGTCAAAAATGAGTTCATGAAGGTGAGGGGAAATATGAATGCCAAATGAAGAAGGGGGAAATTGTTTATATGGGAATCGTTTAGGTTGTGTCAGTAAGGTGATTCATGAAAATTTATTTATTTTTGGATCCATTGTGATGAGTCAATGTACAAAATATTTTTTGTTAGGTTTATAATTCTACATATATTTAACATGTTGTCACTCTTTGATTTAGATATTATTTTTTAAATGAGATGAATGATTAATAAGTATCACATATGAGGTAGAAAATATTCATTTCTTGAATATTCATAGCTTTCTAGACTATGATTTGGAGTTATATTTAAGGCAAGATTCATTTGATTAAATCATTTTTTAAAGCCTTTTCTGAGTCATATGTTTTGAAAATGATGGACATATTACATTTTGAGATGTAATATACACATATTAATATATATAAAACATAATATAACATGGGATTTTTTTAGAAAAAAAATGTCATGTGAGGGGTAATTTGATGTGGCTCTAAAAAACACACAGTTTTATACATCTTTCTATCCAATTTTTATTAATCAAATTAATTATTTTTTTGTTTTATGGTAAATATCCACACATTTATATTTTTATTTTAAAATCCATTAATTCATAAATTTTAATAAATAATATTATTATTTTTAGTCTTTATATTAAAACACATAATGTAACAACCATTTCTAATATATATATTCATTAATTAACTTTGATTTTATTATAATATACTTGAATATTTTCATATAACACTTGTTTATTATTTAGTAAATTATTCATTTTATTTCAATTTATTAGATTTAGTATTTAATTTAAAATATTTTCCATTATTTTAGATTCATTAAAATAAATTAACTTTCTTATGTAATATGTTTAGATATCCTGCTTATTAATTAAGATAATAATTTGAGTTCTAATTTAATGAAATAATTTGTTTCAAATTTTAAGTATTTTCTTTGTTTTTAAATTAATTCATTCATAATTTTAAATCATTAATTTTTTAATCTAATGTATGCAGTTAAATTTTCATGTCATTAACATTTGTTTTTAGTCTAATGGTAAAACATATATGAGATATCATTGACTCATTTAATAACTGATGAGATCCTTTTTCACTCACTCTAGACCATATAATCAATTGATATAAAAAAAATTATTTTTGCCTCTTATGAAAATAGTTTATCTATAATCAAGTTTTATTTTATGTTGATTATCTTTGTTTTAATTTTTAATTATTATCATTGTCATTTTGATTTCTGGGCTTTTTTAATATTTTTAACTGATTAATTATTTTTAATCATTTTACTTAATTAACTTAATTATTTAATTTTTATGTTTTATTATGCATTTTATATTTTTTCTCACCGTTAGTTTATTTTTTGTTATGCTACCATTAGTTCATTTTTTTTAAAACTATCGGTAGCATCCTCCTACCGATGCCTTCAACATCGGTCCTTCCATTGCTTCAACATCGATCACACATTTCATCAGTATCAGTGACTCATATTATTAAGAAACTATGATATATTATTTTTATTTAATTATTAATCGTTATTTAAAAAAAACTATCAGTCACTTATTTTTTAAAAACTGTCGATTTCTCACCAGTGTTTCCCATTTCAGTTCCTCTGTCTCACAGATAACTATTGGCAAGACATCCCACCATTGCCTCTCAAGTTTTTCACCCTTATCACTAATCCCTCTATTCTTCCATAGGTCTCATCAGTAATTATGTTTTCCCCCATTTGTCTCACGTCTCACATAATTATCCTCCCGTACCATCTCTCCACACTGATGCTGATAGACCGATCTCCCTTCACCAGTGTCTTGCAACCCATTTTTTATTTGCAACTCTTTCATCCTCACACCATTCCAGAGATTCAGTCAAGAGGCATTTATATATTTGAATCACAACTAAAACACAGAGCTGAACAAAAATTTTGAGACCTGATATCATTTTTATTGAAAAACCACCACCGGTTAGCCGAGTAGATCTGTCATGCCAATATGAAAAATCTAGGCTCGCCGCATTAAAGTTGCCACACTAGATATAGAGGAAGTGGTATGTGCACCACTGTTTTTTGTAGAACCCCGAATAACCTGAGACACAACCCTCCATTATGTTGGTTTACCATATATTTTCATTACTGGTTTCTACGAAGAGGGAAGATTAGTCATTGGTGATTCTTAAGAATCCCCACAGGCTGTTGTTCGATGTCATGTGGAGGAGGACCTCACCACTGGGCCTGCCTTGGGAAGCCTCCGAAGACCCCCCCCCCCAGGTTTACACTGAATTGGGTGGGGGAGATTAATATTACCTATACAAAATTAATTAACTAAAAATAAAAGTAACATAAAAACAATATTTAAACAATATTAACTAAACATAAATAATAATAATTATTAAAAAAAATAATTATTATAATATAAAAAATATTAATTAAACCGAATAATTAATATAATTAACTTAAATAAAACATTATTTAACTAAAAATGATAATAAATTATATGTTTAAACTAAAATAAACTCAATGTTGCATATTTAATATTTATAACTTTTCATTATTAACATTGATTGTTAAATTAAAATTCTAAAAATAATATATAGATAAATTAAAATAAACTAATATAATAAATAGAAAATAGAAAATAATTTAATTTTAAAAATAATGGGAAACTTTATATTTATAATTGAAATTAATATTGTGAAAAAATAAAAATTAATAACTTAATAACATTATAACATTAAAATATATAATTAATTAAAATTTTTTGTTTAAATGTTAATAATGATTTATAAAATTTATTATTAACCAACTTAATCTACTTACATAAATATTTAGTTAAATATTTTTAACGTAACATTTATAATTAAATAATAACTATGTTAATAATAATTTAATAAATAATAATTTAATTTAAAAGTATAATTACCAGTTATAAATAATTATATTAAAAATAACTTATTAAATAATATCTAATTAAAAAACTTGTAATTCTATTAATGGGTTTTAAATAATCTAATAATTATAATTATAAATTTTATTTATTTTTCCCTTTATGTTTTTAACAATTTTTTTCTGTTCTTCTTGTGTGTGTTCATTTAGGGAACATAAACACATCTATGTTCATTTAACTAACTCGTCAGAAGTTAGTTACAAGGTTTTCCCTAATGTGAAGTGTGGTTCATGAAAAAACACATGTCTGTGGTATAGTAGTGAAAGACAAGTTTAAGTCAGTGAAAGTTGTAGGTGATGTGAAGTAGATAAAGTGGATATTAAATTAGAGAAGTAGTAGAATAGAGAGGGGGAGGATCATCTAGACATTTGAAAACTTCTCACTCATAGAACCAGAGAAGATCTAAGAATACCTTGGAGATCATCTTGCTTCTGGGGGATTGAAGGACTAGAGCAATGAAGTTCTTGCTATCGTAGGGGAGTCTTCTCCTCTCTTTCCTTTTGAAAATTTTTACTGTAATTATATGTTATAAATTTATATGATAATGAACAAGATAATTGGTTAAATATTCTAGTTCTAGGAAAAACAATAGTTCTTGAAGTTATCTTTTTTTATTTCTTTTTTACTTTATCATTTTAAAGTATTCAGAAATGATCGGTGAGATTAATTCTGTGTTCATTCGATTACTTCATAAAAATCGTACATAATTTCTAAATCAAATATTGTTTGGAGAAAAAGAATATAAATACATATTTCAATGGATTTAATAATTCATTAAACTTTATAAAATACTATGGGTTTGTTTAGTTGTACTTTTTAAATCAAAATACTACAGTTGAACCAACATGGAGTGGTGACCTCCTAGATTATTCAACTAGAGTGAGTTATCTCTTGGAAAGGGAAATAATTTATTCCTGTTAGTGGTTTTGTTGCAATGATTTCTTTTTAAAATAAAATATTTTAAACTATTATAATAATGATTTTTCCTTGGGCATTTTATTATAGTAGTTCATTTTTCATATTTCAATATATTTTTTACTTTTTTTAATTTTTTTCCATCTTCATGTTTGTATAGATCAAAAATTTAGAAATGTTGTGTTACTCTATTGATTTAAAAAAAACAAAAAATATAAAAAGACCAAAAATGAAATATTTAGTGTGTTTACCCCCACTTCTGACAGTAATGGATCTGTTTGAGAACTTTTTAGAAGGGAAGTGTCCACAAGCCTTCCTTATGGGTTTGAACCTAATTTCTACTATAAAATAGTTATTAGGAAAACATAAATTCTAATCATCGACTAAATTTGATTGATGGTTGAGTCATTGGACTTTAGTGACATAGTCCCATGATGAGGAATCACTCACATGGGTAGATATTGAGCGAATCTTTAGGGAAACGTTTTCCACAGCCATGATAGTCCCTGTATATGGTTCGAGACATTTTCCTCAATGATCAAAACATTGAGAACTTTATACAATGATATGTCAGAGTATATGTGATATCTTTTTGACATTCCACTTATTTGGGGGGTAATAAAGTGAGATATAGTTCTCAATAGCTTCCTAGTGGAGGGGCATGATGTTATATCCCACAGTGGTGGTCACGAGGATGATGTATCTATATAAATTTTTTAGACAACAGATGATATGATCTTAGCACAAGGGGAATACACAATCCTAGACTCAAGTTTGTAGTCCTGTTCCACAAGACCCCTGTCAGGGATTAGGTCAACCATAGGATAGGTGCAGTTATGCTTATGATGACAGGGTAAATCATGCTAGAGATTGACTGAACTGTCGATCTACTGAGAGGGAGTCAATTAACAAGCCATCCTGGGAGAAGCTGCGTTATGATTATGGAGTTTCTCATGGACGTGGAATAGGTGTAGGAAATGGGATAACAGTGTGAGGTGGCATAATCTTTGAGCTATTTTCACAACCCCCCTAGGTGATCCCCCCGGGCTCCGGGATCTTGAGGACATGAGTAAGGAAAACTTCATGCCATAGAGTCCTTGAACCCAAAATCTACGAGGATGAATAGAGGTAAAATATTTGTCCTTTATACATATTTTAGTAGATATTTTTAGACTCGATAGTGAGATACCCGTTTATTTTTTCTTCTTTCTCAAGGTGTGATTTGGTTGACACGGGTTGTCGGTAGAACCCTACGTGGGTGTTATTTTATGTATATTTGATTGCATTAATAAGAGGGTTCCTTACACAAAAATAATTTTTTTTGTCCTTAAAGAGAAACTATGAGGGTGTTTTAGTTCCTCAAAAAGAGGATAGTATCACGGTTTTGTTGATGAGTCCCTGTGAACATTGTGATTGAGGCTAGGTGGCTTGTTGGAGGTTGCAACACAGGTCCCAATAAGACCAAGTGAGAGTGTTTGGGAAGCCCTTTGTTTTTCATTAGTACCCTCATTCATTAGGATTCCTCAATGTATTTGAGATACTCTATGATTATGTGGCTCGTTTTGACATAGCTTTTGACTCATCGGGAAGAGGGAATCTTTCACCACCAAGACATGTTTTTGGGACGCAATCATAAGCACACATGTGAGTCAGTGCCACCCAAAGCTGAAAATATAGAGGTCTAATGGATATTTTCCTTCTAATTGCGTCTTAAAGTTGGTTTCATGCCATTGATTATCAATTTAGGTCATGGCCATGCCTGAGTAACTTTTCTACATGACCATTTTTCTTAGATGCAATGGTGGAGGATGAATCAATCTTAGAACTAATCCATAGTGGAAGAGTAAGACCCTATTTTTTTTATATGCAATGTATTGGTTTTCAAGAATTCATAATCATCTAGGATTTCACTAGTTGGTGTGGAAATGATTTTATTTCAATGATTTGTGTTATAGGTAGTGTTTCACAGACGAAGGGCTAGGTAAGTCATACTATTTACGTATGGTCAACCATGTTTTATAAATTTATCCCCTCACGTGCTTAGCATAAAACATTAATGAAAATCACTTTATTATTTTTTGAAATAGTTCACCTAGGGGTAGATGTGAAATGTGAGGTTATGTTAGTATCTATGTCATGTTAGCAAAGTGGTGTACCGTTGGACCCTATATTATAAGATAGATTATGGTTCTTGGAACTTTTACACCTTTCACCATTGGGTAGACATGTGCCTTCTTGTTTCACGATGTTGACCTAGTTATACATGGACATGAGTGTGGTTTGGGCTTGGTGATTCCCATGAGTGTGTGCTTGTGAGCAGTGCAGTAACACCTAGTGAGCTCGTTGGAAATGGAGTCCCAATAGTAAATCTCAATTTCCTTTCCCTATGGTAGAATTTATACTCTTCAATGATAAACATCATTAAGCTGCTAGTGATGTAGAGACCCATTTTTTCCGTTTATGAATATGTAACATTTAAAAGAATATTTCAAAATCCAAGTGCTAAAAAATCACTAAAACCTGGGGCCCAAGTATCCTCATCATGTTGATTTTAAAAATATTAAATATATTTTTGTCACGCATGTGTAGTATTTATTTAAAAAATGAATCACTCTCAAGTGGAGTCCCAGATTGAAATTATGAAAACACAGTAGAGTCCATAAAATGATGTTTTCCCTAGGCATGACATAATGTTTTCTTCCTTGGTAGTTTTATTTGGAGGTGATTTTATGGGTCATTTTGTTGTAAAGTAATTAATTAAATCCTAATTTATTTAATTAATTAACCTAAAACTAATATAACTCTCCCCTCCCCTCACTTTTTTATACACAAACCCAAAGAAGAGTCTCACCTCTCCACTTCTCCCTTTGGAGATGATGTAATCAAGTAATAATCGAAGTAACGAGGTGATGCTGATTACTATTTCAGAGGAAGATTGTTATTAGATCATGGAGCAACATGATATAGGAAATATTATTCACCCAAATCATTGTAATTTATCTCATGATGTAGGCAGATGGAGTTATAGTCCTCATCCCCATTCGTTTCTCTATTTTCTAAGGTCTTAGATCCCAAATATAATAGATATTGATCCCTGATAAGTATATATGTGGATTTGGGGTTGAACCTATGTGAATCAGATTTTTTTGGTGATTTTTGACATTAATTACCATTTATAGATAATTTAGTCTAGAGACACAATCCATGTATCCCTTACTATTTAGGGAATATGAACATTAGGTTCTATATACCATGTACCAGGGTTACACGTTGTGTAGTACCCTATTCCTTGTGACATGGGACATTTCTAGGTAAACCATGTGAAATCACATGACCATGTACAACTACACGACCAAAGTACATGGACATGGGGTCTTGTTCATGGACACCGGAAAGGATCAAGTCCAAGGTCTTCTTGAAGAGTAAGAATCCATGTATTCTTCATACCCATTGTGAACCCCTAAATGGGTTGGAAAACATTGTATAAATGATACATGACCAGGTTCTTAGGGCGGCTCAAACACTATGTGGACTCCATTGCATGTTGTGTACTCATTGGAGATCTTATTAAGATATTCTGAAATATGTATCTCCTTATATGGAACATGGATTCTGGATTGTGAGTAGACTACCCCGCTAAGTATTCCAAATAAAACCTGAGAGTGGACTCTATTTCAGACTAAGAGTTATGAGGTGGCCTGTTTCGATTAAGACTCTTCTGCAGTGGTTCTTAACCTTGGAATGCTATCAGGGGTAATCATTTTGTTGACGTCATGGATGGTACCATTCCATTTTTATTTAGTATGTGGGTCCCTTGGACTCTTTATACAAGTTATGTGGTGATCCCTTATTATAATAGGGAATGGTATTCCTACCCACAATAGTTTGTTGTTGTGAGGTTCAATGAGCTTGATGATCCTTTAAGTGAGGATTGACCAATTTTGGAAACTGATGTGGTTTTTTAATAGAGATTATAGGATTGGTACTCACCCAGAGAATCAGGAAGAGAGTTTCCCTTATATCTCTTATTTTGTAGAGAATGGTATCCCCACATCTTGTTAAGGGGTTATTTTGCCTTTGGGTAGCACTTCTGGGGTCAGTACTCCCCTAATAGATTATGTAGAAGGAAATTTGTATCATTCATATCGGCTGGATAGAACTCCCATGTCATTATAGGGTGTGGGACCTCAATACTTATTAGTTAGATTGATTATGAACTCCCTAAATGGAAAATGGTGTGGGTGATCTGTTTGTGGATTTGGAACTCCCATACCGTGTGATGGAGTTAGTCCCCCATTTGTTATTTATTGGTAGAGTGGGTACTTCTATATTGTTTTAGGGTATAGTTCCTCTAACCTTGGATTGAAAACTCCCATGTAGTTATAGGGACTGGTTCCTCTACACATATAGTTTCAGAAGATCCAGTACTCCCCTGTCATTCCAGGAAACATGTCATCCATCCTATGGTTGGTATCATCTATCACGTCAGGGTGTGGGTCACCCAGAGTAAATAAGTTAGCAGATTCAGTACTCCCCTTTCATACATGGGTGTTGGTCCTCTATCCACACAGGGTTACTCCATTATAATGTTAGGGTGCAGGTACTCTACCTATGTAGAGGTGTTACCCTATTGTACTAAGGTGAGGGTCCACGTTAATAGAGTATTAATCTCCCATATCTTAGTTTTAGTGTGGAGTGGGTCCTCCATTAGAGTTGGAGAAACCTCAGTATAGTTTTCACTGGTTTTTAAGAGCTAGTACTCACTCAAATATAGGTTCGTGGGGAGGTGAGGGTCCCTCTATTAACTCTAATTAGAGATAATGAACAGGGTTCATAGTTTGAAGTAGTACACTATAAACTATTGGGAAGTGTTGTGGACATGGAATCTTCACTTGGGTTTCTTATATCCTTGCATAGGGTGCAAGTTAGTGATGTTAGGGCCTCTATTGTTGTGAACCATATCTGGGCCTATTGAGTTGTTCCTGATTGAGCGTATCTCTTGGATGGGTTCTATAAGGGATGGGTGAGTATGTTGAGTGTGTTCTAATGGATGTATGTTACCTTTTGAGCATCAAAAATATACTTGTTACTGGATTTGAGTCCAAAACCTTATGATACATAGAGTCTGATATGAGAATATTTGGGTGATTTTCAGACACATATAAAGTTGTCACAAACTAGGTTGACACCCCCATGTGGACCAACTATACTTACTTCTTTTGTTCCCACACTTTACTCTTGGTTACTCTCTTTCCATGGGATGAAAAAAATGCATTAGGTATGACACATGTTTTCCATGTTTTGATTCACATGGTTATGTGTTCTAACTCTCCTACAATGGGTGGAAACGATTCGATTTGTAGTTCATATACTCATCATGTTGATCCCCCAATTCTTGTATGAGGTTACATCTTTTAAGGTGGATATTTGGGTCGTATTTTTCCTTTATTCCCTTATCAGAGATTCATTTACCATAGCTAACTAGATTGTTAAACTGTGTATGGTTTGAGATGGAGTTTCTCACTTAATGGGGTTTCCTCTGGAAAAGTCGAGCAGAATGTCTCCTTTTAGTTGCACCTTTTATTTTTTTTTTGGGGGGGGGGGGGTTTGGTTCAACTAAGTATTTCAATAATCACCCATGTACGAGATTTTCCCACACATATGTGTATTTTATAGACCATAGATCTTTTGATGATGTCTATGGAGGACCCGAGGTATCCAGAGCATAACAAGCTAGACCAACCGATTTGTCTAGTAGAGCTGGTCCTAGGAGCAATCTAACAGTTACTTTTTTATGTAATCCCCTCCTTATGATAATGTTTGATTCCTTTATAGTTTTAAATTTGTAGGAATGTGTTTACCCTTTTTTACTTTTGGTATATCCATTGTACTCTGGATTGGGATAGATTTTTATATTAAGTATAGTTTCATATTTTTATATCATTGCACTATTTCATTGAGTTATTTGCCAGTTTGTGTGTATAGGAACATTATGTAATGGCCTCCCTGAGATTTTTTATTACTTCGGTGCTCATGACCACCACCTGGACCCTAGAGGAATGCTTGTATTAGTTTCATCTCAATACCCTATGTGGGTTAGTTCATGATAATTAATCTCTTCCACACCAATACCAAATCAAAACACTACCATATTAATGAATTGGATGTCAATGAAAAGGAAAATGGGTGAATAAGGAAGAATAATACAGTTTTAGTAAACATGGGGAGACCATGAAGAACAATCATTTTAACCACTAATGAATTATTAGAATAACATATGACAAAACATTAAATCACAATAAACTCAAATACCACCACTCCCCCCTCAAACAATAGTGAGGGTTAGATCTGAACAAACATAAAAAATAAATGATGCATAGTGAGAGAAACAAAAAAATGAAAACCAAAACCTAATGTGTAGAATAAGATGAGCTATAATAATATATATTAAAATTAAAAAAGTACTATTGTAGAAGAAAAACTACATTTTATCCCCCTGAAATTGCTATCATCTTATGATTAAAATATCTTTATTTCATAAAGCATCAAAAAAAATTGATCATGCGAACTTCATATAGGTTAAATATGTGCTTTAGGGATGGTGGGAAAATTATTTAAAATTTTATTTCTAGAAATAGGAGGATGGAATCTTAAGGACAATTCATGAATAATCATGTGGAAACAAATAAAATTACTCACTCAAAACCCCTTGAAATGATAAAAAAGTGACCTCATCTTTATGACATTTTACCTTAGTAAATATATTATTAAACAGAATAATATCATCCATGTTTTCCAATTTCTTTCATTTTTTAATTATCTGAAAGTCATAACATTATTATTTTTCTTTTTTGTTAATTTATTTTAATGGAGGATGAGATGGAAATTTAATAAAATGATTAATGAAAATAATTTCATTGATTTTTGAGATTGAAGTGATTCATATAAAATAAAGAATGAGAAATTCAAGATCTTCTCCTTTTATTTCTTTTTATATTTCTTCATTTCATTCTTTTTTGAAGGGTAACTAGATGAAAAAAATAATGAACAATGATTTGATGACTGAATCCAAATTTTATAATTACACATATCCAAAAATTACTATACACAAGTCACACCAACCACAAATTAAACACATCCTAATTAACACACACGAATGGCCCTTACCCAATATATAATCATGAAATATCCACGCCAAAATACCAAGGATTTTGGTAGGAAAGGATAAATCCTATTGTACTATTATTTTAACCTGAAGGGAAATTCATGGGACACAAGGGATAAATAAGGATATAGTTATGGGTGGGTCTCATGATAAAATGTGGATATCTAATTAAATGTATAAATCATATAAAAAATTTCCAACAAGTATAAAACTTCAAAAGAGAAAATTCATGAATTCTAGTTCTCACAAAAAATCATAGTCTTCATCAAGAATATATGGGTACTAGAAATTTTTTTTGAAGTTATTCACAATATCATATAGAAAGAGAAAAAATATATATTTAGTGTTTCATGGAATAGATTTCATAAATCTATCCGACTCTTAAAAATTATTGAAAATCCATATCAAGGAAAAAGTTTTCACATCCACAAACATTTAATATTCATTTTTCTAAAAAAACTATTTCATTTTCTAAAAAATTAACAGATGTGTGAAAAATGATCAAAATATTCATTTAAGACCAATAATCTTATAAATATGAAATATTAAAGGGAAAATAACTGAAGAATAACAATATAGGTTGACCCCCACACATAAATTTTATTACCCATCTTTTCAGCTAAAAAAATAAACATAATTGAAGGAAACAATTTAAGGAATAATGTAACATAACTGCCTTAATCAGGTATGGACCATTTTTATTTATTGTTGTCTAATTATTTACGTGACCTAGGGAGCACACCTGTTCACCTGAGTGTAGGTCCAAGGAAGCTTTATTTAATTAATTTAAACAACTGCATATATTTTATGATAAATGATATGTCCTTCTTTAGCATGGTGTTTGGATTTAAAATAACTAATTAAGGATTTCAAAAGAATAATAATATATTCAAAGAAGATTAAAAAGAATACAATAATGGATAAAAAGAAATTTTGAAATAAAATTCAAAGGGGTTTATAGGAAAAATAAAAGTAATTAAAATGGAATATTTCAATTTTTAATTATTATTAACTTTTTCCTTTTCAACCTTTTATTCTATTTTTTTTCTTTTTATTTTCCCTTTTCCTTTTATTTTATTTTTCTCTAATTTTTTCTTTCTGTTTTCTTCCTTTTCTTTATATCATTTTTCAATCTTCCTCTTCACCTCTCTCTTATGTCGCACCTCCATCTCCCCCTAGATGGATCACCACCCCTACTCCTCCTTCATAAGACCAAATCTCGTCCATCTTTCATCCATTTTAATCATCTTCGGCTGCACAATAATCCTTAGGTAAAGGTTAACCATTTGTATTTGGAATCATACATTTTCTTTGAGTATCATGTGCACAGTTCATTGAGGAAGGATTTTATCCTTTTGGGGGGGTTTTATAAAATCCTCTATTTTCATCCATTTTAGATCACATCAAAGCCTAAACCATATCCGAGAGTCATATAAGACTATAAATTATGGTTCCTGCTCACTTTCCCACCATTTTTTGCGGTTTATAAAAATGCACCATTGTGTCGTTAGTTGGTGCCTACCAACGTTGTGCAATTTCCTACAATTTCATTAATTTACCTATTTTTCTAGATTTTTGAGCCTAATTTATCTTAAATTATTATTTTTTAAATCTTTTAGAAAAGGTTAGAAACCCTTTTTGGCATGCTGACATGGTCAGTATATTTTTATTGTTAGTTGTGTTTATAATTTATTTAACCGCGGGTGTTTCAAAACCCATTTTGGTTGTGCTTAAATTAAAAATAAATAGTGGCATTGAACAAGAACATTGAATAGATGGATCACTGTTAATTTTTTTGATAGAATGTTTATTTATTTTAAAAGTGCATTATCTCCATATGTTGATACAATATATTTCATTATTATGTTGTTATGTTGTAATGTCTAATTTATGCCTTGGGATGCACGGGTGTATCTAGTCAGTTTTCAAACTGCAATTTTATATTTTGATTATGCCATATTTGATACTGTGAAAGCTTTAATTAAATTTTTGTCAGAGAAAGGAGGTGGGTCGTGCATTAAGGTCCACACTTATACCCTCTGATCCTGATTGTCACCACTACGCGCTGGTGGGTGATGTCTTTGGCTTTTCCAGACTGAGACTTTCCAAATATTTCTAATACTTATGAGTGACATCGGTTCCAAAAGGGCCCATCAAGATGGATCTATTAGCAATGTGGCTAAGTCTTCCTCAGATGACACTTAACCCCTTTTGCATGATTGGAACAGACTCATGGTAATGCCAACCCTTGAGTGATAATTGGTATCTTGAAATATTTCCTTAGATGAGCTCAGTGTTATTGGATAAATTGAAGGATGTTCTATAGTCATAACTTCATGATGGGATCAGATTCCAACACTCACCTTGAACCATAAAAATGATTCCCAAATGGTTTATATTTTATACCGCTTTTAATTCGTGAGATTTGTGATATTTTCTAGTTTGTCAGAGCACACCAGGTTGAAACATTACATACACCCCAAGTCAAAGCACAAGCTTGGGGTATGCCCTTCCATGTCTTACCTTACTCTTGCAGGCCTTATATGTATGAATTTGTGTATTCTACTTACTGGTATTCATTTCATACTTCTGGCTTAGGCTGAAGCAGGTAATTAAAGACGGGTACCATTGGGAACATGGGCCATGTTATTTATTTTTGTGTACATAATTAATTATCTTCAGTTTTTATATAAAGCCACACTAATTTTAATTGTTTCATGAAATGGAATGGATTTGAAACTTTGGGTTCCGAACTACTGGGATTTTATCTCACACCATGCTCGGGAGTTGTTGACACCCGAGTATATTTCATGCTTGTTGGTATTGACAAGGGGAAGTGTGCTTCTTCTGATGCTTGATTGTTCTTTACTGTGTAGGATAGAGACTAGGGGAGATGACTAAGCCTTTATCATGAAGCAGTTTATTCTTTCTATCTTTTCTTTTAGTTAATTATGTGCTTGAGTTTAAATTTTTATGTACTTCCAGTTTAGACAGACATCATGGCATAACATCGTTTTTTGAGCTTCCGAACTTGATTATTATTATTCAATTGAATTATTTATATTGATTCTACTATATTTTATTCATTTATATGCTTCCTCTATTTATTATTAGCTACTTTCTACTTCCATTGTGATAATACCTATTACCTATGAAGGAATATTCTCCCCTCGGACACAAAAATTCCCTTGTTGGTGGTCAGTAGCCTCTGGCATTCTGGGATATGCGCTTGAGGACATGTGACCCACCGGTCCTGCCACCGACATAGAGGTGAGCCAAGTCAGGATGTCACAATGTGGTATCATAGGGAGGTTTTTCCTTTTTTTCATACAGTTTGGGTTAGATAGGAGACTATGATATAGAGATTTGAAATGTAATATGTGCTTGGATGTAGCTAACCCATGTATAGGGGAAAACCCAAATTCCTGGGTAGGAATTGTAGTTATTTATTATCCCAATTACTATTGATATGATTTCAACACTAGGTGACTCACATGTATTGCATTTTTATTGTGTTGGTATAGTTGAAATAATGATTTTACCATTGCTTCCTGATGATATGAGGTAATTAAATTCCATGCATCATAATAAGCACTAGAGGATTTAAAATTCCATGTATATTGTAAGGTAATCTCTACTTTCAGTGTGAATTTTCCTATTTCATATGACTGTTGTTGTTCCTGGTGGTAAGATTATGAAATTCTGGTTAGTTGAATATAATGTTGTAATTGTCTATTATATGTTAGCCTGACTTAACTAGGGATTGGACAGTATAACTTGTTTATAAATCCTTTTTTAGTTGTCTCTTCTATATCAAAACCTAGCTCTTGAAGCGGGTTGTAAGTTGTTTAGTGCTCAGAGGTAGGTTATGTACATAACCTCCTTTTGTGTCTTACTTGTTTTTCTCACATTCATTAATCCTTGTCTAAAGGTGTGTGTTTTCCTGTTGTAGAAAAAATCTTCCATGAAATCTTCTTGTCGTGCCGCAAGAGAGTGGCAATGAGCACAATCCAGAGAGGGTGGGTCTTGAACCACCTATGGTACCTCTTGTATTTCCTCCTATGAAACTACCTCTTCTTGATATTCCTAGGGTACTAGATTCTTAGTTAAGTGATAATATCCTCATGTTTATGCAGTATGTTCAGAATATCCTTGGGACCTGCCTCGTCTATGGAAGATCTCATGTGAGACTTTCTACAGCAACACCCTCACACCTTCTCGGGGAGTGCCGGCCCTCATGCTATAGAGTCTTGGATAGAAGATATATGGTCTATCATCGACCACCTTGAGACACCTCCGGAGTGAAGTTTCATGTTGGCAGTCTACATGCTTCATGACTCCGCCAAGCGCTGGTGGGACATTGCTTCTCAGGCTGGGCAGATCGCTGACATGGTTTGGGCTGACTTCCAAGAAGCCTTCTACGATCACTTTTTCTTGGAGGCTCTGAGATATCATCACACGCGGGAGATTCTACATCTTCATTGGGGGTATATGACCATATTAGAGTATTCTACTCATTTCACAGAGCATCGGTGTTTTTCCCCATCTCTAACTAGGGATGCATAGACTACTGTGATGCATTTTAATGATGGACTTGACTATACTATCCACTTTTAGGTGAATGTCTTCTATTTTACCACTAATATGGAGACCATAAATCACGCTCTAATCATAGAGAAAAATTTTCGGGAAGCTAAACTAGCAAGCCAGGGTGGTTCAGTTCTGAGACAGGGTGACGACTCATCTGGCAGCAGGAAAAGCTATTTTGAAGGTGCATGTCGGAGAAATCCAAGAAAAATAGCATGTGTACAGGGATATATCGAATGTTATCAGTGAGGTAGAGATGGTCACAAGAAGGAATAGTGTATGAGAGATACTAAGGATTGAAAATCTTGTGGAAAGACGGGCCAGCATCAGTGTTTTTGTCATTCCTTCTCTTTAGAATCTAGTGGAAGAGGATCAATAACTGCACCTCCATCGAGTAATGGATTTATGACTCCATAGTAGGCTGTAAGTTCCTTTTCCACCATCTGATCAGGCTGAGGTAATGGTGGAGGTCATGGTGGAGGAAATCATGTTTTATAGTATCAGTGTTAGTAGTGTGGGCAAGCTCAGGCCATCCATGTTGTATATCAGGGTCATGGTTCAGGTCTATTGTACACAGTGCAATCAGCATCAGAGGAACAGAGTGCAAGACCATCTACAGTGAGAGGTACTATTCTAGTATCCTCTACTTTAATTTATTCTTTTTTTATATTGGTGCATCTCACTCTTTTATATCTAATGCTATTGATGAAAGCCTTGGTTTTCTAATTGAGAACCATTACGGCGTCATGTCTCTCGAAACTACGCTTTGGGTTAGGAAAGAGGGAATATGACAGTTTCAAGAGTACCCCCTTGAGATAGTTGGGTACCATTTTGTTTGGAATTTCTATATCATCAACATGTATGGAATCAAATTCATTCTTATTATGAACTCGGTTGATAATTATTGTTATCAAGTGGATTGTTATCGCCCTCATCTGTCCTTCACATCCCTTGAGGGTGACCGATATATTCCCAATGGAGAATGGGATATGCGGACAGACCGAGTTAAACCTAAATATGCAGGGTTGGGAAGAGTGATATATAAGTTAGCAAGACTCTTCTTGAATGATCAGGGAACACACCTAGTTGAATTCACTGTGGTTTTGGATCTTTTTAGGGACGTCTTCTCTGACGATTTCCCTGGATTACCACCTATGAGAGACATGGAGTTCACTATCGAGCTCATTCCAAGTGCACCACTATTGTCTATTCCTACATAAAGGATGCCACCAATAGAGCTATAGGAACTAAAAAAGAAGCTTGAAGACCTTGAAGATAAGGGTTTTATTAGACCTAGCACATCATCATGGGGTTCACCTGTCCTTTTTCTAGAAGGAAGACAATACCCTCGGGGTATGCGTAGATTGTTGTCGACTAAACTAGACCACATTAAAGAATCGATATCCATTTCCCCATGTATATTATCTCATTGACCAACTGCGGGAAGAAACTATTTTCACCAACATTGATCTGATGTCGGGATACCACTAGGTGTGTGTACAACAATCTGACATACCACGTACAACATTCTGAAGTAGGTACGAATTGTACGAGTATTTCGTTATGCCATATGGCCTCTTGAATATGCTGAAAGTTTTTATGGAACAGATGAACCATGTTTTTCAATTGTATCTAGATCCATTTTGGTAGTCTTTGTGGATGATATATTTTTTTATTCACATTCCAGATAAGACCATGAAACCCATTTTGAGATTTTGCTGAGTACACTGAGAGAGCACTAGCTATACACTAAGATCAGAAAATTCCACTTTTGGATTAATAAGGTACACTTACTGGGTCATATTATTTCTAAAGAAGGGGTATTATTTTACCTAGAATTGGTGAGTGCCATGGTTTCATGGGAGCATCACAAGAGTGTCTTCAACATTCATAGTTTCTTGGGGCTTACAGGCTATTACAGGAATTTCATCATATATTTCTCCTACTTTTCAGCACCTCTTACGACACTGACTAAGAATGGTGTAAAATTCATCTAGTTTAAAGATTTTGAATAGTCATTTCAGGAGTTAATATGAAGACTAACCTCAAACATGATTCTGATTCTAACTAAGCCTAGAAAGAGGTACACTGTTTATTGTGACGCTTCAGGAATTAGCCTTGGTGTGGTTTTGATCCAGGGTGATTAAGTCAGGGATTATGGACCCCGTCAGCTAAGGCCTAATGATCAAGACTATCCTACACACAACCTTGAGTTAGCAGTTGTGTTTCATGATCTACGTTGAAGGAGACATTATTTGTTTGGGTGATATATTCATTGTTTATAGGGATCACTAAATATTTAAATATATATCAACTCAATGAGACTTGAACTTAAGGCAGTGTAGTTGGGTCGAATACTTGTAGTCATTCGTCATTGAGATTGCTAATACTCATGTTATGGTTTATAATGTGGTGGGTGCTTTATGCTGCAAGACACAAACATAGTCCATTCAGGTAGCCAGTAGTGAGTGGAAGATGATGGAATTGTTTTTAGAGATGCTTATGGAGATTCATGAGTAGAGTGGGAAACCATTTAAAGAAGCTATTATAGTGACATCATCTCTTCTAGAGTAAGATCGCAGAAAAAAGGTGATAGATCTTGAGGGGCTCAATTTAAGGGAAAGAGTTACAGGAGAGAACCCACTTCCTGTTTTTGTTGTTGATGGTTGTGAAGCTCTCATTTACCTAGGTCGTGTATGGGTACCTTCAGGTATACGAGAAGAGATAATGAAGTAATATCACTCCTATGTTTGGTTAGTTCATCCTAGGTAGTCCAAGATGTATAGATACATGTATCATTAGTATTGGTGGCCAGGTATGAAAAACCATATAGCAGGTTTCATCATTCGGTGCTCCACCTGCCATTAGGTGAAGGAAGATCACCGGTGACCTTATAGACTCCTACAGACTCTATGCATTTATAAATGGAAATGTATTGACCTCATAATGGATTTAGTTACCAGATTTATAATATCTCCTCGAGGCAGTGATGTAGTATGGGTGGTTGTCGATAGGATGACCAAGTAGCACACTTATTTCATGTCCGAGAGAATGTTACGATTGATGAATTGGGAAGGCGGTATATCCAAGAGATTGTGAGATTTCATGGTTTACCTTATTTTATGGTCTTGGATAGGGAATTCTACTCTACTTCACAGTTCTAGAAAGGGTTTCAAAAGGCGCTAGGTTTACAAGAACATCTGAGTACATCATATCACCCTCAGACCGATGGGAAGTCGAGGAGAGCTATACATGTGTTAGAGGATATGTTACAAGATTGTATCCTTGATTTTTGAGGTTCTTGGGATATGCACATACCTCTAGATGAGTTAACCTATAATAATAGCTTCTAAGAGACAATTAAAATGGCTCTGTATGACGCTATCTATGGTAGATCGCGTCATTCACCTTAATACTGGATCGAAGTAGGTATGCCAGCTTTGTTGGGCCCTCATCTCGTTCAAGTGACTTCTAAGCTCATTCGGATTATGCAAAATTATATGACCACAGCTCAGTCCAGATCAAAGTCATATACTAATCATCACTGTACACCTCTAGATTTTGATGTGGTATATTGAGTATTTCTATGGGTTCCTCTGATGTTAGGTCATAGGAAGATCATAAGATAGGGTAAGTTGTCTCTTAGATACGTCAGGTAATTCGAGATAGTTGATAGAGTTTGTGATGTGGCCTATCAGTTAATGGTACCTCAGAGGTACCATTCCATGGACGACTTTTTCAATGTCTCTCAACTCATAAAATATCAACTAGATACATTTCATTCTTTTAACCCTGATGACATCGATCTTGACACTGATGCATCCTTTGTGGACCATCCAATATGTATCATCGACCATAGAATGAATGTTCTCTGAGGAAATTCATTCCATCTAGTCTGGGTGTTATGGAAACACGAACGTGTTCAGTATGAGAGCTGGGAGCGAGAGGTAGATGTACGTGCACAGTGGCCAGAATGCTTCTCTAACAACATTCCATTACCCTCAAAAGGGAAACACGGGGAACAATTTTCTTAAGGAATATGTATAGTAATTTACCAGACATAATCAGGTATGGGACATTTTTATTTATTGCTATCTAATTATTTAGGCTACCCGGGGTGCGCACCTGTGCACCCCGCTGCTATCCTCGGGCAGATTTATTTAATTAATTTAAACAACTATAGACATTTTACAAAAATGTTATATCATTCTTTAGCATGGTGTTCAAGTTTAAAATAATTAATTAAGGTTTGAAAAAGAATAATAAAAGATTCAAATAATATTTAAATAATTCATGAAGGGATAAAAGAATATTTCAAAATAAAATAGAATGGGGGTTATGGGAAGAAAATAAAAGTAATTTAATTGGGAGATATCCATTTTAATTTTTTTATCATTTTATTTTCCATCATATTATTCTATTGTATATTTCTTTTTATTTTCCCTTTTCCTTTCCTTTTATTTTTGTCTTATTTTGTATCTCATTTTTCTTCCTTTTCTTTCTTTCTTTTTTTCTCTCTTTCTCTCCTCCTCTCCCTCGCGTCGCACCTCCCTCTCCCCTACGTGGCACACCCACTAATCCTCCTTCAGGAGACCACAAATCCTCCATCTTTCATTTTTTTTCTTCACTTTTAGGTGTGTAGTAAAACATAGGAGAAGTATAACCTTGCAGATTTGGAATTTTACATTTTTGTTGAGTATCCTGCGTGCATTTCGTCATGGAAGCATTTTACCCTATTTTGGGGTTTATAAAAAATTCTCTATTTTATTTTATTTTAGGTCAAATAATAGCCTACCAAATATCATAGAGTCATCTATGACTATTAATTTGAGTTTCTACTCACTTTCACTATGTTTCATTATAGTATATGAAAATGCATCGTTGTACTATTAGTTGGTGCCTACTAGCTTTGTGCAATTTCATACAATTTCATTAATTTAACTTTTTCAACAAATTTTTGAATCCATGTTTATATTAAATGAATTTGTTTGAATTTTTTCAACAAGTTAGGACACCACTTTGGGAGTTCCGACATTGATGGTATATTTTTCCATTTTTCTGGTTTTATAATTTAATTAACTGCAGGTGTTGCGCATTCCATTTTTTGTAACTAAATTAAAAAAAATAGTTTAATTGAACAGGAACATTGAATTATTGGATCATTGGAAATTTTTTATGCTGAACAATTTATTTATTTAATAAATTCATTATCTTGTTAGGTTTATATGGTATATTTCTTAGTTAAGTTTTTATGTTGTAATGTTTAATTTATACCTTGTGATTAATGAGTGTATCTAAAAAGTTTTAAAACAATGATTTTATCTACTGATTATTTCATATCCGCTCTTCTGAAAAAATTAATTAAATTCAGGGTGGGGAAAGTGGTGGGTCTCATTTTAAGGACCACACTTAGACCCTTTTTCCGTGAATGTTACCACATCACGTCCGAGGGGTGTCTTTGGATTTTCCTGATTGAGACTTCCTCGATACTTTTCATACTTATGAGTGAAACCCACTCAAAAAGGTCCCGTAGAGATAGATCCATTGGAAATGTGGCTAATCCAGTCTCTGATAAAACTCAAACACTTTTTGGGAGATTGGAACAGACTCATGGTAAAGCAATTCCTCGAGCGATACTTAGCCTTTTTAAATATTTCCTTGGATGGGCTCGTGGTATTGTATAAATTGAAGGATGTTCTATGGAGATTACTTTTGTATGGGCTCAGACTCTAACTCTAAACTTGAACCTCAATAATGATGAGCCAACGGTTTATATTTAATGGTGCTATTAGTTCTTGAGATTTGTTATATTTTCAATTATGTTGGACCACACCTAATTAACACATGACTTAGACCCCAATTCAAATAACAATCTTGGGGGTATGACCTTCCTTGTATTACCTTACTCTTTCATACATTATATATATATATATATATATATATTTGTGTATTATTCTTATAGGTATTCCATTCCGACATCCGGGTTTGGCTGAAGAAAGTAATTAGGGATGTGGTGCCATTGGGAACCCTATTTATTTTAGTGTACTTAATTAATTATCTAAAATGGTTATATAAAGGCACACTACATTTTATTTTAACACAAAATGGAATGGATTAGACACCATGGATTCCAGCCTACTAGGATTTTATCTCACACCCTGCTCGGGCAATGTTGACACCTGAGTATATTTCCTGCTTGTAGGTATTGAAATAGGGAATCATGGAGCTTCAGATGCTAGATTATTCTATACTTCTTAGGATGGAGACCATGGCAGAGGACCGAGCCTTTCTCGTGAAGTGGCTTCTACATTGTGTCATTTATATTAGTTGACTGTGTTCTTTAGTTTCTGTTTTTTTGAACTTCCAATTTAGTTAGAAATCATGGAATGACATCATTTTGTGAGCTTCCGCACAATATTTTTATTAATTAGTTGGATTATTTATATTGCTTCGGCTGCATCTTATTCATTTATATGGTTTTGGTATTTATTATTAGTTATTGTCTACTTCATCCATGATAATACTTATTACCATTGAGGTTACAGTCTCCCCCTTAGACACAAAATGGCATTCTCTACTAGTCTGAATCTTTTGGAATTCAGGAATATGTGCTTGTGTTCATCTAACCCACTGGTCTGACCACTCTCTTAGAGGTGAGCCGGGTCGAGAAGTTACAAATGATACAACCTGGAATTATTTTTTGAAGGGAAAACCTTGAGATAAGATCCTTTATAATTACACTAAATCAAAAAATATTTAAATAAATCAAATCATAAGAAATAAAAATAAAAATAAAAATAATGGGAAAAGAGGATATAACATGGTTTGGACCCCCCATGTGGGTGCTAGATTTTCACTTCCTCTTGTAAGGATGTTTTAGTATGTCACGACCTGACCCTACCCGGGCTCGAGCCGCAACTACCCCAAGCATGCCTCCATAGGCCAGGGACTGGTGACCAATGCCGAAGGCACAATATCTCATGGAGGACTTTGCCTAAGTACCTATACACACACACGTAGCCCACTCAATGCAGAAGTGAAGAGTAAAAGAAAAGACAAGTATAGTAAAGTGTAACTACTATATATATAAACCAAAAAATCGACCTCTAACAGTACAAAGAAAGTGCAGAAAGTAAACTGAAAGGAAAAGGGAAAAAACATGCGCCCAACCAGAATAGTGCCACAACCCAGCAACAGGTGAACAAAAGTAAACAGCTGGAAGGGTCCCCCACCTGAAACCCAACTACGACCACCGCAAGTGGTCCAAGCTCCCGATCTCCTAAGCTCCTCTAACATCACGACCAACCTATCCATCATCTACAAGGGAACACCAAGTGCAGGAAAATCCCAAGCAGGGGTGAGTATAAATATACTTAGTATGATACCACGAATTCTCGAGGGAGCAACAATGTTGGTACCAAAGGGTGAGCAGTAGATCGAACATGGGAAAGTAAAGGAGTACAACCAAGAGTGCAGTAAATAGTACAACAAGGAGTGTAGTAGAGTAATATTAGAGAGTCCAGCTTAACCCAACAAGAGAAAGGAGGTATACTCATCCAGACACAAGGAGTTGGAAACGGTGAGAAGATGAACTTCTTGTCGAGTCTTTGCTAAATATAGCAGGAGAGTAGACTCGTCCAACCACGAAAATCTAGACACAAAAATAATGTGTCATACCCCGCACGTCTTCGCCTCTCCTAGAAGGAGAGTAACCTAAACCCAAGAAGTGGGTACTGGAATAATGTATATACATATCCATATTCTCAATAAAAAATCCCGAAAAAGATTGTAAGGGGATCTCTATCTCGTAGCTCAGCCTAAGAATGTGAGTAGCAATTAGTCCCAGAAGTAAAAATCCCCAATGCCCAGAATTCTGCACGTCTGACCTGAATTTTAAATCAAGGGGCTCAAATCACCGCACCTTGACACTATCCGCATTGGGTGGCACTAACTCGCCCGCACAGTTGTAGGTCGTGTCACAAGGACGCATCTCGGTGGGGAAAGTTCCCCTCATACTTGAGTGTTCTGGGGAAAGTCAAACCACATCTCATCACTGCCCCGTAGTCGAGAGGTCTTCTCAAAGTCAAGTTGTCACATCACGGACCCGTACAAACAAGGGTCCCGCTTCGGTAGTCATGGAGTAAAGCCACAGACTAGCCTAGTAGAAAGGACTGAGTCGGAAATGCCAATGGGTGTCCCACTGCCCATCCCTACTAGGGGAAATTCATAATAAGATATCGGGTAACCCACTGCCCAGCCCTGCTGGAGGGTAAACCCTAATACATCATCAGGAGACCCACTTCCCATCCCTGATAGAGGGTAGGCCTAGAATAAGTCGATAGGCAGCCCACTGTCTAGCCCTGTAGGAGGGTACACCCTCAAGAGTCATCGGGTGACCCACTTCCCAGTCTCTGCTGGAGGGTAAAACCTAAGAGGTCGTTGGGTGACCCACTACCCAGTAACTGCTGGAGGGTAAACCCTAGAAGTCAGTTGGAAACCCACTTCCCAGTCTCTACTGGAGGGTAAACCCAAAGAAGTCGATGAGCAACCCACTGATCAGTCTCTTTTGGAGGGTAAACCCGGAACTGATCTGGCCATCCCTACTAGATGATACATCACTGGCCAACTGAACTCGGAGTGGGTATCATGCAACCACCCAACTCTAGAACAAAACCAGGGGAAACCACTCAACCCTTCTAGTCTAAACCATCGTGAACAGGAGGACCATCTATGTTGCGAGAGGTCAAAGGTATGTAATGCATAACACAACATGTACAAGGGCCCCACACGACTTGTGTCCCTAGCTCATCTCCCAACCAAGAACAAACGTTCTAAGGAACAAACTACATCATGTACCTCCAAGAATTCTTGTATACTCCCATTGTATACAAAATCACTAGCCCAAAGGCTATCATGCACATGACACCCAACGTCCACGCGAAGGGGGAAAACGTAATTCACCAACCTGCTTCCTATATAGCCCCAGCACGACAAACCAAATCTCTTCAAACATCAACTCCACTCACACGGGAGTGAACGCGATCACACGCCATGGGATTGCCTCCGAAAACAGCACGAAGAATCGCCACCAAAGCACCTTTCATATTTCCACAATTAACAAGATCACGTAAGAGGATCCGCTTTCCAGAAAAGATTACACCATTATATTCCTCACGAAAAAACATGCGAGATAGAATACGTACTCGCCTCAAATGGTTATCCAACGTAAAAGTCATCCCACATCGCTTTATGCCCGAACGACGTCTCGTGGTCCTGAGCCTCGGCCCCAAAAAAAGTCAGGCGCATTGCACCATTGTGACCCCCTCAGGAAAACACATCACAAGGACTGCTCACTTGAGTGGAATGGGTATCCGGTGAAAAATATGCATTTTGGCGCACCGCACACTAGCGGTGTAACTTGGGACCTACATCCCGTTCCTGAAGCACAATGAACAGATCACACCATTGTGATCCTCTCAAAAATGTTCACAAGATTGACTATTCACTTATCTGAATCGGACACCTGGTGAAGAAGATGTAAAACACCGCCAACTCCCAAAACATCCCTCGTGGGACCCACACAAGCATGCGGAATTAAAGTGGGTAGATTGTGCCATTTCAATGCCTTCGGAAAAACACCCAAAATTGACTACTCGCATGCCCTGAACGGACGTCCGATGAAAAAGTTGCTAAACGCTGCTCGCAGCTTAAAAGACAAGCCGTGGGGCCCACATATCAACTCCAGCATCGATGCCCGAAAACCCTCTGGAAAAGACTGCCCTGACTCTAGGGTCGCAACGCCGCTGACAGCGCTCAAAACGGACTCTGAATGTGTTTGCGCCGCCCAAAACAAGAATCCAGGGAAAAACGCTAAACCACATAGCGTACGCGTCATGCCACCAAGGCCCCATATCAGGATTTAAAAATCCCTGAAACCCTCTTAAAAGCTCTATCTCGACCCGAGAATCGTGTGGCCGTAGAAGGTACACAATTCTATATTCCAGTTTATGAGCTACTCGAATGTAAACATCGACGGACGCCAATGATGGTGGACTGGGCCGGTTCGGCCTGTCCACACCTTCTGGACCGAACAGGTCCGTGGCGCAGCCGCCCGAACCAGCTGGTTTGGCACGGTCCGTGGTCCCGCCACGCGGAGTGGAGTCTGCTCCCCCCGGACCAGTTGATCCTATCTCGTCTTCCACGTAGACCCACAAAGTGCGGGTCCTGGTCGCCTCTCCACGTCGCGCGACCCCGGTTCCTCACATCCACCGGCCGGCGCAGCGGGCTGGCCTTCCAAGCCTCCCGCACGAGAGGCCCACGACAGCCGCAGAACGCCAGATGCCCCACCGTCATGGCAATCGCCTGAAGCCATAGCCACCGCCACCGCTGAAGCCGGACCGCCGCACACTTCCTCCTGAGCTTCGCCTTGCCCCCACTGGAACCCCCCCAAAACCGGCCAAAAAAACTCCAACACCGCCGAAAAACATCAAAAACCTTCTAACTTCAACAAAAGTTGGCAAAAACGTTGGGAATTAGATTTTAAATCTTAAAAGTGCATTGGGGATCTCGGATCAGCCTCTTCTCAACCACAACCTTCTCTCAACAATCTGACTGCATAACGACACTACAATTGGGATTCAAAGAGGGGTTTAGAAATTAAAAACTGAAAACAACGACCGCCTACCTGTGAGGGCGTAGCCCAGAGCTTCGCCGCACGTTCTGCTACCGCTCCCGACGCTCGACGCTATGTTGATTGGAGGAGGTAGGTTGAGAGGGAAAGGTTGAGGGTGAGGGGGTTTCACCAGGGGGAATGAGGATGGGGGGAGAGGAAGAGAAGAGTTAAATAATTAAACTCTTTTTAATTAAAAACTCGACCACCAAAAACACTCGTGTCCAAAACCCCGGACGCGGTCAAGATTTAGCTTCCACTAGAGTAAAAAACACCTCCCAAGCACAACAGCAATCTCGTAATTTCAATCTGAGACCCCGTTCAAATGTTATTAAACTCAACGCCCGAGGACACCAAATTACGAAAACGCCCATAGGGCCATTTTTCACCGACGGCCCACGCCCGCGAAACTTACATGCCTACTAGGGTAAAATGCATTCTACGAACTCAACGGTGCAATTGGTTTTCCAATTTGTGCAACCATTTAAGAGATACATGGGTTTAACCCTTAAATGAATAAATTAATTATTTTAATTTTCCGTTTAACGATCCGTTAACGGGCGAGGGGTCCAAAAGTCCCGCACCAACATGTTTTATGTCGTTACTAGGGTAAAATCCCCATTTCAGACACATTCGTACACTCATATTTCTGATCCAAATCACCGTTTAAGAGTTATCCAATTTATTTGGTGTGTCCAGTTTGAACACAGTAAAAATTTAATTCCGGCCACACCGGGGCTCGGAATCGCACGCCGTCTGAAGGCGCTACTCTGGAATAATATCAAGAATAAGTCTTTCTCATAAAAACAAGTTTCTTACATCATTCACTCCTTCACGCTTTTCATCCACGAAAAGCAAAACCAGTGAACAACTCAGGGTACTAAGCTCGCACCTGGCTCTCCCGTTCCCAGAAGAACTCTTGCACAGTTCTGCATTACTACACACATACCAAAGGATTTGATCTGTTCACATGAGGTTTTCCCTCACTGATAACATGCATACGAGAACACACACTCTTTTCGGGTGAGTCACGTGGGAGATGTCATGCACCCACTCCCAACCTTGGGGTTAGGGAAAGGCGGTAGGGAACCTCTCCCTCCCTTCGCACGGTCTCAAATAGACCGAAGGCCCTCGGGGATAGCTTACCTCCCCGGCCAAACCCCTATGTTGCACGCCATGAATAGAATAATCGTTTAGACCTGGGACAAAGCTCGGTGATTCCCTCCTTCAGAATATCCATATAGTAAGGCATCCAAGGTTATCTGATCACACAAGGTTTCACAGTCGATGTCCCACACCCAAGACTCTCTTACATGCTCGAAAAGTAAGTGAGTCAACACCATTGACTAACAGAAAAAGGTCCTATTCCTTCTACATTTTCGGCATAGGGTTACATTGACGCCTTGCATCACCCTGGTAACAACTCAAGCAAGGAGCATGGAGAAAAATCATTTCACATGCAGAGTCTAACAATTCTACTACAAAAAGTAGAAGAGTCATAGAGGGTACCTTTTATCACCTCATGCTCTGCAGGATCATAGACATCCAAAGCTCACAGCTATTTGTGTTCCCAACTGTCAGCTCCCGGAGCCTGACGTGGACTGCCTAGTGTTGATGGGAAGACCTCGTAAAGTCATCCCCCCCACTACTAGCTCCTCCTGCTCCTCTGCTAGCACCACCTCTCTGGGTAACACTCCGATCACTGTGCTGCGTCTATCGTGGTGGTGCACCTACTGCCTGCCCGATATTCTCAGTTTGCCTAGTTGGGAAGTCTAGCGCCAGGTGACCTCGCCCATCACAAACATAGCATCGGTGCTCTCTGGGCCACACTGGTGCCCTCCGGCGCTAATGTGGTGTATGAACATGCCCCTATGTCCGGTTATCAGAAAGCCACCTGCATCGATGTTCTGCTTTCCGAAGCCCGCTAGCGTCGGCAGACGTCTCGACTTTGTCGAGGATACTGCCACCACCAACTGTTGAATCTGACATGAATCTCTCTTCCACCAGCACTTGATCTAGCACCTCGACATATGTGGAAATTCCCAAGGATACTATGACAGCATGAATCACTCTGCAGAGACCCCGCTCAAACTCCCTCTCTCGGGAGTTTCCTTCATGGACCGTGTCTGGGTAAAAGCGTGCACAGTCTGCTAAACAACTCGTGTACTCAGCCACTATCATCCCTCCCTGCTGAAACTGCATGACCTCTTGAATTCAAATGGAGTGTATGTAGGAGGTAAAAAACTCCTCACGAAACAACAACTGAAAGTTTTTCCACGAAAGCGAAGACTCGTCAAGAAACTGAGTCACCAGACTCCACCAATGCCAAGCTGCTCCACAGAAAAGGTTGGTGGCCAAATCCACCATAAGATCTGTCGGCGTCTTCACAAGACTAAAGAGGAAAACCATTGTCTGCAGCCAAGCCTTTTCTGCCTAAGGGTCTGGCTCACCACTGAACCTCAGCTGTCTCTACTTCTAGAACTCACGGAGTGCGCTCAACCTGCGCTCAATCTCAGTCTGCTCTACTGGAGCTGTCTGCTGCTCAACAGGTGGGGGTGTTGTTACCATCCCACACGGAGAAAGGGGCTTGCATGATGGGTCCTGGACTGAGGCCTCGTAGCTCACAGGGTCATCATCACGAACCAAAGCTAGTTTCCTAGCTGGCTTTCTTTGTAGAGACATCCACGATTTTAACAAAGAGTGTCGCGGTCAGATGAGCTTATATGTATTTAACAGTCACCACAATGGGGAGCTTACTCAAGAAGGATAGTCAAGTCTCAATCCTATGTGATGCACAAACCAATTTTCCCTGCAACGAGTGTCTCAGCATGTCGAGTCGACAAGCGTGTTATCAGGGTCTTGGTGAATAGATATGTCGGCCGCTGCACCATCACTGGACTCCCTGGCCTGAGAGATGCTCTCTATACAAGTTAACAATGTTGACATAAATCCCAAAAAATTCCTTTTTAGGGACGTCCGATCATCGTTCCAAGGAACAAACCACCTTTGATACCACATTGTCACGACCCGACCCTACCCGGGCTCGAGCCTCAACTACCCAAAGCCCGCCTCCATAGGCTATGGGATGGCGACCAACGCCGAAGGCATAATAACTCGGGGAGGCCTTTTCCTAAGTACATATATACACACACACATCCCACTCAATGAAGAGGTGCATATTAAAAGAAAATACAAGTAAATTAAAGTGCAAATGCTATATATATAATCCACAAAAGTGCATCGACCTCTAACAGTAAAAATCAAGTGCTGAAAGCAATCTAAAAATAAAAGGGGAAAAACACACGCCCAACCAGAAAAGTGCCAAAACTAGGCAACATGTGAACAGCTGGAAGGGTCCCCCACCTGGAACCCGACTACAACCACCGCACGTGGTCCAAGCTCCAGATCTCCTAAGCTCCTCTGACGTCACGACCAACCTGTCCGTCATCTCCAAGGGCACACCAATTACAGGGAAATCCCAAGTAGGGGTGAGTATAAAAATACTCAGTAGTATACCCCGAAGGCTTGGGGGAGCAACAAAGGAGGTACCGAAGGGTGAGTAGTAGATCTAACATGGTAAAGTAATGGAGTACAACAAAGATTATAGAAAAGTGTACAACAAGGAGTGTAGTAGAGTAACACTAGAGTGTCCAGCTCAACCCAACAAGAGAAATGAGGTATACTCGTCCAAACACAAGGAGTTGGAAACGGTGAGAAGATGAACTTCTCGTCGAGTCTTCACTACCTATATCAGGAGAGTAGACTAGTCCAACCACGAGAAGCTAGACATGGAAAGCACGTGGCATACCCCATGCATCTTCGCCTCTCCTGGAAGTAGAGTAACCAAAACCCAAGAAGTGGGTACTGGAATAAGGTATATAAATATTCATATGCTCAATCAAGAAGCCCGAACAAGATCGTAAGGGGATCTCCATCCCATAGCTTAGCCTAAGAAAGTGAGTAGCCTACACTCCCAGAAGAAAACACCATCAATGCCTAGAATTCCGCACGTCTTCCCTGAACTGCAAGTCAAGGGGATCATATCACCGCACCTTGACACTATCCTCTTTGGGCGACACTAACTCGCCCACATGGTTTTGGGTCATGTCACAAGGATGCATCTCGGTGGGGAAAGAGCCCCTCGTACTTGAGAGTTCTGGGGTAAGTCAAAGCACACATCATTACTGCCCCGCAGTCGAGAGGTCTTCTCAAAGTCAATTTGTGACATCACTGACCCATACAAACAAGGGTCCTGCTCCAGTAGTCACAGAGTAAAGCCACAGACTAGCCTAGTTGAATGGACTGAGTCTGAAATTCCAATGGGTGTCCCAATGTCCATCCCCGTTAGAGGGAAATTCATAATAACATATCGGGTGACCCACTGCCCATCCCTGCTGGAGGGTAAACCCTAATACATCATCAGGAGACCCACTGCCCAGCCCTGCTGGAGGGTAGACCTAGAATAAGTCGACAAGTGACCCACTGCCTAGCCCTGGTGGAGGGTAGACCCTCAAGAGTCATCGGGGGACCCACTGCCCAGTCTCTACTGGAGGGTAAACCCAAAGAGGATGTCGGGTGACACACTACCTAGTCTTTGCTGGAGGGTAAACCCTAAGAGGTCATCGGGTGACCCACTGCCCTGTCTCTGGTGGATGGTAAACCTTAGAAGTCAGTGAGAAACCCACTGCCAAGTCTCTATTGGAGGGTAAACCCAAAAAAGTCGAGGAGCAACCCACTTCCCAGTCTCTACTGGTGGGTAAACCCGAAACTGCTCTGGCCATCCCTACTAGATGGTACATCACTGGCCAACAGAACTCAGAGTGGGTATCGTGGAACCACCCAACTGCATAACAAAACCAAGGGAAACCACTAAACCCTACTGGTCTAAACCATCATGAACAGAAGGACCCTCTATGTCGGGAGCGGTCAAAGGTACATAAAGCAGAACACGGAAAGTACAAGGGGCCCACACGACATGTGTCCCTAGCTCATCTCTCAACCTAGAACAAACATTCTCATGCACATAATACATCATGTACATCTAAGCATTCCCATGTACTCCCAGAGTATACCACATCTCTAGCCGAAAGGCTATCATGCACACGACACCCAATGTCCACGTGAAGGGTGAAAACGTAATTCTCCAACCTGCTTCCTCTATGACCATAGCATGACCAACCACATCTCTTAAAACATAAGCTCCACTCACACGGGAGTGAATGTGATCACACGCCAAGGTTTCTCTTCCGAACACAGCAAGAAGAACCTCCACCGGAGCACCTTTCATTATTCCACATTTAATAAGATATCGTAAGAGGCTCCGCTCACCTGAACAAATTACACTATAGTAGTCCTCATGGAAAAACATGCGATATAGACTACTTACTTGCCTCAAATCGATATCCGACGTAAAAGTCATCTAACACCGCTTTACGCCTGAACGACATCTCGTGTACCCGAGCCTTGGCCCCAAAAGCAGTCGGCTGCATCACACCATTGCGATCCCCTCAGGAAAACGCGTCAAAAGGACTACTCACTTGAGTGGAATGGATTTCCGGAGAAATAGATGCATTCTGGCACACCGCACACGAGTGGTGCTACATGGGACCCGCATCCCAGTCCCAAAGCACAACAAACGGATCGCACCGTTGCAATCCTCTCAAAAAAGTTCACAAGATTGACTATTCACTTGTCCAAATCGGACACCCGGTGAAGAAGATGGAAAACACCGCCAACTCCCAAACCAGGCCTCGTGGGGCCCACACTAACTTGCGGAATTAAAGAGGGAAAATTACGCCATTTCAATTCCTTCGGGAAAACACCCAAAATCGACTACTCGCACGCCTGGAATGGACGTCCAATGAAAAAGTTGCTAAACACTGCTCGTAGCTTAAAAGACGGGCCGTGGGGCCCACGTATCAACTCCGTCTTCGATGCTTGAAAACCCTCTAAAAATTTCCGCCTCGACACCAGGGTCGCAACGCCGCTGACGGCGCTCAAAAAGGACTCTGGATGTGTATGTGCCGCCCAAAACTAGAATCCCGGGAAAAATGCTAAACCACTTAGCATACGCATCGTGCCACCAAGGCCCCATATCGGGATTTAAAAATCCCCAAGACCCTTTTAAAAGCTCTGTCTCGACCCAAGGATCATGTGTCCACTGACAATACACAATTCGGACATCCGTTTTAGGAGCTATGTGAATTCAAACATCGATGGACGCCAAAGAGGGTGGATCGGGCCGGTTCGGCCAGTCCACAACTTCTGCACCGGACAGGTCCGCGGCCGGTTCTCCATGGTCCACGGCCCAGCGACGCGGACCACGGTCTACTCCCCTCGAACCGGTCTATCCGGTCCCATCTTCCAGGCGGACCCGCAAAGTGCGTGTCCTGGTCACCTCTTGGGGTCGCACGACCCCAGTTCCTCGCCTCCACCGGCCGGCGCAGTCGGCCGGCCTTCCAAGCCGCCTACACGAGACGCTCGCGCTAACCGCTAAATTCCAGATGCCCCGCCGCCGTATCAGAAGCCAGACAGCAGCATGCCGCCACCGGAGCTCCGCCTTGCCACCGCTGGAACCCCCCCAAAACCGGATGAAAAAACTCCAAAACCGCCGGAAAACATCAAAACCCACGAACTTCGCCAAACGTTGGCGAACACGTCAGGACTTGCTTTTAAATCAGAAAAGTGATTTGGGGAGCTCGGATCAGCCTCATAGCAACCATAGCCTTCGCTCAAAAATCCGACAGCATAACGACACTAGAATTGGGATTCAAAGAGGGGTTCAAAAATTAAAAACTGAAAACAACGACTGCCTACCTACGAGGGCGTAGCCCAGAGCTTCGCCACACGTTCCCCTACCGCTCCCACTGCTCGACGCCACCTTGATATGAGGAGGGTGTTTGATAGGGTAGGGTTGAGGGTGAGGGGGTTTCTCCAGGGGTAATGATGATGGGGGGAGAGGAAGAGAATAGTTAATTAATTAAACCCTTTTTAATTAAAAACTCAACCCCCGAAAACACCCGCGTCCAAAACCCCCGACGCGGTAAAGATTAACCTTCCCCTAGGGTAAACACCACCTCCAAATCACAACGGAAATCTCATAATTTCAATACGAGGCTCCGTTCAAAAGTTATTTAACTCAACGCCTGAGGCCGCCAAATTACAAAAACGCCCCTGCGGCCATTTTTCAGAGAAGGCACACGCCCGCGAAACTTATACCCCACCTAGGGTAAATGGCATGCTACGAACTCAACGGTGCCCTCATTTTTTCCATTAGAGAACCCATTTAAGATATACTTGGGTTTAACCATTAAACGAATAAATTAATTATTTTAATTATCCGTTTAACGTTCTGTTAACGGGCGAGGGGTCCAAACGTCCCGCGCTGACATGTTTTATGTCATTCCTAGGGTAAACACCCCATTTCAGACCCATCTGTACACTCATATTTCTGATCCTGATCACCGTTTAGGATTTATCCCATTTATTTGGCATGTCTAGTGTGAACACACTAAAAATTTAATTCCAGCCACACCGGGGCTCGGAATCACACGCCATCTGAAGGCGCTGCTCTTGAATAATATCAAGAATATTCCAAAGTCTTTAGCAGCAAAACCGGGTTCTTACATAGTGTTATATCCCCAATCCAATGGTGGATGGGGTTTATTACTTTGAAAACACCACTTATTATTTCTTCTATCATATATTCATATATTATAGGAATGATAACCTCTAAAAAAATAAAAATATCCCCAACCCCTAGATAAGTTGATAGAGATTACATGAGATCAAGAGGAGGGACAAAAATATATGGGCACTCCCTATTTTATTCAGCTGGAGGACTATAATTCACTAGTGGTGTAGATAGATTAATAGAAAGTGTCTTTTCTTATTATTTAAGTTCATCAAATGATCCCTCAGGGACATATTCATTTGTTCCATCATCCTCATTCAAACTTGTGTATATCTCGATTGTCTCCTCCATTTTCTCCTCAACACAAGTATATTATTCATCTTCATCAATTTGGGTAGTAAATCTTCATTTTTTCACATCCACCACACTAATATATTGAGGATATTTAGTATTAAAAAATTTCATTCTTCCTATATTTTTTTTTCATCCATGAGTCTTTATCTTCTTCAACATTAGTGGCCAAAAATGCAATCATATTGTTTTATTTTTGGATAACTAAGAAATTCCCTTGAAAAATCAATGCATTTTTCCGATTTTCATATTCAATGTCTATTCCCTACTAGGATAACCATAAAAGTAATAAATAGAACAATAATTATTTTAATTAACATAAAAATCAATTTTGGCATATGAAATCAATGATTTCCATGGAAATTATTTTTTTTATTGAATTTTTCTATTTTTTATTGTATTTTTAAAACAATTTTAACAAGCTATTGGACTCCCTAGAATCAGAACCAAATTTATAGTAGTAGTTTTTTCAAAAAACACTATTCAATTAAATTCTTATTTTACTATGAATTCACCATAGTGGTGCAACCTATGGTCAATCAAAAGGAGGACTCTTACAAATTTTTTTTCTATTATTAATATTTATTTTATAACTTATATAAAACTATTAGACTAATATAAATGTGGAGTATTGAAAATATATATGAAATATAAATATAATATACATATATGTATAAATATGAAAATAATGGAATGAATTTGGATAATCTACACAAAGAGGTCAGCAAAAGAAAACCATTTTTTTCAGGGTTGATAATGGCATTATCATAGTTATTACAAATATCTATCAATGTATTACTCAGGGTTAGGATCAAGACCTGTCAATCCACACCATCCTATTTTAATGGTAATACCCTACATAAATACCTCTAAATTTATTACTAATCACTTCCAAATAAATACTCAATAAAACCTCCACGGATTGAATGAATTGTTTATCAATGAGAAAGAAAATGAGTGATCAAGGAGAAAGAAGAATATAGTTGATAATGTGAGGTGATCACTCTGGAAAATAATTATAAACACTACTGAATTACTATTATAACACATTATAAAACATAAAATCACTATAAAATCAAATTCATCCATTTCACCCTCCAACAGCAGTGAGAACTTTCTTTCGAATATCATGGATATGAAAGAATAACAGTAGGAGAAACAAAAAATAGAAGAAACAAATCATATAAGAAGAAGAGGATCTAAAATAAAATAAATTAAAATTATTAAGAACATTTATATTAAAAAACCACCACCTTTTCCACCACAAAATAAATCCTTCCGTATGGGATGTGAGACACCTTGTTTAGGGAAGAATGAGAAATTTTTACTCTATAATTCAACCTCCTAAAGAATGCACGTGTGTGGCCCATTAAATAAATGAATATAGGAAAGCATCCTTTATAATAGTTTTTAAATTTTTTCTCTCAACTTCACCCACAAATGTTCTTATTGATTATAGAATTTATGAATGAGTTATTACTATTTTACATAGGAATATTTAATCCATAAATGTGACTGTTCTTATTCCAATTCTCCAACATCCCATGAATTAATGGCCTTGAATCCAATCTAATAATGACAAGAAAAATTAAATAATGTTTTCCCAAATCTAATTATATATATCCTTTCCATATATAATCCCTGTTTCGGATTCCCACTTTGATATATAAACTCATCTTTTAAATCGCTTATATCTATGCACTATTTTAGATGCCCAAATTATGAGTTAGTTTTCGGACTCCAAAAATGGATTGAGCTTTGGATCCAAAAATTTTAAACAAAGAACAACATGTCATAAATCCTACAAAAAATTTCACAATTTGAATTATAATATAAAAGAGTATAGTCGAAAAACAAAAAAATTAAATCATTTAATTTCAAAAAGTATGCCATTTTTATAAGTTAGCTCAGAATTCCACTAAAACAAAATAATTAAAAAATTGTACATAAATAACACTAGGGTGGGTTTATAAACATTTAATTGTTGTAAAAAAATAATTGAAAATTTTATCTTCATCACGTATCCCTAAAATGTGTGGATGAGATATTTTATGACCTATATCCATTATTTTTCTATTTATGAGCCACTTTCCTTTTAAAATTTGATATCTTACACATTAATGAATGGGTATATGGGAGTTTTTTACTCAATGTAAACTATAAAACTTACTATAATCTACCCAAATCAAAAAACACCTTTCTTTCAATTACATTGTTTTATGGTTAGACGATTAACGGTATCAATGAAATGATCCAATTGGTGCTGGGTAGTCCATCGTTTTTAACACATAAATGGGTGGAATAGTTAAATTATTTCACATTGAGTTCACCATTTTTATCATTCATATAAACACCCAAAGGATACTACAACAATATCTCAATAGAGAACATATTTCTAAAGGAAGGTGGTCGTTTAAGGTTTTAGACCCAAGGATTCATAGGAACTCCCATTTGTTGAGGGGATGGGAGGTTAGTCCCATTGAATTATTTTATAGAGAATTATTACATAAACTGAGACTCTCTTATTGATATAATATATGTCCAATAATCTCTTGGTAATAATGATTCAATACCCATTCGGTAACAAAATGATCACATGTTTAATACCTCTATGTGTAAATGTGTAATGTATTAATGAGACTATCAATATGTTTTATAGGTTCTTTATTTATTTCCCAATATTTCTTATCAATGTCTAGAGGCTTATATGATGAACCCATATGACTAATAACTCTAAATACTACTTCTCTCTATATAGGTGATTAATATTTTAATTATGAGATTTAACCTTTGTGAGATGTCCTTTTTATCCTAATTATAATAGGAATTAAAACCCCCATAATTTGTTTCATAAAAGTATTTTAACATCATACAAAAAGGAAATATATGAGGGATATATGGTTATTGGTATTTTTCTCAAGCAATAGGAGTGAATAATTTTTTTCCTATTATGATGGAACCGTAGTCTAAATAGTTGTATCATTACCTTTGGATAAACATTGAGGTGGATTCCCTTTTATAGTAGAAGTCATATTGGGCCGCTAATTGGGTCTGACACACTATGGTTTCTAGGGATGGAAAATATTCCTGATGTGAATTATATGATCATTGAAAATACCTATGGCCATGTTATCCTTGCTTTGTGTGAGAAACAATGGATAACATGTGATCTATATCATTGTATATAGATGTGAGACTTATGAATTTGGGTTACACTAATGGGTTGTTTGATATAGATCTTGGGTCTATAGAATGCGTCCTATTTATCCTGTTTATAGTAGGAATCAGTGTCATCATATTTTAGTTGGCTTATCAATATAGTAATGGATTAAGTAGGGAGATGAACCTATATAAGAGTTTGGGTCTCATGGGTTTGAATGTCGAAGACATGGAGGCACATAATGTTATGTGTTTCACCATTGGAGCTTGGGACTTCGAAATGTGTCATATTTATACTATTTTGGTAGGAATTAGAGTTCTAATAGTTCATTTATCTCCTTAATCCATTATTGAATGAATTGGAATGATAAAAATATGTTTGAGATTGGGTCCCAAGGGTTACAATGTCAAACATATGTTGGGACCTACACCTAGGTAAATTCCTAATAGAGATCTAGCCTTATAAAAGTGCCCTATGTATACTATTTGGAATAGAATAATGTTTTTATTGTTTTGTTGGGGGAATTTCTAAATATGTCCCCAAGACAAGGTTACCACAACCTAGGACCTGTGGGTAACATTTCCTACATGTTTTCAAGATATGTCTTGATTTTCTTCCTAACATGTATTATGATGTATGGAAATGTCCTATGAAAATCCCATGATCCATATGACTTGTACAGTGGATGTCAAATTTTTTGTATTTAACTTATAGAGAATATATCATTACCTACCTAACATATATGAAGGAAATCACATGATCTATATAGTCTGTATAAGATTCTATCATCTGATAAACATATAAATTATTAGAGGATGTCACATGATCTAGTTGGCAAGCCTAACTTTGGTGGCATGTTTTGGTGCCTTTTAATGACTTTATTAAAATGTTTTAATGGGGCCACATGACTTTATCAACATATTCTTATGGAATGATGGTATTTGATTTATATTTCAAAAGGGCATAACATCATTTTGATGGCATGTATTGGAACTACCACGGGACTTGGTAGACATATCTGGAGGGGTTCACAAGACTTCGATGGCATGTTTGGAAGGTGTAACATAGCTTGGAGGAGATGGGTGGAGGACTTCATATAACCTTGGTGACATGTCAAAAGAACTCTGAAAGACATGGTTGGCATTCCCTAATGTCGCCGCATGACTTGCCTGACACGTATGGAGGACTTCTCAACACATAGTTGACATGTCTAGAGGAATTTTCAACACATGGTTTACATGTCTAAAGGATATTGTATGATTGGGTTAACATTTCTAGTGGCTATTAGTTGACATGGGTGACATTCCAGGGTGTTTTCACATGGTATGGGTATGTCACACAAAGCACATGAAGATTAGTATATACGTCTACTTATAAGTATTCCAATTTTCCAGTATTAGTCTTTATTGAATATGTTCTTCAAGATTTTCAATCATGTTATTATTTAGGTTTTTAGTGAATAATTTGACTTGAATAATGTCCTTATAATAATCTATTTGGCTCATCATAAGTCATTCATGTGTTCTATAATGTTCTCACATGATGAACATATTCATGCCTCATGATACCTTAGGTCATTCCATGGATATTACCAGGATTAATTCCCTTGAAATCATGATACATTTCACTATGAGAGCTCTATTCCTGGACTACCATGTAGTAGTCACCATTATGTTGGTGAATATTTTTCTTTTTCTTATATTGGTGGAATTTATAGGACATTCCACCCTGATTATAAATCTTTTTGTATGACTCATATATCACATATACGAGACAATGTTGGTGGATGGAGTTTTTCGTTGTGTGATTCACATGATCTTACCGTGGGTTCTCAAATGAACCACATAATGGTAGAAACCAAGAGAATGTTATAACATCACCATGTTAATTAGAACTCTTCCAGTCAAATAGAGTTCACATAACCATTTTGGTGTGTCCAATGGCCATTTCCCCCATTTAGTTGACATGTACGGATGCCTTCATGAGATATAGATTCCTAAGAAAAGGTCTTTCATGTGATGGAGGAATACATATCATGGGTTTTTTGGGAGACTAAGATAGCTCAAAATAGGATGTGAACAAGATATATATGACTTGTCTGAGGCGTCTCGCAAAATCACACTTGCTTATTGAATGTTCATCATGAGACTGATCTAGATTATCAAAGGGGTATCATGTAATCAATGGTAATAACCAAGGATACATAAACCCTTCCATGTGAATATCAACATATCTTCACATTATGGGAGGATTCCTCTCTAGAAGAATGTATTTTTCCTCTGTATTTTAGAAGGGTAGGGGATTTCGTGACATTGTGCATGCGATGTTATATAAGTCCACTCAACTTCTAAATGATGCATCACATAATAAATTCTATATCTATTGATGGTGTGAAAGAATTATAATGGAAAATCCCTCTACCCTTCTTCCGATACCGAATAGTATTACACAATCGAATTTATTTTTTTGATGTCATTCTCATGATAAAGGAGAAACACTAACATATTCCATTATGACAAGATAGACATACCTCCATGGATTATTAATAATTGAATGATCAGGTAACATGAATATCAATGTAAAATTATATAACATGAAGCTTCCTCCTTTTTTTAACTTTATTTTTTAAATAGTTTTGGGTGATTGTTAGGAATCTATTGATTATCAAGTCACATGATCAGAAGAATAGATCTAGAAGCCTCTGCATGATAATCAATGCTTGTATGGAGACCCCATATACAATATGATGGCTTCTACTAGGGGATTCAAATGATAATATAAAGATCATATAAACACATGATCCATCTTCATGACATTCTGATGGTCCCCTAATCACATTAACTTTTGAATATTACACGATTCATATGATTTGACTCTCTTCCATTACATTGTTTTTTGGAGAAAATAATATCAATGATTTGGGTATTTAATACATTAATGATTTTTTAGTATCTCATTTTGTGATTTTCAACATATCCCCCCCTCCAAGATTGATATTTGAAGGGAAATAGACTCAATTTGGAGGAATTTAAATTTTTTTCGGAGTCTTTAGGGATTCCCATGATCAGTGACCCATGTGATGTTTTTCCTCCAAGTTAACTTATGGTATTCCATGTTATTTCATATAAATCATGGTGAGTTGTGGATCATTTCACTGATGACCTTGAATTATAAAGATTTATTGATTTCTTAAATTATAAAATTCTTTCGAAATACCACATCACAAGACCCCTTTCACAAGTTCTCCTCGAAATAAGTGATCAGAAAACCGTTTTCAAAATACTTCATTTGGAAAACTATACCATAGTATACACTCACTAGATATGATTATGTTATTTTATTTTCCTCAAAAATTTCTTAGAGAAACCATAAATAAACTCTCAATAATTTTCTTGAAATGTTACCAATATACTTGGACGTATGGTTTTCTAAGAATCTTCTCATGATCTTCAAAATATATCACATGATCACTTAGTCATCATGTGTTTTAAGAGACCATATTAGGGCCACATGATCTTGAGACATTGGGTAGATCCCATGTTTTTATGATGCTCAATGTCTCATGTGACTCACATGATGCCCCATGGGTCATGTGCTTCGTAATACCCATATTACGTATTGTGATTCACCTATGGGTCATGTGATTATTGACATCTGTATTATGTCACATGACCGTGAATCCCATAATGATTCTTGTTATTTTCATTATTATTCTAGAGTCATAATTTTTTTCCCACATATGATATATGATTCTTGGTTTTATATTTGTGGATTCATGTTCCCATACATATTCCACTGCATGCTGCCTGAGGGACATGACTTTTGGGAATCAAAATGTTGAACCTTAGTATCATGTGAACTCTATAAAACATAATTAAATATTCTTTTACCATCAAATAATTAGAGATATCCCTTTTCCCACTGACATCTTTCATATATAATCGTACTACTGGATGATGTCTCCATTCCCACGATTGACTATAATCATCTATCTTTATGATTATCAACATCGCATGATTATATAAAAATTAGGATTTCCAATGGTATTACATTGGTTATGGTATAGTATTAGGAGTTTTTATATATGTTTTTGAACTCCCCTTAGGGTTCAAACATCCATGAATTCACCCGTCTACAAATTTTCCAAAGTTATTCGATCATAATCAACATCTCCATGAATAATATGAGAGGTGACTAGAGTTCCAAATGGGACATATGACCTAGTGGAAATTTTTATAATTAATGGGAATAGAAAATATAGGTTATAGAGAGACACTCATAATTTTCTAACCAGTAGCACACTATTCACCTTTTACAGAAAACATGGATTTATCGGTTCATTATCTATTTTTAGTCAGATATTCTTACTGAATTTATTAGTCATTGGTTCCTTGGAACTAATACCTTTAATATAACCCACTATTATGTAGGGATCAACCACTTGGAAAATTCCTAGTTAGGAGGGATATATCAACTTGGGGAGACATATGATGAGTCACCTTCTACCATGTATGTTTGGGACAACCAAATAAAATATCCATCATTTTCTAGGGAAATTCCTATAGTTGTGAAACAGAGTTAAAAATGGAGAAAAAACTATTCCATATTTCCCCCTTGATTTACTGGATCAATATATTTCTATTTCATATAATAATTCATCCAAATACCCTACAGCCCCATCTGTTGTATTCCTTATTGGTCCAAAACAGAAAAAGATCATACCTTGAAATCAATGATGTTGAAGAGAATACCATATGGGGACACTAGTAGACAATGTAGATACCCTGAAGTCATTGGATGGTTGGATTTTAAACAATGATTCTGAACTGATGGATTTTTTTGATTAAGGGTACATGGGTTGGAGTTCGAGTTGGAAAATTGATGATAGAAGCTCAATTATTATAGGGGAGGAATATTAATCTATTTGTAACAAACCATTCCCACCTTTACCAACACTTGGGTGATATCCAACAAGGAAATATCTCTTACAGGATTGGAAACCCATTAGAGTTCTTATTCAGCTAGATAAGAGATAATTTATACTATAACAAATACCAAAACACTACAAGGATACCTAATAATTTATTTCACCTTGGTGTTTTTGAAACATTCTAGGGTTTATTTGATGCTTCTTGGACCCAATGATGTAATTTAGAGGTCGATATATTCTATTCAATTTAATTTTAGGCATGATTTAAATCTGAATGGGCTAACTGTTGATAATGATAGTGGGTCTCTCGATGAACAATCATATAAAATCTCACATCATCATGAGGTTCTCACAGTCTATATAGATGAGCTAATTATTTCAAATAAATATACCATTTATAGGTATTATCACTGAATTGGTTTCATCCATAGGGTTTATCATCTTCATTCTACTAGCATATGGGGGTAATGAAATCTTGGGATTATCCGCAAATTTTGGATTATATTATAGTGTGAAGAAAAAATGCTGATATTACCCTTCCATCTATTGGAACCTATTAATTACTATAATACTTTTATTATGAGGCATAGGTGGAATCATTCCTAGGTTGTGTTCTGTAAATATTGGTCCATAAGGTGGATAAACAATGTGATTTACTGGCCACCTTATCTATAGAAATAATTAACATGGCTCAAGACTTTGGAGATCCTTCAAGGAAGCATCCACATCACACTAATGAACATCCCATTAATGGTGAAGCATTTTTTTAATATATTGTTTTATTAGAACCAAATGATAATGATTCATTTGATAGAACAACACATGGAGCATCCTCTATTGCTTCTTCGTCATCTCATACAATCATTCCCCCTAAAGTAAACCCTGACCTAATAGTTGTGGAGGATCAAGCATGCCATGGTATAATCGGGCAGTATATTTACATGTTAATCAATGAGATTCCAATAGAACTATTTCATTACCATGAGTAATTCATTCACATACTCTTTCATGATTTGGGGGTAAGAGGATTTTACCTCCTCCCATTATATGATATCATGTTCTAAATCATCCTAAACTAAAAAACAACTGAATAGTGAGAAAGAAATTCATAGTTTTATGATGAATATTCTCTATACCAGTCACTAATTGTAGTTTCAGATACATTTAAATAGACATTCCACATATAATCTTAAATACCTACTCAAATGGGCCCCTTGATAGCAAAAATAGAAGAATATTATGCAGACAAAGCTGTCACTAGATCCTATATTCTGACATCATCGTTTATATCACGGACTATTCAAAATGTTCTAAATAGTAATATTTTTTATTGATAATCCTCCTCATAATTTTGAGGAATTAGATTCAAAGATAACATCACGTTATCATTCCATTAATAGTTCATTCCATACTCTGGCTGATAAGAAAAATTCGGCTGATTGAATCTTACTGTATTCTATTTTCTAATGTTTTTTGTTTTGAGAGAATCTTTGTAAAGGGTCAGAAATGTGGAAACTTCTCCTTTTTTATTTTACAAATGAACATATTCAATTAAAATTATATTTTATGGTCCATATTTTTTTCATTCATGTTGTACATGAAATTTCAGTGATCTGACATTACATAAATCATCAATGATGCCGGTATTATGTTTAAAATCAATTAAAACTAAATTCTTGGATTTGAATGTTTAAATATCCATTGATTTTTATAAATAAAACCTCATGAACTCCCTCTAACATGAGATCCCTCCATAATCTACCGGATTATATTTCTTGATATCACATAATTTATAAGGTTGATTTTTGTAAAATATTATTTGACTAGGGAGAGAATGCTCTAATTTATTCCTATTTCAATGGAGTTAGTGAGATATATTAAAAATTTATAAGACAAATTGATGTTCCTTATGAGATTTATAAATTGTTTAATTTCCCAATTTAATTCTATTATATATATAGGGGATGGATTAGTGGGAATTGACTCGAATTTTTCTTAGGCCACCCTCTTACATGTTTTTTCATAATGGGTTTTGTGGCTTTTCAATTTATGAGTTCTCAATATTTCATGGATCAAACAAATTACTCATCGAGTAATAAGATAATTGAATTATTCCTAGGATTCCCTTATCTGATTTTCAAACTGGAAAGTATTATTTCACTTTGAGATAACGTTTTTTAGGTCATACAAACTAGACCATTATGTGATGTATTTTAAGGAACTCTGTCTTTGAATTTATACTACAGGTAATAAACAATTCATGCATTAAGAATATTTTTTTAAAGTTATGTGGTAATGATATCTAGAATGTAGTATAACATCATATTGTATGGATTTATTCCCTGTATTTTAATGTCATGTAGTAAGGACATCTTCAATGCAGTTTAACGTCATTGGGTATGGATGTAATCCTTGAAGTTTAATTCCATACTGTAAGGAAGTATTTCATGATGTTTTACACCACCTTATAAATATGTAAATATGATATGCAGTTTAAATTTGTTCTTCTAGGACATGACTAGTGAATATGGGATGGGTCAGACATAATGGGGATCACCCAAAACATCAATAGGTGATGAGTTCTTCTCTAAAATTTACAAGGCTTGTGGGGATTGTTATTTCTTTCCTAAAAGGTTGAAATGCCTCTAGTTTTTATGTAAATGAATTTATGTGTCTCTAATATGGTCAAATAGAGTTGTCCATACTCTTTTACCTAGGTCATGAAATATTTTTTAGATGGTATTGGTGGATGGTTAAATATTAATGTAGATGGTCCTCTTTGATAGTTCTAATCTGGGGTGAGTAAGTCATAAACCATGATATTGAATCAAAGAATGTGGAAGGAGGTAGACATACATGGGATAACCAAAAAAATCATAAGGTGTTGTTTTCTTCCACATTGTTATTATGGATCATAAGGATCAATGTTCTCCACATGCAATGAGGAGATCACCCTAGTGGGTAGGTTAGAATCCCTGATGCATGACCCCATGGTCCTTACATGCATGATCAAGTAGAGGGGATACCTAATATTTTCCAAGGGCCATGAAATATTTTTGAGGGTTTTTTTATTTTTATGTTTTGTATAGAGAAAATTATAATCCAATGACGGTTTTGAAAACCTAAGGTTTTTAGGTTTTTTTGGAAGAATCTCGCCCCGTGCCAAGTGGTTTCGAGTCGTGTAGCATGGTAAATCAAAAGGATTCAAAATGGAGTATCTCATTCCTTCTTTGGGATAGGGTAAAATAAATAGGAATGTAATATCAATGATTTCAAAGTTTATTTAATAGTTTTTTTATAGGGGTTGAAAATAATTGTCCAAAATTCTCAGGTCCTGAGTAATGATATTAGACAATCATTACTTAGATGAGTTAGAACAGCCAAAGATATTGATCTCTTCAAAGGTGATTGTAACACCCGAGACTTTTATGAGAAATATTTTTTTATGTTGTATAAATCATCAAAGGGATCTTCCACTACACACAACACTAGCTTGGATTTCTTTACACGCAATCGCGACCTTCCTCGATAGCTTGCGTTGTACGGAATACCGAGTTTCAGTAAACAACGATATGCTATTAAAATATTATTAAAACTAACTGTTATGAATAGTTATACCCACTTTTTAAAATCTTGTAATTTTATTTTTCAAAAAGGACTTCATTTTTGGATTCGGAATATTAAAATTATCCTAGGGTGAAATTTTGGTATTTTTCTGAAAACTTTCAATTTTTGATGAATTGTGAAAACACTGGGTTACTATTTAAAAACCGGCTTTTTATTTAAATAATTATTTATTTTATTTAAATTTATCTTAGGTAAAAATTGATTCATAATACCTTTATTAAGATCAAATTAATTCATTGGATTCATTTTATAATAATTTTAGATATAAAAAAATTTATTGAACTTTTCACCATCTTTTACCCACCTCCTAGGAGAATTTCCAAATTTACATAAAACATCATTTTACCGCTTTTTTGAATGTAATATTAAAAATCCGAGAGACAATGTTGATGTCAGTAAGTAAAATGTGGTTCAATGAGATGAAAATAATTTTTGGGGAATAATAACTTTTTTCTTTTATTTATCACGGTTAAAAGTAAATAGGGTAATTAAGGGTAAAAATGATATTATTATTACCCTAAAATAAGTCCTAATTCAATTGTATAAGTTTAATTCGAACAAAAACAACCTTAGGAATAAAATATGACCATTTAGGCCCGCATGGATTAGATTAGGACATTTATTATTAATTTATTTAAAGAAGGGTTAAAATAGTTAAAATCAATGTTTAATAACTAAATCATTTGTAATATAGGGTTATACATAAGATAAAATCGACTAAAAATATTCATTAGAAATCTAAAAATATTTCCTACATAATGGTATTTTATTTGTAATTTTTAGACTTTAAATAATTTAATTTATTTATGACACAATGATGATGCAGTAATTATATTATTAATGAAATATTGACAAAATTGATGTTATAAATACCCAAATAAATGTAATTTGAGACTTTTTATGAATTAAAATAATTTTCTATGTTAATATGACATGTTAGTATTGATTTAATTAACTTTATTTGTGGTAATAATATTATAAATTTATAATTGTTATAAATAATTACTTATGTGTTGTGAATTATCCATAAGTAGATAATTTATGGCATTGTCGACTATATAAATTTCAGATGTTCTATGAATTACAATAATTTTCTAGGTTAATATTACATATTATTACTCATTTAATTAACTTTGTTCGAACTAATCTTTCTATTATAATTTTCACAAAATTCAATTACCAACTATTGCTAAAATTGACATAAAATAGTTTTTAAAACAAATATTATATTATTAATTGTTATTTTATTCCTAAAAATCTAAGGTTCAGCCAAATGACTTAGATAAGGTTATATCAATTAATAATAACCAACTTGGGGTTTGTTTGGCATGTTATGGTATGTTTATTAACCTTATAGTGTAAGAAAACCAAAAGACACGGTAAAAGTTAAATTATCTAACTTCAAGTTAAATCTAAATGGTAAGGTTAAAATAGATACCTGAACTTGTCTAAATTCTATTGGATGAGACGATTTCGACCCATCTCCACCTTTTCTTTGAAATAAATCAATTTGGAGCTATTAAAAACCGAATATGACTGTATAATAAAATACTATTTTTAGTTTTTCCAATGGTGCCCCTCTCCTCCCTTATAAAGGAGAACCTCCTCCCTCTCTTCCTCACACCACTATGAGACTTCAACCTCGGCAAAACCCTGACCAATTATCTTCTACACTTCCCTAGAAACATCCTAAAGGTCCCGGTCTTCTTTAAAGACCAATTTTGGTGCAAAAAGAGGAGGTCTCAAAGAGGCGCTTCAAAGAAGAGGTAATGTCTGTTACTAATTCTTTCAACTTTATTTCTTCTTCCACATCTTCTTATTTTGTTTTTTCATTATGAAGTAATAACATCAGTATCACTTATATACTTAAATGTTATTATAAGTATTAAACAACCCTATTTCACTATCTATCTATCCTACGGAAAACAAAATCACCGCGCGTGCGTACGCACGAAATACCGTCTCCACGCCGTGGTGTAATATATTTTCCACCACCACCATATTTGGATGGGTATAATGGTGTAATGAATATATATATATTATTATTATAAAGTGATATTGATTCTTAAATAGTATACATACACTCCAATACAATTCCACGATCATGGGAATGCTATTATCGCTCGTGAATACGTACGGAATACTGTCTCCACGATGTGATGTGACTCGTTCTACATGATTTTGATTGCATAATGATTACATAAATTAATTGAGAGAATAAATATGACATTTATTACACTAATACCATTCTGTAAATGAGGTATCTATAACCTAAAAAGAATTATAAGAATTTATTCGACAAAACACGCATAAGAAAAAAAAGCAATAAACACACGAATAACAAGTAACAATGAAATATTACTAATAAGAAGCTAAGAATATGACCATATATGATATCATAACAATGATTATGATTCTGGAATAAGTCAATAACATTATTTAAATCATTATACATGATGTTCGGACACTTACGAAGCAAATCTGACCTAAGGTGATGGAAAATCTGGCAAATCTCAATTTTTATCCGAGATTGTTTTTACTTCAGAAATTACTAGGGAATTTTTATCATCCACATCCATGTTTCTTCAATATGTAATATTATTTATATCCTCCTAAAAAATTTAATCCAGTTTTACCCTTCGGTGAGCTTTTAGTAAAGGATATGAAAAGAATCTTTTGTCATTTTTCATACGAGGTATTTTTTGACTTTTCTGACATAAGTACGAGAAGAATGTTTTTCATTAAATTATACGGAATGAATGGATTTTTAAAACATTATTTCCATGAATATTCATTTAAATGTTTTCAAGTTTATTTTTAATCAACTTCATTTTAGTTTAAATTTTTATGACATGTTAAGAAAGGAAAAATGTTTTTGAATTATAAAAGATATTTTCCTCAAGAATGGAGTTCAAGTGTTTTATCAAAATTATTTTCCATCTAATATAATATAGGGTTCTGTTTCTATCCCTATTTTTACATTGTTTTGATTATGTTATGATGTAATTATTTTTATTATGTCTTTTTATCTTATATGGATTATGTTATGATGGCATGATGTTTAAGATTCCCATTTTTATTACATGGGTTATGCAATGATGTATGATTATTTTTGATTTTGTGGCACACATAATAATGGTATCATTATGAGATGGTTGGGACATATATCTCCCTTCAATGAAATGGGTAAAGATTTATATCTCATGATATAGACAAGGCTAGAACGTCAGGTTAAACCGGTTCAGTGAAACAGGACTGAAAAGAGAAGTGAACTCAGTTCAGAAATGGACTTTGTCCGCTAAGATAGTCATGGAAATGAGTCTTGACTACTAAAAAATGTTTCTCTATGATTATGTGTGTATGCAACAAAGTGTAATGTTGTAAGTTATTATTATTGGGATTACATTTCACAACTATGATTTATCCCATGTTATGAAATTATGATATCTTTTGCAGGGTAAGATTTCCAAAATGTTATGTTCTTATGAATATGATGTGGTTGATATTTCTTTTGTTTACCCTTACTGTGCATTTGAGCTCACCATTTTGTATTTTTTCTTTTCCCTAGGTCAGGAAGAATGTTATTAAGTAAGATATTCCAAAAGGGACTCTAGATATGATGAAATAAATGGGAGATAGTGTAGATGCTTTATGAACCATTTTTTTTTGTTTCACAGTTTCTAAAGACACTATACCTAAACGGTACTTTCATGTTTTTCTTATATGTTGTAATAAGTGTGCTTTCAATTTTTAATCAATAACAATGTATGTAAATTATGGTTCGTTATAGTTGGTATCAGTGGAAAGTTATAGTCAACCTTTGGAAACTAGGATGTGAAAGCCTTAGTAAGAACCCTAAGGATTAGTCTAAGCATAGAACACAATCTTAGTGTTTTAGAAATGGCCATGAAAAACCTATGATAAGACCTTATGTGTGAAATTTTATTCTTGAATATGTGTTTTTCCTATTATAATTAGTGTTTCTCACACTATTATTCTTGGTTTCAGTCAATGGTTGGAACCCGAAGGAACCGTGTTAATGCGGAATGCGATGGGAAATGCAATGATTGTCCCCCTGAGCAACCAAATGTTATGGGAGCTGGAATGAAAAATCTTGTAGCCTTGCTCACACAAATTTCTCAATCTATGAATCATGCAGGACTTCTAAACGAGCAAAGGAAAGAGCAACATTCTGTTGAATCCTTCATGAGGCAGCGTCCACCTTCATTCAGCGGGTCTACTGATTCATTAGTTGATGAATAATGGATTAGTACTACTGAAAAGTTATTTTCAGTTCTTCAATGTTCTGAACATGATAAAGTCATCTTAGAAGTGTATCATTTGGATGGAAATGTTTATCAATGGTGGAATCTTTTTAAGGATACGAGGCAAATGGATGAAATTGAGTCCATGGAATCAGACAAGTTCAAGAACTTATTTTTCAATAAGTATTTCCCTCATATTCTTCGAACAAATATGGGGAAGAAGTTTCTTGAACTAAAGCAAAAGGATGATAAATCCGTTTGTACTTATGAAGTAAATTTTAGAAGACTTGCAAGGTAATCTCCTTGTTTTATTATCCAACCTCAGAGTAAGATCGATCAATTCTTTAGTGGTTTAAAACCATGTTTTCGAATGAGGTTATCCATAAGGGACTTCAATAGCTACGAGGAAATCATTCGATGTGCCCTCAAAGTTGAGATGGAGATTGGAGTAACCCATCAGTCATATGGGTTTGATAAGAAGAGGAAAATTCAATTCAAAGGAAAATCTAAATAGCACACTGAAAAGAAGATGAGTTTTCCCTTATGCTCAAAGTGTAGAAAGAAACATGGAGGGAGTTGTCTTAAAGGGACAATTAAATGTTTCAAATGTGTAAAGGAAGGTCATAGGGCATTTGAATGCCGCAATGATGGGAAGAAGATGTCTAGTGATGAGAACAAATAAAAGGCTACACAGAGTGCACCTCATAAACTTCAATGTTATAAGTGAAAGGAAATGGGGAATTATTCTAATCAATTCCCTAATACAAGGGTTGTTGATGATGATTGACGTCAAAAAACTCTTAAGGATTAAGACAAAGGAAAGTCACTTGCAATTTCTATCAACGATGTGGAGTACGATAACAAAGTGGTAAAAGGTACAAATACCATCCACTCTAAAGTAGAAAATGTTTTATTTGATTATGGATCCACCCACTCTTTTATTTCTGAAGAATTTTCTAAGGGTATCACCTTATTACCTCAACAATTGGATGTTGAGTTAGCTGTGACAACCCCTAATGGAACAACAGTCGCATCAAAAGTTTATAATTCTTCCCCGATTGAAGATTGTGGGATAGTTCTTCCTGAAAATCTTGTGATCCTTCCTATAGTGGAATTTGATGTGATTCTTGGAATGGATTGGCTTTCTTTATATGAATCTCATATCAATTTCCAAATAAGGGAAGTCACATTTCATATTCTAGATCAATCTATGATTGTCTATCGATGCAAGGATGAACATAACCTTCCAGTGGTAATTTCTTCCATCTTATGGGTCTTGATTTCACTAAATGAGGGTTATTTATCTCAAATGGTTGGAGAGAAACTCACTATTGAGAATATTTCAATTGTACAAGAGTTTGAAGATGTCTTTCTGGAGGAATTGTCGGGCCTTTCACCAAATAGTGAAGTTCAGTTTTCAATAGAACTCGTACAGGGTGCTTTGCCTATTTAAAAGACACCTTATAGAATGCCACCAATTGAGTTGCAGGAATTGAAGAAGCAACTCCAAGAGAATCTTGATAAGGGATTAATACTCCCTAGTGCGTCACCTTGGGGAGCACCTGTTCTGTTTGTTAAGAAAAAAGTTGGATCAATGAGACTCTGCAATGATTATCGAGAACTTAACAAGATCACTATCAAGAACAAATATCCTCTCTCATGCATTGATGACCTATTTGACCAACTACGTGGATCTCAATACTTTTCCAAGATTGATCTTCGTTCTGGGTATCATCAATTAAGGTTTATAAGGGAGGATATACCAAAGAAGGATTTCCATACATATTATGGACACTATGAATTTATAGTGATGCCATTTGGTCTTACAAATTCCCCTGCTATCTTCATGGATCTGGTGAATAGAGTATTTTGAGACTATCTTGATCAGTTTTTGGTAGTCTTTATAGATGATATTCTTGTCTATTAAAAGATCAAGGAAGAACATGAAGATCACTTGAGAATTATATTGAAGACACTGAGAAAGGAGAAGCATTATAATAAATTTACCAAGTATAAGTTTTGGCTTCAAAAAGTTGCATTTTTGGGTCACATAATCTCAAAAGTGGGGATATCTGTGGATCCATCAAAAACAGAGGTTATCAAATGATGGTCGAGACCAACAACAGTAACTGAGATCCGAAGTTTTCTTGTCTTGGCTGGATATTAACGACGTTTTGTGAAAGATTTTTCAATGTTATCTAACCCACTCACCAAGTTGACTCAGAAAGGAGTTAAGTTTGTTTGGAAGGAAGAATGTGAATAGAATTTCAAGGAGTTGAAAAGAATTTTATCCAGTGCACCTGTAATAACACTTCCTTGTAGTGGAGAAAGGTTTGTGATCTACAGTGATGCATCCAAGAAGGGGTTGGGGTGTGTTCTTATGAAAAATGATATGGTGGTAGCTTATGCCTCACGACAGTTGAAAATCCATGAGCAAAATTAACCAACTAATGATTTGGAGTTAGTTTTGGTAATTGTTCCATTAATTATTTGGAGAAATTATCTTTATGGTGAAAGGTCTGATATTTATACTGATCATAAAAGTTTAAAGTATATTTTCACACAAAAGGAACTGAATATGCGCTAAAGAAGACGGTTGGAGCTGATTATGGATTACGACTGCTCAATTCATTACCACCCTGGGAAAGCAAACAAGGTGTCAGATCCATTAAGTCGACAAGACCATGATAGCTTATCCATGATGAGGATCACAAAAGATCCAATATTTATGGATTTACAAAGGATGGATCTTCGAATTATAATGGAAGGGGAAAAATCGTATCTTTCTCAAATGAATGTTCAACAATCTATACACGTGAGGATTAAAGAGGCACAGAAAGAAGATGTAGAGTTACAAAAGAAGGTGAGAAATGATCCTGAATTCAACATTGATTGTGATAGGATAATAAAGTTCATGAATCGGGTTTGTGTTCCTCCCATCCCAGAATTAAAGAAGGAGCTGCTGGATGAGGCTCATAGTTCTTCATTCTCTATTCATCCTGGAAGCACGAATATGTATAGGGACCTGAAGGAGTACTACTGATGGGATGGCATGAAAAGAGATGTTGTTGAATATGTATCTAGATGCTTGGTTTGTCAGCAAGTTAAAGCTGAGAGACAGAAGTCTAAGGGGATGTTACAACCATTACCCATACCTGAATGGAAATGGGAAAACATCACTATAGACTTTGTCACTAGACTTCCTAAAACATCCAAAGGCGACAATGCTATCTGGGTCATAGGTGATCGTCTTACAAAGTCTGCACACCTCATTGATATTAGAGAGGATTTATCTCTAGATCTTCTTGCCAGGATATATGTAAAGGAAGTGGTAAGATTGAATGGAGTACCACCTTCTATTATATCTGATCAGGATCCGAGGTTTACCTCAAAGTTCTGGAGAATTCTTCATCATACTCTGGATACAGAGTTGAGTTTCAGCAATGCTTATCATCCTCAGACAGACGGTCAGTCTGAGAGGAAAATTCAAACTCTAGAAGACATGTTGAGAGCTTGCTCTATGGATTTCAAAGGTGGTTGGGATCAACACCTACCTGTTGTGGAATTTTCTTATAATAATATCTTTCACTCCAGTATTCATATGGATCCTTATGAAGCTCTCTATGGAAATAAATCCAGGACTCCAACTTGCTGAGATGAAGTTGGGGAAAGAAATCTATTAGGACCTGATCTTGTTGATGAGAAGGAAGAAAATATCCGATCTATTCAGCAACACATAAGAGCAGCTCAGAGTCGACAAAAAAGTTATTCCGACAACCGAAGAAAAGACTTAGAGTTTGAAGTGGATGATAACGTGTTCTTACGAATATCACCTTGGAAGAGAGTAATGATATTTGGAAAGAAGGGAAAGCTGAGCCCTAGGTATATCGGTCCTTTTGAAATACTGGATCGTGTTGGGAAGGTAACTTACCGATTGGAGCTTTCACCGAATCTCTCTCAAGTTCATGATGTGTTCCACGTATCTCTCCTGAGAAAGTACATACCAGATCCTTCACATGTACTCAGCTCATAAGTTGTACCATTGGAACAAGATCTTTCTTATGAAGAACAGCCGATAGAGATTCTGGATCGTAGCGAAAAAGTCCTACGGAACAAGACCACTTGCTTGGTGAATGTTTTATGGAGGAACCACCAATTAGAATAAGCTACATGGGAGCTTGAGGATATTATGAGGGAGAGGTATCCTCATCAATTTGTTACAAAGTGACGAATTTCGAGGGCGAAATTCATTTTAATGGGGGTTGAATGTGACACCCGAGACTTTTATGAGAAACATTTTGTTTTTATGTTATATAAATCATTAAAGGGATCGTTCACTACACACAACACTATCTTGGCTTGATTTACACGCAATCGCGACCTTCCTCGATAGTTGGCGTTGTACACAATATCGTGTTTCACTAAACAACGATATGATATTAAAATATTATTAAAACTAGCCATTATGAATAGAAATACCCAATTTTTGAAATTTTTTAATTTTTTTTTCAAAACGGACTTCATTTTTTGATTTGGAATACCGAAATTATCCTAGGGTGAAATTTTGGTATTTTTCTGAAAACATTCAATTTTTGATGAATAGTGAAAACACTAGGTTACTATTTAAAAACCGGCATTTTATTTAAATAATTGTTTATTTTATTTAAATTTACCTTAGGTCAAAATTGATACATAATACCTTTATAAGTTCAAATTAGTTCATTGGAGTCATTTTATAATAATTTTAGATATATAAAGATTTTATTGACCTTTTCACCATCTTTTACCCACCTCTAAGGAGAATTTCCAAATTTACATAAAACTTAATTTTACCGCTTTTGCGAATGAATTTCAAAAATATGAGAGACACGATTGATGTCAATAAGTAAAATGTGGTTCAATGAGATGAAAATAATTTTTGGTGAATAATAACTTTTTACTTTTATTTACCACGGTTAAAAGTAAATATGGTAATTAAGGGTAAAAATGATATTATTATTACCCTAACACATCTCCTAATTCTATTGGATAAGTGTAATTCAACCAAAAACAACCTTAGGAATAAAATATGACCATTTAGGCCCACATGGATTAAATTAGGACATTTATTATTAATTTATTTAAAGAAGGGTTAAAATAGTTAAAATCAGAGTTTAATAACTAAATCATTTTTAATATAGGGTTATAAATAAGATAAATTAGACTATAAATATTCATTATAAAGATAAAAATATTTCCTACATAACAGTATTTTATTTGTAATTTTTATACTTTAAATAATTTAATTCATTTATGACACAATGATGATGCAGTAACTGTATTATTAATGAAATATTGACATAATTGATGTTATAAATACCAAAATAAATGTAATTTGAGACTTTTTATGATTTCCAATAATATTCTATGTTAATATTACATGTTAGTATTGACTTAATTAACTTTATTTGTGGTAATAAGATTCTAAATTTTAAATTGGAATAAATAATTACTTATGTGCTGGGAATTATCCATAATTCGATAATTTATGACATTGTCGACAATATAAATTTGATACTTTCTATGAATTCCAATAATTTTCTAGGCTAATATTACATATTACTACTGATTTAATTATCTTTTTTCGAACTAATCTTTCTGTTATTATTTTCACAAAAATCAATTTCCAAATAGTACCAAAATTGACATAAAATAGTTTTTAAAACAAATAATATATTATTAATTGTTATTTTATTCCTAAAAATCTAAAGTTCGGCCAAATTACTTAGATAAGGTTATATATATTAATAATAAACAACTTGGGGTTCGTTTGGCTTGTTATGGTATGTTTATTAACCTTATAGTGTTACAAAACAAAAAGACACAGTAAAAGATAAATTATCTAACTTAAAGTTAAATCTCAATGATAAGGTTAAAATAGACACCTAAACGTGTATAAATTCTATTGGATGAGAGTATTTAGACCCATACCCACCTTATATTCTAAATAAATCAATTTTGATCTATTAAAAACTGAATATGACTTTATAATAAAATAATATTTTTAGTTTTTTCAAAGGTGCCCCTCTCCTCCCTTATAAAACGGCACCTCTTCCCTCTCTTCCTCACACCACTTTGAGCCTTCAAGCTCGGCCAACCCCTGCCCAATTCTCTTCTCCACTTCCCTAGAAACATCCTAGAGGTCCTGGTATTCTTCAAAGACTAATTTTAGTTCCCTAAGAGGAGGTCTCAAAGAGGCGCTTCAAAGAAGAGGTAATGTCTGTTACCGATTCTTTCAACTTTATTTCTTCTTCCAATTAATCTTCTTTAGTTGTTTCATTATGAAGTAATAACATCAGGATCACTAATATACCGATATGTTTTTATATGTATGAAACAACCCTATTTCACCATCTATTCATCCTACGGAAAATGAAATCACCGCGCGTGTGTATGTACGGAATACCGTCTCCACGCTGTGGTGTAATATATTTTCCACCACCACCATAATTGGATGGGTATAATGGTGTAAATAATTAATATATATGATTATTGTAACTTTATATTGAATCTTAAAAAGTATACATACACTCCAATACAATTCCATGATCATGGGAACGACATCATCGCTCGTGCGTACGTACGGAATACCGTCTCCACGATGTGATGCGACTCGTTCTACAAGATTTTCATTGCACAATGATTACATAAATGAATTGAGAGAATAAATATGACATGTATTACACTAATACCATTATGTAAATGAGGTATCTATAACCTCAAAAGAAAAATAAGAATTTATTCAACAAAACACGCATAAGAACAAAACGCAATAAACACGCGAATAACAAGTAACAATGAAATATTACTAATAAGAAGCTAAGAACATGACCATATATGATATCATTACAATGATTATGATTCTGGAATAAGTCAATAACATTATTTAAATCATTATACAGGAGGTTCGGACAATGACGAAGCAAATCAGACCTAAGGTAAGGGAAAATCTCGCAAATCTCAATTTTTATCCGAGATTGTTTTTACTTCAGAAATTACTGGGGAATTTTTATCATCCACATCCATGATTCTTAAATATGTAATATTATTTATATCCTCCTACAATTTTTTTAATCCAATTATACCCTTCTTTGAGTTTTTAGTAATAGATATGAAAGGATTTTTTTTTCATTTTTCATACGAGGTACTTTTTGACTTTTTCGACATAAGTACGAGAAGAATGTTTTTTTAACTTATACGGCATGAATGGATTATTAAAAAATTATTTCCAAGAATCTTCCTTTACACGTTTTAATTTTTATTTTTAATCAACTTATTTTAGTTTAAAAATGTATGACATGTTAAGAATGGAAAAATGTTTTTGAAATAGAACGGATATTTTCCTCAAGAATGGAGTTCAAGAGTTTTATCAAAATTATTTTCCATCTAATATAATATAGGGTTATATTTATATCCCTATTTTTACATTATTTTGATTATGTTATGATGGAATTATTTGTATGATGTCCTTTTATCTTATATGGATTATGTTATGATGGCATGATGTTTAAGATTCCCATTTTTATTACATGGGTTATGCAATGATGTATGATTTTTTTTGGATTTTGTGGCACACATAAGAATGGTATCATTATGAGATGGGTGGGGCATATATCTCCCTCAAATGCATTGGGAAAAGATTTATATCTCATGATATAGACATGGCTAGAATGGCAGGTTAAACTGGTTCAGTGAAATAGGACTGAAACGAGGAGTGAACTCAGTTCAGAAATGGACTTTCTCCGCTAAGATAGTCATGGCAATGAGTCTTGACTACTAAGAAATGATTCTCTATGATTATGTGTGTATGCCACAAAGTTTCATGTTTTATGTTATGATTATTGGGATTACATTTCACTACTATGATTTATCCTATGTTATGAAATTATGATCTATTTTACAGGGTAAGATTTCCAAAATGTTATGTTATTCTGAATATGATGTGATTGATATTTCTTTTGTTTACCCTTACTGAGCATTTGAGCTCACCCTTTTGAATTTTTTCTTTTCCCCGGGTTAAGAATAAGGTTATTAAGTAGGATATGCCAAAAGGTACTCTAGATATGATGAAATAAATGGGAGACAATGTAGATGCTTTATGAACCATTTGTTTATGTTTCCCAGTTTCTAAAGACACTATACCTATACGGTCCTTTCATGTTTTTTTATATGTTGTAATAAGAGTGATTTCAATTTTGAAGCTATAATAATGTATGTAATGTATGGGTCGTTATAGTGATTTCATGATCGTAATGATCAGAAATCTCTTAATATATGTACATGATGTAATTAAATCTTCATTTCCATGGTCCAGGGAAGATTGAGGTGTCTTTAAGGGCTGAATACATGAATTAATATTAAAGGAAAATGCATTAAACAAGAAGGGTTTAGGCCCCCTGAAAGTTGTTTTGTAGCATAGTGTGCATTCTACCATGGTGAGGAGATGTGAAAAATATATACTCTAACTTTATCTTGAACGTGAGGATCTGGGGAGATGAAGATCATAGCAAGGTGATAAATTAATTTTTCTCATGCCTGAATTTTCTGGTTTTTATCATACATTTTTTCAGTCAATTTTACTATCATATTTAGGGTCATATGATTTGGACCATAAAAGGCCAATTTATATGGTTGTACAACTTATACCAAAGTGCACGCGGTTTAGGATCATGGTGGAAGTGGAAATTTTATGAGTGGAATAATACAAAACACCCTAATTAGGATACCCATGATCAATATTAAAACAATTTTTTGAGAGGGATAGTAAAATTTTATAAATAATGGCTCGATGTTATCAATCCATGTGTAATTATTTTGGAGAATAATGTCAAGGATAACCTAGAACACCCTTAGTTGCTGAGTTCTTACATAGTGAAGTTTGTCTCAAGAGGATAAAAAATCCCTTTTTGAATGATAATGATGAAATTGGTTGATAGTCAAGAGCTCATATACAGGAACCATGGGAAGATATTCCTTCTTAAACAAATCTTCCCTTGACGTTAGATGTTCTTTTAAAAGAGTCATGAAAGGAATTATATATCCTAAGGTTCTCATTATAGTAAGTGTAATTTATCGACAGAGGAGTTAAATGATGAGGATATAACCTTGTAATCTAGTTGAAAAGGGTTAGGCTTGTGTGGTCTTATGATGAGGAATGATGATGGGAAATGGGATGCACATTTTAACTTAATGTAGTGTAGATGTATCTATCGTGCAGTTTATCATTATTTTACATGGATGTTTTCCTTGTAGAGTGACAGGATTAATTTAGGATGTTTTCATTTCCATGTAGTTAACATCACATGTTATGGATGTTTTCATTTCAATATAATGTCGTTCAGAATGTATGTGGGAACCGATGTGAAAATTGTTCAATATTTCCCTAGGGATACTTTCCACTGGTTGGGGGAATTTAGATATAGGGTACATAGTTATCTATGCACATTCTTATTGGTGGGAAGATTTATTCCAGAGCCCTTATTTTTTCAATTTATCATATTCACATGAAACATGTAGGTTGATCTAACTCACATGTGGGATGTAGAAGCCTATATGACTTGACCCTTTTTATGAAGATGATTATGCTTCTTCTATAATCTAACCAATTTGGATTCATTTTGTCATGTAGTTTAGAATAGTGTTACAAGTATGTGTTCATGAATTATTATGTCATGGAACTAGGACATGGACCTTGATCTAAGGTATTTATTGGTTTCATTTTCTGGAGAAGTTTTCCAGGCTCCCTAATCTCAAATGATCTATGCACACCATGAGAAACCTGGGACAACATGGTAGTCCATTAAGAAATATGGATTGAGTCTCAAATGTTTTGCTACATCGGTCCATCCAATATCTACTTACGGTTTCTTTTTTATCATTTCTTATATTGTAGGTGAACCAAGTATTAGAGAATCATTCGGGGAAAAATATTGTTTGATGGAAGGAATCATGTATTAAGTAATGTATGTATGATATTTTCATGCTTAGGTCTAACTATACACAGAGGGGGATATTTTTTTTAGATGGAGCTAGTATTAGATTTTTGGGTGTCACTACAAATCCTACGATAATAGGAATCAAGAAACTCATATTTATTGAGCTATAAACTCTCCCATAGATCTATCATGTATGTAGTTGGGGACTTTTTCCTATTGATTGATGTAGTTGGACCAAGAATTGAATATCATATTGTCACTAAATTTCCTATGATGATATTAATCAAGCCTCACATAGTTATTGAATGGGAAACTATCCATTCATGTTAGATCCATACATAGAGGGTAGAGGGTATTGATCTCCTTGATTGTTGTAGCTAGACCTAGGAATGGAGATATGAGTGTTAGTATGTATCATGTGATGAGAGAAATCTAGACACATGTAGATTTTAATGGAAAAATATCCACATTGGACATACCGATATGTAGAGGGGATGATTGTTCACATTTATTATTGCGTATGGACCCCTAATTAGAGATCTAGGAATCACAATGTATCATGTGATGACTTTAATAAATCCATACATAGTTTTTGATTGAGAAATTCTTTATAATGGATGAACTCATGATCATAGGGGGAATTGTTTCTATTGTTTTTAATGGCTAGACCCATGATTAAAGATCTATGCATTACTATGTATCATGTGATGACATGAATCAAGATATATGTAGTTATTTAATGGGAAACTACCCATATAAGTATGACCCATACATATAGTGTGGGATTTTTCCCATTCATTATAGTGGTTGAACCCATGACTGTAGGTATGGGCATTAGTACATATCTAGTGATGATAAGAACCAAAAAATGTGTAGTTATTGAATGGGAAACTTTCCATGCAAGTCTGACCCATATGCATAAGGGGTATTTTTTCCATTAATTCTTTTGGATAGAACCAGAATGGGGATCCAATCATCACTTCGTATTCGGTGATGACATCAATCAGGTTGAAATTAGTAATTGAAAAGGAAAGTCTCCATATAGTTTTGACCCATACAATGAGGAGGGAATTGTTCCTATTACCTCTTGTATTTAGAACTATTATTGATGATCCAAATGTCACTATGTATATTGTGATTGTATGAATCAAGAAAAACATAGTTTTTGAATAAATTTGTGGTGGTGGACCAAAACAAATATAGTGGCCCTCTATGGTGAGGTCCATAGTAGTGGAATTTTTTATATTATGCAAGAGACATCGACCATGATGTTTAACATCATGTAATGTGGTCATAAGTTGTTCCTGTTTTGGTATTGAATCTAGGAATATACCAATCTTATCATGTGTTGATATGTTTCAATCATGATGGGACCTTTAGAAGTATTTCTAATACAAAGTGAGATTTTCTCGGTATGATAAACAGTGAATGGTAATGGTTTCTTTCACTTCACCAAAGTGATTAAATGGAAGGTAATTTTTTTTATGATTTGGTGTATGGGAAAATATATATGATCTAGAAATATCTATGTATCTTATTTGAGTGAGAATAAAGATATATATACTTCTCAAAATTTTTGAAGTTAATCATTATGTGGTAAGGATGTTCACAATGAAATTTATTTCCATGTAGTATGAATATCATCCATACAGTTTAACATTTTGTTGTAAGGCCACTATCTATATAGTTAAACATAATGTGGTAAGGACGACGGTGAATTGATGTGAAAAAATAATATTGTAGCAGGGCCTAGTACTTGATATCTGTGCATCACTACTTATCCAAAAATGAAAGGAAACAAGCCACAAGTAGCACATGAATGGTGGGATTCCTTATATGGATTTGACTCACTCATAGGGATGTGGGAACATCATTTTTCTTATGTACATATCAATACTTTGTGTAGTGGGTCATTTATGAAGTAATTATCTCCATTTTATTTAACATCATGCGGTATGGTTGAATGAAATCATTTATTTTGAGGTCATATGGTAAAGGTCACTTGTCCAGTTTATCATCATGTGTCTAGGATGAATTTCATGAAATTTAACATCATATGACACGGATGTAATACATTGTGTATTTTAAATTCATGATTCTAGTACTTCTTTGAGACATCATTTATGTCATATTGTAAGGATGTATCATGTAGTTTAACATCATGCGACTAGGATGTTTATATGCTAGATGAAAATTAGGCAAAGTACTATTTGATAATCCGCCCATTGGTGGGGGAATGACATTTCCCCCATCCATTGTGTCCAACTAGTAACCTACATTAGAATATACCTTATGTATGATATAAGAGCCTTCCCATTTTGGTTCCCTATTTAAAGGATTATTTTATGGAATCAATTGTGTTCAATGAGTAAATAACAGTTCTCTTTAAAGGAATGAGCATAGGCGGACATTTTTATTAATGGTCCATGTGATCCGATTCTAATGTAATTGGACATTTTTTAATGTATGAAACCTTTTCACAAAAATCAATTAAAACTCATCCCAACTCTTTTCACATTACTCATCATCATATTTTTTACAAAAATAGCTATCTTAAGAATGGGACACTAGAATTATATGAGAAACTCTACCTTAGTTATATCCACCAATTTATATAGATTTGATTTTATTGTAGTGTGCACAATGGAATAGTATGCTCATACTACATGAATGTACTTATCTATCCCATTCTTATAATAATTATTCACTATATTCTGGAGCATATTTTATAGAGTCTAGTTAAAGGCATATATTTTTCCATTTAACACAAAATAATAATAGTGTGAATCATTAGACTCTATGTTGTACTCCTGGTACAACTTTTTCAACTCTTCATAATTTATGTTGGTGTTATTATCTTTCTATTTCATGTGAGGGACTGTGAATATGGTCATGATATTAGAGTTCATGAATTTATTTATATTCATCATCCAAAATTTTTAGTGGGGTATTTCTGTAGCCCATTTGTAATAGTTGTCAGCAATAGTAAGGTTGTTGTTAAACTATTTAGTTATAGTTGGAGGATATGGCCTCACAACATTCACTCCCCATATGAAAAATGGATATGAATATTGAATTTTATATAAAAACTCCATTGGTTACTGGATGAAGTTTACATGAATCTGGCATGCATGAAATTTCCTGATGACTTCCACATAGTCATGTATGATTTTTTCTAATAGTAACAAAGCCTCTTGATTTGATTAGAGAGTCTAGTCCGAGACTACTAAGAAAAATCATATTCTACAAGGACTTCTTTCAATACATCAGAAATATATGTTTCAATTATGAATCCTTAAATGATTCTATAGAAACCTCATTTTTAGAGGAATTTTTTCTCATTTTCCCACCCCTATGGATAAAGATCATTGTCTGGCAATGAGTCAGTTCCCTTCTAGCTTGGTCGCTTATAAGGGTCAAATTTTGGATATAATCTATTATGGGATCCATCCATACATTGGTGGATATAGTATCATCATGTTTCAATGAAGTATTAACATGATTAATCACTTCCATGTCAGAAATGATGACTAATGAGACAATTCTTCAGTGCGTGATGCAGAAGACCACCTCATCCTAATCAGGGTTGGGAAAACCTATAGCTACATTATCTAGTGCTTTAGAATTGTCATTTTTTGATTGAGGGACATGATTCAATGTTGGTCGAAAAAGAGAAATTTTCCAATAGTCCCTTGATGTAGCTTATTATAGGGGCCAATTCTTATTTTTATGGAATATTCCAAATTGAACTATTTTATTACTTGCTTGAAACCCACTATGATGATCAGGTTTTCCATCTGAAATTGAATCACTAGTTCCAAGCCTAAATTAAGTGTTTGGTTTTTGAATTCATTATTTGTGTAGAGTTTGGATTGTGAGAAAGTGTTAGGGGAAATTTATTTTTTTGTAAAAAAAATATGATCCCTATGATAACCAGATTGGGCCTTGGTTTTTTAAGTCTGTTACTGATAGAACATCATGAGGCGCCGTCAAAATAATTCACTAATGTTTGGGGAGTTTCATGGTCATAGGAAACCTTATCATATGGATGTTCAGTTTCTATTGGTGTAATTGTTGGGGTGCGATGTTCCATAATGAAATCATCTAGGGCCATCCATTTCACTAATATATGTGGTCCAAACTTGATGTCAAATTTTTTTTTCATTAACCTCCCATCTCACAAAACAACCTATAAAAATAGGATGGCCAAAGATGTACTTATGTAGATCAATATAAGAGGCCAAGTGTACAAGATAGTGCCACAAGTAATGCATCAAAGTTTTCACTATAATTAGGAGAACATGCTAGTTCTAATAGTCAATAGAATATCTAGTCTTGGTTCCAAGAATTGTTCGGCTATGGTAGTAGAGACAGTTCTTCATCACTAAACAATTTTTTTTGCGTAAGGAGAGCTCTATGTGATCGTTCCAGGTTAGTCACATATAAGATGTTTTTATTTCCTTCACCAGTGGCTTCAATACTAGTGGGTGTAGTAGATACAACATGAGACTCTCAAAGTATTCTTTTAAATACTTATCCATTTATTATGAATCTCCCTTCTTCATTTATATGGTGAATTGGATATATTTCATAGCTAGGTTTTCTATGAAACACCAAATGTATGTGAGGTTCATTTAGATACCCATAACTTCATTATGATTTTAAATGGATTAAATATCTAGGATTTTACTATCCTTATATGGGTCATCCTAGATGCTACTGGGACATAACCAAAATTCCTTTAATTTCTCATATGTTACTTTAATACCACACTTTAGTGGGTTAGTCTTCAAATATTGATGCAACAACTTGTCCAATATCGTGTGGTAATCTATGAGGTGAACGTATCACATTCAATATTTTACTACCAGGATATCAACATAACACTCTTCTATTGAAACCAATGACTTAATGATATGATGTATGGTACATTGGTATATAGTTCAATCATTATTTAATTCAAAGAAAATGAACTGGTAGAAAAAAAATGAACTGGTAGAAAAATATCCCATGTGGTGCTCTAAAGGTGGTGGTTTTCCCATCTTTAGGGGCCACATTTATTTGATTATACCATTAATACCCAGGAGGCCACATATATTGTATTGTACCTTGAATATCCATCAATTATGGATATTTATTAAAATCCATTAGATGTATTGATCTATATTTTTATGATTGGAAATGGGAATTCATCCATTTGGAAATGTTTATTAGGTTCTATAAAATCTATACACACACTAATCATCACACTCTTTTTCCTAACATGGACGATACTGGTGATTCATATTGCATATTTCAATTAATATAAAAAGTTTAATTTAATCAATTTTTCATTTTCATAATCTATATTGGTATTATGAGAGGGGTGAATCCTCTTGACATCATACTTGAAACATCAATGGTTGTTGGGTAAGCCTAAGGGATGTGTAGCCACATCGAAGTTATTCATAAGAATTTAAGTATAATTCCAAGAAAACACATATCAATGTTTCTTGAGAAATTAAATATACATCTCTTGATCCTTAAGTGGCATAGAATAAATAGTAAATATAGGTTACAGTTCTAGTTGGGGTTTGGCTTAGTGGTAAGCACCCCATAATCCAACATAAAAAATTGGGGTTCAAAACCCATGGGGCAGAGGGAACTGTAGTAGTACTGTAGCGTACTGTAGTAGCATAATCACTATTGAAATGGTGGGCACTATAGTGGTGGTATGGTACTGTAGAAATGGTGGGTACTGTGTGGGAATGTAGTCGCAGCGATACTGTAGTAGAACTATTCACAGAATGGGACTTGGGCCTAAAATTTGGTCTTATGGGCCATTTAATGGGATAAATTCCCACTGGGCTATTGGGATATGTAATGGGTCTCCCTCTACCATGTTAAAAGAGGTCTTTTCTTTACTTTAATAATAAATTAGGCTTCGTCCCCAACTATTAAAAAACATATAGATCATAGTTCTTCTTTTTTTTTCCCATATGTACAATATGAGCTCCTCGATGGTGGGGGAGACACCTTCCTCAATGATGGGAGTGGAATTCCAACTGTCATCCTCTTCTTCTTCCACCTCTATGTCTATAGAGGAATTTTCATACATGGTGGGAAAATCTAGGGGTATCCCTTTCACTATCAAGCTGAGGGAGGCCATGAGAAGATACATTGTAGTCCTGAATTTCTAGCATCATTACAGAAAGATTCTAGAGATGATTATTTTCTTTTACACTATAATTAAGGAGTGGAGGAGACTAGATGTCTAGGAATATGTATTCTACTTCAATTGGGATTATGGGTAGCACATAATCACTATTTACCATACTGACGTGATTTATTAGGGTGGTCCCCAATCCATCAAGGGAAAAAAATTTCATATCATCATCCACCATTTGTTGTTTTCCATCCATTTTTAATAATCCTTCCTTGGAATATATAGATTTTATAGACTCGAATATGGGACTATCACCATGTAGTATACCAACCATCCCATCAATTAGGTATTTCAAACATTGGTGAAATGTTGAAGGTACTTCCACATGGTTGTAAAGGACTTTAGATCATGATATTATATGTTGTGTCCTACTATATAACGAAGACCGCATTGTTAGATGTGATATCCTACAACTGAGATTTGATATTTCACTTTCTGAGGGGTATTTTCTCACTTATATCATACACTTGAATGGTTATCTTTATAGGAGATAAATATTTCTCACTATATCAAAAATGTAAAAGGGTTAAAACTAGGATGAGATTGGTTAAAAAATAATTTTCAATAAATCCCTTTATATGTAGAAATAATCGAGTTTTCATGAAATGTATATGGGTATGATATGTCCCTATAAGACCAATTCTTGTTCATGCTCTTTGAAAAAGATGGAAACATGGCATTCTGATGGCTTATTATAAACTCAATAAACCCCAGCAGTAGAGACTCATATCTTGAACTCTTATGGGCTCTAGAGGTCTTTCATTAGTGCCTCTTAGAGTTATTTTTAATGATGGATCACATGTACGATTGAATGTTTGGATAAAATAATATCTATCTATTTCAGAACATTTTACATTTGTACCAAATGTCTGCACATCCCAATTTGGTGACATTACCTATTATTTTTCATAAGATATATGGTATTTAAGGAGGATGGGCCTGATACTTGTGGGAAGGTTGAGTGGGCATAATCTTCAAGTGGAAAAAGTCAGACTAGCCTTCCCTATTGTCCAGGATGATCAGATAATCACACTCTTTCTAGATGGTCATGTAACATGATAGGGATTGGATGGCCATTTTAGGGACATCGTAAACCTCTATGTTTCAATTGGTATTTCTAGAGTACATTTCTATATGTATTAACCATATATACATACTATATGGGGATCTTACCATGATATTAGGTCAGATCATGCCCACACTATCCCCAGTATCCTTAGCTCATGTGCCTTTGGCCTCTGGGGTCCTTGCCTGGTATGAGGAACTCCTGTTCGGAGGAATATTCATTATCAGTTAAGTGGTATGGATAGGTTATTACATGAACTTAAAAATACATTATCACTTCATCCAATGAGGTTTTCATATTGGTGGTTTGTTCGTGTGAACCAGATTTTTATGGGAATAATTCTACAAGAGTCATATCTTAAGCAGTAGCTCAATCTGACTCTTCCTATTTATTATCATCCTTTTTATGTTTAATAATTCATCCTTAAAGAGGAATATTTGATGTCAACTCCCTAGATGAGGGTACTTTTATAGGTTGGTGAAGCTATTCCCTTAGGGTGGCAAGATATCTGCTGATATCTTTTCGTGTAATCTAGTTGTCAAACATCTACCTTTTCCTGGCAATAACATCTTGAAAATTTCCCTATTTTTTGATCAGGTGATGGTAACACAAGTCACTCGTGTCGGGGAATTCTCCAAAATCACCTATCCAGAATCAACCATGCTTTAGAGTGCTTCTTTGATGATGAAACTATCAAATATTAATTGATCTAGCCTTCTATAGAAAGGGTTGTAGTCAAGAAATTTAGTGAGGTTTCCTTTATTGATTTTTAAGGGTTTTTGTAGCTTGAGTAGGTTTGTAACAACCCAATATTTCAGAGTAAATTATTTCGTCAATGTATTTCAATAACATGCACTACACACAACACTAAGTTCAAGCGCACCACGAATTACCAAACTAGCTGTTCAAAAGAGATTATGAATAGTATTAATAGAATTTTGAATTTTATGTAATCCTTATAATTTTAGAATCCATATTATAAGTTTCCTAGTTATAATATAAGAACAAATTTATTTTTTCAGAAAAAAGAAGTAATTTTTTAAAATGAAATTTTACCACCTTTTAATGGAGAACTCTTTTTTAAATCCAACATTTGAAACATTTAGATATTAAATTTGACAAAATAACCATATTCTTTAGAATCAGGACATAAAAATTTAGTTTTGATAAATTATTGGTGTCTTTCTGATAACTTTTATATTTTGGTGAATAGTGAAAAATACTAAATTTTAACTGAAAACAAATTTTTTAATCCAAATAATTTGTACTGTTAAACTATAAATATGAATTGTTTGGAATCATAATTAGATTATATTTTTTTCCATTTAATACAATTTTAGTCATTGAAAGTAATTTCACTTTTAAATTGGACATAAACAATTGTCAATCTTTTGGTAGTTATAATTTCTTAAAAATACGCTTTTTGGTTTTGACAAGAGGAATTAATTTTAAATTAATAAATCCAATTTCTATGTTATTAATTTGGTAATATAGACTTAATTTTTTAATTCATAATATCAAAATTATCTTTGGGTGAATTTTTGGTATGTTTTTGAGAACTTTCAATATTTGATGAATAGTGAAAAACACTACCTTATAGGTTAAAACCTACTTTTCATTTAAATAATTATTTCTTTTATTTAAATTTATTTTTAGGCCAAAATAGATTCACAATACCTATATATGTTTAATGTAATCCATTGGAGTCATTTTGTAATTATATTAGATATATAAAATTTTATTGAACTCTTCACCGTCTTTTACCCACCTCTTAGGAGAAATTGAAAATTCGCATAAAACTTATTTTTACCACTTCTGTGCATGTAATTTAAAAAATCTGAGAGAAATGGTAGATATTAGTAAGAAAATTTTTGTTCAATAAGATGAAAATAATTTTTGGTTAAAAGAAACTTTTTACTTTTATTTACCACGGTTAAAAGTAAATAGGGTAATTAAGGGTAAAAATGATATTATTCTTACCCTAACACATGTCCTAATTCTATCGGATATGTGTAATTCGAAAAAAAGAACCTTAGGAATAATATATGATCCTTTAGGTCCACTTGTATTAGATTAGAACATTTATTATTATTTAATTCAATGAAGAGTTAAAAGTGTTAAATTATATGTTTAATAACTAAACCATTTTTAATATAGGGTTACATATAAGATAAATTTGACTATAAATATTCATTATAAAAATAAAAATATTCCCTATATAATGGTATTTTATTTATAATTTTTAGATATAAAATAACTTAATTTGTTTATGACATAATGACAATGATTTAATTACCTTATTAATGAAATATTAAAATAATTGATATTATAAATACCCAAATAAATGTAATTTAAATCTTTTTATGAATTAAACAAATTTTATAATTTAATATGACATATTAGGGTTTATTAAATTAATTTTTTCCAAAGTAATAATGATTTTATGAATTTATCAAAAGAAAAATACCAAATAGTGTCAAAACTAACAAAAAAGTGTTTTTAAAACAAATATTATATTATTAATTGATATTCTATTCCTAAAAATATAAGGATCGTGAAAAATAATTATATAATGATAGGTGTATCATTAATGAACCACTTTGGGTTCTCTAAAAATTATATAGTATGTTTATTAACCATATAATATAAAAAAACAAAGAGACATGGTAAATGTCAAACAATTTAACTAAGAGTTAAATCTAAAAGATAAAGATAATATAGTGACCCAAACCTGTATAAAACCTATTGGATGAGTGGTTTTCGACACATACACACCTTATCCTTTAAATAATTTATTTTGGATCCATTATAAACCGAAAATTAATTTATTATAAAATAATATTTAAAGTTTTTCCTAAGGTTCCCCTCACCCCTCTAATAAAAGGGCACTTCCCCTTCTCTAAAATTAACACCTCCAAAGCCATTTGTCTCTGCCAAACCCTCCAAAAATATCCTCCCAAATATACTCCCTTAATCCTAGAGGCCTTAGTTTGATTAGAAAACCAACTTATGGATCCCTTTTGGTCAAATCAAAATAAAGAACCCGAAGAAGAGGTTATGATTTCACCACCCTCTTTCATGTTCTTTTCTTCTTCCACTAACTCTTTCTTTGTTATTACCATACCTCAATAATGAATCAAGTACCTTATATATAATGTTATGTTATTATTAATATTTAACAATCATATTAATTATTCTATCCAACCTATGAATGAATATTTCACCATGCGTGCGTACGTACAACTTACCATCTCCACGCCGTGATGTAATTAGTTATTCAACACTATGTTATTGGGATGGATATAATGATGAGTAATATGTATATAAAAAATGAATATAAAATGATAATGTCTCTGTAAAATTAATATACCATCCAATTGCACATTTTTAAGGAAATTATATTGTTGCTCGTGTGTACATACAGATTACCGTCTCCACGATGCGATGAGATTCATTTCCACGTTCACTATTCATCGACGATTATAATGAAATATATTACTAATAATTATTTAATATATGATATAATAATTCTACTGGAGATATATATATATATATATATATATGTATTTATGTACTTACATATATCTTGTTCACTTACTTCCGTTCATTACGATAGGAAAATAGAATCATCGTTTATGCATACATACGGCCTACCATCTCCATAAATGTTATTTTACGTTTCATATATCTATTATAAATATTTATATTCTAAATATTCATGATATATAAATCAAGGATTATATTCTGGAAGTATTTTAATCATGATCTAAATGATACGATCAAGAATAAGAAGTTATAATATATATGATAAAGAAAGCGATTATTACCTGAAATGTTAATTTAACATGAAAATAATTATTAAATGGTTAGTATAAAGTCATAAATGAACCATGTATGATATAATAAATATGAATAATTTTCTGGTATAATCTAATAACCTACAATGGACTTTATACAGGATTTTAAATTTACCTTGGTCCAAAGGAAATTGCAAGTTAATGCTTAACTCTTCAATCTCATTATTATCCAAGATTGTTTACGTGAATGTATTTACTAGGACATTTTTATCATCCATGTACATTTTACCGAAAAAATTATTTCAAAAATGAATATTTTAAGGATTTGTGAAAGGTACTTTATCAAGATCAGAATTTTAAATTCTTTAAAGATTTATCTTTCTTAATCTATTTAATTAATGTCCATGTTTTCAAAATGGTTTTAAGTATTTTTTTATATGGAGATGAATTTTTTGAAATAATAATAATTATAAAAATTTTCAAAGTGGTATGGGACACATTGATTCAAAAATATATTTTAAATGAATTCCTTTATAAATGCGTTACATTTAAATGATTTCACAAAAAAATGATATTTTACTCAAAGGTTTTCAATGATTATTTTTAACTATGCCAACATCATTTTTAAATATTATTCTCGATTGAGGTTTATTTATTATAAATAAAATATTCAATATTGTATTGAATGATATATGATATGTTTGACTGTGAATCTGCTATTTTTATACCATTCATGGTTTATGGTTAATGTATTGACATTTCATATGCTAGTTTAATGCAAATTTTTATGTTATGTTTCAATATTTTCATATAAGGAATGCAATGGACTTGGTAAGTGACGGGTGGAGCCCGCTATAGCTCCTCAATGCATCAGTAGGTCTCATGAGATAAACTAGATTCTAGTCACAAGAAATTGACAAAAAGTTTATTTGTATTCTTGGCATGAGGCCTTGACTATTTGGTAATGATGTCCAGCGTTAGGCATTCCCTCATTATGAAAATAGTTATTACATGTGGTTATTTGACTAGTAGAATATCCATTTGCATGTTTATATGGTAATGTTTGATTTATTTTTTCCATATTATGTTCAAGTTTATGTTTAAAAAGGCTATTGTTTTTATCACACATATTGCGTTAAATCTTTATATCTTCTGCTAAATTATTTACCCTTACTGGGCATCTGAGCTCACCCCTTTATTATGTTTTATTTTTCCAAGATTCCAAGAAGTGTATTATGATTGATATGGAGGGTTAAGCTAAAGAAAAAAATAGAATTCTCAAAGAACTATCTATACTTTGTTTTATGTTTGATATTGAAATTTAATGTTAATGTATTCAATCTATTTTCCAAGACAGCTAAACTGATCGGTCCTTCGAGACTTGATTCCTTGTAATCATTTCAATGTATTAAAATAATGTACTAGATATAGGATTCTAGGGTTGGGGAATTACAGTTGGTATCAGAGGAAGTTTAATACAAACCTTGGAAACTAGACTTAGATAAACTGTGATTAGAGCACGTCATCCTAAGATAAAATTTCAGAATTAGTATAAAAGAACTTCCTATAATTTTGGTACTATAAAGATTTTGTGAGTTTTCCAAGAAATACATCCCTGTCTAGATATGAGTAGGTAGAGGCAGCTCTAGTACAGATGTACCTCGGGGTAAAACTAGAAAACAACACGTTGAGCTAGACTCGAACGGGAACTGGTGCACAACAAAATTCATTTTTTTACTCTTGGTTACGATACTCCTGAGGGATATGCTTAGGATAATTCACATTTTAATTACATGACTTTATGAAGGATTGAGGAGTAAATACATCCTCAAAGAAAACATTTTTATTATTATAGATTATATTCATAAACTGTTAAATTTACCCTAGGTATTTTACAAGTTTGGAATTATTCATAGCGATTCATAAATTGACCTAGTGTATGCCATTGGTTAGAAATGGCATCCAATACAAGGAATGATAACTCCAGCAATACGTATGATCCAAAGAGTAAAAAGGATTATATCTTTCAGGGTATTAAGCCAACATTTAAAATGGAAAGAGTCTCCCATGTATTCTAAACATATGAATAAATTATATCATGTGTTAATAAGATATGTAACGAATTCTCTGAGCCTTATGGTTTTGAAGGGAAGCAAGAGAAGAAAAGGATGGTAGAGAAAAATATGGATAATGACAAGAGGGGAATGAAGTATTTTCCCATATGTGATAAATGTGGAAGGAATCACCTTGGTGAATACTTGAAGATAATGAGGGTTTGTTATAAGTGTGGAAAAAAGGACACCTAGTATATCATTTCAAGGGTAAGATAAATGTTCCAAATGTAAAATGATTCATCTATAAGGCATTGGGACACTACACGAATCAATTTCCCAGTCATCAGCGTATAACTTAAATGATGCTATTGTATAATAATCAATTTCTGATACTACCTAAAATGAAGAGGAATGAATAGTGTTCTTATGTTGTTATTATAGAATTATTTCATTTGAGTGTTGTATCAACAATATACAGATTATATGAATTACCCAGATAAATAAGGACTTCACTGAAGTACTACTTTATTGAGGATTTGAGATTATATGGTTCTATGAAAAGTGACTTAATTGTAAGCTTCAATTTATGGAAAATACATGGTTTAAGGAAAGGTAATTCTTAATATGGTACTAATAATGAGGTAGTGATTTTGGAATAAGACATGGTTGATTTGGATAAATTATATTGGATATTCTTGACTCCCATGGAACTGATTAACAGTTTGTTTATTTCATCATTGTTGGAATATTCAAAATATTTGGATATAAGGGTTATATCCAGTATTCTATAAAGAATAAGGGAGCATGAATGTAATCAATAAGGTTTTCTGGTAATTCCAGGAGTTACCATGTTTTAAAAGAATACATGATGAAGGTGTACACATGTTATTATGTGGAAAAAGGATCTTAATTGTGTTTAACATCATTATAAATTTTGGACTCTGAGTTGGGATAAAAGTATTTTGGATAAGTCTAATGGTTGGAATGGAATACGTTTGAAATCTGATACAATTTATAAGTTTATTTTTTGATTATCATAAAAAGGACAACCCAAGGGTCAGGCGATAACCCGTCGCGTCCGGCAAGGCCTCCAGACTTGAACCCGAAACCGAAGGGCAACAAGGGTGTATCACCTACCACTGGCCTATGTGTTTTCATGGATTGTATAATGTTGTTTTTTTAAATGGTATGATATTTGAATTATAAATTCTTTATTTTTGGAACCCTATATTATTTGGATAAATAAAATATATATTTTGAAATATTTTGGAGTGAAAGATGAGTTTGTGGTAGAAATTAGTTAAAGGATTTAACTCTACTTGTCATTTGTGTGTATATATATATATATATATATTTCCCCTCTTATTCTATGACTAAATTAATTCTTAAACTTTAGTTAAGGGACTTCATCTCAATCTCCTTTCATTGAGTCATCCTTTTATTTCTAAACAACTTTCTTTTATATAGTGTATAAAACCCTTTGACTTTTCACTTGAAGGGGAATCATTTTCTACGAAGCATTTTACTAAATGAAAAAAAGTAACGTTTTTATATTTAATTGGTGACAACGACCTTTCCTCCACTGAGAGTTTTATTTGATCTTTGGCTTCCTTAACATGAAAAAAAAGGTTTTTGTAATGAAAATAAATACCATATATTCTTTTTACGTATTTTGGATTTGAAAGCGGTCTTGAAAATGGATTTTTAATGTCAATATAATTAATGATATATTATGATTGATGACCTCAATCAATCCCTATAAAGATTTGTGTTTTCCCTCCAATTATGTGTCTCTAATTGCCACCAATGTTCTCCTAATCGAGATTATAATTTAGTGGTAACCTTTTTCATTTCCCTTTCCCTCTTATTAAGACTAAATTTTATTAACCCAATTTCCAATGTGAGTTCTCTAAAAAGGTATTTTTATATTTTTAACCGTTTCTTTTTTATGAACAACTTCAAATTGAGAGGACACAATTTATTTATGGAGGGGAGAATGTAACACCCCAAGATTTCATATTACATTATTTTTTCAATGTAATTCAATAACTTGCACTACACAGATTACTGAGTTCAATCGCACCACGACATACCAAACAAGCCGTTCAAAAGAGGTTATGGAATTTATTAACTGAATTTTGAATTATATATAATCCTTATAATTCTAGAATCCATATTATGAGTTTCTTAGACATAATATAATAAAATATTAATTTTTTCAAATAAAAGAAGTATTTGTTTTAAATACAATTTTACCGCTTTTTAATAGTGAACCCTTTTAAAAATCCAATAATTGAAATATTTATATATTAAATTTGACAAAATAAACCTTTTATTTATAATCAGTACATAAAAAATTTAGTTTTGAATTTTTTTTGTTTTTTTCTGATAACTTTCATATTTGGGTGAATAGTGAAAAATACTAAATTTTAACTGAAAAAACTATTTTAATGAAAATAATTTACAGTGTTCAACTATAAATATGAATGGTTTTTAAGAATAATTAGATTATATTTTTACCATTTAATCCAATTTTAATGATAGGAAGTAATTTCACTTTGAAATTGGACATAAACAAGTGTAAATCTTTTGGTAGTTATTATTTAATAAAAATACGGTTTTTAGTTTTGACAAACGAGAATTAATTTTAAATTAATAAATGAAATTTAAATGTTTTTAATTTGGTAAAATACACTTCATTGTTTAATTATGAATATCAAAATTAGCTTTGGGCGAATTTTTAGTATGTTTATGAAAACATTCAATTTTTGACGAATAGTGAAAAACACTATGTTATTGGTTAAAACTGACTTTTAATTTAAAAAATTATGTATTTTATTTAAATTTATTTTAGGTAAAAATAGATACATAATAACTCTATATGTTCAATGTAATCCATTGGAGTCATTTTGTAATAATATTATATATATATAATTTTATTGAACTTTTCATCGTGTTTTACCCACCTCTTAGAATAATTTTCAAATTCACATAAAACATAATTTTACCGCTTATGTGAGTGTAATTTCAAGAATTCAGGAGACACAGTTGATATCATTAAGAAAAATTTGGTTCAATAAGATGAAAAAAAGTTTTGGTGAATAGTATCTTTTTACTTTTATTTACCACGGTTAAAAGTAAATAAGGCAATTGGGTGTAAAAATGATATTATTCTTAACCTAACACAAGTCCTAATTCTATTGGATGAGTCTAATTAGACCAAAAAAACGTTAGGAATAAAATATGATCCTTTAGGTCCACATATATTAGATTAGGACATTTATTATTATTTAATTCAAATAAGAGTTAAAAGTGTTAAATTCAAAGTTTAATAACTAAACTATTTTTAATATAGGGTTACACATAAGATAAATTCGACTATAAATATTCATTAGAAATATATAAATATTTAATACATAATGGTGTTTTATTTATAATTTTTAGACATTAAATAATCTAATTTATTTATGACATGATGATGATGTAGTAATTACATTATTAATGAAATATTAAAATAATTGATATTATAAATGCCCAAATAAATGTTATTTAAGACTTTTTATGAATTAAAATAATTTTCTAGGTTAATATGACATATTATGGTTGATTAAATGAATTCTTTTTGATGTAATAATGATTTTATAAATTGAAAAAAAACAAAATAACAAATAGTTTCAAAATTGACATAAAAGAGTTTAAAAAAAATATTATATTATTAATTGATATTCTATTCCTAAAAATATAAGGTTCTGAAAAAAGGATTATATAATAAAATTTGTATCATTAATGAACTTCTTGGGGTTTTCGTGTAAGTATAAAGTATGTTTTTTAACCATATAATATAAAAATACAAAGAGACATGGTAAATGTCAAACTATTTGACTAAGAGTTAAATATAAAAGATAAAGTTAATATAGTTACCAAAACCTATCTAAAACCAATTGGTAGAGTGGTTTTCAACCAATCTCCACCAGATCCTTTATATAATTTATTTTTAATCCATTATAAACCGATAATGAATTTATAATAAAATAATATTTTATGTTTTTCCTAAGGTTCCCCTCACCCCTCTTATAAAAGGGCACTACCCGTTATCTTTAATTTGTACCTCCAAATCCATTTGGATCGAACAAACCCCTCCCAACTATCCTCAAAACTATCCTACCTTAATACTAGAGGCCTTAGTTTGATTATAAATCCAACCTATGGAGCCTTTTTGATCAAATCAAAGGAAGGAACTCGAAGAAGAGGTAATGATTTCACCACCCTCATTCAAGTTATTTTCTTATTTCACTTACTCTTTATTTTTTATTACCATACCAAAATAATAACTCCCATACCTTATATATATTTTGATGTTATTATAAATATGGAACAACTATATTCATTATTCTATCCATCCTATGAATGATAATGTCACCATGCGTGCGTGAGTACGACTTACCGTCTCCACATTGTGGTGTAATTTGTTATTCAACGCTATGTTATTTGGATGGATATAATGATGAGAAATTTGTATAAAATATTGAAAATAACATGCTAATGTATCTGTGAAATTAATATACCATCCAACTTAACACCTTTAAGGAAATGATATTTTTGCTTGTGCGTACGTACGGATTACCGTCTCCACAACGCGATGAGATTCGTTTCCACATTCACCATTCATTGATAATTATAAAAATATATATTACTAATAAGTATGTAATATATGACATAATAATGCTACTAGATATATATATATATATGTATTTATGTATGTATGTATTTATGTACTTACATGTATCTTATTCACTTACATCCGTTCAATACGATATGAAAATAGAAACAACGGTTATCCGTACGTACGACCTACCGTCTTCATAAATGGTGTTTTACATTTCATATATCTATCTATTATAAATATTTATATTATAAATATTTATGATATATAAATCAAGTTTTATATTCTAGAAGTATTAATATCATGATCTAAATGATATGATCAAGAATAACAAGTTAAAATATTTACGAAAAAGAAAACAATTATTACCTGAAATGTTATTTTAACATGAAAATCATTATTAAATGGATAGTATAAAGTCATTAATGAACCATGTATGATATAATCAATATTAATATTGTTCTGTTATTATATAATAAAATAAAATGGTCATTATACAGGATGTTAAACATACCTTCGTCCAAAGGAAAGTGCAAGGTAAGGGTTAAATCCTCAATCCCATTATTATCCGAGATTGTTTATGGTTAAGTTTTTATTGGGAAATTTTTATCATCCATGTCCATTTTTCATAAAAATTATTTCAAAATGAATATGTTAAGGATTTGTAAAAGTTAATCTTTATGAATATCAGAATTTTAAATGTTTTAAAGATTTATCTTTCTAAATATTTTTAATTAATGTCCATGGTTTTAAAATGGATTTAAGTATTTATTTATATGGACATGAATGTTTTGAAATAATAATTATTTTCAAAAGTTTAAAAGTGGTATGGGACAATTTATTAAAAAATATCATTTAAATGTCTTCCTTTATAAATGCGTTACATTTAAATGATTTCATAAAAAAGGATTTTTTTTCTCAAAGGTTTTTAATGATTATTTTCAACCATTTCAACATACTTTTTGGATATGATTCTTGATTGAGGTTGATTTCTTATAAATATAATCATCAATAGTTTATTTAATGAGATATGATATGTTTGACTTTGAATGTGTTGTTTTTATAACATTCATGGTTTGTGGTTAATGTTTTGACATTTCGTATACTAGTTTTAATATGAATGTTTATGTTGTGTTTCAACATTTTCATATGAGCAATGCAGTAGACATAGTATGTGATGGGTGGAGCTGTCTATAGCTCCTCGATGCATCGATAGGTCTCACGAGACAAACTAGTGTCTTGTCACGAGGCCTTGAAAAAAAATTATTTCTAGTCTTGGCACGAATCCTTGACTATATGGTAATGATGTCTGACATTAGGAATTTCATCATTATGAAATTTGTTATTAGATGTGATTATTATCCTAGTCGAATATCCATGTGCATGTTTATATGGTATTTATTGATTTATTTTTTCCATATTATGCTCATGTTTATGTTTAAAAAGGCTGTTGATTTTATCACTGATCTTTCCTTAAATGTTTATAGCTTCCGCTAAATTATTCACCCATACAGGACATCTGAGCTCAGCCCTTTATTATGTTTTATTTTCCCAGGATTCCAAGAAGTGTATTATGATTGATTTGCAGGGTTAAGCTAAAGGGAATAATGGAATTCTCAAAGAACTATCTATGATGTGTTTTATGTTTTAAATTGTATTGTAAAGTAAATGTATGTAATCTATTTTTCAAGACTGCTAAACTGATCGGTCCATTGGGACGTGATTCCTTGTAATCATGCCAATGTATTAAAATAATACACCATCTCTGGGCTTTTCGGGTCGGGGTGTTACAAGGTTATTTTCCATGGAATCAAAGAACTAACTAGGGAATTTCTCATTTCAGAATGAGTATGCTTTAATAATTCATTCCTTGAATCCTGTGATACCCTTATCTCTTTTATTTTCTAGGTGTGGGTTTCTTTTTTCTACTACCACATGATGTTATGTTCTATGACATTCGAACTCTTCCTAGGTGACTAAATGGGAATTACTACTGGTTTGAGAGTAAATTTGGTAGTTTCATCCATGCCATGTTTTTTTCCTATGATGAGGTAATGATTATAGACATAGCTTGGGACTAATGATTTGAATATTACAAAAAAAATTTCATTTCATCAAACATAATAAATCTTCCAGGATACTTCATTGGGATGAGTGGTTTCTATATATCATCAGTATGATTTTCAGAAAAGAGAAACAACAATTTCTCTTTTGAGAGATGGATACAATGCGAATAGTTTAAACCTTTCAATGTGGATATTAAGTTATAACCCCTATAATTTTATCATTTATTTCATTTTTTGAGGTGGGCAGTTGTCGTTTTCCTCAGTGTTGAGAAAAAATTAAAAAGGAAATGATAATCAAGGTCTTCCCATCCAATAATAGATCCATGTGGATAGTTATTATACTAAATATTGTTTGTCCCTATCAGAGTCTACATAATGAATCTCTTCATGGCCACCTCTTGGTGATCTTGATTACCCATAATTTGTCCAAATTAGTTCATGATGTGCATGATTTTATGTTCTAGATATTTTACATCATCAAAGGTGGAGAATGATTGATTAATGAAATTGGGCAGTAGAAAAGATTCATCCAAACATTCAGGATACGGCTTCTGCGTAGGTTGCATGGGTGGGCACTACCCTTCCATGAATTTCCTCCATGAAACCAAGTATTTAATGAAATTAACTAGTTCCAAAGTTACTATTATATATTCCACTATTATCTATATGTAGCTGTTAAGGCCTGATGGCATGGACCTATTTTCATTTCCAACTAATTCTTGATTTTTGGTATGAGTTAATGATCACCATGGAGGCGATAAAATATAGCAGAAACAGAGGGATGTTGTGATCATCTTCGACTTCCTCATTTTTTTAGACAGACTACATGGATCTAGAGCTGGACTGATGCACAGATGCTATAATTGTCGGTTGATTGTCTCCTTCTTGATTTTTGGGATGTGGGATATTCATCACATCCTAAAGAAGATAACTAGTGGATTGTATCCCTGAGTAGCTTTTCATTGAGTTTGTCAGAGATTTTCTATCTCATTTTCATATTATAACAACTTATCCTTTATGAAATTAATTTTTTTCTTCCGGTTGACTAGGGGGATATGACCAATTATTTTCCTTTATTATTAGAAGTGTCCTATTATATTGGAGGAAACCCAATATTCATAGGTTCTACGATTTTTATTATCCTATAGTTTTGTGTGCATGTAGCATCAGTTAGTTCATGCATATTACCCATATAGAGGTATATTTTCTATATTGAATCATTCTAATTTTGTGTCATGATCTACATTTTCTATTATGTTCATGGTAATGAAATTTTCTGATGTGTATTGAGTAGTGTTAGCTATCAAATTACTCTCAACTCAATAGGGTTGTTATATATTTCTTACATGAAGTTCATTTTTTTAAATACTATCCATATTGGACCTTTTTGTCTTATTCACCATATAGGTTTTTATTTCCTTCATCGTATCTTTCTCTCATCTTGGCTTATGACCAGTGCCCTTCAGAGTGTTTCTGGTCAAGTTTTCCAAATGATCCTCAATTTAAAATGGTTCATCTTGTTGTAAGAGGAACTAACTATATTTAATGTGTTGATATTTACCATCTATATTGGAGAATACCATTTCCTTACAATATGTTAATAGTGATGAAAATTCTTATTCCCTCTAGTGTTGGGCCTATTTGTAACCTCCATTGGAACATTTTGATCAAATCGTTAAGGGTTTTATTATTCTGGTAGACTGTTTGATAACACCTAGGATAGGAATTGATATATAAATTCTTTTGGCCATATAATCTGGAGTGATCTAGAACCATCATTGATTTCTGGAGGACCATCTTGGGGATCGATGATCCTAGTGATGGAATTTGAGATAAAAATTCAATCATAACTATGGGATGGTTTTGGTTTCTAGTTTTTGATGATATGAACTAAATCCTATTAGAGATTTATGATCTAATAGGTTATAGGTAGTGGTAAATATTACCCCAGTCCTATGGGTGGGGTTTTCACAAGGATGTCTTCTATGGAAGCTGCTATTACAAATTTTTTTTTCACAATTGTGATCATATATGAGATGTGTTTAGTGGAAGCTATAATGGGAATAATTTTATACATAAAATTATCATGATAACCAAAATTTCATTTTCCATGTCTGAAATGCATTCACATTTTTTAAGTGGACTAGTGAAAATGAATTTTTGATGAACTATCCCTCCATTTGTAATGTATTTTTATCTTCAAAGGGGTGGTATTTCATTTTATTGACCAACTAGAATGTGAATTACCTAGTCCCCTAATTTCATTGGAGTCTATGAAATTATAGGATGCCTTATCTAGGGGGTTCTTCTTATTCGTTGGGTTCAGAAAATGAAAATTTTCTATAAATTCCCTATATGTGGATTCAAATGCCCAATGAGGTTTTAGTGGTTAGTTGATGAATAGGTATGGTGAGGTGGCATAAATAATATTATAGATTTACAATATGCATTTTTTGTTTTATGTCCTTGTCCATGAATATAGTGTCTATTTCCATTTGAAAATAATTTATATTTCAGTTCTGAAGTTGACCATCGTACATTGGATAAGGGAGGTTTCTAGCCTTAATTCACTGATGATTTTTTCATATATTTTCGAAACGATAAAGCATGCACTACATATCTTGCTGGTCTAGGATATCTAATTAATATGTGGTGAGGGGAAAGAACATGGTTTCAAGATTTATTCTAGATAACTCTCTCTACATGTCTTTGTCCTCCTCCTCTTTATCAAACATTCATTCTTCCACCAGGTGAAATCATAGAGGTTACTTCTTCAGGTCATCTACTGACAATTTTGAAGTGTTGTTGGTAGTTGATAGGAAACTAAATACGTTTTAACCTAGTGTTTTGAAAACCTATCTAAAATAAGTTTCCTAGGTTTTGAGAAGCTTTATATATAGAGGTGATTGGGCAACGGGATGATTTCATTGTTCATGGGAGATATCACCATGGGAAGGTTGACCATGGGGGATTTCAAGAGTATAGTCTCTATGATCCATCTTCACACCTCTATGAGGTGTAATATCTCTATAATAATAACATACTATATTATTTCAACAGTTAATGGATTCTTGAGGGTTACCATATATGCATTGAATATCCTCTAGGATAGTATCATTTAGTAGGTGAGGGATATGACCCCCATTCATCATCATAGATGGAATATTCTGACCTTCCATTTGGGGTTGAGAATTGATATGATTCTACTCCATTTCAGAAACAAGAATATGTTGATAACCATTCAAGGATACGAAAATATAATCCCATTGCTATGAAAATATTGTCCCATTTTTTAGATCAAGAATACTTTTCCGGGGCCTCTCACGTGGTCTAGTTGGATTTCCATGGTGTTTTGATAAACAAGATTTTGTGGAATGGGACTTCTCATGATCAATATTGATTACCAAAGGTGCAAAACCCCTTTTGTTTAAAGATCATCATATCCTCCATTTTATGATAGGCTTTCAGATTTTCCCATTTTATTTTCCCTCTTTATTTTATAAGGGTGGAGGATACTTTGATGTCATGCAATCATTTTTATATAAACCCACTCTTCTTGTAAGTGATCTGTTGCATGATCAATGATAGATCCCACGATGGTGTGTGAGCAGTGTCCTATAAAATCACTATTCCTTATGGTGGTGACTTATGCGGTATTACATGATAAAATGGATGTGTTTGAGGACCTTCAAATGATATAGGTGAAACACCCACATGATCTCAGGTGACAAGGCGGGCATGCCACTATGGGCTCGATGGGTTCTTGCATGTGGTATGAGCATGTAACATGAATATCAACATATCTCTCCATCATATGAAGCTTACACCCTTTTCCATCATTCTTTTATAAAGGTTTATTTGTTTGTTTACATTATTATGTTGATTTAAAAGTAGTATGATCAGAGTATCTCATTTTGAAGCCACCATATGATCATCAACACATTCTTGGATAGCATTGTCGGAATATGATTGATTTTCATAGTGTATTTTCATGATCAAAAAGAGATTATTTGTAGTACATGGTCTATATAAATGATCTTCTTAAGGTCCCACAGTTGAGTGTCCTTATGAATGTTATGCAATCCACAAGATTTTTCCTCCATCATTTACTTTGGTTTTGAGAGAAAATAATTCATATGATTTTTGTACTTATTCCATTTTATATTTGATGGTGGTCATTTGGTGGATATCAATATACATATCCCATATATACACAATTTATATTAATAATAATCATTTCTTCTATTTAGGATATTCTAATCACAAAATGTGTCATAAATCCATAATTTCAATGATGGTCCTTTTAAGTAGTTTCAACTCTTTAAAATAATTATTCCGTTTTCCTTAATTTATTTCTTTTTATCCACTTATTCTTGAATATTATTGAAATAAACAACAAAATTTCAATTTCATTCTTATTATTCTATAAAAATTATATTTAAAAAATAAAACTACACATTCTTTCTCATTAATTAAATTTATAACATTCTTGTTTCAGATGATTTAACCACCTACAAGAATAACAATGTAAATTTTTCATTAAAAATGTTCGAGAAAATTAAATACTAGTAATCTACGGTATTAATTATGAATTTAAATTTTATTCTGAATATTTAATGGTAATAAATAAATATATATTCCTTAAAAAATAATTTTTTTTTATTGATTCAAAATTTAATAAAATTGAATTTCAAACCATTATTTCTGACCAATTACAATAACATTCATGAAATAATAATGGTATTCTATAATATTATCAAAAACAATTATATCTTCTCCAAGACCATTATGTAGGGGTAGAATACATGAGAAAATAACTAGGAATGAAATATAAATACCAATCCACACATGTATCAAACGGAATAAATTTACCTCCGATGATTAATATTAAACTTAAATGACTAATAAATAGGATAAAAAGTAAAAATTACTATTACTAAGTAATATATTTGTAAATGATGTTCTAAAATAGATGAACAATAATTCTAAATTGATTATACATAGTGTTAGAGTATTCTTGAGCACATAGAAATCAATGAAAATTGTGTCACAACTAGACCATAACCCGAACTTGTGTTGTAACTACCCCAATACCACCTAAATAGTCCAGGGGAGGTGAATAGTGTTGAAAGGAATAACCTAAATGGAGTGATTATTTATATATTATATTTATTCACACACCAGACCATATCAATGCAGAAGTACAGAGGAATAATTATAAAAAGATAAAACGGCTATAAATTACACCATACATGAAAAACCTCTATGGTGTACAGAAGTATAATAGTGAAAACTAAAGAAAAGAAAAAAAATACACACCCAAGAAGAAAGATATCCCAACATGAAAAATATATAAATTATAATGCTGAGAGAACCTAGAACCTGGTCTCCATGATTCAACAACTCTACAAAGTCCCTTGTACCCAGTGTCCCAAAATCGTTTGAAGTCACCATCGACCTGGCCCTTGTCTTCATGCGACATGACACATGTAGGAAAATCCCAAGTAAGGGTAAAAATATACATACCCAGTCAGATTACTTGAAAGATGAAAGGGAGATTAGTAAGAGGTATAAAATTAACTGAGATTAGATAGTAATATAGGGCACAACATAACATAATGAAAGACAATGTAGCCTCATCCAAACACAAGGAGATCAATATGGTGTGTAGGTGGAATAAAAATAAAATCCTTACATCCAAAATAATGAGAGTAAACTCATCTACCCCGGAGGTGATCAACATGGTGAGTCGGTGTACTACCCCATGCGTGTCTGAAACCCATGAAATGAGTCACCAAATCAAATGTAAAGGATGTATATATATATATTCTAAAACAAAATAATCCCAAACAAGAGAGAAAGGGGATGTCCATATAACAACCCTAACTTAGAAAAGAGTCACCAATGGTTCCAAAAGTCTATAAATGATTCCCAAAATCTCACACTTCTTCCCTAAAGTTACTGTGTAGAGGCCCACACCTAGCAACTATAGAACATGGTTGAGGGAGAAAATATGAAAGTACAGGACCCACTCCCTTGTGTATCTAGAGGGGGTTCCACTCAATATGTATCTATATAATATCTTCACCCAGATGCACCATATTGGTTTCACTATATAGGTTGATGACTTGATCCTTGGTACAATCGGGTGGTACTTTATAGTTTTTCAAGGACCTGTGGCATGTCCGATAGGGGGCCCACTTAGTAGATAGAGGACCCATGGCTAAGATGATGGGGTTCCACTCTAATGTTAGGAGGACTAACACCCTATCAGATAGTTAGTTACACTCTATAGATATAGGACATGTGTTCTAGATGATGGTTGGGGGGGTTCCAATATAGTGTCATGAGGACCGAAGACCTTTCCAATAGAGGGTTCTACTTAGACATCTGGAGGAATCACACTATATCTGATATAGGGATCCAATCAGTAGGTAGATTATTCGCACCCACACTTATGGGGTTTCCACTCTATACTTCACTAGTGATCCTCTACTTGATCACTCCCATCATCAGGTGTCATCTAAATAAGATTAATTCCTAGAACATCTCATATCAAATCCTAAAAACTACAATGTAGGGAACCATCACATTATACATGGAAAACGAATCTGGATAAGCTACTCTCAAGAAAAAATCCATGTCCAAATAATTGGGATACAGGAGTTTGATGTTTCCCCAAAAGGAACTAATAGTACACGATATGTAGGGAACCCACATTCCATGTAGTCCCACTCTTTTTCCTTCACATGTCCTTAGACCACACACAACTCCCAATCAATACAGATGTACACATTGTGAAGAGGGACCAAGGGGAACACAACATGTAAGTGGACCACACACCATATAGTATAACTATTTATCCTAGCCATGTCCTTGGATATAAAACAACTCCTAGGCTATTTAGATGTACACAACATGAAGGGAGACTACATTACATGCCCAAGATACCTAGGATTTGGTCATGTCCTTCAAGTCATATATATGTATTTTACCTTGTGTCTACAAAATTCTGTACATGTTGTGTGCCCGACCTTGTTTGTGTACATTGGTTCACAACATGTGCCAGACCATATCTCTACACATGGGGTCCTACATGTGTTCTTTTCCATACTACTCATCCTCCCAGGGAAAATTTTCACCTCATGTAGGGAGTCTACATGACATTCTATCCATATATATTTCCAAAACCCTATTTGTCAAGACCCTACCCAACGGGGCTTGAGTCGTGACTCCCCAAGTCCGCCTCCAATAGGCCAGGGGATGGCATCTAGCACTGAGTAGGCTATCACACACCTGGGATGCATTAGCCTAAGGTACCTAAACACATGCACCCACATACACCACCATGCAATAATGCAGAGATATATAAAAAAACTCGAAAAAAATCAATGCATACATCTAACCCACAACCATAGTACAGAAAAAGTACAAAAGGTAAAAATAGGGCCCACCACAAGAAAACTAAAAAGCGTCCAACCTTCTCAGAAGGATGGAAACTCTGCAAAAAGCACTACTAGAAATCTCCTTGGCACAGCTCTGGTAAGACTCCACGGTCAGTCCCGCTCACTCAGCTTCGCCTGCTCAGGGTCATTCTGGGACTCCGTCTAAAGGCATGTGGTCTGCACAAGACACAAACATGTGTGGGTAAAGCCCATGCATGGGTGAGTATAACAATAACCAGTAGTCACTACAAAAACAGAAAACAAAATAGAGAAACTGAAAGGAAATATTCTGCTCATCCCAGCCAGAGGGAACCCAGCCGAGAGAGAAACTCCATCTTGTGACCATCCTCGTCTAAACAGAACTAGTCAGCTTAATCCAGGTGTATTCCCATACATACACCTTGAACATCCACTCTGGTATACGCCCAATCATATACCATGAACACCTAGATATACTCATCTCACGCACTAAGCCACATGAGGTACCAACCTTATCAACAACAACAGTTCACTACTAGGAGAGCACACTCCACGATCACTGTCATCCTAGATGACACTCGTCCAAGAGATACACTCCATCGGTTCCCACACAAACACCTTAGACACTAACTTGAGAGATCACGCTCATCAGATATCATCACTAAGGAAACGTCGCTGAAACAACATAAACAACAAACTCCTCAAATAGGGGATCGCTCCTTGGGTCTGCTGGGGGATACCAGAACCCACACCGGTATATGAAGTTCTCACAAATAAGGGATCACTCCCAGGGTCCGCTGGGGGATACCAAAACCCGATCTAGCATTACTAGATCTCACAGATAGGGAATCACTCCCAGGATCCACTAGGGGATACCACAACCCGATCTGGCATTCAATAGAAACACGTCACTTAGATAGTGGATCGTCACCCGTGTCACAACGATCATGATGATACCGAAACCCTATCTGGTACATCTCGCTCTATAGGGGATCGAAATGAAAATGCCGCAACCCTACAGAAACCACTCGCTATGTAGGGGATCATATAACCAATGATACTACAACCCTACTATAATCCTTACGCTGAGTAGGGCATCACATACCCGACAATGCCACAACCCTACTGAGCACGACCCACAACGTAGGGGATCATATTCCCAATGATTCCACATACCCTACGGGGTTAACTTGCTAGATAGGGGATGGCCGCTCGGGGAAAATCGGTCACATCGATACCAAGAACCCAATCAAGGGAAACAATGATAGAGGATCCCGCTTCGGGCCCACTAGAGGGATGCCACAGCTCTTACAGATTAAACATCCCATCAAGAGGATCAACAACCTATACTAAGGTTGTGATTCCATGTGAACCCTTGTGGGAATGAACCAAGGGAGTACCCTCAACCAATGCTCGTCCAAACGTCACTAACCCGAGAGACTCGCCACAATGCCACACCGCGCACATCCAAGGCTGATAATGTGGCCACCATTGCGATCCACGTGGAAAAAAGCATAGGATAGGATGTTTACTCGCCCAAAACGGACATCCGGTGAAAAAGATACTATTCACAACCACCGGTCTTCATGGGGCCCACGTCTCGATCCTAGAACACATCGAACAGATCACACCATTGAGATCCTCTCAGAAAAACACATGGGATCAACTATTCATCTGCCAAAATAGGACTCCTGGTGAAAAGTTGTGTTTCTCCATAAACGGCCAAACTGGGCCACATGGGCCCCACACACCAATCTCAATCCCAATACCCAAAACATATCTCAAAATGCCTGATTTACCATCTGGATCGCAATTCCATAGACAACACGTCAATCAAACGCTCTAGGAAAAAGTTATGGTCGGTCGAAGTTGAATAATAATTAAAATTTTATTATTATTCAACATTTTGTGACCCCTGATCACGGACCCAACACAAAAAATTCCCAAACCGATCCCAAAAGGTTCATATCAATACTATGGTCGTTCTTCCATAGAAAAATCATGAAACGGACACCTGGTTTGAAATCTGCGGGGGTTTAATGAACCCCCGGACGAAAACAGAGCATGACCGGCCCCACCTGGCCGGTCTGGACGACCTGAACCGTCCCGCAGCGGCCCAAACCAGCATGCCCCGTCTATCCCGGCCACCACCGCCACCGGCCCGCCTCGGCCGGTAGCCATACATCGCACTAAGACCCTTCGCACCGTGGGATTGCGGCCCTCCGTTGCGATAGGCGGCGCACCGTCGCACCGACGATACTTCCACAGACTGCCGGGACCACCCTGGTGGTCCGATTTTTGATCCGGAGGTGCCTATGCAACACTAGAGACCCCTTCTACACTGCTACAATTTCTAAATAAAGAAAAAATAATCAGAAATGGGATCGGGGGTTAAAACTCGAATCACCTACCTCGCAGTCGAAACGCCGAAGCTTCGGGTGCTGAACGACGCCTACGATGCGCTGGAGCTCAATCTGCCGATGATCGGTGTCAAAATATGCTGACATCGGCTCCTTCGTGGGTCTTTTGTTCATCGGCAAAGAGAAGTAAAGGGGAGCGGTGGACTCTTGCACGTACAAGGTGGGGAGAAGGGGGATAAGGAGGATTTTATATATTTATTTCAAATAAATCCTCTTTTAACTCCGACGGCCAACTCACCTTCAACCCCGCACCCGATGTAGGAAAAGGTAAGGTCACCCTTAGGGTAAACATGATGTTCTGAATGCAACGGTGGACTTGGATTTTCTATCTGATACTCCATTCATAAGTTATTCGAGCCGACACTCATAAATAAACTTTTCCATTTATTAACGAAAACGCCCCTGGTGCCTTTTATCATAGAAGGCCCACGCCCGCAAATTTTATACCCCACCTAGTTTAAAAGGTATGCTCCAGATGCAACCGTGCCCTCAGATTCCTGTTCTGAGCTACCGTTTCCGAGATAAAACACCCCCTCCACAAGCATACCAAAATATTACTTAATATTTTTATAAATTAATTTCGAGCACATCGGGCCTCGGAATCATAGGCCGCCTTCACGCATCGATCTGGAATTATTCATAAGAATATTCCAATGTTTAACAGGGCCAAAACCCGAGTCTCTACGTCCTCCTAACCTTTGAACTTTTTTTCCCTAAAAATCCATAAGAACAAGGAAAGAAACTGGACTCTCAACTGTGTCTCCCACGACAGCGAGTTTTCCAACACACACCCCTGCCCAAATGCGAAGTCAAAGGGACTTATCCACCACACCTCAACACTATCCACTTTGTGCTGTACTGACTCACCCAGACAGTTTTTGATCACGTCCCAAAAACGCATCTCGGTGAGGGAAGGATCCCTCTTCCTTAAGCATTCAAAGTACGTCAAACAACACCCACACAAGGTCTTACCAATGCCCTAAACAAAACTTGAGCAAGAAAATAAAATGGAAGAGTACTACTAAATAGAGTCTATCAAACTACTGCAGAATATTAAAGGACACAAGTCTTACCTATATCCATTCGTGGAGCCTCTTGACCAACATCCTCTAGGGCATGCAGATGTCCTCACCCTCACCCTCCAGCTCTATGATCTCGGCATGGAACACCTGGGGGTGGTGGTGGTGGAATCTGATACCACCTACCACCTCCCACTACTTCACCAGCTCCATCACCACGTTTACCACCCTACGGACCTCCAAACTGAAGACATTTCCACTACCAAGGTGGCCTATTGACCATCTCCCTCTCAATAGCATTACTGGTCGGACATTCTCTAGAAAGATGTCCATGACCGTCGCAAGCATAACACCACCTCTCCTACGGTTGACCACAACTGACCTGTGAGCCGTGTGATCCCTGAGCCTTAGAATCTTCATCCTTGGGTTGCCTCCTAAAACATCGGCCACATCCATCCCCTTGTGCCTGCCACCTGCTACCAGTTGTCAACGTCTCACCTGCCACATGCACAACACAGACGGGCTGAATCTGCTCAGCCAGAAATCTCTCCACCACCAAGACTCACTCTAGCACTCAAGCATAGGTGGGCAGACACAAGGAAACCACACCTGCCCATATTTCACTACATAGGCCCTTCTTGAAGGTCTAAACCCTAAAGAACGGGTATCTAACCATTTAAAGGGATTAGCGCAATAGGTTTGTAAACCTTATTGATTACTCTGACATAGACATGATCTCCAGCCGAAGCTATAGAAGCTCCGGGATCTGCACTGACCTCAGCATAACCGGATAAAACTCATCCCTAAAGAGTCACTCAAGCTCTTCCCATGTAAGCATCTCTTCATCATGGGACTGTGTCCCAAAACTCCACAATTACCCAGCCGAACCATGCAGAAGGCTCTCCTCTAATAAAACCATATGATATGGGAGTTTCCTCACTAGGCAGAAAACTCGGGTGATTTCTTCGAGCCTGTCATCAGCTGCCTGATGGTCTGGATTACCTCGGAACCTCAGAGGTTCATGCCTCTCAAACTCGTGCAGTTCACTCAGCCTGCGCGCGACCTCATCCTGCACTACCGGCACAACCAGCTACTCGATAGGTGGTGGCTCAACTGGTGGACCACCTAGTAGTGAAACCTCAGAACCTACACCCTGGTCTACCACCTCTACACAGGACGGATCATCACCAAAATCCCGATGTGGAACCCTCACAAGTTGTCGTCATGGAGGCTTCCTGAAATACAATCAAGATGCACCATAGTCAAGGAATATATCTAGATACCTGACTCAATAAAAACAAGGGAAACACAAAACCCATTCCTATATGATGCATGTACTATTATTTCCCTGAAACTAGTGTACAGATGTCCCAATTCGAAAGGTATGTTATCAGAGTCCTGGTGTAGGGATACGTCGGTCGCCGCACCAACACTGAAGTTCCTGACCTAAAATACAAACTCGAAACATCCTAAAATTTCTTCTATAGAACCCAAACCAAACTCATAGCTAGACCACCTACACATAGAGATCCCAAAGGTGGAACCTCCTCTGATACCACTATGTCACGACCCGACCCAACAGGGCTCGATCTGTGACTCCTCAAGCTCGCCTCCAATAGACTAGGGGATGGCATCAAGCTCTGAGTAGTCTATCACACACATGGGATGCATTAGACTAAGGTACCTGAACACACGCACCCTTATACACCTCCATGAAACAGTACAGAGATATATAAAAAACTCAAAATAAATGCATGCATACATATAACCCACAACCAGAGTACAAAAAAAGTAAAAAAGGGTAAAATAGGGCCCACCACAAGAAAACTACAAAGCATTCAACCTACTCAGAAGGAGGGGAATGATGCCAAGAGCTCCACCAGAAAGCTCTTCGGCACAGCTCCGGTAAGCCTCCATGGCCAGTCCCGCTCACTGAGTTCTTCCTGCTTTGGGTCTTCTTGAGACTCTGTCGAAAGGCCCGCGGTCTGCACAAGACACAAACATGTGTGGAAAAGCCCATGCAGGGGTGAGTATAACAATACTCCGTAGGAACCACAAAATCACAAAACAAAAGAGAGAAACTGAAAGGCAATAGTCCGCTCATCCCAGCCAAAGGGAACCTAGATGAGAGAGAAGCTCCATCTCATGACCATCCTCATCTAAACACTACTAGTCAACTCAATCCAGGTGTATGCTCATACATACACCTTGAACATCCACTCAGGTATATGACAAAACATATACCATGAACATACTGATATACTCAGCTCACACACCAAGCCACATTAGGTACCGACCTCATCACCAGCAATGGTTCACAACAAGGAAACACACTCCACAATCACTATCATCCCAAATGAAACTAATCCAAGAGATACACTCCATCGATTCCCACACAAACACCTAAGACACTCACCCGAGAGATCACGCTCATTGTATATCATCACTGAAGAAACCACGCTGAAACATCATAAACACCAAAATCCTCAGATAGGGGATCACTCCTAGGGTCCGCTAGGGTATACCAGAACCCACACTGGTATACGTAGATCTCACAGATATGGGATCACTCCTAGGGTCCGCTGGGGGATACCACAATCGAATCTAGCATTCGTAGATCTCACACATAGGGGATCACTCCCTGGATCTGAAGGGGGATACCACAACCCAATCTGGCATTCGACAGAAACACGTCACTCAGATAGAGGATTTTTCACCCTTGTCACGATGGTCACGGTGATACAGAAACCCTATCTGATACATCTCGCGCTGTATGGGATTGAAGTGAAGATGCCACAACCCTATAGAAACCACGTGCGTGGGGGATAGTATAACCAATGATACCACAAACCTACTATAATCCTCATTCTGAGTAGGGTATCACATACTCGATGATGCCACAACCCTACATAGCACGACCCACTGCGTAGGGGATCATATTCCCGATGATGCCACAAACCCAACGGGTTTAACCTGCTAGATAGTGGATCGCCGCCTACGGATAAGCGGTCACAGCGATACCAAGAAACTAATCTAGGGAAACGATGTTAGAGGATCCCGCTCTGGGCCCACCAGAGGGATGCGACAACTTTAACAGACAAAACATCCCATTGAGAGGATCACAAACCTATACTAATGTTGTAATGTCGCGCGAACCCTCGTAGGAATGAACCAAGGGAGTACCCTCAACCACTGCTGGTCCAAACATTGCTAACCTGAGCGACATGACAAAACGACACAACTTGAACCTCCAAGGCTGATACTGAGGCCACCATCACGATCCACGCAGAAAAACACACAGGATAGGCTGTTTACTCGCCCAAAACGGACATCCGGTGAAAAAGATACTATTCACCACCACAGGTCCTCGTGGGGCCCACATCTTGATCCTAGAAAACATAGAATGGATCACACCATTGCGATACTCTCAGAAAAACACACAAGATTGACTATTCATCTGCCCAAATCAGACTCCTATTGAGAATGTTGTGTTTCTCCGTAAACGCTGAAACCCAGCCTCGTGGGCCCCACACCCCAATCTCGGTCCCAACACCCTAAATCTATCTCAAAATGCCTGCTTTACCATATGGATCTCAATTACACTGATGAAATTTCAATCAGATGCTCCAGGAAAAAGTTACGTTTGGTCAAAGTAGAATAACAATTAAAATTTTATTATTATTCAAAGTTCTGTGACCCCAGATCACGGACCCAACACGGAAAAATTCCCGAACCTATCCCAAAAGTTTTTTATTAATCCTAGGTTTGTGCTTCCATAGATGGCACGTTAAAGGGACACATGTTTTGCAATCTGTGGTGGTTTAATGAACCACCGGATGAAAACTGGATCGGAGCAGCCCAACCTGGCCGGTTCGGCTGGGCCGAACCCACCCGCAGCAGCCCAAACCGTCCCCTAGCTAGACCGGCTTCCACTGCCGCTGGCCCACCCCGGTCGGCTTCCCTCCATCGCGCTACGGCCCATCCTTCCATGGGGCTGCAGTCCTCCACCACGCAGGCCCGTCGTGGCTGGCTTCCCCTCACCAGCACCGGTGTTATGCCAGCGATACTTTTGTGGACTGCCAGGACCACCCTGGTGGTCCGTTTTTCAATCTTTAGGTGTATGCACAACCCTCGGGACCCCTTATACACTACTAAACATTCATATTGAAGAAAACTTCAGCATAAATGGGATCGTGGGTTAAAACTCTAATCGCCTACCTCGCGGGTGAAACACCGAAGCTTCGGGTGCAGAACGACGCTTACGACGCACTGGAGTTTGATCTGCCGATGATCAGCGTTCAAATCGGCTGACGTGACATCTTTGTGGGTCATTATTTCATCGGCGAAGTGAATTAAAGGGGGTAGGTGGCCTCCTGTGTGTACAAGGTGGGAGAGAAGGGGGATAAGGATGAATTTTTTAAAATAAATCCTCCTTTTAACTTCGATGGCTGACTCGCCTTCGACCTCGAACCCGATGCAAGAAAAGGTATGGTCACCATTAGAGTAAGTGAAATGTTCTAAACATAATGTCAGACTCGTATTTTTGATTTGAGACTCCCTTCAGATGTTTTTTGAGCCGACACTCATAAATGAACTGTTTCATTTATTAACAAAAACGCCCCTGGTGTCTTTTCAAACAGCATGCCCACGCCCACAAATTTTAAACCCCTCCTAGGGTAAACGGCATGCTCTAGATGAAACTGTACCTTCAGATTCCCGTTATGAGCTACCATTTAAGAGATAACACAACCCCACCATGTGCATAGTATAAAAATACTTAATATTTTTATAAAATTAATTCTGGGGACACCGGGCCTCAGAATTTCCCGCCGTCTTGGCACCTAGCTCTGGAATTATTCATAAGAATATTCCAGAGTATAACAGGGACAAAACCTGAGTCTCTAAACTACCCACCATAGCATTGGAGCAACATGATGTGTATTCATCAAGATACACACCATATAATCGTGTTTTCACAAAAATATAGATCTAGGTTCCATGCTCCATATTTGACTTCACCACTTTGAATATCACCTTTCATTCATCTTAAAATTGTTGATTTAGTCCCAAATCATCATTTTCCTCTATCATATGTCTAGAAATTGGTTTTGTCAACCCTTGGGGTTTCTTGTATGTACCGCATTCCCAGGTTCATCTTTAATTGAATATTTTAATGTACATAATCACAATGTTAACCCAAAACATTAAATATAACATTAATCATAAATGTTTTTTAATCCATCTCTATCACATTCATTTTCTATTAATTCAATGGCCTGACCAAGCATGGTCCTTCCTTGAAATGTATAACTGATACAACATTGGTACATCTATGAGGAATGTGGTGTATTTTTGGGAGGAAGAAATAATAAAAAATGATTTATAAATTTTTTTCCCAGAATTCCTGCCCATAAAAATTGAGAGAATTGAGTTAGAAAAAAATGAAAACCCAATTTAAAGTAGTACATATGTGAAAGCCAAGGTTAAAAAAATTGGCACAAATCAAGGACGGAATGATTCTACTCAATAAATTAAATAAAAAATGTATAAATCCAAAATTTGATGATTATTAATTATAAATTGGATCATTTTATTTCTAATAGCTCTCATGAAAATGAATGGAAGATGACATTTCATTACAAATATCCTGATCTTCCCTGATCCATATATTCAACGTCCTCGGATTTGAAGCACCAACACAAGGAGAATGAATGATCTATAATACTTATAGTGTTTATCTAGAAAGCACTAGAGGATTCACCATAGTAGTAATTTTATAGAAAGTTTAGTCAGGATGAATTAATTAATTAGTTTAATTAATTAACCAACTGAATTCACCAACAATAGTATTGATATTTGAACACCCTGTGACCACCTATTTTAAGTCGGTCCGAGGGTAAAATTCATGTGTTTTGACTCAATCATGGTCTGGGATGTCTGATCTAAAATTATATTTAAGAGTTATCCAATTTTATTTAATAAACTTCATGTGTGTAATATAAATGATATTTACAATTTTTATATAATTACTTTCGGGCACACCACGCATGGAAATCACACAACTTCTTAGCACCTGACTCTGAAAATAGATATTGAAATATTTAAATGTCTTACAAGGAAAAATATTAGTCTCTACATCATTACCTACTTCAAGATTATTTTCTCTCAAATGTAAAACACTAGAAACAACTTGGGTTACTGGGCTTGCATCTAGATCTACCACTACCAGGAGATCTCATGCACATTATCATACTTCCACAACATGCAACCTTAGGGGATGGACCATAATCACATTGTATTTGCTTGTTGATCCCTAATTTCCATTGGGTGATCCAAAATTGTCGCTCCATAATTGGTGTCAAAATCTGAAATGCCCCAACACCAGAAGCCATAGTCGGTGCATTATTACATAACATTGGCATGATTATAGGGAATCAAGTCCCGAAGGACCGATCATTTTAGCAATATTTCAAAATATATTATATACATTAACTTTACATTACAATTTCAAACATAAAACACAGCATAGATTGTTCTTTGAGAATTCAATTATTCCATTTCTCTTAACCCTGTATATCAATCTGAATAAACTTCTTGGAATAATGGGAAAATAAAACATAAGAAAGGGGTGAGCTCAAATGATCAGTAAGGGTAAAAAATTTAGCGTAATATAACATAAACAATAGGCATGATGAATAATTGAAAACACATGCCTTTACAAATAATAAACCTGAACACTTTATGGCAGAAATATGAGATGAGTAAATAATTCCATAATAAAACATAGTCATGGGTATTCTACTAGTCGAATAACCACATAAACCATTAATAATATTTTCATAATGAGGGAATGTATAATTTTAGAAATTCTGAAAACTTTTGTCAAGGCCTTGGCCAAGACATCTAAAAATGATTAAGGCCTTGGCAAAAAAAAATATATCAAATTTGGGAAAGACCTCAGCCAATTCCACGTCTAATTGTCTCATGAGACCTACCGATGCACTGAGGAGCTGTTGCAGGCTCCAACCATCACCTACTAAGTCCAATACATTCCTCATATGAAAAGGTTGAAATATACATTAACATTCATATTAAAACTAGCATAGGAAATGTAATTACATTAACCCTAAACCATGAATGGTACAAAAATAACACACCCACAATGAAATATATCACAAAACCTTCAATAAAAAATGGAAGATCTGTATCATAATAAATCAACCTCGATCAAGAATAATATCATGTAAAGGATGTTGAGATAGTTGAAAATTATCAGTAAAAATCTTTTAGAGAAATATCCCTTTTTTAGGGAATAATTTAAAAGTCACATAATTTATAAAGAAAGTCATTTAAAATATATTTTTGAATCAAAGTGTCCCATAACACTTTGAAACTTTTAAAAGGATGTTTAATTTTAAAAAATCCACGTCCGTATAAATCATTCCTTAAAACTATTTTGAAAACATGGAAATTAATGAGAAAGGTTTAGAAGAATAAATAATTAAAACATTTTAAATGTTGTTTTAGTAAAAGAGTCCCTCAAAAATAATCCCTTTTAAAACTCTTTTATGAAACATGGACGTGGATAATAAATATGTCCCAGTAGATACTTAAGTAAAAACAACCTCAAATAATAAATAGATCGTGAAATTAACCCTTACCATGAACTTTCCTTTGGTCAAGGGTACGTTTAACATCCTGTATAACGGTAATAGTATGTTATTAAATTATAAAATAACCATATTAATATTTATTATATCATATAAGATTCATTTATGACTTTATACATCACATTTAATAATGATTTCCATGTTAAATTAACATTTTGGGTAATAATCACTTTCTTTATCATACGTGTTTTAACTTGTTATTATGGATCCTATAATTTAGATCATTATTTAAATACATACATAATATAAAACATTTTTTATATATCAAATATTTTTAGAATATAAATATTTATCATAGATAGGTATATGAAATGAAATGAACCTTTTATGGAGATGGTAGGTCGTACGTACACATAAACGTTGTTTCCGTTTTCATGTCATACAAAATGGAATAAAGTGAATAATATATATGTAAGTAAATATATATATATATATCTAGTATCATTATTATTTCATTTATTACATACTTATTTATAATATATATTTTTATAATCATCTTATAATGGTGAACGTGGGAATGAATCTCATCGCGTCGTGGAGACGGTAATCCGTACATACACACGAGCGACAATATCATTATATTGATGATGAAATTGTATGTAATTGATTGGTATTTCATATATACAGAATCATTAAAATGTTATATTTATTATTTATATCAGTTATACACATTATTATACCCATCCAAATAATGAAGTGTTTGAATAACAAACTACACCATGACGTGGAGATGGTAATCCGTACGTATGCACGTATGGTGACTTTGTCATTTATAGGATGGATAGAGTAATGAAAATGGTTGTACTATTTTTATAATAACATCACAGTATATATAATACACTGGATTTATTATCTTATAATAGAAACAACAAAGAAACATGATGTGAAAGAAGAAAATAACTTGAAAGAGGTGATGAAATATTTACCTCTTCTTCGGGTTCTTCCTTTTTATTGGAAAAAAAGGGCTCATAAGGTCAGATTTATAACCAAAGGAAGGCCTATAGGATAAAGAGAGGAAAGTTTGGAGGATATTTGGGCAGATTTTGGCAGAGCCAAAAGGATTTGGATGTATGAAATTAAGAAAAGGATATGTTCCCTTTTATAAGAGAGGTGACTGTCACTTTAGGAAAAGATTGAAATATTATATTATAATAAAATCATTTTTCGTTTCTAATGGCTCAAAAATAAATTATTTAAATTATTGGGTGGTTATGTGTCGAAATACTCACAACCAATAGGTTTTAGACTATTTTGGGTCATCATATTAACCTCATCTTATAGATTTAACTCTTAGATTAACAGTTTGACATTTACCATGTGTCCTTGTATTTTTATATTATATAGTTAATAAACACACTATAAAAATACAAGATGACCCCATGTGGATCTTTATTAATATATATATCCTTATCTAAGTCCATTGGATGATCATTATATTTTTATGAATATTATATCAATTAATAATATAGTATTTGTTTTAAAAACTCTATTATGACAATTTTGACACTATTTAGTATTTTATTTTTTTGAAAGCCATAACAACATTATGAATTGAAATAAAATTTATTTACTCAGACTTAACATGCCATATTAACCTATAAAATTAGTTTAATTCATCAAAAGCCTCAATTTACATTTATTGGTATATTTATAATATCAATTATATTAATATTTCATTAATAAAGTAATTGCTGCATCATGATTGTGTCATAAATAAATTAAATTATTTAATGAGTAAAAATTATAAATAAAATACCATTATGTAGTAGGTTTTATTATATTTCTAATGAATAATAATAGTCTAATTTATATTGTGTGTAACTCTATATTAAATATGTTATAGTTATTAATCATTGAATTTTTCTCATTTAACTCTTCTTAAAATAAAATAATAATAAATTTCCTAATCTAATACAAGTTGACCACAGAGGATCATATATTATTCCTAAGGTTTTTTTTCAAATTATACATATCCAATAGAATTAGTACATGTGTTAGGAAATTATAATATCATTTGTACCCTTAATTAACCTATTTACTTTTAACTGTGGTTATAAAAGTCAAAAGTTACTATTTAACAAAAATTATTTTCAACTTATTGAACTAGATTTTAATAATTTATGTCAACCATGTCTCTCAGAGTATTCAAATTCAACTCACATATGCAGTAAAATTATGTTTTATGCAAATTTGTAAATGCTCCTAGAAGGTTGGTAAAAGAAGATAAAATGTTCAATAAAATTTTATACATCGAATTTTATTATAAAATGAATCCAATGAATTAAATTGAACTTATATAGGTATTATATATCGATTTTTACTTAAAATAAATTTAAATAAAAGAAATAATTATTTAAATAAAAAAGTCTGTTTTAAATAATAACGCAGTGTTTTTCACTATTCATCAAAAATTGATTGTTTTTAAAAAAATACAAATAATTAACCCTAAGATAATTTTGATATTTGGAATTAAAAAATGAAATCGATTTTACAACATTCAAAACATATAAGTATAATTTATTAATTTATAATTAATTCCTGTTCTTGAAACCAAAAAGCGGGTTTTTAAAAAGTAAAAACTATCAAAAGATTGACATGTGTTTATGTCAAATTTAAATGAGAAATTAGTTACAATGACCTACATTGTATTAAATGATAAAAATATAATCTAATTATACTTCCAAACCCTTAAAATGCATAATTTAACACTATAAATTATTTTTATTTAAAGGTTTTTTTCAATTAAAACATAGTATTATTCACTATTATGTTATGTATTCTCACTACGAGATATGAAGAGTAGAGTTTGCGAATGGCAGCCTCCGCCCAAGGCGGTGATGGCCTCCGCACAGGCCCTTCCTCCCATGGTGGGGGGTGGGGGATATTGGATGCCACTTCCTGGTGATCACTCCTTCATTCCATTCTTGGATCTGGATTCCCTGTCCTCATTTCCCCAAATCCCCCTTCCTCCCAAAGTTCTATAACATTTCAATGGGATCCCGCAACTCTCGATCTCGACTCGGGAGTTCAAGGATGCCTCCTCCTTGATGAATACGACCCTGAAAGCATGACTCAAGGAACAAAATCCATCCATGGATCTCTTTTACTGGTTTATCTTTGACACTTGGGGACTTCAGGAGCGAGCCATCATGGGTCTCCTTGACTCAAGGTATATAATGATCTGGTTTGCAAGTGAAGAAGATCTGATATTGGTATGGTCGTATGCTCCTCGGTACTGTGATGCCTCCCATGTTTTTCTCTTCCGATGGACATACGACTATCATATGAAATGAGATTCTCCGACCATGGAAATTTGGGTAAGTTTTCTTGAACTACCACTTTCGTTTCAGAATCCATCCATTATCTGAATGCTTGTAAATATGGTTGGTCTATATCTTTTCTCTGATGGTAGAACACAGGGAGTGTGTCACCCAATTTCTCTAAGGATATGCGTTGAAGTTGATATCTCCAGTCTTCCGGTTCACTCTTTGTTGGTTGTTGTTGGTGAAGAGTTTAGGTATAATCAATTAGTGTTTTATGAGTCCTGGATTGATTTCTGCACCCACTGCTTCAAAATTGGACATCATCCAGAAAAGTGTAGAGGTAGGAAGTTGATTCTGCAGTCTTCTGAGGGTGTGCAGGCTGGTGTGGTGCCCTGTTCTCAGCAGCGGAATCAGGGTCTATCCGAGGGGGAATTGGTGTGGTTTAGTCCTGGTATTGCATAACAGGGCATCGTGAAAGAGTCAGTGAAGAAGTCTGAGAACCCGACAGTTGTTGCGGTGTATGAATGTCTGAAACACGATCTGTGGGTGTGCAATCTTGGAGAATCGGCTTCCAAGGGTAGTGCAGAGATTATGGTTGGATATGTATCATCCAACATGATTATGACACATGTTAGGGTAATTTTATGATATTAAAATAATATTTGTTTACCCTTATTTACAAGATTTACCCTTTAACCATTATAAATAAAATTTTTACTGTAGTAAATATTAAAAATGTCTAAAAATAAAAGCTACATATTTACACAATTTGAACCTAATGATTCCAAATATGGAATACATTTTTCTAAATTCAATACACAAAAGTGGGAGAAATTATTTTAAAAATAATTCCCACTGTCAAAACAAAAAACTTGTTTTTTAATAAATAAAAACTATCAAAAGACAGACACTTGTTTATATACATTTTCAATGTGAAATTACATCCAATGAACAAAATTGGATTAAATGGTAAAAATATAATCTAATTAAACTTTAAACCCAATTAAAAAGATAATTTAACCATATAAATAAATTAGATTAAAAGGCAGTTTTGATTTAAAATACAGTATTTTCCACTATTCATCAAAAATTGAATTTTATCCGAAAAATACCAAAATTTTACCCAAAGTGAATTTTGATTTCCCAATTCTGAATAAGATTTTTTTTAAAAAAAATATCATATAAAAGTTACCAAAACTTGATTTAAAGTGGGTTTTCCATCAAAAGGTGGTAAATCAACCTTTTAAAGTATATTATGCTTAAAATTAGATTCATTCACTTTTTAACCCTCTAGTTTTTATTGGATAAATATAAAAACATTTAAAAAACATGTATAATCATATTGATGTTAATTATTATCATTCCCTCTAATAAAATGGCTAGTCATTAAATACATTTAAAATAATAATATTACATTATTTGTGTGCAACGTACGATTTCAAAGATACCAATGGTTGCGTATCGGGTATGCCATCGGGCATCTCAACCTCTTTAAAGTAAAATTAATATTTAATTCACAAAATATGAATAGTTATGAAAATTTATTATTTATTTATTTAACTGGGATATTACATATTTCTCCCCTTTTGAGAATTGTGTCCTCACAATTTTTATTCACTTATCAAATAAGTGGGGGTATTTATCCCTTATAGCATTTTCAGATTCCCACGTTGCCTATTCAACCATATGGGTTTTACACAAAACCTTTACCTGGTGAATCACCTTATTCCACAACACTTTCTCTCTATGGTCAAGAATCTGGACTGGTTGTTCCTCATAAGAGATATTATCTTCCAACTGAACTACCATTAGACTTAAAACATGATATGGATATGGAATATACATTTTCATTATTGAAACATGAAAAACATTTTTTAAATATAATAAACATGGATTTAAATCCACTCTGTAATCAACTGATGCAACATTCTCTTTGATATCATAAGGTCCAATGAACCTCGGACTCAAATTTCCCTTCTTACCCAAATGCATCACACTTTTCGATGGAGAAACTTTGAGAAAGACATGATCACCTACCTCAAAAGAAAGATCCTTCCTTTGGTTATCCATATAACTTTTCAGTCTACTCTGAGCTATTCTCATGTTCTTATGAGTCATCTAATCCATTTCTTCCATCTCTTATTCCAATTCTAGTCCAATCAGCTTCCTTTCACATACCTCATCCCAAAAAGATGGAGTTCGACACTGATTTCCATATAATGACTCAGATTAAACCATCTGTATACCGGAATGAAAACTATTATTATAATAAAATTAAACCAAAGAAATATGTTGGTCCCAACTTCCTTGGTAATCACGTGAACAAGAACATAGCATATCCTCCGAGGACTGAATTTTTCATTCTGACTGCCAATCTAATTGCGGATGAAAAGCTGTAATAAAATTTAATTCAGTACCCAACGACTTATGAAGTCCTTTCCAAAAGTTAGAAGTAAACCTTGGATCATGATTAGATACAATGAAGAGGGGAGCAGCATGCAAAATTAATATCTCTTTAACAAACTACATAGAAAGTTGATCGACAGACAATGTATCTTCAATAGGACGGAAATGAGCAGATTTATTCAACCGATCAACAATAACCCAAATTGAATTATTACCTTGATATGTATTCAGTAATCCGTCAACAAAGTCCAAGGATATATTTTCCCATTTCCACTTTCTCATGGGTAAAGACTGAAGCATCCCTTTCGGCAACTGCCTCCCTTCTTTAACCTGCTGACAATTCAAACACTTCACAGTAAAATCATATATATATGTTTTCATTCCATCCCACTAGTAATAATCCTGATGATCTTTGTACATCATAGTACTGCCATGATGATCTGAAAACGGGGAACTATGATCTTCACATAACAACTCATTCGTTAAATGTGAATCAAAAGGAACACATAATCTCTTTCCAAATCTCAAAACAAAATCAATATCTATGTAAAAATCACGAAACTTACCCTCCGGAACCAACTCAAAAATTTTCTACAACTCACTGTCTTCCTTATGCACTTACTTTATTTTGTCTGATAGAGATGATTTCACTGACACCTGAAACAAAACAAAATAATATCTTGCATCAACAACTTCTATTCCAAATTTCATCAAATCAAAAACCAAAGGATCTAATTCCAAAACTAGCATGGTTAATAAAGCATTACTTTTTCATCTCAAAGCATCGACCATTTAATTTTCCTTTCCTTGATGATAATAAATCATGCAATCATAATTATTTATTGCATCCAACCATATCCTCTTTCTCATGTTAATTCTTTCTGAGTGAATATATACTTAAAAATTTTGTGGTCGGTATATATTTCACATTTTACTCCATACAAATGATGCCTCCAAATTTTTAAAGAAAAAACAATAGAATCTGATTCCAAATCAGGTGTAGGGTAATTTAACTCAAGAGGTTTCAACTGAATTAAATCATAAGAAATTACCTGATCATTTTTCATAAGGACACAACCAAGTCCTTTCAATGAAGCATTACTATAGATACAAAACTCACTATTTCTAGATGGTAGTGCCAAAAATGGAGCATTCACCAATATTTTTTTTCAATTCCTAAAAATAATAATCAAATTATTTTGTCCAAATGAACTTAACACCTTTTAGAGTTGACTTAGTCAGTAGACTAGATAACCATGAAAATAATTCATCAAACCTTCAGTAATAACTTTCCAAACCAAGAAAACTACGGAAATTGGTTATATTTTTGGGTCTTTTCTAATCTTCAACAAATTTTGTTTTAGAAAGATCAATAGTTATTCCATTTTTTAAACAATGTGACCATGGAAAGAAATTTGTTGTAACCAAAACTCACACTTTCTGAATTTCCCAAATAGTTTCATTTCATTTATGGATTTCATGAAAACCTGTAAATGACTTTCATTCTCCTCTTTAGTTTTAGAATAAACCAAAATATTATCAATGAGCACCACCACAAACTTATCCGAGATCACACGGAAATTTCTATTCATAAGATCCATGAATATAGCAGGTGCATTGGTTAAACCAATATGCATAACTAAAAATTCATAATGGCCATATCTAGTACCAAAAATGGTCTTCAGAATGTCTACTTCCTCTACTTTCTACTGATGGTACCCCGACCTCAAGTCAATCTTTGAAAAATACTAAGCTCCCTGGAGCTGATCAAACAAATCCTCGACATGAGGAAAATGATAATTGTTATTAATAGTGATGTTATTCAATGCTCTATAATCAATGAAATGTCTCATTTAACAATATTTATTTATAACAAAAAAGATAAGAGCACCCCATGGTGATGTTCTAGGTCGAATGAAACTTTTATCTAATAAATCCTGTAATTTCTTCTTTAACTCTAAAAGATCAATTTGAGCCATTCGATTAGGGGGTTTTGAAATTGGATTTTCTTGAGGAACTATGTCAAAAGTAAATTCAACTTCTTGATCAGGTATAATACTAGGAAACTCATCAGTAAAAACATCAAGATACTCATTTACCACTGGAAAATCATTAATCTGAATAATTCCTTTGTTTTCAACAATATGTGCAAGGTAACAATAATTTCCATCTATTTATAGTTTCTCAACTTACTATTATGTTATCAAATGTTAGGGTTCATTCATGTACACAAACTGAAAATCACTCTGAAAACAAACCTCTTTAGCTCTGCATTTAATCATTGCATGATTAATAGAAATCCAATCCATAACCAAAATAACATGAACCACTACTAGATGAAAAACAATAAGGTTTCCAGGTAGTTTCATTTCTCACAAATGGACATGATGGTTCATATAATTTATTTTTGTTTCAATATTTCCTCCAGGTGATTTAACCATAAGACCAGGATTCATATATTGATATGTAATTCCCAATTTACTAGAAAACTTTTCAGAAATGAACGAATGTGTAGACCCAAAATCAAACAACACATTGGCATAATGTGAACAATCAAACAGTGTACCCGATACTACTTCATTTGATGGCCCAACATCTGTAGAAGTAGTTGCGAAGGACTTCCCAACCCCTTTCTACTTATAGTATAGTTTCTTTCCCTTAGTTGTGTTCATTATTGGATACTCATTTTCATAATGACCCATTTCATTACACTTAAAACATTTTACTGATTATAAATCAGATTTTATCTTACTATTACCCTGATCTTTTTCAGTGCAATTACAAGCCTTATGTCCCATTTTACCAAATTGATAGAACATACAAGATTTCAAAATACATTCCTAGGCATGGTTTTTACCACAATTTTCACAAACTATAAACTTGAGTTTCTTACTATCATAATTTTTTGAAGAGTTTTTCCCTTTCGCTTGCCACCTTGACCTCTTATTCTATTGTTTTCAAAGAACACGTGATCATCAGAAAACTCCATTTCCACTTTCTCCACATATCAAACAAGTTTTTCATAACATTTAAAATAATGAGAAGATAAATCCCTTCAATACAATGGCTTTAATCCTATGTAAAAAATGGATGATTTTACTATCAAGATCACGTATAAAATTTGGAGAATACCTTTCCTGTCGAGTGAATTTTGCTTCATAAGTATCCACTGAGTAATCCTCCTTCCCCAATTAAAGAAATTGTTTTTCCATCCTAAGATTAAAAATCTTAGGAAAATATTTCTCAAGAAACATACCTTCTAATTCATCTCAATCAAGAGCATTAATCTCCTCATTATCCCTAATATGTTTCACCATCAACCACCACTGATCAGCTTCACCTTCAAAATGGTAAACAACAAGACTAACCTTTTGATGTTCTGAACACCCCTTGACATAAAAAATTTTCTCCAATGATTTAATCCACCCTTCATCTATCACAGTGTCAAATGATCCTCTGAATGATGAGGGATGTTGCCTCATGAAATGTTCAACTACTGACATGTTCTTCTGTGGTTGATCAGCTGATCTCATGCATGGATACCACCACCATTTATATCCCGATTCAATTGTAACATTACTTCAAAAAAACGTTCATTTCTGATTCTGACCATCTCAGGTTACTGATTTGGAAGGTGGTCTTCCTCCTGATGTCGTCCCAACATTGTTGCCCTATTTCCTCTGTGGAATACCATTCTTAACAAAGAAATATCTTAGGTGAAGCAATGTAGTAATCTGTAAATTCTATCATCTCAATATTAACATAAATTAAATTATATATATTAATTTTACAATACCATAACTCCTCAAGTTATCTAAACTGACCTCTGAAACCAACTATAAGGACCTAGCCTTAAAAATTACATAATATTGAAATAAATGAATAATTCACATTGAGGATGTTTTCAGGTTTAGAGTTTTAGAGTGTTAGGCCATAAATATTACATTAAATATCAAAAATTACAAGGTAGACACTTATAGTTAGTTTCCATTTTTTCAAAAAATAAAAACTCTTGAAAAACAGAATCATGTGTAGTCCCATGTTTTAGACATCATGACTTTTCCATGATCCCATCCCTGACCCTATTTATATTTATGTCCAGTGAAAACATTTCAAAACATGGTATAAGCATAAAAAGATTAGTAATGGTTATAAAATAAAGAATGAAAACATTAGTTCATCATTTTATACATAACAAAGTCTCTTTAACATACCTCATGAAATCATAAGATTTATGAATAAGACATAGAAAAAATAAATCATAATGGTAACTTGTGGCATCCATATCATACTTACATTGTAGCAATCATAGCTATGTAGGGAGTTATATTTGGAATACCCATCACAATATATTCACAAAATATCATATAAGAAACATTCACGTTTACCTCCACCACATTATCCAATTCATTGGAGAGCTATCTCGGGCTCACCCAAACTAGGATAATCACGAAACCACATGTATACGTAATAATTTCCATGAACAATAACATATTAATAACACATATAAAAACATAAAGGAAAGATAACATTTCCAAATTTCAATAAAAATATATCATTTATATATATTGGAATAAAAAATATATTATAAAACCCATTTTCAATACCAAAATACATAAGAGAGTATATGGTATTTATTTTCCTTTTAAAAACATTACTTCTTGTTATGAATCCGAAGATCAAATAATACTTGTGGCGACGGAAAAGTCTTTTTCACCACTTACATTAAAAAGATACATTCTATTTTTTTCATTTTGAAAAAAACTTCGTAGATAAGAATTCCCTTTGAATGAAATTAAAAGTCAAAATATTTTCTACATCGTATAAAATAATGTCATGTATTAAAACAAAATATGCCTCAATAAAAGGAGATTGAGATAAAGCCCCTTACCTCGTGTCAGACTTGACCCATTCATTTCATAATCTGTTGAATAATAAACTAAAGTTAATTTATACTTTATTAAGAACCTTTTTAATGTTTATTATTACTTTTATATCACTTATTACCATGTTATAAACATTATGTAATCATTTATGTTAATAATGATCATTTTGTCGATATTTGGTACATGAGTCAAAAATGGACTTCTTATAATTACAAGTTGTTCATGTGGTCAAAATTTATTATGTTCAGTATTATATTCATGATTTAGTTATCATTAATATCATATATATCCTATATATACATGTATTTATAATAGTGCATAACATTTGGAGATAATAAATGAAATGCACCGTTCATGGAGACGGTAAGCCGTACATACACATGAATGCTACTTTCATTTCTATTTCCTATTTTAATGGAATTAAATCATAATGATGCATAAGTATATTATAATTTCACTATAATATAATATATAATATCCTTAAATCCATCCTTTATGCATCTTTATCTAGAAGTAATGAGTCATATCCCTTTGAGGGGGCGGTAGTCCGCACTTCCTCAAATGAAATTACCACGTTTACCCATAATGGAAACCATAAAGGTATGATATAACTCTAAAATACAGAATAATAAATAAAACATTAAAATAATATATATATATATATATATATATCATATATAAATACAGTTCAATTTTAATGGCCACCATGAGAGGTGGTAGGAGAAAATTGAATAATCATTGTTTCGTGAGACATTAGTTTTCCATCAAAAGAAATGGAACATTCCTTACCCATTAGATGGAAGTGTGAGTAAGTATAGTTCAAATAATTATCATAAAAACATCGAAGTATATTGTGTAAAATGGGTTTGTTATAAAATAATGGAATAATTATTTTTTATGGGGTTAAAGAAGTAAAATAAAACAAAAGAATATAAGAGAATATGATACCATTAAATTGGGTAACTATCTTTGGTTTGAACCAAAAGGGATTGTTGAAATTTATTCTTTCTATGTTAGGGCTTCTAGGAGGAGGATAGGGATGTAGGGGGATTAATTGGTCAGATATTGGATGATCCAAGGAGCTTAATAGGTGTGAGGAATGGGTAAGAAGTGGTGTCCTTTTATAAGGGGGGGGGGATTTTTAGGAATGTTTTAAAATATTATTTTATTATATAATGCTTTTCAGTTTCTAAAGGTCCAAAACATATTAAAGTCAAATATAAAAGGGATTGTGGTCTAAATAAAATAATCTAATAATAATTGGACATGTTTTGTATTTTATTTTAATCTTTATAATCTTATATATTTAAATCATTTATTAATGATATAAGCACTCCATCATTATTGTGTTATAAATAATTTAATTTATTTGATGTCTAAAAATTATAAAAAATATACCATGATGTAGGAAATATTATTAAATTTTCAATTAATATTTATAGTCAAAATTATAACTTATATAACCCCTTGTATGAATTTATTTACTAAAAGATATTTTTCATGTCATTTTTTTCTTTAATTTAAGGTAATTAAAATAATGTGTCATTATCACTCTTAAGTGGTTCCATGTTGTACCAAATTCGATACAAGGATGCCCATGGTCTTCTTTGTATCAACCAATATGATTAGGAAACATATTAATGTAATTTTATATTATTAAAATAATATTTTTTTCCATTATTTACCAGATTTTACCTTTAAACGTGGTAAATAATATTTTTACTGTAGTAAGGATTTAAAATTTCTATAAATAAAAGTAACATTTTATCTCAATTTGGACATGCTGATTCCAAATATGGAATCCATTTTTCTAAATTTAAAACATCGAAGTGGCAGAAATTAATTTAAAATTAATTCTCACTGTCAAAACAAAAAGCGTGTTTTTTGTGAAATAATATCTATAAAAAAATCGACACTTTTTTATGTCCAATTTCAAAGTGAAATTAAATCCAATGACCCACATGGAATTAAATTGTAAAAATATAATATAATTAGAATTTAAAATCAATTAAAAAGATAATCTAACCATATATATAAATTAGATTAAAAGGAAATTTTGAATTAAAATATTTTATTTTCCACTATTCATCAAAAATTGAATTTTATCAAAAAAATACCAAATTTTACCCAATGTGAATTTTGATGTCCGGATTCTGAATGAGAATTTTATTTGGTCAATAATATCACACAAAAGTGACCAAAAAAAGATTTAAAGAGGGTTCTGCATCAAAAGGCAATAAATCATCCTTTTAAAGTAAATTATGCTTAAAATTAGATTCAATCACATTTTAAGCCTCTAAATCTTATTTGATATATGTAAAAACATTTTCAAAACATGTATAGTCATATTTTAGATAGTTCTATTCATTCATGTCAATAAAAAAACCATGAGTTAACTATATTTAGAATAATATTATTATATTATTAGTGTGTAACGTAAGATTTCAAAGAAACCTATTGTTGCATATCGGGCACACCATCGAGAATATCAACCCCTTAAAAGTAAAATTAATATTTAATTCAAAAATATGAATAATTATGAAAATGTATTATTTGTTTATTTACCTGGGATGTTACATTTGAGTTGTCGTCATCCATTCACAGGTGACCTCGACCTTCTTCGTTGTCACCTACGGCATATTTAGACCCACAAAGGACATCTCCCCGATCTCTATCTAGACTAGGGATGTCCTTCAGGGTCTTTCATACCCTGCCTCAAAATTTTACATGATGATATTAGAGTGGTAATTATTATTCTATGAAAACTCTACTAAGGGAAAGTGATCCTCTCAATGACGTCCAAGATATAACACCTAAGACATATCCTCTAATAGATGGATAGTGTGATCAGTCTCCCTACCTATCTAGTGGTGAAAGGTCATATGCCTCCTTATCTAGGTCCTGAATACATTCTTTATCTCTTTCCACATCCATGATGTAAACCAATAATTAAAATTGGAGAAAGTATTCATGTGCACTCCTAGGAGGTGAACAATCTCGTGAACATACAACATCCCCAAACTCTCCACCAAACTCTTATACATCATTGTAAGGAGGTGTGTTGACTTCATGAGTTGGTCCGAAATCACCCATATAGCATCATGGACCTTCAATATCTATGAAATACCCTTCAGAAATTCAATGGATATGTTATAGAACTTTCACTACTGGATATCAAGGGGCTTTAAAAAAACCTTCAAGAACTTAGTGCCCACCCTTCACCTAATGATAGGGGAGGCTCTGATATAAAAACTCAAGGATGGTCTATCTCATTATAGAACACCAAAACTACAACCAAACGTCTAGGTATGTAGTCCCCATAATAGGTTGAAAATCTAAGGGAGATGTGTGGAAGGCTCACATCACCTCCCACATTATGACTAGGACCACCATCCATTCCGTGAAAAGGATGAAATGATTACCTCCTTTATAATATATATATATAGTAAAAACTTTATGCATATATGGTCATACAAGACCTCATAGTCTATGTCTCGTAGTTGGGTCTCTCTCTCACATCACTTCCCTATGTGAAGATATAACTAAGACTCTCATAGTCTGAGTAAACCACAATGCACTCCCAAGAAAAAAGTTTCCTCGACATCTTAAATGAAAAGACAATCAATGAAAACTCTAAGTCATAAGTCAGGTAGTTTTACTCACGGGGTCAGAAATGCCTCGACCTGTATGTGATAACTTCTAGCCTCTAAATTAACATATAATCAATCCTAGCCATGGAAGATTTGCAATGCACTACGTATTCCACACTCTCCTCGAGTCGTCTCAGTATAGGATCACTCTTCTACCTTAAACTAAATTATTTAAAGGCTCGTTGTCTCTGCTCATTCCTAATGTGGTGAAATTGTCTATAATCCAAGATAAGTCTTGAAAAAACATCTATTAGTAAACCTCTATGAAAATAAAACATTTTACATCTAGCATACTCTTAGGAGGATCCCATGAAAGCACTACATATATCTATTCAAGTTACATGGACATACAACTCACTAAAATTAAATTTCCCCAATAGTGAACATCAAGAATCTAGAATTGGAACATTGATATTTTTCTATAATGATGGTTCTACCAAATAAAATCTAGAAACTTCTTCAAGTGATCTGTATGATCCTATTCTAATGATGTGTAGATGGTTTATACAACAATTAAGATTACCAAAAACTAGTCCATGAATAGATGGAATATCCAATTTATCCAAGCCAGGAACATAGTTGGGAATTTTTCATACTAAAGGGCCTCATCAGGGACTCATTGTGTTCATAGTGACATTCGAATTAAAAATTCAGAATATCATCCGAAAATACCCTCAACTAGTGGTTTTCAAACTTGAGATCAAGATTTGAGAACCATCTCTTGATTTGTAACTGGTCATAGTGGTCATAAATACTTATAAATGGGTAGATGTTCTTTACCTTGGTTTATTCTATGAGAGTATAATCCATGAGAAGATGCACTCTCATTTCTTCCTTTTTTACAAACAACACTAGGGATTCTTGGGTGGAAGAATTATTTATAATAAATTCATTCTATTGAATTTCTTCCAACATTATCCACATCTCCTAAAAATCAGTATAACCATTAAATATGTTGTAGAAGATATCAGAGCATATCTGTGATAAATTTCATTACAAAATTCCATATCATGACTTGAATGTAGTTCCAGAACATCCTTGGGGAAGACATCTTTATAATCCACCGTGACTAAAAGAATTAATGATATTGTAGATCCTACTTCACTTAGGTATATACATATCAATTTATGGGTGATGGGATGAAACCACATTCACATAAAATTCACTTACTCTTCCATGAGTTCTCTCTCACCCAAATAGGTGAATCTCATCCTATCAGTGAGATGTCGTTTGACTCATTTGTGGTGAAAGTCAATCTTGGATCACATAGTGGAAACACAATCCATACCTATGATGAAACTATAGGGTTCAATTAAGATGACCAAAAGGCACATTTATACATTTCTTTACCACGTAATAGATCACACTGGCGGTAGATAATGGATTCAAAATAAGTGTTCATTATAGAAACCTCAAGACAACATTGTTGGGATAGTGCCTCATCTAGGAGATTCATCTCTCACACCAAGAGTATATAGATGATGAGGTGACTTTAACCTATTTATACTAATACTGAATTATGATTTGAAAAGACACATAATATACCTCTTATAATCTTTTATGTTCTGGGGTCATAAGCCTCTAGATCCTATAGTTATATATGGCCCTATCCACCTACTCCCAGATCCTGAAATTGGCTTCCTAATGGTGGTAGTGGAAGGATCACATTTCATTGTCCACAACCCACCTCTCCTCCTACTCCTCTTCCAGCTCCACAATCCTGGGGACTAGCCTTCCATCTCCATGGATATCCCTGATCATGGTGCTTCCTCTATCATGGTGATCTGAGAACTATTTTCCTTCACTAATCAGCATGTCTTGCCAGGCAGTCTCATGCCATGTAACCTCACCCATCACAAAAACAGAACCTCCCCCTTTTAAATTCTCTATTCCAATGTGCTACCCATAGTCATGCACCTGAGTTTGATCATATGGAGGTCTCTTAAATCTAGATTCTATCATCTGGAACCTATAATCTGATGTATATGACCCAGACCTAAAATTCCCAATTCTAGATCCTTCCACATGGTTTCCCTCTGATAGTAATATCTCTATCACTAGTGAATTACCTAACACCATGGTATAGGTGGAGATGCACAATGGAACCATGATGGCATGAATCTCTCTACAGAACTCTTTCCCATAAATTTTTTGTGCATGTGTTGCCATAGTGGATCATGTCAAGGAGTACGGTATAAGATTTTTTTGACATTTCTACATACTTAGACACTGTCATATCTCTTTATTATAGCTAAAAAATCCCATGATTCCCAGCTGAGTAGAAGAAGGAGGGGTAGTAATCTTCATAGAAAAACTGATGGAAGTCAAGACACAAGAGTGTTGAATCATTGTGCATATGGGTAACAAGAAACCACCAGCACCCAGCTTCTCCATGGAAAAGTATAGCTTCCAGTGGAATCACCTGATCCGTTAGTGTTTGGATGATTATGAAGATATGGAAAACTGACTCAATCCAATCCTACACTACCTGTGGATCTTTCTCACCACAGAACCTTGGCAGCATCTGGCACTGGAACTCGTAGAGTGCACTAAGATGGAGCACATGCTCAGTCCACTCTGATGGGATGATCTACATATTTATTGTTGAGGGTTCTACTACCTACCCACCTAAATGAAGAAACTAAAGGGATTGACTTTTAATAGAGGCTTCATCACTCATAAGACCATAATCATTATTACTAACTAGTATCGAATATTTATTTCATCGTAGTGGTATCCGGAAAATTTAATTAAGGTGTACCACAACTATATGAGAATATATAAATACATATAATAATGGTAAGATGAATCAAGAAGTAAAATCAAAGAGTCGATCATATTTGATTAATAGAACATTGATCCATGCACGAATGACTTAGTATGCCATGTTGATAAGTAGGTAGTCAAGGTCTTAGTGAATGGATATGTCAGCCACTCGTACCATCTGTGGATTCCCTATCCTAAGATCTGTGATCACATAAATTTGAAACTATTTCTAAAAATTACAACCAAATCATCATAGAGGGACTACACCAGTCATTTTCCAATGGAATGAAATTCTCTGATATTAATCTTTCATGACTCAAACCTAACTGGGGATCGAGCTGCAACTACCCGAAGCCATTCTCTACAAGCCAGGGGTGTAAAAAATCACTCAAATGCATAAAATAAATGTGAGGAATTTTCCTAAAGTACCTATATGCACACACCCAAAAATCCCAATATATAAGTAAAGAGAAATAAGAAAAAATGATGCAATATATAGAATGTAATATATGAATGTGAAACCTAGAGGGTGTATAAGAGTATGAATGTGAAAACATAAAAGGAAAAGGAAAATAATAGACACTCAACCAGAAAGATGTCCTAACCTGAGAAAATAGTAATGTTTATTACTGAGATATTGCAACATCTAATATCTAATATATGACCTTTAGATGTTTTCCAAATCACCTATTATCCCAAATAACCACTGAACTTATGGACGAGTTTTCCATTACCTACATAATACATGACACATGCCGAAAAATACCATATAAGGGTGATTATATATGTACCCCTTAAGAAGACTAGAAAGATAATATGAGGAGAAGTAAGAGATACATGAAAATTATATAGTATATAATAAATTAGGTTATAGCTAAACCCAAATCTAGAGAAAGTAACCTCATCCAAACACAAGAAGCTCAACACTGTGTGTAGGTGGAAAACATGTCTAGACATTTCCACCCATAGTAGTAGAGTAACCTTCTCCAACCATGAGGTTCCCCACATAGAGAGTAGTTGGAAAACCCACAAGTCTCAGTAAACCATGGAAAGAGAGTAACCAAATCCAAAGGAATGGATACAGATATATATTCTAAAATAAAAGAAGCCCAAATGAGAGGGAATGGGGAAACCCATCTCATAGCCCATCCTAGGAAAAGAGTCACCAATAGTTCTAAAAGTCCATTAATGATGTCCACTATCTCCCAAATCTTCTCAGAAGTGATAGTGTGGGTAATCATGCCTCCCCAAAACATTGTACAATTGATAGGGAACAATCTCCATGTATAGGACCCACATCCTAGTGCACCCGGGGGTTCCACTGAATAAGTATCCATAGAGGATCCATTCCATGATGTGCCAGGGGTTCCGGTCTATAGGTTGAGGACCTCCACACATGTATGATAGGGGGTTCCAGTGTAGTGTATTAAAGACCCAGATACTATCTTATAAGGGGTTTTACATATTATATTGATTACATGTTCCTAGTATTATCAATTTTTTAACTATAATGTCATGATCACCCACTCTCTATAAATTAGGGGGGTTCCACACAGTAGATAGAGGATTTATTCCGAAGCTATTGGGGAGGGGGTTCCCTCTACTGTCATGAGGAAATTCTCCCTATACAATAGGGGTTCAACTCATGTTTCATGGGCATCCAAACACTATTGGATAGGGTAATACTACATGGTAAGTAGTGGACCCATGCTAAAGATGACTGGGGGGTGTCACTCTATAGGTAACTAGTGATCATCATCCTGATCACTATCATTTTAGATGCCTCCCAAATAAGTGTCCCACCTTAAACATATCACCTTCTGTCTTATAAGAAACAAAGTAGATAACCATCAAATTATAAATAAAATCACTCAAGATACGCTACCCATAGACCAAAATCTAAGTCCAAACAAAGGATATTTGAGAATTATAATTTTACTCAAAAGGATGCAATAGATTCATGTAATGTAGGGGACCGAAAAGATATGGGGTCCCACTATTTATCTTGGTTGTGTACCTATATATATCACAACCCACATTTCATGTAAAATAACACACCATTCTTGTGGACAACATGGTGTGTCCATGCTACCCAAGATCAGACTATGTGATTCTAGCCTTTTCTGTGTATTTTACCCCACGTCTGTGTAATACAGTACATGATGTGTGCCTAGCCATGTCTGTGTACTTTGGTACATGGAGTTCATCCTTACATTTCTCTCCACATGTGGTCAGACCTATGTGCTCAGCCACTTGGATCGTCCACCTGGGGAATAGGTACAAGATGTGTAGGGTGTCTACATAGAGTGCCATCCATATAATTTTCCAAAACCCTTTCCACTATAGCATAGGAACAACATGCCATGTGTTCATCATGAAACACAGTGTGTACTTTTGTTTTCACAGAATTGAGATTCGCATCCCTTGCTCTAGATCTGGTTTCTCCACTTTGAATTAAGCCTCTATTTAATTAAAAAATGGTTGATCTAGTCTAGCTTCATCATTAATGGCCATCTAGGGGAGGGAAATCAGTTCTGTCGACCACTGATGTTTTTTTGTATGCCATGTAAACCTTGGGTTTCTCTGTTATTGAATATGTAATGTCTCCAAACTCGTAACCTCACTAACATCATCCTTTATTTGTCAATACCTCTATTGAATATGAATTTTTCATGAATCTAGGGGTCTGATCTGGCTTAGTCACACTCAAAAATGTTGAACGGATACCCCATAGGTTGATCTAAGAAGAATAAAAAGGGTTTTTAGAAAAAATATCAATCAAGAAAGTTTTCTCAATAATTTTCCAAGTATTATTGGCCAGAATAACTCAATTGGGATATCTAGGTTAGAAAACAACTAAAACCCCAAAAAATAGGTACATATGTGTATTACAAGGATAAAAAATTGGAACGGATCAAGAAAAAAATATTTCTTCTCAATAAATTTAATTAAAAGGGTAAAATCAAAAAAATTATGAGTCCCACCATGATATTGGACCATTTTACATTGAGGAGCTTGTCTTCCAAAAAATAGAAGAATTCATTGAACTCACTATATCCTGATTTTCCCATTTCAGATATTCATCATCATCAGATGTTATTTTCCTACAAAAGGGGAACGAATGATATGGAATCTTCCCAAGGTTTATGTGGCTAACCCAAGAAGATTCTACACAGATGTTATTTTATGGAAAATTAAATTAGGCTAAGTTAATAATTTATTTTAATTAATTAATCAATATATTGTACCACCAATGGGAAAAAAATATAAGAACACCATGTAACAAATTATTTTAGGTTTTACCTTGGATAAAATTCATGTTCTAGACTCAACCAGGATCTCATGTTTATGATTATATATTCTGTTTATGATTTATGTAATTTTCATTATGAAACTATGTATTCATAATATAAAATATATATACAATTTTTACCAAAACAATTCGGCCACACCAGCCACCATAATGACATGACATCTCAGTTCCTAGCTCTGAAAAAATATGTTGAAATATTTAAATGTATTAGATAAAAAAACCGGGTCTATACAATGATTTTATTGGCTTAATTTCATTTCATTGAGACAAATTCTATATTCTACAACTATTTAATTTTATATGTTGTACATAGTATCACATTCACATATTTTATCATAATTTATTATTGATTAATGGGATTTATCATTCCATTTCAGTCCCCTTATTTCAATAGTAGATTATTTATATATTACCAAATTTTTATTGGGGTTTCTTAAATAAATCTCTTCTTAATTGTTCATGCTTATTATTCATTTACTATATAATTATAAGTTCAATATATTCTACCTATGTTTTATCTCATAGCATATTTTTTTATTTATATAGAAATTGCAATCCATTATCAAAATATTCGTTTTTATTTAATATTACTCCGTAAAATACATTATCATAATGGAAAGAACCAACTCTCTATTTATAATTTTTATCATCAATATCCATATATTTCATTTAAAAAAATTACTTTAATTTATTTTAAAATTGAAATATGTATTCGTTTATATAACATTCATGTTTCAAATTATATATTTTAAAATGTTATATTTATATCCCATTTAATAATGTGGGAGATATATCTATCCATCTATCATAGTAATTTCATGTTCAAAAACATTAATATTTTTTGATATTTTCATTTGATTGAATTTTTGTCTCACAATTTATATTTTTATTAATGTCATCGACGGATGAATTGGAGATATCCATAACATTCTAAAGGCATCTAGATTATCTTGTTTGTTATACCTCTCGAACCCCTCGTGGTTTAATTTTCATGATCACAATCACTCTCTTATTTATCTAATATTGTTTTAAGTGTTTTTGGTTGATAGGCATAATTTCAGATTGCCAAGGAATTGGGGCAAGAAGGATGAAAGCAGAAAAGGACTGGTTTTCAGTCCACCGGCCAACCGGTGGCCTCACCACCGGCCAGCCGCTGGAGCCTGGACAGAAGGCATCCTTCTGTCCAGACCACCGGCCAACCGGTGTCCCACCACCGGCCAGCCGGTGGCACCCAGCCAGAACAGTGTCAGCTACTGCCTTAGCACCGGCTAACCGGTGGCCTCCTCACCGGCCAGCCAGTGGAGCCTGAGCCCGAGCCCTCTCCAATTTTCAAAGCACTGGCCAACCGGTGGCTCTGCACCGGTCAGCCGGTGGAGCCAGTCAAACTAGCCATTGGGCCTTTGACCAGGCTGGTCCACTTGCCTCCCAACGGCTCCGAAGCCTTTTCCAACGGCTCCGGCACCGGCCAGCCGGTGGCACCCAGCCACAACAGTGTCAGCTACTGCCTCAGCACCGGCTAACTGGTGGCCTCCTCACCGGCCAGCCGGTGGAGCCTGAGCCTGAGCCCTCTCCCATTTTCAAAGCACCGGCCAACCGGTGGCTCTGCACCGGTCAGCCGGTGGAGCCAGTCAAACAAGCTGTTGGGCCTTTGACCAGGCTGGTCCACTTGCCTCCCAACGGCTCCGAAGCCTTTTTCAACGGCTCCGAAGACCTCCAAAGGCCATATGAGGGTTCCCCCTCTATAAATAAAGTACAAGGAACCCCCGGAAGCCTAAGAAAACATACTGGAACCATAACCAAGCCAAGGAAGCCCACGGGACACATTTTGATCATTTGGCGAACCTCCAGCGCATTCCTCCAAGGGAACCCCACTTGCTCCAACACACTTCCACATCCAAGGAGCACCACCAAAGAAGCGTGGGAGCGCCCTTCATCAGCTCCATCAATCCATTGGCGCCCAAGACTTCTCCCATTACGATTTTTATTGTTTTATCATTTTGAGCATCATTTTGGGTTTGTGCCTACAAACCCCATCTCTTTCTCTCATCCTTTCATTTGGGTTTTCACACCACCTTCAAGGTGTGAAGAGGTTGGTCAAGCCTTTCCTTTAAAAGGCTTGAGACAAAGGTGAGCTAGCCTTCACCTGTAAGAAGGCTAGTGGGTTCTTGCTCAACCATTGAAAGCAAGTGGGTTCTTGCATAACCATTTAAAAGAAAGCTGTAATAGGTTCTAGACTAACCTTAAAGTCTTGTGGGTTTCTTGCTAAAACCATTAAAAAGCAAGCGGTAGTAAATCTCTCAACGGTTGAGTTGGGAGCGGAGACGTAGGCTTGGGTTTAAGCCGAACTCCGTTATCAAGTTGTGTGTTTTGCCTCTTTTATTTCCGCTGCACTTTCTCTTTGATTTTAAATTGTTAATTAATTTTTAAAAGGAAATTCACCCCCCTCTTGCCATCACTTTTCTTTTCTCCACCCAACAATTGGTATCAGAGGGAAAATTTGAGTAATACCCTAACCTGTTTCAAATTTAAGATCCATTGTGATGGCTTCAACCTCTTTCGCCCCCGAAGGTTATTCTTTGGGTCGTGCTCCATTTTTTGATGGAACCGACTATTCTTATTGGAAAACCCGCATGACCACTTTTCTTAGAAGTATAGGTTATCCTATTTATAAAATTGTCATGCATGGTTATTCTCTTTCTTCTCCCGATGAATCCAAATGGACTCAAGCCGATATTAAAAATTTCGAGCTTGATGGCAAAGCCATGAACGCTCTTCATTGCGGCCTTGATCGTAATGAATTCAATCGAGTTTCCACTTGTACCACATCTCATGAAATCTAGAAACTTTTGGAGGTTACCCATGAGGGGACCAACAAAGTCAAGGATACTCGATTGGATATGTTCCGTCAAGATTTTGAGTCTTTTACCATGTATCTATCCGAATCTATTTCTGAAATGTTTACTCGCTTTACTGACGTTTGCAATGTTAGAAAGTCTCTTGGAGATGATGTGTCTGCAGAAACGATGGTCAAAAAGATCCTTTGGATCCTACCAAGCACATGGGCATCGAAGGTCATGGCAATCCAAGAAGCAAAAGATATCAAGAACATGCCGGTCGAAGAGCTCATCGGATCCCTCATGACCTATGAGATCACCATGAGGAGGCAAGCTGAAAAGGAAGGCAAACCGATCAAAGTTCAAAAGAACATCGCCTTCAAAGTTCAAGATGAAGAAAGCTCCTCCTCCTCATCGTCCTCCTCTTGAAGCGGCGATTCAGAAATGGAGAATCTTGCCCGCAAGATGCACAAATTCATGAAGAAGAACAAAAAGAAGAAATCTCGCAAGTCCCGCAAGTCTCAACCCAACGAAAAATCCGAGCCCGAGGTAACATGCTATGGGTGTGGCAAGAAAGGCCATTACAAGCCCGATTGTCCACTCAACAAGAAAAAGGCCAAGCAAAAGGAAAAGAAGAAGGCTTTCAAGGCCACATGGAGTGATAGCTCCACATCCTCCTCCTCCTCAAGCGACAACGGTAACAAATGCCTAATGGCATTTCATGAGGTAACATCTTCCGACTCCTCATCCTCTAGTTCTTCAAATTCTTTCAATCACATGTCTTATGAGGATCTCCAACATGTTAGAGATCAATTGGAGGAAGGTTTTCACGAACTTTCTTCCAAATTTGTTGCTTTAAAAAAGAATTTAAAAAAACTCTCTTCCGAAAAAGAACAACTTCTCGAAGAGAAGGAAGAGTTGACCCTCAAAATCCAAAACCTTCCCGATGTTGATTCCATGGAATCAACTATCGAAGATTTAAGGGAATCTCTTGCCAAGTTCACCCAAGGGGAACAAAATTTGACCAAACTCCTTGGTTCCCAACGCATATCTAGAACCACCGAAGGGCTTGGCTATTCCAAGCAAGCTTCATCTTCCCATGCTCCAACTATTTTTGTAAGGGGGAGCTCCCAATTTAAATTTTGTAATTATTGCAAAAAACTCGGGCACTTGATTTATGAGTGCGATTGCAAAAATGCCCGGTATGGAAGGCCCAAAACTATTTTCTTCAATGATGAATTTTATAGTAGAAGACCCGCCACAAGACAAGTATGGATTGAAAAATCCCTTTTAGCGAGTCTCACTGGACCAAAATTTTCTCAGTTTCAAACACCTCTCCCCGGTGATTTGTTGTTTTTATTTAGGGGGAGTTAGGATAGTTTAAGCCTTTTTGATTTTCATTTCAAAACTTTCAATTCAAACTGTTATTCAATTTTCATTTCAAACTTTCAATTCAAACTGTTATTAAATATTCATTTCAAACTTTCAATTCAAACTGTTATTCAATTTTTCATTTCAAATATTCAATTAAAAACTTTCAATTCAAATCTCAAAAATTTCAATTTGTTTAAAAATATCTATCTTGATTTTCAACTCTTTCCCTCAATCAAGTTTTATACCCCGTGCTATTTTGATAATCACAAAGGGGGAGAAATTCTTGGTTGATTGGGGGAAATATTTCTTTACTTTACAAATTATCCTTTAAAGCATGCCTCTAATTTCAGTCTTTTACATTGCTTGTTTTAGTGATTGTGATCATCAAAATAGGGGGAGATTGTTTCACCTCTCGAACCCCTCGTGGTTTAATTTTCATGATCACAATCACTCTCTTATTTATCTAATATTGTTTTAAGTGTTTTTGGTTGATAGGAATAATTTCAGATTGCCAAGGAATTGGGGCAAGAAGGCTGAAAGCAGAAGTGGACTGGTTTTCAGTCCACCGGCCAACCGGTGGCCTCACCACCGGCCAGCCGATGGAGCCTGGACAGAAGGCATCCTTCTGTCCAGACCACCGGCCAACCGGTGTCCCACCACCGGCTAGCCTGTGGCACCCAGACAGAAGGCTGAGCCACTGCCTCAGCACCGGCCAACCGGTGGCCTCAGCACCGGCCAGCCGGTGGCACCCGACCAGAACAGTGTCAGCTACTGCCTCAGCACCGGCTAACCGGTGGCCTCCTCACCGGCCAGCCGGTGGAGCCTGAGCCCGAGGCCTCTCCCATTTTCAAAGAACTGGCCAACCGGTGGCTCTGCACCGGTCGGCCGGTGGAGCCAGTCAAACTAGCCATTGGGCCTTTGACCAGGCTGGTCCACTTGCCTCCCAACGGCTCCGATGCCTTTTCCAACGGCTCCGAAGACCTCCAAAGGCTATATGAGGGTTCCCCCTCTATAAATAAAGGACAAGGAACCCCCGGAAGCCTAAGAAAACATACCTGAACCATAACCAAGCCAAGGAAGCCCACAGGACACATTTTGATCATTTGGCGAACCTCCGACGCATTCCTCCAAGGGAACCCCAATTGCTCCAACACGCTTCCACATCCAAGGAGCACCACCAAAGAAGCTTGGGAGCACCCTTCATCAGCTCCATCAATCCATTGGCGCCCAAGACTTCTCCCATTACGGTTTTTATTTTTTTATCATTTTGAGCATCATTTTGGGTTTGTGCCTACAAACCCCATCTCTTTCTCTCATCCTTTCATTTGGGTTTTCACACCACCTTCAAGGTGTGAAGAGGATGGTCAAGACTTTCCTTTAAAAGGCTTGAGACAAAGGTGATCTCGCCTTCACCTGTAAGAAGGCTAGTGGGTTCTTGCTCAACCATTGAAATCAAGTGGGTTCTTGCATAACCATTTAAAAGCAAGCTGTAATAGGTTCTAGACTAACCTTAAAGTCTAGTGGGTTTCTTGCTAAAACCATTAAAAAGAAAGCGGTAGTAAATCTCTCAACAGTTGAGTTGGGAGCGGAGACGTAGGCTTGGGTTTAAGCCGAACTCCGTTATCAAGTTGTGTGTTTTGCCTCTTTTATTTCCGCTGCACTTTCTCTTTGATTTTAAATTGTTAATTAATTTTTAAAAGGCAATTCACCCCCCCTCTTGCCATCACTTTTCTTTTCTCCGCCCAACATTGTTAAATTCTTATAACTTTTTTATAACATTTAAAAATCATGGAATGATCTTGGTAGATCATCGAAGGACAGGGGAAGACGTTCAGGTGGACATAGTTGAATATGGACACTTGTAGGCTACACCGTCTCATTGGTGCAGCACACTAGACAACTGGTGCAATATGGATAAAATCCATTTCCTATAGTAAGTCCACTGACCAACTAGTGATAGTTCCAGAATCTAGTGATTCTACCAAAAGGACATTAGATAGGCATTGGAAAAATGCTTCTAGGTAACGGTGGTTTTTCAAGATGCCTTAGTTCTCCAAGAATATCAATTTCTAGATAGTGGGATCATCCAAATGGCTGGTGGATTAAATTTAGTAAGTCAAAAAACATTACTTTGGTGGACCACACATCTATTAAACTCCCATTGAGGATTCGTAGTACCTCTATTGAATTCTATATGATTTCTAGACCTATATGAGCCTATTAATTGATCTCTAGGTTGGAATTTATGATCTAACAATTATTGATAAAACCTCAATTGAAAATGGTATCCATCATAAATGTTTTGATCATCCAAAGTTGAATCTCTTGAGGGTTATCTCAAAATTATTTCATGGTCTAATCCCATTTTTTATCAATATCTATGGATCCCATACACAATTATTTCTCTTTTTTTCCTCTCAATTGTGAAAATCCTTACAATATATCAATTGTGATACTTTGTAATGGATTTGTACAGTGAAAACCTATATTTTTCTCATATCATTCTGTAATGAGTTCTCACAACCTCATTGGTGAGATACATGTTCCTTAGCTATCATAGAATTTCAACAGGGTTCTCAAAACCACAAATATGAGGCAAGAGATTTTTTATCACCATGAAGACCAAGGGAGTAATAACAAAAAACTCTCAACCTAAGGAGAGGAGGTGTAGAGGTTTACCCCAAGATATTACTAAACTTCTTTATCAAATTATGTTTTCTCTCTCTTTCAATTTAGACATCAAATCATAGAAACAGGATTTCCATAATTACCTAAATTTGATGCATCCATTTCCACTATTCATAGTCACTCAATTAAATTTGAAATTAAAATTTTAATATATAGGAAAATTATTAATTTGGGGTATTAATATAATTTTAGGTTTTGAATTTACCATTATCTTTTAATTTAATTTTAAAATTTCAATTCATCCCAGAACAATAATTGGTATCCAAAGCATTTTTTTTATTTCAATTTTTTTTTTCAAAATTGAGCCTATATATATGCTTCTAATTTCTTTAAATAATAATTATATTCAATAATTGATATTTTAATAATTTAATATAAATATTATTCATATGATCTTATTTTTTATGACATATATTATTCCTATAGGAAAAATCAAAATTCTAATTTTCTTTGTAGCATCGGTTACCTAATAGGTTAAAATTCTATAAATGAATAAACTCCCACTAAAGAACCAAATGATATGTGGTCACTCGATGATATTAAAGCCTATTATATTAGTCAAAATACACGAATTATGTATAATATGGTATTTAATGAAATTAATTTAATAATGTTTTTACATGTTAATAATCCTATGACTTATGGAAATTTCTAGAAATCATTATTGATTTAACTAAAAAGTTAATGTTACTTGATTAGACATGAATTGGTAAGATTGTAAATTCCTTTGTTTTCAACCATATAATTCTATTATTAGTATTTTAACATGGATTACTAATATATGAAAATATTTAAATTCAATTTGAGTTATTTTTTTATAGAAACCATGGTAATTAAGATACTCTAGGTCATGAAAATCAATTTGGCACCCAATATTGTAGTTGTGTGAGAAAAGAATAGCATGATAAAATTAGTGGTTAAAGAAATTTTTAGATATATTACTGAATTTAAAATGAGTTTGAAGTGAATAAATTAGAAGTATTTGAATAAATGAAAATATATAAAGAAAACAGTTTCATTTAAATATACCAATGATGACTCATCCATAGGTGAAGTTTAATAATTTTATCTACTCGCTGTGAATATAAAAAATCATCTTGAAAAATAATGCTACCAATCAAACAAAAAAGTTGATGAAAAAACAAGAAACAATATTGAAAATCTAATAATGAAATAAAAAGGGTCACATAAACTGGGAGTACCCCATTTAAAAAAAATATGAAGGAAAAGAAACAATGTAAAATGTATCTTAATGTTATATCATGGAGTGTAAAAAATTACACTATGAACTAAAATTCCTTAACTAGATCAAGTAACTGAAATTTTATTTTTCTTATGGAAAAATGTCTAAAAATACTACAATGTTAGTTCATAATGATTTCATTATTATTGTTAAATATCAAATAACTATTATAACGGTAAGTTTACTATTCCTAATGATCAAATTTCTATTGAAATAGTCAGATATTTATTCTAATAGTCATATTTTAAATGGTAATATGGGTTCCCTACATACTATAAATACCACATATTTCACTCATTAATCATTCAATTATATTATTTTTAAATATATATAGATATTTTTATTTTCAAAATGAATGCTTCATTACTAGTATTATTCATCATTTCTATAGTTTTTTTGTGAGTGTAGTTATTCCAAGTGATAAAGTAGATCAAAATTTTATTATTATTATTTTATTAATTTCTATTTATTATGATTGAAATACTTTCTATTATCATGGTCATGTTTATCTTTAAATGTCATATTTTTATTAATGTAATGAAATTTTATTGGTTTCATCATGTAGTGATTGTTTTTTATATAACATAACTAAATTTTAGACAATCATATATTCATAAGGGAAATCCCATTGAAAAAATAATAGGTCATTAGACATATGCTAGTTTTACAATTCCAAATTTCAGACACCATGTTTTATGTGTGGTTCATCAATTCACATACATAGGGGCATAATGAGATTTATACATGGCATAGATGACAACAATTACAGTATGAAATGTCGATTTATTCATCTTTTCCATGCATAAAAAATAGAATTAAATGAATATAGGCTTGTATATTTGATTTAGAAATGATTTAAATATTAAAAAAATTAAAGCATATTAAATAATGAATTTTTAGAATCAATGATCAAGGAATGGATTTTCATTTAAATACAATTATTAATAAAACCACATAAAATAATGATTAAAAATATTTATAAAATAATGTATAAAATTACAAAAGGAAAAATTATAAACATATTACATGGGTTCTATAATAAAGATGGGGTTAATTGTCACAAATAAGTAGTTATAAATTTGGAAATATTTGATCTCATCACTCCACACCATTATAATTTTGAACTATTTATAAATATAATTAATTTAGTATATTAAAAAGATACTCTTTAAAAAGTTCAAACACACTTCAAAAATGAGAGAATGTGAAATCCCATTTTCTTATTGAATATTGGATGCCTCCTATATGAATTTAACTCACTGCCTAAATTCAATCTATGTCGATGACTTGTTTCTAATAATGAAATAGATTATATTTTAGACAAAATAAAACATTAACAAATAGAACATACAATTATCACTCTACCCTAGGTTCCTTATGCCCAAGATCAATTTCCCACTCCCATCATACTTCTCAAATGAAGTTTTTATTCGAAAATTTCATCATATTAATTGGGGTTCAATATTCCCCTCACCCTAATCCATTCATATTTTATAATTTGGAACTTATTTAATTTTTCCCTACCTTGTGTTTTTAGAGATACAATTAGAGGTATAATGGAATATGTTACACACACACCAAGTAATTAATAATATTAAAACGTAATTAAGGGATATCAATAACTGGATTTACTATAGATTCAATGTAATTATATGAATATGTTTTGAGATAGATCCCAGAGGTGTCCTTTTTAAGAATGGTCAATTTAACTTGGTACTAGTTCAAAAATCAGTTTCAACTAATTATAAACTGAATTCCAGTTCTTCATGTTTAATTATACTCCATTTTCTAGTTCCTAAACAAAATTTAACTAAAAACGCTGAAAAATTTTACTTAGGAATCATAAAATCCATATAATTTCATAATACAAGGAAGTCACAAAATATAGAATGCATTTATCCACTATTATGTAAAATAGTTAAAATCAATTTCTAATCCACAAAATAATCATAATAGATTAAATTTATAATAAAGATTGAAATTTGATTTTTATTTTCTAATTATTGAAATATATATAAAAAATATTCTAAAATAAAAATAAAAAACGGTTTGAGTCCTCCCTCACAATTTTTCAATAGGGTAAATTAAAATTTAGAAATAAAAATAAATTAATGTTACTATGTAGTTTTAAAAAGATATAATAAACTTATTTTTTGTTATTTTTTAGGTTTGAGTTATGATAACCCTCAGGTGATTTGTATAAAACTTTTATATTTATAGATCTAACATTTATTTATTGGTGGCTTCCACAGGTTCTTCCCTACTATCAATGGTTGTATACTTCTTATCCTCTAATGTAAATTCAGAATAGAGGAAGAAATACATGACATTTTTACTATATTTATTGGTCTATACATGAAATTTTTTAATAAAGGAATACATATAGACCAGGTTCTTCTAATGGGGGTAGTGGGTATATTTAGTTGTATTCAAAGACCAGAATATCCTTTTCTTCTTCTTCTTCTTCCATGAAAAACTCCATTTATTTGAATTTTATATTTTCAAATCAAATGTGTTTTATATTAAAAAAATTTGATAAATATTAAAAAAATTACTTTATAATTTTTATATACCCCTTTAAGGACATATCTAGTAACATTTCTTACTTCATGAGTGCATCAACAAAAAGATCATAATTATGGGGGAGAAAAGTTTCATATTTTATTTATTGGTCCTTTTCAATTGAATTGATGAAAGATTATTAAACTATTTATTATTTTTGTGTATTTACATTCTCCATTTTTTCTTATAGGGTGGTGGGTATCATGGATGTCATTTCCTACAACTCACCCAGTTCATGATATTGTTAATTATGTTATTAGCCCAACATCAAAGGTTTGTTGATATATCCTTGAATCTCCTAAACTATTTTTTAAGTAATTTTTCACTATCTGGGGGAGTATATAGATGATGTTGGTTGTGTTATATAATTTATTTAGAATCATCCTCCCATCTATAATTTTATTAAAAATGTTTCTCCCAATATTCTTACTTTTTTATCCTCCTCGTTCTCTTATTAGAAGATAGATTGAAAAACATTAAAAACATTGTTAGGGTGAGGATTCATGACCTCAAATGTGATTCATTAAATCTATTTTCACCATAAATAGTGTTGGTAATCCATTATTACATTATGGTTTGTATCACCTAGAGATTTTGTGATGTATTTGAATTAATTTAACAATTTTCATATTTCTCATTTCACACAACAATAAAAATAATTTATCTAATATTAAAGAACTATGTATTTATTTCATTATACACAACATAAAGTTAATTATTCACTACATGAAACATAAATTTTATATTTCATTACAAGGAACACTATGGTTAGCTTGTGTTATATGCAATAATGACTGTCCTTAGTTGCTTTTATAACACATAATGCCTTTTTTACCTAACAATAATATATTATAAAAATGTTTTAATTGAATATAATAAGTCATAACATAGTCATCATATTAGAGGTTATCAATAATATTAACTAACATATAAAAATATATGGTTTAAAAAAATATAAGATGAATTAAAAGGTTTTAAATTAATAATAAATTAATATTAAAACTGATTGAATATATATGCGAATATTTTTTTCTTAGTCACAAAGCTGTTTTAACCTAATAAATTAAAGTAGTTACAATTATCGAGGGATATTAATGAAATATAAATGTTATATATATAATAAAATATTTTTTATATTCATTAAATATATTTTATATACATAATATAGGCAAGACCCCACTATTATGCCTAAAACCCAATATTTTTATTTAGGCATTTTTATCATATTCTAATAGAGATCCCATTTTAAATCAAAATTTTGGAACATTTATAGATTTTATATATCAAAATAAACTTCATATTTGATATATAAACAACATATTTTGGTTTGGATAATTATTTTTGTGTTTTTTTGTAAGGTTTCATTTTTAAATGAATGGTTGAAAATAATAAATTTTAATAAAAACGTTATTTTACAAATAAATAATTCAGAAGGATAAATTATAATTTATATTTGTTTAATAGTTCAAATAGATCATATTATTATCAATAAATCCAATTTAAGTCATTAGAAGAAATTTTAAATTGAATTTGCGTATAAAATATTTAAATTTTTTGGATGGTTTTTACTTTAAAAACACACATTGTTATCCCATCTATGGGATTAAATTTATAAATAATAACAACAATTTAGAGGAAAATTTGATCAAAAAGGTACTAAAACTTATATTTAATACCCAAAAAGACATAAAAAGGTGTATAATATTAATTTTATTTCCATATTTCAACCCAATCCTTCCTTTTATTTAATTTGGTGCACTATTGGATCCACTTGACAAGTGAAAAATGGGTATGGAATTCCATTGTCAAAATATTACAAGGGTGTCACTCCTCCTCCAGTATAAAAAGTCCTTCTATCCTCCCACATATTCACAACTCTCAAACCACATAGGATCAGAAAAGATATAATTAAATATCCTCCTAAAAACTCCTCCTTACTCCTTCAATCCTTACACTATTCAAAAATCCTTCCAAATAATCCATTTTCTACAAACCCAAAGGATCATCCAGATTAAGATGTAACACCCTCACTCAAGCTCCTTTAGTTTTATATACATTCACTACACCCTAAAATATTCTTATTACATTATTGAATAATAAAAATAGTATCATGAACATACTATGAATTTTTTATTATAAGGATTCTACCTGAGCATTGATACACATCCATCTAATGGGTAACGAACATACTGTTTACATGTATGGAAAACTACCACTTCACGAAATGATGATTGTTTATTTTTCCTTTAATTCTTCTCCAAGTAGACATTATAGTGGAAAATATTTTTATATATGATATATAATAATTATATATTTTTTATTCTTATTTATTTTTTATTTAAAACATTGCTTTATTATTTCCATCTTGTATTGATGTGATAATTTCGATTGAGGAAGTGTGGACTACCAACCCTCAAAGCAATGTGGTTCATTCACACACTCTATGGAATGTGTTATGTATGATTTTAGTGATATTATATGTTACATATGACATAAATATAATTCAATAATTACATATTAAACATATACACATATATGTCATATCCTTTCCTTCTTTCCATACAATAATAAAAGAGAAAAAACATTCAAGCACACATACAACCTAGAATCACCATGAATGGTGTATTCTACATCACAATTATATATTATATATATCATTATAATACCCATATATTAAATATTAATGATATTTATATAATGGTTTAAATTATTTAAATCATGATATTTGTAAAAGGACCAAACATATAACAAATTATGGAAAAAGAGAAAAATAAATTGAATATTACCTAAAGCGCAATCTTAACAAGAAATTGTTAACATTAGGGTAATATAAATTCATAATAATACCATTTATGGAATTAGATATAATAATATGGTTATTTAAATGTTGTATAATAAACCTACATTTATTATACAATAGTTTTGAATGATTATGATGAGAGTCAAGACACAGGGTAAGGTAATTTTATCTCACATTTTTTTGTAAGATACCTGATTTATTAACCACCCATTTATTAGGTATGAATATCAAAATATAAACATTAGGATGTTAAATTGTGAATATTCTAATTATTTTACAATGATTCCTCTTGATTTTGGATAATCATTATGAAGGTAAGAAGTATTTATCTTCTATATGAATTATTAGCAGTAGATAAAAATAGAATTATATAACATAACTATTCATAGTGGTTCAGGGCATAAAGATCCCCAATCCCACTCCACCAATTTCTCTCTCTGTGATTTTGGTGAATTTCACTACTCAGGTCCTCATATCGTAAGACCAGTCCACAATTGGGTGCATCAAGTTGACACCTTTACAAACAAGACTAAAAACAGAGACTTTTATTTCTATTATAGAGAACCGATAAAACACAACATAGATTAAGAATATTACACTTCACCGCATCTACATTAGAGTTGTTGAAACAGTCGATATAAATATATTGATTAAAAAGGGGTTTGATTGAACTTTACAATTGAACAACAACTGGTAATAGATGAATATTCTTCATCAGAAAATATTTTCTTCTTGAAATAATAGTTCCAAAGTAAAATGGTTACAATAGTTATTCGAAATAAAAACAAAATTGAGTAGTATCCGAATAGTTATTGAAAATAAAAAGATTTTGAATACGTATTTTTCCATTGTAGCCTCTTATATGGAAAAATAAAGTCTGATCGATATTAGCAGTAGATCTGTAACAGATATTAAAAAAAATTCGCTTTCAATCATGAATATGTGTCCCAATATATGGTCAAATATATATATCAATATATTCTTATTTTAATCATAAACACACACATATATATATATATAATGAATGGACTAATCGAATAATTAAATCAAAGAGAATGTCCTTTTTCATTCCAGATCCAATAAAATCCCATTAAAATTTGTATGAATTCAAATTCATGATAAAAAACAAGGTAGTCAAATCATTCATTAAGAATCTGAGAAAATTTGTCTTCATAATAAGACTATATGAATTAATCATAAAGAGATTTGAATTTTTCTTAAATGAGATTAAAATCATCTTGATATTTCGTAAAGGCCGTTACACGAAACTCCAATAAAATCACAAATTAAAATATTTAGTGGTAAAAAGTCAAACGTAAGGTTCCTTCACAAATTGAAAAAATATCAAATGTAGGGTTAAACTACATAGTGTTCGATCTCCAAATGCAAGGTTGAAAATTTACATTTGATCACAAAATTAAGGTTGATGATCCATTCATTTTCTTCTCAAATGTAAGGTTATATACTTATGAAGGGTTATTTAACCATCCTTTTTCTCTTTTTCAAATGTAAGGTTTCATCCAAACTTAAGGTTCATTATCCATACATTTCAGTCAACGTTGGGTTGATTAACTATAAATGATAATCTTTCAGTGTAATGTATAATTCAAGCGTAGGGTTTGTCCCTTACGTCACATTTTTTAATGTACGATAAGAACATTGTTTCCAGAATATGGTTAGGAGCGTTCAAAACCCTTTGAAAAATATTCCATTGAAATAATAATCTTGACTATATTTCAAAAATAATTAATATAATGAATATTAATTTTTTTAGGTATACTTAAACAAATATCATTTAAAAATGAACAATATTATTTTTAAGCATCAAAATCAATAAGATTTATTTAGTATTGTTCAAAAAATACATGCCCAAAATTTATCCCCCCCTTTGGATGATCAAAAAAACCATTAAATTAATAATAAAATTTAGAATTTTGAAATCAATTGAAAAAAAAATTCAAAATTTGAATTAAAATAATTATTTTGATGTAAATAAATGTCGTTGTTACCCAAATTTCTCCCCATTTTGTGAGATTAAAAAGAAAGTTCAAAAAATGAAAAAACATAGATAATTTTTCATAGAACTGTAAGTGAATGTTATAATAATCTATTTAAATAAATAAAAATAGAATTTTTTATTTATTCATAAACATATAATAATATAATATAACATAGAAAAAAATAAAAACATGGAGATTTCATTGATCAATAATTGTATTAATACAATGATTAGTTTGATTGTGAAACATGTTTAGTCAGCTGAAATGGTTATGGTACAAAATAATGGGTAGTAGTTGGGATCGGTTATGGTTTTATGGATTTTAAGTAGATTTAATCATATATTTCAAGTCATCCATCTGTAACCAAAACATCTTCATTAGACTATCCCCCAATTTCATTACTGAAATTCTGGAATCTTGACTCATTTTAAATTCTCAATGATATTGACTTTAAAAAATTCATGAAAACACTCCTCTTGCTACATAAACTGATCTAACTTCTCTGTGAATTTATTTAGCAGAAATTTGATATCTGTTTCATTCTGTGTCTATTGGTAAACATGAAATTTCTGATTTTACAATAAAACTGATATAGGGACACTATTTCAATAAATATTTTGAAGGTGATCATTCATATCAACCATGATAGAGGTGATTTCTTGAAATATTCAAATCAGATCTAGACTAGTAGTAGGTGCAGAGGTAGATGTAATGGTCTGACCAACAATACTTTTTATTGATTCAAATTGACTCCCAAAATACTACTTTAGTCAGTAATTTCTGACATAGAATCAATTTTAGACTTTATATTTCCAACTTCATTAAGTATCTCTCTCTTAAAACCATCAATTTATTTTTTGGAAATAGAATTTTATTTAATATATATTAAACTTTGTCATTGAAACTCCCAACTCTTTTAAAAGATTTACATTATCTTCCTAAGACTTGTAAAAAAAATTACAAGCTCATCAACTTGATTAGATAAGGAATCAGATGTCTGTTCATCTGGATGTTGTGACTGACCAACTTCAAAAATTTATATAGACATTGATGGAGATTTTTAAATAGACTCCTATACTAGATTTTGAGTTCACCATTCACTTGAAGAGGACAAGCATTCAAGAACATATTTTTTATCTTTATTTGCATATTGAGGTCTTTCATCCATATGATAAAAAATCGCAAAAAGTAAATTCTCAACAATTTTAGTTTCCATTTCTACAGATCTAATCAACTATTTTTCATTTAGAACAACTATTTCAACCACCTAGGAAACTGGTAAATCTATATTCTATAGATCTCTTATATGGTTTTCAACCTACAGATCTTCCTCAAGAAAATCCCCTTCTGAATAAGCTAACCTGGTAGCCTCACCTGAGCCCAACACTAGTTCTACAATATGGGGATGTACGCTTTTTCATCATTTTTATCACAAATTCTACTTTCATAGCCTCTTATTCCTCTTCATATTCTTATTCAACAAGTCTCAATTTTCTTTGGGTTTGTTTGGAAGGTCCTTGACCATAGGTTTCACCAATCCCTTCATTCCTAATTTCACTTTCTCCCCCTGAGCAAAAGATCTTGATTCTTTTGGTCATCTAACCCAACTGATAAGAGTTTTCCTTTGAAATCACTTCAGCAAACACCTAACTTCCTCAATGATCCCCCACAGATCAAAAAGATGTGATGAAATTTAATTCGATAATCTATTAATTAAATCATTACTTTCTTAATCAGAAGTTAGTATATTATCATTCCATAGGGATAATAAGTCATCCTTGAATCTGTTTGATTGCAATAATTTAAATATATGAACATATACCATGGAAAATTCATCATTATTTCACTCAAAAATAGAAACATGGTATACATTTCTGGATATAGAATATTTTCTATCTCAACCATTTTAGGATCAATTTTATTTTTAGTAAACATAACTAACATTTTCAGGTCAGCCTCGAGATCCATGGAGAAAAATTCTAAAGTTTGTAGAGCCAAATAAAAAATACATAATGTATTCATATTTATAGTCCTTATTTTCTATATATTGTAGATTTAAATGAAACACTCCCTCAATATTACAGTTCAAAATTTGATAAATTTTGGTCAAAGAAACTGAAAAATCATTATCTTCAATTGTTGCCAAAACTGTATCTTCAGAATCACCAAAATTGAACTAAATATTGTTAAATAAAATCATAAATTCTACATTATAATGTAATTATGATTTCACCTCATTTAATATAGATTATAATCCCTGAAAAGCATGTGCTTTCTTCAGGAGTAGATTTTTCTAATAGATCCATTCAAAATCAACAACTTTTCCATGGAGAATATTTCTTCCAAAAACATTTAGACACTTCAGGTAAATGGTTTCAACTTCTTTGGTTATATTATATTTCATCATTTTAGAGAAATTAAAGCTCGTATTTTTTCAGGTTTTTAGGGTTTTGAAGGAAAAAAGAGGTTATCGAAGGTATATGAGGGTAAATGAGATTTTTGTTATTCGAAAAGAGTTTGAGAGTTGAAAGGCTTTGGTATTCAAAACGTTCCTCACAATCTCTTGTTTCTAGTGTTATTATGTATGATTATAATTAAAAAAATAAAAGCACATGGCGTGAATGAATTTAATATTAAAAAAAATTATCTAAAATGTAGAGCACAAATAAAAATTAAACCAAATTAGATTTAAAGTAATCAGTAAATAATCTTAACATTAATAAACTAGAATAAATAAATAAATAAAATATGATTAATATATAATCAGAAAATTTTAAAAAATATTGACATTTTAAAAAATTAAAAACATCAGAATCTATCTTAATAAAATAAAAATATGTAGTTAGAAGTGGTTTAGTAAAAATATCCACTAGTTGATATTATGTATTTACAAATTCTAAAGATATATCCTTTTTAAGAACATGATCTTTGAGAAAATGATGCTTGATATCAATATTATTAGTTCTTGAATGATTTATTTGATTTTTGAAATATTTATAGTACTTATATTATCACATAAAATTGGTGTAATATTAAAATTTAGTACAAATTCCATTAGTGTGTTTTCCATATATAGTACTTATGGTCAATAATTTCTTACAGATACATATTCTACCTTGGATATGGATAAGGCAACTAAGTGTTGTATCATACTTCACTGTGTTACTAATGATTTTCCTAAAAAGTGAAATGTTCCTGAGGTACTTTCTCTATCTGATCTACAACCTCCAAAATTAGCATCTGGATATGATATTAAATTAAAATCATATGTTTTTTGATAAATAAATGTTTGAGAAACAATTCCATTTAAAAATATAAAAATCCTTTTCACAAAAATAAGATGATATTCATTAGGATTTTTTTGAAATCTAGCATATGAACATACTGAAAACAGAATATCACTTTTGCTAGTAGTGAGATATAGTAAACTACCAGTCATAACTCTATATAACTTGTTGTCCACTGATTTTCAAGCTTCATCCAAATCATGTTTTATATCGGTACACATTGGAGTTGTATATGTATTTCGGTTTTAATGACCAAAATTGTTCAATAAAGCCATAATATATTTTCGTTGGTTTAAAACATTCCCATAATATTTTTGATAAAATTTATATCCAATAAAAAAGTTTAATTCTTCCATCATATTTATTTCAAATTCTTTTTCCATAAGTTTTGAAAAATCATTATAATTGTTTTTATTTGTTGAACCAAAAATACCATCATAATCATAGATTTGAACTAATAATATACTAGAACAAATTGTTGTATTAAAATGGTTTGGTTCTTCCATTCTAACAGTAAATCCATTTTTCAAAAGAAATGAACTTAATCATTCATTCCAAACTCTAGGTTATGCTTTTATCCTATTGAGAGCTTTAGTACATTGAATAACAAAATCTGGTTTTTGAGAGTTTTCAAAACTAAGGGGTTTTTCAATATAAACTTATCCCTTAAATATCCATTTAGAAGGAAAATTTATCATCCATACATTATAATTTAATGTTTATATGAGATACATAAGCTATATGAATTCTAATTGATTCTAATCTAGCTAATGGGGGAATGGTTTCATCATAATATATACCTTCTTCTTGATTATATCGATTAGCGAGTAATCTGCCTTTGTTTCTAATTATAATTCCTTGATCATATTGTTTATTTCTATGGAACAAGTTAGTTCCTATAACTAGTTATTTTGATGGTATTTCAACCAATTCCCAAACTTCATTCCTTTTGAATTAGTTTAGTTCATCTTTCATTTCTAATATCCAACTATAATTTTCTAAGGATTCTTCAGAAGATTTCGCTTCTATTTGAGATAAAAAGGTGGATATTTCAACAGGGTTTCTAGAATTTTTTCTAGTTCTTATTCATATGTCTTGGTATCCTATTAAAGTTTCTAAAGGATGATTCATTGAGGTTCTAGACTGTCTAGGTAAAAGAAATTAGTTTCATCTATATCATGTTCTTTTGAACTGGACTGAATTTTGTTTACGCCATTTTCAAAATAATTTATCATGTATTCAAGTCTCTTATTGTTAGAAGAGTTAGCAGTTTCATCAGTTTGATCTTTATCTTTATTAAAAAGATCGGTTTCATGAACCTTTACATGAACTGATTCTTCCATAATCGTTGAATTTTTATTAAACACTATCTAGGAATTGGATGCAGTAGAATAACCCAAAAATATTCCTTCGTCATATTTTCGATCAAACTAACCAAGATTGTCCATGTTGTGGACGATATACACCTTACATAAAAAAACATTTAAGTACATTACCTTATGTTTTTTTTCATTCCAATGATTTTAAGGTGTATTTATGAAAATAGGATGAATTAAAACATTATTCATGAAATTGGAGGCTATGTTTATAGCTTCTGCTCATAAGTAGGTAGGTATACTATATTCATTCAGCATAGTCCTAACCATTTCATGAATAGTTATGTTTTTATTTCAGTAATTCCATTTTTTTGGTGTTCATGGTGAAACAAATATGTGCTTAATGCCAATATTTGAACAAAAGGAATTGAATTCTAGATTTTCAAATTCTCCACCATGATCACTTCTTAGTGAAATTATCATTAAATCTTTTTTCATTTTGAACAAATTTACAGAAACTTTTAAAAATAGTTAAAGCTTCAATTTTGATTTTTAGAAAATAAATCAAAGTAAATCTAGAGTAATCATCAACTAAAACACACACACACACACACACATATATATATATATATAATTTTGTAGCTAATCTTGATACTAATGATGGTCCAAACTAATACACGGGGCTAAGTTCTAGAGGTTTTGATGTAATTTTTTTAATAGATATGAAGGAAGATTTGTGTTGCTTTCCAATTTTTCATCATCACAAAATATGTCATTATCAAACTTAAGACTAGGTAAATTAGAAAATAACTATTTCATATATAATTTATGTAAATCATAAATATTACAATGACCAATCCTTCAAGATGATATCCAAGACCCATTTATCATAGAAGTTAAACAATTAAACTTCAGTTTACATAGGGAAAGTAGTTCCAATGTTTAATATTGGTGCTATTTACATAGAAAAGTTATATTTAAATAAAAAGTATGATTTTTTTGGAAAATTAAACATAATATTCATCATCAAAAAGTTGATAGATACATATCAGGTTATGCTTCAACCCCTGTACATATCGTACTTTGTTGATTGAGATATTTTTTTAATCCCCAACAGTTCCATTTCCAATTATATTTCATTTTTCATTATCTCCAAAAGTTACTTGACCAACATATATTTGAGACAGTGTATTGAAGGTTTATGAGATTCCATTCAATTTCTAGGAGAATCCACTATCCATATAAAATATATATTTTATTTTTCTATGACATGTTTCCTGTGAAGGCTATTCAAACAAGAGTTTGTTTTGGTACCCATATTCTTTTGGGTCCAGCAGTGATAAATAAGAATGATATCGTAATCCAGATCTTCTTTGTTTTTCCATAATATATATCATTTTTTCATATAATAAATTTTAAATAAAACGTTTCTAATTCTATTTTTTTGTGTATTTCATAAATAATTTGTTTTTTTATATGTCATTCAGTTTCAAAACAATGATAAGTAACAATTTTTTAGTTGGGAACTAAAATATTCTTATATAGTTTATATTTTTCACCCTTACATCCTATACAACCGTTTTTCCATTCTAATGATATTCTGGAAAATAATTTCATTTAGAATATTTTTTCCTTTATAATTGAAGTTTCAAGAAATTTTATAATTTTTTACTTCATCTTGTAATGCTTTAATATTATTTTTGAGATCAGCATAGTTCGCGGTAGAAGAGTTAAATTTTTGAATTAACTCTTGATGATATTTGAGTAAGGTATATATTGATCCTAAAATTTTTCTGTGAATAATTTTTAAAGATTTTTGTTTATTTAATAATGAATCATGTTTTCCATCCATTATTTTGCATTAGGCATTAAATTTATTATTTGAATAATTTGAGACATAATCAGAATTAGATGAATAATAGGTTTATACCTTATATTCTATATCCATGAAGGACGTATTTTCTTTTAGATTTGATTCTTCCTTTTCTTAATTAGATTTTGTTAAGCTTCTGGAGTCATCAAAAACACTCCAAGTATATTTCATTGCACTTTTTATTTTATGTTCACAATTAGCATTTTTATGATATGTCTTTTCTGTCATTCTCTTTTCACCTTTTAGCTGGGGGCTATCAGGTCTTATATGAATTAATTTAATACATCAATATCATCTGACTTCCATATAGAATTTCTCATACCTTTTTAAATGTTGTCTAAATCTTCGTTTCTTCTTATAAAACATGCTAATCATTCTAGCTAATTTAGCCTATTCTATTTCAGAATCAGATGTATTTGTATTCATTTCTTCTTTGAAGTCTTGTATTATTGTTTTTCTCTACTTCTGAGATATTACCTTTAGAGAATTATTATACTTTTTTACAAATACAATATGATCTTTTTCTTCATCTTGAATTTCAGCTTCATAAATCATAAGTGTCCCAATTAATTCTCAAATTGTGACATTTTTTATATCTTTTGATTATCAAATTGTAGCCGATATATCATTCTTTAAATAGGTAGAACTCTTATTATTTTCAAATTGTTGTCTTCTGGTTTGATATGATCACCTAAGGCTGTAATATTATTTATTATCTCTGTAATCCTTCCACTCATCTGAGTGATACCTTCTCCATCACGAATTATGAATGAATCAAATTTCAAATTTGTTGTTTCATGCTTCATTTTTCTTACTTTCTTTGTTCCATTATAATAATCTATAATGGTTTTCCACATTTCATAAGTAGTAGGAAAATGTGGGATAGAGTTTAATTCATATTGTCCCGGACCACATATAATAGCATTCATAGCAAAATAATTCATGTCATTGCCAGCCTCTATAGCAAAAGTCCACATGGGATTATTTTTAACAATTATATAAGGAGTAATGATATTAAAGTAGACTCTGAATCCTAGATTCTTCAATTACATAATAATCTATTACTTCCAGCATCCATAGATTTCATTATTGAAATAAAGATCACTTAATGTTGAGATTCCATCTCTCTGATCAGTCATTTCCATTATTGTATAGACCTTATACTTTAAACATGTTATACACTTTTCCAAAATTTCTCCTTTGATAAAAAAAATTTGGTCAGAATTCAAAAATATAAACAATATGTGGGGGGTTAATTTTTTTCCTTTCAAATTATTTTACAATTCTTTTCTTGATATCGACTGATGATTATGAAGGTAAGCAGTGTTGATCTTTTATATGAAATTATGAGTATCATATAAAAATAGAAATATATAACACAACTATTTATAGTGGATTGAGACATAAATATCCCCTACTCTACACTTTCAATTACTCACTTTTTGAGTTTAGTAAGTTTCACTAGTGAGTTTCTCGTATTATAAGACCAATCCAAAACTGATTCTAGGTAGTTGAAACCTTCACAAATAAGACTAAAAAAGAGTCTTCCGGTTCTATAATTGAGAACCAATAAACCACATCTTAGATTGAGATGCTGACACTTCACTACAACTGAGTAAGAGGAGTTTAAGCTCTAAATAAAAAGATATTGTTTAAAAATGTTTCGGGTTGAACTATATAGTTGAACAGAAACTCGTAGTAGATGAATCATCTTATTCATAAAATATTTTTTTTAAAAAAAGAATAGTTCTGAAGAGATCTGGTTACAATTTATCTTTGAATTGAAAAAAAAATGAATTGTAATAATAAACTTGAAAAAAATACAATATTTTTAATATGTATATTTCCACAATAACCTCTTTTGTTGAAAAATAGATTTGGATTGATTATTGCAGTAGATCTGTAAAAGATATTCACAATAATACAATTTCAATCGTGAATATGTGTCATAATATACTATTCAATATATATCTCAATATATTCTTCTTTAAATCATACACACACACATATATATATTTGATACACCGATAAAATAAGTAAAACAGATATCCTGTCCTTTTTTATTCTCTATCCAAGAAAATATCATGATAAATTGATGGAATTCAAATTCTTGTGACAACTTAGAGTAGTTGTATCTTTACGAAAGAAAATGAGATAATTTTTTCATGTCATATGGTTCTTTTAATTAATCATAATGAGTTTTTAATCATTAGAAAATGCACTTTAAATCAGTTGGATATTTTTTAAAGACTGTTGCACGAAACTCTGATTAAATCCTAAATTCAAATATTCTGGGATCAAAAGTCAAACATCAGGTTACTTCACAAAACAAAAAAATACAAAATGTAGAGTTCAACTATTTATCATTCACTCTCTGAACGTAAGCTCGAAAACGCAAGGTTTATCACAAAATTAAGGTTAGTGATCCATATGTTTTCTTCTCAAATGTAAGGTTTAATACTTATATAGGGTTATTTTTTCATACTGTTTCTCTTTGTTAATCGTAAGGTTTTATCCAAATGTGAGGATATTTATCTATACTTTTCAATCAATGTAGTTCTGATTAACCACATATTCTAATCTTTTATCACATGATATAATACAAACGTAGGGTTTATTCTTTAAATTACGTTCTTCAATGTACGATATTAACAATGTTTCCATAATACAGTTAAGAGCATTCTGAAATCTATGAAGAATATTACATGAAAATAATATGAATTAATATATTTACAAAATAGGGAATATGAATAATATTAACTTCCTTAAATGCACATAATTTAATATCATTATTAAAACACGAAAGGGTATTTTTTAGCATCAAAATCAATATGATTCATAGAGTATTGTTGAGACAATACATGCCCAACACCATTCCTTTTTTGTGGTGTATATACTACACATAGATGTATTATAAAATTCTTATAATTAAATTTATTGGTATTTATATAACCATTTTATGATTATTATTTCATGGGTTTTATGTTTCAAAAGTCACCAAATTCGAAAACTAGTTTTGCCTCAATTTTCATTCTTTCAGACACATTCTATATTATGCACTTATATTTTTCCATGAGGTGTATAAACTACCTTAAATATGTTATATCATAAATATCCTTCCATTTAGGATATATTATGCTTAATGTAATTTATTATTTTTACCTGGGCAGTATAGTTCAAAGTTACCAAGTAGTAAGAGTTTATTGAAATAATCTCATAGCTTCTTAAGGTTTATTATGATTATGCTTCCTTATATAAAATATTATTATCCACATTTTAAAAAATCCCATGAATTTTATTATCCTCTATTTATTCACTATATATTCATGTATTGGTACCATTTTTCCACTCTTTCGTACATAATATAGTGTCAATAGTTTTTTTAATCTAGACTTTACCTTCTCTTGGGTCGAAAATCTATGTTCCTTCAAAACCATTTCATTCAAAAGGTTTCCAAAAATATTCTATTATTCTCCTATGGTCATAAAAAATACATTTTTACCCAGGTTTTACATTTTCTTACAGATGGTTTTTAATATGTAATATTCTTTTCATTTTTCATTTGAGGCTGCATTTTAAAATTTTTACGATTAAAAATGAATGTTTGGAACATACAAAGTTATGCCCCATAATGACCAAATTTCCTTTGAAACGTACATTATAAGAATAAAATGTTATCAGTTTTTTAATGAAAATATTTTCCTCGTTTTTTTGGAAATTCATTTTTTCAAATAATTTTGAAAGAAATGGTTTTCATAAAAAATTCGTGATTTCATTGTACAATTGTGAGTTTATTTTTATGAAAAAGGGATTCAAATGTATTTAGTTTTTAAAGTGAATTTATAAAAGAAGAAATGATATTTTCCTAAATAAATGTCCTATGAATATATTACAAAATTCTTTTCAATATAATATGAAATACATTGATTAAAATAATGATCCAATGGTTCTATTCATATTATTTCTTGAATTTTTTATGTTTTGATGGAATTATCTTAGGGAACCCGTTTCACTTCCTCGTGTTATTTTCTTTTGAATCCCACCTCTTTTCTCAGGTTATGATTTAATGCAATGATTTGGAACATTTATATTTTACATAGGTTATGATGTGATTAAATTTTAATGATACCCATTTCATTTCATGGATTATGATTTTTTTAGGAAACCCATATGTTTTTATGGGTCATGAAAGGACTCAAAATTTATTATCATGTGGCATATGTATACATGATTTTGTTATATTACAAGTTAGACCTATATCTTTTTCCAATTCATAGGATAATGATAAATGATATTTTATCTCAAAGGTTACATGTGTTTTATTCCAATCCAAAAATAAAAAAGGTACAAGAATTAATGCCCAAGCCTAAAAATAACCAGGTGGAAAATAAGAAGGTACACATGCAATATCCTAAGACTGAAAATAAGCAGTTACATGCGCTATAGTCCTAGAATAAAATAAAGTTGTTTAGTTTTTTATAGGATAATACAAAAAACTATAGGGTACATAGGCTATTATCCCAATCCTGAATTTGGTAAAAGGGTCGTAGACCAAGGATATCACGTTTTGATGGTCTCTTTAGGTAGCCTTTATAGAGGATTTTTTATTTTATTTTTGTGACTCAATTACATGTTTTATTCCTATGTTATGATTTTATGGCTTATGTTATTTGTTTCCTTATGATTCTTGTCTTATGTACTACTATGATATATTCCTTGATTCATGTTTATGATCTTTGATATGAAGGAAATGATCTTCTAATGTTGTGATCAGTTCTTATACCCTAGTGCTCATGTTTTTGCTTACATAATTCCATTATTTAACCTTATTGATCATATTAGATAACCCATTTTTCTGTTTCCTTCCCCATGTTATGAATATATGAATTATGTATAATGTGTCAAAGAAAGGATGTAGTTTGGAAGAACCTTGTGGGAGATATTCTATGTCACTCAAGTACCATTGATTATTTTTTCATGTTTCGAAAGGCACTAGACCTATATGGTCATCAGGTGTATGTTTGTGTAATGTTTTATGTATAAATCAAAATACATGAAATGATAATTTATGAAGTCAAATTTTCAATATAGTTTGAACCAGAGAAAATGTTTATTTAGCCTTTGGAAACTAGGATGAGAAAACAACACTATGATACCTAGGTATAATTATAATGATATTTCTAGGGATGTCTTTAAGGATAAGTATAAGGATTAGTCAACATTTAGGAGAATGTATTGAATTTGGTAAATGATTTAGTGAGTGGTTTCCTAGATATAAATACCAATATTTATACTAAAAGTGGGTGTGGCTCTGTCATAGATATACCTATGGGTACCAACTCTGACTAGGTGCACCAAGTCTGACATTGTGTAACCTAAGACATGAAAATGGGCCTTGCTGCACACATAGTTTGACTATCTATGGGATACACATTGGGAATTCACAGACTCCTTAACTACTATCATGATGGATTTAAATAAAGGATGACTACGAATAAAAAAGGATAAACCTAAGATTTATTAGATAAAAGATGTGGAATCCATGATTTTGGCATCATATAAGTAATGTTTTATGATTATATTGTATCCCAATATGATAAATGTTTCTCACACTATGCTTTCAAGTTTAACTCAATGAATATAACTAGAAATAACATGATTAAAATCTAATGATTCAGATTTGGAATGTATAGCCATTATGCGAATTGATTTCCCAAGTGGAAATCTCACAAAGATAATCGGGAAGCTAGAATGAGTATTGGTCATACTTATGAATAAATAGGGACTAAAAAAACATGTGAAAGGTATGTGATATTAATCTAGTATTCTTTACATTAAACCTAAGAATCATGATTATATTGATGATGGTTATCATTAAGACATGATTCATATTTGACATTCTATGAAAGAGGTATTATAGAAGAATTTGATAAATCCTGAGTAATAGATTAATTGTAATGTTTGATAAATGAAGTATTTATTTTTTGGAATTCATTGATTATGTTATCTGATTCATGTAATATATATGTATTTTCAATATAAGTTTTCATTATTGATTGAAAATTATATGTTGAGTGGTGGTGAAGAAATAGAAAAGTGATATATTTATTATGGGAAGGTGTCCCTTAACGTGATCAAGATGTTGAGATAATTATGTTTATCTTGGATAAGGGGAAGATTGATTTGGATAAATTATATTGTATAGCATGGATAACCCTATTTCTAAATAAGGATTTTTCTAAAATTTATTTTATGTCATCATGGATGATGTTTAAAATTTCCTAGATTTAAGGAATATATAATGTTATCTTTAGAATACGGAATCATGCATGTTTTCAGAAATAATTTGTTGTAATTTAGGTTATTACCATATTCAAAGGGAATAATTAATGAAGGTATTCACAATCTTTAATGTGAAACCCTATATTTACTTTGGGATATTTTTTGGAATCAATTTTAAGAATTTTTGTGACCTTATTTTAAATGTTTTATATTTTCATCTTTCAAAAGGGTTATAAGATAAACCATTTATAAAATGATTAAGTTAAACATTGGAGGAAGTATCTATGTATTTATATTTTATTGAAAACCTTATATAAACCATTTATTGGGTTAGCGAGAAGAGTATACTATTACATAGGATGATTTTATGTGTATGTTTCATGTTCTGATTCTCTCTTCAAATCTAAAAGTGATTCGATAGATGAATTTATCACTCTTATATAGGAAGGATAAGTATGTTGGAGCTCACATTATTTTTCAAGAACCGTATTTTCTTTTATTTTGATCTTGTACCTAATGTGGATTCTAGGGGATGACATTGTGAGGAGGTAATTCATATCAATATCCATTGAAAAGAAGCTCTATTTACATTTCTGATTTATATGTAAGTGTTGTAAAATGTATATGTGATATTGAATATGTAACATCCCATGTAAGTAATTAATCATTGATATTGTTATCTATGTCTATTTATGAATTAGAGAGTGTTTTAGAGGCTTAAAATGAGAATAAATCCAATCTTAAGCATGGAATACACTAATATTTTTAAAAGATTGTTTTGCTGCCTTTTGAGGGCAAACAATTTCTAAATCAAACTTTTGATAATTTTAATAAGCACTATTTGTCGAAATAAACTTATTATTTATGATTGGGACATTGAAATTTACTTTGGGTAAATTTTTGGTATTTTTCCGATAAAGTTCATTTTTTAATGAATAGTGAAAAATGTTGTATTTTAATTCACAACCTTTTTCTAATCTAAATTATTTATAAGATTAGATTATCCTTTCAATTGGTTTTAAAGTTAAATTAGAATATATTTTTACCATTTAACCCAATATTTGTCATTGGAATTAATTTCACTTTGAAATTGGACTTAAACCAGTGTCAATCTTTTGATACTTATTGTTTCATAAAAACACGCTATTTGCTCTAACAGCGGGAATTAATTATTAAATTAATTAATTTAACTTATATGTTTTTAATTTTGTAAAATAGACATCATTTTTGAATTCGGAATATCAAATATAGCTTAGGGTGAAGTTTTAGTATTTTTCTAAAAAACTTCAATTTTTGATGAATAGTGAAACCACTAAGTGGTACTTAAAAAACTGATTTTTCATTTAAATGAAATTCTACCACCTCAGTGTTTTGAATTTCAGAAATCCGACATACATGGTTGTCATTAATAAGTAAAATGTGGTTCAATGGGATTAAAATAATTTTTTGGTGAATAGTAACGTTTAAGTTTTTAATCGCGGTTAGAGGTAATTAGAGTAATTTAAGGTAAGAATAATGTTTTAATAATATGAAATTAACATTACACATGTCTTAACCTTATTGTATGAGTCATTGAAGACCAATAAAATCCATGGGTCAACTTGGGGACCCCATGGAGCCACTTTGGAAGGAAAATGTCATTAATATCTGTTTATTTAATGTAAAAGTAAAAATGACACAAACATGAGTTGTTTTACTAAAACAATTTTTAAATGGGGTAATACAAGTAATATAATTTACTATAAATAGTGATTGGAAATCTAAAAAGATTTCCTACATCATAGTATTTTTTTTATAATTTTTTGACATTAAATAAATTAAATTATTGATGATACCATGATGATGCAGCGATTACCACATTATTTAATGATTTAAATAAAATAAAAATATAAGGTAAAATCTAAGACCTACACTTGTCAAAGACCTATTGGATGAGTATATTTCAAACCATTATCACCTTATCCTATAAATACATCAATGTGCGACCTTTAAAATCCGAAACTCATTTGAAAATAAAGTAACATTTTGTATCTTTCCAAGAGTGCCCCTCCTCTCCTCTTATAAAAGGCCCCCACCTCTACATCTTTACCCACACCTCTAAAGCCTTTGTATCGGACAAAACCATATCATTTTGTCTCTACACATCCCTATCTTACTCCTAGAAGCCTCACTTTGGGCATTAGTCTTCCCAAGGAATCATTTGAGCTCAAATCAAAAATAGTTACCCGATTTAAAGGTACTGCCTTCTCTTGTGTTCTTATGTTTTATTTTGCTTCTCCATCCCCATAAACTCTTTTTATTCATTTATTTTGTAACAAATCTAGTATCTTCAATATACTAAGATTTTGTTATAAGAATCATTCGAGATACACTTACACACACCTACATCTAATGGTTAAAGAACATACTGTTTCTATGGATGGCGAATTTCTGCCTCACAAAATGATGATTGTTCAATATTCTTCTAACACCTTCAAAGGTGTCCATTAATATGTCACTATATTTATATATAATATCTTTATTTTTTCCTTAAGCTTCTGTATTTTTCATTTATGTCATACCTTTATGGCTTCCATTATGGTTATACGCGATATCTTCATTTTAGGAAGTGTGGACTACCGCCCCCTCAAAGTGATTTGATTCGTTAATACCATATGTGGTATGTATAAAGGATATATTTAATGATATTATATATTATACCATACTGTAATTATAATAATATTATGTATCATTATGTTTTAATTCCATTAAAGTATGAGATAGAAATGAAAGTAGCGTTCATGCGTACGTACGGCTTACCGTCTCCATGAACGGTGCATTTCATTTCTTATCCCCAAATGTAATGTACTATTATAAGTACATATATATAATGGATAAATATGATTTATGTTACATTTAAATGATGAATATAATTCTGGAATTAAAATATACATATCTCTCATTTAGTCTTATTTCCATTAATATGACATAGAAATGAAAGTAGCGTTCATGCGTACGTACGGCTTACCGTCTCCATGAACGGTGCATTTCATTTATTAACTCTAAATGATTATGTAAAATTATAAATTCCTATATATACTGGATATATATGATATATATTGCATGTACATCATGAATATCATTCTTGATATAATGGTTATTTGACTACATGAACAACTTGTAAATATAAGAAGTTCATTTCTGACTCAAGTACCAATGATCGTTAAAACAACCGTTATAAACTTAAATAATAACATAGTGTTCATAACATGGTAATAAATGATATTAAAGGAATAATGAACTTGAAAAAGGTTCTTAATCAAGTAGAAATTAACTCAAGTTTATTATTTAGGAGATCAAATAACGATGAAGTCAAGTTGGATACGAGGTAAGGGACTTCGTCTCAATCTCCATTCATTGAGGCATATTTTGTTTTATACACAACTTTCTTTTATATGGTTTATAAACCCCTTTGAATTTTATGCTTATTCAAAAGGAATATTTTTTTATACTAAGTGTTTACTAAATGGAAAAAGGAATGTATTTTTTGTTATACGTATGCGGCAACAACGACTTCTCCGCCGCTGTGACCATTATTTGATTTTCAGCTTCCTCTACAAGCCAAAACCATTTTTGAATGAAAAATAAATCCCATGTTTTAATTTTATTTTATTCTGGTATTGAAAATGGTTTTCATAATTTATTTATTATATCGATGTGTTGTATTGATATCTTGTGATTGAAATTGGAAATGTTATGTTTCCTTTATGTGATATGATTATGTTATGGTTCTTGGGCATTGTTATGAAGATGGGTGGTTCTGTGATAAACTAAGGGTGGGTGAGCCCGATATAGCTCTCCAATGCATTGGGTAACGCGAAAGAGTTAAACGTTAAGGTTTCTCTGAAGATATTTAGGTAATATACTGTGATGGGTATTCCAAACGTAACCAAGAGGGTTACTCCCTACGTAAGAATCTTATGAATGACTCAAGATACCTTTATGTCTTATGATTTCTATTATTTATTCATGATTTGATGAGGTATGTTATAGTTATTATGTTTTATGAGTAGAGTATGATTTCATTGATTCTTGTGTATACATGTACTCATGTTTCCTTTCCATATTTTTATATCCCTTACTGAGCTTTTTATGATCATCCCAAGTTTTTGAAATGTTTTTCACAGGTCAAGGGAACGGTACATGATATGATGATAGTGTCAACGAAGTGTCAATAAATAATCCATGTTTTATTTAAAATATGTTTTCGTTGATGGAAAAAATGGATACTATCTTTTATGTAACCAATTTGTTTAAATGTGGAATGTAATGCAAGTTTTATGATCTAATTCTCTAAAACTCTAAACCTGACAAGATCCTCAATGTGTAATCTTGTAATAACTCAATATTAAGTAAGGTTTAAGGCTGGGGCCTTATAGTTGGTATCAAAGGGAGGTTTAGATAACTTTAGGAGTAAGAATTCAATTAAATTATTATCCAAAAATATTTTTTATGGTCAAATTGAAATGATATAGCATTTGAAGATTACCATGTTGCTTCATCTAAGACATGTTTGTTCAGAATGGTTTTCCGTAGAGGAAATAGGGAAGCAGTTCTAGGAAGGCATACAGAAGGAAATAACATTCCGAATCAGCATCCTGAGATGGTCGGAAATGAAACTGAATAGTTTGTTGTAGTAATGGCGCAGTTGACTCAAGCGATAAATGGTGGTGGTATCCATGCATTAGATCATCCAGATCAACCGCAGAGGAACATGTCGGTGGTGGAACATTTCATAAGGCAACATCCCCCATAATTCAGAGGATCATCTGACCCTGTGCTAGCTGAAGTGTGGATTAAAGCACTGGAGAAGATTTTTGATGTCATGTGATGTTCAGAAAATCAATAGGTTAGTCTTGCAATTTACCGTTTGGAGGGTGAGGTAGATCAGTGGTGGTCGATGGTTAAAAATATCAGGGACGCTGATGAGATTGATGCTCTCGACTGGGATGAATTCAAAGGTATGTTTCTTGAGAAGTATTTTCCTAAGGCTGTTCGACTTAGGATGGAAAAACAATTCCTGGAATTGAGGCAAGAGGAGGACTCAGTGGCTTCCTATGAAGAAAGGTTCACTCAATTGGCAAGGTATGCTCCAAATTTTATCCAAGACCTTGATAGTAAAATCAATCATTTTTACTCAGGATTAAAGACAAAATATTGAAGGGCATTAGCTTCTCATGAGTTCAAAAGTTATGAAAAGCTTGTTCGATGTGCTGAGAAGGTGTAAATGGAGTATTCTGATGATCAAGTGTTCTATAACAACCAACAGAATAAGCGACCGAGGTGGCAGGAGAAAGGAAAGAATTCTTCAAAAAAGTCTGATAGTAAGAAAACTAAGTTTCGAGTTTGTGATAAATGTGGGAAAAGGAATCCTGGGGATGTCTTTTGAATTTTGGAAAGTGCTACTGATGTGGTAAGATGGGACATAAGGCTCGTGATTGCACTGAAAAAGATCAAGGTGATGGTAAGTCCAAATTTTATTTACAATTAGTGAAATGTTTTAAGTGCAATGAGATGGGTCACTATGCAAACGAGTGTCCGACAAAGATCTTGAGTGATGGGAAGTAGTTAGACTAAAAGCAGAAAGGGGTGGTGAAATCCTTTGCAACTACTTCAGCAGATGTCGGACCATCAAGTGAAGTTGTATCAGGTACTTTGTTTGTTTTTTCAGATATGCCAGTGTGTTGTTTGATTCGGGGTCTACAAATTCTTTAATCTATGAAAATTTTTCTAGTAAATTGGTAATACCATCTCAAGAAATGACTCCTGAACTTGTGGTACAAACACCTGGGGGAAATGTTGAGGCAAAAATAATTTATAAGAATATTCTTATCCTTATCCATGGAAAGAACCTACTTGAAAACCTTATTGTTTTACCTCTATTAGAGTTTGATGTTATCCTGGGTATGGATTGGCTCTCTATTTACCATGATAAGATTGACTATAGAGCTAATGAAGTTTCTTTTCAGAATGACTTTCAGTTTTTGTACAAGAATGAACACTTACTGTTGATAACATATCAAGAGGCTGAGAAACTTGTAAAAGATGGAAATGAATTTTACCTTGCACACATCGTTTAAAATAAAGGAACTGTTCAGATTAATGATGTACCAGTGGTAAATGAGTATCCTGATGTTTTTCCTATTGAGTTTCCTGGAATAATACCAGATCGGGATGTTGAATTTACTGTTGACTTAGTTCCTGATGCTAAGCCAATTTCAAAACCCCCTTATCAAATGGCTCAAACTGAACTTTTAGAGTTGAAGGAGGAATTGCAGGATTTATTAGAGAAAGGTTTCATTCGACCTAGAACATCACCATGGGGTGCTCCTGTTTTATTTTTTAAAAAGAAATATGGTTTTATGAGACTTTGCATTGATTATACACCCTTGAATAACATCACTGTTAAGAACAAATATCCTTTGCCTCATATCGATGATATGTTTGATCAGCTCCAGGGAGCTCGGTATTTTTCAAAGATTGACCTGAGATCGTGGTACCATCAGTTGAAGGTAAAGGAAGAATATATTCCAAAGACCGTGTTCCGTACAAGATATGGCCATTATGAATTTGTAGTAATGCCTTTTGGGTAACCAATTCACCTGTTGTATTCATGGACATAATGAATAGAATTTTCCATGTGTTCTTGGATAAGTTTGTGGTTGTTTTCATTGATGATATTTTGGTGTTTTCTAAAAGTAAAGAAGAGCATGAAATACATTTAAGGGTTATTTTTCAAACATTGAAAGAAAAGAAATTGTATGGGAAATTCAGCATGTGTGAGTTTTGGTTGCAACAAATTTCTTTCCTTGATCATATTGTTTCTAAAGATGGGATAAATGTTGATCCTGCAAAAACAAAGGTTGTGGAAGAATGGCCAAGACCCTAAAATGTAACTGAGATTCGTAGCTTCCTTGGTTTGGCAGGCTATTACCGAAGGTTTGTTAGATATATTTCCCAGTTATCTAGTCCAATGACTAAGCTAACTCGGAAGGGTGTTAAGTTTATCTGGACAAAAGAATGTGATGATTGTTTTTAGGAGTTGAAAAGAAGATTGGTGAATGCTCCAGTTTTGGCACTACCTTCCAGGAATGGTGAGTTTGTTATCTACAGTGATGCTTCATTGAAAGGAATTGGTTGTGTCCTAATGCAGAATGATCAGGTAATTGCTTATGCTTCACGTCAGTTGAAAACTCATGAGGTAAATTATCCTACACATGATTTGGAATTAACTGCTGTTGTTTTCTCTCTAAAAATTTGGTGCCATCATTTGTATGGAGTAAACTGTGAAATATATACTGATCACAAAAGTTTAATGTATATATTCACTCTGAAATAATTGAACACGAGATAGTGGAGATGGCTGGAATTAATCAAGGATTATGATTTTACAATTCATTACCATCTGGAAAAAGTAAATAATGTGGATGATGCTTTGAGTCGAAAAATTAATGCTTCATTAACAATGTTGTGTTTGGAACATGATCCTTTGTTTAAGGATTTGATGAACTTTGGCATAGAATTTGTTGGTGCAGAATGTCCTTCTGTTTTGTTTCAGGTATCAGTGAAATCTTCTCTATCAGACAGAATCAAGCAAGCACAGAAGCAAGACAGTGAGTTGTAAAAAAAGGTAGAGCTGGTTCAGAAATGTAAGTTTCCTGAATTCAAAATTGATAATGATTGTGTTTTGAGATTTGGGAAGAGATTGTGTGTGCCTTGTGATTCACATTTGAAGAGAGAGTTGTTATGTGAAGCTCATAGTTCTCCATTTTCAGTTCATCCTGGCAGTACTAAAATGTACAGAGATCTGTGGGAGTATTACTGGTGGGATGGAATGAAAAGAGATATTGCTGATTTTACTGTGAAGTGTTTGACATGTCAGCAGGTTAAAGTAAAGCGGAAGATACCGAAAGGGATGATTCAGCCTTTACCAGTGCTAGAGTGGAAATGGGAGAATATATCCATGGACTTTGTTGTGGGATTACCGAAGACATCTCGAGGTAATAATGCAATCTGGGTTATTGTTGATCGCTTGAATAAATCTGCTCATTTTCTTGCTATACGAGATACTTTTTCCCTAGATCAACTTTCCCGTTTGTATCCTAAAGAGATAGTCAGGTTACATGTAGTTCATCTCTACATTATATCTAACCGTGATCCCAGGTTCACTTCTAACTTTTGAAAAGGCCTTTAGAAGTCGTTGGGTACTGAATTAAATTTTAGTACAGCTTTTCATCCTCAATCAGATGGGAAATCAGAACGAACAATTCAGACTTTGGAAGATATGCTACGTACTTGTTCGATGGATTATCATGGAATTTGGGACCAACATATTTCTTTGGTTGAGTTTTCATATAATAACAGTTTTCATTCCAGTATTTAGATGGCACCATTTGAGGCGTTATATAGGAAACGGTGTCAAACTCCAACTTTCTGGGATGAAGTGGGTGAAAGAAGTTGATGGGACCAGAAGTGGAAGAAGAGTTGGCATAAAAAGTTCAGCTGATACAGAAACACATGAGAACAGCTCAGAGCAGGCAGAAGAGTTATGTGGACAGCAGGAAGAAGGATCTCTCTTTTGAGGTAGGTGATCATGTTTTTCTCAATGTATCACCATGGAAAAGTGTGATGCGATTTGGTAAGAAAGGAAAGCTGGGTCCAAGGTTCATTGGACCATATGAAATTATAGAGAGAGTTTTATCAGTTGCATACCGAGTGGCTTTACCTCCGATTTTATCTCAGGTACACAATGTTTTTCATGTTCCAATGTTAAAGAAGTACATGCCAGATCAATCTCATGTTTTGAGTCTAGAGGTAGTTCAGCTGGAAGAGAAACTATCTTATGAGGAACAACCGGTCCAGATTCTTGACCATAGGGTCCAAGTGTTACGGAATAAGTTGATTCATTAGGTAAAGGTTTTGTGGAAAAACCACATGATTGAAGAGGCAACATGGGAATCTGAAAATGCAATGAGGGATAAATACCCCCACTTATTCGATAAGTAAATAAATTGCGGGGACACAATTTTCTAAAGGGGGAAGGATGTAACATCTCAAGTAAGTAATGAATAATATATATTTTTATCTATGTCTATTTACGAATTAGATAGTGTTTTAGAGGCTTAAAATGAGAATAAATCCAATCTTAAGCATGGAATAAACTAATATATTTAAAAGATTGTTTTACTGCCATTTGATGGGAAACCATTTTTAAATCAAACTTTTGACAATATTATAAGCACTATTTTTCGAAATAAACTTATTCTTTATGATTGGGACATTGAAATTTACTTTGGGTACATTTTTGGTATTTTTCCGATAAAGTTCATTTTTTAATGAATAGTGAAAAATGTTGTATTTTAATTCAAAACCTCTTTTTAATATAATTTATTTATATGATTAGATTATCTTTTGAATTGTTTTTAAAGTTAAATTATAATATATTTTTACCATTTAATCCAATAGTGGTCGTTGGAATTAATTTCACTTTGAAATTGGACTTAAACTAGAGTCAATCTTTTGATACTTATTGTTTCATAAAAACACGCTATTTGCTCTGACAACGGGAATTAATTATTAAATTAATTAATGTAACTTATATGTTTTTTATTTTGTAAAATAGACATCATTTTTGAATTCATAATATCAAATATATCTTAGGGTGAAGTTTTGGTATTTTTCTGAAAAACATCAATTTTTGATGAATAGTGAAACCTCTAAGTGGGACTTAAAAAACTGATTTTTTCATTTAAATGAAATTTTACCACCTATGTGTTTTGAATTTCAAAAATACGTCATACATGGTTTTCATTAATAATTAAAATGTGGTTCAATGCGATTAAAATAATTTTTTGGTGAATAGTAACTTTTAAGTTTTTAATCGCGATTAGAGGTAATTAGTGTAATTTAAGGTAAGAAAAATGTTTTAATAATATGAAATGAATTGACAAATATCCTACCCTTATTGTATGAGTCATGGCCGACCAAGAAAATCCATGGGTCAACTTGATGACCCCATGGAGCCACTTTGGATGGAAAATGACATTAATATCTTTTTATTTAATGTAAAAGTAAAAATGACACAAACATGAGTTGTTTTACTAACACAATTTTTAAATGGGGTTATACAAGTCATATTTTTGACTATAAATAGTAATTTGAAATATAAAATTATTTCCTATATCATAGTATTTTTTTATAATTTTTTGACATTAAATAAATTAAATTATTTATGACACCATGATGATGCAACGATTACCACATTATTTAATGATTTAAATAAAATGAAAATATAATGTAAAATCTAAGACCTACACTTGTCAAAGAACTATTGGATTAGTATATTTTGAACCCTTATCAACTTATCCTCGAAATACATCAATGTGCGACCTTTAAAATCTGAAACTCATTTGAAAATAAAGTAACATTTTGTATCTTTCCAAGAGTGCCCCTCTTCTCCTCTTATAAAAGGCCGCCACCTCTACCTCTTTACCCACACCTATAAAGCCATTGTCTTAGACAACCCCTGATCATTTTGTCTCTCCACATCCCTCTATTACTCTTAGAATCCTCACTTTGGGCAGAAGTCTTCTCAAGGAAGCCTTTGAGCTCAAATCAAAAAGAGTTACCCGATTTAAAGGTAGTGTCTTCTCTTGTGTTCTTATGTATTATTTTGCTTCTCCAACCCCCTAAACTCTTTTTATTCATTTATTTTGTAACTACTACAGTATCTTCAATATACTAGTATGTTGTTATAACAATCATTCGAGCTACACTTACACACACCTACATCTAATGGTTAAAGAACATACTATTTCTGTGGATGGCAAATTTCTGCCTCACGAAACGATGATTGTTCAAATTTCTTCTAACACCTTCAAAGGTGGCCATTAATTTGTCACTATATTTATATATAATATGTTTATGTTTTCCTTAAGCTTCTATATTTTTCATTTATTTCATACCTTTGTGGCTTCCATTATGGGTATACGCGATATCTTCATTTTAGGAAGTGCGGACTACCACCCCCTCAAAGTGATTTGATTCGTTAATACCATATATGGTATGTATAAAGGATATATTTAATGATATTATATATTATACCATACTGGAATTATAATACTATTACGTATCATTATGTTTTAATTCCATTAAAGTATGAGATAGAAATGAAAGTAGCGTTTATGCGTACGTACGGCTTACCGTCTTCATGAACGGTGCATTTCATTTCTTATCCCCAAATGTAATGTACTATTATAAGTAAATATATATAATGCATATATATGATTTATGTTACATATAAATGATGAATATAATTTTTTAATTAAAATATACATATCTCTCATTTATTTTTAATTCCATTAATATGACATAGAAATGAAAGTAGCGTTCATGCGTATGTACGGCTTACCGTCTCCATGAATGGTGCATTTCATTTCATACCTCTAAATGATTATGTAATATTACAAATGCATGTATATACTGTATATATATGATATATATGGCAACTACATCAATAATATCATTCTTGAGATAATGGACATTTGACTACGTGAACAACTTGTAAATATAAGAAGTTCATTTTTGACTCAAGTACCAATGATCATTAAAATGACCGTTATAAACTTAAATAATAACATAGTGTTCATGAAATTGTAATAAATGATATAAAATGAATAATGAACTTGAAAAAGGTTCTTAAGAAAGTAAAAATTAACTCATGTTTATTATTCTGGAGATTAAAGAACGATCAAGTCAAGTCTGATACGAGGTAAGGGACTTCATCTCAATCTCCATTCATTGAGGCATATTTTGTTTTATACACAACCTTATTTTATACAGTGTATAAAACCCTTTGAATTTTACGCTTATTCAAAAGGAATATTATTTTATACGAAGCATTTACTAAATGACAAAAGGAATGTTTTCTTTTGTCGTACGTATGCGGCGACAACGACTTCTCTGCCGCCGTGACCATTATTTGAGTTTCAGCTTCCTTTATAAGCCATAATCTATTTTGAATGAAAAATAAATCCCATGTTTTACTTTTCATTTATTTTGGTTTTGAAAATGGTTTTCATAATGTTTTTATTATATCAATGTGTTGTATTGATATCTTGTGATTGAAATGTGGAAATGTTATGTTTCCTTTATGCATGTTTTATGTGATATGATTATGTTATGGTTCTTGGGCATTGTTATGAGGACGGGTGGTTACATGATAAACTAAGGGCGGGTGAGCCCGATATAGCTCTCCAATGCATTGGGTAACACAAAGGAGTTAAACGCTAAGGTTTTTCCGAAGAGATTTAGGGAATATACTGTGATGGGTATTCCAAACATAACCAAGATGGTTACTCCCTACGTAAGAAGGTTATGAATGCCTCAAGTTACCTTTATGTCTTATGATTTCTATGATTTATTCATGATTTGATGAGGTATGTTAAAGTGCTTATGTTTTATGAGTAGAGTATGATTTCATTGATTCTTGTGTATACATGTACTCATGTTTCCTTTCCATATTTTTATATCCCTTACTGAGATTTTTATGCTCATCCCATGTTTTTGAAATGTTTTTCACAGGTCAAGCGAAGGGTACATGATATGATGATAGTGTCAAGGAAGTGTCAAGAAATAATCCATGTTTTATTTTAAATATGTTTCCGTTGATAGGAAGAATGAATACTATCTTTTATGTAACCACATTGTTTAAATGTGGAATGTAATGCAAGTTTTATGATCTAATTTTCTAAAACTCTAAACCTAAAAAGATCCTCAATGTGTAATCTTGTAATAAGTCAAGATTAAGTAAGGTTTAAAGCTGGGGCCTTATAGAATATGTTTTTTATTAATTGTTTTTATCAATATAGGATTCATCGTGAAATATGGATGAGTAGTTTAGTGGATTTATGTTCCCAATGATCTGGGAAATCAAGGTTCTCAACAGTATAGAGTTCATCTTTTCAATCTTTTTATCACATCTCTAGATATGCTAGTTCTCGTGAATTTACCAAGAGTTAAATTCCCATGTTTTATTCTTGTAGAGTTAATGGTCATAAATTATTCTAGAAACCAATATTTTTTAATGGGATCCATAGTATATGGGGTTATTTTCAAGTGTGTCCTCAGTAATAGTTCCCTTTGAGGCCTCATTAGTAGTAGAAGTGAGGTTACTAAGAGTATGTGTAAGAGAAGTGAGATAAATTAGGTAATGGATAGCACTGTGATTCCCCTTCTCTAAAGGGGAATTGGTCTATGCATTATCATGAGGAGGCCATCACAAGGTCCAGTGACATGGTGGAGACATTCATGGTTAGTTTCATTTAATAGAGCTTTCAGTTCCATGTGGACTAGAGATTATGTATGGTACCGTTTTTTTATCATCTATATTATATTATGCATTGATTTATTTTATATATTCATACTCTATTCTATATCATACCTTGGTTCAATATATATGGATCAATGTGGAGAGGATTCCAATTACATTGATGTTATCTACATCAGTAGGAGTTTAATTTTATTTTCATGTGTTGTTTCAGGTTTATGAACTAATGACAGGGTGATATCATTAATTTGTTGAAATTCACATACAATATATCTTTGTGTGTGTGTGTGAATACAAAATTTTATTCTTTATATAGATTTATTTTATTATTTGTATTCTGTTATTGATTACTCATAAATAAGAATTCATTTTTCAATATATATACTAAGTGTGAAGTGTTATTTGGAGATAAGGATTATTATATGATTCATAGGTGTTTAGAACAATTTTATTATTTTCTAGAGTCAATAATGATCTCAATAGTGGTTTGGTAATGAATTTTACTGAATTTTTTGAGGTATTTATTGATGTTTTTACTAAATAGTTTTTTATGTTATCCCTTTAATACGATAATGAATTCATGATACATTTACAATAAGGTGTTTCCCAAAATTCTATGGAAAGTTATCAAATAAAACCTTATAATTTGTTGTAGTTGTGAATCAAGTATGACTATTTATTGAAAAAAGGGTTTCATCCAACCTATTGTGTCCACTTAGGGTACTCTAAAATTATTTTCCATGAAGGTATATTGTAGTTTTAGGCGGTATATAGACTACTTATGGTTTCACCATGTAATAGTTGAGAACATTCATCATCTCCTGATCATGGATGATATCTTTGAATAAGGGAAGGTATTAGCTATTTATTGAAGTTTAATTTTTTGTTTAGATATGATTTGATGGAGATGAAAGAGAAGGATGTCCTGAAGACTTTTTTTATGTTTCATTATTGTCACTTTGTGTTTTTTGTAATTTTATTCAATATCATAAATTACTCAAATATTTTAATGGAATTCTAGAACTTTTTCTTCTATGAGTTTGTTGATCAGTTTGGGTTCATGTTCATTTATGACATACTCATGTTCTAAAGGGCATATGTTCATTATATTGAGAAATGTTGAGTTATTTTAGAAGATATTTAGTGACATAATATCAATAGAGTGTTATCCCAGTTATAGTCTCGGATTTATAAGGTACACTTCCTTAGGTATTTCATTCCTCGACATGGAGTAGTACTGGATTATTAAAATATATATGTGTTCATTTATTAGGTGTATCCCAAGAATATTTTGGCAGTTTAAAACATCATGTATTTTTCAGGCTATTACTAGAGGTTCATGTATATTTTATCTAAAATTATAACCCATATGAAATATTAGTCAAGGAATTAACGAGCCTTAGTACTGAGTTATCAATGTTAAGTAGAATTTGTGTACCTAATAGAGAATACGGTCTGTTCTCCCATACTTATCATTCTATAGAAAATAGTCATGCTTGATATTTCTTTGAGATTATTCTCATCCCAGCATGGGATCTAACTTGATGTGGTAGTGAAAGATATTTACTATAGTTCTCAGAAGTTACATCCCCATTAACATAAATGCAGTACCCATAATCATTATTTAGTGCTATAAGTTTTCAAAATTATGTTGTGGTGGAATTATCTTGTTCATGAACAATTTAGGGTATTCAATAATAAAACAAATCAAAAGATATGTCTTATGATAAATTGCCCTAGAATTTATTTTAATGGAGGTGGATAAAATAATTTTAGGAATATGAATTTTTGATCTCTTATACAACAAGGAAAGAGATTTTGGTTTCTTATGCATTGAACATGATTTCTCATGTAGGTGATGATTGAGTGTCTTGAGATGTATACAGAGTGTTGGAGTAGCTGGTATCTTTAAATCTCAATATAGATGAGGCTTGTGGAGGGGGTTTCTTGTATCAGATGAATTTACAGTCATATTTGGTGCATTAAGTGAATGAATTATAATTATGGGATATTTTTTCAGGTTTTTGGTACATCGTGTCTTCTATGTAGATTTTTTTAATTTATGATCAAAGGATCACGTGTATTATAAGTAATTCTAAGGGATTTTTTTCATTCTATTAAAAAAACATGTGATGGAGGTTCATGAGTTACATATCTGACCATTAGTACATATCCGAGTATATTAGATATGTTTTATGATATTATCAATAATTTGCAGAAGATATGGATAAAGAGGTTGGGGGTCGGGTTCAAGTATCGATTATTAGTTTTCCAATCATGGAAGAAAAATCATCATGTTCCTGGTGTTTTATTATTGAAATTATATATTTTTTAGAATAATAGATAATATATATCAATGTATATATTCTATATAATTCCTCAATATCAAGTAGGATGTGATTATATCTGAGTGATTATTGTTCAATTGATAAATTTCATTCATTTCATAGTAGTTATGTATTCAAATTTAATGGCTGATTCAATGTAGAAAGAGATGGAGATTATATGGATCCAAGGGTATTGAGGAAAATTATATTTTATCATGTTCCTTATTTTATCTCATGATGATGGATAGGAATTTAACATGATTTTACTTCCGATTTATTCCCTATAACAAATTTGTATCCTCAAATGGGTAGTTAGATTGGGAATATATTCTAGACACTTAAATTTTATTTGTGTGCAAATGTTCATTATATTTTTTTGGGTGGGTAAATAAACTAACATTTGTGGGTTTTCTTATAAAAACATCCATCAATTTCTCTTTGTGTTGATCTATTTGAAGCTTTTATGGGTGGCCTAATATATCTATATTGTAATATTAGAAGTATAGGATTTTCACACATGTTTCAAATTCATCAGTACTTTCATGGTGACTCTCATGTCATTGATTGGGGTGAGTAATACATTTTAAGGGGATAAAATATTCTTGTAAAACCCTATTAATATTCAAGAACACAATGTGAATTTGTGGTTTCGTAATTTCATTACCTTATATTGTGTCATTTATGTGAACAAATTCTGAAAAGTATTTTTTTTAAATGCATTATAGATATATATAGTATCCAAATATAATTCAAGCAAGGTTTTATTTTCATAAAAAAATATTTATTTCTTGTTAGTATGATTTATTTTTCTTAATTTTTGTATTATAATTGAGCTTCATTGATTATGGAGTTCTTGTTTTAGAAGTATCCTATCGGGATGTTTTTGTTCATTTTTGTTTGTCTTTTTCCTGGGTTTTGTTTTTATTCACAAGGATGAAAATATTTGGAGAGGCATTTAATTTGAGGTATTTGTTTTTCTATGAATGTAATTTTTTATTTTTTGCATATTGGAGACACTGAGAGGGATTTAAGAGGTGATATATGTAAGGGAAGTGGGGTTTATGGATGAATTTTAAATGTTTATTCTATTTTACATCATGGATATATGAGTTGAACAAATATTAGTTTCCTAGATAATTGAAGTTATAGTAGTCTAGCATTTTTTAAGATGGTCAGTTTGGTTATGTATTGAGCCAATGATTTGTAGAAAAGAAACCATAATATGCATTCTATGTGTCATTATATTTGGTGGTGCCTTGTTTGTGTTGTTGAGATCATTCAGGTTGTGGCATCGTGAGTCACAAAATATTTTTCATTTATTTTGACATGGGGATAATTATAGTGTAACCTTACATGAAACTTTTTATTGTCCTAGGTTTTCAATATTCATAGCTCTATAATTATGATGATTATTATGCTATGGAGGAGGAAACTGCACTCTGGTTTTCAATGTGACAACACACATCATTTCATGGAAGTAGGGCTTGATCAGATTATAAATTTATGTTCCAAACTACACTTACAATAACAGTGTATTAAATGGTTAGTGATGGTTTGAACCCATAGGGAAAACTATCATAAAAGATATCATTTGAACAATTCCCTTTTAAAGGATTCACTATGTTCACTCATCATGATTGGATTTTTCTTGAATTATGTGGTATGTACATAATTCATATAATAAAGAAGGGATTAGGGTAAATCTCAAGGAATAAATAAAAAGATAATCAAAAATCTAGATTTTAATAGTGATAAAACAAAATTTTATTGAATATTTTATTGATAATAAATGAAATAATTACCTCACATTGTGAAAATTATGTTAATTTATAGAATATTTGGGATTAGATCATTCTTTTGAAAACTTGATTGAAATTATAGATTTACCCTTTAAAAAATATCTATATAATTTCAGGAATAAATATTTTTATATAAATTATATTGACATTAAATCTGGTAAATGCCTTCCCATCTTAATTTTATACCAATTATATTCAGGACAGGGGAGCTAGATCATGAATTTGAGTGGAGTAAATGGTCCATGAAGACAATGTTAGACTTAACTATCTAGATTATACATCACATCACCATTTGAGTCATATTTTTCTTATCCAGACCTCTATTGGGCCCAATTTTAGAGGGAAGATTAGGAACATTATTATGAAAAAACAATCCTCCTATATAGAATCCAATTCACGCGTGATGGATGTCAACTATGAGGTGAAAATGGTATGAGAAAATTTGGCTGAATTTATCTTTCACATTAAAAATTGTTTTGTAACCATAGACCTCCCCAACTCTATTTAAATGATATTTTTACTCTTTGGGAGGTTCGACTGATGATTTTTAAAGATGTTTCCAAATGGATGGCTCTAGGGAACACCTCACAACCCTTATAAGGAGTAATAATTTGTGAAAATATCTCTTCAATGGAGCCTCTACTCTCCCACCTCCACTTTGTTTTCCCCTTTTTGATACTTGTAACATGAATTTTATTCAATACATATTCTGTAAAATACTATTTAAATATTTATATTTTTCTTCTTGGTATGGAATCTTTTATTGGAGACAAGATTGATGGTTCCCCAATAAATCCATTTCTTATGAAAAATGTCTCCATGATGAAAACTCCACCCATGGAAGAGTGATTTCTTTCGTAGTTGATATAATACCTACTCCACTTATTTATTTATTTTTAATCTACAAAAATACTTTAATTCTTAAATTTTTATCAATTAATTGAGTTTTACATTCTAAGTTACTCAATCAACTTTCACATGACCTCATGGTCGAGCTTCTATAAATCGTGTGGGTGAAACATCAATAGAAAAATTGAATAAACATGGGATAGAATTTTTGGGATAAATATCCTCCCCAAATAAATTAATTATACACTCTAGGGAGGGGATGATTAACTAATTTTCCACTGACTATACGTTGTCTTTTGGATCACAATAAAGGCAGTGTGCTATGATTGGATGTCTGGATGTTATCCTAGGGATCCTTTTTTTAAATATTTTTGGTCTTGTTAATTTCTGTAGGGTTCGGGGGTTGACCAGATTATGGGACCATAATTTAATGAATTGTAATCATATGGATAATGATAAATGAATGGTTAATGGGGGACATTAGATCAATTATGTCTTCTCATACAAGTTTTTTTTAATGAAACTGTTTCTTTGATTGTTCTTATTTGTTGTTTAGTTTATTTTCTGAAACTCACAAAACCACCCCCATCATGTGTTTCATTTGTTTTCACTTATTTTATTTGTTTTTTTAAATAATATTATGGGTTTTTTTATTTCACTTCCTCATTGATATAATTACCTAGGTAATCCACTATGCTACACTTACATTAATTACAATCATTTTTTAGAGCATGTGTGACAACACTCCTTAAATTAGCACGATTTTTGGGGAGGAAAGAGTTTTATTCCACCAATTTTATGTAAGTTATTTATTCTCATTTGTTGTTTTGTTTCTTTTATTCTCCTACCTTTTCTTTCCCATTCTTTCTTCATCGTATTATTTTCATACCATCAATTGAAAACTCATTTAATGATATTGATATCTAATATTTTTTGTTTCTATCTTTTCTATGATTTATGAAATGATCCCATCCCGAGGATATCATTGATCTAGACTATGATATTGAGCGTAGCATTAGGTCTCAAATTAGACAATCTTGGTCTACGGGAAGTGTCAACATTTACAAAACTGGGGAATTCCTCTACTCTTTGAATTTTTAAATTGAAAACTCATCTAAAAATTTATTAAAATAGATATAATGGCTGACAATAATATCAATGAACTCAATAGGACTATTTGAGAGTTGTTTGCACCTAATATTAATTATCCACATACATGAATTGCATATCCAACTCTTGAATCGGAGTTTGAACTAAAATATCAATTAATTAACCTTCTTCCAAAATTTCATGGCTTATCTAGTGAGGATAAAAACAATCATTTAAAACAATTCTATGTTGTATTCTCAACAAGGAAACAAATAAATTTCTCTGAAGATCAAATAAAACATAGATAATTCCCATTCTCACTTGATGAAACTGCAAAGGATTGGATGTATTATTTATAACCTAATGATGTGACCTGTTGTAACAATTTGAAACTTCTTTTCATATAGTGATTTTTTCTAGCATCAAGGACCACATCCATTCGTAATGAGATCTTAGGGATCAAGAAGGCACATGGGGAGTCAATGTATGAGTATTAGGAGAGATTAAAAAAATTTTCTGCAAGCTTCCCATAGTAATAAATCACTAATAAACTTATCATCCATTACTTTTATAAAGGACTCACACATATGGGTATAATAATGGAGGATTTCACATCTAGAGAATCATTAGTTGACAAAACACCAGTAGCTGCATGTGCATTGACTGACACGATGGAACAAAAGCCTCATCTATTTAGTGATCGAGGCAACCCACATGTTAGAGGAGTGCATCATGTAAGTCTATCTTATCCTGAAATTCATTTGATTGATACCATGTAGAATGAATTTAACACTATTATGAGTCATATTTCTTTGGCACAAAAGACATCCCAACCCCATCTTTCAAGGCCTTGTGGAATTTTTATTGTGACAAGCCACCCAAAAAATAGTTTCTCCCAACTAAATGAAATAGAATATTGTTCAGTAGTGTTTCTTGGGAGACCACATCAGCAACTAAAACAAACATATCCCCAAAATAAGTTTGATTCCATTGCAATGACATACAACCAAGGGTGGAAGGATCAATCATACATGAGGTATGCATCAAGACAATAATAAAGGCCACCCTTTCATCAAATCATCTAGTAGCCTCCACCATACCAGTAGGGTTTCCAATAACACCAAAATAGTTTTGAAGTCCAATCATCAATAATACAATAATAGGGGTCTTCTCAACCAAAGGTAGATTCCAATACATATGATATTTTGAAACAAATTGTTCTTAATCAATAGAATGAGTTAAGGAGTCATGGTTCGGAGTTGAGAGAGATGATTTCACAAATGAGCCAGATTTCCACTACCCTCTATGAACTGGTAAGTAAGAATTCTGAAAATCCACATCCACAACCTACTCTAAATCTGAAGGGGAATGATAGTGCCATCACATTGAGTAGTGGGAATAAAACAATTGATTATTTTCCTCCTACCATTCCACCGAGATTCACCATAACTCCGAAAAATCCCCATTCAAGAACAATGGACGAGCATCTGACATAGAAAGAAAAGGTAAGAAAAAAAATCTTTGATGTTCCTCCTAAACCCCTTCCCTTTCAAAACATGGGTTTTCAGGGAAAGAATATCACAGAGGAGGTGATTAAAAAAATAGGTTTTTGAAACATTTAATCATGTCAAGATTAATATCCCTATACTTGAAACCATCAAGAAAATCCCATGGTATAAAAATTTCCAAAAATAGATTTTTACCAATAGAAGAGGGATAAAGGAAAATGAGGGTATCAATAATGGAAGGACTGTTTCAACACTCATTACACCAACTCTAGCTATTCCATAAATGTGAAAGGATCCAGGGACATTCACTATCCCATGAATCATAGGGGAGTTACACTTTTATGATGATTTATGTGATTTATGAGCTTCTATAAATGTGATTCCTCACTCTGTATTCTATTCTTTATAGTTTGGTTAGTTGAAGCCAACCAGATCAGTAGTATAGTTTGGGAATAGAGCTACAACATATCTTGTGGGAGTCGTCAGGGATATACTTTTTTAGCTAAGAGATATTATCATTCCCGTAGATTTATATGTTCTTAACATGGTGGATGATCAAGTATGTTCTCGTGATCCAATTATATTAGGTAGGACCTTCCTCAAAACTAAAAAACAACCATAAATATCCATGAGAGTATATTTTTTATGGAGTTTGGAGATTAATTTATGATGTTTAATGTTATTTACTCCATGAAGTATCCCTTAAAGGACCATTCTTTTTTGTTATCTCCCATTTTGAACCACCAAATAAAAATCCCATTAAATATTATTGTCATATTCTTAGGGAGCTTATGAGTATTGGTTCTATTTTGATGTCTACGAGAACCTCCAAGCCTATTTCTTTTAAAAAATTATCTCATATATTTTATTTTGAAATGGATTCATATTCTTATTTGGATCATGTTCACTTTGATTATGACTTGTATGGTGAGTATGTTGATGGTTTTGATGCCTTATTCTCTAATTTTGATGCTGGTTATTCTAGTATTGATCTTCATTGTGCACATATTTTAGTTCCTTCAATGTATCCATCCATGTTACACCACCTACATTGGGTCTCATGAAATTACCCCAAAATCTAAAATACTCAAACCTATTAGGTGGGGAAAAATTACCTTTTATAATTTCTATTAATATCCCTTTTGAATAGGAAGAATAAATTTTGAATCTTTTGAGGGAGAACATTAGGGAAATCGTGTGGACCTAGGCTGACATATCAAGTATTTTCCCCTCTATTTACTTCAATATGATTATTTTAGAGGATGGGGAAAATCTTGTGTGGTATCACAAAGTATATTGACCCCAACTCTTCTAGAAGTTATGAAAAAAGTGGTTGAAAATTTTCTAAAGTTTGGTATAATATATCCCATTTCAGATTCCTGGTGGTTGAGTCCTATTCAGGTTTTTTCTAAGAAATGTTGTGTTATTGTCGTTAAAAATGCGAATGACGGGTCAGTTCTAAAGAGGGTGACAAATAGTTGGTGTGTGTGTGTTAATTAGAGGAAAAAAAATCAAACCACTCATAAGAACCATTTCATCCTTCCATTTTTTGATAAAATTCTTGAGAGACTATATGGGAAGACCAATTATTATCTTTGGGATGGATTTTATGGATATTTTTAGGTCTCTATTATAACACCCCAACCCCTCTAGACAGGAGTCGGTGCATTACTTGTGATATTGGCATGGTTATTTGGAATGAAAATCGCAAAGGAATGATCAGTTTAGTAGTCTTGAAGAAACTAGATACATAGATGTAACAAAAAATACATTGAAAAATGTTACAAGATACAATACATAAAAGAACTAAAAACTGCAACCACACAAACTCAATAAAATACCTTCTCTTCATCACCTGTTGAAGGTAAATAATGAAAGGGGTGAGCTCAAATTCTCAGTAATGGTTACAAAAAAGAGGAAGCATGAGTACAATAATAAGTGAATCATAATCAAGGTGACATAACCAATATGGCATGGTGAATAAATGAATAACTAATTCCATTATTAAACTGAAAATGAATCTGCATCCATAGATTTTGTCATAGTGAAAACCTCATGGATAATAATAATAACTAATAATGAATAAAGAGAATGATAATTAATTGTACGTCATGTATATAGCACATTAAACAATAATACCATTGAAACAGTTTAGTTCTGTGGGTAGAAACTCGTCTGATTTTTGGAAACAAACTCAAAGGGTCTGTTGCCAAACTGTTTTGTCTCATGAGACCTACCGATGCATCGAGGGCCTATAGCAGGACCCACCCGCCACTTCATGTCCAAATAATTCTTTATACATTGATTCAATAAAATAGAAATCTTCCCTTTCAATATCTGTATAGAGTAGAGTATACAGATTCATCAATATTTCCATAATTACAATAACATTCCAAATAGTCACCGTATGTAAAATGGTATAAGGTTTAGACAAAAAACATATCCATGACATGAGATTATGGATATTTAATATAAATATAATTTCAAATAAAAAGGGTTCACAAATGGGAAGTAGGTACACCACGTAAGGATTATTAGTTGCACAATACAAAGATAGTCACAACAAAAACAGCAGCTAAGACAAAGTCCCTTACCACAATGTAATCGGTTGAACCGTATGACCAAAAAATAATAACCATCTAGTGAATCATTGAATAATCATGAAAATAAAAATAATAAAGATATTATATATCAAATGGAAGTACACATATACCAAATATAAGGAATAATTGGCAAACAATGGAAAACTCACAGAAAAGAAAGTGAGATGAGAAACCCCATTCCTTTTTCTCTAGTGTGTTCTTGATTGTTCTTAATGACCTGAATAATAAAATTTATATTAATTAATTAATAATTCTAGAACCTAATAAACATGTAATTTATGTTATATAACCTTATTAAGTTTATTAATGGCCTTTTTTTTAAAGATATTCAATTTTATTGTTTTAGAAGCATTTTCTTACTTGGTTTCTTGCTTTGTTTTCTTATATTCATGAATGGAAGTTGGTTTCAAATATGGTAAAACATCCAGAAATTTTAATATAGATTATTAGTAAAATTAAAGAGACATAAATGATCTTATAGTGATTCTGGTTATATACCATGAGGATGACTCGTTTGATGAGTTAAAATAAACACTTAAATTTGGCTTCACAGTTTTGTGCTCAATAAACATGTTTTGTATTATTATTCCATATTATGAACGTGTAAAGATTTCAGACCATTAATAAAGATTAAAGACATTTATTATGACCTGGTTCAAACATTAATTTGGTTTAATGACCAGACTTGAAAGAATTAATGGAAATTGAAATTACATCGTCCACGATGTCCGTAATTCGACACATCATAGACAATGTTTTTATTCCTTAAATAAGTGGGAGAGGAGAAGAATATTGATGAGGAATTTTCCATAAAAATTATAAAATCCAGAATATAGAAGATTATGGAACTTTGAGGCCTCTTGGTTAATAGTTGTTGAGGAAAGAATAAGAATATAAAGGAATCTTAAAATGAAAGAAAACATGATAAATGTTTCACGAAAATTCGGCAGCCTAACGGTGTCTCTTAATATTTCATAAAAATATATTGATGAGATTAATGGAATATCTCATCATTAATACATAATATGGAAATTAAGGGGGAATATTTAATGAAATGCCCCAACACAAGACAAAGGTAATGGAAGAGAAAAATATAAAATTAAAGAAAATAAAGAAAATAAAAGAAGTTGTTTACCTCTTGATATCTTCTCCTTGAGATCCTTCTTTTGGGATTTCGTTTTGGTAATTTGGTGAGACCAGAAGCTCTAGAAAGTGGGAAGAGACTTGGGAGGATTATTTGGCCGAACTTTGGGGAGCTTCAAGGCTTAAAGGAGTGAAGAGAAGAGGGAGTGGTGAGGGGTTTTTATAGTGGTGGAGAGGCGTAAATTTTGAATAATTAATACATTATTTTATTATTTCACTCAAGACAACCAATAGTATTGTTTCATGTGACCCCTAAAATTAATAAGATCATGTGAGTTCGAATCAAGTGGCCATACATAACTTATGATGTCATAAATTGTGTATTTAACTGATAAATTGAATATACGGTATTTTACCGTATTACACTTTTCATCGAAAATTCATGAATTTCAGAAAAGTCCCAAAAATTCACCCCTACCATTTTTCGACGTGTAGAATTCAAATGTGAAATCAATTTTTCAAAAATAATTTTCTAAATATTATTAATTTAATTTTAAATAAGGTCAGAGTCAATTCAAAAAATAACAATCATGAAGTGCAATTAGTTTTATGTGACATTGAAAAATTAATTAAGATCCCATTATCATATTGCCTTAAGAAAATAAAATACTTTTATTATTTACTATTCATAAGGGTCATTTTACTATTCATATTACTATTTATAAGGGTATGTTACGATTCCCCAAAAATCAACTTTTTTCTATCAGACACCAAATTACTTATTAATCACAATAGTAGTGTAACGACCCGAATCCGGAGCCCTTCCACTGGTGCCCCGTACCAGGTTCGCCACATGAACTCAAGTGAATTTCCCCAAACACCAAAGGCTGCCGACTACCAGCAAGGTCCTTGGTAAGTTATTGGGGAAACTATTCCCTCATTTGGTAAGGTATACACGGCAAGAAAACTACAATCAATAGCAGAAGCAGTAAACATCATACAAACACTGAAAACTAAATAGCGGAAGCAATGGACATATAATGATAATGATAATGATACAGCAGGTATATTATCTAAGGAAAACATCAAACAAAACAATGTGCTGAAATATAACTAAAAAGAAGTACTAAAGTAAGCAGCAACTCCAGCAGTATTGCAAGCCTAAGCTCGGTCATATGCTATACAACTCCAACCAGCAATCATGTCCCTAAAGTAAAAGGGCCACAATCCCTTTCTACACCTGCTACCATAAAACCTATTTGGGGCGAAAAGAAGGACCCAAATAGGGTGTGAGACTAATCCCAGTAGGCAATCACACGAGATATGTGCCCTACTGTCACTGAGAAATATAGAAAAAGTAAAGGAAATAAATGCAGTAGAGAAGAAGATGTACACTAAAGTAATAAATCCTACCAAACTCCATTCACATTTATTTATTAGTTCAGTACAATCATTTAGCTATCAACCATGTAACCTAACATCAACTCTATAATCCCAAGGCAATAATGTAATCACAACAGGTAACATGGTAGTCTACCTAAACAAAAAGTAGTAAAAACCCATGCTTGTTTTTTGGCTTGGTGGACTTGTCAGAACCAACCAAAAAATAAAGCACTGACTCTCTGGGTGGATCCTACTAGAAAACCCCTCTATTCAAGTAGAAGTACAAAGGCACAGACACTCTGGGAAGCTCTCACTGTCAATTCCCCTGTGGTCTTGCAACGAAAGATATAGACTCTCTGAGGAAGCACTTGCATCTAATTCCCCCTATAGTATTGCTACGTAACTAAGGAAACTCTAAGGAAGCACAAAGTACCATTCCCTTAGGTCTTGCGACCGATACTAATTATAACAGACTCTCTATGGAAGCCCTAATAATCAATTCCCCCTTTAGTCTACCACACCAGGTTCACTCAGCCCTGAGCAGTTTAGTCATGCGTAATCAACTGCTAGCAGCCTATGTAAGTTCAGAAACTACTTGGATAATAGCTACGAAGCATCCACAATCATATAAATAGCAGGAAATACCTGAAAACAAGTCATCAGGTATACTGGTAATGTGAAATAGGGTTGCCTCATAGGCAAACCGTGCCAAACGGCAATCAACAACCAAAACAAGGGGAAACACCCATGGGGTGATCCTCAAAAATGCTAACAAGCATTATTAATCATATAATAACCTCAATCATACAAGAAATATAACGCAGATAACGATACAGGACCAAAACCCTTACCCGAGATACCTGATACATGGGTATCCGACACTTCTAGACCAAAAACTGAAGGACATTCAACGTAGGAAAAAAACCACCTACCTCAATCCTAGGAGAATGATATTCTTTAACCTCAGCCTGTGAATCGGCCTAGAATGGAGTAAATCAACAAAAAAGTCTAAAACGTTCAACCTCGGATAACTCTCACAAGAGGAGGAAATAGAAAACATGGCCAAAGAAGAACGAATAACTCACTGATGTGATTATATTGCACCCGACAGCGTTCGATTCAGACAACCGGTGAAGGATCGGTGGCTTGGAGAAGAATCATCCATTTAGGTCGCTCGGGATGTAATTAGGTGGAGAAGAAGATGAAAACGGGGATTAGGCGCAACCCCGGTCCTATTAATGAAATAAGAAGAAAAGTACGCGGTGTGTACTTCTTGAGTACACTGCGTGTACTCACCTTTCCGTACACCGTATTAATCGGAATTCACCTCATCGTTACACCCTATGTGACTGGCCCAGACACGGCCAGCACACGACCTTGAGCGGAGGAAAAGTACACGGCATGTCCTTGTAAAGTACATGGTGTGTACATACAAAATTACCAAATTCTCCTCTTTTTCTCAAAAATGGCCAGAAAAGGAAAACATACCTGAAAAAGATGGCCCGGGTTCTTACAAACTTCCCTCCATAAAGAAATTCATCCCCAAATTTCCCTAGCAAGGTGGCGAACTAGAAACCTCGAAAAACTCTGGACACTATGATCGCATATCGGCCTCCCACTCCCAAGTCTCGTCCTGCACACAATCGTGCTACCATAGCACCCATATCAGAGGAACAAATCGTCGATGGAGTACTTTTGCGCTACGATCAACAATCCTGATAAGATGCTCCTCAAACGATGCATCCTGCTCCAGCTCAACCTCCTCAGGTTGAAAAACATGAGACGAGTCTGAGAAATAGCGTCGTAGGTGAGAAACATGGAAGACGTCGTGCATAGCCTGATATCTCTAAGGTTACTACAACCTTTAAGCAACCCGCCCGACTCTCTCAAAAACCTTGAACAGCCCGACGTATCTCGGTGAAAGCTTACCATGTCTCCTGATCCTCTTGTGTCCTAACCTTGGGGTAACACATTGGAAAACCTAGTCTCTGACTTCGAACTACAAAGGTCACCTCCGCTTTTTAGCATAAGATATCTAACGAGACTGTGCAGTATCCATCCTCTTCTGAATCAACTCTATCTACTCTGAGGTCTCCTAGATGAGACGAGGTCCCAGCAAATCTGCCTCTCCTGCCTCCAGCCAACACAAAGGTGATCGGCATGGCCTACCGCACAAATCCTCATAAGGTGCCATATGAATAGTTTCCTGGAAACTTTTGTTATAGGAAAACTCCATGAGAGGTATATGCTTTTCCCAAGAACCAACAAAGTCCAGAATGCAAGTTCGGAGCATATCCTCAAGCACCTAGATTGTGCGCTCTGACTGACCATCTGTCTGAGGATGATAAGTTGTACTCAAAAGCACCTGTGTACCAAGATATTTCTGTAGCCCCTGCCAGAAATGAAAAGTTAAGAGAGCATCCCTATCTGAAATGATAGCACTCAGAACCCCATGCAAGCGCACAATCTCTCAGATGTACAACCGTCCAAGATCATCGACACTGAAGGACTCCTTTATCAACAAGAAGTGAGAAACCTTCATAAAACTGTCAGTGACAACACACACTGCATCGTTTCCTCTTGATGATCTCAGTAACCCTATCACGAAGTCCATCGCAACATTGTTCCACTTCCATTATAGAATGGGTAGCTGTTGTAAAAGCCCTACTGGTCGCTGGTGCACCGCCTTCACCTACAGACAGGTGGAACATATCATGACAAAACCAGCCACATATCTCTTAATACCTGGCCACCAGTACTGGAGGTGTAAATAACAGTACATCTTGGTGACTCTAGGATGAACTGCCCAAACTGAGGAATGGAAGTCTCACATTATCTCCTTGCGTACATCTGCTAGCACACATACGCGTCCCTGGAAATGCAAGATCACATCCTCGCCAACGGTCCACCCGGGAAGAGGGTCCTCTCCTAACACACTTTCCCTTAGGACTAGCCCTTCTGAATCTTCCAGCTGCCTCATTAGAACTTGGTCCAGAAGTGTAGAGGTAACAGCCATAGAGGATAGGAAAGTCTGCCCTTTCCAGTCATGCACCTCCAAATGCATCTCCGAGAATAGAGCCATCAGTTGCCACTCACTGTTGGCCTCCTAAACACCATGTATCTGAGTTCTCCTACTTAGTGCATTAGCCACTACGTTGCCTTTCCCAGGTATATAGGCAAGCTCAAAATCGATGGACTGGAGATACTAAACCCACCTCTACTGTCTCAGATTCAGGTCACGCTGCGTGAAGATGTACTTGAGACTCTTGTGGTTAGTGTATACCACAAAATGTTCTCCAAGAATGTAATGTCTCCAACAATTTAAATACTGAATACCATGGCCAACTCTAGGTCGTGCGTAGGATAATTCCTCTCATGAGGCCTCAACTGTCGATATCCATACACAACCACTCGATCCTCCTGCTTAAGCACTGCTCCAAGCCTGATGCTAGATGCATCACAGAAAACTGTATAACTCTTGTCCAGATCCAGAAAAACTAGGATCAATGCTGAAGTCAATCTCCCCTTCAACTCCTAGAAGGCTGAGTCACATGCTTCTGAACAAACAAACTTCACCCCCTTCTTAGTCAAGCCTTTCAGCGGTGCTTCTAGGCATGAGAAGTCCAGTATAAACCATATGTAGTAACCATCCATCCCCAAGAAGCTCCGTACCTCGAAGACGTTCTTCGGCTACTCCCAGGTAACTACTTCCCTCACCTTCTCTGGGTCTACTGATACTTCTGTCTCTGAGATGACATGACCCAGGAAGTGAATCTCGTCCATCCAGAAGTGGCACATTGAGAGTTTAGCATAAAGTCGATGCTCCCTCAATGTACTCAAAACGATCTCAAGATGGGTTGCGTGGTCATGTCGAGTGTGAGAGTACACCAAGATATCGTCCATGAAGTCCACGAAGAAGTAATCCAAGTAAGGATAGAACACTCGGTTCATCAGTGACATGAAAAATGATGGAGCATTGGTAAGACCGAATGGCATAACCGTATACTCATAGAGGGCATACCTACTCCTAAAGGCTGTCAGAGGTATATCTGAATGTCTAACGCACAACTGATGATAACCGGATCTCAAATAGATCTTAAAGAACACCCAAGATCCTCGAATCTAATCGAAGAGATCATCAATCCTCGGCACGGGATATCGGTTCTTGACCGTCAACTGGTTCAACTTCCGATAATCCATGCAAAGCCTAAGGGTACCTTTTGACTTCTTCGCGAACAAGACAGGCGAACCCCAAGGAGATGTACTGGGTCGGATGAAACCCTTTTCCTACAACTCCTCAAACTACTTCTTGAGCTCCTACAACTCAGGTTTAGCCATCTTATAAGGAGTAATGGACACTGGTGCTGCTCCTGGCACGAGCTCAAATGAGAAGTCTACCTCACACTCTGGAGGCAACCCTGAAAGGTCTTCTGGAAAGACATCTGGAAAGAGGTCAACCAATGGAGGAAAATCTAACTGAGAAGTCCCCTGGTCATCCATAAAAAGACTAGAAATCTGGGACGTGACTCCTCTTATCCCATGATGCTCGAGTCTGGCTCGACTTGCCTGAACATCCCACTCGCCTTTATGGAGGAAAGATTCACCCTCTTGTGATATGAAACTCACCCAATGGAGATAGCAATAGACAACTTCCTGGAAGGGAACCAACCAGTCCATACCGAGAATGATGTCATAGCCCGTCATCTCCAGGACATAGAGGTCCCCTAAGAAACGATACCCTACAACTTTGAGAGGGCACTCCTAGCACTGACGTACGCTTGATGTCCTTGTTCTCAAGGGCGTGTCAAGAGTCAACATGTCATCAGACGAAAAGACACAAAGCTCAAGGATTTCTATGATAGAAAAAAAGATAAAGCTATGTGAAGCACCAGTATCGAAAAGGGATAAAGATAAAACTGAGGCTACTAAGATCGTACCTCGAACTGTAGAGGGTCTGGGATCCCTCTCCTGATGAATCTGCTCTACAGCAAAAGTCTGGCATGTACCGCAGCCCTGTGTAGTGGCCTGAAAACCCTAAGATGCTCCTCCCTAAGCCTGACCACTACATCCATGGCCTCTACCATGACTTGAACGTCCTTCAGAACTCCAACCCCCAGTCTACGGTGGAGCTGGAAATCCTTCTCCTATACGCGGGGTCGAAACTGATCCTCCTTCACTAGCCGCTGGAAGGGGGACCTTGCAGAAACGCTGCAGGTGACCCATCTTGCCGTAGGATTGGCACTCCACTGGGTCCCTCGGGCACTGGGGATTCTTATGCTTATTCCTCCCACACTGATAACACACCACTTGGGTGCCAGAAGGTGAATCTCGTCTAATAGATGGAATACCTCGCTTCATCGTGTCGCCTTAGGTAGACTCTCGGTGGCGCTTCCTGCTATCTGTCTAGAGGGAATCTGCCTTGAATATTGTACCACCCTAGTCCACAGCTCCATTCTCCCTCAAGTTCCTCTCCATGATGAGTGTCTGGTTGACTATCCGAGTAATCAAAGTCAATGTAAAGACATTCACATGCGATCTGATCTCCGGTATGAGGCCTTCCTCAAACTTCCTTTCTAGAAACAACTCGTCATTCCCCAGAACAGGAGTGAATCACTTTAACTTAGTGAAGCGGGAGGAATACTCCATAACTGAGAGAGTACCCTACTGTAGTCTCATAAACTTACTGGCTCTGTCTGCCCTCAACATCGCTGGGTAGAAGTAGTCGTAAAACGTACGCTGAAACTCATCCCAAGCCATAGCTTTCTAGCACCCCGTATGAGAGACTATTTCCCAATATCTCTTGGTCGAATCTCGCAGCACATACGTCGCGAGCTTCACCCTCCTCTCTGGAGGCATCTCCAGATGCTCGAAGATAGACATCATGGCTTCCAGCCATGAATCTGCAGCCTGAAGTCCTCCATCCCCAGTGAATGTGGGAGGATGCTGCTGCTGGAAGACCTGCATCAGCTCTGCCATAGTCGGGGCAGGATGCTGAATTCCTTGGAAGGACTGCATGAATATCATGAAACCCTATCTGAACTAAGCTTTGGAACCAATTTCTAGAATCACTGCAGGTTCCATGTCCAGAACGATGGGCGGAACTACTGGTTATCCATGATCAGTCGTATCAGGAAGATGATCGATGCCTGGTTCCTAGCGCGCAATAGGAGGACGTCTTGGTGCCATAGCTATGAAAGACCAAAACACACCTTCATTAAAGACGAACACAGTTGCAACGTAGGAGAGTAAAACGGAACGGGAGGGGAAAACCTTTAAATCTGGAAAAACATGACTACACGGCATGTAGTACCACCACACGACGTGTTTCTTAAACTTTTTCCCAGGGTGTGTATATTGGACATACCTGGATGTGTAAACTACCCGACTACACAGCGTGTTCTTAAACTACACGGTGTGTACTATCCCTTTTCTCCCTTCTCGGTTACTCCTACATGACTAAGTCACACGGACTGCCATAGCCAAAGACTACATGGTGTTTTTGAGGTAGACACGGCGTGTACTGGACATGCCTTACCTGGCCCGTGTTGTTACCGACATGGACTGACACACGGTCGACACTACACGACATGTTCCTAAGAGGAACGACGTGTACATGAAGGGAAACCTTGACCCGTGTTGTTCGTGACACAACTGGGTACTCAGTTGATCCTTACACAGTGTGTTCCGAACAAACACGGCGTGTATATGAGAAGATAACATTGACCCGTGTTTTTCAAGACACGGTCGGGTACCTGGGAAAGGATACATGGCGTGTGAATACTGAACAAGGAGTGTACTAAACATTCATTAACTGGCCCGTGTTGTTATTTACACGGTCGGTCTCTTAGTTAACCTCTACACGGCATGTACCTACTTTACACGGCGTGTTCCTGAAAACCATTTACAGCTCCATGTCCCTGTCCACACGGTCAGTGACACAGCCAAAAACTACAGGACGTGTATCTATAAATTACACGCCGTGTATTCTGGGTTTTTCCGGATAGTATCCTCAGAACTACACCGGAGCCCAGAAAACACAGAAAAAGAAGGGTTATGGTGCCAAATTCCAATCCATGGGGGCCCATACTCCCCCACGAATCAATGTATAGCATCATAACGATGCATAGAACAAGCCACAGTTTAAGAACACACGAACAACCAAATTTCGATCCTTGAGGGCCCATAACACCTTTAAGATCAAAGTTTTGAATCCATGATAAGAAATCTCCAAACAACGATACCCTATCAACATAGCAGGTATTCTATCACAACAGTTATCACAACAGCATGAATTGTATATCATAAATCCTATCACAACAGCATGCAATTTATAATGCAACCTAGATGGAATGTCAAAATGCATGGCATGTGATCTTCTAACATGTGCCTATGTGATGCATGAGATGGCATGCCCTCATCTCATCAGGTTGCAACAAAATAGAACTACAATCATATAAACAGTAACAGCAAAAAACAAGTGCATCACCCAACGGTGAAATCAATTAAACTGTAACATTCACAAAAATCAAAATTTGCAATATTCGAGGTAATCTGGATTTTTCCCTATACATGGGTTCTAGAATGCCCGGGCATAGCTATTTACCATTTACTTATTCCGTCCTATCCCTGTCTAATGTCGCTAAAGAGTAAGTCGATAGAAAAAGGAAAGAACTTCATATGATACCACTTTGTAACGACCTGAATCCGGAGACCTTCCACTGGTGCCCCGTACCCAGTTCGCCACATGACCTAAATAACATTTCCCCAAATTCCATAGGATGCCAACTAGAAGCGAGGGCCCTGGTAAGTTATTGGGGAAACTATTCCCACATTTGGAAAGGTACACAAGGAAAGAAAACAACAATCATTGTGAAAGTAGTAAACATCATACAAACACTGAAAACTAAACAACGGATGCAATGATCATATAATTATAATGATAATGATGCAGTAGGTATAGTGTCTGAGGAAAACAGCAAACACGACAACGTGCTAAAATACAACTGAAAACAAGTACGAAAGTAATCATCAACTCTAGCACCATTGCAAGCCTAAGCTCGGTCCTATGCTCTCCAACTCAAACCAGCAATCATGTCCCTGAAGTAAAAGGGACACAATCCCTTTCCACACCAGCAACCATATAACCTGTTTGGGCCGAAAAGAAGGTCCCAAATAGGGTGTGAGTCTAATCCCAGTAGGCAATCACACGAGATCCGTTCCCTACTGTCAGTGAGAAATATAGCAAAAGTAAAGGAAATAAATGCAGTAGTGAAGCAGATGTACACTAATGTAAGAAATCCTACCAAACTCCATTCACAGTTATTTATTAGTTCAGTATAATCATTTAGATATCAACCATGGAACCTAGAAACAGCTCTATAATCCTAAGGCAAGAATGTAATCACAACAGGTAACATGGTAGTCTACCTAAACAAAAAAGCAGTACAAACCCATGCTTGTTCTTTGGCTTGGTGGACTTGTCAGAACAAACCAAAAAATAAAGCACTGACTCTCTCGGTGGCTCCTACTAGAAAACCCCTCTAGTCAAGTAGAAGTACAAAGGCACAAACACTCTGGGAATCTCTCACAGTCAATTCCCATGTGGTCTTGAAACGAAATATATAGACTCTCTAAGGAAGCACTTATGTCTCATTCCCCCTATAGTCTCTCTACGTAACTAAGGAATATCTGAGGAATCACAATTTCTCATTCCATAGGTCCTGCAATCGATACTAATTATAACAGACTCTCTAGGGAATCCCTAATGGTCAATTCCCCCTTTAGTCTACCACACCATGTTCACTCAGCCCTGAGCTGTTCAGTTGTGTGTAATCAACTATTAGCAGCCTAAGTAAGTTCAGAAACTACTTGGCTTATAGCTATGAAGCATCCACAAGCATATAAACAGTAGTAAATACCTGCAAACAAGTCAATAGGTATACTAGTAATGTGCAATAGGGTTTCCTCATAGGAAAACCGTGCCAAACGGAAATCAACATCCAAAAGAAGGGGAAACACCCATGGCGTGATCCTCAAACATGATAACAAGCATTATTAATCATCTAATAACCTCAAGAATACAAGAAATCTAAGTTAGATAATGATACAGGATTAAAACCCTAACCCGAGATACCCAATACATGGGTATCTGGCACTTTTGCACCAAAAAATCAAGGACATTAAAAGTAGGGAAAAAACCACCTAACTCAATCCTAGGAGATTGATATTCATGAACCTCGACCTGTGAATCGTCCTAGAACAGAGTAAATCTACAAAAAAGTCTAAAATGTTCAACCTCAGATAACACTCACAAGAGGAGGAAACATAGAACATGGCCAAAGAAGAACCGAGAACTCACCGTTGTGATTCTATTTCACCCGATGGTGTCCGATTCGGACAACCAGTGAAGGATTGGTGGCTCGGAGAAGAATCAGCCCTCTAGGTAACTCTGGAAATAATTAGGTGGAGAAGAATATGAAAACGGGGATTATGCGCGACCTCGGTCTGATAAATGAAATAAAAAGAAAATTAAACGACGTGTACTTCTTGAGTACACGACGTGTACTCACCTTTCCATACACCATATTAATCGGGCTTCACCTCATCGCTACACCCCATGTGACTGGCCCGGACATGGCCAACACACGGCCTCGAGCGGAGGAAAAGTACATGACGTGTACTTGTAAAGTACATGACATGTACTTGTAAAGTACATGGCATGTACTTACAAAATTTCCAGATTCTCCTCTTTTTCTCAAAAACGACCAGAAAAGGAAAACATACCTGAAAAAGAAGGTCGGGGTTCTTACATCTAGATGACCATTTTTTGAAATTCAAAACATAGAAGTGGAAAATTTATAATTAATGGATAGGTTTTGACTATTTTCTAAATAACCTAGTGTTGTTTCAAAGGAACACAGTGATGAATAGAATGTAATTAATAGAAACATATCATAAAATGTTTGGGGTGATACATTTTTCCCTCCTTTGGAAATTTCTTCCTCAAAATTTTATGTATAAAGACCACCAAAAAGATGTGGGTGATTCTTCTTCATGAAATCCTCTGGTTCCCATGTTGCTTCCTCCATATTATGGTTTCTAAAAATAACCTTTACTAGACGTGTTGTTCAGTTTCTCAATACCATCTCCCTTGTGTCATGAATCCTGATAGGCTCTTCATAGTAAGATAGATCTGGCACAAGTTCTACTTCGTCATAAGTGAGTACATGTGTTGGGTCTGGCATGTACTTTCTTATCATTGACACGTTGAACACATTGTGAACCTTGGAGAGACTTGGAGACATTTCCAAACAGTAAGCTATGGCTCCAATTCGGTCAAAATTTTCAAAATGGTCTAATGTACCTGGGGCTCAGTTTCCCTTTCTTACTGAACCTTAAGACTCCCTTCCAAGGAGATACTTTCAGAAATACATTATCTCCCACTTGAAATTCCATGTCATTTCTCTAGTTTCCATCATAGATCTTCTGTCTACTTTGTGCTGCTTTGATATGGGCTTGTATTTTCATCACCTTTTTCATGGTCTCTTCAATATGTTCTGGGCCTATAAGTTTCGACTCACCAACTACATCTCAAAAAGTTGGAGTTCGACATCTCTTTCCATATAATTATTCTTATGGATCCATTTGAATACTAGAATGGAAACTATTGTTGTATGAAAATTCCCCCAAAGGAAACTATTGATCTTACATACATTGGAAGTCAAGAGAACATTACCTCATCATATCCTCTAGAGTTTGAATAGTTCTTTTAGATTGTCCATTAGTTTGAGGGTGATATGCAGTACTCATATGATGCTCAGTATTCAAAGCCTTCTAGAGACATTTCCAAAATTTTGATGTAATCTGGGGATCTCGATCAGAGACAATTAATAAAGGTGCACCATGAAGTCTCAAAAATTCAGTAATATAAAGTCTTTCCTGGTGCTCAAGTGGTAAATACTCTCTTATTGGAAGGAAATTTTCAATTTTAGTGAGACAATCAGCAATTACCCATATTGCATCATTATTTATAGGTTTCCTTGGTAGTCCAGTGACAAAATCCCTCGTAATTTTATCCCACTTCAACATAGTAATAGGTATATGTTGCATCATTCCTTTTGTATGTTGTCTCTCCACCTTCACTTGTTGACAAACTAGACACCTTGACACGTAGTCCGCAATTTACCACTTTATATTATCCCACCAGAAATATTCCATCAGATCGCTATACATCTTGGTGTTACCTGGGTGTATAAAAAAATTTGAGCTATGAGAATCATCTAATAATTCCTTTTTTAGCTTAGGTATTGATGGAACACATAACCTCTTCCTAAATTTCAGAACTCCTTCTTCATACACGAAGTCAGCCAGTTTCCCATCGTTGACTGCATTAATTTTCTTCTGCAGATTCTCATCATCAGATTGAGAACTTTTTATCTTCTCTAGTAAAGATGGTTAAGCAATAATTTTAAAGAGGGGTGATTTTCCCCTTCCTTAACAATTCCCATATCCATATTCAGTACATCCATGATCATAGGATCTCTTTCGGTCCTCATTTGAGTCATAAGGCCATGATATTTCCTGCTTAATGCATCTTCCTCCTTATTCGCCTTTCCTGGGTGGTAGTGTATTGAACATTCATTATCTTTGAGTAACTCAAGCCATCTTATTTGCCTCATGTTGAGTTCTTGTTGTGTGAAAATATATTTCAAACTCTTGTGGTTCGTATAAATCTCACATCTCCCTTCGTAGAGATAGTGCCGCCATATTTCCAGAGCAAAGATTATGGATGATAACTCAAGATCATGAGTTGAATAATTTTTCTCATGAGTCTTCAACTGTCTTAATGCATAAGAAATAAATTTATCGTTATGCATATGGACACATCCCAGTCCATTATTTGATGCATTTCAGTAAATTACAAATCCATTACTTCCAGATGGAAGAGTCAAAATCAGAGCATTAACCAATATTCTTTTCAATTCATAGAAGCATTATGTGCATTCTTTTTTCCACACAAACTTAACTCCTTTACGAGTGAGCTTGGTTATTAGGTTAGTCAGTCGGGAAAAATTTAGAACGAAACACTGATAATAACCTGCTCGGCCAATAAAACTATGTACCTCAATTATGTTTGTTGCCGTGTGCCATTATTGAATTGCCTTTGTCTTTGCAAGATAAACTAGGAATCTATCTTTACAGACAATATGTCCTAGAAAAGAAACTGATTGAATCCAGAATTCACACTTGCTAAACTTCCCATATAGTTGATTTCTTCTAAGAGTTTTTAGAATAGTATGCAAATGATCCTCATGGTATTCATAGATTTTTTGAGTATACAATGATATCATTGATGAATACCATAACAAATTTATCAAGATATTCCTTGAAAACTCTAATCATTAAATCCATGAAAATATAGGGTGCATTTGTCAGTCCAAAAGGCATCACTGTAAACTCGTAATGTCGATACCTGGTTCGAAATGCTATCTTCAGAATATATTCCTTCATCACATGCATTTGTTGATATTCGGATCGATGTTAAATCTTCAAAAAGTATTGAGCTCCATGAATTTGGTCAAATAAATCATCAATCCAGGGCAGAGAATACTTATTCATTATTTTAATAGCATTGATTTCTTGGTAATTAATGAAAAGCCTCCTGGATCCATCTTTCTTCTTTACAAACAAGACCGAGGATCCCCATGGAGAAACACTAGGTCAAATAAATCCTTTTTGACTCAACTCTTTTAGTTTTTTCTTTAGATCCACTAACTCCACAGTGGCCATTATATATGGGGTCTTTGATATAGGTCTTGCATCAGGAATTAAATCTATAGATTACTCAACCTCCTGCTCTAGAGGATGTCTAGGTAAATCCTCTAGAAATACATCAATGTACTCTTTCACTATGTGCACATATTCAATTTGAATATTTCTTCCCTCTCCCATAGATATTAGTTTATCTTCCTCTCCAAGTATTGCATTCAATAGAGTTACTGGGGGTGGTTCTAGATAAGAATAAGGTGGAGAAGTTTCTACCTTAAAGACAAGGGATTCTACACCATTTCCAAAAATTATAAATTCCTTTTTCTTAAAATAAATCCTCATATCATAATTTGATATCCAATCCATACATATAATTATATCAAATTAATTCATGGGTATGATGATAAGGCTAGAAACTAAAGAACGTTTTGGTGTTTGGAGGGGGACTAGTCGACATGCCTTTGTTGCAATGATACATTCCATGGTAGTTTTGACTGACAACTCCTTTCTTAAATCAAATTGGATATATATAATTCTTTTGGAAAAATGAGGGGATATAAATGAATGTGATGATCTAGAATCAAATAAAGTGTTGACTATGTTTTAGGAAACAATTAAATTGCATGCCACCATGTCATTAGGAACTTCAACCTCCACAGTTGTAATCGCAAAGGCTCTCCCTTCCACTCTTGGCCTTTTCTAAGTCAAGTTTCCTAGGCGCTTAGGACACTCATTTTCATAGTGTCCCATCTCTCTGAAATTATAGTATTGAGTATCATTGAATTGTTTCTTCACCTTGCATTCACCAAATCGATGACACGTTTCTCGGCAATTATAGAATACTCCCATTACTTTCAAGCGTTTCCCGTGATGATTCATTCCACAGTTATTGCATAATGGGAAACTATTCTTTCCCTTCCTCTTCTTTGGTGCTTATATTTTTTCTTTTGTTGTCATAGTACCGCTTCTTGTCTTGGTTTCCTTTGAAATGATTTGATGTAGCAAATTCCCTCTCTGTTTTGATGGCACTAGATACAATTTCATCATATGATGAAAATGATTGAGAAGATAGTGCCCTTCAAAGACTTGGCTTAAGACCTTAAAATATATGATCAATCTTGTCCGCTGAGTCACGTACATAATCTAAATCAAACCTGGCTAGCCTTGTGAATGTAGCCTCATACTCTGAAACACTATATTCTTCCCTTTGTTTCAAGCCTAGGAATTTCCTCTTCATTTCAGTTTGTTTCTCACGAGGGAATTATTTTTCTAAGAATATTTCCCTAAAAGTACTCCATTACATATCTTCTATTTCTTCTTCCTCCATGGTATTTTGAATCAGGGACCACCATTGATCAGGGTCACCCTTGACACAATATACCGCCAGTACTACCTGTTCATTTTCATTGCATCTTAACGCCATGAATATATTTTCAATGGACTTGATCCATTGCTCAGATACCACTGGATTAGTAGTACCGCTGAAAGATGGGGGCTTCTACCACATGGAACGTTCCAACACAGGTGTGGAATGGTTATTCATTACAACTTGAGTAATTTGTCCCAATATGTTCATGATCTGATCTGCTCCAACATTGACTGTGTCGACTTGCTTAGTAGGGAGATCCCTACCTTGCCCACGAGTATTGATTCCCCTTATTCCATTAGAAACCATTTATAAATAATGAGATACACTATATTAGTTTATGAATCTCAAATAGAAATGCACTCAACATAGATTGAAATACTATGCATAGCTAATCTTATAAACATGGTTCCTCTATGGAAAAATTTACATTATCTCCTTCATAATGGATTGTAAAGAAAACATGAATTATCCAAAGAATATCCCTCAGGAGATTCGTAACCATTAGGGAAGCAAGGACTATTGTCATGCACCAGTTCTCTTTCAAGTCTATCTCAAAGAGGTGTTTTCGGTTTTTACCCTTAGATACATATGTGCCAGATCTGCCTCTACCTGCTCTTATCCAGACAGGGATGTATTTCTTGGAAAATTTACATAATCTATTCCTTACCAAAATACCGGATGTTCTTGTAAATTTATCCTCAAATACTACCTTAGGGCTTTGTTCCCTTCTATATATTTCCAAGTCCAGTTTCCATGTGTTCTACTAAACTTCCTCTGATAATAACTGTAACACCCCGACCCCTCTAGACAAGAGCCGGTGAGTTACATGTGATATTGGCACAGTTAGATGGAATGAAAATCCTGAAGGGATGATCAGTTTAGTAGTATTGAAGAAACTAGATACATATATGTAACACAAATTACATTTAAAAAGGTTACAAGATACAATACATAACAAAACTAAAAGTCGCAACCATACAAACTCAATAAAAGACCTTCTCTTCATCACCTATTGAAGGTAAACAATGAAAGGGGTGAGATCAAATGCTCAGTAAGGGTTACAAAAAGCGGAATAATGAGTACAATAATAAGTGAATCATAATCAAGCTGGCATAATCAATATGGCCTAGTGAATAAATGAATAACTAATTCCATTAATAAACTGAAAATGAATCTGCATCCATAGATTTTGTCATAGCGAAAACCTCATGGATAATAATAATAACTGATAATGAATAAAGATAATTCTTATTAACTGTACATCATATATATGGAACATGAAACCATAATACTATTGAAACGGTTTAGTTCTATGGGTAGAAACCCATCTGATTTTTGGAAACAAACTCAAAGGGTCTATCGCCAAACTATTTTGTCTCATGAGACCTACCGATGCATTGAGGGGCTATAGAGGGCCCCACAAACCACTACATGCTCAAATCATTCTTTATAAATTGATACAATACAAGATAAATATTCCCTACCAATATACGTATAGAGTAGAGTATTCAGAGTCATCAATATTTCCATAATTAAAATAACATTCCAAATAAACACCGTATGTAAAATGGTATACAGTTTAAACAACAAACATATCCCAGACATGATATTATGGATATTTAATATAAATATAATTTCAAATGAAAATTGATCTCCAATTGGCAGTAGGAACACCACATAAGGATTATTAGGTGCACAATACAAAGATAGTCACAATGAAAACGGCAGTTGAGACAAAGTCCCTTGCCACAATGTAATCGGTCGAACCGTATGACCAGAACATAATAACCATCAAGTGAAACATTTAATAATCATGAAATTAAACAAAATAATGTTATTATATATCAAATGGAAGTACACATATAACAAATATAAGTAATAATTGGCGAACAGTGGAAATCTCACAGAAATGAAAGTGAGATGAGAAACCCCTTACCTTTTGCTCTAGAGTGGTCTTGATTGTTCTTAATGACCTGAATAATAAAATTTACATTCATTAATTAATAATTCAATAACCTAATAAAAATTTAATTTATATTATATAACCTTATTAAGTTCATTAATGGACTTTTTTTTATATAAGATATTCAACTTTATTGTTTTGGAAGCATTTTCTTACTTGGTTTCATGCTTTGTTTACTTGTATTCATGAATGGATGTTGGTTTGAGATATGGTAAAGCATCCATATTTGATAATATATATTATTAGTGAAATTAAAGAGAAATAAATGATATTATAGTGATTCTTGTTATATACCATGAGGATGACTCATTTGATGAGTTAAAATAAACACTTGAATTTGGCTTCACAATTTTGGGATCAATAAACCTGTTTTGTATTATTATTCCATATTATGAACGTGTAAAGATTACAAAACATTAATCATGATAAAACACATAGATTATTACCTGGTTCAAACATTAATTTGGTTTAATGACCAGACTTTAATGAATTTATGGAAATTGAAATTACATCATCCATGATGTCGGTAATTTGACACATCACTGACAATGTTTTTATTCTTTAAATAAGGGGGAGAAGAGAAGATTAATGATGAGTAATTTTACATAAAAATTTTAACATCCATAATATAGATGATTATAGAGCTTACATTCCTCTTGGTTAAGAGGTGTTGAGGAAAGAAGAAGAAAAGAAAGGAATCTTAAAATGAAAGAAAACTTGATAAATGTTTCACGAAAATTCGGCAGTCTAACGACGTCTCTTAAAATTTCATAAAAATAGTTTGATTAGAGGAATGGAATATATCATCATTCATAAATAATATGGACAGTATGGGGGAATATATAATGAAATATTCCAACACAATCCAAAGGTAATGGATGAGAATAACATAAAATGAAAGAAAAGAAAGAAAATAAAAGAGGTTGTGTACCTCTTGCTCTCTTCTCCTTGAGATCCTTCTTAAAGGCTTTCATTTTGGTCTTTTGGTGAGACCAGAAGCTCTAGGATGTGGAGAAGATACATGGAGGATTATTGGTCAGAACATTGAGGAGCTTTAAGGCTTAAAGGATTGAAGATAAGAGGTAGTGGTGGGGGGGTTTTGTAGTGGAGGAGAGGGGTAAATTATGAATATTTAATTCATTATTTTATTATTTCCCTCAAGAAAACCAATATTATTGTTTCATGTGACCCCTAATAGTAATAAGATCATGTGTGTTCGAATAAAGTGGCCTTACATCACTTATGATGTCATAAATAGTGTACTTAACTAATAAATTGAATATACAGTATTTTACATTATTTCACTATTCATCAAAAATTCAATAATTTCAGAAAATTCCAAAATATTCACCACTACCATTTTTGGACCTTTAGAATTCAAAAGTGAAATATATTTTTCAAAAATAATTTTCTAAATATTATTAATTTATTTTTAAATAAGGTCATAGTTAATTCGAAAAATAACAATCTTGAAGTGCAATTAGTTTTATGTGACATTGAGAAATTAATTAAGATCCCATTATCATGTTTTCTTAAGAAAATAAAATAATTTTACTATTTACTATTCATAAGGGTCATTTTAATATTCATATTACTATTCATAAGGGTTTTTTACTATTCACCAAAAATCATGTTTGTTCTATCAGACTCCAAATGACTTATTAATCACAACTCCAGATGACCATTTTTCAAAATTCAAAACATAGAAGTGGAAAATTTATATTTAATGGATAGGTTTTGAAAATCTCCTAAATAACCTAGTGTTGTTTCAAAGGAACACAGTGATTAATAGAATGTAATTAATATAAACATATCATAAAATGTTTGGGGTGGTACACCTATAGCTCAGGTGGATCAGAAGAAGACAACATTCACTTGTCCATTTGGCACATTTTCCAATGGGGGGATGTGATTTGGGCTTTGAAACGCCCCATATACTCTCCAGATGTGCATGGTGAGTATTTTTTCAGGTTTTACTGAGATCTACATTGAAGTATTTATTAATGATTTTATATTTTATGGATCCTCATTTGATGAATGTCTATGTTGTTTGGGAATGGTGTTGAATCATTTTATTGAGATGAATCTGGTATTGAACATTGAACAAGGTCATTTCATGGTAGATCATGGCATTGTCTTTGGTCCTGTAGTGTCGAAACATGGGTTATAGGTTGATAGATCTTAGATAGAAATTATTTATCGTTACAATATCCTTCATGTGTGTCTGATTTTAGATAATTTCTTGAGAATTATGGCTTTTATCGGTGCTTCATCAAATATTTTAGTATGATTTCTCTTTCATTGATGCGATTACATTAAAATGATTATGATTTTTTGTTTGATGATTCATATAGGGTAGTATTTTATGAGCTAAAGAAGTGTCTGACCACTCCACTGATTATACATCCCCCACAATTAGACATTCCTTTTGAGCTTATGTGAGATGCATCCAACTTCACAGTTGGAGCTGTCTTATCTTAGAGGGTGGAGGGACATTCAAATGTGATTGTCTATGCATCGAGTACTCTTGATTCCTCACCATCAAACTACACAACCACAAAAATGAGTTTCTTTCTGTAATATTTTCTTTAGATAAACTACATTCATATTTATTGGGCACTAATGTTATTGTTTTTTCTAGCCATGAAGCTCTACGGTAACTCTTATAGATACTAGATTCAAAGCCCAGACTTATCTGATGGATTCTCCATAAATAATTTGATATTAAAATAAAGGGCCAAAAGTGGTCAGAAAACATGGTGGAGGACCGCATGAGTAGGATTACTCACACATTAAAGGCTTACACCTTGAACAAGGTACCACTACAAGACACTTTCCCTGATAAACATATTTATTCCATCTCTGGTATGAAACTTTTGTATGTTGATTAAGTTAAATTCCTTGTTCACTCTCAAATTCCTGCAAATTTCAAGATAAAAATCAAGTGAAAAAGATATAAAGTGAGTGAAGATTTTTTGTTTGGGATGATTCATACCTATATCACATGTGTACTGATCATGTTTTTAGTAGGTGTGTTCATGATCATGAGTATGAGTCTGTTCTTCATTTTTTCCATACACTTTCATGTGGAGGAAACCTTGGACCCCAACGAATAGGAAGGAAAGTCATAGATTCTAGATTATATTGTCCAAGATTACTCCATCATTCCCATATGTATTGTATGTCATGCTCATGTGGACAACACACAAGAAACATTTCTAGGATACAGGATATTCCCCAACAACACATACTATTCTTTGATATTTTTTTGTACGGGGCGTCGAATTTATGGGACATTTTCGTATTTTAGTTTCTATTTTGTATATTTTGGTTTTTGTTGATTATATGATAAAATGGGTGGAGTCTGAGTCCACTATGACCGATGATTGTCATGTTGTAGTGTAATTTTTTAGAGCACATATGTTTTTGTAGGTTTGGAGAACCGAAGGCCATCATCAGTGACCAAGGGGCATAGTTTTAAAATCTGAATTTGGCTTCACTCCTTTAAAAGTATGAGGTGACACCCAAATCATCAAAACCATACCTCCCTAAATAATAAGGCCAGGATGAGGTTTCAAATCAATAATTGAAACAAATTTTAGAGAAAACTGTATAGTTGGATTGGAAGGATTGGAGCAAGAACATATATGATGCACTATGGGATTATAGGACAATATGAAAGAAACCCATGGGTATGTCACCATTTCTGATTGTTTTTTAGAAAATAATGTCATCTCCCCATTGAAGTTGAGCATCAGGTTTATTAGATTATAAAAAAATGAAACATATATTTGGGCCAAGCTAGAATCCAAAGGAAGCCACAAATTCTGGAGCTTGAGGAGATTTGATTGTCTTCATATGAAAAATCAATTCTTTACAATGAGTTATCAAAAGCTTCCCATTATAGAGTGATCCCACAAATGGAGTTTCATGTTGGAGATAATTTCCTTATATACATTTCAAAACATGAGATGATGCATGGAATGTTTCATTCTAGATGGTTAGGTCATGATATTATAACTAATTTTTTTATGGGGTAGTGGAGGTCACACACGAGGACACTGGAAAAATCTTTAAATTCAACTAAAAACCTTTTATGAAATACAATGAGAGACTTCCTACTGAAGTAATTGATTTTGTAAGAATCCGGTTTTTTGGAACGAGTCAAAATCATGACCCTATTTGAATTTTTTGGATTGTTCTAAGAAAACTGGGAGAATCTAAGAAAAAAATCTAATGTTGTGGATGGAATACAGGGGAACACGGTTGCCACACGGTTAGAAAAAACCATACGGCTAGCCCAGGAAACTGTGCACCCTTCATAGTGGGCTCAGCATGGGCGGCACACGGTTTGTCAAACCGTGCAGGAAATCCATGTGAAGTCTCTAGGAAAGACAGTGGAAATCACACGGTTAGCGCACAGTTTCCCAAACCATGCGGGGTAACCGTGAGTCCACTTAATGTTTGGGTTTTTATGTTCCGGGCCACTCAGGATTTTCTATTCCTCCATCGTTCTTCCTCCCATGCCTGGCTCACGCAGAAGTTCCGATTTTCTAAGGTTGGGGGAGTTCCTTGGCTCATTTTGGAGGAAAATCCAAAGGGTTTCGTTGTGGATCAAAGTCAGTTCTTCTCAGGTAAGTCTATTCTCATGGTCCATCTTTGGTTTTCCCTAGGTCTTCTTTTCCCTCTTTAATAGTTTCTTCAATCTACTTGGGTGGCATGTAAATCTAGGGTGGTGTTTTCTTTTTGTGTTAAAGGTTGAGCTTGTTGATGTTAGGGAAGGGTTTTCGAGGCGGTTTCGAGGAGGCGTTCACTAGTTTGGAGTGATTTTGTGTGAATGGTTGATTTTTTCAAACCCTAAAGGCAGGTGGTCATACCTCTTTTTGTGTTTTCGTGGTCATTTGGGTAGCGCGACCTTCAGTGCATTTTCTGGTATTTTGAGAGAGACCCAAATTTTCATGCTACTATATATTTAAATTGTTTATTAGACATATGGGATACCTTTGGGTATTTCCTTTGACATGTCATGATTGAGTATGGTCGGGCGAGAGGTCGTTGCTCACATAGGACATTTTGGCTGAGGTTTCCAAAATGATAATACATGAATTGTATTGGTTTAAAATGTTAGGATTGGTTATTTAAACATTTGTATTAATTTTTGGAGACATTAGAAACTTCAATGATGGTATAGAATAACACTTGCTTAGGTAAATTCATCTATTTAGATTGTTTTGATTGTTATGTGTTCAATTTAAATGTGTTTTATATGTAAATGTTGAATTTCTTATGCTGGAACCTTAGGATTGTGATGGGCGTGGCCTGGATATTGTTGAGTGATCCTGATCATAGGTTGTGCTTGGCCTAGGTTACTTTGGTTGGTTTTGACCATGGGATTTTGGGTCATGGACGTCGTCTTGAGGTTGTATGACTGTCAGGCTAAGCTTGGCCTAGGGTTAATTTGGGTGGTTTTGACCACGAGATAGGGAGGCATTGGCGTCGTCTTGAGCCAGTGCGACTGTCAGGCTGGGCCTGTCCCAAGGTTACTTTGGGTGGTTTTGACCACGGGATTGCGAATCATGGATGTTAGCTTGAGTTAGGATGACTTTCAGGTTGGGAATGCCTCGGGTTACTGGGATGGCGAGGCCATCAGACTGGAGCATCATGGTCGCAGGGACACGAGGTGTCATATGTGTGGTGGCTTAGGTATTATTTTGGTGATTACTACTCACCCAGAACATTGAGTATTGTACACATCGAGATACTCTGCGATGAGGTGGTTTTGACCACTCATGTGGGTAGAGGCCCCCGTAGATGCAGTTTAGGTACTTTGGTTGGGGGTGCTTACTATAGGAAGCCACGTGGGAGGTGAGGAGCCTCCACGGGAAAGATTTGGTCCTATCGGGATGGGGGATGAGGCTCGCCATGATTTGAGGGCACTTATCACTATCCCACCGGTTACTTATATGAGGGTGGATATCACCGTCCCTCCAGTTACTTTATTTGAGGGAAGACATCACTGTCCCTCTAGTTATATATTTGAGGACAAACATCGTTGTTCATCTGGGTTACTTCTTGGGCATGCCTTCGAGACATCGGTACTTGAGGCACGAGGTGTCATAAGGCACAAGGTGCCGGTGGGCGTGCCTTTCGGACATCAGTACTTGAGACATGCAGTGTCAGGGGGCACATTATGCCGTGTTACACGACAGAGAGTCTGACGTTGGCCAAAGCGGGTGACACTCCATGGTGGCCACTGAGCACCAGTAGAGTTTGTGTTTATTTTTTCATCATGTTGTTTACTATTTTCTTTATAAATTCATGCCTTCTTAAACAATTATTTTAGTTACGCACCATTGGGTGGTATCCTATCGAGATTTGTCTCACACCCTTCACTGGCCATTCAGGACGCGTGCAGACCTTATGGATTTACGTTCAAGAAAGAGGCCAGATTCATGATATGGGCTGCATTAGCTATTTCATGGAGATGGTATGGACCTTGGTGTCTTTATTAGCTATAGTTTATGTTTTTTGTTTCCATTTATGTATTAGCATGCTTATTTTTTATGTAGCTACAGTTGGTTAGCCATTGACTCCTTTTTATGTTCAGATATGTATGACCTGTTTTGGATGCATGTTTTATTGTTTAGTAGTAGTTAAAAGTGATCAGAATGTTGTTTTGTTTATATCCACTGTTGTTCATTATATTTATTTCTTCCGCTGTTTATTGATATTGAATGTGCTTCCCCTCTGCGGGTCTGGTTCAAGTCTGCAGAGTCATTTATTGCACTGCATATTTATTGTTATACTTAGACCAGTACCATTATTATTATCCACCGAGAGGCTATAGCCTCCCCACTATACATATAAGACCCTCACTGCTAGTTGGAAACCTTTGGAATTTTGGGAGGTGTGCCTATGGTTGTATCACCATACCCATTTAGCACTGTCCATGTGGCTGATCAGGTCTGTGTCATTACAAAGTTGTAGTATTGGAGTTCATGACAAGGATTTAGTAGAATAGTTTTTCTAGATACTAATTATAATGGGACTTATAATTTATTTCAGCAGGTTTTACTATTTAGGATATGGTATACTAGATATAAGTTGTTACTGGAACTGGATTTCTTGCTTTTCCATGGGTGCCTGCTGCCCTAGGTATGAGTGATGGACCAAGTTTCCATGGGTGGGAATTTCTATTTGTTTTTTCTCAGATTATAGTTTATATGATTTCCACATTGGTGGCTCACTTGGCGTGTAATGTTATTGATTGTGATGTGTGGCCCTTGACCTGGTGCGGTAAGGGAGAATTGGACCTTGACCTAGTATGGAAAGGTTTGTTTCTTGGATTTTGATTTGCACATTTTAGAGTATATGAATTTCATAACTGCATGTATTCTTTGTGATGTGATAATGACATGTGAATAATATCAATTACCATGCTATGTATGCTTTGAATTGTGAATAGGTGAAATTCCTGATCGAATTTATTCTTGTTTCACTGTGTATTTCATGCTTTATATATTGTTATAATTTCATGTGGCAGGGTAATTGGGTATGACTCTTGTAAGAGCAGGCAAATACTATGGTTGAGGGGATTTTTATCACTAGGATTGGGCGACTCGGTCGTCGGTTTGAGGCATCATTGGTTGTTGGGACGGGAATGGACCAAGGTACTTTTGATACATGGCTCTATTAAGGGTGGTTAAAGAGTCCAAAAGGCCGGGATGCCGTGGGCATGGCTTGTGGTGGGGGAGAGTAAGGGTAGTTATGCTCTTCCTTTTACTACTTTCTTTATCTACGTAGAATATATATTGTTATATATATATATGGGTTTTCTAACCATTTATTGTATTCAGCAGGTTCCTCTTATACGTCTAAATGGATTGTCAGGTGGGTGATGATACAGTACCGCATGTACAGGGTCAGGTTCAGGATCTAGTGTAGGCAGAGCAGGAGTTGCAAGTACATGTGCAGTGACATGATTAGGTTCAGGATCCAGTGCAGACAAGACAACAACCAGGTTTGGCACCGTTCGGACCATGGCTCGACGAGCAGCTCTAAGCTATCCTGGTATGTGTCTTGTAGGGGATCGACAGAGGTGCACAGGGTACAGAGCCATCTATGGCTTATCTGACGTGAGAGATCCAGTCGCAGCACCCGCCATTTTTTAGGGTGAGGGTGGTCCATAGGTGGCTGAGAAATGTATAGAGAGCATGCAGATGATCTTTCAGTAGCTCGATATGGCTCCAGGGTGGAGGGTCAAGCCAGCGACGTACATGCTATGAGGACCCGCAAAGAGCTGGTGGGATGTGCAAGTTCAGGATCACAAACATGAGATACTAGCATGGAAGGACTTCGAGAACAGGTTCTTTGAGCACTTTTACCCAGAGAGACTGAGGGCTGAGATAGCTCAAGAGTTCTTGAGTCTTCAGTAGGGAGACATGTCTTTCATGGACTAGGAGGCTACATTCCCCGAGTTGTCTTTCTTTGCACCCAGTATGGTAAGCGATGACGCGACTAGGGTAAGACGCTTCGAGGATGGCATACGTCATGCCATTTGGATCTAGGTAAATATCTTCTAGCTAGGATCTTTCTCAGAGGCGGTGAATCGGGATCTCATAGTAGATGGAAATCAGAGGGATAGGTCCCAGGTAGGTCGGGCGACGATCTTAGGTGATGGTTCAGACAATAGGAAGTGAGGACGAGATGAGTTCCAGCCAGACATCCATGCCAAGGAATCATCTCGGCCACCTCATAGTAGATATTCAGTGGTTTGTTTTTAGTGTGGAAAACTAGGACATGTTCAGACCTAGTGCGATAGGCCTCAAAAGGAGTGTCAGGAATGTGAATAGGTCAGGCATCTATAGAGCTTCTAAAGGCAGCCTTCTCAGACTACCAGCAGGGAGGGACAAGGACAGAAGATGGCATCTGGAGTTGGTTCAGGTGTGGTACTACGAGAGGGTATCCTAGGGTCAGCTGCATGAAGAGGATGTGATAGAGACAGTGGGATCCAGCTAAGGGGTTAGTGGCCGGTGACTGGAGTAGCACCATAGGGAGGTCGGGCATCAGGAAGCCATGCATCAGGCCAGCTGCACGCCGTGGTGCTGCCAGAGGCTGAGCAGGCTGGTGAGATGACGATGGTTAGATGTAACATCCCCAACCCTGAATCCACTAAACCGGTTCTCTTAGCCGGGTGGTTACATGACCGTAATCACTCCTCCCCATACACCAAAGGCTACCGACTAGCACCGGGGGTCTACGGAGTCATGTGGGGATACTATACCCCCTTTTTATCAGAGTAAACCAAAACAGAAATAAAACAAATAGAAGAAACAATAACCAATAAGCATGGAACATGTATAACATCCATTTCCAATAATAAATATGCCATGTCATACTACAATTGCAAAAGTGGACAAAACCCCAAAATAAAGACAACGACCAAAATCACCAAAATGGTCCCGACTCCACATCTAGATCCTCCACCAAGTGCCACCCATGTCCACTCACTATCTATCAAGGACCTTGTCCCTTCTTCTGACTTGCAAACATGAAGTCTGTTCGGGTACCCAACGACAGCCCGAGTAGGGTGTGAGTACGACTCAGTAGGACACCACAAATAGTGTCTACAAAATATCTAGTATAAACATGTAGTGCATGCAAGAATAATATGAATGATAATAGCCAAGTAATTATTTAATGTACCATTAACCAGTTTAGATCCAAGCCATTTCCACTTCCATTATCATTCATTACACACCCATTATCAACATTTACAATTTCATCACATTTCTATAGGTTAATGACATACATTATGTTACATGGGTCTAAGTCCAACAATCACATGCAAGAGGGTAAACACATCGTTATCCTATCTCACTAGGACTAACCCCTCATAGAAACCATAACCTCACCTCAAAGGCTCAGTCTGGGTGGATTCAACTATTAGGAGAATAAACCCTTAGTCCTGTTTTCTAACCTTTGCATTAGGGTGGAGTTCATAACCTTAGCCTTCACTCGACCTATGGGCATAGATCCTCAAGTCAGACCCCACTCTATGAATCCATGTGCACATGCTGATATATAAGTAATCATCAACCATCCAAACCATTTCCCTTCAACAACCACTATTCACCCCAACCCACATGGGAAACCATATCACGCCTTATCCCATTAACACATTACCAATTCACATCATTTACCCATTCACCCAATTCCCATGTGTTATGCCTATCTCACTAAGCATTCAAAATTAAACCCATAATCTATCCCATTATGGTCTTTATTCAGTTTACACATTAACCCATTTAACACGTTCATCATTCCCATGAATCAACCATTTAACTCATTCTACTTTAACCCTTAGGTTATTTCCAAGTCTAGGTGAATCACCTAACAACTATTCCAAGTTCAACCAATCATGCCAACATATTTATCAAGGGATCTACAATTCATTACAACAAGGTCACTTGTTGAATATCAATCCCTAAATCAAGGAAAAGCCAGCACATCCCATGGACGGCCCCAATTAGGTTAAGTCTATCCCAACACATTCCACGGGGATCGCGAGGGTTCCCCTTTTCCATTTTAAACACCATTATTACCAAACATGCCAAGGTTATCCAAAACATAACCAAAGGAAAGAAAGAACACAACTAAACATGCCCAAATACCCAAATAACTATGGGATATCACTTGTAGACTACCTACCTCGAAACCGAGGTTGAACGCACTCTCAATTGAGTACTTAGACCTCACTCTAACCAACCATTGGAGATTCAACCTAAAACTCACCCAAAAGATAGGGTTTTAGATCTTCAGAATGAGAGGGAGAGAAGATACAAACCCTAAACCAATAAGAGAAGAAAGGATGGGATTAGCCTTACCCAGAGCTTCGATCCACAACCAACGACAGCAAAAATGGCATAGAGTAAAAGTAGATTGGTCTCATGGAGCCTTTGGGTGATTTGGTTCGAGACTAGGGTGGAGAGGGAGAAGATGAAAAGAAATCCTGAGTGGGGTTTTAATGCCCGGAGTGGAAAACTTGTAATTTTTCCCAACTTTACGTTCCCTCATGGTTTGTCCGCATGGTTTGGTAAACCGTGCGCAAACCGTGCACATGCCACTTTTTGAAGGAGGAGGGGTTGCACGATTTGGCCTCACGGTTTGGAAAACCATGCACAAACCATGCACTTGATTCTGGCAGGAGGAGGAAGGGGTGCACGGTTTAGCCTGGGTAGGCCGCACGGTTTCCCTGGCCGTGTGCAGGTCGTGCGCCCTGGCCTGTCTTGCCCAAATTTCCTTTCTTCTGTGCCCCAAGCCCCCGGAACACCCCCAAGGCCTCTGAAATTTTCAGGAAACATTTTAAAGCCCCAAAACAAAGGGTTTAACCCAAAAACAACAAAAAACACCTTTCCAAAAAACATAGATCTTACAATCTATCCACCTTATAACGGCTCGTCCTCGAGCCGAGTTTCCAAGCCTCATTGATCCACCGAAGAGAGGAGTTCGGGCCACAGAGCCCACATATAAGATTCCTGCTCCCATGTTTCTTCCTGAAATTCCCCATGCTTCCATAGTACTCGCACTAATGGCACAACCTTCCCTCGCAAGACCTTTTCACTACGATCCACCACATGAACCGGATGCTCCTCAAAGGATGCATCAACCTCAAGATCAACATCCTCGACATCAACCACGTGAGATGGGTTAGGGTGATACCATTGAAGCTGTGACACATGAAACACATCATGCATCCCACCATACTACTGTGGAAGATCCAATCGGTAAGCCACTGGTTTGATCCTCCCCACAATCTCAAAAGGTCCCACATACCTGGGCACCAACATACCCTGCTTTCATATTCGACAGTGACCCAACCTTGGTGACACTTGAAGGAAAATTTTAGCACCCACCCAAAACTCAAGAGGTCTACGCCTCCGATATGTATACGACTTCTATCTACTTTGAGCCGTAGACATCCGCTTCCTGATTAACTTAACTCTTTCTGAAGTCTCTAGCACGAGACTTGGCCCCAAAAACTCAGATTCACCGGCCTCTAGCCAACACAATGGAGCTCTACATGGCCTCTCGTAAATTGCCTAAAACGATGCCATCTGAATCGTAGCCTGAAAAGTTTTGTTGTAGGAAAACTCAACCAATCATAGGTGTCTCTCCCATGAACCACCAATTTCCAAGACAAAAGCTCTTAACATGTCTTCCCAAACATGGATCGTACGCTCAGACTGCCCGTCCATTTGTGGGTGGAAATCCGTACTCAAAAACACAGGCATACCAAGCGACTTCTGTAACCCTTGCTAGAAACGCGATGTGAAATGCGGATCTCGGTCCAAAACTATGGTCCGCAGCACACCATGCAACCGTACTATTTCCCAAACATACAGCTCACCAAACTGGTCGACTGTATGGGTCTCCAGAATTGGTAAGAAATGAGTCAATTTAGTTAACTGATCCATAATCACCCATATTGCATCATTCTTCCACAGTGTCCTTGGAAGACCCACGACAAAATCCATTGTTACATCATCCCACTTCCATTTCAGAATGGGCGACGAATGCAACAAACCGCCTGGGCGTTGATGCTCGGCCTTCACCTGCTGAAAGGTAAGGCACCGTGTCACAAAGCTCGCAACTTCCTTCTTCATTCCAGGCCACCAAAACTGTCTTTGGAGATCATGGTACATCTTGGTCAAACCAGGATGCACTTCCCAATTTTATTCGTGGAACTCACGCATCATCTCTTCCTGCACACACTTAAGCACAACCACACGATCCCAAACCTGAACAACACCATTTACACTGACGGCCCATGCAGAAGTTATATCCCCGCCATTAAGCTTTTCCTTCATGATCAGACACTCAGGATCATCAAGATGACCTTTCGTAAATCGACTTAAGAGCGTTGACTCTATTGTTAAGGAAGCAAGAGTGACCAGACCACTCTCCTCCTTCACCTCTAGGTGGATTTCTGCAAACAAAACCATCACCTTGCACTCGGTGCTGGACTCCTGAACCCTGTGATTCTTATCCTTCCTACTCAGAGCATCAACAACACTGTTTCCCATTCCCAACATGTACACCAACTCAAAGTCAAAAGATTGGAGATATTCAACTCATCTTCATTGCCGAGGATTCTGATCCCGCTGTGAGAAGATGTACTTTCAAGTCTTATGATCGATAAACACGGTAAACTATTCTCCCAACAGATAGTGCCTCCAGCACTTCAAACCCTACACTAATACAACCAACTCAAGGACATGAGTGGGATAATTCCACTCATGCGGTCTCAACTACCTTGACCCGTAAGCCACCACCCACTCATCTTGCATCAACACAACCCCAATTCTGATTCCGGATGCATCACAATACATGATGTACCTCTTACCCGGATCAGGTAAGATTAAGATAGGTGCGGTAATCATCCGCCTTTTCAACTCTTGGATGGAATTCTCACAAGCTTCATACCATTCAAACCTAATTCCCTTCCTATTCAAGCCCGAATGTGGTGCTTCCAATCGAGATAAAAACTGAATGAACCTTCGGTAATACCCATCCAAACCTAGGAAACTCCGAACATCAGAAAAAATATTGGGCTGCTCCCAAGATACAACTACCTGCACTTTCTCTGGATCCACTGACACACCTGCCTCCGAGATGATGTGACCAGAAAATGTACCTCACCTATCCATAATTGACACTTGGATAGCTTAGCTTATATCTGGCGCTCTCTTATCGTACCCAAAACGATGTCAAGATGTTTGGCATGATCATCGTGAGTTTTCGAGTAAAATAAGATATTGTCAAAAAATACAACCACAAACCAATCTAGATAGGGATGAAAGATCTGGTTCATCAATTCCATAAACACCGTTAGTGAATTAGTAAAGCCGAAAGACGTTACCACAAACTCAAACTACCCGTACCGATTCCGGAAAGCTGTCCGCGGTATGTAGGAAGACCTCACCCTCAACTGGTGATAACCCGACCTCAGATAAATCTTAAAAAACACCAATGTTCCCCTCAACAGATCAAACACATCATCAACTCTAGGAAGTGGGTACTAATTTTTCACCATCATCTAATTCAACTTTCGATAGTCAACACACAGCCTTAACGACCCATCAGCCTTCTTTGAATAAAGAACGGGAGATCCCCAAGGAGACGTACTAGGACAGATAAACCCTTTATGCTCCTACTCCTCATGCTAAACCTTCAGTTCTTATAGATCTTCCGGTGCCATTCGGTATGGCGGAATACAAACTGCCTCCACTCCCGGCAGCAACTCGATCATGAGCTCGACACCCCTCTCGAGTGGTAACCCCGAGAAATCCTCAGGAAACACATCCGGAAACAGATCAACCACAGGAGGGAAAACAGACTGGTCCCCAATTGCATTGTCATCAAGCACGAGAAACGCCACTCGAGCCGTGATTCCACTCATATGTTGACAAAACGGACCTGCATGCCCTGCTTGAACATCCCATTCGACACGGTGGACAGAAGCGTCACCCTCAAGTGACTTGAACGATACTCTGCGACGATAACAGTCTATGTGCATCCGATACAACACCAACCAATCCATTCCATGGATTAGGTCAAACCCTGACATCTCGATAATGAACAAATACCACAGAAAATGATACCCACAAACTTCCAAGGAACATCCCTTGCACTGCTTGATATCCTCAACCCGCACTCCCAACGGAGTGTCAATTGACATCACCCCACACACCCCCTCCACAGGTAAACCCAGCGCCACCACATGTTGAGAAGAGATAAAAGTGTGTTTGGCACTTATGTCAAACAACATGCTAGAAAAATTAGAAGATACAAGGATCATACCTAGAACAGTTTATGGTCCAGTCTCACCATCACCAGGCGCAAACTAAACTGCCTGAAGCTGGCATGCCCCTCTACCCTGGGCTCTTGCCTGAACGCCCTGCGCTGCACTACCCTGATGGCTTGAGCGATCTTGACCTGGAGTTCCACATCCACCTCCCCTACCAGTACGGCCTGTGGAGCTCCTAATGCCTACCTGATATGAGGAAACTGATCCCCTTACTCTATCTGGTACCTTCCTTTCACCATCACACTCGCCCACCTGCTGAGGTTTCATGCAGAACTTCTGCACATGTCCCATCCGGCCACACGAAATGCACTCAACTGGAGGTCGGGGACACTGACCATGCATGTGCCCCGACCTACCGCACTGATATAATAACACCTGATTTCCACTCTGAGAGGTTGAACCTCTCTTACAACCACTTTGCAAACTTCCACCATGCTGTGAGTTCTCATGTTATCGCTTTCGACCTTCAGTAGATGCACCGCTCGTCTGTCCCACTGACACCAAAAGCCCACTACCCGAAGCTCCCTTCAGGTTTCCTTCCAAGATCAGTACCTAATCTAATACCTCTGTGAACCTATTCATTCATAAGATGTTTACTTGAGACCTGATCTCATGTCTCAGCCAATCCTAGAAACTCCTTTCTACCACTGCCTCATCCCCTGCTAACACTGGGAAAAAGCGTCTCAAGTCAGTGATGCTACTAGAATAGTCCATCAACGATAGCGATCCCTGAGTCAGGCTCAAAAAATCTATATCCCACTCCTACATCATAGTCTCTAGGCATAAATTCTCCAGAAAAGTTTCCTAAAAAAACTCGTCCATGACATTCCCTCAGCCTTCTCAACGTGAGCCTGAATGTCCCACCAACGCCTCGGATGGCCTCGAAACATTTAAGCGGCCAACTTCACCTAGTTTTAGAGAGGGTCTCTAGATGATCCAGTATCGTCTGGACAGACTCTAACCAGAACTCCACAACCTCTGGCCCACACTCTCCGATGAAAGTCAGAGGGGGCTGCAACTGGAACTCCCTGGTCAGCACAAACATACTCGGTGAAACCTGCCCTGGGTCCCAATCCATCATCTATATAAGGCGATCCAACTTCTCTCGAAACTGGTCCTCTCTACCTTCCTTAGTCGCCACATTTTGTTGCTCCTCTACTGGAGGATTGTTCTCGGCAACACCCTCCCATTTCCCAACTGGTAACTGACGTCGTGGTGGCATTTATCTACAATGCCAAGCACGAGATTTAGCACACATACCACATAAACTTCATGACTTTATCAAAATCTCTTTACTAGATACAACAACCCATGTGCTTTATTTCATTCTTCTCATTATTTCTTGGTTTCATGAAATGCATGATGCACCCTACTTTCCTGCCTCACACAACCACCCCGTGCGTGTGTCTAATACAATGCCTGTCACCTATCCTCCTAGGTGACTATAATGTTGAATGAATTCCAATCCCTTTGTCATTAAGGCCAAGAGCCAAATATCATAAAATAGTCACATCAAACAACATATGCATCACCCAATGGTGAAATATCATCAACTATAACAACACACAACCAAGAACAACATTTCCCACCCAGGGTGACTTGGGTATTCTCTCGTACATGGGTTAGCTACTCCCAAGCATGAGCTCATTACCAAGGCCCGACACGTCTTAACCCTTGGCTACCAATCCCAAATAACAAGACCTTGGATAAGGAGAAGAAAGACCTCTTTTGATACAACTTTGTAATATCCCCGACTCGGAAGCCACTAAACTGATTCTCCGAGTCGGGTGGTTACATGATTGTAATCATGCCTCCCCGTACGCCAAAGGCTACCGACTAGCAGTGGGTTTCTACAGAGTCAAGTGGGGAGACTACACCCCCTTTTTATTAGAAGAATCCAGAACAGAAATAAACCAAATAGCAGGAATAATAACCAATAACCATAGAACATGTATTACATCCATTTCCAATAATAAATATGACATGTCATACAACAAGTGAAAAAGTGTAAAAAAACCCAAATATAAAGACAACGGAAAAATATAAAAAATGGTCCCGATTCCATATCCGGATCCTCCACCAAGTGCTACCCATGTCCATTCACTATCTAGAAAGGACCTTTTCCCTTCTCTTAGCCTGCAAACATGAAGTCTTCTCGGGTACCCAACGGCGGTCCGAGTAGGGTGTGAGTGCAACTCAGTAGGCCACCACCAATGGTGTCTATAAAATATCTATTATAAACAGGTAGTGCATGTAAGAGAAATATGAATGATAATTGACAAGTAATTATTTAAGGTTCCATTAACCAGTTTAGAGCCAATCTATTTCCACTTCCATTATCATTCATTACACACCCATTATCACCATTGACCATTTCATCACATTTCAAGGGGTTAATCAAGTGCATTATGTTACATGGGTCTAAGGACAAAAATCACATAAAAGAGGGTAAACACATCGTTAACCTATCTCACTAGGACTAACCCCTCATTGAAACCATAACCTCACCTATAAGCCTCAGTCCGGGTGGATGCAATCATTAGAAGAATAGACCCTCAGTCCCCTTTCCTAAACCGTGCATTAGAGTGGAGTTTAGAACCTCGGTCTTCACTTGATCTGTGGCCGTAGATCCTCAAGTCATTCCCCACTCTACAAATCCATGTGCACATGATTATATATAAGTAACCATCAACCATCCAAACCATTGCCCTTCGGCAAACACTATTCACCAAAAACCACATGGGAGACCACATCATGCCTTAACCCATTAACACATTACCAATTCACATCATTTAACCATTCACCAATTTCCCATGTGTCATACCTATATCACTAAGAATTGAACATTAAACCCATAATCTATCCCATTATGTTCTTTAATCAGTTTACACATTAACCCATTTAACCGATTCATCATTCCCATGAATCAACCATTTAACCCATTCCACTTTAACCCTTATGTTATTGCCAAGTCTAGGTGCATCACCTAACTTATATTACAAGTTCAACCAATCATTCCAACATATTTACCAGGGGATCTACAATTCATTACAATAAGGTCACTTGTTGAATATCAATCCCTAAATCTTGGAAAAGCCGGCACATCCCATGGACGGCCCCAATTAGGTCAAGTCTATCCCAACAGATCCGACGGGGATCGTTAGGGTTCCACTTTTCCATTTTAAACACCATTATTACCAACCATGCTAAGGTTATCCAAAACATAACCAAAGGAAAGCAAGAACGCAACTAAACATGCACAAATACCAAAATAACTATGGGATTCCACTTGTAGACCACCTACCTCAAAACCGCAGTTGAACGTGCTCTCAATCGAGTGCTTAGTCCTCGCTCCAACCAACATTTGGAGCTTCAACCTAAAACTCACCCAAAATTTAGGGTTTTAGAGCTTCGGAATGAGAGGGAGAGAAGATAAAAACCCTAAACCAAAAAGAGAAGCAATGATGGGATTAGCCTTACCTGGAGCTTCGATCCGCAACCAACGGCACAAAAAACACCTTCGAATCGAAGGAGGTCGGTCTCTTAGAGCCTTTGGGTGATTTTGTTCGTGCCTAGGGTGGAGAGGGAGAAGATGAGTGGAAATCCCACGTGGAGTTTTAAATCCCGGAGTGGAAAACTTGTAATTTTTCCCAACTTTAAGTGGTCGCACGGTTTGTCCGCACGATTTGGTACACTGTGCGCAAACCATGCACATTCCACTGTCCGAAGGAGGAGGGGTCACACGAATTGGCCACACAGTTTGGAAAAATGTGCTCAAAACATTCACATGCTTCTGTCTGGAGGAGGAAGTGTCACACAGTTTTGCCTGGGCAGGCCACATGGTTTGCCTAGGTGTGTGCAGGCCATGCGCCCTGGCCTGTCTTGCCCAGATCTCCTTTCTTCCATGCCCCGAGCCCCCGAAACACCTCCAAGGCCTCTAAAATTTTCAGGAACTATTTTAAAGCCCCAAAAAAAGGGTTCAACCAAAACACAACAAAACATACCATTCCAAAAAAATAGGGATCTTACATTAGAGGTACAATAGGGGTGTGGTCGTGATTTCCTTGTTGTCTTCTGGAATGATCTATGAAGGAATGTCTGTTTTGAGTGTATGTGATGCACATGATCTCTTTGGGATGACTAGATGATAGTATGTGGGATTGGATCCATATTTGGTGCATGATATATTTATATATAAATGTATGAGATGTGTAGCATCAGGGGCATTGAGGATTCGAGTAACTTGAGGTTCCATGGGCATCGGGGAATCGAGGATGTGAGTTACCTGAGGTTCTAGGAACCAGGTTCATTTTGATCATCCATGGGATAATGTCCTCGTGGAGGTGGACACCGATGGAGTGTGGGATATGTTGGATGTCGGAAGTGGCACGAGAGTGTGAATGAGGCGCAGTGGTGACGATGTGTCACAAGAGGGCCTTGAGTATGGAAACAGGTTAGCGAACCACTGATTGTTCTGAGTTTTCTCGAGTTGAGTTCGAGTTAGGTCACTCATAATGTGGGGTTCCCCTTGATGAATATAGCCACAACCTTGTTACCGGGGAATTTTGGGTTGCATTGATCGGGGTGGTATGTCCAGTGCCATTTCCGTGTTTCGTTTGATAGCTCAGGGACGAGCTTTGTTAAGGTGGGGAGATTGTAAGAACTTGGGTTTTTGGAATGGGTCAAAATCCCGACCATGTTTTAATTTTTTGGCTTGTTATGAGAAAATTGGGAGAATCTAGGAATAACTTTTAATATTGTGGAGGTCGTACAGGGGTGCACGGTTAGCGCACGGTTTGAACAAACTCTACAGCCAGCCCAGGAAACCATGCACCCTTGACAGTAGGCTCTGCATGGGCGGTGCACAGTTTGTCAAACCATGCGGGCAAGCCCTGTGATGTCCTTGGGAGACACAATGGAAACCACACGGTTGGCGCATGGTTTTCCAAACTGTGCGAGGTAACTGTGTAGTAACTTAATGTATGGATTTTTAGGTTCCGAGCCACTTAGTATTTTCCATTCTTCCATCATTCTTCCTCCCACTCGTGGCGCATGTGGGAGTTCTGATTTTCTGAGGTTGGGGGAGCTCTTTGTCTCAGTTTTTAGGCAAATCAACGTGGCTTCTTGGTGGATCTAAGTCGGTTCTTCTCTGAAAAGTCTCTTCTCTTGGTTCCTCTTTGGTTTTCCCTAGGTCTTATTTTCCCACTCTCTTAGTTTCTTAGATCTACTAGGGTTTCATGTAGATCTAGGGTTGTGTTGACTTTGTGTGTTAAAGTTTGAGCTTATTGATGTTAGGGAATGGTTTTTGTGGTAGTTTTGAGGAGGATTTCACTGGTTTGGAGTGTGTTTAAGAAAAGGTTTGATTTCTCCAAACCCTAAATCTAGGTGGTGCATACCTCTTTTTGTGTTTTCGTGGTCATTTGGGTAGCCTAGCCTTCGGTGCGTTTTTGAGTATTTTGAGAAAGACCCTAATTTATCTGCTACGACTTATTTTAATTGCTTATTAGACCGATGGGATACCATTGGGTATGCCCTTTGTCCAATCTTGATTGAGAAGGACTGGGGGAGAGGTCGTTGTTAACATGGGTCATTTTGGCCAGGGTTGCTAAAATGATAATACTTTAATTGTATTGGATTAAACTATTAGGTTTTGTTATTTAAACCTTGATATGAATTTTTGGAGACCTTAGAAACTTCAGTGTTGGTATGGGACAACACTTTATTAGTGAAATTCATTTGATTAGATGGTTTTTCCTGTTATGTGTTCTGTTTAAATGTGTTTTATATGTAAATGTTGAGTTGCATATGCTGGAACAATCGGGTAGTGATGGGTGTGGCCCGGATATTGTTGATTGTTGTTGATAACAGGTTGGGCTTGGCCCGAGTTACTTTGAGTGGTTTTGACCACAGGATTCGGCGTCATGGACGTAGGCTTGTGGCAGTACGATTGTCAAGTTGGGCTTAGCTTGGGGTTGAATTGGGTGGTTTTGACCACAATATTGGGTGTCATGGACATCGGCTTGTGGTAGTATGACTTTCAGGTTGGGCTTGGCCTAGGGTTACTTTGGCTGGTTTTGACCATAGGATTGGGCGTCATGGATGTCGGTTTGATGCATCATGACTATTAGGTTGGGCATGGTCCGAGTTACTACGATGGAGAGGCCATCAGACGTGAGTGGCACGGTCGTAGGGACACGAGCTGTCAGATGTGTGGTGGCTTAGGTACTATTGTGGTGATTACTGCTCACTCAGAATGTTGGGTAGTGTGCACATAGAGATACTCTGTGATGAGGTGGTTTTGACCACTCGTGTGGGTAAGGTCCCCCATTGATGCATTTTAGGTACTTTGGTTGGGGGTGCTTACCGTAGGAAGCCATGTGGGTGGTGAGGAGCCTCCAAGGGATAGCATTGAGGCTAACAGTTTGGTGTTAGAGTCTCGGCATGATTTGAGGGAAGGTATCGATGTCCCTCTAGTTACTTATTTGAGGGTAGTTATCGATGTCTGTTCAGTTACTTATTTGAGGGCAGGTATCGCTGTCACTATGTTCACTTATTTTAGGGAGGATATCATCGTCCCTCTGGTTACAATATTTTAGGGAAGACATCACTGTCCCTCTGGTTATATATTTGAGGACATGAATTTCTGTTCCTCTGGGTTACTTCTTGGGCATGCCTTCGGGACGTCGGTACTTGAGGCATGAGGTGGTAGGAGGCACAAGGTGTCAGTTTACTATTCATGGGAATGACTTCGGGACATCGATACCTGAGACACGCAGTGTCAGGGGGAACATAGTACTGGGTTAAACATATAGAGATTCTGGCATTGGCTGAAGCAGGTGACACTCCATGGTGTCCACTGAGCACCAGTGGAGTTTGTGTTTATTTGTTCATCGTACTGTTTACTGTTTTCCTTATAAATTCAAGCCTGCTTAAACATATGTATTTGGTACGCACAATTTGGTGGAATCCTACTGAGATTTGTCTCACAACCTGCATGGGCCCTTCGGGATGCGTGCAGACTTTATGGATTTATGTGCAGGAAAGAGGCCAGCTTTAGGATCAGAGCTGCATTAGCTGTTTCATATAGATGGTATGGTCCTTGAGGTCTATCCTAGATAGAGTTTATATTGTTTTTGTTTTTCTTCCTGTATTAGCATTCTTATTTTTTATGTAGATATAATTGGTTATCCATTGGTGCCTTTTTAGGTTCAGATATGTATGACCTACTTTGGATGCATGTTTTATTGTTCATTAGTAGTTACAATTGATCATCATGTTGTTGTGTTTATTTCACCTGGTGTAGTTTATATTTATTGCTTCCACCGTGTATTGATATTGAATGTGCTTCTGCTCTACGGTTTTGGTTCGAGTCTGCTGAGTCATTTATTCCACTGCATCTTTATTGTTATACTTGGTCCAGTACCATTATTATTATCCTCTGAGAGGGTATAGCCTCCCCACTATACGTATAGGACCCTCACTACTAATCTGCATCCTTTGGAATTTGGGGAGGTGCACCTAAGGTAGTAGAACCTGACCCATTTAGCATTGTTCGGGTGGATGATCGGGTCTGGGTCGTTACAGATTTCATCACACTTCATGGCCCCATCATCAGATGATCATATTAGGTTGTTCCTAACCCTTTCACTTTTATATTCTTTGTCCTATTAAAAATTATACATTTTATGTGCATATATCATCTCATAGGATAACATTGAGTACAATGCAATATTTTAATTATGGGAGACGAGATAATATTTTGGGGTAGATATTTCGGATTTTCATTTGTGTTTTTTGTTCGTATTTTCTATTAATATTTTTTTTTAAATTTTCAAAAAAAAACAAAAATGAAAAAAAAATAATAAAAAAACATTCCATTTATATATGGAATATATAAAAAATTCATGTTTTCAAAATTAGTTTGTAGAATGATAAGAGTGATCAATATTTAATTATAAAGTGTTTGTTTCTATAAAAATTAATGTCATCGATTTTATGAATTGTTGTGTCTTTATGAATCCTTTTTTATTTTTACATTGTTGTTGGTGATATTTTTTCATAGTAAATTGTGTCATTGATTTTTATACACCAATTTTCACTCAACCATGACATGTCAAAATTTTCATACATAATTGAAGGAATATTCAAGTTAGGTAAAAATGAATAGGTTTATTCATACATTCATTTCTCTTCCGATTAGTTTTACTATGGTACCGAATTGACCTATGTGTGTGTACCTGTTATCCAACTGTTGTACGCCCTACATTTTTTTTGTGTCTTGGATAGTTAAAAACCCACTTTTCCTCAACCTTTCATCTTGTTATATCTTTTAAAATTAGTTTTTTGAGGAGATCAAACATGGGTTGGGAGTTGTGTGTGAGATTTATTCCATGTGAAACCTAAAAAAACAAAAAAAAAATAATAGATTAAGAGAGTGATGAAATTTACAACATATGGAGATATCTATGTTAGGATCTTAAGGCATGACTTTTGGGAATGCATAGGTGAGTGGGACAAGAATTTAGATTAAAAAAGAATGCATAATTTGTTCAGTGAATTAAAACAAGTAAAAATAATTGTTTTACATGACTGGAATATACTGAATAAAGGGTTGATTTATGAGTTTTGAATGGTTGGCAAACACACGTGGAGAATTAGTGGCATGGTTTACCCATGAATTTTTTGTCTCTATGATTAGTGTTGTGAATCTCCCTGGATTTTGTTTTGACACAATTTATGAGACAATAAATTTAAAATTTAATGATATTGACACATGATGGGATACTTGATTTTCCTATATTTCTATTATGGATTGAGAAATATGGACATGAATATCTTTTCAATTTTATTTTTCAAATACATGATATGTGGTTTTCCCTTGGAGTGTTAAAAGGGTAAGTGTGTGGGAGTTGATAAAATACAATTTAATTAAATATTTTATTGATAATAAATGAAATAATTTCCTCACATTGTGATAAGTATGTTAATTTAAGAAGAATAGGGATTTGATCATTCATTTGAAAATTTGATGGAAATTCCAGTTTTACACTTTTAAAATTTTCTGTAGTATTTCATTAATATATATTATTTTGTAAATAATTTTGAATTAATATTTTGTAAATATGTTTTAACTTAATTATTTAAAAATTTAATTTTGAACATGGTAATTGTATTGTGCATTTGAGTGGGGTAAATGGGCCATGAAGACAATATTAGACTGAACTATCCAAATTGGAAATAATTTCACTATTTGGGCCTTATCTTCTACATTTGGACTTATATTGGTCCCAAATTTCAAGGGAATCTCAAAAAGATGATTATTCACAAATCATATTTCTATAAGGCCATCCAATTGTCACGTTTTTGATGTCAACTATACGGGGGAAGTGGGATTAAAAAATTTGGCCAAATTTCTCATTCACATTTAAATAGGTTTTGTAACCCTATACCTCCCCAACTCTATTTAAAGGATATTTTAACTCTTTGGGGGATTGTTAGAGGCTTTTAGAAGTAGTTTTGAAAGTGTTTATCTTGAGAACACCTCACAACCCTTGTAAGATGTAAGGCCTTGTGCAAACATCTCTTCTTAGAAGGCTCTCCTCTCCCACATTTACATTGTTTTTCCTCATTTTAATTATTGTAATTTGAATTTTATTCAATAAATATTCTGTATTATTCTTTTTTAATCTTTTTATTTTTCTTATTCGGATAGAATCTATGAGTGTAGATGATATTGGGTATTCCTAAATTAATCCATAGATTATGAAAAACATCTCCAAGATGACAACTCTAACCATGGAAGAGTGAATTTTCTTTGTAGTTGATCTCCCATATCCCATAATTTTTTTAATACATAACCATTCGTTAATTCATAAATTGTGATCAATTAATTGATTTTTAATTTCTATGTTACTCAATCGACTTTCACTTGACCGCATGGTCTGGCTTGTTTAAATCATGTGAGTGAAACATCAATCGAAAAATCTAATCTATTTATGATAGAATTGTAGGGTTCAAGTATATCCCAAAACTGAATAAATTATCCTCTCCTGGAAGGAGAATATTCCATAATTGTCCAATGACCATAAGTTAGATTTAGGTTCTCAATCTAGGCAGTGTGTTGCGATTAGATGTCCTGAAGTTAACATCGAGAGAAATTTTTTAAAAATATTTTTTGGTCATTTTAATTTCTATAGGGTTCAGGGGGTTGACAAGATTAGGGGATCATAATAGAATTTATTTTAATCATATGGAGTAATTAAATATTAATGGTGAAGAGGGTATATTATATCAACTACATCTTCTCATATATGTGTTTTTAATGAAACTATGTTTTTGATTTTTCTTGTTTTGGTTATGTTTATTGTCTGAAAGTCATGAAACCAACCCCCCATCTTATGTTTCATTATTTTCACATATATCCTTCTTTTTTTATTCAAGCCTGTACATGTTGTTTAATTCACATACTCCTTGATAGAATGATCTAGGTCAGCCACTGTGTTGCACATAGTTAAATTAATATCATTTTTGGGAGCATGTGGGACAAAGCTCATCAAATAGTCTAACGGTTTATGGCTAAAAAGTGATGAAAGGTTCCCCAATTGGGATTTCCCAATAAAATTGGATTTAACATAGATGAAATTATACCTTGTTCAAGGTATGTATTACAACCTATATGAACTTTTTTTAGCTTTGATAAAGAATGGTTCATATGCTAATTGTTATAGCATACTCAAATCCAATTATGTTAGACCATACAATTGCATGTCTCATGGTCAGGGATGCACATGGGAGTGTGTTGATGAATTATTTTAAACCTAATTACTAGATATAGGGTTACCAAAGATCAATCAAGGTATTAAATAGGTATAGAAACTACCCTAATGTCGACCCCTAACCATAAGTGGATTAGCCACATATGAAAGTGTTGATCAAAAGTAAATAAATAATAATCATGATCATTATAATAATATAGTGATTCAAATATATGAAATCTGCAACTAAAAAAGAAATATATAAACTAAATAATTAAAAATAATGTATGTACATTTAAAAACATACTCAGAATGAAAGAAATATGATGGGACAATAAGCATTGATTAGGAATGAATAATGGTATCAAAAACAAAAGTTGAAAAATAATCATTACTGAAATGATCAAAGAAAAATTTAAAATGACTAAAAATCAATATTATTTGATAAATTGTTTTAGGAATTAATTTAAAATAACTTCAGTCTAGACCCTGATGAAAATGAGAGAAGAAAAATATGTTAAAATGTTGGTATACATAGATCCTTTGTGTGTCGGAGGAACTTGAATATTAATATGTTTTAAATGTACATGAGTTGTAAATCATTCACATCATTTATTGGATTTAATTGTGTCAACATCAAATTTTACATTATGTTAAGTCATTTTTATCATCATATATTTTTTATCCATAACATCCAATAAAAAATCATCTCATATTATTAACTAGGTTGGATCTCATAAACTGCACGTCATGTAAATTATGTACGGTGTGTATTTGATTAAATATTAGTAGGATTTTGATTTTTAAATCCAAATTATGTTTAATTTATATAACATTGTGTAACTTTTTCACAATATGTAAAGACATAACGGGTTTGTACATATATTTGTAGGCATATTTTAAATGAAAAATACACATCGTGTATGTTATACACAACATGTAAAGGCTAATTTTTTAACAATTAAAAAATTATTAATTTGAGTCTAAAATTCATAATTGCAATTAAAAAACCAAAATCTAGTGTAATATCGAATGAAACAAGAATAACCTTAAATATATTCTTCCAAATGTGTGTGTGTGTCTATATATATTATGAAATCCCCCACCCACATGAACAATTTTTTTCCTCCAGAAAAAATCATCTAAATACGGATTCCAAATGAAACAATTTTTATGACAATAAAAATTCATTACAACCAGAAAAATAAAACTAAGTGTATGTTGAACAAGTTATTCCCCTAGAACCAATCCAAAAGAGAAATTCAGTCATCCAACATAGTTCAGATCATTATTTATATTATTTATTCCTTTTATTATAATTTCATAACTATTCCATAAACACTATTCCTATTTTCAATTTACCTCACAATACATTTTATCACACCACTTATGGTAGAATAAAAATAGATTTGTGCACATAATCTAAATGCATGTTCCAAACCATAGTCATTCAATGGTTTTATAATATCCACTTCATAAAAATGGATACAAAATTAAATCATGAGGGATTCAATAATATGGTTAGAAAATATCTAAGACTGATGTTAGGTGGGTAGAAAATAAATGCCATGCTTAAAAGGAGGGAATGATATAAAGTTTAATACCTGAAAATCAGGAATAATGAAACTATTTAACTCCTCCTAGATAAAATGATTCCATGCTCTAACAACTCAATGTGTGTCTATGTTTATATCATATAAGCATGAATAATGTACCATTGTACTTTTTTTCATTAATTTATTTTTCGATAATCATGCTACTCAAAATCTCACGTCCTTCCCCTAAACCCATATGACCCATCATATGATTCATTAGTCTTGTAAGGGATATTTTTTACCTTCCTAATACACAATAAATAGTTTAATTTAATTTTATTTCTGTACTATTACATTTATTTTTTCAAAGGAACAAGTCCTGGTTAGCATGTTTTAAATTTAATCATGAACCACATCACATTAATCTAGTAAAATTTTCATTTTAAATCTCCTTAGAAAAAATTTCCTATGTATCGCTAAGATGACCCCCCAGTTTTTCGAAAGATCACCAAGCATAGTACAAATGGTAGGGTTGAATTGTACAACAATCTTGAAACAGATCCATCCTAAGAAGTTTTTTCATGGATACTGTGAGATAATAAAGGAATGATTGATCGGTGGGTCTAAAGAAAAACTTTCTTACAATGACTTCCACAATCTGTTTAGAGGTTCATTTGTTCAATCATATCCACAATAAGATCTAAATTTGTGTTCTGAGAGGTTAATATGTCCTCTTTATCTTTCTAGAAGTATTCATTGAAAATAATATGATAGTATATGTCTATAATCCTCTATGGAATGGTAGTACACAAAAAATGGAAATCACTCTTGGTATAAAATCCAACAATGATTAATCCAAATAAATTGCAAGAATCTTGACTCTGAATTAAATTTCTCAACTCATCAATCATGATAAAAAATAATTAACAAGATTAATATTTTTCCACAATCTACAACATAAATTTTCCTATTATTTACATTTTTCAAGAAGTTTTAATGTTTAAAGCATGGTTTCCATTAGAAATTTCCCTTATACTAGTGAAAATAAACAATAAACCAATTTTATAAGCAATAATTATAATGAAAATCTCCCCCACACTTAATGTATTACAGTTTCTATATAGTTCTAAAATGATTTATGGGAGGGAATTCAATTTAAGCATAGATAAAATTGAACTGAAAATTTTGGTATTGAAAATATGGAATCAAGTGCTTCCTGGAGTTAATGTCATTCCATGGTAATAAAATTGGATGTAGAATTGAATTTTTGTTACCAATAAAAATTTTATTGAAAAAATTACCTGAAATTTATAAATTATTACTCTAAAATGTATAAATAAAATGGATGTTGAAACATAGTAGGTGAAAATTGTTGAAAGTAAGATAGAACAACATTTATAAATTAAAAAGTGTCATTATAGTGATGTTAGACAATACTAAGAAACAAAAAAATCTAGTAAAAGGGGAAAAATCCGAGAAAACACGAATGAAATAAGATATAAAAAATATGGGTTTCCACCCATAAAGTTCTAGCAATGAAATAAACATTCAAATGGATGAAAAAATGTATTATTTTGTATTTTCCATCAACTCAGAGGTCCTCATCCTTCTAAAGTAACTGTTGGTTATGTCATTGATCATGAATCTCATATGGTAGGAAGTAAATCCATGAACATCATAGAGGGGACCCATGTTGAGAACATATCTCACGTTTTAGCTCTTTAACCTATCTATGTAGGTCTATGACCTGATGATATATCACTATTGTTATAGCAGAAGATGGACTTAAAGACTCATTAGTGAACACATCATAACCGATGATGTTAAACATGGGAAAAGTAATGCAGCAGTAAAATGTAAATAATCCAGAAAGCAGTGAAGTCAAAAATAATATATCATCCACATATAAGAAATGAGAAAACATGGATAATAGAAAAAAAGTATTAAAAATGGACAACCAAATAGATTATAAAAGGGAAGAGAACTGGGACATTACTAGATTGTAATGAAATTTTTGTTGAAATTATTATCATGAGTACCCTCTTAAATAGTGGGTTCCTGCAGCTATCCCTCCTTATCAATGTCACCAATGGTGTAAGGGGATAGAGGATCAATCTCTATTGTGGGTTCTAGGGTGCAGTAAGATGGCGTAGAAAAAGATGGTGCATGAATGGTGTTGATAGATATTGAGTCCATGTGTCTCGTAGCCAGATCGATTAGAGCTTCCTCATATGGAGATGGAATGAAGGGGCCCTTACCGATTCTGACATACACTGAAACATTCTCTTAATATTCTATAGGGTTGGTAAGATTGTGGAAAATTTCCATCAAGGTTAGATGTGGTGTGTTAATGGATTAATATGTGGTGAAAATCGGTTGGTGTGGGTGGGAAGATTAAAAAACTAGTACAGGGAGATGCGGAAGTAATAAAGTTTGGTGTATGGAATGTGGAGAAAGTGATAGAGATGTCATTGGTTCTCTAGGATGTCCAAGAAAATGAAAATATGTCTATGAGAATTTTTGGATGGGGTGAAGATGTAGAAAGTGTGTAGTGGAGGTTGTAAAATTAGAGTAAGGGTTTGTGTTTGTGGGTAGTTTGGTATAGGTAATAGGGGTAATGGTTGTGGTGGAGGTGGTGGAAGTAGTTGGAGAAGAGACATGGGCATGGGAGGCTAGGTGAGTAGAATAATTAGGTGTTTCTCCATTATAATCCACAACATATATTGGTTCCCATCATTAGATGATCTCATTTTTCATTAGAATCCCTATCTTGGGAAGAAAAGTTATGTTGATACTCTCCATTGGTCTAGAAGAGTTGTGAGGCCAAGAGACATCAAGGGCACCAATATTCCTTTCCATATGGGTATTGAAAGAGCCCCCCATCATCATACCTCATGTACACCAAACCTGGGACCATTAGAAGATTACAAAATACATATCCATGTTAACAACTATTCCAATCATGTGTGTGGAAATAATGATGATGTCAATTATCCCCACACTCTATTGATCTTCACCTTCAGCCATCTTGGCATAATATAGGGCCTGGTGGAGGATTTGAAGGGAAACACCACTAAGATGGGTGTTCTTAATCTTGTGAGTATCATAATGGATATATGGGAATTTGGATATCTTCTGAAAAACCAATGTAACACCATCCATGATCGTCTCAAGATGTAACATTATGATTTCTGGTGAGGTGATGAATTTGGCAGAGTACATGCTGAGGTTGGTAGAAAAGTCTCAATGGGTGAGCTACAAAGTCCTACCTCTAAGGCTAAATCCAAAAGAGTCATCGGAAAAGTCAAAGGTGTCCTATAGCTCATGTATGATCTCCTAGAATGTATTCTCATGTACATCAGTGATGGGAGGGTTGTACTTTCAGTCGATGGGATCAATGAAATCATTTTAGGTCTATATTCTCATGAACACTATGAAGTATAATGTCTTTTGTGTCCTCGTGAGATTTCCATAGAGATGGACCAACCCATCCTAGTGCTCTTGTGCCAAGAAGTGATGGCTGGGATGAAGTCAAGGGTTGGAAGTATCCTATGACCCACTAGATTCTGAATTAGAGTTTGAAATTGTTGAATTGGAGGTTTAAGAATTGGTGGAAGATGTGGTGGAAGGATCTATAGAGGGCGGTGTAAGAGCAGCCTTCCACCACATTGGTGGAAGAGTTATCTAATCATTCATGGGTTTGAGTTTAGTAGAAGTGGTATGGATTGTTTTGGTGTTCACCATGGAAGAGGTATAAGAATGAGTAGGGGAAGGTGAGGAATGAAAAGAGAGAGGAGGTTGGGGGAATTTGTATAGTCAATGACAAGGTCTGATGGTGAGAAGTGGTTTAGAAGAGGGGGTCATGTATGGGAGAGGATAAGGGAGGAGGGGAAGTGGTTGTGAACCAAGGGTTCATATAATTTTATAGTTTTCCAAAAATTTACATGTCGTGTATTAGATTCAAAATGTGTAATGCTTTTATTTTTTATATTTTCTCATCTAGTTCATTTATAAACTATTTAAAAGGTACATGACATGAATTTTTAATAATTCACACCATTTTAGGGCATGAACATTTAATAAGCCTCTATCTATACCAAACCTTATTAATGAAAAAAATAACCTATTGGTCATATCCTTGATTGCCTCCTAGAAAATGATTCATTTAACAACGAGATCTAGACTCTTGGGGGTTTGATGAATGAGAGTATAAATGGTGGTATAGTTTTCCATGTCAATGGTATAATATAATTTACTTTGAAATGATCACTACATTCATCTTCTTTAATGTATAGGATATCATTATCATCCTCGATATTCATAAGTAAGAAACATGGCTTGACACCCTTATGAATCAATGATTTTTTAGAGTCCTACACTAAATCGAAGAAATTATGTTCATATATATCTCTAAATATCATTCACCAATTATTTACCTCTATCAAATCCTTCATAGTGGCTAAAAATGAACATCCTATAATAATTTGAATTTTTCCTTCTTATTTCATCTCTTTGATGAATAAATATATAGGATAGATATATATTCCATATTTTACAAAGATATCTTCAATAATTTTTGAAGGATACGTTGATCCTTGGTCAGACATTTGATTGAAACTCTTTTTGGTTTTAAATCATCAAGCCCCCGCATTATGAATACACTCATAGGATTGATACCAGTGCTTGTGCCCAGATATCATAATGTTCATCAAAAGTTTGATTCCCCTATTATTCATGGAATTGATAAGTTTCCAAAGTCTCTCATCATTGGGGGAAGCTTATGCTAAATGATTGTAGATAATTATTTTTTAAATAAATGACTCCCAATTCTTGCATTTTTCTTTTATTAGAAAGAAACTAATTTATGAATTTGGGGAATGTAGTAATCTGAATAATGGCTTCATCAAAGGGGATGTTGATATGTAATTTCTTTGAAACCACTAATAATTTCTTTTACTACCTCTAAATATTTTATTACCTCAATATTTATGGAATGGTTAGAAGGCGTTTATATGTTGGTGATCCAATATATACTTATTCATTTCAATTTTTTATTATAGTTTTTCTAATAGGTCATTATTTTAGATTTTCTTCTTTACTATAATCCTTTTTTCAATCATTATCACCATCAATGATGACTATGATATATTTTTTTGGTTTCAACAACTTTTATCCCTCCTATTTTCATCTTATTTGGAAAAAATAGCAATTTCTCACTCATATGAAAAACTACCTTTTTCTCTTTTCATTGGTGTTTCTTAGTGTTATCGGGCAATGTTCCTAGTAGTTATTCAGATATGGTCTTTGAGATTAGGCCCATTTGGTGCTCAAGTTTTTATAGGTAAGAACTTTTGGTTTTCATATCTACCTCAGTGTTAGTCATTCTATTTTGTAATTTTTTAAAATATCAAATGAGTATGTTTTCAATATTAGTCTGAAATGGTGTCCGTTGTTGGGGAGGTATCTATGGAGTTGGTTGGAATTGATAACAAGCCCTATGGGATAGATTTTATGAGGTTATAATAGTTTTGTTTGAGGATTTGGAACATGATATGGGTACCCATGTGGTTCTTAATTCTTTTTTGGTGCTTGAACACTCCTTTATTAGTAATTTCCTTAGTTGGTTTTCTATTGTGACTACTGAGCTAGTCTCTATTGGTTGAATTCATGTTGTTTTCATGGATATGGATATTGGAATATTTATGCTTTTTGATTGTAATTTATGTAATTTCAATCGTGGGATTGTGGTTTTTCTATTCCTACCCTACAGTCTTAGTATGGGTTCGTACCTCTACACATTTCACATGTTTTAATATACATCACAGGAGTATGATGGGTTGTGTGTGGATAAGGTAATTGGGATGGACCTAAATTATTTATAAAATCCATTACTTGTGTTGTGAAGTGGGTACTCTCCTCCACTTATTATATTCCATGCCAAAGAAGGCCTATATTTCTCTTAAATTGACTGGAATTATGAGAGACCTTATCAATAATGGCTTATCCATATATGGGCATCTTAATCATGATCTATAAGAGCATCCAAAACGTTTTTTAAAGGATTTAAGAGTCCCTAATAAATCATTTGAAGATGATGCAACACATGAAGTCCATGATGTGGGAACATTATGGTGTGGAAATTAAGTTGGTCCCAAGCATTCTAGGCTGACTCTTATTCTATATGGGAAATGTTTTGGATATCATTTTGGAGATTCCAAGCCTATTTCATAGGGAATTACTTGTCTAAAAACATTTTGGCTATATCCTCTCAAGTCATGATCAACTTGGGAGCTCATATTTTGTGTCAACTGATTTCTTGGTCATTCAATGAGAATATAAGTACTCATAATATTATTATATCTTCTGACACACATAGGTTGGGAAAGGTGTCACAAAAATCTAGAAAGATAGAAATGTGACCATGGTGGTCTTCAAAGTGGAACAACTAAATTAACCCATGTTATAGGTCATGTGGATTATTCCATGGTTTATTTCAAAGGTGTGTTCCTAAATAGGGGGATCAAATGATGGGAACAACACAAATTATTTATATAAAGATGTAATTCATAATGGAACACTACATTAGTAAGGGTTTCTATCCTAAATTGATAGGTGAATCATATTTCATATTTTACTGGTTGGGCAGTGCATGATTTCAATAACCGTCCACTAGGAAGTGTAGAGTTATAGTTAAATACCAATTAATAACATGATCAAATATATGTTCTTCTTGAGTGTAATGGATCCTTGAGTGAGTCAATGGACCCCGATGCTTGAACTTGATAAGAAAAAATGGACACAGGTTCTTTTCCATGATTGAATGAATTGTAACATAAATGGGTAAGAAAAATTTAGAATGGGGAAAGGAGTGAGGTAATCTATGCATCAATATGAATGCTACTATGCCTAGGGAACAATTATCCCCACAATATTTCCAAAATTTGATTCACCCACATATAGCGTTTAATATGATTTGGCATTTATCAAATTATAAATTTATATTCCCAAAATACAGTTACTACAAAGTCATAGTAAATTGTTATTGCAATGTTGAACCCATAAGGATAAGTGGATGATAATAAACCATTCAAACAAAACCCTTTGAAAGGATTCATCATGTTCACACATCAAGATTGGGTTTTTTGTAATTTTTTAGTTTTTATTTAAATTTAAATAAAAAATAATGGATTCTGACCAATTTTCAGGATATAATAAAAACTATAATCAAAAATCAATATTCTAATAGTCCTATGACATTCATTGTGAAGTGATTAAAGGGTAACTAATTAGATTGGTAAGAATAATTATAACTACATATCATTTAACTATACCTTTTTCTGAGTATAAATAAGAACCTAAAATCTTTATCCAAAGCTTCTTGGTAGAAAAGGTCATAGGATAATGGTCATAGCCTTCTCAACTACAATAAGTCTACATTCATTCAATTACCCCACCCATTTTTTGGGATGTTCAAGAGAATGTGATGAAAAGTTATTTTAAACCAAATTACAAGATATAAGATTAACAAGATTAACTTTATGGATTCATTATTCTTAGAAAAACCCCCATTATAAACACAAAACTCTACGAGGATCAACCATGCATGATGGAACTCTGACCACCATGTAATGTTGTATTAGTGATTATCCCGGACTTATACCCATAACATTTTTTATGTTTCATCCATATTCTTATGTTTTCATGATCTTCTTATACCATGTTATTTATTTTATTATTCCATTTTATTATTCACGAGTCCTCTCTTTTATGATCTAATGATATGATCATGGACTCATATGGTATTCCAAATTTTCAGACATATTATTTTACTTGGATTTATAGATCACTCATTTCATATATGTATTTCCCATGTTATTACATATAGATCTAGGATATCAATGTGATTTAGTGTCTCAATATAGAGATTAAAATAATAATGTGGTGTTTTAGTCTCATTGATGTATTTTATACCAATTATTCTAAAGACACTAGGCCACAAAATCAATGTGTTGTGTAATTTGGTTGTTTTTTTAATAATCATGTAATAATATCTGTAAATGTAATTGTTAACTATACTTGGTATCAGATAAAAATATAGTTAATTTTTTTAATTAGGACCGAAATGCTTTAGTGATAACCCTAGTGATATGTCTATTTATAGGATAATATACTATAATTTAAGTGATGTATAAAGTGAGTGGTTTTCAAGAAATTATATCCATGTCTGGAAACTATAAGTGAAAGTGGATATATCATGGTTGTAGAAAGTGTTAATAGCCCCAAAAATGGAATAATGTTTATTAACATGATTTTCACTATGTGTAAGAAAATGTTGACTTTCTTTACACCATGTTTTACACTCCAAAGAGATTTTCTTCAGACAATACACAAAGTCTTTATGAACCTTTACAAGAGATTTTAATAGATTTTTAGGATGGAAAAATTAATATTGAAATTAACATGGAAAACATAGATTGAAACCTATAAAATCACAAATTTGGATTTATAATTCATCAATAAGTGAGTACTTTTATGTTCATATTTTAACTTTTTATATAATTTCGAGTTTGTGTATTCTCATCCATTTTTTGAATTTTAGAAAATTGTGGGACATGGGAGGAACCATGAAGGAAAAAATGTGATAGGAAATGTGATGATTTCCTGAAATATTTTCCTAACATTACGGGAGTATAATATGGGAACATTGTTGATATATTGATTCTAATGACTTATTCTATGAATAATAACTTGAATCATATGGAATTACCACATTTTCTAAAGAAAGACTAAGTTGTTGTTGATTCCATTATTTGACAAAGACCTCATAAATTTTAAAGAAATTTTGATCCTCTAATCATGGAATAATATATTAACTACATTGGAAGATATAGTCTATGATAAAATGCATGGAAGAAATATAAATTCATGTCATCTATCTATAGTGTTGAAGTGGAAGCTATTCATTGGTAGAAATTGATGGAGAATGTGAGTTCCAAATGAAAAATTGAATCAATTAATTTACAGGGAATCAAGAAAATATTTGTTAATGGTGTCTCATATGGCCCTATACAGAACCAGGTGGCTGGATTTGTTGAGGTAAACAAGATGAATTCTGGCCATCTTATAGTGGTCCCTACAAAAATATTGGGCAACCACATGACTATTGATCCAAGACAAAAGGTCACAACATCAATGGTTACTCCAACAGGGAGTGAATCTACTCCTACTACAACTCCCGAGAGCCATATGCTAGTCTCTAATCAATAATAGGGTGGTGTAAACTTAGAGATAATAATAAAATTTTCTGGATAATCCCTTAGGAACATTGCAGGTACAACTCTTCCAAAGCCTACTACAAAAAAGTTCCAAACCAAGGTAAATAATTCAAGTGTTTTTTCAAGGACACTGGGCTCACAAAATGATACCATTATTACTGAGTCTATATGTTCTTCTATAAAAAATCCTAAATTACTTTTTATGCCTCCAAAGTATAGTCTAATATATACACCTTTGGATGATAAAACATCTAAAATAAAACAAATATCTTATAATATAGTTACTTCTAATATATATTTGGTTTCCTCTATGAGTAAATAAGGAATAAAAACTAGCCCACCCTCTTCTCAAGATATCAGATGATCAGGAAGGAATAAGGGCTTGGGTTGTTCAAAAAAATTGAGTGCTAACTCCAAACGTGGGTTCCAATGAATTGTGTTTTGTGAATTGCTAGGGTATTTCTAACCTTGAAACATATATTGTTCTTAAATTATTTATTTTAACTCACATGGAATAAAATTTTTCTATTAATGAGCATAAAATTAATTTTTATTTGAAATGATTTAATATTTTTTCTTATAGTTATACATTCCTTGATGCTTTAAAATATTGTCCTACTACTGTATCCCTTTGGATTTTTAATCACTCATCTTTGTATTATGTCAATGCTTTTAATGTTTCTGATCTGATGTTTACATGTGATTTTTACTTTGATGGTTTACACTCTTTTTTACTATAATATATAAAAATATTTGATATCTATATAGAAGAACTCTTTAGTAGGATCTTAATATTCTATCAAACATTAACAATGAACCCTAGTTTGTGATAGGGGATTTTAATGAAATTCTTAACACTGATGAAACAATTGGCCCACCCCGTTCTCCAATCTCCTCAAGAAAATTCTAATATTCAGTTGATGATTGTAATCATATCGAAATCAATCTCACTACTGTTAAGTTCACTTAGTATAGAAGACACAACAATAGTGTAGTGGCTAGAAAAATTTATAGGTCCTTCACTAATATTCTTTCTCTTGATAAATGGGAATTCATATCAAGTATTATACAGCCTAATATCAACTCGGATCATCATCCCATTCTAGTCAGTTTTTTCACCATGAGTTTTAAACCCACTCTTCCTTTCATATTTAATAATACTAGGACTGCAGATCCCAAATGAACTAAAATTATAAAAAACTTTTGGTAAGGAATGTGGAATCCAAATGATGCCTTTCATTGCATCACATTGTTAAAACAGCTTAAATAATTCCTAAAGGGTTGGTGTAATTCCAAATCTAAACGAATTGATTAGGACATGTCCTCCCTAGAAATTGTACTTACTCAAATTAAAAAATGAAATACATGACCTGACTTCACTCTTGATCCTCAACTAGAAATGAATACCTCTCTGAAACTCAACTACTATTTTATTATTTAAGATAACATGTTTATGAAAATATACAAAACTAAATGTATTTTCGATGGAGATAGAAATACAATGTTCTAAAATTCTCTATAGTGAATTAGAAAAGTCTGTAGACCTTTATATTTTCTCAGAGATGATGAATCCCTCGTTGACACTGAGGAAGATATTTCTAATCTTCTTTTACATTGTTTTAATTATTTTATTGATGGTACAGCTGTTAGCAATGATATCCTCCCAAAAATCATTCAAAATATTGTGACTGGTGAATACAACGACTATCTTTTAAGCATCCCCCATGATCATAAAATCAAATACATGGTCTTTTGACATAATCCATATCGTTCCCTAGGTCCTGATGGTTTTAAAAATAGTTTTTCCCCAAATTATTTGGAGATCATTCATTTAGATGTTTGCAAACTTGTCAAATCTTTCTTATCCAATGGTATTCATCTGTATATCTTAAATGCCCAATTACATTATCTTAATTCTAAAGTGGAAAACACTTTTGAGATTCATCTTTTTCTTCCAATTACGTTTATTAATAACATTTACCAAATTATCTCTAAACTCCTTGCTAATAGACATACTTCCATTTGCAATACAATTGATTCTTGGATTAAATTTTGTTTTATCAAAGGTATGTCTATTCAGGATTGCATATGTCTTAACTTGGAATTCCCTAACATCTTAATCAAAGTCACTAGAGGAAGTAGTGTTTCCATTAAACCTGACATTATGAAATCTTTTGACATCATGGATTTGAATTTAATTTTTCAAGGTTCTCAAAAGCATTGGTTTTAATGACTATTTTACTGGTATGATGACCCCTTTATTCAATTCGGCCTCTATCTCTATTCTTGTCAATGGTGTCTCTAAAGGAATTTTTAAATGAACCCAAGGAGTTATTAAAGAAGATCCTCTTTCTTCCATTATCGTTTCCATGGTGAAAGATTACATAAGCATATTTCTCACTCTACTTGTGGATCAAAAAAAGATTAAACCCATCTAGGCTTATAGAATGTTAAATGTTCCCAAGCATCTTTTATATGCTAATGAAATCCTCATGTTCTTAGAAGGTGATAAATGGAATATCCAAAATCATTAAAATTCCTTGTATCATTATGAAGAAATCTCTGGTCAATCTATAAGCTGGGGAAAATCCTTTTTGTTATTAGTAATTCTTTTCCTCTATAACAAAAATAGTATTATCATTAATTACATAGGTATCAAGGAAGGATCATTCCCCTTCACATATCATGGTGTTCTTATATTTTGGGGAAGGATGAAATCTTGTTGTATCTACATCATTGTTGATCAAATAACCAATCAACATTCTTCATGGTAAGGTAAATCCCTATCTATGGTAGGATGAGTTTTTCATGTGAAATCTAAAATATTTTTTAAAATGGTCTACCTGATGATGGTGTACAAATTTCCAGTAGGTATCCTTAATAAAAATAAATTGTTCATTTAAACATTTGTTCAGAACAAAAGAAAACTTGAAAGAAAGCTCGAGACCATCCCCTGGGGTACATATTGTAAAACTTTAGAAAATGGTGGTCTTGGAATCAAAAATCTTAAACTCTTTAATGATTCTCTCCAAGAAAGGATGACCTAGAGGATACTTCATAATAGTTATGATTCCAATATTTCCCTCAATAAAGGATTCATTACTAAACATAAGAAATTAAAATTTGAACTACATCACTTCTTTTATCTGGCCATCCATTAGGAATTATTTCACCAACATTATTAATAACACTAGATGGATGGTTAGTACTAATTCCACCATGATTTTTTTGTATTGAAAACTGGACTGGTTATCTGTTAATCTCTATACTGCCACACATTTATCTTTCTAATAATACCGTCCCCACCATAAGTTATGTTTTTAATTCTCACACCAGAATCCTTCTTGATAATATAAATCTTGTTATTGACAACTACCCCTTATCCCAATCTGAGGATTTTCTAATTTGGCAACCTTCATATAATAGAGATCTCAATTCGAATTCTTTTTTTAAATTACAATGTAATTAGCTCTAATTATAGCTTATGTTGGTTGAAATATTTTATCAAACCTTGTATTAATCCATTGATACTTACCCTTGTTTGGTTTATTTCTCATTATATGGTCCCCACTGGTATTTTTATGTATTATTTTGGGATCCAAAATTGTTCTAAATGTAAAATGTGCAACCTATATTACGAATATAGAAATCACCCATTTCTGTCTTGTGCAATTTCTTCAGCTCTATAGAACTACATTCTTGATATTTTTGGTTGCATATAGTAAGTTCATGATTCTATTAGATCACAATTGTAGTGTTGTGTGGATTTTCAATCATCTCAATATATCAATAATCTTTTCTTGCCTACTATTTCTGAGCTCCTCCATGTGATCTCGTATGATATAAATAATATTTTTCATAATAATTTCTCATTTAGTCTTAATGAAGATATGACATGGATTCTCATTTAAATTTGTGATGCTTCTTCAATTCAAAAAGCATATTGTAACTACACTATTGGTTATTTTGAGATCCTTCACTAACTCAATATAAGTAGTTTTATAGACTGTATAGACACACCATTGAGGTATTCTGGAAGGCCTCACTTTCAGGATAAATCATGGTGACCGTCGATGGTCCCCTTAAAGGAAACCCGGGTCCTGTAGGATGTGGTGCTATTTTCATGGACCATCTTGTAAGGTTCCACATATGATTCTCTGGAATGTGTGGTATGACCTCAACACTTGAAGTGGAAATGATATGTGTGATTCATTTCATTGTCTTTTCCAAACAAAAGAGTTGGAATAATGTTTATATTTATAGTGATTAAAAAACTATTTTCCAAGGTATTTGGAAAGGGGTGGTGCACCTTGTATGGCCACTTACCTCTTGTTGGATGAATTATCTTTCTTTACTAATGGAAAAAATGTACATTTCCACTCATGGATTTTGTGAAGCGAACATGATTACTGATCATCTTGCTAAAAATGGAGGAAACCTGGGCATTACTAGACTGGATTATTTACTTGGTGATTTGGTCCCTTTATATGAAAAATAATTTACTAAGATTCCATCATTCAAACTCAAGTAATCTATCTTTTCATTATAAAATAATTTTTTCCATGGTCTTTGACTGAGTGACCACCTTTCAAAAAAAACAAAATATTTATGAACAAATATTTCCCCCAAAATATATACCTTAAAATAGATAGAGAGTTCTTTATATTGGAGAAAATTAAATATTTTTCTATTAGGGTATATGTGGAAAACATCAGAATTCTTTCAAAATATTACTCTGAAATTTTCATTAGTACAAAAAGTAAGGTGAATAAGTTAGTTAGTGGGTTAAAGATTATTTTATAAAAATCTTTAGAGATTTGATACTTTGATATCTTGGAGGATATTTTCTTTTGTTACCTTAATGTTGAGATTGAGATCAATGACTCTTTTTGGTCTTGGGAGGTTGAAGATAAAAATCATAAAATGGAGTTTAATTTCCTTGAATCTAAGGATAGATATCATAGTGGAATTAATGTACTACTTCTCACATGTCAAAAGTGTGGGATTTAGAATCCCTAAAACTATATAAAGGGAAATGAGAGATTATTTATGTGTATAAAATAGGGGAACCATGTCAATTAATGATGAAGGTATATGAATAATCCCACTAATGTTATAGAGGAAAAAATGGTTCTAATCAATACTCATTTTGTTGTGAAATGTTTCAACTAACAACAACAAAAACCTTACTAGAAACAGTGACCTAAGACAATGGGTTTTCTAGATAATAGACAATAACAACTACAATGAATGTAGATAAAGGAAGGGAATAGGAAACCACTACTAAATAGTTGAATCCTGAAAACTAAGTGGTGATAGGTATTTAAGTAATTAATTCAATATTAGTGGACATTATTTTTTATTCTAGATCTAGAATCACTTCTTATCTTTAATTTTTAGCATGACTATTTAATGGCCACATCAAAGTTGGTGGCTGAGTTATCTGTGAGAAGACAAAATGGACCTATTATTTTATCATAATTATATATCACCTCCTCGTTAAATGTCTATAAAAAAATTCCAAAAAAAAATATTTTCCTACAATATTTAGTGATGTTTTATGTTATATTCGGCAAGGAGTTTATGTCCATATAAAAGGAGAAAATAAACTATTTGAAGAGGGAGATCATTCGTTACATATTGATTCATCCTCTGATTTTGTACTAGTGCAAGGAGGAGGATGCATCCCCTTTTCTATCTTTATATTTAGTGTGGATATTATTTATTCTTGAGAAATAATATCTAGATCAAATGATTTAGATGAAATAGATAATGATGATTGAAAAGAAACTTATTATGAGGAATTGTATTGATGAATTCACTAAAATGATCTATGTCCTTCCTCCTAATCAAGATGTTGTGTTCCCAATAAAATTTATTCTTGGATATCTACCAATATTATAGAATCCATATAGAATGTCCACCATTGAGTTAGAAGAACTAAAGAAGCTGTTACAAGAGAATCGAAAAAAGTGGTATATATTACTGAGTGCTTAAATGTGGGGTGTAACAGTTTTCTTCATCAAGAAGAATGATGGGCCAATAAATGTATTCATTGATTATTGTGAACTCAAAATTAATAATAATAATGTTATTCTCTATAATGTAAAGATGAATTATTCAGTATACTATTTAGGGATCCATATTTCTATATGGTCGGCCTTCACTATGGATATCAACAATTATAGGTGTAGAAGGTAGATATTACCAAGTATTCCATTCATACAAGGTTTGTAAACTATGAGTTCATGGTGATTCCCATCAGACTCACTAAAGATCCATCAATATTTGTGAACATAATGAATATATTCCTTATAGATTTCCTTGAATAATGTGGGGTTTTCTTTATAGAAAATATTCTGATATACTCCAAAAGCAAGAAGGTGGATGGAGAGACTTAGAATATAGTGATAAAGAATATAAATTGAAGAATATTTTTAAAAATTATAGTAAATATGATCCCTAATTATGTTATCACTAATAAATAAATATTTATAAAAATTTATAATATAATGTAAATTTAGGAGTGTCCGAGAAAAACATCAACAAATAATATATGTTGTTTAATCGGACTCTCTATATATTACAAATGAATTTTGAGAAGCTTCTCGTGATTTTCAAACCAATTATCTGAGCTCACTAAGAGGGGTGTAATGTTTTTCTAGGATAATGAATGTGAAGATATCATTACAGAATTAAAAATAGTCTTATCATTACACCAATCCTCACATTTCCCTTAACTGAGAATCTTTTAATGGGATATGGTTATGCTTCAAATAAAATATTACGTTGGGTATTAATGAAAAATTTGAAGGTGAGGGGTTATGCATCAATGATTTTGAATGTTCTAGTCAAAAACTACCAAAAAATGATCTTTATATGTCTATAGTAATCCAATAATGGATAGTCTAGTTGAATTATCACTATAGGGAGAAGTGTGAGATATAAATTGATCATAAGAGCCGAAAATATATATTGACATCGAAGGAGCTAAATATGTGTCAGAGAAACATCATTACAGATAATCAAGGACTATGAATATTCGATCCAAAAACATCATGGGAAAGAGAAAAAGTGGAGGATTCTTTCTATATAAAGGACTTTTTGACCAAATAATTGATGGGAATATAGAACGAGCCAATTTTATTATACTTGAGAATCATAAGAAAGGGGATCATAAGGGAAAGAAACCATCATTTATTTCCGAAATTATTGTCCAACCATCCATTTTGGATAATATAAAGGGTGCTAAAAAATATAATTGTGAAATATTAATGAATTTAAAATCTATAAGAAAAGAAAAAAACCATAGTGTTTGAAATTGTTGGAGAAGAATTTGTATGATTTGGTTCATGACTATATGTACCATAAAATATTGAGATAATGATGGGGTTTTTGAATGATGATCATAGATCAACCTTCTACTTCTTTCCAATGAGTGAACAGATATATTGAGACTTCTGAGAGAACTATTGGTGGAAAAATATGAAGAATGAGAACATAAAATATACATCAATGGTTCAGTTATGATTGACCCTGAATGATGACAGTAAAATGTTCTCTTGGATGATTCTTCTGTAACCCATACCAACATAAAAATGGGAAAACATAACCATGTTATTTTTCATTTCTCTTTTGAATACATCAAAATTAAATTATGTCACATGTCTTTTGGTGGATCATCTTACAATTTTATATCACCTCATAAAATTCATAAGGAATTCTCATACGATCAACATGCAAGGATATACATCAATAAAGTAGTGATGTTGTATGGAAAATGCTGTTGACTATATATGACCAGAATCTTATATTTACCTCTATGGTAGGTAAAAGTCATCAAAATGTTCTAAAAAATATATTGATCTTAAATATGCCTTTTTACCACCAAACAAATGTCTAATATGATCTGTTATATATATTATGGGAAACATGTTGAGATAATTCTTGATGTTCTTCAAAAGAGGATGGGATAAATATATTCCAGTAATAGAGTTGTCAAACAATAATATTTTCCAATCAAGTATCCAAATGTCATTATATTAATCACTTTGTTGTATAAAATTTAGAACACTTTGATTATAGGTTGATGATAGGGAACTCAAACTACTGGGCCACGAAATGGTCAAGGAAATGGGAGAAAATGTTATGACCATTACATAATACAATAGGGATACTAAAGTTTGATGAAAGAGATATGAAAAAAATAATTGACGAGGCTTAGAGTTTGAGAAAGTATTTTATTTATTCCCATACATATCTTCATGGAAGATAGTTTTGATATTTCGAAAGAAGAAATTGATAAGTCCCACATACATTGACACCTTTGAGATTTTTTATCTCATCATAGATATAGTTTTTTGACTAAAACTACAACCAGCGTTACCTCAATTACCTGAAATATTCCACACATATATATATATATTGAAGAAGTACATACCATATCCATTATATATACTAAATTCAAGGGTGGTAAAACTAGAAAATTATCTCTCTTATCAGTAGTATCAAATGAATATCAACGATCGTATAGACAATGTTATAAAAAAAATAAAACTCACCTAATCTAACTACTATAGTTGAACCATAAATATGGGGAGGTGACATGGTAACCCAAGGATTTAATTAGGTAGAAGTACCCTCAAATATTTATATTTTATTATATAAAATTAAATATTGAGGGAATTTTTCTTTAGAGGAAAGAATGTTATAAACTAGAATTTTGTCAAATTAAGTTCCCATTAGAATATATATGTGTGACATATTAAATTATATAGTATAATTCAGTTGTACCAAAATGATGAAACAAACCACATTTTATTAAATTACTTCAATCATTACAATTATACAACAAAATCGACCAAACAAATGTAATTATTATAATGGTATAATTTGAAAATAAGAAAATTTTAATAGGAAAATTTGGATATCCTCAATTCCTCGAAATAATCGTACTGATGAACAACATTGTAAAGATGAAGAAAAATGTTAGTAGTTTTATATGGATTTTCAAATTAAGTAAAAAATAACTTTAAAATCGAACAAAATTTAAGATTTTTAAATTAAATATGGTTTCAATATAGGATATAGAGAACCCATATTATCATTAAAAATATGGATTTTGGAATAGTAATCTAACAGATGGAGTAGTAATCTTTCCCTTAGGAATAGTAACATGACCATTAGAATAGAAACATAAACCATGTTAATGCAAAATAATATGTAGGCATCCTATAAAATTAAAATGTGATATATTTTTATCATTATACAAGTGAAAAACATTTCGAAAATCAAAATCACTATCTTTTCATTTTAAAAATTCAAGTGTTTTATTTTAATTTTTATATCAATTATTATTTTTGAAAATATTTTTTTTCTCCTAAAATAAGTTTTAAAATTAGTATTATATTTTATATAAATGATAATATAATATTATGAGGCCTAAATAAACTTTTTAAAGGGTAGAAAAAATAATCATAATTTTAAAATTTTAATTTCACATGTAAATATGGATTTTATTTAAATATTCTACTTTTCATATTTAAAAAAAATATTTTAATAAAATGGATATAAAATTTTAAATATTAAAAAATTAAAATGGTTTTAGTGATATTTTAAAATTGTTCTTTTTTTATAAATACTAAAATACAGTTACATATGATATTTAGAATTATAAACTAAATACATGAAATTTTGAGCAATTGATGATGTAAGAAATCAATAATTTAAACTCATATGAAGCATCTATATTGTCAAAATAATTATCACTATATGTATTCTTGATCCAAAATAATAAAATAATGAATATAATATTCAAAAACACTCCTCTCCCCCCTTTATAAATACCATTACTCACCAACCCTTCTTATCAAAACATCATTGCCTTGGAAGTTTCCAAATTTCATCCCAATTCCATTCACAATCTATTCCCACACATCCTAGTTCTTCTATTCTCAAAAAAATTCCATCTTAAGTTCTGTAATTGTTATTTTAAGGAGACAATATTTAGGAGGTAATATTCTCAATTTACACATTTTAGATTTTTTTCTTCTTACACGTTATTGTTTCCTCCTTTATCCAAAAAGAAATACTGAATTGATTATCATAAATATATTTATATTTTATTATGTGAATTAATTGTCCATTTCCTACCCTCACATCAATTGATTCTTAAATTATTAAAATATTCGAAAAATGGTTAGTTCACTGCATCCATTAACAAAATTCATCATTTTTCCCCACCTCCTTCTAGGATGAATACAATAAAATTATTAATTTTAAATATGATGATACTAATTATATTATAACATATTTAATTTTATTTAATTTTTTAATACTAAATTATTTAAATAAAATAAATTTAGTTGGAAAGAGTTGGTAAATGTCCAAAATAAACTAACCTGATAAAGGTAACATTTTTAGTAATGGAATTGTCACTACATTAAAAAATATATTTTAGGAAAAATTAATATCTACATTGAAATGAATTCAATTTTATTTATCTTATGGTGTTTTAGTCTCATTTAACAATAACATCAACAATTATCCATAAGTTGTATTACCTTGGAACCATGAAGAAAACTCTTTGAAAATAAATAAATTAAATATTATATATCAATGGTGTTGTTTTAAATGAACATCATAAAATTATATTCAATAAATAATTTTTCTAAAATTTTATTAATTACGTAATTAATAAATCTAATTGTATTATATAAGATTTTATGTTCATTTGTAGAACATTTATTGAGCCTATGGTAAGGGATCTCTCTGAACCACCATTTTCTTTTTGGTTATCAAATTTTTCTCTCTAACTAAATTTTTATCTCTCATTGATATTATAGAATACTTATAAATTCATTATATATGATTCTTACAGACATACCTCAATTATTGTCTCGTCCTCTTATTGTTTAATACATGAGTTATGATCATTTATCAGATGCATTTTTTAAAATCACCCCCGATTAAGGGGAACTTCTTTATCCCTCAAACCTTTTATGTAACAGTCATTTAAAGACCATATTACCAAATGAAAAAAATTAGATTCCAATTATTATGTAATAAAATATGAACAACCCTATCATTTAATTCCTTCTTCTCTTTATAATTTTCATAATATATCCTTTTGTATGATATGAGGAAAGATTACTCAACCCATTTATTTCTAGGGGTAATTATTATGAGTATACCATTTGATTGATTTATTTTAATGGAACACATAGTCATATAAATTTTTTGATTGGTGTTTCTATATATCACTCTATTTTCAAAGAGTAATGTTTTTGTCTCATGAGAATTTTTTTATGGTATTTGGGAGTAAAAATAATATATGATAGCAAAATGTGCACTATGTGATCTTTAATTTCAGTTTAGACCTAAATTATGGTAATGCCGCATTTTAGATAGAAAAAAGTTTACTATGTTTTAAAATTATTATGATTTCAGGATCATTATGTTTTTCTACCATGAGGTTATTCATTAGATATTTCCATCATTATATCATGTTATTCTGATTTACTCACATGTTATGCCTTGTTATGATGTTTACTCTTGTACATGGATTTATAACTCACCTAATTCTTCTTTGTATTCCCAAATACTTACTATATAGTTCTTGGAGGACAAAGGGATTTAGGATCTCAATATAAAGTTTAAAATAAAGTGTTATTGTTTTAGTTTTCTTGATATATTATAAACCTAGTATTTGAAATAAACTAGGCCTCACATTATATTGATTGTGTTATTTGGATGTTCATGTTAAAAGTAATGTAATAATATGTTTAATAGGATTGGTTACCTATAATATACCCTTAATAATTTTCAGAAACATAGGGCCAACAGGATTTGGTCCTCAAGTGTAACTCATATCTTCATTAATGGCCCATGAGGGGAACTTTGTGGGAGGTAAGTCATAATAATGTGGAATCAAAGATTCTATTCAGAGCTGGGATAGAGATTATAGTAAATAACTAGTGTTGATTTTATGTTGTTTGTAGGGAAACTTTGTTATTAAAACCTTGTGTGTTATATATCATGGTAGACTGGCTAGAACACATGATTTTAGGTAAAACTATGATATGACATAAGGGTATTTTTCTTATTGAACACCCTAGGTGTGGTAATACTACATTCTAGAGAGTATCCTAAGAGAGGCACTTATTTAATGAATTATTTTTCATATAATTTAACTGGGTTGGTATTAGTGAACATTAATATAAATTTAATTAAATTAATTAGTTATTTAAATTTCATGTTTTCAAATATTGGGTTTTGTTATGTAATTTATAGATATTCTTTATGTTCAATTACAATTATTGGTTTCAGATATTGATGTTCAATAGGATGATGTGGTTGGTTGTATGAGTGTTAAACCTGTTGAGGAAGATGAGATTTTGGGGAAGGCGTTTTTCAGGTTCCAACATTAAGGATCATCTTTTTATGATGGGATTAAATTTTATTTAGAGATAGTGAACTGGTTATAGGAGCTCTATATTTATTTTTTTACTTGATTTGTTATAGTTATGTGTATCAATTAGTACGTGATACAAGTTAGATGTTGGGGAGATAAATTATAATGGTGAGAGTTTATCTCAAAGCGTGGAAGGTGGAAAATTTTTCTTGGTATGATTTCTTTAGGTAGTTTTATGCTGATTTTTTTCATTAATGATGAGGAGAATCAATAGGAAGTAGATTTTATATATTTAATAGGGGATCCTTTCTGTGTGTGAGTTCTATCTCAATTTTAAGTCCCCCTTAAACATTACCCCAGAATATTTTAGGATAAGGATCCTATATATTAGTGTTTATTGGGGAAGTTGTGCCTTATTATTCATTATGAATTCACTACATTTACATTACCTATATATTTTGAGGTTTATAAGAAGGTTGATGTCATAAATAGGATTCATAATTAGTTTATTTCATCTTGATTGGGGATCTGATAATGTTCATCATGGATTGTAGATACTAGTGGAGTATATCATGTGACTAGATAGACAATGTTTCTATTTTTTATGTTTGACCTCAGTGGTTTCCTTATCATTTCTCTAGGGACATAAATTCTCATTCCTTGAGTAAGATATTTATAATATTATTCTTTTAGAGTAATGATTTTTTTCAATTTTTATCTCAGTGTTTGAAAATTATTCAGGGTCAATATAGTATAGGTATCCAAATTCCTTATCCTCCCCAATAAAATCATTTTCCTCAAAGGATATTTAATCAGTACAGAAAAAATCCGTTATTACACAAATAATTGATAAATATCATAGAGAAAATACCTATGATGTCTATATAACATAGGGATATAGGTTTATGAATGACTGTCAAGGTGTTTCTCAATAGCAAGGAAGAGGAATCAGTTGTGGACAACTTCATGCTATAGACATGATTGCACCAGACAGTCAAGAGATCCTCCAAGGTAGAAAATATTTTACATCCACTACGGTTTATGAATTATTTTATTTTTTAAACTCACACACATTTTCTAGATCCTCCTTGGTTAATGTATTAGGACTCATGATAGAGGTACTTCCTATTCCCCTTGGGTTGAATATTCCAGTAGAATGTCATATAATACTAGTTGATTTGTGCCAGGTTTGTGGGTTGATTATGGGGTATCATAATCCATATATGGATTTATTTATTCCTAAATATGATTATATTATTTAATTTATGGAATAAATTGGTTTAATTTTGTCTATTTTTTATAAATTAAATTCAGATGGGATTTTGTATTTTGATGAGTAGGGCTAGCATGTGATGTTCATTAGTGATAAGGATCATCAAATATTGTATATATGATCTTATTTTATTTATTCTCAATTGGAATCCCAATAAGTTTCCTCAATGGATGTACATGTGGAAAAGTATCCTGGAGTTATTGAATAATTTTCTGATGTTTTCCCTCAAACTGTTGTGACTCAACCCCCTTAATGTGATTACAAGTTTGGGATATTGTTTTAGCCTAGTGATTCACTAATTTTTATATATTTATATCGTATGGTCCCTTATTCTCTATGGTATATATAAATATATATTGATGATTTGGTATAAAAGTGATACATCAAGACTAATGAGTCACTATGGGGTGCTATAATGTTGTTTTCCAAGAAGAAAGATGGTGATATGAGGTTTTGTATAGACTATCAGTTGGTAAATCTAGTGATGTTCAAGAATCATTTCACTATTCAAATTATTGACTATTTATTGGACCATTTGAAGGGTTTGAATATTATTTTTAATAAAGATATTCAGTTTAGATATCACTCGATGGGGGTGACTGAGGAGGGTATCATGATGACTTCATTCTATTGTTGATATGGGCACTTTTAATTTATGTTCAGGTCATTATGTGTCTTAAATTCAACAAATATTTTCATTAGGATCATAAAATTCATGCTCAATGAGTTTCTAGATATTTTTTTGGTCATCTTCATCAATGAAATCCTAATATATTCAAGGCTCTAGTAGGATCATGTTGAGAACCTTAAATCTATTTTAAGAGTTCTTAAAAAATATCATATTTAAGGGAGGATGTCCAAGTGTATATTTTAGATACCCAAGATTCTTTTATTGGGTATTTAGTGTCTCATTAGGGAGTAGTAGTTGAGCCATCCGTGATCATGGTATTTGTTTCTGGGGATGAACCTGAGAATATTTCATAGGTTCATCAAATACATGGAATAATGTGATATTATATGAGTATTTTGTTTGATTTGATGTATGATTCATCTTTATTGGCATCCTTGACTGAGAGAAAGTAGGTTTTCTTTTGAACTACTTAGTGTTTGATATATTTCCACTATATGAACAAATGGTGGGTCATTTCTCCTACCCTTCAGATTCTAGTGGAGGGAGGAATGTTTTAGGTGTTTTCTAATGCATCATATCTTATTTAGGGTTATTTATTTATGAAATAGATATTTTTTATATCATATGGGTCTAGGTATTTATTTCCATATGATAGTAAAATTTTTACCCATGATCTTGAGATTTTGGTTGTTGTTTTTACTTGGTTGCATTGGATATATTACCTCATAACGGTGTTTTTCTATAATTATTATAGGTTATAAGATCATTATGTTTATTTTCTCTCTAAGATATTATAAATTAAGATAATAGATGTGGATTTTGTTTCTATTGGACAATATATTGAGATCTCTTAGAGTCTAGGTAAGGTAATTTTATTTTTTATTTTGAGGTGTAGAAACTAATATGGAGATATTTATTGATTTTCTAGATATTCTTCTACGGTGATTGTGGGTATTATAGAAATTAATATTGATTTATAATAGGTTGGTAACATTGGTTACCAATTTCATATAATACTGAGATCCCCTTTGATTAATTGGGTGGATGATTCAATGGAGTAAGTCAAAGGTATAGTTTATGTGGGGACTTGTCATCCATTATTATTCTTAAGAGGGATAGTCAAATGATTACCAACATTAAATGATATTTTAGTAAAGGTTGTTCATCCCATTGGTGGTATGAGATGAGGTTCTCTGAGTGAATTATAGTTTAAGATTAGATGTGAATATTGACATCTATAGGATATACAATTTCTTTAGGGGGTCAGTTTATTATTGGAAAAAATGATATATTTGGTATAATTTTTTTTATCAGAATGTCTAGTTGATGAGAAGGTGAAGGTTGATCATCATGTTCCAAGTGGGTTTTCGTATCCATTGGATATTCCCATGTGGAAATGGATAAATCTCTTAATGGGTTTCATAACTAGTCTACAGAGATCATTGTGAGTATATGTTTCTTTTTCGTGATTGTGGATTTCTTGATGAAGTTAGATAATTTATTAATGATAAGGGTGTCAAGTATTGTAGAGGATCTAGTGAGGTGGAATGTGGAAAACGTGGTGTGGCATCTTATGGAATAGAGGACCATTATTTCAGGTCAAACCCCTTATTTTACCACATGATTCTGAATATTATTTCATTATTTAATTGGATCTAATTCACATCATAGCAATATTTCCCACCCTTGGATAATGTCCTTACAGAGTAAAATATCTAAACACTATGGGATATGTTGTACACATTCATATTGAAATTTTTTGGAGCATGGGTGATACATATTCCCTTGGTTTAGTTCACTATTATTAATAGTTTCTACTCTTACTTATACATTTAACTATTTGATTAATTTTATTGTAATCCTTGTTAATTTCCAATATGTTGTAATGAGGATGGGGAATTAATGGTTATCGTACCAGATGTTGTGAAAAGAAGGAATAATAGGATTAATATGGTCGGGGAGTGGATGAAGGATAAGAAGTATCATTAGAAGTATAATATTTATTAGGGGATGAGGCTTTTGGAGTTTTATATTGGATATCATTTATTCTTGAGGGTCTCAATTCATCCTAAATTATAAAGATTTAACTCATCATGTTATCTCTCTCCCAAATCCATAATTCCTATATATATGTTTTAGAATATTGGAGAGGTTTCATATTGTTTGGAACTTCTACCACATTTGGATTAGGTCAATAGGGTCTTTCATATGTCACATAATCAACGTCATATTTATGATTAATATCATTTTCTTGATTAGGGAGAGTAGTATGTAAGGGTTATGTGATGTTCATATAGTCGTATGATATAATATTAAATCATATAGTGAAGGTGTTTTATATGAAAATTATTCACATGAATCATATATTATAGTAACATGGTGTTCTTTATGAGATTTATTTGGAACATGGGTTATAGATGGGTGGTTGGTTCCCTGATTTTTTCTATTGTTGATTATGTTGGGAAGATAAGTATGGAACTTTTCATTTAAGATATGATTGACGTTATTTTTTGTTTATATTCTTTTATCTTATACTGTATTGGTAGTGTTCTTATTATAGAAACAACCCTTAGAGGTATCTCTTGATGTTTTTGTTTTTACCCAATTTCCCTTTCACACAAGGTTAGGTTTAATTCTAAGGGAAGATAATTGTTTGAGAGGTATCTGATGTAAGGTCCTGGATTTAGGAATGTCTCCCTATGTAAGATTATAGGTGTCATGTTGATGTTTGTAGGAGTTATTGATGTGACAGTTGAGTTTATATATATATATTTATATATATATTAACCCCCCATGGTGGTAAGCATGGTGGTGGTATTGGTGAAGCCAATATTAGAGATGTTGGAAAATTAAACTAGTATTTTGGAGCTTAACCATTTTTGTGGAAGGAGAAGCACAGGGTTTAAATTTTATGTGGTGGTGGGTGTTATTATAAGATAATATCCTTCTCCAAAACATGAATGAGATCCATAATTTTGTTCGTGGTGGTGGCATCCAAGGAGGTTTGGACGTTTTCAATTTTCAATATGGGGATATATAATTTCAAGGATGTCCATACTAGTGGTCATGGTGTCTATAAAGTATCCTTGTGGACCAATAAAATGATAAGGTTTGTCATAATTTTTTAATATATGATTATTTAATTTTAGTGACACGGAGTGGAAATAATGATCATAGTCTCCCTATATCATGTTCTTGGGAACATTGAGTGGAAATATTGAATGTGTTATCCTTGTTTCATGGTGGGAAGCCATAGTGGTATCCTAGTGATTGAAATGAATTCATGTACATCGTGATTATTTGATTGGTGCTGAAAAAATATATTTATTTATTTCTGGAAATTCGATATGACTTAGGGTATATGATATTTACTATTCATGGAAAATCACATCTCTCTTTTATTATAGGAGCCATAACTATAATTAATGTGACCATGCCATGATGTACAGTAGATGTTATTTCTATAAAATTTCTATTTTTTACATTATTGGTTATATTTTTATCATCTTTATTCAAAACTTATCCTACCTGAGGCCCATTCAGTGCTATTTTATTATTTCTCATGGGAGTTTAATAATCTTGGTTAATAGGGATCAACGTATATTTAGTCATGGTACCCACTCTTCAACTTTTCTATTATTATTTTTTGAAAATTTTATATTTAGATGTTTTATGTTGATATTTAACCTTGTTTTCAGTTGATATTTAGCAATTGATTGATGTTAGTTTTTTCCGTTCGGTTCTGGGGTGTTTTTATCAAGGTTATTGGTTATTTATCCCTTTTCCATTGTTCTAGTGAGGTGGTCACTTGATGCTTCATATTGAGGTAGGGGATTTTATAACTCTCTTCTACATTGATTATGATATGGAATAAGTATGATATTATTTTATTTTTTATACAAGATATGTGTTTTCATAAAAAATATAATAAACTAAACATGAATAAATGAATTTTAAAGGTATGTTCAACAATTATTTACCTTCTTTTTATTTCATCTATATTGATTCATATTTATGATACTGTTCAAAATTATTGTTTCTTTGAATTATAGGAACTTTTTTTGATTGAATTATTAATTACTATACCTAGAAGTGAAATATCATGAAGGAATTAATTAACAGGTTATGTGTGGGAAAAATTTTTATTTGGTTCACTCTTTGAAATAGTGATGTTATTGAGGATATAAACTATTGATGTGTGTTGTATTGAATATTGTTGTTATGGATGTTTTTATATGGTTAGGGTAGGGTTATTGTGTGGTAAGGTTGTGTTTATAAGTGGGAATGAATTTGTTATGGGTGTTCATGCATGTTGGGGAGTTTCAATGTGATCTATTAGGTTTTTGGTGTGGATTTTGCAGTAGGGATATAACAGGTTAGCATGGGGTGATATGGGTTAGTTTTTTTGGATGTTTTTTTATTGTGGTCATTATATTTTAGTCCCTAAGGTAAGTATTTTTGTGGGTTTAATGGAATGGATATTGTTTATGTGTGATTGTTTCATTGTTTCCCAATGATAGCGGAAAGTGACATGTAATGACGAACATCGTAATGGATATAGGGTGTGAATGATATGTTTATAAATAAAAATAAAAGTGAAATGGTTGGAATGAAATGAGGGAATTACAAAGAGTTCTTTTTCATTAAATATAGTATTGGATATTATAAACAAAAACTTTTTGGTAAAGAAAAACATATGAATGGGGTAATGAAATGATTAGATTTATATTTATGAATTCTTTTTGCAGACATTTATCATTGTATGTGTGGTTTGTTTATTTAAATAGTATGTGGAACTAGTAATGGGTGTTTGTTATTGGTCTCTAGTGGAAATTGATGAACTGTGGGGGTGTTCTTAAGTTGTGATAGGGATATTATGGAATGAACCAACTAAGTTTATAATATTTTAAACATATTACACTTATATTATATTATTATTTCATACACACCCCACCGGATTCAGATAATATCATAGATCCCAAAAAAAATTAGGTTCCTGGTGTTTTTCCCCAAACATCTATTTTAGTGAGGGAATGGATAGTTGACTACGCTATGATCCCATATGTATCTTTTATAGAAGTGGAAGGTATGTGATGGCCTGAGGTTTATATACATAGGATGTGTGAGTAATAATTAAAAATATAAATTATGTTGTACTGATGAGAGAATTACGATGTGTATATTGGGTTTCATGCATGGTAAGATCAGGGTACGAGGTTGATTTCATTTATTTTTACTATACCCAAATGAGATGGAATTGTGATTATATTATGATATATTGTGGATTTTTATATATGATTCATTCAGTGATAGTTTTGATTATGGTAATGTTATACTAATTCCAATATGTTATGTTTTACCCTAGAGGAGGATGTGATAGATTAGGTTGTGGTATGACCCACATTAGTGATTGATGGACTAAGAATATGGTGTATAATATGTGGATTTGAGAGAGAAAAATTAATGGGGATGTGGTTTTTGGGTACATTTTTAATCATATTCATGACTATACATAATTATACAAGGATGTAATACATAGTGAGCATGGCTTGTTGAGGTTGGATGGTAGTTGACCTGCTATGCATTTGACGTTTATTCATTATTATTTACTGATATATTAGAAAGATTCCACGACATGTGAATGATAGGTATTGTGTATGATCATATTGAGTATACATGTTATTGTCACCCCAATATATGAACTATTTTTTTTGGATTTCATAGTGATTTTCAAGATCTGATTAGATAGTTCTGGATCAATGCTTAGAGTTGGTGTCAAAGACAGTGCCTAAGAGTTTTATTTGGTATTTTAATTGGATACATGAATTTTTATGACATATAAACATTTGTTTATTTTGGTGTTAATTTATTATTTTATATATTCTGTTGTTGATTAGTGGTTTCTTTTCTTGTTCCTGGAATTCATGAGGGTATTTAATCCCATTTCTATACTTTATACCCTTAGATATTGTTCGAAAATCATGGATTATCAATGTCAGAACTCATGAATCATGTTCTACTTACCAATAGCAACAATGGTGGTTCATCGTGGGGGAAGTTCTTGACCTATGTTATCTAGTAAAAGATTATTTTTATCATTAAATGTTAGTTGTTTCTATGATTCAATGTTTATTTTTTGTATGAACGTATCTATCATTCTTTGGTGAAAATACCATTATCTATAGAATTTTCAAGGCATTTGGATCGAAAAAATTCAATGATCTTTAAACCCCTCTTTCATTTTATATATGTTATATCTATGGTTAAAAGTAGACGGTGAATGATTCATTCTATTGGGTTTATTTTCAAACCTGTAAAATATTATTAAAAAAAAGATTTATATTATTTATTACGATTCTATAATAAATTTTTTTCCTTCATTAATATATTATAATATTAGTACTTATTTTATTGATTATCAAAAATAAATTAATTTTTTAAAATAGTGTATCATTATTCGTGTATGTTGTTTAACCGACGTAAATAAGAACATATTATAATGAATGACTGAATAAGGATATAAAATTATATTATTGAAAAATTAGTTTTAGAGAATAATCATGATTTTGAATATATTATGTTTTTGTATTAAATAATTTTTATCAAGAGTTAGGATTAAAAGAAAAATAAACAATATAGAGATGAAATATTTACATACATTGATAAAAAATTTCCTTCTCATAATCAAATTCCTTCGTACTCAAAGAAATAAGACACCTCATTATAAATAGGGGAATCCAAACATGAGGGATTATTTTTTATGATTATCGTTTTGTATATATTGGAGAGGAATCCAAAATAAATAAATTTGGAATGGGGAATAGAGGAGTTATTTTTTAGATGTGTTTTAGTGTGATTTTTGAAAATAATCATTCCTTAAATGTTATGGAATATCATCATGAGTTAGAAAGTACCCCATAATTTTAAAAAATGAGGGTTATCAATTTAAAAAAATATTTGAGATGAATGTTTATATTTAAAAATAATATACCCCACTTTGACTATATAAAATATTTTGTTACATATACTTTGTACCAACATATTTTATTATTAACCATAGTAAGTAATTTATTACTAGTAAATATTAATGTTGTTAAATATTTATCATAGATGTTATATATATTATTTATAACACCATAGTCACATATAAAAAAATATTATTTTTCAATTATAATAATATTAATATATTCAATTACTATATGTGTATCTAACAGTTTTATGTTTTTCTTTCTATTAGTCATATGATAACAATATTACCCATTTTCATTCCAATATATAACCATACATACATCTGCAGAAAAAAATCATCTAATTATTCTATTTCTTGTCTCAAATTGACTACAATATAACACATTATTATTTTTTTTACAATTTCATACGCAAAATTATGATTTTTACTGGTGAATATGAGGAATAATACCTCAATCTTGTAGGATTTATTACTAACCTGTGGTTATATTTCCCCTGTAAACATAAAAAAAATTCCATAGATATTTTATTTGTTGTAAATGATAATTTTATTTAATGTTTTAATATTATACCATAATTAAATAAATCATTGTTAATTTGATTTTTCTTTGTGTGTGAAACATATTCTTCAACACATGAAATTATTAAAGAGATATTCATACTAAAAGATGGGGTGATAAAATTTATACCTTGGGAATGATAGAATTTTTCTTGAGGTATTACCAACAACGTTAAAGGAGATCAGTATTTAAAATCACATTGAATTAATGATATATGCATAGTGGGACTTTGTGTTGGATATCCCACAAATATGAAGGTGTAGTCACTATTTGGAAAAGTAATGGTTGGGTGCATGTCACATTATGTATTCTCTTCTGTAGGATTTTGGTTTCTTATAATTTTAATCCATTATAATAAAATATTTTAAAACATTGTTTTCATGTGATTCATATGTATATAAATTATATATTATAATTAAATTTTTGTTAAAAATTAATGATAAAAATATTGATTTTATAAATTTTATACGTTAGCATGATTACAACTTCTTAATTTGGATGAAGGCATCTAGGGTATAAATTAAATCAACAAAAAAATTAATATATATAGGTAATATATTAGATATAAAAAAGAAATGGTGATATAATGAAAACCAATAAAATATAATTTTGTTATATTCTATTCAATGTTAATAACAATTAAGACCTCATTCATCCAAATAGATATGTCGCGCCTAGCCAAGGGGAAATTGATTATTTCATGTACTGAATATTGGTAAACAATCAATGTTTAAGGGATAATTTTTGTATCTTTTAGTGGATTTAGTTCCAAAAATATTTTTATAAAATTGTGTCAAAAAATGATATAGTTTTATATAATCATTTTCAGAATAATGTACTTTAATGACTATTTTAATTAATTTTTTGGATTGTACTTTAATCTTAGTTTTAGCATATATATATATATCTCAATCAAATTCATTATTTGATGATATTATATTTTAAGTAAATAAATAAATATATATATTGTATGATAATTAAATATTTAATTAAATTATTATTTAAAAATAAAAATTTATTTAATTGATATAATTGGATTTTTATTTTGGAGAAAATTAACATGGAAATCACTAGAAAAAGTGACCAGAAGATTCTCAACACTATAATATGATAAGACAGTTATATAGATAAACATGATATTTTCATTAAAAGATAAGGGGGAAAGAAATAATCAAATATGTCTATATTACCATATCATACAATGATAAATCCAAGTGATCCTCCTCTAGAACTCTATAGTGTACTTTCATGCCAATAATGTCCCATGAACATACCAAATTCTGCATCAATCAGGGATGTTAGAACTATCAAAAAAACAATACATCGATGCTAAAATTACATGGTTAGTGAATATAATTAACACATATGACATAGAATAATATAGTTAATGTTATAATTCTTTTTTAGGAACATTAACCATCAAAATGATAGGTTCTATGAAACATAAATGGAACCTACATCACTAATATAGGTTGGGTTACACCATCTCACCTCTTATAAATCCATATATACATTCAATCTAGAGACCAATTTTGTTTGTGATCACAGTGAAAAAAATGAAACTATAATGATCTATGGTACTCATACATGGATATCTAATATTTTTAGATAATTATTCATCACATGACATGAAAATGTTTTAAATACTATAATAGTTTAGTGAATTTGTAATCATGGAAAACTATCTTCTTATTTCATGAACGGTCTTCAATTTCTCAAATAAAGAACATCCCATTTAGAAATCCTATTTAAAAAAATTCTTCATAACCTAGGTAAAGGAAATGTAATAAAAGGTGAGATTAGATGCTTAATAAGGGTACAAATGAGAGATAGGTAACCATTACATGAGCATAAAGGTATGTGGACATGATAATAGCATTTGAAATCCATACCCTATATATAAAAGATAATAAAACTGGGTTAGGGAAAAATATTGGCATTTCATAATAAATAAATCATAATATAATCAAAGAACAAGATCCATAAGAGAATAACATTGGAATAAGACATATAATTGGGGAACACCAAAAAAATCATATAAAATCATACCCCTACTATTAAAGGATCATTTCCAAGTCTTTGATAGTGGAATGGGTTAATTACCCAAACCATCATTGTAGTCAGTGTTCATTTGAAAGACCAACATAGTGGAGAAAGGTCTATAATGAACCAGGTTCTATCCCCATTTAATCCAGTCTATCTCATGGGATATGAGTATTTACCTAGTTCATTGGTGTAATATATAAGTACCCCATGTTATATAATGAAAATCATATGTATATATGATACAAGATCCTAAAACATTCATCATACCCAACCCATGAAATGAAATGTTTTTAAAAACATTTCATTTTATAACAAGTTATTTAAAATATATAGATTTCATAATCATTTTATGTTTTAATCATATAGAAATCTATTGAAAATGAAGTGGGTTTCATTAGAATTATATAATAGTATAACCCATAGAAAAATTAATGGGTTTTATAAACACAATGTATTCTAAATAATAAACCATTTAGAGAACAAATAAGAATAGTATCCTTAGATCTTATCCACAGTGTTTCATATGTAACCTCAAAGGGTGTTTTCTTATAAGGATACTTATTTTTAAATTATAACATCTTTTAATGTTTATCTATGATAAAACCCCTAATTTTAAAATTATATTATAAAACTAAACTTTAAAATATATTTTGGAAATAATTTTATTGGAAAATAATATATGAAAATTTAAAAAAGATGATTTTAAAAATTATTAAAACATTTATTTAAAAAAATAGAGTATCCACATTGAATAAATGATTTTTAAAACACAAAAAATTTTATAAATCCATTTAATTTTGAAATAATTTATTTAAAATATAAAAATTTACCAAATATTTTTTTAAAAAAATTATTTGAAAAGAACATTGAAATCATTTAATGGAATCTTGAAATCATTATTAGTTATCAAAATAAGAAATAATATTCATGTCATGCATCTTAGAAACAATTATTCTTTTAAAATTTTTGCTAAAATCAAGAAGATATTTTTTTTGGAAAATGACTAGAATATTAATTTCAAATAGTTAAAAAAATTATAAATTTATAAAAAATATTTACACAATGATTTTAAAAAATAATTTTTAAATGTGTTTTTAGAAAACCTGGTTTTGGAAAAAAAACAGACATCTACCTGAAGACATAAATAATACCAAATTTTACTAAAATAAATTCTCAAAATTTTATGATCCAATTAGTGTTGAAATGGAAGTATTAATATCATGAATAAAATTAGGATAATAAAATTCTGTAGTTCCATGAGATATGGATTGTAATATTTTATCATTGGAATCCTAATAAAAATTGAAGAGATTGTAACATAATATGTTTACTGCATTGGTAATTTTTAAATGTAATCCCCATTAATAAATATAATTAAATTAAACCTAAAGTATCATTAGTAAAAATACATGATATTATATGATAATGTTCTGTACAAGTACACCATAAAAGAATATAGAAGCATAAAAAATATATGTCTAAAATAAAATTGAGGTAAAATATTCTTACAACATAGGTACCTTTTGAACAATAAAACCCCTAAAAGAGAAGATCGTTAAATTGATATTTAAATCCCAAAAAATTCATGAGAATCATAATAAAATAAATTCATATATAGTATGTGATTCATATAACTGAAATATTTTTTCAATATAAAATGTTTCTCATCGTAGTAAAATGTGTGATGAAAATTCCATCCCCCATTAGTACTCATTTGAATCATTATCCCAAATAAATTATAACATAAAATTTAGCTTTAAATTTCGTGAAAATAATTATATTAATGATGTAACATTTTAATGATTTAGTATATATGACACACAAATAAAAAGTGGTGACTTATTTTGTCTCAATGAAATAAAATAGATAATAGAAATCCCTTACCTTATGTATTTACTTCCTTTGTACATGTTTGGACCTCATATTTGATAAGTATAAGTTTATTATAAAAAATATATAATAAAATATTCGATTTAATTATAACAATTAATTACCAATTTATTACCAATTGATTGGTAAAATCACAGTTAGATTAATAACTTCTTAGTTTATTGTTTAGGTTTTGATTTGTTAATTTTGGTCATATTACTTGGATCAGGGTTCCACTATATCTAGAATAATAATAATGAAATAATTATTATATTTATAAATAAATTATTATTTTAATACCAATCATAAAATAAGATTATGAGAAATGATGTATGCTACAATCATAGAGATGGAATGTCGCACATACTCAAGAGTAACAATTCCATTTTTCAATGATCATTATGGAAAGAAGGTATGTAAAATTTTATTTTTATATAAGGATAATAATATTATAAATAAAATATTATTTCTTTAAAAATTCAAATATAATATCATCCAAGTATTGTGGTGATTAAAATAGAGAGACATATCGCTTCGTGAAGGCAATAGTCCACACGTACAGAAACAATGTTATCATCTTTAAGTGAGTAAAAAGTTAATAAATGAAAGCATATATTATTTTATCAAAAAAATTAAATTTATAATTAAAATCATAATTATTTCATTTATATCAAAAATATTAATTATCTTTATTTATATTTTATTCAATGTAAAGCATTATACAAAAAATATTCACATTAATTCATGAGGTGGTAGTTCGTCCTACACAAGAGCAACGTTATCGTATCCCCCACAGAAAGGAAATTAAAAAAACTATATGTGATATAATTAATAAAAATGTATAATTATTTTATAAAAATAATATATATAATTTATATCCATCGAAATACCCAACCGTGATAGTTAGTAATGGAAAAATGAATGATATCGGCTCATGACACGGTAGTCCTCCGTACATTAAAATAATGAGTTTATAACATATTTGATGGATGTGGGAAAGGTTGTAATACCATTATATAACATAAAAACATATAATTATATTAAATATAATTATGTTATTACATCATAATTTTTTAATAATTATTTAATGAGGTGTGGGAAGAAATAAAATAAAAATGACCGATATGGAACAATACCTCTTCCTCATGTATCCTCCAAATGTTTTAACTAAAAGATTTCCAATGGGGTATTTATAAATCAAAAAATTATTTCAGGATGAGATGTGGTATTTTATTAATTGGTATGGTCTGGTATTTTCATAACAAAAATTGATTCAATTTGGGATGAATAGAGGAGAGGGGTGGTCTTTCAAATGTTAGGTGAGTGTTACACTTGTAGTTTTTAAAAATGAAAAAAGTACATATGTTATTCACTTGAATAATTATAAAAATAGACCTTATAGAGAATTATACATTATAGATTCAAAATAGTTCTATATAATCTATTTTTAAAAGTGTTTTTGTCATTTAACTCTTATTATAATAGTTTTACTCCCAGGTAAACTCATATTTACCTAAACCACAATAAATAATTTTAAGTGTTTTTTCTATTCATTATGGTCAAAAATTAAGCTGAACATAATATAAAATATAAATTATTCCAACTCAAAATATTGAATACATTTTTCAAATTCCATTCAAAAATGTGGAAAATTATAATTTAAAATTAATCAATATGATGGGACGAGAAAGTAGGTTTTCAAAGAGAAAATGTTGAAAAGTTTACAAATTTTTTTATCAAAATTAAATATAAAAATTATTTTAATGAACTAAATTAGAGATAAATAATTTATATAATTTTAATTTTAAACAATTAAAATATGACTTAAATTTATAATTAATTTAAATGAAAAAGCAATTTCAATTAAAATTATATAGTTTTAACTATTCATAAAAAAAATTATATTTTCAGAAAATTCTTGAAATTTTACCCAAACATAATTTTGAAATTATTATTTAAAAAATGTAATTAATTTTTTCAAATAAATTTTCATTAATTTTCCAAATTCAGTTTTAATTTAAGTGAGGAAAAAATGTGAAATATCTTTTTTTTAGAAAAATATAATTTTTAAGTATAAAATTAGAATTTTTCATATATCTTTTCCAGAAAACACATAAGACTAATGTTTAAAAAATTATTGAATATATAATAAATAAATTTAATTAAAATAATTCATATAAAGTTGTTTTTAATTTATTTATTTTGGAAAATGTTTTTGTTTTCATATAAATGTTCTTTAAAAAATGATTTCCTTTATTTTCATATTGTTTTTATTTTCATTTTTAATTATTTGGTCACTAAATAATTAAATTTATGTACTTATCTAAATAATATTTCCATGATTTATTTAATAATATTTAAGGCATCCATTTAAATAATTAGGATATAACAATAATTTTAAAAAATAAAATTTTAATAGTATTTGAAATTTTATTTAAAATCAGTGTTGCATGATATGAAAGCTAAATTCAATGTTGCATATAATGAAAGATAAAATAAGTGATGCGTGTAACACAATAAAAAGTAAATGTTTTTTGTTGTAAAATAAATTTAAAATATGAAATTTATTTGAAAAAAAATATTACAAATCTTTGGGTGTTATATTCTACCCTCTTTATAATGAATTTATTCCTTGAAATTCATCTAAGTCATCAAAGGTTTTTCATTTGAAAATTGTTTCATATAAACCCACACAATTTAAATAGTTAATAAAAAATACTTTGTAAATAAATAATGGTATATAAAAAGTCATCTAGAATAAAATATACTAGGTGTCCAAACATTGGAACATGTTTGGGATGTTCAAAATAGACATAGAAGAGAAAAATAAAACTAAAATACTAATGAAGATAGATAGAGAACACGGTTAGAAAAAAGATAAAAACCACAAAGCCATAAACCAAAGAGTGATGAAAATGTACATTGATATCATAAAAAATGGGGATTACATGAAAACATTTTATTTTAAGAATATTTTTCTTAATGTCTAAGAATTTCCATTCTATCTATAATAAAAAAATATGAAAAATTTGTTAATTAAAATTATTTGATTTTATAGGAACAATTTAATCCTTTGGTTTTTACTTGATAAATTAATACATTATCTATTACATTGGAAGTTGAATTTTTCATGCCTAAAGAACTAAATATGATGGATAAAATAATGAAAATTCATTCCTTCCAATAGTGTTGATAAAATATTGAAAATGGTTACCCAATATATATAAATCTTTATTTGGTGAAGTATTATGGTAATCTATAAAACCTCATCCAATGTTTAAATTGAACCATTACATAAATATTTAACCTTACAACCCTTAAAAAATTAGTATTTATAAATAAGGATGCTAGATTTTGTAAAATAAAATTATCATTGATCCCCCAAATTTCATAATGTTTCTCATGATCTTTACATAAAAAACATATGAATACCTTCATAATGTATTCTCTTGAAAAATGGTAATATCATGATTTTCAATAAAATTTTATTTAAATCATACACACTTCCTCATTAATTACCAAAAAAATAGTATATTGGATATATTCCTTAAATTCAAAACTTTTTTAAACATCATCAATGATTGTATAATCAAATTTTTTAGAATAGTCATTAATTAATGCAAAGGTTATCTATAATATCCAATTTACATATTCATATCCCATATCTCTTTATCCGAAAATCTTTATCTTAGCATTGAATACATTTTAAGGGTTTTCTTCCCTTATTCAAAGTATCACCATTCCAGTAATCAATTTTCAATTTCTTCCTTACAATTTATCATATTCTAGAAAATAATTAATTAAAACACTCTATACACAATTCTTATTTATATTATAATTCATATATAATAAATCTTGAGTTCAAATACAAAAGTACTTTGATTATTCCACTCCATCCTTAAGCTATTAACAATGCTTCATCATCTTATTAATTAATTCTTCCCTCCAATTATATCTCTTTTTTAATATCTCCATCATTAACATGAAAACCATTGATCGTACACCCTTTCTAATTCTATTCACTAGCTTTCCCCTTATGGAATAAAATTTTACTATTCCCATATTATTAAAATATAAAACATTTAACAGTCGATGAAAATGTAGAGAGAATAGTATTCTCATCCATTCTGTTAATTGAACTTTTCATTTTTCCTCTATAATTAATTTCATTATGAAATTATTTTCTAATGTCAAAACATATTCTTTTTCCCTTGGGACATTACTTAGAATTCCTATTCCCACATTCATGATATATGAAAAACTGAGTCTTTATTCTTCTATCATCTCCACTACCAAAACTATTAGTGAACAATATATTTATCTTATTTGGTGAGTTTGAGAGTTGGTTAAGTTGAACATTATGAATCATGTTCTCTGATAATTGATTAGGAATAATCACGACATCTTTAACTACATTAATCCTCCCATTTGGATGCTCATAAAAAAAATCCATAAGATTCAATGTCAACCTAGTTCTTTCTTTCTATTTCCATTGACTTAACTAAAAAACAAAATGTGAGGAATAACAATCATAATGGAAAAAACATAATCTGAAAAATCAATCATTAGAGTTCTAGATTGATACACCATATTTTAAATCAATGACACCAATTATTTAAGCTAGGTCATCCATTCCCATTGTCAATTTAAATCTTTCATGATTGTTGGTATATAATTTGTTAGCTTCTAAGGAATTTCTCCTAGATGTTTCAAACCAGGCTTGAAGAAATGCCCATTTTCATGCACCAGGTGATAATAGAGTCCATATCAATGATCCAATTTCAGAGTTGTTACTAATTGGTACCTATTTTATATATTCAAATCGACTTTTAATTTTTTGAAATGGATTTAATTACTTTTACTCTACTTGATCTATACTTTACCAAAATATTAGGATATCTTCCAGTTCATTAACTCGTACATATAATTATCTTTACAAGTTTATATAGATATATCATAATAAATATCAATAGATATTCTAATATAGTTTTGTCATACTAATTTATAAATTTTAAATGAAACATTACTCTAATACCATCTATAGTGACCCATGTTTCTTATATATTATTATTACATTTTTTTAGATTAGTATACATTACATTACCTTAACACACACATTAGGACAATAATAGTTTAGTTCATTTGGAAACATGAATCAAAATCTTCTTAATTCATGAAATATCTTCAACATATCCCATAAATATCATCCCCTATATTAATACTACTTAATTGTTTATCTTAAAATAGGAAAATGAAGCATAGAAAAGGGTGAGCTCAGTTTCACAGTAATGGTATATAAGGGAGGTACATATGTATAACATGAGTAAAAGGGTACGAGAACATTATAAGAATTTATTAAAACCATACCCTATATATAAAATATCGTAATATTGAGTCCTGAAATAATGATTGGATTTTCATAATACATAAATCGTAAAAAACATAGAATACGATATAAAAATTGATAACCATGGCATAAGACATATAATTTTGGCATATACACATTCATATAAAATAATTTCAATTGTATTTAGGGATCATTTCCAATTATATAATAATAGAAAGGTTTCACTCCCCAAAATGTCATAGTAGTTATGAATTACTAGAAAGACCATCATAACAGATGAAATCACATACTAAACCATATTCACTCCACATTCTACTCCATTCTATCTCATAAGATATAAATCATTACCAAACTCATTATTGGGAGATATATGGGTTTTCTATCATATAAAGTAAAATAATTTGAATGTGAGAGACAAGATTATAAAAAAATCATTATATAATTACCCATGAAGTAAAATGGGCTTCATGAACATTTCATCGTATCATAACCTATAGAATAAAAATTGGTTTTATAATCATTTAACCATTTCATCATTGAAAAATCAACAAAAAAAGACGTGGGTTTCATGAGATATCAATCCCAGTATAACTTATGGAAAAAATAAATGGGATTCATATAAAACATGTCACCATTTTAATAAACCATTGTGAGAAAGAATCAGAATGTTATCCTTGGATTTTATTCCCATTAAATCAAATGTATTCTTGAAAGATTTCATCTTATATAAAGAATGATATTGAACGAATAATCACTTTGAACATTTAATAATGAAAATTACCTTTATTTGAAAATGAATTTTTAAAATTAATCATTATAAAATATTTTTTAAATAATTTTTTTGGGAAATAAAATTTGGAAATATTAAATGAATGTTTTATAAATAATTTAAAACATTTCCTGAGGTAAATAACATTTCCAAATTATGAAAAAAAATAAAAAATTTAAAATTTTAAAAATATTTTTCATTTTGAAATCATTTATTTTAAATCGAAAAATTTCTCAAATAATTAATAGAAAAATAAAATTTAAAATAAATTTCAAAAAAATAAAGAAATATTGAAATAATTAAGTGGTCACGATAGAAAGAAATATCGTTCTTTCTGTGAAAGTTAAAAAAAATATTCATTTCAAATTTTATTTAAAATGAAAACAAGTATTTTTTTGGAAAAAATGTGAATTTTAAATTCAAAACAATTCATAAGAATGAAAAACACATTAAAAATATATTTAGTAAATCTTTTTTAAAAAAATTCATACATAATTTTTTGAAAAATATATATACAAAAAATTGTTTTTGAAGACCACATATTTCTGATCCAATAGAGAAATAAATTTGTATTTGATTAAAAAATCTTAATTATGTTAGGTACCAAATAGTATAAAAATAGTACAATTAATATTATGAATAACTAGAGAATTATAAAATTCATTATTTTCATGAGATACGGATCATATAATTTTATCATAAGAAATATAATCATTAACAATCCCGATAAATGATGTGATTATAACATAAAATATTTACCACATTGATAACATTGAGACATAATCCCCGTGAAAGAATATCACTAAATGAAACATAAAATATCATGATGACAAATAAATTCATGACATTACAAGTTATAGGGGATTTATATAAACATCATTAAAATAAGATATTTGAATAACATATCATATGTCATAAATAAATAAAATTCATAAACAAATATCTTACAACCTTGGTCACTTATTATCCATAAACCCCATGAAAGATATACCCTCATATGGATATGTTAATCCTGGTAGTTTTCATGACAATAATCATAAAATACAATAATGGGTATTATATAAAACCTATAAAATAAACAATGGGTGAATATTCCATGTGTCTCATAGACGTACAAATTCATATGGAAATCCCTTACCACTTTAGTAATATTTTGAATCATAATCCCCAATAAGTTATAAAATAAAACGAAAAATTATATATCATTAAAATAATATGTTTAATTATATAACCTTTCAAAAGGGTATTATATATGTAACAAAAAAGAAACGTGTGTTCAATTTTCATGTGTGTCACAAAAATAAAAGACATTAAAAATCTCTTACATTAAGTCTTGACATCCTTCGTAAAAATTCAAACCCCCCATATAATTAATTTTATTTTAATTTAAATATATATATATTATACCATATATGATTTAATTATGATCATTTATTACAATTTTCTAGCCAATTCCATGTTAAAATCTTATTTTAGTTAATAATCGCTTTATTTTTCATATATGTTTGAACTTGTTATATTTATTCCTATTAATTTGATTATGGTTCATTCATATAAAAATAATATTGATTAAATAATTTTCATATTTAAACAATAATTATAAATTTAATATCAATAATATATTTTTTATAAATTACATATGTTATAATCATTTAGATAGTAGGTTGTATGCACACATGCATTACAAATCAAAATTTCAATGATCAATAATGAAAGGAGGTATGTATTTTTTTATCTTTCCAAATTTATCATAACATCTAAAATACTATATATTTATTCCCAGAGACTTATAAATATCATCCATGTGGTGTGCCAAAGAAAAGGGAGAGTCACATCACATGGTGAATTTTTGTAGTCCACATGTACACAAACAACACTATCATCTTTTAGTTAGTGAAAAACTAAGAACCAAAATGATATATCGTCTTTTCAAAATGATAAATATGTCATTAGTATCATTATAATATCATATATAACATATATACTCACTAAATGTACCCTTATTATTATAAAAGTAAATTTTTAGTGAAAAATATTTCACATCACTTCGCTAGATGGTATATTGTCATATACACGAAAAAAATTATCACATCCCATATAAAATGGAATATATATATATATGATATAATGACCCTATTGGAATAATTATATTATAAAATTATATATATAAATATATTTACTTTATATCCATTATTATTCCCCTTTGTGAGAGGTGGTAATAGAAGCATGAACGACATAAGTTCGTGAGGTGTTAGTCCATCGTACACATTATTAATTAATTTTTAGAACATTTAATTGACGTGGGGATGGTTTTAGTTAGTTAAAATAACATAAAAAGGTAAATTATATATAACTCAATGATGTTATATATTATCATGGTTTATTAATAATTGAATGTGGAAGACGAAGAAATAAAATAAAAATGATTGATGATGAATATTACCTCTTCCTCGGGTATTCTCCATAGGATTACACCAAAGTCATTCCAAGAATGGATTTATGACCAAAAAATTAATCTAGGGTGTGATGTGGGAATTTTTTAAGCAATTTATTTAGTTCTTGAATGAACTAAATTGGTTTTATGGTTTTAAGAAGATAAGAGAGTGGAGGAATTTTATAAGTGAGGTGATCGGTACACATGTAGTCTTTTGAAAAGTAAAAGGTGTTCACATGTTTTCACAATTGAAATGGGTAAAAATAGATTATCACAGATAATTCAAAATTTTAGGGTCAAAATATGACTATAAAAATATTTTATATAAATTTTAGGTCATTTTAACCCTTATCATTTTATTTGACCCCCACGGTAAACCCATTTTTACCTTAACCTCAGTAAATAATTTTTTCTATTTTTATTATTCTTTAAGGTAAAAACTAATGTTGAATTTATTAAATAATATGAAATATTATTATTAAAAATATTGAATCCATTTTCTCAAATTCAAATTAAGTATTTTTAAAATTTTAATTAAAACTTTTCTTATAGACGCGACAGGAATAAAAAATTTCAGTGAGAAAATTTTGAAGCATTTATAATGTTTTTAAACAAAAATCATATGTTAATATGATTATAATGACAAAATTAATTTTAATAGATATATAATAGGTATAAGTATATTTTTAAATCAATTTAAAATATCTATTTTTTTAATAATTATTTAAATCAAAGCGTTATTTTCCGATTAAATTTACATATTTTCCATTATTCCTCAAAAAATTAACCTTTTTCATTAAATTATAAAAAAATCATAATAAGTTAATATTGAAATTTTTATTTCATAAATGGAATTTATTTTTTTGAATAAATTTTAAAATGTTTTTCAAATTATTTTTAAAATTAGTGAGCAATAAATGTGACAAAAAAGTTTGTTAGGAATATATAGTTTTTAAGCATAAAATGTTATTTATTCAAATGTATTTTCTATAAAACACATATTATGAATAAAAAAATTCTTAATGAATATATAATATATAAATTTCTTTAAAATAATTTACCAATAGTGGATTGTTAAATTAATTGACTTAAAACATTTTTTTATAAAAATATTTTTACCAAAAAATATTACATTTATTTTCAAATAGTATTTATTTTAATTTTTATTTAACTGGACACCAATGAATTCATTTCATATAAATTTGTAAATAATATATTTTCATAATTTTATTAATACTTTTAATACCTTGTATTCTAATGGCTAGAAGATAACTGCTATTTTATATAATAATATTTTATTTGTATGTCACGTTTCATTTAATCTCAATGAAGCATGTAATGCAAGCTAAACTAAGTGTTGTGTATAACACACTCTAAAATTTCTGTGTTGTATAATTCATGCTAAAATATTGTTTTCATGTAATTAAAATCATCTTAATGATAAAATTTATTTGAATAAAATATTTCAAAAAATATTTTTGTGTCATAAACACACTCAAGAATAGTTTGTATTCACGTCTAACATAGTTCGAGTAAAAGAAATGCATATATGAAAATAGAAAAATATTGTTATCCATGGCTATCACACAACAGTATCATTTCATCACAAATACATTTTCATATACATGTGAATTCTTTAATGAAGTGGAATGGATAATAAGATCAATAACTACTATAGAGAATATTTTACTTCCATGTGACTTATATGAACGTCCCATGGGAATATATATATATATATATGTGTGTGTTTATATATATATATCATCTTTATGAACCAAATATTGAATAGAAAATAACTATACTCATTGAAAATGATCCATTACAGAGGAGGATGAAGTATGATCATGTTATTTAGTGATGAAATTCATAATACAATATGAAGGATGTTTGTTGGCCCATATAAAGTAATCACGTACACAGATTTTCCATGTGGAATTATCAGGTATTTCTACAGGGAAATTTTTATGACAACCATAATTGAAGAAAAATATAAAATTTGGATGATTTATATCTCGACGGTCATATCATCTTAATGGGGAACATGCGATATGGGATTAGGGAAGATGAATATTCTTTGGCAAGATAATATTTCCATGTAAATTTATTTAATTATCGGAGAATATCAATAGTCATGCGAATATTTTTTCAAGATTCTTCATGAGATTTCTGAGACTTATTATCCCTTTTTCATGTCTTTTAAATTTAACTATAACCGACTCAACCAAATATTTATATTCAATGCCGGAATTATTAATCATTGAATTATATTTTGATAAATCATTTAAATGTGATGTATATTATTTTAACTTCTAAACATAATGATTTCTATATTCGTTAGTGAATATGATGAGAGTGAGTATAGGTGATGTCATAAGAGTTTAATCATGTATAAGAACAATTGAAATATATCTATTATCACTTGATTGTTAACTGTGAGTAAGTGACAAATATGGTAGTTCAACTTATCTAAATAACATGTGAATACTCATTTTTTAGGGTAGTGTAGGAGTGTGACAACCTATACATTTGTTATTGATAACCTTAAAAATGAGTGACTAAAAATGGTGAACGATACAAAAAACTATGTGAATTAATGGAAGAAAAACCCCATGGAACATAAAAATCATTACTCTAATTTTCTGTTTTATGTAAGATTATAATGACAAAATTTTTCATTTGGAAGGGATGAGAGAAGATAATTAGGTATGAAAGGGTCATTTTTATGAATCAAGCATGAAAAATTTGGATAATTAGGTTATTTTAATTGCCTTACATTTCCCTTATAAGTTTGAACCAATATAATGAAGTTGAAGCACCTAATTATATATTATAGTTAATGATATTTTAATATAATTGCAGAAATATCCATAACACAAAAATCATTATCCAACAATTTTATATAATTGATAAAAATAAAACTAAGATAATTTTTTATACATACATATAACAGTACTGAAAAATTACCCAATACCCAACTAGTATTGTGTTGTGATGGCCATATGATATATTTAGGGGATGTGTAGGTTTATAAACATTTTTATAATGCACTATGTTAATCCATGATATTTTTACCTAATTTTGATCATTATTTTACATTTTATTAGTTAACCTAGTTATTATACACGCAGATAAATAGTGTTTGGATAATTCAATAGAACCTATGCTTTGTTTGGAACTACTACAAGGGGTATTTGTTGTAAAATATTGTTAATTTATTCTATTTTAATTCAATTATTTTATTGGTAAAATACCTGATCCTCTAAATCATAAAAAACTACACCTCTCTCAAATATTCTAGAAAATAAGAACACAGTCACACCAATATTTATAAGGATTTTACATAAAAATATAATCCTTTCAGTGATTATTTATTCATTGAAATCATAGATTCTCCACTATAACCCCAAGTAATTACATTATGGATCTTCGCAATCCCATAAATATAGACTCTCACTACAAACTTATTTCTATATTCACACTAGAAATATATATTTCCCCTATATCCACTATAAACAATGTATGAAACTCATAAGAATGATCTTCTTTTTTACTCCTGGTTACATTATCTCTACAATGGATATATATTCTTCTTCAAGCATCCAAAATTTGTAGTTTACCACAAGCCTCATTCTTTAAGAACTACAATAGTAGATGATCATGATCTTTCATTCTTGTTCTTCTCACACATAATATGTAATTCTTATATATATCATGTCTCAACCTCCTTGAATGGATCTCGACATATATCTCATCTTATCTCCTCTATATAGCAGTGTATTAGGTACTCAATTACTTACAATTCTCAGTGAAATTTCTCTTCACAACGTATATTATATTATATTTATAGGATTTTTGGAATATTATTTTCTATATTCATGAAATAGAAACACCAAAACTCTCAGTTAATAGGTGATCTCCTAATTAAAATATGGAATATATTTTCTAGATTCAATTCCCTTTCATAATATCAATTAATCATCAACATTTAAATATCCTAAATAGTTAGGATAAATCAATTTATTGAATCTCCATGAAATACAATTTTTTTAATTATTATTAAATCCTCCATTTGTGCATGAAAACATATAGTTATAATGTAAATTTTTTACCACACATGGTGGAGTTCATCTTAAATTATTCTTAACTTTAATAAGTGTTATTTTATAGTAATTAGGATGTTTTGAATCGATGAATATTGGTGACACATCATCCAAATTATTCTTCATTTTTCAGAATACATAAATTTTATATTTTTAAATATTTTGAGTTTTCCTATAACATTAAAATTATTAAAATGTGACAAATTAATAAGAACTAAATTAAAGGCTTGTATCCCTTAAAATCATTACAATCCCATGCTGAATGTCTAATGCATAGCTCCTATGTCATATGGAATCAACTAAATGTTTTTCCCTCACCGTATTCTCATATGAGGTATTAAATTTTACAACATATGGTGTCTTCTCCCAAATATAAAAGACTTACATTATCTTTGAAGAGTCTTATAGACATTCTCTATGAATATCGTTCATGGACACTAGTGTATTATATCGAGTACTGATTCATGTGTTGAAAAAATTAGAGTCTAACTTTTAGTCGCAATTTCTTACTCTACATAAAATAAAGTCTTATATGATCATAATAGAGTCCTACATGCTCATACATATCAATAATTATTCTATAGTACATATTTTTTATACTTCACCCAAATAACCACAAAAACTGTTCATAACATCAGGGGTATTTCTCGGCCTTTCAAAAATCATCTACGAAATAATCAATTACAAGATATAATTTAAATTTTTGAATATGTTTTTTAATATATCTATTTGGATAATTTAATTCTCCTATTATGTTATAATTTATAGATGATTTTACATTCAATCATTTAACACACATGCCTAACTTGAATATTGGTCCAATAATCAACATATTTTATATGTTTTTCCATTAAACTTGTCCAAATGAGATCTAGTAGAATTATCCTAAAAATAATTATATTTACATCCATTACTGATGGAAGTAGTATACTCTTCTTCAATATTATAATTATAATTTACTTCTTCAATTCCTTATTCAAGATAAATACAACCTATTTTTTCTGTAACTTAAATCTTCCCATTTGGTTATGTTTTCAATACCCTTTTAATCTTCAACATAGACCAAGTAGTTTATCTCCCAGTTATAGATAATAATTTCAAATTGAATATTGGTTTATGTATCTCACTAATCTCATCTTTATGTTCCTTGATTAGTTATCATATGGATTCTTCTTTCCCACCATTGATCCATATTCATATAGTGATTCAATTTTTGAGAGAAGAAAGGATTAATAATAATTAGTAATAATTAGAATTTATGTAGACAACATTAATTATATGTGGGGAAGAATTATGTGAAAAAAATACATAATAACCAAGTTGGTCTAGGTTTTCTATAAAGAGATATATATATATATATATATATATGATACCAACTCAAAAAAATCACCCTTTTGGAGGATCTTCAAAAAAAAATCTTCAAGAAATCATTGTATCATATACACATCTCATTAAACACATCTAATATTCTAGGAAAAAAATATAATACCCCCTTCAACTCGTTAACTATCACTCCCACTTTAGAACAAAAAAGTTTGATATAATAAATTCATTTGTATAATGTGTGGTTTTCATAGTTCATTATTTGGTACTAAGGTTATATAGAAATTATTGTTTTACCTCTCAGTAATAATTTAAAATATTCTTTTCTTATTTTCATCCCCTCAATTTATACCCTAATTTCTCACTTTAATGGTTTTTAAAACCCCATGATTCTTACATTCTTTATTTTATCTAGAAATGATATAATATTCTATTTTAATTCCTTGTGTCTTTGTGAAATATAAACATGAAATGATGGTATATAGAGGGAACACATTATTATTTAGTAAAAATTGAAAGGTTGAGAGTCTCCTATCAACCAATTCTTTTTTACATTACAATGTCTACATGGTACGATTTATATGTAATTTTTTCTTATTATGAGTCTTAACAGACTGTATTCTCTTTTTATTCCCTTGAACTACTTTCTTGTGCGGAGTAGATTTCCTTCGCAAAAAATAAAAAAATTTAGAACCAAGTATTTTCATTTTGGGAAATATAGTAATGTTTTTGTTTATTGTCATTATATAGTGGGATGGGCACATATATTGTAAGTAAATTGATCATATAATAACAAGATGACTACAATGTTGATGGTGGTGTCATTTCCCAATGTTTTCCAAATTTTTGTGTCTAAAATTTTTAGGATGATGAAACTATTCTCATAAAAATAATTTTCACACAAGAATTATAGTGAATCAAAATCATGAAAGAAAGTGGAGTTCAAAATTTACACATCAAAATAACTGAAATACATGTTCAGAGAACAAAAGTTGAAATTTTGTGAAAGAATTTTATGTGAAAAATACAACATTAATATGAGTATTGTGGGGGTGGTGTTTCAATATTTTAAATAAATATTTGGAAAATGGAATATGTTCATGCAAAAGCTGAAATTACATGAAAATATATTACATGCTAAATATGAAATCAAAATTAGTCTTTCATGCATGGGGGGATAATGTAAATGAACTTTCATGTAGGGTTGTCTTAGACTATAAATATGTGGGAACCCCCTAAATTAAGACTTTTTTTGAAAATTATATATGATACATATAATAGATGAAATATTTGAACAAAAAACATTGTATGCAGTAAATATATGTATGCAGAGTGTTATTTATTTCTATTAAAAAACAATTGAAAATCATGGTTTATTTATGTGAAAGACAAGGGTTGTATGAAATGAAACATAGGTGATAATCTCAAAATTTGTGTGTATGAATTGGGGTTGTATTCATTTTCTTGAGTTCTGCTACTATTATGAGTTTAATATCTAGTTTCTTTTCTCATTTCTTTTAAGTGAATCAATTCAAGACTATAGTGAAAGGAATGTCTTATGAAATTTAAGGACAAAGACTTGAAACCCAATATTCTTAAAATACCTCTAATTCAATGAAACTATGTAAGATTTCACACTATGTAGTGATATAGGGTAGTCTACAAGAGTTTTATAAGGGTGGTAGTGTTATATTAATAAAATCTATTAAATTTAGTGATCCTAGCATTGAGTGACTATGTTTAAACATTTATATTCTAAAACTACGAAAGATTATACGATTTAGGTATAACCAACAAACTGTCGGAGTATGCTCCTTATACTATCCCTTAGTGGTGAACCAAGTAATTTTTGTGTGTTTTGTATTTTCTTATGATAGTTTGATTTCTGCACATTTCCATCATACTAGCTTAACCTATTACTACCTATATAGAAACAATATCCATCACTTTTAAAGAAAAATTTGACACCTTGATTCACCACACCCCTCTAAGGGTGTTCTTGGATCCTATAGAAAATTAATTTCCTCATGATTTCATTACATTACTCATAATTTCTTATTAATTTTGATGGATGACCATATATTACTTCATAACATGTCAATATTTTACATTTATTCTGCACAAATTTTCATAAATTTTATATCCCCACTTATAGAAAACCATTTTTAAATATTAATCTTTTAATATGATGTCACTTAATTTATTTAAGCAATAAAACTTCTTTTTAGTTTTCTCCATTTGTCTATCCATTTCAAATTGGGATAGACAGGCTCTTAGGGATTCATTCTTGGTAGACTCATCATGTTTAAATTATTCACATGGGTATTCTCAATAACACATGAATTTTAATTTAATATATTCAAAATTTAAATCCATTTAACTCCATTGGGATCTTATCCTAGAATAATAGTCATACATTCCTCATCTAAATATCCTTTTTCTTCAAATTTATCATATATTACTTCTATACAAGATAATCTATTATGTGGAAAGATATCATGGCATGTCAGTAATATATTTACTTTTCATAGAATCAATCCACATCTTGTCATCATAAAACATTCTTTGATCATTTTTCTTACATGGAAATGAAATGTTAAACTAGAAATAGAAAATTTTATTAATATAAATTCTTTAACACCACTTAAAACCTCTAATCGTTGATCTTCCACCTTGATAAAAAATATCTTATTTTTCAATTGTTTTCTTCTTAAACCAATCCTATTATTTCAAATTAATATTTGGTATTATTGACTTATTTATATCTTCATTTTATGTATAATAGTGTCTCCCACTTTTCATCTTGGACCCAAATAATTTAGGATTATTTTTCATTAACTTAATTTTTAGAAATCATTTTTTTATATTATAACTATTTTGGTGTAGATTTAATTTGTAACTGATCTGGTGTAGATTGAACTGACCTTTTTGAGAATTTATTTCCAATAACATGTGAAGATTCAAATTTAACCTCATATTTCTTAGTGAATCCTTCATTTATCTTATTCTAAAGAATATAATATTCTAGAAACAATTTTTGTATGATATCTAGCTCTTCTTATTTCCCAACTAATTTCTCTTCAAGGGCTCCAAAATCTTATCATAAATAGCAACATTCAATATATATTTCAAAATCTCATCAATATATTTACCCTGTTTTGGAATAATCTAAATTTTCATCAATAACCATATATTCATCATTTGATAGATTCATTTTCTCATTATGAAGATGTATATTCCTTTAACGAAAAGATTCAAACTCACTATTTCTCATATATTATATATCAGTTGTTTAACCTAATTCATCATCACTACTGCTGTCTTCAGAACCGCTTTCATCATGATCAATAAAATTTAATTCATCCTATGATTATATTCATGATGAGTTATATTTTTTCTTCTTTCTTACAAATTTTTTTTCTATTGTATTGATTCTTCTTTCTCTTTCCAAATTTATATTTTTTTCACATTCTCTTTATCTAATATAGATTTTACGATCATGATCTTGGGATAATTATTTACAAAATTTAAAATCCAAAAAAATTATAAAAACATGGTGGCTTCTTTATATTTCCATTCCTCATTCATTACATAAACATAATTTAGTAATTGTTAAAAAATCTATTCTAATATCAATCCTCCCCCTTATAAAAAAAGTAAATTTATTTTCAAAATTCTTTTCCTCTGAATTTACCCTTCTAAATAACTTCAAATCTTATCCAATATCTTTTTCTTTCTTACTAAATACAAGATAATTTATCATTTTATAAGTAAAAATAATATTTTATAGTTCATAAAAATAAATGACTTCCCTATAATATAATTCTCATATCATTAGATCAATCATATATAGAAAATTTTTCATTAACATTTATTCAATAATAGAAAAATACATCATCTCAATAAATACATGTATAATAATAACAATAGCATTGATTATAATGATGTATTCATCAATGTTTTAATCATCAACCATATTTATATCATGAACCCTAATTCTCTAAAATTCTAAATTATCTTTCTTAAATTTTAAAATTCCATCATCTTTTCTCTTTAGTTCTTTCTAAATTTACTTATCAGTTTAGAATCCCATTTCCTTTGTTTAATTTTTTTTAACGAGAATTTAGAATATGATTTTGTTACTTTCCATATTCTTTCATATATCTAAAATAAATAAGTTACATTATTTAATTATCATTAATAGGTGTAAATACCGCTATTTAATCATTTTTACTTATAGACAATGTTGTGGAAGCTAGGCTAGTATCTTATTCATACAGCTATGATTATTCTTTTCAGATAACATAGGGACACCCATTATATTTATATAATTAATATTCTATATACTTGGAAGATTATTGTATCTTTATAGGGAACATATATTATCTCTAAAACAACTTATCGAGGTCAAGTATAGTTTGGAACCTCTAAGAGGGTTGAATCATTGGTATAAGTTAATATGTTTATTACATAAAATTAAACCTCTAAAATTTGATAATTTTATAATACACTCACTCTTTAATCAATAATCCTCACCTAAATAGAGTAGAAAATAATAAAACTTGCAAAATAATATTTACATGGTTTTTCAATAAAAGTATTCTCCGTTATGTAATTGGTTATCCCCCCCCCCAATAATTGAAATTACAATATAAACCCAAGTGATTACAAATTATATCTTTTTAATCCAATCAGTATAATAATTATTCAATTTTTATTTTCATACTAGAATCATGGATCTTCCCAATACCCAATCAAAACTACTCAATAAAAAAATGTTACTATTACACTTCATGTTTATTTATCCCCACATGGGATAAATCTTGCTCCCTGATTGACCTAGATCAATAGTTAATCATTCCATCCACTCTTTGATAACATCAGTAGATGATTATTATTATCAAGTTTGTTATTTATTCTCAACCACAATCTCAAATTCAGTGGAATTATGGGTCCCATCATCCTTCAAGGGATCCGATTTTTGATCCTTTCTCTTATCCTAAACACAAAATATTATTAGGTTCTAACGTATTATCAATTTTTTTTATTTTTTACCTATATACTTTTTTATCCAGAGAATATCAAAAATATTATTTCCAATCATTGAAATTTGGGAAAAACCTCAATTTTTTAAAGTGATCATATCATTAAAATATCGAATATATTTTTTAGATTCAAATCTATTTTGAAATATTTTTTCGGCATCCTCATTTAAATCTCTCAATGAATTTAAATAATTTAATTATTTTTAATATCTATGAAAATTAATTATTTTAATTATTTTTAACACTTTCATTTATGCATGGCATAAGTTTTTGGTGACCTTTATATAGTGGCTTATGGGGTGGGGTTTTTCACAAATTTTCCTCATATTGAATAACAATTATTTTAGAGTAATTATGATGTTCAAAATCTATGTATATCAGTGAAACATAATCGGAATTACTCATCGTTATTTAGATTAGAAAATTAGAAAATTATATAATATTATGGGTTTTCATAGGCCATTATGATTCTTATGAATAGAAAAACTCATACATTATAAAAATGACTTATATCTTTTAAAAGTATTATAAATCCAACATGATATTCTTATCATTGTCTACTATGTAATATGAAATCTTCTCAATGTATTTATCTATCCTAAAATTTTTTATTTTATATTAAGTTTTGGTAAATTTTGAAGTCTTATTCCTAATATGAAATCCTTATGTGATTTATAAACTTTTTTAAAACATTATATGCCAAATACTTTAAGTTGAAACCAAAGTTTTGTAGTCAATTAAAAGGATTAAACTAGGCTATCCAAAGTCTTATTCCCAGTCAAAATGTTTTAGAAAAATTAAAATAAATTCTTAAACACTAAAAAATAAGTATTACGTCCTCAAAATAAATTTTTATACTCTCATACATGAAAAAATGTATGATCTAATATGTATTTATTCATAAATCACTCAAATTTCCATAAAACCTCTTCAAAACATCATAGGGATTTATCAACCATTCATAAATCATCTCAAAATATCCCAAATTCCATCATTTCCTTCAACTTTTAGAATAAGGTCTTCAATAAAAACCTTGAATTTTTTCATTATCCTAACTGACTTATCCACTTTATTATAAAATTTAGTGGATTTTACTCTAAACCATTTAATACTTATCTATTTTCTAAGGATTATTTCAACAATCGCCACATTTCAAAAGAATCTATCTTAAATCATTCCAAATGATGTATCAAAGAAACAACCTAAATATCTATATTCTCTTTGAATTATATAATTGTATCATACTCAAGATTAATAAAAAATATTGACTTTATTTCTCCACCACATTATTGACAACAATGGCCACACATTTATTTAGGAACACTAAATTCATTATATATTTTCGGAAACCACTTTTCTCTCAACTATCTAAGAGTTATTTATCAATAAGTTGACATAATTTTCTTCATAAATAGTAATAAATTTAATTATTTGATTTTATAATTATATTCAAGATTATATTTGGAGCAATGGAAACTAATATATATGATATAGGGGGCTTCATTTTTGTAAATTTATATTTTACAAAATCCATTATTTGATACTTATATAAAACACTGAGTTAATTATTTTTTCTTTTATAGTTTTAATAAGAGGAAAAAACAAGATCATAAACAATTCTCTAAGCTCTATATTTGAGATCGAAATTATAAGTGAAAGTAATTTAAATGGTTGTTATTAAAATTTAATGATTACTTCCAATTAAGAAAAAAATATTTGGTCTCAAAAAACCTATATAAAAAATGTAACATATTCATTGATAAAACACTAGTAAAAAATATTATAAAACATTCACATTAGGTTTCAATAATTTATGTTTGTGTCTATTGATTTTATATAACATTACTAATATAATAATATGAAATCTTTTAAAATTATATTTAATTTTAAAAATATTTTTCAATGATTAGAATGATAAGAATATTATGGTGTTTAATGTATTGTTTCGATGAAAATATATCAAAGGGAACATAAATATCTATATAATTAATTTATATGATCAGTTACATCAATGATTAAAGAAATTGGATTGAAATTCGTTTTTATATCACTTAGAAAACTTAATCTTACAGTTTTAATTTAAATATTTCCCCAAATCATCATTATTTATAACATAAATAATCTTGAAAATTTAATACCCCATCTCTTCAATATATAGATAATTTCTTATTTGGACCTGGGATTTTATTCTCCATGATCAATAATGATGATGTAGAAATATAAGTATTAAAATTTTATCTATAGGAAAAATAAGAATTATATTTCTAGAGAGTTGAGTTTAAAATCTGTATTTATAACGTAAAGGTAGTAAGTCAATATGAGAAAAGTGTTTCTATTTTAATAAATATAGAAATTATAAATGTAACCAAAATGAATATTATGATGATTTTTTAATTAAATGAAGAGATTCCACATCATATATTTATAATATAACACTAATTTACTCTAAATTAGGATTCTTGGATGTATGATACAAATACTTTATTACAATTTTATGGTTACAAACTCGTACATAGAGTTTAAAAAATAGGGGTAAATAAAATTTCGTGGAAATATAAATCAATTTCATAAATTTAGTAATGCTTACTATATTAGAAAGAAAACTGTTTGATCTATATCAACAAGGAAAATATTTTATTTATTTTATGACTTATATAAATTATATTGTGGAAGGGTAAAAATTATTAGCCTTTTGTATTATAGATGAATTTTTGATTTATTAATAATAAAAATTTAATTCCTCAAATAAAACTAATATTCGAGTTTATTTCAAATCGAGGATATGGTGAATCGATTAAATGATATATAGGATTGATTGTGAAAATTTCTGAATATAAATTCAAAACTATAACAACATAAAAATAAGGTTACGTTTAATATTTTACTATAATAATATTGATGTGATAATTAAATTAACCAAGGTAAATTTGATAAATATATAAGAAAGTGAATTTATTTCACAATTAAGTTTTATTTTCATGAGTTATTAATTATAACAAAATAGTGCGCAGGGATTAATTATTATTCAAATTTCTTTGATTAGTATACATTATACGTTATGTGTTGTAAAGTGTTTTCAAATTATTTTATATTATTTTGTCTTTTTTAATTTATATGCAAGACATTTATTTTCTTTTGAATATTGAACTTATGAAATTTTCATTTAATGGTTGTTTATTGAAATAATTCACCATTTTCTATAAAATAAAAATGGTATCATTTCAAATTTTTTTATTATATGAGAATGAATATATTTATAATTTTGTTAGTCAGTGAAAACATTGGATTAGTGAAGTTCATAACAAAAAATAGGATTTTTTTATGGAATAATAAATTTTTGGAACTAGGGGTATATGAGCTGTAAATTTATTAATATATAATTTTATTTTTTTCAGTAAATTCTTTGGATGACCAAGGAGTTTTTATTGTATTTAATATGCTTTTATTGAATTAGAATACTAGAAATTTTTATAGAAAATATTGGTGAAAATTACAAAATTTCATTGTGTTTTCCAAAAAAAATAATGTGAAAATTTATGTTTTTTACTTAATTTGTCTGAAGTATTAGTGTAAAATGAATAATTTATACATAAAATTTGCGTGACTCACATAAAAATATAAATACCACATAAGTGACATGAAAAATAGAGCCTATGTTGGATTCCCTTTAAGGATGTTTCTGACAGGTCATTCTATAAATGATCTTTTTCACTAAAAAGAGTGTATATTTGAGTTAACAATATTTTTTATATTGAGGTTGTGATTTTTTAGTACCATTAAGAATTAATCTTCATAAAATTTACACATATATAGTTCATGAAAGAGATATTTAATGATAATCTCATGAATCGGTGAGAGGGGGTCAACAATAATTTCGGGGATTAAAATGTTTTTTGAGGTTTTTATGAATAAATACCATATTAACCTATTAATTAAACATAAAATATGGCATTAAGATGATTCTTTGTGCGATAAAAAATAATAGAAGTTTGGGTGTTCACATACTAATTTCTATCTCCCATAACATTATTCAGGTTATGTAGAATTTGTCTAGCTCATGTAGAATATCAGTTCTTGAAGCATAACCAGTACCTTTATGAGGTTTTATGTTTCAGTGCATGATGGAGGTTTGTTAATTAGTATTAAAAAAGGATATTTTACAATAAACCAAACCACTTTGCACAATGCAATTTTATGTCATGTGGGGTAGTTTTCAATCTATAGTTTATGGTAAGAAATATATATTACATGACTTATAGATGACGTAGCCTTAAGAAAGGGAATTTACATATAAATATTTGGTTATTTTTCTTGAGATTGAGGAATTAAATAGACCACGTTATTTAAGATTTCATGATTAAAAAATACACATTTTTATTAGAGTGTGACTTTTAAGTCGTTATAATAAGTTAGACTTCATATGATTTAGTTTATAGAGGAGTAATATAAGTTATCTATGGGCGTTAGTGTTTTATCCTTGAATTAATTATAAATTTAGTGATACTTAAATGGAGTGGTAAAGGAAAATAAATTATAATCTCAAAAGTCTAGTAAATCATTGTGGATTATGGTTTGACTAACCCATCATTAGATTTTTCTCTATGGAAATTCCATTAGTTGTGAACCAAGTAAAATTTTTTTATTATTTCTTTATTTCTTTATTTGTGTGTTTTCAGAATGAGTAATAGAATCAAACATTTATAATGATTTCCTACCTTCTTGGTGACAAGATCCATTTAATTAAAAATAAAATGTAAACTCCTTGATTTAACCATCCCCTATCAGGGTTTCCTTGGGTACATTAAGTTGTATCAAGGTATGGGTTTAGAACATTATTTGATGTATAAAACAAAATGATTTAGAAGAATATAATGAGATCACATATTTTTTTTATTATAAAAAATATTGAAGTCATTGATGTGATAGGATAGTCTATGGATGAAGTTGAAAATAATTTTATAGATATTGATACCATAGCTCAAAATTCATCATCTGTTGCTCTATAAGATTATATCTATATGATGGTGATGAATTTAATGAGTGAAAAAACAATGTGTGAAAATATTCCAATATATATAATTGTTATATTAATGTAAAATAGGCCAAGATAATGGTTCTCTTTAATATATTTGATGATTTGAAAATGCTTTGCGATAAAAATGATAATAATTTCACCAATATAATTACTAAAATTATTTTAAATATTCATTTACATGTGGAATAAATAAAGGATATTGAAATTGTAAATAAGATATTAAGATTATTTAAACCTATTTACAATATTACAGTTTCATCTATTTGGGATAGGGATATGCCCAAACTACCAGTGGATAATCTTCTGAGAAACATAGTAGCCTGTGAAAATAAATTTAATCTAGATGAATAATCAGCACAGATAAAATAGGAGATAAAATTAATTAAAATAATAACATGACATCACAAAATGAGGTGATTAAAATGGGGATATTGTTGATCAATTAAATTATCATAGGGAAAGCAAGTTAAATAGAGGATAACGTAGATTCAAAACCAAGCTTCACATTGAATTAAATTTATGTAGTAAGGTTGGGAACATTATTTAAAGGTGGTCCATAATATTCCATGATAATTAATGTGATGTAAAACTCACAAAGAAAACCCATGGAATATTCCACCAAAAGGAATTCTAAAAATGTAGTGTTCATCCAGAATAACGATTCAAAGGATGAAATTTTTTAGAAAACCAAGATGGTAAAAAAACTCTCTAGATGATATAGAAACAATATTCAAGTAAGATACAAAATATATTTTGATTAATTCTATAAAAATGGAGGAAACAGTACTAGAATATGATAAGTAAATATAAGTTGTTTTCAATCTAAAAGAGGACCTTAAGGGGCCTCTTGAAGAGCACAACATTCAATGGAGGAAGAATTTAAAAATAAATTATGGATTTCTAATACAATTCTCTAAATATATGAATAATATTGAAGCTAAAATTGAAAAACATCAAGTGTAGTGAGAAGATCAATTATCATGACTTGGAAAATCAAGAGATATTATAGAATGAAAAATAAATATTGAATAGAATTTTAAGTTTATTGATAAATATAATTCTATTCAAGTGGAGAGTGCTAATATAGATTATGATATTTAAAAATAAGTTCAAAAATTGATAAGAAAATATAATTAAAAATTTGAATCAAGTGATCAAAAGAAGATGTCATAATTTGGAAGGTTATTAGATAAATATCATTTGGAGAGATCCAAATGAGGCTTGAAATGTGTTTATAATTTTCCTAATAATCAATGGCATCATCAAAAGATAAATGGTGGTAATTTTCATAGATTTTGAGAAATATAATTATGAAATAAGATAGGAGGATGGCGCCTCACTCACCTGGATGTGCTCGGGCTCTCGGCTCACTCCTCCTTGGGTTTCACTCTCCCTTCATCGGCGATGGACCTTTTTCTTTGTCTCATTCTGGTTCTCCCCTCTCCCGCTTTATAGGCTCTCACTTCTTCTCACTTGTTCCATTCAGGGATTCCTCCCCCTCGCCTCCCTCTGTTACGTTGTTCGTAGACTCTCTTTCAGGCCGTCTTCTCCGCACTCTAACCTTGGGCTCCACTGATCCTTTCCAGGTCGGATCTGGAATGATGGAGTCTATGAGGTTTTGGGTATAGTGGATAGGCAGTTGTGGATTTCTCAGCGACGCATCTCTCTTTTTTAGGGCTTCGTCCCCTGTTTTTTCTTTCTCTTCGTTTTCTCTAGGGTTTCATCCCCTCAGCTACTTTCAATCCTGGCCTCCTTTAGGGTTTGACACGATGGTTCTTTCTCGGTGGCTTGCTATTGGAGTCCCTCCTCTCGCCCCTCTCTGGACTTCAGGACCACTACCCCCTTCCAGGTCGGTTGGGTTTGATGATCCGTAGGAGGTTTTGGGTGTGTGGTGCGTTGTGTTGGCGGGTTCTCGGTGGTTCAGGCATGGAGATTCTGGTTTGTGTGGCGAAGTGGCGATGGAAAATGGTTGAGTTGGTGGTGTGGCAAGGTTTACCCATTATTGTTATGTCAAATGTTTTGAAATTGGAAAAATAAAATGATGAAATACAATGAGTTATAAATAATTCTCAAATCTTCAATGATAAATCAATAACCGAGTAGTTTTAAAATGACAGGAGACATGTGGAGAAATTAAAAAGATACGACCCTTCCTCATATAAATTCATTTTTATTTCTACCTTGGGAACACCATTTCATATTATATTGAATCAATATACTACATGAATTTGGAATCAGCTAGATGTAAATATAGAACAATGATAACATATCCTCAATATTAGAGAATAATTTTTTTTGTTATTTTTTCTTATTTGAATTCAAGTACAATGTTATTGATTATTTTTACAAGATAAGAGGTGATATTCACCATAAAAAAATTTCATGGTAATTAAATACAACTAAATAAAATTTAATTGAAAAATAGATACTCCCTATTAAATGAATAAGAAGAAGAAGAAGACTATGATTTTACCACTTGGTAAAAATATAAATAAAAAAGGTAATATTATTTGTCAACTTAACTAGTTATATCATATAAGTAAAAGATGATGAGAGAAAATGAAAACATGGATGAAATCACTCTCAAATATTTAAGGAAAACTCTCAAATATTTAAGGAAAACTCACAAATATAACCTAACATATGAGTTATCTTCATAATGGACTAGTATTTCTTTGAAATTAAAAACTATGAAAGAGTTGATGTAATAGTGCGCATTAGAAATGATAGATAATTGAATATCAAAGAATGTGGACATTCTCACCTTGAATGTAGTGATCTCAATAAAGTAGATTTACTCTATATTAATGTACTATGGGATTACTTCTAATGTGTGAGTCAAATATATGACTCTATTCTCGAGGTTACGTTTAACCACAAAAGATTATTGATCAAGAATGAATCTTGGAATTCTCATATGATAAAAATAATAACAAATGATAATCTTTACTAGGTGAATTGACATTATAATACATGTCTCTTAACAATGGTTTATGGGAATATCTTATTCTATTAGAGGCTTAGTCACATTCATAATTAGATTATATATAATCCTTCGAAGTATAAGGATTTACTATATATACAGAATAATAATAGATATTAAAGAAAGATATGTGTTTCATGTAGGTATTGAAATATTGTTTGACACCCTTATTGATTGAAAATAGCATCAAATAAACATGAGATATTTTATAATTATGTATATTTTATAGCTAATATATTTATAACTTTAGTATATATATATATATATCATTCCTTTTATTAATTACTATATTAGAATGGTTTTTCTATGTTTATGCAAAGGAGAGAATTCATGGGGTGAATCAATAGATATTTAAGATGAGTCAAAAATGAGACTCAGTTCAATATTAAAACAGTACATTCTAAAATTAAATTATAATTTAAATATATTCTATTTGAGAATTGTCTTTAAAAAAATGTAATCAATAATTATATTTCTATACATAGGCAATAAAATATAATGGAGTTATAGAAAACTGTAATAGAAAATTGAATAATATGGACAAAATATTACTCATTGAAGGTGGATTCCCTCACCACTATAGGAAATATGCTGTAAAGTTTCAGTGTACACTCAAAATAAATTACTACTAATACCCATATAATGAAGGACACCAAATGAAATATGGAATTTAAGGATTATCATATTGAATCATTTTCATCTCTTTGGAAGTAAATGATAAACATGAAATAATTATGGAAATCATGGGAAGTATGGAGATGTAGTATATTAAAGAGTATTTCTAGGATAAAAAATACTAATGACTAAAATTACTATTAAAACATGATGAATACAATTATAGAGGGAAATAATTGTAATGTAATTAATGAGAAGGAAATAAATAACTCAAGAGGCATAAATATTCATTTTTCTATGAAGAATAATAAGATTAATAAGCTAAAATTAGTACAATTATTATATTTAAAAAATTATTTTCAAATAATGAAGATTATAATGATAAATTATAATATGATACATTTCTGGATGAAATATATCCCACACGTTATTGATAAAACAAATTAATATAAATTTTTCCATCAAATATTATTTGGTAAAAAACTGTTACTAAATAGCCAAAAATGGTGACCAAAATAAAGCATGATATTCTATTATTTATCATTGAACCAATATCATTTGAAAAATTACTGAAAGATCATTCATGGTTTATATCCATGAATGAATAATTACATCATATTGATAAAAATGAGAGTCCATAGATTTTTGAAAGTCAATAACATCATAATGTGATAAGAACTATGTTGATAATAAAGAATGAATTTGATGAGAATATAAACGTGATCAAATAAAAAAACTCCTAGTGTTTAAAGGTTATAAAAAAATGAATAGTTTTTTTATTGAATAAAATGTTCCCTCATAATCGTGATGTGAGTTAATTAGGATCTTCTATGTTATGTAAATTTATAAGGGATATAATGATTATTATATGAATATCAAAATGGTATTCTTGAATGGTGTTCTTAAAGAGGATGTTCATTGGGAAAGTGTATTATAATTTCTAATTGATGATAAGGGGAATTTTATTTTCATAATAAATAATTCCTTATATGGTCTAATATAGGATCCATTTTTATATTATTGTTTAATAACATGACAACTAAATAAGAATAATTATTAAAAGGGGGTGTTGAACATAGTGTGTATTTTAAAATATCAATGGAAAGTAAATTCATGTCGATGGTTGACTAGAAAATTAAACTGAATAAGTTTATTTAAATTTTTTCTGATTTCATGTGATTCATTATTTATAAAATCAAATGATAATGCATTTTATAATTTAATCATCATTTCTCATCATGTGTGCAATTTTTGTATAAAATGAATTAATTTAAACCCATTGTAACTTCACCTTGTGAAACAATCCCTCTTAATGATATAAATTTGAAAATTTAGGATAATTTAAAATAATTTTTTTATAATATTTGTTACTTCTTGAGTATTGAAAGATTTATAATAGATGGTGGACATTTTGGGCCACAAATACAAAAATTTCATGGGAATGAAAATTGAATACGTGACAAAAAAAAAAGCAAATTTGAGGACCAAATTTCGTATCTTATTAATCTAAAATTATAAAGATATATATAGTAGTATATTGGAAACATTTCATTAAACTAATTCTAAGTCTTATTTTATCTTTTATAATGCCGTTCAAGCATCCCAAATTGAATATTAAATTTCTATCTAGATTTCATTACCCAAAAATTCAGGCCTTCATTTCAACCATAACATGTTAATGTACGATCCAGTTGTGGTTTAATATTTAAATATATTATAATACATATTTTAAAAAACAAATTATTTTCTACTACCCTTATAAATTATGCTATCTAGAATCTCTATATTGCATTTCAAGTGGAGGAATGCAAATTGGCTTCAATTTTTTTTGTTTAATGAGGGAAAATGCCATTATTTATTAAATTTAATCACATATATGCCACACATAATTAATTTCGATGAATTTAAATGATAATGGATAAACCTAAGGACAAAAAATAAGAATTATAGGTAGCTATAAATAATGAAAAAATGAGGAATATTTTGTTTCTTTCAATTTTAGGTATTTGTCATTATGCTATCTATAAAAGATAGTTTTTTTTATATTTTTCAAATAAATCATGTTTATTAAAAAATGTTATTTATGTTATTTTATTATTTATATAATTTTGATACATTTTTCACAATATTTATATTTATTTACACCAATAATTGTGAGATTCTTCACACTATAGTGGAGTGTCCATTATATCCTTGGTTTCTCTTCTTCAATTGTTCCATTACGAGTTATCTTTTACCATCCATTTAGTTATTTTAATCAGTTAAGGGATTAAACTATTATAGTTTGATCCAATAAGTTTTAAGGGGTTGAATTGGCTGTTATTTTTTTCCATTATTGTTAAATCACTTATTTAAGTTGATATTTATATTCAACACTTTCTTTTTTAATTGACCTGTTGAAATTAATGTTCACACAATTCATGTACTAATAAAATATTTTACCTTGTAGTGATTTTGAAAAATATCTTACCAATGTATATTTAATTAGAATTATCATGGGTAGGAAATAAAAATATAGGTAATGTGGGTGGTTTTATTTTTTTGAATTAATCCCATGTCAATTTTGAAAATAAAATTCATTTAAAAAAATCCACCAATTTACACCTACAAATAACCTATGATCCAGAAATTTTCATAAATAGTGTTCATTTAGGGTTTTTAGTGATTTAGTTATCAAAATCAAATAAATCATATTTTTTTCAATGTTATAGAAAATTGATATTGTAGGATATTAAAGTGTCTTTAGTTTACTTCTTAGGTCTTAGTGGATTCGACAACCCCAATGGTACTATTTGTGAATGCTTCAACCTAAAGGGTAAATTTGGATAAAACCAAATTTTAGCATCATTATCAGGTACCTATGTAAAAAACATAGATAATTATATTTTATTCTCACCCAAGATCTCGTTTCTCACCCCTGTTTATCTTAACTTTCATGTTTTTCTTCTATGTCATGTATACCCTATTTCAATGACCAATTATGGAATTTATGGAGGGAAATTCCAGGGTATGAGAGTTATGTTTATTAAGGTTGATTAGTCTTTCAGATCCTATTATTCCTCATACGTAAAATTCTAAATCAAACATCACTCTAATGGATGTACATTTAAGAAAAGAACTTTTTTACAAAGCTAGGAACCAAAATGGAAATATAAATTATGTATCCCCTAACATATAGAATAAGTTTGATCAAACCATGAAAAACTACCTCACACCCTCCTGGACCAATAAAACCTCTTTAATTATAAATTATTTTCAAAAACATTACCAATATATCTTCAAACCTCATATCCTAGAACACCATCCAACCATTCAAGTGTTGTGTTAAAAAATTCCTTTTCATTATGTCATGGAATTCAATGACATGGTTGGTTGATATTCCCTCCAACCCAAATTAATTAAAAAATAATGTGAATCATTACATCTTCACTATAATAACAAGCTAATAATTTTTTAAAAAACCAAAGGACATCATCAATCATTTTTTTGGATTAATTGTAAATTTTTTTGTATAAGAAGTACATTCCATGATAGAATAATAAGTTAAATTAAAAGAGAATGAATAAAATTTGTTAAAATGATGGAGATAATTTTATGAAATAAGGTAAATAAAAATAATAAAATAAAAATACTACCAAAAATGGATTCTAAAAACGAAAACATGTATGAATATTTTATGAAGGGTTAGGTCCAAGAAAAAAATAGTTCATTGATATGATGTGTAATATGACCTTTAAAAAGAATGCCCCAAATGATTCTTTTAAGTATCTATATTTTCATATGGAAAAAACCCTAAATTTAAGAACATTTTTTTTATTAGAATCATTACAAAAATTGTGGGATGCACACTCTTATGGAAGAAGAAATACATTGAAAAAACTCAGATCCCTCAATAAAAATGTTGATGAGATCGATCTCAGGAATGTCTACGAAATTCAAACTGGCAACCCTATTTTTATCATTTGAAAAAAACATGTCCATATGATTAAAATTTTCACACCAATACCTTCCATAGAGGATGTTCATCTAGAAGTATCACCAGTGGAGGAAAATGTTCTAAAATTTTATTGGTTAGAGTAAGCAAACTCTTTTGATCCATGGAAAAATTACCATCAAGGATTCTGTTGGAAAGAAAATCAAGAACAGACTCATCCATATGGTAAAAACCACTTCCCTTCACAAATTTATCCAGCACATATCCATTTTCAAACATAAATATTAAAATTCCAAAATCCAGTTATCCTATTACAGTGACCCATTCATTGATCAATAAATAGCTTCAATTTACACTAATAATAAATCACCCAACACAAACTTCATCTAAATCAATTCATCTACCACTACATGGGAAATTGTTCAAGAAAATAAATAAAAATATAATTTTCATACCTAGAGTACAAATTGAAAACCATTAAAAATAGAAAATAACCAATTACCACACGCTCATTCCCTATCCAAACCTTGTGTAGAGAATCCATTTACATATAATCATCTCTCTGATAGATCAATGTTATTCCCATTTGATAATTTGGTAAATCATTTAAAAACATAAACTAATAATTATAAACCCATATTAATCTTTAACCTTTTCTAATAATTTTATAGAAACATTATTATAAACTCAAACATATGATAAGAATTTAGAGTAACAATTACCTCCCTAAATAGTCCCACAACCTGCTCTATTCCTCCGAATAATGAGAGGAAAATATAAACTATATCTTAATGAAATGTTAAGATAATTATTATCTTATATTAATATGAACAAACCCATTATCAATGAAATCCATCCAATAATAGTAAACTCTATGAAAATTAAGGGCCATGGAACCTTTAATAGATAATTATCCTGCAAAAAAAAACCTTTTTGGTGGAAAATTTGAGTACCAGAACCTATAGAACCATGCCTCCTAAGAATAAAGACCTAAGTTGTTCATTTATAAATTTGGAACATAGAGAGAATTTTTTAACAATCCCTTATGTGATGTAGAATTCAGTGTTAACCTCAATCCATATTCTGTGTTTTTTCAGTTTGGGATTGAAGAGCCCCTAACCAATTATATCACAATCCAACTTTCCAATCATAGTATTAGAGTTTCTTTGTGTATATAAATTGGTGTTCTAATAAAATACAAAAACATAATTTATAATACAGACTTCATTTAACACAAAAACCACCTTGGATTAGGTCCTATAAGGGAAAACCCCATTATCCTTAGTCATCTCTTTATAGAAATAATGAACCTAGTTATTTTATTTATGAATGAAAACATGAAAAAAAATTCAGAAATGTATTCCTTGAAATCACCATCTATATAATGATATCTCAAGTTAGTGATTATGAGGGAATTTATGAGGTAAATTGGATGGATAATGTTGCACATGGACCATAGGAAAATAATGGAATTTGTTATAGATGTTTATTTCAAGAGGTAATAGTTTCTTCTATATTTATATGGAGGAAATATATCTTCATGGAATAAATCCCATGAATATATTCCCTCAATGATTTTATACCCATTCCTTGTACCAAACTAAAAATTATTTATGTCAAAAGTTTTTTTTAAATGATTCAATTATTCCCTGAATTCTAGAAAATTCAATTGCTTCAAATTCCAAGTACCAATATACATCATGGAATTTTTTCAAATAAATGCATGAATTTAATGATTTTCCTTCCTCTAAAAAGTGTGAATTTATATGGGATCACAGAAACCTTCATGTTTTCATTTCATATTCCCTAGAATCTAACCAAAGGTGAATGCTACTTGGTTTCTTGAGAGTGAATAATAATGAAATTTGTTAGACCCTTTATGAAATGCCTGATATTATCTCGAACATTGGGATATATATATTTTTGTTATTGAATCTGATTCCAAACCATCAACCGAACCCAATGGAGACTCACACAAAATATAATGAAATTAATTTAAATTGAAATCATTATTATGTTGAAATATGGTATTGGGTAATTTTAGGTTTCCATGTAGAGATAAGTACTTTAAATTAATCTATTTTCAAGTGGAAGCCTAAATTATTTTTAGTTTTTTTATTTTTTTCCATCTCCTTGAATGAAAAACAAACAAATGATTATTTATAAATTTATTTTAACATTTTATGTCATTTTAACCACTTGAGGTATCCATGGATTTATAATATATTTTTTTAAATTTAATTTTTATAGAAGTTGAGAATTTACAATTTAAATATATGTATTTAAGATTTAATATATATTTTTTAGTCATCCACATTGAATCTATATATTATATACAATTGAAATAATCTAATTTTTTTGGATGGGTCTTAATCCATAATCTAGGTAATTTTGTTCAATCATTTCATTAAAATATTTATCTTGAACATCTCTCTAAAACATTCTTACTAATTTATCACTCTATTATATACTATTTCAATACCTTGGGTAGTGTAATTATATGTCCGGGTAGTAAAAATAAGGGATTTTGTAATAAAATTTTCCATTATAGAAAATTTAATTTTGTAATCCAATAATTTGGGAATGTACATTTTTATACATGAAAATTTAATTTCAAATTAATTTTTCACTCCATTATTATATTCATTATACAATTTTACATCCATGAGCATAATTTTGGAAATCATGGTTATCCAATGGTATTTTTCACCAACTACATTTTCATTTATTTAATCCAAATATCACAATTAACTTAATTAGGATTTTAGGGATTACTTTTTTAAAAGAACCCATTATTCATAAAATAATATTTTGGACAATTTTATGTTTCATTAAACTATCCTAATAAAAAATAAAAAATCAAAAAAAAAAAGAAAAGAAAAAAACCGGAAAAACAAAATCTTGCCTATGTATAGAAATGATATGAATTAATACATGTTTTTAATGAATTTGGGATAGTGAATAAATTATTTAAATTCTCATATTTAGGCATTAAAAATCTATTTTATTGCATTTAATTGATATAATCTATGGCATTCGACACTTAGGGATAGACAATTCATTGTTGTCTTTCCCAATGTTTTTTATTTTCTCCCTATTACAATTATTATTAATAATAAAACGAATATATATAAATATACTCATATGGATGTTTAAATTCTATTTCTACCAAAATCATTCATATTTTTTCATTGAAAAAAATTAACCACCATGGATTTTGTGATGAAAAACACAAGTCATGCTTAATTGGAGTTGTAATAATGGTTGTAGTGAATTTGAACAGTTTAATGGGATATATTTTGTGATACTCATGTGTAATTATATTTTTTAGAGTATTTTTATGGGATTAATGATGGATTTATTAGTAGTAAATTTTTACATCATTTTATGATCATTTTTTTTAGATAGGGGAATTGAATTTTGATCTTTATGTGTAAGAAATTTTCTATGAACTACTAAAAATAAAGTCCAGGGAGTGATTTATACTAAAATTGAATAATTGTACTTAAATATTTATTATATTTTAGGTACATACTTGTCTATAAAATTTTAGGTTAATGTAATTTATAATTTAAACATCATTTCTGATCATATGTGTAATTAATGTTTAAAATGTATTAATATCATCCAATTATAGAGTCACCTTGAGGAACACACAATCTTGATTATTTGAATTTTAAATTTTATTATCATTTAAATGCACTAATTAGGTAAATTTGTCCCTTATTAATAAATTATATATAAAAAATGAATTATTGATATATTGGGCCGCCAGTGCAGAAAATTATGGGGAAAGGAAATTTAACGCTTGAACTATAATATGGATGCAGGGACTATATTTCAAGTAAAATTCATATTAAATTTTCACAAGATATATATTAATATCTGGAAAACATTTCATTTAACTAAATTTTAGGAAACATGTATATTTTGAATGTGATCCTAACAGCCCATGTTGAAGTATAACATTCCAAAACTATATCATGGACAAAAAAATATAGTACACCATTTTGAGATTAAAATCCAAATGAATGATTTAATTGGTAAAAGAATTTTCCATCTGTTATAAGATATCATGGGAAAAAATATATTCTATAACGCATCCAAATAAATCAATTTAGAATCTCTATTTTGTGTCTCAAGTGGAAAGATACAAGTTAGATCATATTTTATTTATCATGGGTAGAAAATTCATCTAAATTAAATTTTCACTCCAATATTCCTACCCTGATTAATTAGTATATTTAACTACAACACTTCGAGATATTCTCATAATAACATTCATAGAGAATTTTATTCCTTGTAATTCAAATTATGTTCTACTATCATAATTTAAATTAATTATAATGTACATTTGGGGAAATATCAACCTTGTATCACTCTTTGATGCATGAAATAATCATGAATAGTTTGTGTTTTTTCTATTCTGACTGGGATGGAAATGTGGTGGATTGGATTTCCAAAAGTGGTGACGGAATTTTTTACAAAAAAATGTATATATTGGTTATGAAAAAAATTAGGAATATAATGTGTTGATCATGTAATAATCATAATAAATTTGTATAACCAATGAGATAAATCAGATTTTTTGGATGATGAAATTGTTAAAAGATGTCAATGAAGAAGTAAAATAGCCTATCATGATCTTCTATGACAACAAAAATAAAATTGATCACATGAAAAATAAACTATAATATCCTCCTACATGGAAAATGTAAATCCATTGTAATTTCATTAAATACAAGATTGATATATAAATAACCATATTAGAGAATGTTGGAACTAGAAACATATAGTAGAAATCAAAACTAATCCACTGGTTTCTTTGGTTTTTAAGAAACAATGGTCAAACAAATGTTTTTAACAACCTCTCTCTTATTGAATAGGTTTAAAAATTCCCCTCTCCTAATTTTATATATTTTTATATATGTTTATTAATTATTGTAAGGTTCTCTATCTATTTGGTTTTATTTTAAGAGGGGGATAAAATTGTGTGAAATTTATGTGATCATCATATGGTTTCATTTCCAAAATCTCTCACTCCTAGGGAATATATGATTTGAATGTTAGGGAAATGGATGATCTAATGGAAAATTCGGTCTATGTGAGGAATAGAAGTTGAATGAGAGTGAATATAGGAAAATATTGAAATACATAATTTCATGAGGCATGGAATTATCACTTTATATCTTATTTAAAAAACATTGAATTTATGACATAGACTTATAGTAATGGATGTGTTGTTATACTACAATATAGATGAATTAAAAGTATGTGTGTCTATTTTAATTTTAATTTATATTTCAAAAAAAAACTAAATGAGAGATATTTTGGAACCAAGGTGATCTAGTTAGAGGATTTATTGGTACATACTTGTGTTTTCTATCAACCCATTTCCTAGATAAAAAAATATTCTGTATGATATGGATGACTAATTTTTGGAAGTAGAATAACTGAAGGGGTTTTGAAGAATGTTTAAGAAAAAACAGAATTTCACAGTGTTTTTTTAATTTTTTGGGTGAAAAATAAATGGTTTTAGTGGTGTTATATGAAGGATTAATGGAATCATTATGATTTACACCAGGAAAGTATGAATATTTCTTATAAAGATTGTCTATTTTATACCATGTATAAGGCTCAAATATAAATTATGCTACTTATATTGGTAGAAGGTAGAAGGATTCTCATATTTCTTAAGAAATAACTTGATTAATCCATCCATCAGACCCCCATGTTGGCCCATGACATACCAGAGGCACATTATCGGACAACCTAGGTTGAATAATAATGTCACGGTCTTAATGATAAACATAGTTAAATATTATACCCTTGATACAATAATTAAAATATAAATATAAATATAACTAATCAGAGTATGATGTTTAACTTAGATGACACATCCATGAAACAGAACATAAATGGTAATATGCATCATGTAATCAATGAATAGGTATGTTGATCATGAACCTGGGAATCTGCAGATACAGATATATCACAATATTAAAAAAATAAAACCCAAAACAAATTTTGTTGTCACCAATTATGTGACCCATGTTCAATATCCATCTCTAAATACAACTACTACGAACAACCATAACACCCAAACCAAGGGATACGAGATGTAAGACACGTGAAATAAAGGATTAAGAGAAGGATAAATCAATAGTTGTTTGTATGGTGTGGACAAAACTAATCATATATGTTAAGAAATATAGAGTTTTTAAAATTATATACATAATAAAATTCTTTAACACTAGTTTGAAATGTAAGTATAAATTTTGTTTTCTTTACTATCATATTAAATCCAATAACTTCAGATACAATAATTTAAAAAAATTTCTCTCCACTTTAATTTAAATAAAAATAATAACCTTGAAAACATTTATTGGGAATGTAATCATTTTTAAATTAAAATCCACATGATAATTCCACTTTTAACATAAATAAAATAAAATATCATTATAAATATTTTACTAAAATCAAAACAAATTCATAAACAGTAAAAAAATCAATGAATTATATGAACAATAATGAAAACTAGACACATTATCATATGTCAAAATCAAAATAGGTAATACAAATGAATGAAATTTCATATACTTGAATAATCATGTAGAAATGGGAAATTCTTAAATATCTCATTAGGTGACCCGAGATATACTTCTTTCAAAACCATTTACAGACCAATCGATGCATCCCTAAGTCATTAACCAATGAAATTGATCTCACCTAGAACCACTAGTTGAAAAACCTCTTTATGGCCTTTCCATATCAAGGGGGATATTATCCATCTAATCAGAAAATAGATATAAAAGTCTCTTATCCTTAAAAATAATTCCTATGACCCCTATGCAAGAAAATCAATTAGAGGTTAGCAATCGTGTGCATCAAAAAATCAAAATTAATAAATATCATCTCACCTCTTACTTCCTCATAATAAATAGACCCTTTAACACGTCATATATATCACAATATAACAATAATCCTACCCTTAATTCCATTATTCATATCATAGAAACAAATAATATCATTCTTAGTGGGAATAGATCAATAGGGGCATAAGGGGGCCTCACACACCCACACCATTCAGAAAACCATTTAAAGGTACCAAATAGGTCTTCAATTAAAATTTACTTGAAATTCTCAGTCATATTTTTTAGAATTACATTTAAAATGAATATTTGAAATAAATCTTCTGAGAATAGTTTATAAACTCACTAAAATATTATTTCAAAAAAATTTCTAAAATATTTCAATAAATCCCATTTTTTTAAAATAACCAACTCATAATTTTTTGGTAAAACTTGTAAAATATCTAAATAAAAAATTTTAGTCTAATTCTAGATCAAAATAGAGTTAAATCATTTTTAAAAAAATCCAAAACATATTTCAACATCATTCGGATAACTATCAATTCAAGTAACACTAAAAATTCCATGTATAATTACTATTCAAATTGAATAACTCATTCAACCTTCCTGAAATAAACTATCGATATCATATATAAGAATATTTAATGAAAATAATAATTTAAAACATAAATCATTACATGAAATTTCACACAATGAAATAACAGGAAAACACCTTCCTCATCGCAATGAAAATCATGCATAATGTCGTTGCATGTAATGTTGATTTATCTAACAAGCCTCAACAAGATCCCCAAAATCCATAGACATCAACCCCACAACACCCCAACCCAATTATTACAACACCTGAAACCACATAATTAAACTTTTCCCCATATAATTTATAGAAGAGTATGTAATTTTAGTTTAATGGAGGTTGGAATGAAGAACAATGTTAACAAAAGTAAAAGATGGAATATTAACTTGAGAAATTGACATAGATGATGTTAAAGGATAATTAAACTCAAAGGAGGAGGATGAATGGGTTGCATCCCATGCTTCTAACCGAGATAAATAGAGGGGATATGAAAAGGAATCCCTTTTGGATTTTAATTCCAAATAAAAAAACTAGAAAATGGCATTGAATTTATTATTGAATCCTATATAGTTGGGTTACAGGGTTTAGTGAAATGTATCCAAATTTTGAAGAATCCACTGGATAAAAAAATATTCCCACATAGTTCGTTTGCATGGTTTTTTGATCATGAACCAACCATGAAAGACATATTTAAAAAAGTACAGACATACTAGCTTGGTTTTCTTATTGTTACTACTAACTATGCACAACTGATGCACCCAACAACCCTCACTGAAATGTAATCAACAATGTTCCCTGTAACTAGTGTAAGGGATATCCAAAAATGTGTTATAACTATTTGGAAAAAATAGTAAACATTCAGAATGAATTATATATAAGGGTCACATGGAGGTACACAAGGGCCATCACATGGTTTATTCTAAAATCTACACATTAGACCATGTCCCAAGGACTACTATTGAAGTTCCAGCTACATAGTTTCTACTAACTATGTGGAATTAGTGTATGAACCTACACATTACAAAAATAATTAAGAAATATTCATGCTAAAAACTAGAAAATAGTATTTTATATAAAATTAATTAAATAATAAAATATAATTAATATAGATCATTGATACAATGACACAATGTGTTACAATATCCTTACTATGCAATTGTTTGACCCCAGAAAATCATTCTTCATAGTTTATATACCTAAAAATTCATAATAACACCTTATGGGTTTTTTTTCATTGAAAAAAGTAATAATTATAATGAACCCATGGAAGAAAACCATTATACAATGATGATATTCTAAATTAAAATAATAAATTCTAAAAAACCATGAGATGTATCAAATTACAATGCGACATGATCACAAGAAAAGAGACTAAGGGTTAATTAGGAAGAAAATGGACCTCTCTAACCTTTAAAAATTATATATATTGTGAGAAAAGAAGAGAAAAGTCAAGGAATACAAAACATAAACCACAATGATCTAACTCCAAGATATTTTTCCAAAATCACAAATTATTTTTTCAATTTTGCCAATCTAGAAAAATCACCAAATAAATATCCATGTGCATAGGGTGAACACATCCCATAAGTAACTTAAATATGTATAATAAAGATCATATACATGATCAATAAGCATCTAAGACACAAACTCATGAAGGATATATCACAATACTTCCACAACAAAAAAACATGGGTTCTAGACCCTGGTTTATAGTACTCAACATTTAAACTAAGACATTAAATCCATGAATTGGTATAATAGGAAACCCAACCAAGATAAAACCACAAACTACATAACATCATAAAGCAGTCATCTATCCAGGTTACTCCACAACTAAGACAAAGGTCACCCATGCTTGATCTATCAGGATACCAGCCTAACATGGCCATATCATAAGAAAACCCTAATGTCCTTATGATACGGAAACCAAAATAAGTAGGAACTGAGAAAAACTAAAAAATAAAAGAAATCCAAAAAATAAAAAAGGATAAAAACTAACACATGATCAAAAATGATCCACAAGATAAAAAGTTATAAATATTTAATATATACCATCATCAAGTCTCCCAAATTAAACAACCACAATAAGAAACGCACAATCCACTACAAAAACCCTCACTAGGATTACACCTAAGGCCAAAAAATATTCCTAACTCACACCGAGTAATTTCAAATCCTTTTAAATGAATTCACTATTCTACTAGACACTAGATCACTTTAATAATAAGTAGAAAATTAAAATAAAGGGTTTTAGAGTGAAAAGGATCCCACGCCCACCACCCTATTTGGGTTTTGTTAGAGTAGATAACTATAAGGACAACACCTAAGACCCAGGAGAACACCCCATGTTATATTTTGATTATTTAAAAGATTAATTTTGTTTTATCATGATTCATGAGCCTAATTAACCATTCTTATCAATCAATTAAATGGTCCCATAATGCAAGGGACAACCAAAATCACCCTTCTCAAAAAAATCAAAAAGTCATGTTTTAAAAAATCTAATTCATTTAAAGAAAACCACCATGAAAAAATATTTCACCTAGTATAAATCTACTTAAAATAAACCATTGTAAAATCAAATCTTCTAAAAACTATAGCATTCACAAAACTATAATGCATGCCAAAACATTTACCAAATTTATTTAAATGAAAAATCTCATTTTTATCCCAAAATATATCAATAATTCCATTTTTAAATTTATTTCATTTATTAAACTCTAAATAACATATTTCAATGACTATATTTTAAAATTAATCTTTTTAAATGAATCATATCATACCAAGAACACCTTCTTTACCCCAAAAAGTATCTTAACCCTTACTAAATAAAATAAAAATTATATTATTTTACCCCCTTCCAAACCATTTAAAACAAAAAAAATTCTAATAATAAATTTAAAATTAAAAAATCATGTGTTAAAATAAAAAAAAAATATCATTCCAGAATAATTATAAAATAAATATTTAAAAAACACCATATAAAATTCACTTTTCTATCGAAAATACATATTCAAATATAATTGGAAATATTTAATGGGCGAAACTAAGAATCAAAAAATAACACATTTTTAAACAATATTTAAATGATATAAATTACCTCAAATATCTCATTATTAACAAAAAACTATAAGTAAATACCATTGGGGATAATATGAAACTAATGGGAGGCAGAATAATATTTTTCCTAAAGAAATTACACTATTCAGGGTTTGGTTACATGGGCTAGAAAACCGTGAAGCAACCGTACAAAAAGCACTATCATGTTTTTAGAACCATTCAATATAGTATCCACAATGTTTAAAAGAACATGACGGATAATCATAAAAGCATATTTTATTTACCACACTGACCTCAAAAACTCAAAAAGACCCCCAAAATCATCGAGACACATATTAGGGACTAAGGTATCATAAAATTATATAAAATTACATTAAGAATGTACATGAAAAAAATAAAAATCCAGAATCAAATCATGAATTCCCATGAAAACAAAAAGTTCACTATATAGAAGAACTATCCAAGAATTTCCCCAAACCCTCCATGTCAGCCCTGATGATAATCCTAGTCTCCAAACTACACAAACATACTATAAATCAGTAGAGGGTATGCTATGATGTCATTTTTTTCATAGACCGATCTAGTTATTCAATCCATCAGACACCTGAGTTGACCAATTATTATAATGATGGAAACCACTAGGGCTTACTAGGCTAACATTAAGCTGAGTAAGACACCCTATTCTCATCTCCAATAAGATAGGGTCTTGGGACTATATTGAGTAGGCATATCACCCACATGGGATCCCTTATCCTAAAAAACATATACACATTAACACATCTACATAAACTAATTTAGTGTATAAAATATAAAAAAATGATACAATATATGCATGAAACAAATATAATCTCACATAAAATTGTGGAAAAAGGTTTGGGAAGTAAAATGTAAAATACAAGCCCTCCATAAATGAAAAAAAGTATAACTAGTTAACAAATAGGGGGTTGATATCATTATGAAACTCTCAAAACATATTCAGTTTCTCTATTTGATCTAGTTCCAACCATATTATTTTCCACCAATGAATATACCAAAAACCATATCATCTTTATAAGACATGACCTATGCAGGTAGATCCCATGTAGGTGTGAGTATAGACCCCCATAGTAGGACACCCTAAACTCACCAAAAAAATTATCAAGAGATTCATCTCAGACCACAATATGTGATTTAATTATAATAAAATACAATAACAACCCATATAGCTAATAGAAATAAACAAAGTCAAAAACAAAGGTCATATCTGTAACAGCCTGAGATTTTATGAAAAATATTCTTTTTAATTTCACTAATGCCTTGTGTTGTACGCTACACCAAAAGGAGCTTGCACAACACGCATCCTTGACTTTCCTTGCATTACACGCAATCGCGACCTTCCTCGATAGCGTGTGTAATACGCAATACCAAGTTTCACTAAACAACGATATGCTATTAAAATATTATTAAAACTAGCCGTTATGAATAGTAATAACCACTTTTTGAAATTTTTTAAATCTTATTTTTCCAAATAGACTTCATTTTTGGATTCGGAGTATCGAATTTAGCCGAAGGTGAAATTTTGGTACTTTTCGGATAACTTTCATATTCTGATGAATAGTGAAAATTACTAAATTTTAGTTAAAAACAACTTTTTCAATCGAAATAATTAATAGTGATAAATTATTAATTTGAGGGGTTTTAAAGTATATTTAGAATATTTTTTTACAATTTAATACAATGTTGGTCATTGAATATAATTTGACATTTAAACCAGACATAATCAAGTGTCAATCTTTTGATAGATATTGTTTCTTAAAAACACGATATTTGTTTTAACAGCGGGATTTAATTATAAAATTAATTAATGCAACTTCTATGTTATGAATTTGGTAAAATAGATTTCATTTTTGAATTCGGAATATGAAATATAGCTTAGGATGAAATTTTGGCATTGTTCTGAAAAACATCAATTTTTGATGAATAGTGAAACTACTAAGTGGTAGATAAAAAAACTGAATTTTACATAAAATTTAATTTTACCGCTTCTGTTAATGGAATTTTGAAAATCCGACAGACACGGTTGATATCAGTAAGTAAAATGTGGTTCAATGAGATAAAAATAATTTTTTGGTGAATAGTACCTTTTTACTTTTTTTACCGTAGTTAATAGTAAATAGGGTAACTAATGGTAAATATGATATTACTATTACCCTAACACATGTCCTAATTCGATTGGACAAGTTTATCTCGATCAAAAACAACCTTAAGTGTAAAATATTATCATTTAGGTCCACTTGGATTAGATTATGACATTTAATATTATTTTATTTAATGAATAGTTAAAATAGTTAAAATCAAAGTTTAATAACTAAAACATTTTTAATATGGGTTTATACATAAGATAAATTCGATTATAAATATTCATTATAAATCTAACAATATTTCCTACATGATGGTATTTTATTTGTAATTTTTAGACATTAAATAAGTTAATTTATTTATGACACAAAGATGATGCAATAATTATATTATTAATGAAATATTGACATAATTGATATTATAAATACCAAAATAAATGTAATTTAAGCCTTTTTTTGAATTCCAATAATTTTCTAGGTTACTATGATATATTATTGTTTATTTAATCAACTTTTTTCTAACATATAATTCTGTTATGACTTTCACAAAAATCATATATCAAATAGTGTCAAAATTGACACAAAATAGTTTTTAAATCAAATATTATATTATTAATTTTTATTTTATTCCTAGAAATATGAGGTTCGGCCAAATGACTTATATAAGGATATATGTATTAATAATATAAAATTTGGGGTTCGTTTGGCATGTTATAGTAAGTGTATTAACCATATAGTGAAAGAAAACAAAAAGACACGGTAAAAGTTAAATTATTTAACTTAGAGTTAAATCTAATTGATAAGGTTAAAATAATACCCTAAACTTGTCTAAATCCTATTGGATGATAGTATTTCGACCCATCCCCACTTTAGCTTCGAAATAAGACCCTTTGGAACCATTATAAACCTATTTTGACTTTAATATAAAATAATAATTTGAGATATTCCTAAGGTGCCCCTCTCCTCCCTTATAAAAGGACACCTCCTCCCCCTCCTCCTCACACCAATTTGAGCACTCAAGCTCGGCCAACACCTGCCATTTTCTCCTATCCACTTCCCTAGAATAATCCTAGAGGTCCTGGTCTTCTTAAAAGACCAATCTTAGTTCCCTAAGTGGAGGATTCAAAGAGGCGTTCCAAAGAAGAGGTAATATCCATTACTGATCTTTTCAATTTCTTTCTTCTTCAACTTCTTCTTCTTTAGTTGTTTCGTTATAAAGTAATAACATCAGTATTACTTACATTCTTATATGTTATTAAAAATATTAAACAACCCTAATTCACCTTCTATCCATCCTACGGAAAAATGAAATCACCGCGCGTGCGTACGTACGGAATACCGTCTCCAAGCCGTGGTGTAATGTATTTTCCACCATCACCATACAAGGATGGGTATAATGGTGTAATGAGTAACTATTTATGATTGTTATAATGTAATATTGATACTGAAATAATATATATATACTCAAATACAATTCCACGATCATAGGAACGATATCATCACTCGTCCGTACGTACGGAATACCGTCTCCACGATGCGATGTGACTCGTTCTACATGATCATCATTACATAATAATTATATAAATGAATTGAATGAATAAATATGATATATGTTACACTAATACCATTCTGGATATAAGTTATCTATAACCTTAAAAGAAGATTAAGAATTTATTCGGCAAAACACGCATAAGAACAGAAGGCAATAAAGACCCGAGTAACAAGTAACAATGAAATATTACTAACAAGAAGCTAAGAATATGACCATATATGATATCATATCAATATGTATGATTCTGGAATAAGTCAATAACATTATTTAAACCATTATACAGGATCTTCGGACACGTACAAAGCAAATCGGACCTAAGGTAAGGGAAATATCACAATCTCATTTTTATCCGAGATTGTTTATTCGTAAGTATTTACTGGGGTGTATTTTATCATCCACATCCATGTTTCATCAATATGTAATATTATTTCCATCCACCTACAATTTTTTAAATCCATTTTTACCCTTCGGTGAGTTTTTAGTAATATGTATGAAAGGAATCTTTTGTCGTTTTTCGTACGAGGTACTTTTTAACTTTTCCGACAAAAGTACGAAGAATGTTTTTTTTAACTTATACGGCATGAATGGATTTTTAAAACATTATTTCCAAGAAACTTACTTTAAAAGTTTTCAAGTTTATTTTTAATCAACTTCTTTTATTTTAAAGTTGTATGACATGTTATGAAAGGAAAAATGTTTTTGAAGTAGAAAGAATATTTTCCTCAAGAATGGAGTTCAAGTATTTTATCAAAATTATTTTCCATCTAAGATAATAAAAGGGTTATGTTTTTATCCCTATTATTACATTGGTTTGATTATGTTGTGATGGAAATATTTTTATGAATTCCTTTATCTTATATGAATTGTTTTATGATGTCATGTTGTTTAGGAATCCCATTTTTATTACATGGGTTACGCTATGATGTATGGTTTATGATTATGTGGCACACATAAGAAAGGATTCATAATAAGATGGGTGGGACCTATATCACCCTCCAATGCATTGGGTAAAGATATCATATCTCATGAGATAGACATGGCTGGAATGGTAGGTTATACCGGTTCAGTGAAACAGGACTGGAACGAGCGTGACTCGGTTCAGAAAGGTACTTTGTTCACTAAGATAGTCTTGGAAATGAGTCTTGACTAACAAGAAATGATTATCTATGATTATGTGTGTATTCCACAAAGTTTCATGTTTTAAGTTATGCTTATTGGGATTTCATTTCACTACTATGATTTATCCCATGTTATGAAATTATGCTCTCTTTTGCAGGTTAAGATTTCCAAAAGTTATATTCTTATGAATATGATTTGATTGATTTTTCTTTTGTTTACCCTTACTGAGCATTTGAGCTCACCCTTTTATGTTCTCTTTTCCCCGGGATAAAAAGAAAGGTTTTAGGTAAAAAAAAAGGGAAGATCTTTATGGGAGATATTGAAGATCTTTCACCACGATTAGAAGATTACGTTCCGAGTTTCCAAAGACACTAAACTATTACGATCCTTATGTGTGTGTTTTTGTTATGTACTAAGTATTCCGCAAAAGTAATGTAATGTCCATGTACGTTAAGCTTCAGGTCTCTACAGTTGGTATCAGAGGAAAGGTTTAGTCAACCTTTGGAAACTAGGATGTGAAAACGTTAGTGAGATCCCTAGAGATATTTCTAAGGTATGTAAAGGGATGTCCCTATGGATAAGTATACGTATTAGATAAAGTCCTATAACTATGGTAACGATCATAGAATTTAACCTAAGAAGTTAGATATTGAGGATACTCCCCCTTTATAATGTTGTTTTCCCTAGCATGATTTTTGCCTCTCACACTATTATTTTTGGGTTTTAGACGATGGCTGGAACCCGAAGGAACCGTGTTGATCAATGCAATGGACAATGCAATGATTTTACTCCTAAACAAACAAATGTTATGGGAGATGGAGTGAAAAATCTTATTGCTATCCTTACACAAGCTATGAATCATTCTGGACTTCCAAATGAGCAGAGAAGGGAACAATATTCTATTGAGTCCTTCATGAGGCAACGTCCACCTTCTTTCAGTGGGACTTCCGATACACTTGTTGCTGAACAATGGATCAGTACCACTGAAAAGATATTTTCAGTTCTTCAATATTCTGAACATGATAAAGTTATCTTAGCAGTATATCGTTTGGAAGGTGAAGCTGATCAATGGTGGAATCTTATCAAGAATACGAGGCCAAGAGATGAAATTGAGTCCATGGAATGGGACGAGTTCAAGAACTTTTTTTCAGTAAGTACTTCGCTCGTATTCTTAGAACAAAGATGGAAAAGGAGTTTCATGAGCTGAAGCAGAAGGATGATGAATCTGTTGGTATATACGAAGCAAATTATACAAGACTTGCAAGGTATGCATCTGGCATTATCATCCAACCTGAAAGTAAAGTTGATCGATTTTTCAGTGGCTTAAAACCAAGTCTTCTAAGGGAATTAGCTATAAGAGACTTTAGTATCTATGAAGAAATTGTACGTTGTTCTATCAAGGTAGAAATGGATGTTGGTGTTACATATCCATCTCATGGTTTTGACAAGAAACGAAAGATGGAGTTCAAGGAGAAATCTCAGAATAATGGTGAAAAGAAGATGAATGTTTCCTTATGCTCAAAGTGTGGAAAGAAGCATGGTGGAGATTGTATTAAAGGGACTAGAAAATGTTTTAAGTGTGTAAAAGAAGGTCATCGAGTAGCTGAGTGTCGAAGTAATGGAAAAATGGTTTCTAATGATGTGAACAAAGCAAACACTGTAGAGAATGCACCACCAACACTTCAATGTTTCAAGTTCAAGCATATGGGACATTATTCCAATAAATGCCCTAATCCAAGGGTTAGTGATGATCAACATGAGCAACCACTTAAGGAAAAGGACAAAGGGAAGTCACTTGCGATCACTATTGGCGATGTTGAATATGAAAACGATGTGGTGGAATGATTAAGTGTTTATGTAATGGGATTCCAAAATAGTGTTGTATATAGTATCATGGAATATTGGAATATTTATGTATTGGTCTAATGTGGTATTCAAAGTGATTGAGATATTATGCGCATAATGAAGGGAAAACGAGAAAATGAAATGTTTAACAGTATTCATGAGCTCATGATTGATATAAGGACTAAGTGATATCATGGTTTGAGTATATAGAATTTTGAGGATTTTGATATGTAGAAAGTGTTAACTTTTAACTGCATTCATGTTTTCACTAAGGTATTCAAGAGAATACATGATTAAGGACTTTGAATGTTTGGAATGTGACCAACAAAACATATCTTATGATATATGGGGATCGACGATGGTGTTAAATCTCTGGTAATCGTTTTCACTATGTTATGAGAGTGGACTGCAGTATTATGGATAAGCCTAAAGATTGTAATGGATTATGTTGGACATAAGTTAGTATTGTTTAAGGATAGAAGTTTTCTCGATATTATTGATGTGATGTTATAGTAATATAGTTTTAGAAAAAGGACAACCTGCCGGACGGGCGATAGCCCATCGCGTCGGACAAGGCTGTGGAAATCGAACCCACAACCGAAGTGCGACTGGCCTTTATCGCCTACCACTGGCCTACAGAAAGTCCCTGTTTAGTAGAAACTAGTTTTATTATATTAATCTGTATGACATATGATGTATAAGTCCATTTTAGGAACCATATATGATTAATCTCACTATAGATTGACTTATGTATATAATTTTTTTGCTAACCTTTTGTTTGAGACAGATGGAATGACCCGTCATTCTATCACATGATCTGCTAACACTTCACGGATAAAAAATTCAACTTCATTTATTTAAGAGATGAAGTGGAAATTGTTAAAGGCACGAACAACAGTGAGATTGTACCAAAATAAAGTAAGTATTTATTCTAATTCAAATTCATTAACTTTAGGGAAACGATCTTGAAAACCAAAAATGTTGTCCTAGTGATCTTATATCTGATGAATCAGATGGTACCTTAGATCGTCACAAATTTATGGCTTTGTGATTGCTGGATTTTCCATAGCCATGTTCTCTACCACTCTCCATCAGAACATGATGGTTAGATTTCTCTTCCATAACCATATTTTCACCTATGTGGAAACCCAGTGATTAGTTTATTTGGGTAACCGTTACGTTTCATACTTTTGTTTTTAAAGATTGGTTTTGATATTCCTTTTTACGATGTGGGTTTCTATTAAAGAAACTTTCGAATAGTAAACCATTTATAACCCCGACGAATTTTGAGGGCGAAATTCATTTTAAGGGGGGTAGAATGTAATAGCCCGAGATTTTATGAAAAATATTCTTTTTAATTTCACTAATGCCTTGTGTTGTACGCTACACCAAAAGGAGCTTGCACAACACGCATCCTTCACTTGCCTTGCATTACACGTAATCGCGACCTTCCTCGATAGCGTGTGTAATACGCAATACCAAGTTTCACGAAACAACGATATGCTATTAAAATATTATTAAAACTAGTCATTATGAATAGTAATAACCAATTTTTGAAATTTTGTAAATCTTATTTTTCAAAATGGACTTCATTTTTGGATTCGGAGTATCGAATTTAGCCTAAAGTGAAATTTTGGTACTTTTCAGATAACTTTCATATTCTGATGAATAGTGAAAATTTCTAAATTTTAGTTAAAAACAACTTTTTCAATCGAAATAATTAATAGTGATAAATTATTAATTTGAGTGGTTTTAAAGTATATTTAGAATATATTTTTACAATTTAATAAAATGTTGGTCATTGAATGTAATTTGGCATTTAAAGCAGACATAATCAAGTGTCAATCTTTTGATAGATATTGTTTCTTAAAAACACGCTATTTGTTTTAACAGCGGGATTTAATTATAAAATTAATTAATGCAACTTCTATGTTTTGAATTTGGTAAAATAGATTTCATTTTTGAATTCGGAATATGAAATATAGCTTAGGATGAAATTTTGGAATTGTTCTGAAAAACATCAATTTTTGATGAATAGTGAAACTACTAAGTGGTAGTTAAAAAAACTGAATTTTGCATTAAACTTTATTTTACCACTTCTGTGAATGTAATTTCGAAAATCCGACAGACACGGTTGATATCAGTATGTAAAATGTGGTTCAATGAGATAAAAATAATTTTTTGTTGAATAGTAACTTTTTACTTTTTTTTACTACGGTTAATAGTAAATAGGGTAACTAAGGGTAAATATGATATTACTATTACCCTAACACATGTACTAATTCTATTGTAAAAGTTTATCTCGACAAAAAACAACCTTAAGTGTAAAATATTATCATTTAGGTCCACTTGGATTAGATTATGACATTTAATATTATTTTATTTAATGAATAGTTAAAATAGTTAAAATCAAAGTTTAATAAATAAAGCATTTTTAATATGGGTTTATACATAAGATAAATTCGATTATAAATATTAATTAGAAAGCTAACAAGATTTCCTACACGATGGTATTTTATTTGTAATTTTTAGACATCAAATAATTTAATTTAATTATGAAAAAACGATGATGCAGTAATTATCTTATTAATGAAATATTGACATAATTTATATTATAAATAACAAAAAAAATGTAATTTAAGACTTTTTATGAATTCCACTAATTTTCTAGGTTACTATGATATATTAGTGTTGATTTAATCAACTTGTTTCGAAAATATAATTCTGTTATGAATTTCACAAAAATCATATATCAAATAGTGTCAAAATTGACACAAAATAGTTTTTAAATCAAATATTATATTATTAATTGTTATTTTATTCCTAAAAATCTAAGGTTCGGCCAAATGACTTAGATAAGGATATATGTATTAATAATATACAATTTGGGGTTCGTTTGGCATGTTATAGTAAGTGTATTAACCATATAGTGAAAGAAAACAAAAAGACACGGTAAAAGTTAAATAATTTAACTTAGAGTTAAATCTAATTGATATGGTTAAAATAAAACCCTAACCTTGTCTAAATCCTATTGGATGATAGGATTTAGACCCATCCCCACTTTATCTTCGAAATAAGACCGTTTGGAACCATTATAAACCAATTTTGACTTTAATATAAAATAATATTTTGAGATATTCCTAAGGTGCCCCTCTTCTCCCTTATAAAAGGACACCTCCCCCCCCCTCCTCCTCACACCAATTTGAGCACTCAAGCTCGGCCAACCCCTGCCATTTTCTCCTCTCCACTTCCCTAGAATAATTCTAGAGGTCCTGGTCTTCTTCAAAGACCAATCTTAGTTCCCTAAGTGGAGGATTCAAAGAGGCGTTCCAATGAAGAGGTAATATCCATTACCGATCTTTTCAATTTCTTTCTTCTTCAACTTATTCTTCTTTAGTTGTTTAATTATAAAGTAATAACATCAGTATTACATACATGCTGATATGTTATTATAAATATGAAACAACCCTAATTCACCTTCTATCCATCCTATGGAAAAATGAAATCACCGCGCGTGCCTACGTACGGAATACCGTCTACACGCCGTGGTGTAATGTATTTTCCACCATCACCTTACAAGGATGGGTATAATGGTGTAATGAGTAACTATTTATGATTATTAAAATGTAATATTGATACTAAAATAATATATATATACTCAAATACAATTCCACGATCATAGGATCGATATCATCACTCGTGCGTACGTACGGAATACCGTCTCCACGATGTGATGCGACTCGTTCTACATGATCATCATTACATAGTAATTATATAAATGAATTGAATGAATAAATATGATATATGTTACACTAATACCATTCTAGATATAAGTTATCTATAACCTTAAAATAAGAATAAGAATTTATTCGGCAAAACACGCATAAGAACGAAAGGCAATAAAGACCCGAGTAACAAGTAACAATGAAATATTACTAACAAGAAGCTAAGAATATGACCATATATGATATCATATCAATATGTATGATTCTGGAATAAGTCAATAACATTATTTAAACCATTATACAGGAGCTTCGTACATGTACAAAGTAAATCGGACCTAAGGTAAGGGAAATATCACAATCTCATTTTTATCCGAAATTGTTTATTCGTAAGTATTTAATGGGGTGTATTTTATCATCCACATCCATGTTTCATCAATATGTAATATTATTTACATCCATCTACAATTCTTTAAATCCATTTTTACCCTTCGGTGAGTTGTTAGTAATATGTATGAAAGGAATCTTTTGTCATTTTTCGTACGAGGTACTTTTTGACTTTTCTGACAAAAGTACGAAGAATGTTTTTTTATCTTATACGGCATGAAAAGATTTTTAAAAAATTATTTCCAAGAAACTTACTTTACAAGTTTTCAAGTTTATTTTTAATCAACTTCTTTTATTTTAAAGTTTTATGACATGATATGAAAGGAAAAATGTTTTTGAAGTAGAAATGATATTTTCCTCCAGAATGGAGTTCAAGTATTTTATCAAAACTATTTTCCATCTAAGATAATAAAAGGGTTCTGTTTTTATCCCTATTATTACATTGGTTTGATTATGTTGTGATGGAAATATTTTTATGAATTACTTTACCTTATATGAATTGTTTTATGATGTCATGTTGTTTAAGAATCCCATTTTTATTACATGGGTTACGCTATGATGTATGGTTTATGATTATGTGGCACACATAAGAAAGGATTCATTATAAGATGGGTGGGACCTATATCTCCCTCCAATTCATTGGGTAAAGATTTCATATCTCATGAGATAGACATGGCTGGAACGGTAGGTTATACCGGTTCAATAAAACAGGACTGGAATGAGGGTGACTCGGTTCAGAAAGAGACTTTGTCCACTAAGATTGTCTTGGAAATGAGTCTTGACAAACAAGAAATGATTTTATATGATTATGTGTGTATGCCACAAAGTTTCACGTTTTAAGTTATGCTTATTGGGATTTCATTTCACTACTATGATTTATCCCATGTTATGAAATTATTCTCTCTTTTGCAGGTTAAGATTTCCAAAAGTTATGTTCTTATGAATATGATGTGATTGATTTTTCTTTTGTTTACCCTTACTGAGCATTTGAGCTCACCCTTTTATGTTTTCTTTTCCCCAGGATATAAAGAAAGGTTTTAGGTAAAAAAAAGCGAAGATCTTTATGGGATATATTGAAGATCTTTCACCACGATTAGAAGATTACGTTCCGAGTTTCCAAAGACACTAAACTATTACGATCCTTGTGTGTGTGTTTTTGTTATGTACTAAGTATTCCGCAAAAGTAATGTAATGTCCATGTACGTTAATCTTCGGGTCTCTATAATATCCTCCCTTCTAGCATAAGAATATTCTCAAGGCTCATATGTCATGTTCATCCAATAGATATCATTTCTCAGGCCTCAATGACATTGATGGAACTCTTGTGTGGGGACAAAATCATTAATAAATTCCATAATTAATAAAGCATAGGTACTATTAATATATCATTACAAAGGTGGTGGATCACATCTGAGGATAACAGGGGATACCTAAACCTATCTGAAATAACCTACTAGAAATGGGATCACATTCCCTTGATATCAGAAAAATGAAAACCTTATCCATATCAGGGAATAATGATAGAAATTTATACTTATAACCATTATTAGGGATACCCAACTCTATCCAAAATCATCCAATAGAGTATATCACTCTTCATATGTGCAGTATTGGATACCATACCATATCCTTTAATAAATGGACCAAGTGAAAAGACACATAATTATTTAAAAACATGAATAATTGTTTTTAGGGATATAACATACCCTAAAAAAGATATTTTAAAAAAAAGAGACACACAACATGTCTTGATAGTCCTCGTCCAGCCCGAAACTATTCTCATGTACTACGGTTCATGATCGTGAACTCTGGAAATGTTTTTGTACCTTGGTTGTGTCTATGAATGTATAACCTATGGTACACACCTAGTCACCAGATCAAAGAACACATGATATGTAAAAATGTAACACAACCAGGTTATATTTATGTTCACATATAAACTTCTCCATTTTGGATGGGGGACCACATAGTGTGTTCTTTTTTTACATGTTTTATATATTTGGATTTACCAAAAAAATATTTTAATTCATGGGTATCCTTATTTTTACCCACCTTATTCTCTACAGTCATAAATCACACCCATATATTATAGATTTGAGGCTATCCAATCCTGAGCTATCATCAGTAGATGAACTTCAGCTACCCATCTACTTGGAAATATCCTCCTATCACACCATGTCACCTGAACACCAAAACCAATGAATGTAACTTATACAATCCAACATTGAAATTTTTTTATTCACAAAGACCCATTAATACCTTCAATAACAAAATAATTAATACTATAATGATCAATTAGAGTTAGCTTCATTACCCCAAGTGTATGGAGGTTGACTATGAATCCATGATTGTGATCATATTGTTCATAGAAGATGATGACAAACACAATTAATTCATCAATTATTACTCATGTAATAACATAATCATCAATAGAGATCTTCAATCATGGTATTTATAATTACACCAAATTTTTTTCATCAGTATTCATTCAAAAATCATGGTTGAAATTGTTTTAATTAAATATCATTAATGAGTTCTCCATGATGAATAAGAATTAATTGTTTTAAAAATTAATCCATGTATCAATTTTTTTATCACTTTTAATATTTAATTATTGTAATTATGAATTGTTTGATTCATGATTATTCTCTTTAATTTTAGATTACTTATACATTTTATGAAGGCCAACCGAATAAATGATCAACTTTGGATTCTCACCCATGAAGGATATTCAACTTCCAATTCTCAATGGTTACTAGGTACTATGATAAGGTATCTTAATCCTCCATTTCCATCTCCCCCTGCCAATAAATTGTGTCAGTTCATGTACATATCTCTTCAGCTATGTCCCAAATAATACATCATGCACCATTTCTATCTATAGTGGTTAGGATAAGAGGTAAACCATCTCAAAACCCAGTGCAATATTTGGATGGTTCTAATGAATCTTAGAGAGATATTATCACCTTAACCAAATATTCAAAATGCATGTTATGGTGAGACCTCTATGAAAACATAGTCTCCCTTTTCAAAATCTATGGTACTCCTTCATTAGTCTATATAAAATTTTTTCTGGCTCTATGTAGTCCTCATCAACTCATGGATGATATGTATAGTCTCTATCCTCATTGTCACCAAAATTGGGCCCATAAGCACTATTTCCCCTAGCTCTATCTAGAACTATGGTGGGGTATTCAATAAAAGGCATTAAATAGTACCATAAAGTTAGTGGAATGGTTACTATTTTATATAAAAACTCCACCAAGGGTGTATAATCTTTCTAGATATAGGAAAAATATAATATATATTCATTAATCATGTAATCCAAAACCATAATGGTCTACTCTAACTATATATCAATATGGGGGTGGAACACCATGCTCAAATGAATACAAGTCACGAAGTAATACTACAATCCTATCCATAATCATGATGTTTAGTGAGATTAATAATCTAAAATGATTGTTAATGGAATACATGAAGCTAGAATATTTCCAATACAAATAAACCATTCAAACTCTCCACGGAATGATACTATTGAATCCCAAAGAAGTTGGTTGACTTAGTGGGTCATCCTATGATCACCATGATAACATCATGACCTCTAGTTAATTTCCAAATCCTCATAAAAAATATATATAGATACCATCCCACTTCCACTTCAGTGCCTCATTGGGTTGGGCCAAACCCACCAGAACCCCATGCTCAGCCTTCACATGCTGGTAAGTGAAATATCAAGAGATATAATTGACTAGGATCTTCTTTATTTGTAGCCACCCAAACTGATGTAGAAGATTTTGGAATATTTTCTCCACTTTTGGAAATAACACAAAGGGGTGTATAAAACTACCCCATAACATCCTATTATAGTGTTATTTTTATCATCATCCATTCTAAAAAAAGGACAATGTTCTCCCCTTCTTTAATAAATCTATCAGTGGAATGACTTCTGGATATCTAGTAATGCAAGACAATCAATTAGTATCCCCATTTTAGGCCACCATAATAAATATAATTATTTTATAAGTAACACATATTGAATTTAGGAACACTAAATTATCCTTATACACTAATAATGACTATAATGAGGCAAACTATTCTAACACCTTCCTCAACAACTATAATTGAAATTTATTATTGAGTGAATCTACCACTATGTTCCCCATCATGGTAGCATAGACTATCTGAAAGTCATAATCTTGTATGAAATCAATAAATCACCCCTTCAACTGGTTAATATCATTCTGAAAATATATATACTTGATACTCTTATGGTAAATATTGATGATTAATTTCAATCCTTTATGATAGTATCACAATGACATCAGGGACAACACGATTACTACCATGTCTATGTCATACAATATATTATTCTACTTAATGAACTTAACTATCAAGATATATAATAATTGATTTGAAACATATATATTAGCACATATCTAAGACCATATTTAGAGGCATCATAAAACCCCATGTACACAACACCCACCTCTAGTATTCACATGATCTAGGCACTCATCAACCTCTTTTGTAGTTCCTCAAAGTCCTGATAAAATTTTTGCATTAATTGGAAAGAAAAACCCTTATAGGTAATATATGAAATATGTTCTAAAAACAAAATAAATCATGAATTAATCCCAAATAATATCCCACAAATCTATATAATATCCATAATTTAGTCATAATCATGGGTGTCTCAAAAGGTAGCACTACCATGATCATGGTGGGGGTCCAATGCCACACCCTCCTATGAGATGAAATGTACCAGTATATGGAACTCTAAAATCTATAACCGACACTTTGAGATCATCCTTTAATGTTAGTTAAACTAGATTATATTTACATCCAAATTCAAAAATCTAACACACTCCTCCTCTAATGCTGATAACATGAATATTTAATCGATAAAGATTACAATGAATCAATCCAAGAAGGTCTAAATGAACTATTTCATGATTCAAAAGAATGCTATTGGGTATTTTTCATTCAAAAGGGAATCACTATATATCCATTTTGACCATATCATCTCTAGGGCACCTTCTTTTTTATATCCTCTACTCGAAATCAGAGATGATAATATCTCGAATCGACGTTAGTCTATGAGGCCAAATCCACACTATCAGTTTGGTGAAGAATAATAAATTATTATTAGGGGATTATTTTTCTTGATATTCACATAATTAACGAAATTATAATCCCCAAAAAACCATATAATCACATCCCCTTTCTCAAAGGACAATAATGTGGGTGCCTCGGGGGCCACACTAGGTAAAACAATGACCTTATTTTTAAAATCCTCATATTTATCCTACAGCTCTTGAAGATATATGGGGGAAATACAATATTCATGTGTCAATATTTGGAAAGTCCTTGGGGTAATGTATTTATAAAATTTTATCTCTTGGTTGGGAGGTAATCTCAACACATCCTTCAGAAATACATCCTCACATTTGACCACCACTTTAGAAACTGAAAGTGAAAGACCTCAACCCCAGTAGCTCAAAGCTAGTTCCTTACTTAATTAAATTGGTAATATGAAAAAAATTTCACATAATAAATGATTGAATTTTTAATTATCTTTGGAAATCAATATAAAAAAATTACGGTTAAATTGTTACTTGTAAAGGAAACCAACATTGAATATCCATTGGAAACATCCCTAAACTCATATATTATCTCTTAAAGTGAATCATAATATACAGATTCACATCTCAGTGCAAAATAAAACATAATAAAGGGGTGTTTATAGATACTTTTAAAGGGTAAAAATTATTTTGAATGCTATCATAAATAAACCTAAACAATAATTCTTGGTGAATAATGAAAACTAAATTCCATTAAACCATAATCTTGATATAATATAGAAGGAATAAAAGTATAATAAATTATTCCATATAAATAATCACATGAGAATGGAAAAAATAAATGGATTTTCAACTAGGTAAATAATCAAAAGGGATATCAATTAATTACATTATAATAAGAAAATTCATAATACTGGACATCATGAACATATTGTCATGCCTTTTCCAAGACACCATACATAAATGGGTAACAACCCAGTCTAGTTTTTCTCGTGAGACCTACCGATTCATTGAGGGGATATAATGGGCCCCACCCATAACCTATTGTGTAAAATTTATACCTCATATGGATGGGCTTAAATATAATAAACATATATATTCATATTTAATCTATCATATTAAATTTTATTAACTTTCCCCAAATAATGAACATAATCATAAACCATCTAGAGTAATAAAGAGAATGATATCAAGATAATACATCAAAAGTAAAAATAATCATGAAACATTCTATAAAATATCTTATATGGTAACTTAAAAGATAAATTAAATAAATGATAATATTCAATATAGTTTTTTTAAATACATAAAAATACACTAATAAAATCATTGTGGAATTTTTGATATAAAATCCCTTTAACTTCTCAAAATAGGTGTTATTTTGAAAAATTAGTTGAATTTGTCATAAAATAATATTATAAACATGTATATACATGAACTTAAAAGGGAAGGATAATAAAATTATTTTATTTGAATAAATTATTTCTAAATTAAGTGAAAACAACTAAAAATAAATTTTTAAGAAAATTTTGAAATGGTACACATCAATGCATTTTAAGGGAAATTATAAATGAGTCTTTAATGCAGAAAAATGATTAATTGTTTACATAAAAACAGAAAAGGGATCAGATATTTTTTCATAATAAAATTATTGATTTTTTAAATATACTGGACACTAAAAAGAAACTATGGGGTGTACTTGGAAATGTGTATGATATTCGGAAGTTCCCATTAATCGAATGTCCTAGTAAGAAGAAATTGAAAGGTGATCAGTATAAACCATTTTTACCCACAAAATAATGATGAAATTATATGGATACATTAATTTGGAACACAATTATAAAATTTATAATAAGTATATTAAAATAAATAAGAATTACATTAGGGTAAAGAGAGATAAAGTGTAACCTGAAGGAAAATTGATGACATGGGTAGAATCTCTAACCACTTTGTGAACAGTTGAACCATATGCACCATAAAATTGATGACCATTAAATGAAAAATTTAATACCATTATGATAAATAAATTCATGAAATTATACATCAATTTTCATTATTAGTAAACCGCATATAAGAAATTTTGTTGAAGAAAAAATATCTCATAGAAATAAATCGGTGATGAGAAAACCCCTACCTTATGTCCTAAAGTGTTATATACATGTACATCATATCCTAGATAATGAAAATAGATGAATTAATAATTTATTTTAGAATAAATTTAAAATATACTAGATTTATTATCAATTTATTAATTTTATTTATGGTATTTTTGATGAGTTATATGATTCAATTTTGTTATTCAAAAGTGTTCATTTCACTAGTTTTCATGATTGGTTTACTAGTATACAAATCGAATGAACATGTGAAATGGGAATACTTATATAGAAATTAAATTATATATTATGAATGAAAATAAAAAATATTTAATGGTCATATATTACATTTATTTTATATATGAAGATTATTAGTTAGATAAAACGTTAATGATAATCAAGTGGATTATTTTGGTGTTTATCGATTATCATTCACTAGGTTTAATTTATAAATTAATATTATGTATAAATACAGGTTTAAGAAGATTAAATTAGTTATATAACATATATTAATGTCCTTAATGACCATTAAAATTGTTTTGTGGCAAAAAATGAAGGATTAATTGAAAAATGAAAACTTGTCATCCACGAAGGTGGAAAATCTATACCCCAGAGACAATGTTTTCATATTTAGAATAAAATATTAATGGAAAAAATAATTTATGGTTGATATACTATATAAATAATAAAATTAAATTATATAAAATATACTTGAGTTATCATTGGCCTTTGGATAGGGTAGGTTATTGAAGGAAAAGAAAATATTGAAATTAAAAGAAACTTAAATGAATGACTGGGGATTTTACCATTATAATTCTTCTCCATGAGATCCTCTATTAGGAACATTCAAATGGTTATTTTTGTGATACTAGAAAGAAAAAAAAGTAATATAGAGGTTTGGTATAGTTATTAGGTATAATGTTGACAATATTCAAGGATTTAACGGTGTAAGGGGAAGGGGTGGAATTTATATTAGAGGAGAGGGGTGTTTTTTATTATTTTAGTCATATATTTATTATTTTGGATGTAGGTAATCAATAGTATTGATTATTGTTAATAAATAATATAAATAACTGATTAATGTTATATCCAATGGTTTCTTACCTCATCGATACATCATACATGACTCTATAGTTCATTTATTTGGTTAAATGTTAAATAATACAAATTACATTATTTGACTATTCACAAAAAAATCATCTATTATCTAAAAATAACTCAAATTTTACCTAAACAAATTTCAAAATGTGGAATAAAAAATTGGAATCCATTTTATGAAAACAATTTTCTAAATATTGGAAATTTAATTTTGAATTACAATAATCATTTATCCAAAAATACCAATTTTAAAAGTAAAACCAATTTTAAGAAACTTTGAAAACATAATTATGGTCTCATGAAATTATATTATAATAATAAGAAAAGAAAATATTAAATTCTGAATATATTATATGATATTAAATCTTCATTTTAATCATTATTTTAATTATATATTTTTAATAAATAGTTACCCTTTACAAAAATACCAACCCAGAATTTATCGTTTTTAAAATATTTATTTACTTATTCCATGATATAAATGTTTCATATTATAATTTATGAGATACCAATGTTTTATTTATAATTAGATAGTATATTTTACTATTCAAATAATATATATAATTAATATAATTAAAATAAATATTTCATAAAACATGGTATTTTTCACTATTCGCTGGAAAATAAATAATTTTAGAAAAAATTGAAATTTTTTTCACTAAGATAATTGAGACATTGCTCTTTTAAAAATTAATTTTATTTAGTTAAATATAATTTATAAAATCATCAAAATTTTATCTTCAAAAAAACCTCCAATAAAAGGTGGTAAATCTTTCTTTAGAAAAAATATAGTCATTTATGACTAGAATTAGATTTATTCTTATTTTAAGAATATTAAACATATAAGTTGAATTTAAAAAATTTTGATAGAATTTGTGAAATATTAATTTCACTAATATATTTCACTAATATATTTCACTAATATTCATTAATTTAATAAATTAATATAAAATGGCATTGTGGTGATCAAAATTGTTTTTTTATAAAAACAAATCATTTATGTTATATTGTTTTTTATTTTCATTTATAATCAATTAGTATACAAGACATTAATTTAATAATCATATGTAGACAATACTTTCATAATTTAATTAATTAGTTTCATTACCACCATTATAATGTATTTGGGATAACTATTACAATTAAATAATAATATTTAATCATTTTTTTATTCTTGGGTTCTATGAATTGTAAACTATCAAAATCGATATATTTTAAAAAGATACATATTGTAAAATATTAGGTTGTTACATTATACCCTCCTTCAAAAAATATAATCCTCAAATAATGAAATAACACCTCAAAAATTAGTTGTTGATATATAAAAATTCTATTTTGGATATCCCAGATCAAAAAAAGTGTTTACAAAATATCATCTTAAAATTAGTGAATAGAAATGTAAAGGTCACCAAAAACAATTATTATGATATAGGAGAATTTTTGTGAAAATATGTACGTTGAATAAAATCTAACTATAATATTTGGAATGAGAGTGATAGAGAACATGGACATTATAAATTTAAGCACCACAAAGCTACAAATATGTGATCAGTTAAAAGAATATTAAAATATCTAAATTAAAAATAGTAAATATATTATTTTTTTGTTCCCAAATAATTTTCCTCAAGTCAAGGGATTATTTTACAAACAATATGAGCACTTGACAAAATAAACATACCTGATTAATTTACATGTGATAATCTCATCTTTTGGTTGTGATTTGATCTATCTCTAATTCATTTCTTAAACCAAGATATGGGTATTCAAGATGAATTTTTATTCCAGAAGTGCTTTTATCAAATAAATAAAAATTAATACCTTCAGCATTTAAATTTTTGCAAAAACCAAAAAGTTTATCACTGGATATCCAATTTAATAAATCCTAATATAATCATAATCATTGATATCTGAAACTACCTAAACTTAAGACCCACCCAAAAAATGTATAAACAAAATCAAATTTTAGATGAAAATTTACATAAAATCATATTTTCCCTAAAAAACTATAATGCACCACGTATTATCACTTACCAAATATTTGAACATCTTGATCACAATTAAACCTTAATGAAAACATGCATTCTTTCAGAAATAAAATATCAGGTAGTCTTTAAATAAAATCATCTAATGATTATAGCATAACATAAACCATCATACCACTAACCACAATCATGGTTACCAATACTATCCCATAAAAATTTATTTATTATTATCTCAACATCATGAACACATTTACGGTTATCTTTTCCAAGCTATTTTTCTTCAAGGAAATGAAATTACAATAGAATAATTTCTATAGATTATTGGTTCTAATCAGCACATGCTTCTAAATCCTTAACTAAGATGTACTGAATTTCAACTATTATATATCTCATGATTATTATAACTAGAGTAATATAAGATAATTCATGAACCCAAAAACCAAAATAATTTTACTATTCCTCATCAACTGTAGTAACAACATAATATTGTCCTTTATCTGATTGCCTCTATTGAGCTATATTACTTCGACACTTGGAAAATCATTTTTTTAGTTCACCCTCTCTCTATAGTTGAAGAATTTCACATTTAGATCTTATTTATATCACTTATAATCATGAGCATGGTGACTTTACACTTCACACTTGTAACAAATTCTCATTCCGTTTAGGCAAGTCCTAGAGTGTTTCTTCCTAGAATTATCATATTTCAGAAAATCCGTTATTCCCATTTTATATTTATCTATCTCTTGCTCCAACATTATCTTATTCTATTTATTTTCATTAAATTAAGAAGACTTATAAAACACTTTCACTATCTTGATACAACATGATACTATATATTCGTATGATTTGAATCCTTAGGAGACAAATTCTGTTCAGATGAAAGATTTTAACCCATCGAATAATCGATCAATCTTATTCCATGGAATATGACTGTAGTCTATGAAATTCATTACTTACATTGCCAATTTTTATTCATACTTGTAAATATTTTTATCCTGTTTGTTTCCTAGACAGAAGAGTTTCCTCTCCAAATTTTCTCACTATTCATGAGGGAAATATTTCTCCAAGAAAATTTCTCTAAAATATTTCAATTTCAATTTTTAAATTTCTTACTCTACCTTTTTGATTTGAAATATTAACCACTATTGATCTTTAGATCTTTACGGATGATAAAATACCATCAAAACCTTCTCCCATTAGTTACTTCTTGAGGTGAGAAATAGCCTCTCTAATGAACCTATCCACTACTCTGTTACAAATGATTTGTTAGTCCCATTTATGGAAAGAGTATTTTTTATCATTAAGTGGTCTAACATTATTCCTCCACATTGTGGATCAGGATGCTCTATACATGTAATTTAATTATTCATAACCTAAGTAAACATTCCTTATATAATTATAAGTTTCCCATCTCTAGTGGAATATCATACTCCAACATCTTGTCTTCCATAATTGAGAAATTAATTCATGGGATACATGCTCTGATACGGTTACCAGTAATTCTACTAGTCACCATTTATAAACAATGAGATACACTAAATTAGGTTATGAATCATAATTCATAATTTCCAACTAGTAAAACAATTAATAGAAATTGGACTTTTATATATAGATAATCTCATTATCCTAAACATGGTTTCATTGGGGACAGGATTACTTTTAAATCTTTTATAATGGTATATAACAAAAATTTCAATTATCATAAGAATATACCAAAAGAGTGTAAAATAGGTGTTCAGTATGGAAATTTATTCTATAACAGGTTATGCCTAGTTAGCCCCACCACACTTTTTTAGTGTTTTCACCCCTGGTTACTTCTTTTCTAAAATCATGTCCACTTGTAGTAAAAAGAAATAGAAGTATTGCAATGAAGACCCTCATAATCTCTACATTAACAAAATTCTAGGGTAGTCTCTTATGCTTATACTCAAAGCCTATATTATGTTTATATTCCATAATATATTTTTCTAAATCATGTTTTCAATTTTTCTACTAAAATTTCTTCTATACCAACTATAAATACCCTTACCTCAGTTGCCCATAGCTAGTTCTTTAATTTATTTCATATATACTATGTAAAAGAGTTAGTATCCCAAAGTAATGAGTAGAAAATTAGGTTTGTAAAACCTAATACAAACCTAATATTTAAATTAAAAGTTGAAAAGAAAATTAACATTGAAATTCCATTAAAAACATCCATACAATTATAGATTATACCTATAGGTCATTCATAATATAAATCATTGCATAATGGGTAAAAATAAATCATAAGAAAGGTATGTGATAAGATTATCCTTAAGGGTAGAAAAATATAGTATAAAATATCATAAATAAAAATAAATAATAAGCTATAGTGAATAAATAAAAACACATTCCATTAAAACATTGTCTCGAGCATAATATGGAATGAATGAAATCTGAATATATAATTCCATACCAATAATCATATAAGAATGAAAAATGATCATTGATTTTATATTATTTTAATAATAAAATGGGATATGAGTTAATGATATCATAATAATGGAATGATTAATTATTTTACATCATAAACATACCATCAAGGCTTTAGCCATGACACTATCAATAAATCTGTAAAACCCCTATCTAATTTGTCTCAAGAGACCTACTGATGTATCAATGAGATATATATGGGCCCACACATCACTTAATATGTCAAATTGATTCCTAAAATTAATGTTACAAAACATAATAAACATATACATTCATTTTTAAACTAGCATATGAAAGGTTAATAACTTTTCCCAAACAGTGAACATAGTCATAAAAAATATAGAGTAATATAGAAAACAGTATCAAGATAGTACAACCCCATTGAAAATTATAATTAACCTTTCAATTAAATGTGGTATATGGAAAAAGAAAATATTAATTTTTCAAAATCATATGAATAAATATATGGCATTGAAATAGATGAATATAATTTAATAAATTAATTGAGGAATTCTTTAGTGAAAACCCCTTTAACTTTTGGGAAGAAGAGTTCTTTAGAAAATCATTTTTATTTTTTATAAAATCCAATTATAATACTATATATCCCATAAATGAAAATTCATGGACAATAAAATTATGTTTGAGGAAGATATGAGGTCCAAATGAAGTGAAAAATGTAAAAATATTTTTTTCAAGAAACATTAGAAAAGGGCCACATCAGTGCGGTTTAATGGAAATTATAATAGAGAATTTAAAGAATACAATGTATTAATTGTTTACATAAAACTATAAAAGAGATAATATATTTTTTCATGATAAAAATTTAAATTTTATTAAAAATATCGATGTCTTAAAATATAAAATTGGGTTTACATGAAAATGGGTAAGAAATTGGGATGTTTCCATTAATTGATCTTACTTAAAAGGAGGAATTGAAAATGCAACCTTATATAACATGTATCTCTCCATTAATGAAAGAAACTTCACATGGATAAATTATCCTGGAAAATATAAAAATAATGTATAATAATTATATTAAAATAAAAAATATTTATATTGGGGGTAAATAGAGAGAAAGTATTTCTAGAAGGAAAAATGATGATTCAGGTAGAATCCCTTACCACTTTGCAAACGGTCGAACCATCTTCCCCATAAAATTAAGGACCATAATATGATTCATTAAATAAATTGAATATTAATATAATTATGATATCATACATTAAAGGTAATTATAAATACACTTAACACAATAAATAATGGTGACTAAGGCATATCTCCAGGAAATTAATGTAAGATGAGAAAACCATTACCTTATTTATGAAAGGGTTATGCACTTGTACTTAACATAATATATAATAAAATTATATTCTTTTAAAATTTAATTAATATCTTTTTTAATATGTATTATATGTATTATAATTTTATTATGTTCATTTCTAGTGTTTTTATGAGTTTTAAGATTCAATTTCATCATTTGAAAGTGTCCATTTCCTTGGTTTTCCATGATTGGTCCTATTGTATACACGTACAAAAGATCACTTAAAATTATAATTTTTATCTATAATTGAAATTATGTCTTACTAATGATATTTAACAATACTTATTGGTCTTATATATCATTTTTTCAAGATAATAGGATTATTCATTAGAAAAAAATATTAATGATAATCATTTTGATTATTTTGGCATTTAATCAATTATCACACAATAGTATTATTTTATGAATTTTAATTATGTATATACTATTTAAAAAATATAAACACGTTTTATTTCATATATTTAAGTCTATATTAACCATAAAAATTGTTCTATGACCACCCATGATGGTGGAATTGTAAAACTAAAATTGTTCGTCCATGAAGGAGTTAAATAGTAACATCTCTGATGGTGTTTTCAATTTTAGAATTGAAATTGGAGGAGAATGTAATTTATGGTTGATAAGTCATTAAAATAATATATTTTTAGTATTTAAAAGATACTTGATATATCATGTTACTTTGGACTGGGAAGGTGAGGTAAGGATAAGAAAATAAATATATTAAACGAAATTTAAAAGAACAAAATGGGATTTACCTATTCAACAAATCTCCTTGAAATCCTCATTAAGGAATATTGAAATTGCATTTTGTTTGAAACTAGAGAGACCATAAAGTGGTGTAGAGGTTTGGTAGAGGGATTGGACTGAAATTGTAATATCATCAAGGTTTTTAGGTGTTAAGAGGAGGGGTGGTTATATAAAGTATTTATATAGGGGGAGAGGGGTATTTTTTTATTATATTAATCATTAGTATATTATTTTCTCCCAAGTATATTAATTTTCTATATTATTGTGACTAAATTTATCAAATAATGAAGTTTGGTTTAAAATAATGGGTGGTTTCCTAATCTATATATCATCCATTACTTAATAATTTATGTATTTGGTTAAAATGGTAAATATCGTAAATTATTAAATATTACTATTCACAAAAAATTAACTAATTTAGAAAAATCACATAAATTTACCCTAACCATTTTACTAGATTTATAATTAAAAAATAGACTCCATTTTAAGAAAATAATTTTATAAATATTATATATTTATATTTTTAATTTAAATCATCATATATTGTAATGTACATATTTTAAAATTATAACTGATTTTATTACACTTTGAGAAATAAATTAACATCTCATATAATTATCTTATAATCATTAAAAATATTAATTTATGAATCTATTTTATGAAAATAATTATTATTTTAAATCATTATTTAAATTATAAAATTAAAAATAAACATTTAACCTTTACCAAAATGCCAACACTTAATTTATCACTTTTAAAACATTTATTTACTTAGTCAATGATATAATTATATCATATATTCATTTTAGAGATATAAAAATTTTATTTATAATTTATTAGGTGAGGTTAATATTCAAATCATACATATACAATTAATATATTGAAAATTCAAATTTTACAAAAAATAAGATTTTCACTATTTACTTGAAATTAAGTATTTTTAGTAAAATATCAAAATTTTACACTATGATTTTTTTGAATTAATCATTTAAAAATGTTTTTTATATTTTCTCAATATAGTTTAGAATAGTGTTAAATTTTAATTTTAAAACATGCATGTCATTAAAATGCAGTAAAAGGGTCTTTAGAAAAAATAAATCCTTTTATGTGTCAAATTGGACTAATTCTTATTTTAAGCTTCTAAATCATTTGAGATGAATTTAAAAACATTTTAATGAATATGTATCATAATAATTTCACTAATATATTTCACTAATAGTTATTAATTTAATTTATTAATATAAATTCAATTCTGGTCATAAATATTTCTTCTATAAAAACAAATCCTTTTGGGATAATTGATTTTTATTTTTATTTTTAATTAATTAGTTACCCAAAAATTAATTTTATAAACATGTGTAGACTCTATTTTCATAATTTAAATAATATTTTTCATTTCCAACATTCCAAAGGCTATGTGATATCTATTGTAATTAAATAATAATATATAATTTAAGAATGGTGTTCTGTGTAATGTAAACTATCAAAAGTTTTAAATTTTAAAAAGATACATACTGTAAAATATTATGGTATTACATAAATCAAAATATTCTCGTAATAAAAGGTATATACCATCCAAATAATATATAATTCATTATTTCCTTCTGCTCATGATCCTATATTACTATTCCTAGGATTCCTTCTCTCATGCAAATTAAAATCTTATCCCATCATCTTTGGAACATCTGATCCACTGCCTAAAATAGTAAATTTATTATTAACAAAAAAATGATACTATCCATACCTATAATTACATCATAAAGCCACATCATGGATTTAAATAGATCCCAAACAATATTTTCCCCTCTATGAGTTAAGACACACTGTTGGAAGAAGCGTGTGACACTGAATCATCCTTGATATGAGTGTATAAGAAAAAACTCTATCCAAATGATCCACTGGAATATTTTGTTATTGAAAAAATGATTAGGAATAGAAAATTTGGTTGTCACATGTGTCTATTAAAACATTATATAATGTATACAATACATTGATCATACCTCATATTATCTGTGGATGCTCTACTACTAATGCCTCCACTACTTGTAGTTGTCCATGATTCGGGTCACCAACTCCATGAACATGGAAGGGACTACATGAATATATTATGTAACATCCCATTAACTTCAATTCAATACTATGTAACCTTTTTGGTTTCCTTTTTTATATGGGGCTTTGTAGAGAATTAGTGAAATCACTGTCTGCTTGGAGTTGAAACATGGTGAAACGGGATTACATGCCATATATTGGATATTGTGATTTTTCCTGAGTTTGGTTCACTTTATGGGGGGTTTAAATGTTTTGTAAATTTTTAACATCATTTAATTTTAAGAACCATGATTTTAAGGTGAGGTGTCATTTTTTTTTGTGCCATTCGATTCTATAGATTCCACGATGTGAAATGGGGTTACATGAAATGCAATCCCAATATTTTCTATATTTAGGTTGCTACAAGGATGATATTTATTTAATTCCAATATAAGTGTCTTCCTATCGAACATCATGGGGGATTTAGATGATTTTGTGGATATCTAATCCATATGTATCATTCATTAAGTAATTGATCATCAATATGGTTGTAGTTTGTCTATACGGGTATGGATGCTTATGTTTCCTCTTTCCCTTTTCTCATAGTTTCTAATTTTATTATGGTTATTGTTCATATTTGAGATGAATTGATTTTTTCTATTTATCTATTTCTATTTCATATCATTTTGTGTCTTACAAATGTCGATCCATGGTTTTCTAATCTCCACTATTTAAAGAGGATATAGTACCATCATTTTTAAGGTAGGTATATCTCTACAGTTTGTTACTTCTATGAATTTATCATCATTGTATTAAAATTCATTAGGGTGGTTAATTTAATTAAAGTGATTTTTGGTTTCATGAGATTTCATTGTAAGAAAAATGTGTTTAATGGGTTTATCTTGGTAATTGCATTTTCAAAATCCGAGGTGAATAGACTTGGATTTGGAATTGTTTTATAAATTATGATCATATTTTTTAAATAGATTTTAAAAATATTTACACATTGGGAACCATTGGTGAACCATGAAATAGACATGGGTAACCCTGGTTAGTGTGAAAAAACTGGGGGTTACTTTTGGGTTATCAATGGACTATGGAAGACTCGATATTAGTTGGTACTAACATATTCTTGTTTTAGAATCTATTATGTCTATTATGTATTCCAAAAATCAATGTCCTAATACTGAGTGCTTTTTAATTTATGATATATTTATTTTATGATTGTAGTTCATCAAGGATTGTTTATCATGTGTTTTTATATGAGGTTGTAGCACATGGATTCTCTTGAAAGGTAATTTCATGGATATGTTTCTACAAGAATACCCCTCAGTATATGGATTGTAAATCATATTTTATCACTTTTACTTTTCATAATTTTTTATCTGAGAATATTAATGGATTTTAAAAAAATATCGAATTTTTTACAAATTTTTTTGGATTTATGATTTTTTAAAAAAGCATTCTTTTAAAATAATTGACTGCTTCATTATTGACATTTATCCTTTTTAGAATCTTTAGTGGTATCCAACTGGGATTATTTCTCACTCCCTAACGTTTTATTTGGGTAGTTTAAGATGTTTATTATCGGATCCTGGTAAGGGGAAGCGCATCTTATATCATTTTAGCTTCACTAGTTATCACTACCTTTGGAACATGATGGATAAAAGGTGATGATTGGTCACATAGAAACTTGTTGGTTAATTTTTATTCGCAATTTTTTGGTTTAGAATATTTTACCTAGTTTTTATGTATATGATTTTATATTTTTCTTCCACATTATATTGTAGTTTTATTTCTTATTCTGGGCTTTCTAAAGCCTGTTTCCATTATCTTCTGTTTACATCACTATGAAGGGCTGGATCAGGTGGTTCATCTAGTTGACTCGGGTGGGTTCTTTACATGGTAGTTTTGTTAACATATCATAATTCCATCCACCACCCACTAATCTCCCAATTCCTCTACAACCTTTTCAACAGTACAGACCACCGTGATCATGCCACTTACTCTACCTAGGTTTCCCATGTACCATTGAAAATATCATTATATATTTCATGGAATGTTGATAAATACCATATGATATAACTTTAACCATCATAGGAAAAGAAAAACCTCTCCTTTTCTATAGTGGAACATCCATATGTGCATTGAGAATATAACATACTCTCCTAAGACTACATCAAAATCCACCTCACATGCCTAAATACCTAAGTCTAGCTTTGAATACAAGCTACTGAGTTATAACCTCTAGGGTTTCCATTAACCACACAAATGGTTGGAAACTAATTATCTAAAAATCTCCCTATAACTATGGAATTCTCAAAAACCATATTATTTGAAAGGATGAAAAGAGTACCACTATAGACTAGATATCTCAGTGATGTATGTGATTGAATGTACCTATCATAAACCATATGCATGGAGTACTATAAGACGTAATTGATCCGTAGTGATTTCTCTACAACAGAAATGTTTCCCTATTTTATCTCCATAAGCTCTTGGGTGCATACTTCTTCCAATTTCATTGGAAAAAAAATCATCAGGAATGAAGTTCTCAAAATCAATCAATGTGAGTGTAACCTCTCAATTTTTCAGAATCACCAAGATCCACTATCTCTATACTAGTCCATAGAAAAGGTTTGTCATAAGGACCACTAAATGATTATAAGGGATCCTAAAATTTTGGAAAACACACCCAACTTCCTAAGTACATTCTTCTACTTTATAAGGGTATGGCTGACCCCAAAACCTGAGTGGTATATTCATCTGGAACTCATGAAGCGAGCTCATACTATACATTATAGCCACCCTTACTTCCAAAACAATATGTTAATATATGGGTGGAGGTAATATTAGAAAAGCAGTTTAAGGAATCTCCTCCAACATAGATCCCAATAATAAATCCTCACCACTAATATGATCATCAATGTGATCCAACAATGGGATACAAGTTAGATATTTTCATTGAGGAAGCCTAAAATAATCATGATTCAACATGATCAAATATAATATCTTCTGAGATGACTCAATAAGTATGTACAAAATGTATACCATTAATATATGATGTATATATAGATATTTTTCAAATAACTAGTGCCTACATATATTGAATCAATAAGTTGATTATCAGAGTCCTAGTGAAGTGATATATCCACCATCACACTATCACTAGGTTCCCTGAACCTATAGACAAACTCAATAGACATTAACATTCTTTCCCTAGTTCTCAAACATATCCTCTTAGTTATAAAATCTCTAAAATATCATTCTATGACTGCCTCCATTGATACCACTTTCTCACAACCTATCCCACAGAGATCTGTCTAACTTTTAGTAAGCTAAGAGTGACACCCCATGTTGGCCAACAATAGGCCAAGGTCTAGTTACTAACATCAAGTAGTTATATCATAGACATAGTGCGTCTTAACCAAAATTAATTCTACACACATACACATTTCCAGACACCAGTATAATAGAGAGAAGATAATGAACTTATCCCACATCAGGGTTTGTCATATAGTACATTAAATTAATGATACTTATACAAGCCTACCATAACTGAAATAGAGTCTGAACTACAAACAAATAGAGGGAATACTACCATAATACAACTCCTAGAACCATCTGTGGTATTTCAAGAAAAACTAATCTCAACATGATACTAGGACTCCTAGGACTCCATCATATGGCATTTAATATGTATAAGTCTCACATGTGCTGGAAGACACCATGATGAGATCAATATATACATACCTAGAAAGACACCCCAAGATAACTGAACACATTTCATCAATAGAGTTAGCTCGAACCTTAAAAGTTGAGTCAATCAGAAGGAGTGAATATAATAACCCAGATATGTAGATAGAAAATCAATGAGTTTCAATGTAATTTTATATCATCCCTGCAATCCTAGGATTATGACTAAAGATCAAAGGTCACATTCAATTGAGGTAACTTACTTATCAAGTATCATTAACACTGATGAAACTAATCCAATAAGTCATACTCGTCAGTATTTTCCTGGTTGAAGTGCACACTAAAACTGAAAAGATATCAATACACAGGTAGAGGATCACAATATAGGACAGCAAGGGATACCAAACCCTATCTCGAAATACCCCAATAGGAATAGGATGACATACCCTAGATGTCATAAAAAAGATATATAACCTATCCCATGGAATAATGATAGAGGATCACACCCTGGTCCACATGGATGGATAGCTCACTCTATCCAAAACTAACCCATATAGGGGATTTCTCATCCTATAATCATCATGGGATACCACATTTAACCTTCTTATTGATAGACTAAGGAAATGCACCAATAATTCTATTAAAACATTAGAAAAGGGATTAAGGATCCTATCCTACCTTATAAACAATGCACAATGATTAAAAGGTATTTAAGTAATATCATACTAATCCCATTCCTACTTGTGACCATTCTCTTGTCCTTTGGCCTATGACTATGTACTTTGGTTGTGTCCATATACACCGGTTATTTTTAAAACTATGTACCATTAGGTAAATTCCTAGTGTTTATTATTAGTACCACACAACATGTGAAAAATTCACACATTCAGGTGAATTTTATGTTCACGTGTAAACCCTAGTTGTCACTATATGGGGTCCTACATGGTGCCTTCTCTTCAAAAATACACCCTTTTTATATTTCTATTTTCCAAAAAACCTCTTGGTATTCACATGTATCCAACCGTATTTCCACCAACAACATGAATTTTTTTTATTAGACCCATATATTCTTGATATATGTTTGAAATAGCTAGATTCATTACCAACGGGAAGATTTTTTTCATCCATATAATCATACATCTCTTCCCTCCACAAAAAGTCAGAAAAACTCCGAAACCTGTGAATTTAACTCCTTAATTTCAAAATAATATTTCTAATATCATAAAAAACATACATAAGACCAAAATTAAAAATAATTTATTATTATATAATAATGGTTTGCACCAAATATTGATTGCACAATGACTACTTTTAGTGTATAGTCAAACAATCGGTTAAATTAAATAAAAATGACGGAAATTCAAAGAATGATGTGAGAAATTCATAGGTCAAAAAGGGGATAAAAGTTTTTTAGTCGTTTTTCTGGTTTTCCATTTTTATTGATGACTCACTTTATGAGCAAGGATAATATTCCTAAATTAAACTATTCCTAATTCTTTGAATTCAATATAGACAAGGATAAACCAACAAAAACTATTTGTGAATTAAATTTTAAAAAAATTAATTCATGTTCATCATGGAGAAATACAGAGTGAGGATTAATTCAATAATTTTTTTTACATTGATGTCATATCAAGCCCTTATGAAGAGGAATTATATGTCATTATCATTGGTGATATATAAGAATATTGTTAATGAAGATGTTCTTAAATTAGGTTTTTTTTTGACAAATTAGTTGTGTTCATTGTTTTATCTACAAAACATTGTGATCACACCTGAATATTCACCCTAGGGTATTAATCCTCTAAACTCTTATTTTTATGCATCAAAACCTAGATATTTTCATAATATGGTTATAAGTTGTATTATTTTTAAAAGTTAAATATTATTTAGACCATAAAAAATTAATCTCTTAATCTATTTATTTTTTAAATTCCCAAAATCAACTACACACTACAGAGACACCCAATGATGACTAGATTTAAGTAATACCTTGGAAAAAACATACATTCTAGATTTAATTGTGGTATTATTTTTTCCTTACCTAACACTATTTAAGATTCATTCCATTATATTATTAAAATAGTGTGCACATGACATATTGTATTTTATAGTTTTAAAATATCAATAATGAGGTCCCAAAAGGTCTATAATTACACTCCAACTGCTATCCTACTCCAAAGAAAAATTCATAAAATACACCAAAGTATTATGTGGAAAAAATGGATTTTTTATATTAACATACCTAAGGTGCATTTTTAGTCACCCCCTACTAAGAACTAGTGTGATGATATCAGAGCTAAATAATCAGAATTATATTACCCTCAATATAGAAAGTAGTAGATTAATAATAATAAAAGAAATTTGTGTAATTAGAGTAAATAGAAGGATTAATTCAGTTAACTAAACATAACAGGAAATCAACATCACATAATCAAAAAAAATAAGTTAATCAAGATACATTCTGTTTACCAATATAGATACATACCTATAATAAATTAAAATAAAACCGAAACAGAACAACACTGATCACTATCCCTATGACCATTAGTCATTCTCCACATCCCAATACAACCTTTATGAATAAAACAAACATCAATGCTAAGATATACTATTGTCATGGTTCCTAAAATAAAACCATAAGAGATGAATTCATCGAGTGGTGTACATATGTTGTAAAAAAATCTGAGATCAGTAAATAAGCACCATTGATTTTGTGTAATTACATATAAAATAATATTTTATTATTCAAGTATAAAATAAAATTATGAAAAAGGGTTTTATTATTGATCACATGAAATTTATACATTAAACACATAATAATTGAAAAACTTATATTTTCTTATTTCCTTAAAATAAAAAAATGACTTATGAAACTTTTATAAACCCTTGAACCACTTTTTATCAAAATATAAAATTTAAGTGTACCTTTAAAATTCACTATACAACATAATCGTTTTCAATTCAATTTATAAATATATTACAAAAATCAATAAAAATGTATAAAAATTAATAAAACATCAAGGTATAACATGGACAAGAAAGAAAACTAATTTAATTTAAATAACATTCAATGAAACTATGTAACAAAAAATAAGGGATGTTCTCTATGTATAATCATCAAATAAAAATGGGAAATTATTAAATGTCCACTGATGTGACCCTATATTTAGTTAGTTTGGAACTATTAATAGGAATATTGATGGATCCCTTAGTTAATAACTAACCCATCTACTCTCTAATAGCCTCATTGGTGGAATGACCACTCCGTGTCCATTCCATTCCATGGGGGATCTACAAAATCTCATCGAGAATAACATATAAATGTATCTCATCCCTCACTATGATTCTTTGGGATCCCTTTGTATGTCAATTAATAAGAGGTCTTCAATCACATGCACTAATAAATAAAAAACAATTAATCTCATCTCTAATCTTCCACCAAGATAAGAAACAACCCATTTCACATGTCATATATATCACAATATAACAATAATAATTCCCCTCATTCCATAATTCACATCAAAGGATAAAATAATAACCTGCTTCGTGGCCACAATTCAATAAGGGGTATAAAAGGGCCTAACACACCCACACCATTTAGAAAATCATTCCAATGTTCTAAATGATCCTTCCATTAAATTAAAATATGAATTCCATGTCTTTATTATCATCATTTAAAATTACAATTCAAATTATGCTTTGAAATAAATATATTGATACTAATTCAAAAACACATTGAAATTTATTTATAAGAACAATTGAAAAACAGTTCACCAATTCCATTTAAAAATCATTTATGAAACAAACTCAAAAATATTTCATTAAAACTCATAAAAGGTAAAAATAATAAATTACACTCTAATTTATGACCCAAAATAGGTCAAATAATTTTTCAAAATACATGTTTTAATTAAAAATCCTTAAAATTCCATTATATATAAGGCATTTCAAGTACCCCGTGAAATAGAAAGTAAAATGCTAATTAAAATTAAAAAAATCATTTAACCTTCATGAAATTTTTAAAGACCCAATATTCTCATATATAAATATTAAATTTGTATATAATAATATTCATTACATAACAAAACAATCAATGTTAGAATCATATAGGTATATTTTCATTAGAAACATATACACAAAAAATTTGTATGTCGGTGAGATAGATCATCTCCCACTATGTAATTCATAAATAGAAACCTCATTAGGCATGTCATACATAATATCATTCATCATAGCCTGAGAAAATGAAACATAATAATGGGTGAGATAAGATGGTTATTTTGGGTAAACAAGGCATATGTCAACATATTATATGCATAATTGTATGAGAACATGAAAATAATTTTTTATAACCATACCCTTCATATCATATATCATAAAAATTACTAATGGAAAGAATCATGGTAGTTCATAAGACATGAATCATATTAGAATATAATAACATGAACTATGGTAACATAAAATTTCCATAAGGAATATATTTTTCACAAACAAATAATCTTATAAAATCATTTCATTAGTAGATAAAGTCTCATTAAAAATACTATCATAGTGGAATGAGTTTAATCCCCAAACCCTCATTGTCATCATTGTTCAACCCCAAGACTGTCATAGTTGATAGAGTAACATATATAATTGGGATCACTCTGTATTCCAACCCTATCTATATAATGTTATATGAGTCATTAACCAATGAAATTAAGGGGGATATAGGTTACACCCATTCAATAATAAAAATCACTCTAATTTATTACACAATATCATAAAAAATTCATCATATTTGAACCCATGTAAATAAATGGTTTTTATAAAAAACAATTCTTCATAGAATAACATGTGGGAAATGAATAAGTTTTTTAATAATTTTATTATCTCATCAAAGCATAAGTCGTTGAAAAATAAGTGGGTTTCATAATCATTTTTTCATGGTGTAACGCATGTAAGAGAAAAGGTTTTCATAAAAATATTTTCATAATAAACATAAACTATTAAGAGAAATTATAATGATGGTATAATTGGATCTTATCCTCAGTAAATCATAAGAAACATCAATGGATTAATATTAGATGGAAAATGATTTTGAATGATCACATAGAACATTTTTTATTGAAAATATAATTTATTTTAAATTATCATTATAAAAAGAAAAATTCATAAAAACATTGGAAATAATTTTATTTGAAAAAAACGTTAGTACTTATAATTTAATTTTTAAAACACTCTGTGTTCATGATGGTGTGAATTTATTAATTGTTTTAAAGGTTAAATGAAATATACCTTCTACCTTTTTGGTAAAAGAAAAATAGGGATTGTTTGGAAAACAACATAAATATTTCTTTCAAAAAATATTATAAAAAGTAATCCATTGGTAAAAAATATTTAAAAAATAATTTTTATTATGTTAAGAACATTTTTAAAACATTTTTATCTAATAGAGATTTTCATGAAGAAGTGTTTTTGATTAAATAGTGAAATAGCGATGATTTTAAAAAAAAATTATCATTTACTATGAAGTATACAAGGATTATAAAATTAAGGTAAAATATGTATTATAATGAAATATATTTAAGAGAATAAAATTCATGATATTTTTTTGAGATATTTTTCAAAATACTTAATCAATATAAACAAAATCATAAACAATATCAATAAACGATGAGATTTTATCCTAAAACATTACCACTTTCGTAAAATTGAATCACAAACACCAATGAAAGAATAAAATTAAATAAAAATTATAATATCATGAGAATAAATAAATTCATGATACTAAATTTCAATGGGTATGTGTATACAACTCATAGAATAATATACATGAATTTTATTACATATGTCTTAAAGAAGGGAAATTGAGACAAGAATCCCTTACCTTGAGTTCCTCTTTCCTTAAAATTCCTCCATAATCTTGTATAACAAATTATAATTTCTTATAAATATATTCCTAGGAAATATATATATATATATATATAATATCATATATTATTTACTTATAACCATTTACGACAAATTTAATAACAATTTATTGTCAAAATTATGATTGAAGTTATAATTACTTCATTTTTCACATATGTCTTGATATATTGTTTTTGGTCTTATTATATTGATCATGGTTAAATATTATGAAAAAAATTAATAGTTATTTCAATTTAATATATACTCTATATATATTTATTTTTAGTAATCCATAAATGATAGAGATAGAAAATTAATAACACCATTCATGGAGATGGTAGGTCATATGCAGGCATAAACGTTATTTCTGTTTTCTTGATAGATGAAAAGAAACAAAGTTATCTAATATATTTTCATTCCTAAATAATAATTATTTAATATATATAATATATATTCTTTAAATTTATCCCTTATTACCTTCCATGTAAAATATAATTGATAAATAAATCATGTCTCTTTGAGAAGTAGTACTCCATCATACGAATGATCCTTATTATTGTATCCCCCACTGAATGGAAAGTGAAAAAAGTAATATGTTATAATATAATTTCATATGTATATCTAGTATACAATTTTCAAACATATACATTATATCTATTATCATTTTTGACCGTGACATGTGTTGATGGAAAACATCCATCATCAGTTTGCTAGAAGGTAATCCACTATAAACATAAGTGATAATATCATTTCCCATTTGAAGGAAGATGTGATTTTTTTTAAATATAATATAATAATAATATCTAATTATATGTAAGATACATATGATATTTTATTATCATGGTTTAATAATTTTTTATGGATGTGTAGAAAGAAAAAAAAAATAAAACCCACATTAAAGAATGATGCCACTTCTTTATGTAACCTCCTTCGTTTTTAACCTAAAGATTTACTAGGGTGAATTTATGATAAAACTAAAGATTATTGTATTATATTATATAATTAAAGAAAGTTATCAGTGTAGGTATTTTCTAAACCAATGGTTTTGTGAATTATAAACTGGACAGTTGAGGGGGTGACCTATGACAAGTGGGGGAGAGGACACAATTGGTATTTTAAAAAACAATACAATATACCCACATTTTTAATATTAATAAAATCTCAATATATTGTTCCTTATCAGTCATTATAGGTTTTATAGTCTTTATATATCAATAAAAATGGTTTTTACAGGTTTTGGGTCATTTTTATCCCTTATATTTTTAGTATATCTCAAAGAATCACATTTAAAGTTAACTGTGGAAAATAATTATTTTTGTTTTTATTATTAATTATTGTAAAACAATATTCTGAATATGTAACATAATATAAATTATTGTTATTCCACATATTGAATACATTTTTCCAAATTCTACTCATATTAGGGGAATAATTTAATTTATAACTAAACATGCAGATGCAATGAAAAATTGTGTTTTAAAAAAGAAACATTTTATAAATAGAGAAAGTTTTAATATCAAAATTCAATATGAAATGGAATAAAATAAAATAAATTTTATTACTAAAAATGTTATTGAACTAATATTACGTTTAAAACCATCATGAAATAATATTTATGTTTTTTATTTTGTAAACGAAAATAAAATTCTTAATAAAAACAGTATTATTCACTATTCCATAAAATTTTTCTTTTCAAAAAGATTTAAAAAACACACTCCATGATAATTCTGACATGAAGATTTTGAAAAATATGTTTTTTTGAAATAAAATTTCTAAAAGTGGTAAAAATTTAATTTATTATTGTTTCATGAAATTATATAAAATATTTTCTGAGAAAATAGTATTTTCAAAATATACGATGACTTTTCTAAAAATTATATACATTTTTATCAATATGATTTCATTATATAAAACTATAGTACAAAATATTTAAAAATTAGTAATTATTATCCAGGTATATTTGTATAATATTTTTCTTATAATGGTCACATTTATATAATAATGTAAAATATATATCATGGCTTGTTAAAAATCATTCTCACATGCATCATAAGCTAAACTTAGTGTTATGTGCAACACAAGAAAAACTCGATGACGCATGTAATGAATTCGATCAAGGAACAATAATTTATTCAAAAATAATAATTTATAAAAAACTATGGGTTTTAAATTATAAAACTATTAAAATTAATTTATCCCTTAGTATTTTGCACTCATAAAAAAGGTAGATACCTCTAAATGCTCATTTCCTCAGATTCTCATGTAGCATGCTTAAACTAGTTTTTTCACCACAAAACATTGACTAGGGGAGTGGTCTTGTTCTAAATCACATTCTCTCTATTCAATCAATAATCTCCACTGTTTTTTCATCAGAATAATCTAATTTATATTTTGGTATGATCTATGAGTTCATTATATTTAAAGGATCTGTTATTTACTTCATCGGGAGAGATACATGGACCACATCATGAACTTTAGAGAGATTCGGTGGAATCTAAAAACTATATGTTATTTTTTCAATATGATAAAGAATAAAAAAAATACTACTGTATCTAAGAATTACCATTCACTTCTTTCCAAACTTCATAATATTCTTCTATGGAGATATTCATATGAATACCTTTTCAAAGACTTAAATTTCTTAATCACACCATGGATTGTAAACATAACTTTTAATTTGACACAAATGAGACATGTTTTGTTTCTAAGTGTCTTCAAACTTCTCTTCCATTTATTCAATTATCTCAGGTCCCAATAGATTTATTTCTCTAAATTCATTACATTATATTGTATTTCTACCCTTTTTTCCATATAGTTAATTATAAAAATACATTTGAATACTCATGTGAATGGTATTATTTTTTTAAAACTGAACTACAAGAATGTTTTCATACCAAAAACCTTTTAATTTAAAATAACATGATCTCAATAAATCCCCTAGGGATTAAATTATTCTCCATGACTAACAATATTTCAGAGAATGACACATAATGTTGAAACTCAACATTGTATCAATGGTTTACTAATGAATTCACTAGAAATTTCAGGTAAACCTCTTATCCCAATAAGCCATAATGGAATTTGGTACTCCATGAATCATTAAACCATAAATAATGTATATCCTATTAATATTATCCAAATAAAATTATACATTAATAGTGATGAAGTGTGGGTAGATCAAATACAACCCATATAATATAATTCCATTTAGGCCCTTTGGGTGTTTTATGCCAATGTCCATGTTGATGTCTTCCCATTTCTATTCTGGTATGGGTAATGTATGTAACATCACTTTAAAAATTGTTCTCTCAAACATAACATCTAAAAATACCAAGAATTGTGATAAAAATTATGTGGTATCTCCTTTCTTGAAAAACCAACCAAAATACTCATGTAAATATCCATATATCTTCTTACTTACCCGATGAATATAGAATAAGGATATTTGATCTTCCACTTAAAACTATATCATATCTGGTATGAACTGAACACATACAAGACTTATAAACCTTATCATTCCTCAACGATCTAGTTTAAACTATGGAACATTTATGACCTTATTTTCAAGATCTGCATCATCCATTTTTACCTCTTTAATCTTTAATGGGATAGATATTAGAATGATCAGTTGAGAAAGAGATGATTCCCCCACACATTTCTAGAGGACTTATATATAATTCCATCATAAATATATAAATATAGTTTCTTTTTTGATCCTCATCATGGATAATCAGGAATGATTGTTCTTCCTTAAAGCATCAGCCACTTTTATCTCTTTCCTAATGTTGTAATGTATTTCATGGTAAAAATAATTTATCATCTCTAACCATATACTCTAGATATTTTTAAACTCCTTCAATGTAAATATATACATTAAACATTTTTATCATTTTATATATCAACATTTTCTATGTAATGATAAAACCTCAATATCTTTAGTTACAAAATTACCATAGATAACTATAAATAATGATTTTTGTTATTTTTCTCCTAAAACATCAGTTTTTATCTGTAATAATCTATAACCATGTCATTCTACATTATAATTCTACCCAATCCCATTATGGATGAATCACTGTTGTTTACAAACACTTCTCCACTATAAATTAATGTAATCTTACGTGCACTAACAAATCATCTCTTATGTTCCTTGATATTTTCATTACATTCATATGTTCAGAGGAACTTGGGTCCCTTCAAATTTAACATAGTGAGGGGATTAGATAGTCATGATAAATTCTTCAAAAAATATTGATTATATGAAGTGACACCATGAAAACTATGGATCTTAATCATCGTGGTTGGTCTAATTAAACATTTAAAAGATTCTATCTTGGATAGATATGTCTATATACCTTCTCTGGAGATTATATGACCCAAAAAATACCATTAACAACCAAAATTCACAATATTTTATTTTTTTATATATTTTATCCTTCCTTAGGGTCTTTAGTACAATTATCTAGTGATCTTTATTCTCTTTCATTATCTTCAAGTAGATGAGAATATCATTTATAAAAATGACCCCAAACCAATCATGGTAATATCTATTGATTCAATTCATTAAATCAATTAAAATAATTGGGGAACTAGTAATAAAAAAATGAATCACTGTGTATTAAATATTTCCATACCCTAAATGAAATTTTGTTCTTGGGCATGTCCTCATTATTGACCATCAATTGATGATATCTATATTGAATTCCAATATTTGAAAAGTATTTATCTCTGTATAGTATCCAAATATATCATCAATACAATGTATATGATACATTTTAGTTATACGTATCTTTTTTAGCTCCTAATTATCAATGCAGTTTCACATTGATCCATATTACTTTTAAAAAATGTTTGGGTTCACCACAAGGTGAGACATAGGGTTGAATGAATCTCATCACAGAGATCTCCTAGAGTTGGTTCTACAATTGTTACAAAACAATCGAGGCCATTCAATAGTGTCATTAAAATAGGAAGAGAACCATATTTGGTTCTATTGAGAACTAAACTTCATGTTTTGGTGGATGGCTTGGAACCTCATCTACAAATAAATAAATAAACACCCACGCAATAGGAATATAATAAATGTTGAGATTATCACAAACCATATGAGGTAAATTCACCACATGAATGGGAATCAAAACCTTTACAATGGATTTGATTTCCATGAGATGTACATATTTATAATTTTATTGATAGAAGATAATATGATAGTTTGGAATATCAGACTTGAGCTCTCTACCTTATTAATTAATGTTGTATTTTTTTATAAATTAAATTCATTCCTAATATAGCATAATACTTAACCATAGGAAGAATTGTGGTATTTCTTGGAAGTAAGTTCTAAAAAACATCAACTAGATAGGATTCATATACTAGAGCACTGATCATTGTACCATTATGGATATTGAATGAAAATTATATATCTAATATTTTGGGTTTCATATTTATACCCTTATGAAATTATTGATATATTAAAGAATGGATAGATCCATATCCAAATAATGTTGAGAACTGGTTTTGGCCTTGTAAGACTACAAAATATTTCTATGAATATTTCAAGATTTTGGGGATGAAAAGACGTTCAATTCTGATCCCTGGTGTGCCTAGAAAAATTTATAAAAAAATATTAAGTGTTTTTGACTACTCACGTGTAAAAATTTGATTTATATTAAATGGTAAAATTGATCGGAAAGTGTACTCCACAGTAGAGTCTAAAACATTCTTTTTTACCCAAGGTTGGGTATAAACTTTTTCGGTGTAGGACTTTGGTGAGAAAACTAACCCAGGGGAAAATAATAAATAAAATAGTTAAATTTATTTATTTTATCGTGAATTAAAAATCAAATAACTTTATAAAATGGACTCAGGATGGAAATTTGAGACCATCATTGGGTTCAGAATGGATTGTTATTCCTATGTGGGCTATAAAAGAGGGGCCTCTAGAATTTTGGATTTCCACATCGAGCAGGGATTCTATAAGTTGATTTTTGAGAGTTATGGATTAGTTTTTTACCTAATAATATCTCTCTCATTTACCTATCACCCCCACAACCATTCATCATCCTCTATTCATTGGATCAAGGAGTGATCTGTGCCACAACCTCAACAGATCAAAGATGAATTTTAGTGAATGCATCAGTTGTGATAAACTGAGTGAACAATGTATGATTCTTCTACATTTGTGTGTTATTTCATGTTTTTAATTTAAAATCAGTCATTTCATATTTTATTATTCATTTTTATTATCTTCGTTGATGGCCTCACTAATTTAATCATTAACCCTCACTAAAAATAACTTTTGTTCTATGTGTTCTACATCGTCCTTTGTGGCTTTCTTCGTAAATTTTATTTGGTGCATCAAATAATCAATGGATCATCTAGGGAAGAATTAGACTATAAAGAGATCGACCTAAGGATCATGTGAATGATCTTGGAATAATTTTTGGACCCCTAGTGTGGTCATGGTGGCCCACGGAAGTGGCCACTGGAGAAGAACTGTTGGTGGCGGCTGGAGATAGCCCAAGGTAGTGACAGGCCACGAAGCAAGCCAGTGCAGCAAGTGGGACCATCTAGGTGTCTACGCTCAACATGTAGGATGGAGAAGGCCAATAATGAAAGCTCGTGGATGGGATGGGTGTGTGGAAAGGCAAGGTGGCGAGGTCGGTAGGTCGGTGACCTAGAGTATGGTGGACGACGGGTCACTAGGGCACAACCGTCGGAGACCGGGAGCCAGAAGAGACCAGTGGAACGTGTGACAAATGTTGACACGAGAACAGAATGATGATCAATCACTCTGTAGGTTGGTGTTAGCAGGTGGGCCATGATCCATGCAGTTCTGTTGCGGCAGAGTGGGATGAACCCGCGGCTGGGCTGCAGACCTGCCCATATGGAGGGGGTGCAGCCATTTTGGGCCTGACTAGCCCGGTTTAGACCGAAACTTTTCTAAATAAGTGTATCTCCAAAATGGATCATCCATTTGACATTTCACCTTTTTCCATGGGTCCCTCTCAATGATAAGGATCTTTTAGACCAGTTTTTTTAATTTAATGTATTCGTCTCACTGTTCAAGTGCACGAGATGCTTATTTTAAATAATAATAATTTAATTATTATTATTTGGGAATATTTTTTATTAAACCCATCATCAAAATGGATTTTTCGTTTGATGAACTATTATAAGCATTGTGACCCTGATGTTTAGGTGGAATTTTTTAGATAGCTTTCAGGTGCTTAATCTAATGTTGAGGTGTGGAACCCATGATGGTCGGTTCTCATTCTTTGTGGTAAAATGATTTTTTTCCGGGTATCCATTTTGTATTATCAAGTAGTCAAACCTTGTGTTTTTTATAAAGTATCACAACAGTAAACAGTATAATTTTTTTTGGGATCAAGGAATGGGCCCCATAAGATTTCCTTCGAGCGTAGTGCGACAACTTAGGACTTTTCCATCTGATGTTCATTTGGGGAGAATGAATAGTATATTTTTCATATTTTTCCTAAAGGATTATAATGGTGTGATTAGTTCTAATTGTGGATCCTTTTCATGATATCATTACACTTGGAAATATGAATGGATGCATTCATATGTTTTGGGAACATTTGAGTAGTTTTTTTAAGTGAATGTATGTTTTTGACCTTCTTGATTAATGATGAGAGTTTTGTGATCATCAGCATTATAGAAATGTGTTTCATGTACTTTGGGAGTACCTTGGCAGACCCAGGTATGTTGTAATCTAGTTTATTATCTAATAATGGTTAGGTACATGGCCAACCGCTGAGGTGGGGCCACACGTTGTGCGGGCCTAACACATGTTGTGTACATCATTACGAATCTTTTGTCTCTCTCATCTCTATCTTTTGTACTTGGATTATGGAATGTGTGTAACCTATCATATGTTTTTTTTCTATGTAGAATGTGATGAGGCACTACGTAGTGGCTTACGAGTTAGGATATGATATGTTATGTGTGTGAATCCTATCTGGGAACCACCGAATGATTATATTAGTTTTTTCTTGAATGATACCCTCCAGGAGGGATGACTAGTGCCCCTTGATGCTTTCGGAGACGTACCATTCAGCAGAGATAGCGATAAAAGCATCGATATTACCTCCTGCTCGACTGGGTAGATGTCCCCAATGGCAGTTCTTAGTAGAACTCTCCAGTCGTGTTGGCGATGGGTCCTTGAAGACACTAGAGTGGAATCCTCCAGCTAGGTTGGGCATGGGTCCTTGACGACACAAGAGTGGAATCCTCCAGCATGACTAGGCATGGATCCCTCATGAAACAAGAGTGACATCCTCCTGCTAGGCTGGGAATCGGTCCTCGACAACACTATAGGGGTATCCTCCATCCAGGTTGGGAATGGGTCCTCGATGATAGTAGATTGGTATCCTCCAGCCGAGTTAGGTATGGATCTTCAACCTCGAGACACGACCTATTGATTGTGTGGAATGATGATGAGTTGTGCTTTGACATGCCTTTGGACTCTCTAGAAAGAGGGGTACCTTTCCCACATAGGCGCATCCATTTAAAATGACAAAAAATTTTGTGGGTAAGACAGTCCTTCCAAAAGTGGATACAATCAAGGTGTGGTGATTGAACACCTTTGACTTGTAGTTCGAAGAGGATCTGTGGGATGCTAGGCATCGATGGATACATTTGAAACATTTTGATACTCAATTTTCTTGGGATGATATTGTGAGATAGAGATCCCATTACTCTCTCATTTTGGTTTATTTTATTGATCATATATATATAATCTATTTCCAGTACCCACTCCTTGTTTATTAGTTACTCTCCTTCCAGGAGAAGGGAAGATGTGGAGGGTATGACAGGTTCTTTCAGTGTCTATCTTCCCTTGGTTCAATGAGTATACTCTGCTACAATAGGAAGTGAAGATATGATGAGAAGTTCACTTTCTCCCAATTTCTATCTCCTTATATTTAGACGAGTCTACTTTACACTTTTATTGGGTTGAGCTACACTCCTTTAATGTACTCTTTCACTATAACATTTTCTATCAACTTCTCGCCTCTTATATACCTCTCTTGCTTGTTCCTTGAGCCTTTTGGGAATCCTACTGAGTATCATTATACTCACCCTTGCTTGGTATTTTCCAAAACATGGTGATATCTTATAGATGGCAGACAGGTTCATCACTACTTTAGTGGAGCTTAGGGATACTAGTGTTTAGACCATGTATGGTGGTTGTCGCTTTGTATCTAATAGAGGGGCTCTCTCAGCTATTTTACTATTCCACTAGTTGCTAGGATGTGTCACACATATGGTAGGGTGTGTATTTTCCACCTTTACCTTTCTATTTAATTTATAGAACTTTTACTTGTACTATTTAGAGTTTGATGCATATTTGTAATGACTCGCTTGTCCTTATTGGATTAAGAATACAACAAGTCATTACTTGGCCTTAAGCGACATCCCCCAGATGCAAAAGGATGGAAATAAATGCAGAAGGGTTTCAATGCAAGTGGGAGACAATTTACTCTTTGATAAATAAACCAACCAAACCATCACAAAAAACCACTATATGATGCACGTTAATCCAACAACCAACTCATGAATTACCAAAAGAGAACAACACTGTTCCACCACAAATACAAACCAACACAAAATCAGAGTACCAAGCGGAAGACTAAAAAAGGACCCAAAACAAGCCGAGACACTCACCATGGCACCACACTAAGCTCTATGCACCAAGAAACACCACATCTCCCAAGCAACACCACGAACCACTATCAATGAGTTACTTTTCCTTTACCTGTGTCCCGAAAGATGACATCTGCAAAAGCACCAAAGTTCCAAAGCAGAGTTAAGTATAAAACGATGTAGGTTTTCCCCAATGAATTCCCTAGTCACGCCACTAGGAAAGAAGTGTTAGCCAACATTTATATAAAATAGTTTATATAAAAAATTTCTCAAAACTGTTTATAAAAAGATATAAACAAGCTTCCATAACCAGTCATATCCAAAAACATCCAAGTGCATTTGAAACAAATTTCCAACAAGTTATTTTTCCAGAGAAATAACCAAACAAGCTTTCAACCATTTCACAATATACCTTTTTTCAACCCAACCATTTCACAAACCCATGAAATCAACCATGCATGCTTCGTTGTGATAGTTCCATACTCATGAGCGGTTTCTCGTCGATCTACCAATTCATCACAATGTAATTTTTCCCCATGTGTCATTACACCTTTGGCACTGAGCACAAAGTCATATTTCAACCAAGCCTCGCACTTAAAGTTCCCATGTGCCATTAAAAATTTGGAACCGTGAACAAGGTCTTATTTCAACCAAGCCACGTATATGCAACATGAACACACACCACACATTCACAACAATCATGCCAAAACACTCCTTTCAATAAAAAACCTTTTATTAAAAACCATTTCCATCAAAACCAAGTGTGTTCAACCAATTCAAACCATTCCAATAAAACACCCCTTTTTATTGAAACCCCATATTTCATCAAACCATTTACTATTCCAACAAATCCATAATTTAAAATCAACATTTTAAATTCAAAATGCCAAATCACTTACACAACAATTCACCAAGATTTCACAATTTCATCAAAACCATAAATCATCACTAAAGAAGTTTTATTCCTTGCTTTTCACAATCAATTCCATTAAATTAACCCAATATGAAACTAATCCAACCAATTCTAATAAGATAAGTAAAGAGTGAAGCTACCTACCTCAACATGTTTGGCGAAACCAACCAACAACCGGGTCGAAACACGATGAAACCTCCTTAGATTCCTTCTCCTATAACCAAAAAGAACAAAAACCAACTTAAAAGTCATCCACTATCTTAGATCTACCCACCCAAGGTGTAGATCTAAGGTTAAATCTATAGGGAAGAAGTAGATCTAAGAAAAAATGAGGAAACGACACTTAATTTGATCAACTGGCCTCTAAACGCCAAGGCAAACCTTAGTATCGCTTCCAAAACGCCTTGTAAGTGTTCTCCCACCTTCACCAGGGAGAAATCCCGAGTTAGGGATTTCTAGGAGAAAAAACGAGTGGGTTTAAAGATAAAATGGATTAGATCCTAAAAAATAGGATCTAAGTTGACTTCGTGCATGTTTAGTCCGCACGGTTAGTCAAATCGTGTGCTAACCGTGTGGTCGTCACTGCTTGGAAGGGTCGCTCCGCACAGCCTCCTCGAACGGTTTTCCCAAACCATGAGCACACTATGCGGTCTCCTCTGTCCAAGGTGACACCACCCAAACGACTTCCTCACCGTTTGGGAAACCCGCGCGAATCCATTGCGTCATCACCTTATTGCCCTTTGACCCTTTAAAAGTCTCCAAACATTCCCAACCACATGTCTCATATACTTTATGTACTTAAAATCATAAAACAAGGGTTACTTACTGGAAACGGGGGGTACTAAATTATCCCCCACCATTGGCCTTTCCATGCTCAGAATGTATAAAACCATCTCTTGCTTGAATGATTTCTGGCCACTGCTCTTTGATTTCTTTCTCGTGTTCCCAAGTCTCATACAAAAACTGACCATGTTCCCAATATAATCGTACTAGGCCGATTCATTTTCCATGTAAGACTCTCTCCTGCTTATCCACAATTCGCACCGGAATATGTTCCAACGAAGCATCTGGCTCTAGGTCAATGGGATCCCATCTGATCACATGGTCAGGATCGTGCTGTTACTTATTCAACTGAGATACATGGAACACATTATGCACTACACTGAATCGTAGTGGTAATGCAAACCGAAACGCCAGCCCACCAACCTATTCCCGTATCTTAGAAGGGCCTATATAATGAGGTGATAATATTTCCTTATTCCCAAAATGACTATGTACAAGCCTTGTAGAGACTCTAAAAAACACATGATCACTCACCGCAAACGACAACGGTCTTCGGAGATGATCCGCATAAGATTTCTAATGACTATGTGCCATCTCCATTGTCTTTTTAATCAATTGAATATTCTCCATTGTTTCTTGGACAATGCTTGCCCCAACTAGTGAAGTCTCACCTGTTTGCACCCATCAAAGTGGAGAAAAACAAGGACGCCCATACAATGCTTCAAAATGGGCCATGTTTATCGAGGCCTGATAACTTTTGTTATATGAGAACTCCACTAAAGGCACATGCTCCTCCCACTAGCTACCAAAATCTATTACACAAGCCCGCAACATGTCTTCCAACGTCTGTATCATCCTTTCGGATTGTCTATCCATCTGAGGATGATACACCGTACTCATATTCAACAGAGATCCCAAGGATTTCTATATGAATCTCCAGAAACGTGATGTGAACCTCGGATCTCCATTTGACACAATTTAAACTGGAATGTCATGTCTCTTTACCACTTCTCGGATATAGATTTTGGACACATCATCCTCCATATTAGATTCACAAATAGGGATGAAATTGGCTGACTTAGTAAGTTGATCCACTATAACCCATATGGAATTGTGCTTCTAAAACGTTCTTGGGAAACCTGTAACGAAATCCATAGCTATCTGCTCCCATTTCCAAACTGGAATTTGTAGAGACTGCAACATACCTGTTGTTCGCTGATGTTCTGCTATAACTAGCTAACAAGTTAAGCACTGTGAGACAAACTCGGCCACCCTCATTTTCATGCCGCTCCACCAAAACTGTGCCTTTAAAGCCTTATACATCTTCAGTGTTCTTAGGTGTAAATCCAATCTTGAATGGTGGTAAGAATGAAGGAGTTGTTCCAGAGCAGTTAAAGGTACAACCATACGATCTCTAAATCGAAAAACTGAACTCCCATCCAACTTACATCCATCAATGGTCTCCCCACCATTGAGTTTTGAACTCATTGCAACACAGTCAGCATCAGATGCCTCTTCCTCCTTTACTATATCTACCAAATTAAGAACATGTGAAACTAGAACGAAAACCAAAACATCACCTCGGTCTTCACATTAAACATGCATGTCGGCTAGGACCGACTTCAACTTCCACTCATCTAAAGCTTCTTTCGCCAACTGAGAATACGACTTTCTGCTTTATGCATTGGCCACAGAATTTCCTTTACCTGGAGTATACATCAATTCAAAGTAAAAAATTTGAAGATACTCCATTCATCTCCTCTACCTGAGATTTAAATCTCATTGTGAGAAAATATGCTTCAAACTCCTATGGTCCGTAAACATAGTGAATTTCTCACCAAAGAGATAATGTCTCCATTTTTTCATAGAATGGACGACTACAACCAACTCCAAATCCTGTGTTGGGTAGTTCTTTTCATGCAATCTCAATTTTCATGAGCCATAAGCAACAACATGGTCTCTTTGCATGAGAACACATCCCAACCCAGATCCCAAAGCATCACAATACACCACGTACCCCTGTCTTGATTCTGTAAAAATCAAGATGGGTGCTGATGTAAGGAGAACTTTCAACTCTTGAAAAGATCTTTGAAATTCCTCAGTCCATTGGAATGCACTGTTCTTATTCGTCAATGTTGTCATAGGTGAAGATAGTCATGAGAAATCATGATCAAAGCATCAATAATAACGAGCTAGACGAGGGAAACTTTGTATTTCAAAGACATTATTCGGTGGTTGCCAAGAAAGAACAACTTCTATCTTTTTTGGATCCACTGAAACACCTTTCTCAGAAACAACATGGCCCAGAAATCATACCTCTTGTATCCAAAAATCACACTTTGATAATTTGGAATACAACTGATGGTCTCTCAATATTTCCAACACTATCGCCAAGTGTTTCTTATGCTCAACCCTTGTTCTTGAATACACCAATATGTCGTCCACAAAAACCACAACAAAAGAATCCAGATATCGCTGAAATATCTAATTCATCAATTCCATAAAGACTTATGCTGCATTTGTAAGACCAAAAGGCATGACTACATATTCTTAGTTGCCATATCTGCTTCCAAAGGATATCTTTGGAATATTCTCTTTCGAAACTCTCAACTGGTGATATCCTGACCGCAAGTCAATCTTAGAGAACCACTGATCTCCCCTCAATTGATCAAATAGGTCATCAATGCATCGTAGTGGATATCTATTCTTTATTTTAACTTGGTTAAGTTTACAATAATCCACACATAGACTTAAAGTTCTATCTGATTTCTTTACAAACAAAATTGGTGCTGCCCACAGGGACATGCTTGGCTGAATAAAACCTTTTTTTTCAGTTCTTCCAACTGCACTTTCAATTCCTTTATCTCCATTGGTGCCGTCCTATAATATGGAAGTGAGATAGGACTAGTCCCCGAAAGGAGATCAATCTTAATCTCCACTTCTATTACAAGCGGTAAACCTAAGAAGTTTTCAAAAAAACATCTGTAAATTGATCCACAGCTACTGGAAAACTGTTATTGAAGATCTCATCCCTCAATTCCAAGTTTAACTCAGCCAACTGGAAAGAGATAGTTGTAACTACTAGTGCCAACCAGCCCACTGCACCTGCCTTCTCCACTCTTTCTTCTCAAAAGAGATGCTCGACGCCATCCTCAGTCACGAAACTGACTGTTCTTCTATAACAGTCGATGTGTTCCCTGAACTCTATCAACCAATCCATACATAGGATTATATCATATACATCGATATCTGGCATAGAGAAATCCCATTTCATCTCAGACCCATCAATAGTTATAGAACATGCTCTACACACGAAGGCTCTACATTTTCTTTCACCGAGCAGATTTTGAAGTTTTATCACGGAAGGCATCATTTCAAGTTTTAACTTCAGCAAATCAGCAATATGAGAAGAAAGAATAGAATGAGATGCACCTGTATTGAAAAACACTTGCATGAGGGTAGAATTCAAAAGAAGCGTACCTCTCACCATCAACGGTCCAGACTGGTCATCCACAATTACCTGTTCTGCTCCATACAATTTCTTTGTTGCGGCAGTTTTCTCCTTATTGCCTTTTTGAAATTTCCCTGCATAAGGAGTCATGGTATTCAAGGAATCACCATGGCTAGCTCTGTTCTGTTGGTGAGACTGGTTTTTCTATCCTCGCCCTGTCGAAACATAAGATGCTTGCGACACCTGAGATGTGTCACGAACACCCGACCATGGAGCACTGAGACAATATCGCTGAAGATTCCCCATCTTGTTACAATTGTGGAATGCTCTCGGTGGTTATGTACATTCTTGTTTCATGTGATCAATCGATCCACATTGAAAAGACCAGGCTTTTATCATGGGTCGGGGAGGAAGATGCAGCGATCCAGTCGTCTGATTCTGATTCACACTCCCATCTTGGAAGTAGGTGTCCCTCTTCCACTTATACCCAGCATTAGAGTTCCCACTAGTTATTATTGGTATCATCATACTTCCTCCTCTCATAAATCATGAGATGTCTCTTTTAGCTACTTTTTCTCTGTTTACCATCTCTGTATAATCCATAATACAGAGCACATATATCTTCGAGCGAATCTCCTGTCGCAACCCCGATTCAAAGATGTGTGCCTTCAGCGATGCACTTGCATCATATTTCGGTGCAAAGCACACTAAATTCATCAATTTATCCACATGATCTATGATAGAGATATTCTACTACTTCATTCTGAAAAAGTCCATCATCCTATTGATCTTGAAAGTGTGAGGATAGAACTGTTTATTGAACAATTCCTAAAATTCCTCCCAGCCCAGGCCTTGATCCACCATAGCCTGCACCACTATCTCGCACCACTATTGTGCATGATCTTCTAGCATATACGTCACCATCTTGACCTTGAGCTCTGATGGCGTGGTGATGAAATCGAAGATACGATTCATCCTACTTAGCCAAACATCCGCCTTTTCGGGTTCAGCATCACCCCGAAAGGTTGGTGGATTCTGATTCATGAACTGGACGGTATGATCCACCTGCCTTGGTTCATTCCTCTGATTCCCTGTATACACAACTTGAAAATCATAGACAATACTCTGAACCAGCTCTTGTTTCACACGTGGTTCAGGTGCAACCACGTTCTCCACAGCTTCTTCGGGTTGGTTCCAATGATGCATATCGAGTGCCATCTTCCTAAACCAAAAACAACCTCTGTCAAATTCACTCTCTATCAACCGATGAATTAGTATTCAAATTTTATCACATCATATATCACAACATTGTTCTCAAAACAGCCTTTTTCCCATGTTCAAACAATTTTTAAAACATTCAGCATGATTTTTAAAAATCAACTCATTTTCAAAATACAATAATTACCCAGTTTTCAAAATCATTTACTTGAAAACAATTTCTTTATATTTTCTTTTTCGAAAATTAGCATCTTTCACAAAATCATTACTCATTCCTCACAATGTGATATGAAATCCTAGTAGGAATTCATTCCCCTATAATGCATGTTATGCTCATCTCATTTGATAAACCCAAGATGATGAGATTTACAACATTTTAGATGTGTATTCAATACACTTATGTACCCAACACCTCGGTAACTTGAAGTTCAGCACAAATGGGTTAGCTACGTCCATTTATGCTATACATTTCATGTTCCAAAAATCCTACTCCTGTCTAAGATTTTTACCCAAGGAATAGACAAGAATGAATTTCAACTCCAGGACCAAGAACATCGATGACCACTTGTTAGGTGAGGACCGAACAAGATGATACCATTTGTAATGACACACTTATCCTTCTTGGCTTAAGAATACAACAAGTCATTACTTGGACTTAAGTGACATCCCCAAGATGCCAAAGGCTGGCAATAAATGCCAAAGGGTTTCAATGCAAGTGGGGGACGATTTACCCTTTGAGAAATAAACCAACCAAACCATCACTATCAACCACTATATGATGCATGTTAATCCAAAAACCAACTCATGCATTACAAAAAGAGAACTAATCTGTTCCACCACAAATACAAACCAACACAAAATCAGAGTACCAAGCGGAAGACTATACAAAAGTCCCAAAACTAGACAAGAAACTCTTCATGGCACCACACCGAGCTCCATGAACCAAGCACCACCACATCTCCCAATCATCACCACGAACCACTATCAATGAGATGTTTTTCCATTATCTGTGTCCCGGAAGATGACATCTAGAAAAGCACCAAAGTGCCAAATCAGGGGAGAGTATAAAACACAATATGTTTTCCCCCATTGAATTCCCTACTCAGGCCACTAGGAAAGAAGAGTTATCCAACATTTATATAAAATAGTTTATATAAAACAATTTCTCAAAATAGTTTATAACATGATATAAAAAAGCTTCCACAACCAATCTTATCCAAAAACATCCAAGTGCATTTGAAACCAATTTCCAACAAGTTATTTTTCTATAGAAATAACCAAACAAGCTTTTAACCATTTCACAATATCCTTTTTTGCAACCCAACCATTTCACAAACCCATAAAATCAACCATGCATGCCTCGTTGTGACAGTTCCATACTCATGAGTGGTTACTTGTCGATCTACCAAGATGTCACAAGGTAATTGTTCCCCATGTTCCATTACACCTTTGGCACCGAGCACAAGGTCATATTTCAACCAAGACTTGTACATAAAGGTCCCATGTGCCATTAAAAATTTGGAACAGAGCACAATCTTCTCTTTAAACCAAGCCTCATATATGCAACATGAAGACACACCACACATTCACAAAAATCATGCCAAAACCCTCCTTTCAATAAAACACCTATTATTGAAAACCATTTCCATTGAAACCATGTGTGTTCAAACAATTAAAACCATTTCAATAAAACACCCCTTTTTATTAAAAACCCATCTTTCATCAAACCATGTACTATTCCACCAAATCCATAATTTAAAATTGACATTTTTAATTCAAAAAGTAAAATAACTTACACAACAATTCACTAAGATTTCACAATTTCATCAAAACCATAAATCATCACTAAAGAAGATTTATCCCATGATTTTCACAATCAATTCCATTCAAATAACCCAATTTGAAACTAGACCAATCAATTCTAACAAGATTAGTTGAGAGTGAAGCCACCTAACTTAACAAGTTAGGCGAAACCAACCAAAAACCAGGTAGAAACACCACGAAACCTCCATAGATTCCTTCCCCTATCACCAAAAAGGCCAAAACCCGACTTGAATGTCATCCACTATCTTAGATATATGCACCATGGGTGTAGAACTAAGGATCCATTGAGAGGAAAGAAGTATATATATGAAAACATGAGGAAATGTGTCATACCTTGATCAACCGGCCTCTAAACGCCAAGGAAAACCTCCAGATCGCTTCCAAAACACTTGGTAAGTGTTCTCCAACCATCACTGGAGAGAAATATTGAGTTAGCGCCATATAGGAGAAAAAAAGTGGTTTTAAAGATAAAACAGATTAGATCCTAAAAAATTGGATCTATGTTGACTTCGCACACGGTTAGTCCACATGGTTAATCAAATCGTGCGCTAACCCTATTGTAGTCACTGCTTGGAAGGGTAACTCCGCACGGCCACCTCGTACGGTTTGCCCAAACTATGTGCAGACCGTACGGTCTCCACATTTCATGGTGAGACCACCTACATGGCTTCTGCACGGTTTGGGCAACCCGTTCGAAGCCCGTGCGTCACCACCTTTTTGGGCTTTGACCCTTTAAAAGTATCCAAACATTCCATACCATTTCTCCTATTCTTCATGTACTTATAAATCATAAAAAAAGGGTTACTTACTAGAAACCGTGGTACTACAATATTTGTGTTTTATTTATAGTATTGAGGTATCTGTTTTTTCCTTTCTATATGTACTTTTTCATTATGTTGGTTGCATGTGGGTATAGGTACATAGGAAAAGACCTCACTGAGATTTTTATGTTTTTGTCACTGGTATCAATCCCTTGGAATATGGAGGTGGGCTTGGGGTAGTTGAGGCTCGAGCCCCAACATGGGTCGGGTCATGAAAAAGTGATATCAGAGGTGGTTTGACCCTTGGGACGTTGTTATAAAATTTCAACAAAAATGCCTTGGTTGGGTTTGGGGAAACAATGTCGATGTGTCTCGAGATTGGCTCATAGGATAGGGAGTTCAGGGATGGTATGGGCAGCTAACGTATGCATTCACTAGGACCCTGAATACCCACTTTTTACTAAGAACTCTATGACAATTATTATAGTGAATAATGGTACATGCATCATATTGAATTGAGTCTTTCACTGTCGATCTTGAGGAATCTCTCTATAGTTGTATATATATATACTCATCTAACTATTGTACAGCTTGAGAAAATTTAGGATGTCCCAGGGATGACCGCCAGCCGGGATACTTACTCCAGTTCCTGATGAAGATCCTGTGAGAAATGAGGCATCAATTTAGGTCCAATCATGTGATCCCCTTCCTCCTAGTTGGCAGTTAGCAGCACCCCCACCATTTGAGAAGAAAACCCTAGCAGAGTGGGTTGAGTATGTGCGCAAGTTGAGAATACTTCATGAGTTCCATTAAGAGAGACCACTGAGGTTCCATAGAAAGACATACCATCATGCATTATGGGTTTTTCTAGAGTTGGAGATCAACCACATCAGGAATCTACAGACACTAGATGATAAGATGGTGGCTTTAGTAGCCATCATTTTCCATAAATTAGTTTTCCATTGGTGGAGTTGGGTCACATAGATACATGATGAGTTAACACTATTTTAGGATGACTTTCAGCATCTGTTTCTTGAGGAGTACATCCCCACCTGCCTATACCCTGTTCAACTTCATGATATCCTTCAGTTTCAGAAGGGAGTGATGATGGTAACTGAGTACACGAATTGGTTCAAACACCTAGATTTATACTATTTGGACATGATCTATAATAGCTACTTATGAGTGCGGATGTTTGAGTAGGGACTCTACAGGACGATTATTGCTATCTTGATACCCTTGTGCATCCCCACCTTTTTCGGTGTGGTAGAGCAGGTGATCGTGATAGATAATTTCTTTTTAAATGTTTGAATTGTGTATTTTAAACTTTTTGATGTAGAACTTGTTAGACTCTATGTGAAGTAATCTTTTCTCCCTGCTCATTTTTTTGAGGTTTTACCAGGGTGACAATGGGTTTCAGTGTAACCTTGTATCGGTTTGGTTCAATGCCTATGAATTCATGAGGAAGATGGGTCCTTCCCCCACAAAGATGTATTATTTGTTATGCAACCAAGATAGTAATGCGAGTCAGTACCCCCCCATGTATATGGTATCGAGGTATGGTGGATGACTCCTTCTAACATGTACGTTCATAGGGGAGTTGTGAAGTGGATGGTCAGAATGGGTCTTGAATTTTCCAATGGAGTTTTTTATTCTTGAATATTTCTCTTGAAATGTCACTAGTGTGTGTAGCTATAAATGGATGAGGAATTGAGGTCCTTCCCCCCACCAAGATGAATTTTTTGATGCAAAACAAAGCTGTGAGGGCGATTCAGCACCCCCCTCCCCCCACCCATGAAGATTGTATCAAGGTGTGTTGGATGATTTATCTTAAACTATGTGTTCAGAGCATAATTGTGTAGTGGAGTGTTGGAACAGGTCCTGTCTTTTCAAGTGAAGTTTTTCTTGCTTGACAGATTTTGTTTGGAACATCTCTAGTGGGTCTAGGATATGTTTTTTGCCCTGGGCGGGCTATAACATTTGTCGGCACGAGACTTCTGTGAGAAAAGACACCCATGAAAAAAAACATTTACTAAATAATTAAATTTAATTATTTTATCTAGAACACCGAATAAAATTACTTTCAAAGAGGGAATCATAATGGAAATACGAGACCGTTATTGAGTTCAAAGTGGTGTGTTTTTTCTAGGAATGACCAAATTGAGGGGGTGGTGGATTTCTAGATTTCCACACCAAGTGGGGATACTATAAATAGATGTTTAAGAGTTAAGGATTAGGTTAATTCCTAATACCCTGTCTCTCCTTTCTCTCTCTCCCTCCCAAACATTCTTCATCTGTTCTTCATCAGATCATGGAGTGATATCACCGAAACCTTGGTGGATAAAAGTGGAATCACAGTGAATGTGTCAGCAGTGATAAACAAGTCAAACAATTTAGTATTCTTCTAATTTTTTGTTTTATATCATGTTTTAATTGATAATACTTTGTTACCTATTTTATTCATTGTTTTTCTTATTTTTGTTTATTTCCACAATGACACGACCATCAATCCATGCTTAAAATCACTTTTTTTCTCCCTATTTTCATGAATCTTCATGGCTTTCATCATCATATATATTCAACGCATAAATTATTCAATGGATATTCAAGAAAAGATTATGGTTTTGTAGAACTTGATCTGAGGATTACAAGACTTGTCTCAAAATAATATATGAACCCTGGTGTCATCGCGGTGTCCCATAAAAGGGGCTATTAGAGAAGAACCTTCAGCAACGACTGTTGGTGGACAAGGTGGTAGTAATTCAGGGAGAAATCCATTTTGGTGAACACAAATGGCTGAGGGTTAGTGGATGACTTGTGGGATAGAGCAGGCTGGGTCGGGGAGGTTACCGTTGGGTTGGGCATGTGTCATGGTGAGGCATATAGGTTAGAAAGCTAGTGGTGCCACGAGGAGTTGAGCGGGTGAGCATGAGAACAATGGATAGAGGGTCACCACGGTGCAATAGTGGGGGACCAGGGCTGAAATCGACCTACATCACGTGGGTCGTGCATTGATACATGAGCAGGAGGAAAATTGGCTGGTTAGTGTCAGTAGGTGGGACGTGGTTGATGCGGCCGAGTCATTGATGAACCTGTCAGACCCACGGTCAGGATATGGGACAGTTATCTAGATTGGTCCAGCCGGGGTAGGCCGGCCTAGGAGGAAGGGGTTTGAGCAGTTTCTACGGGAGTGACCCAGTTTGGAGTTAAAATCCTTTAAATAGCTGTAACTCCTAAACAATGCATACTTTTGACACTCCATCTATGGAAACAAGTCCCTGTCAATGTGATGGACCTTTCTAGACTAGTTTGGGACAGTGAGGTCTAGGTCTAGGGGTTCAGGTACATGAGATGCTAAAATTAAATAATAATAAATTAATTATTATTGTTCATCGATCTTACATCAGACCCATATTCTTTATGGAATGAATTTTTGACATGCAATAAAATGTTCTATGTCCCTTATTTTTAGGTGGACTATTCATGAAAAATTCTAGGTGCTTATGCTAAGGTTGAGGTACAGACCTTATGGGGGCCGGTTTATATGTTTTCTAGTAAAATGAAACTTTTTTACCGTGCATCAGTTTTGGATGATCATGTAGACAAACCAATGTGTTTTTTGAGAGGTTCTCAATGGCGTGAATCATATTATTTGTTTTGGGATAGAGTAGTGGGCCCCATGAGATGACCATCAAGTGCAGTGTGGAAACATATAACTTTTCCATCAGTTGTCTATTTCAGAAAAATGTATAACCAATCTTGCATGTTTTTTACAATATGGTCACAATGGTGTGATTAGTTTGTACTTATGGATACTTGTTCGCGATCTCATTAAATGTAAAAAAATGAGGAGATATTGTCAAATTTTTTAGGGCCATTTGAGGTTGTGTATCAGCGAATGTATTTTTTTGACCTTCAGAATTAACGACAAGAATCATGCCCTCATCATACTTTTAACATTATGTGTCATGTACTCTGGGAGTACCTTGGCACACCAGGGGTGTAAGTTCATAGTTTTGTACCTGTTAATGGTTAGGTACATAGACCGACACTGAGGCGGGTCCACAAAATGTGTGGGCCCCACATGAATTATGTACAACTTTATGAATCTTCTATATCTCACTTCTCTTTCATTTGGAAGAATATTTTTGGCATGCATGTAGCCTATGTTGAGTGTTTTATCATGTAGAATGTGATGGTTCCCACTGTAGTGGCTTATGAGATATGATGAGAGATATTTCAGGTGTAAATCCTATCTGGGGAAACACCTGATGACTGCAGTAGTTGTTTCCCGAGAGATACCATCTAGTAAGGAAGGCCAGTGCTCCATGATGCTTTTCGGAGAGGTACCATCCATTAGGGATGTCCCAAGTAGTTTTGAGCTTAACTTTAGCTAGGTTGGGCAGTAGTCCTCGGTGGATGTTCTGAGTAGAACCCTCCAGCTGGGTTGGGGATGGGTCCTTAAAGACACTGGAGTGGTACACTCTCGTTGGGATGAGAATGGTTCCTCACCAACACTAAAGTGGAAACCTTTAACAGGGGTGGTCATGGGTCCTCGATGAAACTAGAGTGGAATCCACTATATGGGATGGGCATGGGTCCCTGATGGCACTAGAGTAGAATCCACCAGCTGGGCTGAGCATGGATCCTTGATGAAACTAGAGTGACCTCCTCCATTCCTGCTAGGCATGGTTCCTCAATGATATTAGAGTGGAATCCTCTAGTCAGGCTGGGCATGGTCCTTCAACCTTGAGATGTGACCACACGACTATGTGATAGAGTGATGAAACGTTCCTTGATGCTCCTTTAGACTCCAATTAAATATGGGTGATTTTTCCACCAAGATACGTCCTTATGATGCGATCTAAAACTGTGTGGATGAGACAGACCCACCCAAAGTGAATAGAATAATGCTGAGGTGATTTAGAGACTTTGACTTGTAGTTCAGAGAAGATGTGTGGGATACTATGCTTCGATGGTTACTTTTGGAACTTTGGGCAACACCCTTTTTGGGGGATGATCTTGTGAGATAGAGATCCCCTTCCTCTCTCATTTGGGTTACTTTTACTGGGAATATATATATACATATATAATCTATTTCTAGTCCCCATGACTTGGGTTTTGTTTACTCTCATTTCAGGAGAGGCAAATATGTGTGAGGTACACCACATGGTTTCCATTTCAAGATTCTCATGGATTGATGAGTCTACTCTCCTACTGTAGGTAGAGAAGACTCGACAAGAAGTTCATATTTTCACCATTTATATCTTCTTATATTTGGATGAGTCTACTTCAATATATTATTGTGTTGAGAAGCATTATTTTACTCAACTATTTTACTTTACATTGTTCTATCAACTTCTCCCCTATTCAGTACCACTCTTGCTACACCCTTGATCCATCAGGGCATCCTATAGAGTATCTTTATACTAACCCCTACATGTTGTTTCCCTAAACTTGGTGTGCCCATGCAGATGATACATAGGTTGATCATGACTTTATAGGAGATTATGGATATAATTTCTTGGACCGCATAAAGTGATTGTAGCATGGGATCTAGGAGCAAGGACCTATAAGCTATTTTGATTTTCCACTTGTTGTTATGTTTTAGAACTCTTCTAGTTAGGAATTTATTTTCCCCCCTTTACATATCCTTTAACTTTACAACACTTAAACTGGTACTATTTAGAGTTCGATGCATTTTTGTGTTTTATTTATAGTAGTGTTGTATCTTTTTCTTCCATTCCCTCTGAACTTTTTCAATGAGTTGGCTACTTATTTGTACTGGTACATAGGAAAAGGCCTCCCTGATTTTGTAATGACTTCAGCACTGGTCGCCATCCCAAAGCCTGTGGAGACAAGCTAGTGGTTGTTGCTGCTCGAGCCCCAACATAGGCCGGTATGAGGAAAATAATACATTAGTTATTCTAAAGTGGATCGTAATTTTACATTTAAACACCTAATTATCACATACCTCATAAACAGTAACCATCATAATTGATTCTTATTTATCCCTCATCTTAAGTGGTCATTGATGTCGATCATCATCAATAAGATTTAAATTTGGGCAATGATTAGAATAATTCTCATACACCTTGAGCAAGAAACATTAGAGTATGGTTGGTTCATTCTATAATGATTTATATATATTTGAATAATTATTTAACTTATTCCCATCACATCAACATTTCATTCCCCATTGACCTTACCTTACACACATAAATCATTTAACAGTCAAATTAATCCAATTTATTACATTTTTCGTTCCATACATTGATTATTAAACAAATCAAATCTTCTTTTTTCAATATATTTTAGTTTTTCCTTTCAACTATATATTCCTTTTATTTTCAAAACCATGAGATCGATGGGCAGATAAGGTCTCTATTTTTGGTGGGGTAAAACATATAACATTTTATACATTTCGACTAAATTATATTATGGATAATTAACTTTAGAGTTTTGGTATTACTCCAGTAATGAATCGATTAACATTACATTCATGTTGAATAATAATTCTAGAATCCTACCTTACAAGTCGTACAATATTTACCTCGTAGGTACCAATATATTCATTATGCATATACTTTATCCCAGGTAATTCTTTATATATTTTTTATGAAGAATACAAGGTAAATAATTAATGAATAATTATCTCAGGAACTCATCCTACTCCATGGAGTTAATTTCATCACCTTACCTTGTATTCGTGATGAGAGACCCCCATTGATTTGTTTGGCCCGGTAAATGATAGATATCCCAAATATCTTTTCAATGTTCCAAACACTAGATAATAGAAAATATCAAATTAGTGGTGTTGATGCATTACTCAACTAATATTAGATCTATAGAACCACTGAATTAAGATGTAAATTTTCTAACAAAGGACTCAACAAATAATTTTTCCATTATTTGTTTATTTGTATGTTTAGAATGATTCATGGATTGATAATGTAGTGTGAGCTTAGAAATAAAAATTTATATTCTCTCTCCCATAATTTTTAGATTATTAGGAAGAAAATCATTTCATTTCCCCCTACACATAGCATTAAAATAGTTCATTCAGGTTATAACGATTTACTAATACCAAATAATCTCATTATAAGAAATAATAATTATCTACTGGAACCCATTAATAAGGTAAAATTACTTATAAGATGTCTAAATCATGACAAATTCTTTTAAATTTGTTAATCCATAGGTTTATCCTAGGTTATTCATAATAATAATTTATTTGAATCTTGAAAGATGGTTTGTAAAGAGTTTTTGAATTTCCAAAACATATCCCATATGAGTGTCAAAATCATGTGTGTACCAAAGCCCATTTCCATGCATCATGTGATGATAAAGTACAACCCAATGCACAATTTTTAGATTTATTACCCATAGGTACCACTATGCAAGAGGAAAACCCACTTGTAGACTCCAGGAATGGATAAAATTTCTAGAAAATAGCTCACTCTATCATATACCAAAATTCAAAGACTATTTCTTACACATTGAATCATCCATAGACTTATACCTAGAGATCTCAAAAAAAATTAAAATCCAAGTTCCCAAAGCTTAACTAAATATATAATATGATACCAACTATAGAAACCTATGGTTTTCATTAATATATATTACCTATTAGTATATGAATATTAATTAAATTACACGAACACATGTCTAAGGATGGAAAGTGTATAGTGCCTTTAAAAACATCGACACAAAAACAACTACTCCATAATTGATCTAGGTAATATCCCCCTATTTTCTTCATAACTATCACCCTTGTTAGATATATCCTATATAATTTTAATCATAATAATCTAGGTAATGGAAAAATAATAACATGTGACCTCAAATTCCCATTAAGGGTAAACTAGGGAGATGTCAAGAACGAATTAGCATAAGGGATCGAGAATATGAGAATACCATTTGAATTCCATTTGAATACCATACTCTAAATATCATAGATCATAATATTGAGTCGTGGAATAAATATTAAAAGATCATAAGACATGAATAAAAATAGAATAAAATAATATAAACCATGAGAACATAACATTATCATAAGTCACACATGTTTGGAATTTACATAAACTTAAACATGCAGGTCCTTAATTATTTCCAACTCATTTCCTACACTTTCATTGTGGAATGGGTTAACTCCCCAAATAATCATAGTATTCATGGTTTTCTACTAAGACTATCATAGTGGAAATTTTCCCTCACTAAACTTGGTTTTCATCACATTCCAACCACATTTATATAATTATATACTAATCTTAAACCAATGCATTAGAGGGTGATATAGTCCCCAAACATCACATAATGTAAATAATACATATGTGTTCCATAAGATAATAACACTTTCATCATTTCTAAACCCATGAAAAGAAATAGGTTTTATAAAAATTTCTTTACAACATAACCTTTGAAATGGAATAGGTATTATAATCATTTTATGATTTCATCAAAGCACAATCGCTGAAAAAATAAGTAGTTTTTAAAATCATTTTATTATAGTGTAACCCGTGGAAGAGAAATGGTCTACATAAACATCTTATAATAATAAACATAAAAAATAATAATATATAATAATAATGGTATCTATTGATAATATCCCCTGTAAATCATAAGTAACATCACAGGATTTATCTTCGATGGAAAATTATTTCAAAAGATCACATGGATCAATTTTTTAGGAAAATAATCTTTTCTAGAAAATCACGTTTTAAAACAAAAAATTCATTAAATATTTTTTAAATTATTTATTTTGAAAAATAATTAAAACATATAATGGAATAGTTAAATAATTATTTGGTCATGAGATTGGTAAATTCCATACATTACATACATGTTAAAACAAGCATTCCTTCCATATTTTTTATAAAAGTAAAACAAGCCTTATTTCAAAAATGATATGAAGGTTTATGATAAAATGATTGGTAAAAATTAAAATATTGGGTCAAAGATTCATTAATAAATAATTTTTATATTCTTATAACCATTTTAAAAAATAGTTTTAGAAAACATGTTTTGGAAGAAAATGTATTTTTGACCAAAGAGGGAAATAGAGAATATTTTTCTTAAAAACATTACATTGAATGTTTGAGTACATGAAGATAGGAAAATCATGGAAAAATATTTTCACACTAAATAACTATAGAAGAAGGAAATTAAATAGTTTCATGAGACATGAATCATAGTATTTGATTATTATAAACATAATCATAAACAATCCCGATAAATGATGAGATTGTATCAAAAAACTATTACCACATCGATAACATTGGATAATATGCCCCACCAAAAAAATAAAAAAAAATAAAACATAAAATATAATGAAAATAAATAAATACATGATTATAAAAGTCAATGGGTCTTTATATACACCTCATAACAAAAAAATCCTTTAATAACATAACATATGCCTCAAAGAATGAAAATTGTGACACCTTGAGTTCCATCTGCATAAAAATCACTCAAGAAAACATTATTATAATTAATTTTATTATAAATATATTAAAATACCATAATTATATATATATTATATCATATATTATGTAATTATACCCTTTTAATAACCATTTATTAATAACTCCTAAAAATTACCTTTTGGGTAATAATTGCTTCATTTTTCACTTATGTTTTGATTTGTTATTTTTAGTCCTCTTACTTTGATCATTGTTCCATAAAATATATAATTTTAAAGATTATATAAATACCTTATTTATTAATTATATATGTATTTATAGTAATCCATAAAATATTGAGACAGAAAATGAAATACAATGTTAATGGAGACCGTAGGTGGTACGTACACATGAACGCTGTTTTCATTTTATCAGAAAGTTAAGTGAAAAAAATGTAAATAATATATTCTATTAAAATAATTTTTATTACATATATATTACCTATAATTGTTAAATATATTTATTATTAACTTCCATGAAAAAATAATTTCGAACAAATCACCTCGCTTCGCGAGGCAGTACTATGTTGTACACATGATGGACGTTATCAAATACCCCACAGAATGGAAAGTATAAAATGTATATGTGATAATATATTTACGAAATTATAGTTAAGATATGAATATTATAAATATAATTTATATCCAACATCATTCCAATAAAAGATACATGTTTATGGAAGACCTGTCACATCATTCCGTGAGGTGGTAGTCCATTGTATAGACGAGCGATGTAATTGTTTCCCATTTGAGAGAAGAGGATATGGATGTTGGTCATGGTAATTTCATATTTAAATATATATATATATATATATATATATATTTATTATACTAATTGTATTATATTATGATGTTTTAATAACATTTTATCTAGGTTTATGAATAAATAAAACGAAAACGCTCATTGAAGAACATTACATCTTCTTCAGGAAACCACCTAATGTTTGCACAAAAAGAATTCATTATAGGTATTTTTGATCAAAATCAGGCCAATCAGATGATATAAATTACATAATTAATGTATTGATGATGTTATTGGCTAATAAAAAAGACTTTCAACGTGTGAGGTAGAGAAGAGAGGGAGTGGACTTTTATTGGTGGGGAGAGGACCCAATTTGTATTTTTGAAATTAATAAAGTTTATCCAAATTTTTGAAAATAAAAAATGCATAAAAATTGGAGATTCACTATTATTATAAGTGATAAGGTCTAAATATTTCTAGAAAATGCTTTTTGGACATGTTTGGGGTCTTTTTTAACAAAAATATTTTTAGTTTAACACCTAGTTAAACCCATTTTTACATAATCACGGTAAATAATAGTTTCTATTTTTATTATTCATTATGTTAAAAACTAATATTACTTTATTAAATATTATAAATTATAATAATTAAAAATATTGAAGAAATTTTCCTACATTAAACAAATAGTAATGGAAGAATATCATTTCAAATTATTCCCACATATGCGATGAGAGAGGGTGTTTTCAATTATTATGTTCTCATTTATAAGGGAAGATTTAATATCCAAATTCTATATGAAATTTATTCCAATGAACCATATTAGATTAATAAATATATAATTAAACTAATTTTACTATTAAATATATCTTAAAATAATTTTTATTTTTTTTTAATGTTGTAAATTCTACGACACTTCTTTATAAAAACAAATATATTTCCCTTTTAAAAAAAACAATTACCTTCTCATAAAATTTTTAAAATTTATAGAACATTTAATTTTTACATGAATATTTCAAAAATAAAGTTTATTTTTTCATATTAATTTTATAATTTTTTTTAAATTGATTTTTTTATTTTTTCATAAAATGATTTTTTTTGAGAAAATAGTCTTTTTAAAACATAGACGGACTTTATGAAAAATTATATACCTTTTTATAAATATTATTTCATTTTAAATAATAATTAAAACTAACATTTAAAATCTATTTATTACTATATATAAATCTATGTTTTTTAGGTGGGTTAAAACTGTTTCATTTAAATAATAATGTTAATAATATATCATGGATTGATAAAACTCAATGTCTCATGTAATGCATGATAAACTCCATTTTTCATGAAAATAAAAATAAAATTTATGTTCCATTTAATACAAGAAATGAAATAAATTTATTATATTTGAACAAAATTATTCATCAAATTTGTGGTGTTATGAAATAAAGTTTTACTATCACACATAGGAATAATTAATTAAATAATACATTTATAGGCATTAATAATAAAATGGAATGTCATTTAAAAAAATTAAAAAAAATCTTCCATGAAACAATAGTAATCATGTTATATGTCCTTAAATATGATAAAAAAATTTCTTACAAGAATCAAAGAGTCCTCTATAAGCCCTGAAAATCAAATCCTCTAATGATTAAAATACCATAAAACCTATAAGAGAACCATGTAGCCCATAGGGTTCATGGGAGAGTTATAAAGAAAAAATAGAGGGATGGGAAGGGGTATTTCATTGAGAAATCCAAACAAATGGATGTTGAGGAGTGTGGAACTCAAAGGAGGAGTCATAAAATCTCTCTCCTATGTGCCTAGAATGACCTAAAAAGGGATATAATAAAATGAATCTCTTTAAAAATTTAAAATGAAAAGGTAAAAATACAAAATTTCTTTTAATTTATTCTGAGAAACTCACACCGCTATGATGTATGGTTTTGAAAATTGTGTTCAATTCATTAGAAGAGACTAGATATAGAAAAAAACATCACACTATTTTTTCTCACAGTTTAATACTGATATGCCATCATTAAAAAATAGCACTACTAAAATGAAAAAAAAACATGGACATGTTTTCGAAACTATTAACACTACCCATTCATAACCCATCTGCTATAAAATCCATAGGGAAACGTAATCTACAAGATTTCCTTAAATATACATAAGGTTCATCCCAAACCATAAGCTACCTAAGTTAGAAAAATCATTCACATTCAAAATGAATTATATGTATGGTCCATGAATTCCTTTTTGAGGTCTATCATATAGTTTATATATAACCAAAAAAACTAGATCATGTGCCCATGGTAATATATATAAGGTCTAGTTACATGATTTCTACTAACTATGCGACAACCATGTGTGAACTATTCATAGTGAAAAAAAGTAGAAAAAAAGTTTTAAATACAAACTCAAAAAAAATTAATATCCCAAAAATAAATTAATATAATAAAAAATAATTTACATATTTCAATTCCACATTAATATTGGGTGATGCAATATTGGACTCTCCCTAAGGAAATTTTTATCATATTGTTCCAAATAAAACATTTTCAACCAAAAAGTGAGTATGTGGGATTTAATGCCATTTTTAATGTTGTGGTCTTGATTTTGGGAAGACATTGAAATGTGATTATTTATATAATTTACAAAGGTTTGGTTCATGAAATATTTTTGGAATGATACTTATTTATAGTACTGCGATGTGGTGAAGTTTAATTTTTGATTTTAGCAAATTTTAGTGGATTTTATATATAACAAACTCATTAATCCATCCATTACAAATATATAAAACTGTTAACAATAATATTCTAATTATAAAATATTAAGAGATGTTTGGTTGTTCTCATTCCAAGGTCCATCTCATATAGATTTTTTAAACCCTTGAAACACCATACAAATTCTGTAGAAAAACAGTACATGAAATAAATCCAATTCATAATTTAGGTTCTTCGTTAAGGTACATGAAGGTTTTGAAAAAATTATTTCTCTTTGAGTATAGTTCAAAAATCACTAAACGAAAAATAATAAATAATTTTTTATAGTGAATTGGGATTTTTAATATGCATATTAGTAATAATTATTCCACACATGACTTATGTGTGACTTATTTTTAAGAAATTAAATCGAAACAATTATTTATAGTGATTATTTTAGTGATATATGAGCACATTGAATAATTATATTCCCTATTTCATGATTAAAAACAATAAAGACATTTTTTATTATGAGGGGTGAACTTAAAGTTTTCAAATTGAGGAATATTCCTTCTTAATTAGTGTCTAGATGAGGTGTCAAAAATATGCGATCTAAGGAAGGAATTGTGTTATCCCTATCTCATTGTAAATTCATAAATTGTGGAATGGATTTTCCAATAGTGAAAAATTATAATCTATTAAATCTAGTTATGTTTAATGGATTCTAGTATCATTGGAACATTATTGGTGTATAGTCCTTTGATTATCCCTTAGTGGTGAACTAAGTAATAATTGTTGTATGACTTTTTATTTCCACATTTCTATTTTTAGGTAATTTGAAATATAATTATATAGGTTTAATGGGATCTTACCAATGTGGGGAAAATATCCATTTAATCAAAAAGAAAATATTGACACCCTAATTCACCCCACGTCTTTTGGGTGTCCCTAGGTACAATATATTATTTCATAAATGTTATGGAAATTTTTTGATACAATAACTTGTTAAGGTCATTGGTTTTTATTCCAAAAAACATGAAAGGTATTAATGATTTTATAATGATCTTTCAAATGAGAAAACTAATTGTATGTTGTTATAATAATTTCATATTAATAGTGGTATTTCAAGATACCAATGAATTTTTTGTGTGCTCATGAAATAATAATTAGGAAAATATTCTTGTTATCATTATTTAGAACATTAAAAATGAAACAAAATATTTTTATATTATATTAATCGATTATTTATAATCATTGGTATAACTTAATATACAATCATTTTTATTATGAGTTTAATCTCATTGATATATTTTATGGGAGTAATGATGTACAAATTTGTTCAACTATTATAATGGATAATATATTATTAATTTTAATAGAATAATTATTATATAAAAACATGATTGAAATATATTCCATCAGAAATTTTGTATATCAAGAACTAACACTAAATAAATTATATTTTTTTCCATTGTAATGTATATTTCATATTATATAAATATTGGGTATTATAATGTATTATGGACTTGCATTAATAAATATTTCTATATCGTCACTTATCCATGTGTAATGAATTTTTTATAGGATATTTTAATGTTAAATAAACCCTCATATGTAATATATGACTTATCATTAATTGATTAGCATCATGAAAATTCATGTGTTTTTATGTCATGTTATGATATGGGTGAGTAAGGGCATATATAGATACATCTCATTCACTCATGTAACATGAATATGAATTGTAATCTAAAAAAATTCATTATGAATATTCTACATGGAATGTTATATATGTAACTCATTATTATGATTACAATGTTTAATTAATAGTAATATCCAATACACGATGTTAAAAAATTACATTTCACATGAAAAATCATAATTTGATACCTTAGAACGATTTTAATGGTTGTGATAACAAGGGTTGTTTGATATATTATTGACAATTCATTGAGTTTTCCAAAATCAATATGATATTTAACCTTATATATGATGTTTGTAACATAGGTGGTCTTATAATAACCCATACTTTACAAAATTTTTTATTACTTCATAATGGAAGAATACTTATTACAACATATAACAAAACCACAACAGGACCGTATATGTATAGTGTCTTTAGAAACTGGAAACATAAACAACTGGTTCATAAAGTATCTATATTGTCTCCCATTTATTTCATCATATCTAGAATCCCTTTTTGGCATATCCTAATTAATACCCTTCTTCCTGACCTGGGGAAAATAAAACATAAAAAATGGTGAGCTCAAATGCTCAATAAGGGTACACAAAAGAAATATCAATCACATCATATTCATAAGAACATATCATTTTGGAAATCTTAACCTGCAAAAGCGATCAAAATTTCATAACATGGTACAAATAATAGTAGTGAAATGTAATCCCAATAATCATAACATAAAACATGAATCATTGTGGAATACACACATAATAATAGAGAATCATTTCTTAGTAGTCAAGACTCATTGCCAAGACTATCTTAGCAGACAAAGTCCATTTCTGAACCGAGTTCACTCCCCATTTCAGTCATGTATCACTGAACAGAATTAACATGTCGTTCCAACCATGTCTATCTCATGAGATATAAATCTTTACCCAATGAATTTTAGGTAGATATAGGTCCCACCCATATCATAATGATACCATTCTTATGTGTTCCACAAGATCATAAATCATACATCATAGAATAACCCATGTAATAAAAATGGGATTTTTTAACATCATGCCAACCTAACATAATCCATATAAGATAAAAGGGCATCATAAAAATAATTACATCATAACATTATTAAATCAATGTAAAAATAGGGATAGAAATAGAATCTGATATTATCTTAGATGGAAAATAATTTTGATAAAACACTTGAACTTCATTCTTGAGGAAAATATCCTTTCTACTTCAAAAACATTTTTCCTTTCTTAAAATGTCATAAAATTTTAAACTAAAAGAAGTTGATTGAAAATAAAATTTAAAACATGTAAAGGAAACTTCATGGAAATAATGTTCTATAAATCCATTCATGCCGTATAAGTTAAAGAAAAACATTCTTCTCGTACTTTGGCTGGAAAAGTCAAAAAAGTACCTCGTACTAAATACGAAAAAAGATTCCTTTTATATCTTTTACTAAAAACTCAGCGAAGGGTAAAATTGGATTCAAAAAATTTTATGAGGATAGAAATAATATTACATATTCAGGAAACATGGATATGGATGATAAATATTCCCTAGTAAATTCTGAAGTATAAACAATCTCGTGTAAAAATGAGATTGCGAGATATTCCCTAACCTTAGGTCTGATTTCCTTCGTATGTGTCCAAAACTCCTGTATAATGATTCAAATAATGTCATTGACTTATTCCAGAATCATACCCATTGTTATTGTATCATATATGGTCATATTATTAGCTTCGTATTAGTAATATTTCATTGCTACTTGTTATTCGGGTGTTTATTGCTTTTTGTTCTTCTGCGTGCTTTGTTGAATAAATTCTTATTCTTATTTTTAGGTTATAGATGCCTCATTTACAGAATGGTATTAGTGTATTATATATCATATTTATTCATTCAATTAATTTATATAATCATTATGCATTGAAGATCATGTAGAACGACTCGCATCATATCGTGGAGACGGTAGACCGTACGTACGCACGAGCGATGATATCATTCCCATGATCGTGGAATTGTATTGAAGTGTATGTACACTATTTCAGAATCAATATCAATTTAAAATAATCATATATAGTTATTATTTACACCATTATAACCATCCAAGTAAGGTGGTGGTGGAAAACAGATTACACCACGACGTGGAGACGGTATTCCGTACGTACGCACGAGCGGTGATTTCATTTTTCGTAGGATGGATAAAAGGTGAAATAGGGGTTTTTCATATTTATAATAACATATATTTATATTAGTGATACTGAGTTTATTACTTCATAATGAAAGAACTAAATAAGAGGAAGTAGAGGAAGAAATAAATATGAAAGAATCGGTAACGAACATTACATCTTCTTTGAAGCGCCTCTTCATAACCTTCTCTTAGGGCACTAAATATGGTCTTTGAAGATGACCAATAACTCTATTATTTTTCTAGGGAAGTGGAGAAGAGAAATTGGCAGGGTTTGGCCGAGCATGAAGGCTCAATGTGGTGTTAGTAGGAGAGGGAGGAGGCGCCCTTTTATAAGGGAGGAGAGGGGAACCTTTGGAAAAACTTAAAATATTATTTTATAATAATGTCATATTCGGTTGTTAATATCTCCAAATTGATTTATTTCAAAGATAATGTATGGAGGTTTCAAAATCCTCTCAACAAATATATTTTAGACAAGTTTAGGTTACTATTTTAACCTTATCATTTAGATTTAACTCTAAGTTAAATAATTTTACTTTTACCGTGTCTTCTTGTTTTCTTACACAATATGGTTAAAAACTTACTATAACAAGCCAAACGAACCCCAAGTGGTTTATTATTAAAATATATAACCTTATCTAAGTCATTTTTCCAAACCATAGATTTTTAGGAATAAAATAACAACTAATAATATAATATTTGTTTTAAAAACTATTTTATGTCAATTTTGACACTATTTGGTAATTGATTTTTTTGAAAATGATAACAGCATGATTAGTTCAAAAAATGATAAGTAAATCAATACTAATATGTCATATTAACCTATAAAAGTAGTTTAATTCATATAAATTATCAAATTACATTTATTTGGGTATTTATAATATCAATTATGTTAATATTTCATTAATAAGGTAATTACTGCATCATCATTGTGTCATAAATAAATTAAATTATTTAAACTCTAAAAATTATAAATAAACTACCATTATGTATTAAATCTTTTTTACTTTCTCTTGAATATTTATAGTCGAATTTATCTTATTTATACCCCTATATTAAAAATGTTTTAGTTATTAAACATTGATTTTAACTATTTTAACTCTTCTTTAAATAAAATAATATTAAATGTCCTAATCTAATCCAAGTGGACCTAAATGGTCATATTTTATTCCTATGGTTGTTTTTGGTCGAATTAAACTTATCCAATAGAATTAGGACATGTGTTAGCGTAATAATTGTACCATTTTTACCCTTAATTAACTTATCTACTTTTAACCGTGGTAAATAATAGTAAAAAGTTCCTATTAAAAAAAATTATTTTTTCTTATTGAATAAAATTTTACTCCTTGATATTAACCATATCTTTAGGATTTTCTAAATTCCACTCAAAGAAGCGGTAAAATTAAGTTTTATTTAAATTTTCCAAATCTCCTAGGAGGTGGGTAAAAGACGGTGAAAAGTTCAATAAAATTATTATATATCTAAATTTATTATAAAATGACTCCAGTTAATTACTCTGAACTAATATAGGTATTAGGTAACAATTTTGACCTAAAAAAAATTTAAATAACATAAATATTTATTTAAATAAAAATTCGGTTGTTAAATAGTAACCCAGTGTTTTCACTATTCATCAAAAATTGAAAGTTTTCAGAAAAATACCAAAAATTCACCCTAGGCTAATTTCGATATTCTGAATCCAAAAATGAAGTCCATTTTGAAAGATAAATTTTATAAAATTTCAAAAAGTGGGTATTAATATTCATAACGGCTAGTTTTAATAATATTTTAATATCATATCGTTGTTTAGTGAAACTCAGTATTGCGTACAATGCATGCTATCGAGGAAGGTCGCGATTGCCTGTAAAGAAAGACAAGCTAGTGTTGTGCATAGTGAAATATTCCTTTGATGATGTATATAACATGAAAACAAAATATTTCTCATAAAAATCTCAGGGGTTACATTCTACCCCCTTTAAAATGAATTTCACCCTCGAAATTTGTCACTTTGTATCACACGGATGAGGATACCTCTCCCTCATCATATCCTCAAGCTCCCATGTAGCTTCTTATAATTGGTGGTTTCTCCATAAAAGTTTCACCAAGAGAGTGGTCTTGTTCTGTAGGACTTTTTTGCTATGATCCGTAATCTCTATCGGCTATTCTTTATAAGAAGGATCTTGCTCCAATGGTACAACTTCTGAGCTTAGTAAATGTGAAGGATTAGGTATGTACTTTCTCAGGAGAGATACATGGAACACATCGTGAACTGGAGAGAGATTTGGTGGAAGCACCAGTCGGTAAGCTACCTTCTCAACATGATCCAGTATTTCGAAAGGACTGATATACCTAGGGCTCAGCTTTCCCTTCTTTCCAAATCTCATTACTCTCTTCCAAGGAGATATTCATAAGAAAACTTTATCACCAAATTTAAACTCTAGGTCTTTTCTTCGATTTTTAGGATAACTTTTTGTTAACTCTGTGATGCCCTTATGTGTTGTTGAATAGATCGGACCTTTTCTGCCATCTCATCAACAAGATCAGGTCCTAATAACTTTCTTTCCCCAACTTCATCCTAGAAAGTTGGAGTTCTTCATTTTTTTGATATAGAGAGCTTAACAAGGAGCCATCTGAATACTGGAGTGAAAGATATTATTATAGGAAAACTCCACCAAAGGTAGGTGTTGATCCCAACTACCTTTTAAATCCATAAAGCAAGGTCATAACATATCTTTTAAAGTTTTAATTGTCCTCTCAGACTGACCATCTGTCTGAGGATGATATGAAGTGCTAAATCTCAACTCTATATCCAGAGTATGCTGAAGATTTCGCCAAAACATTGAGGTAAACCTCAGATCCCGATCAGATATAATGGAAAGTGGATCTCCATTCAATATTTCCACTTCATTTACATATATCCTCGCAAAATGACCAAGAGAGAAATCCTCTCTAATAGCAATGAAGTGTGCCAACTTTTTAAGACAATCAACTATGACCTAGATATCATTATTGCCTTTGGATGTTTTAGGATATCCGGTGAAAAAGTCCATAGTGATGTTTTACCATTTTCATTTGGGTATGGGTAATGGTTGTAACATCTCCTTAGACTTCTGTCTCTCAGATTTAACTTTCTAACAAACCAAGCATCGAGAGAAATATTCAGCAACATCTCTTTTCATTCCATCCCACCAGAAGTACTCTTTCAGGTCCCTATACATCTTCATGCTTCCAGGATGAATAGGGAATGAAGAACTGTGAGCCTCATCCAACAGATCTTCTTTAATTTTGGGATGGGAGGAACACAAACTCAATTCCTGAACCTTATTATCCCATCACAATCAAGGTTGAATTCAGGAACATTTCTCACCTTCTCTTGAAACTCTACATCTTCTTTTTGTGCCTCTTTAATCTTCACATGTATAGATGGTTGAACATTCATTTGAGAAAGATAAGATTTTTCCCCTTCCATTATAATTACAAGATCCATCCTTTGTAAATCCATAAATATTGGATCTTTTGTGATCCTCATCAATGATAAGATAGAATGGTCTTGTCGACTTAATGCATCTACCACCTTCTTTGCTTTCCCAGGGTGATAATGAATTGAGCAGTCACAATCCTTAATTAGCTCCAACCATCTTCTTTGGTGCATATTCAGTTCCTTTTGTGTGAAAATATACTTTAAACTTTTATAATCAGTATAAATATCACACCTTTCACCATAAAGATAATGCCTCCATATTTTTAATGCAAAGATTAGCGCAGCTAACTCCAAATAAAAAGTTAGGAAATTTTTCTCATGGATTTTCGACTATCATGAGGCATAATCTATCACCATATCATTTTTCATGAGAACACACCCAAATCCCTTCTTTGATGCATCAGTGTAGATCACAAATCGTTCTCTACTACAAGGCAGTGTGAGCACAGGTGCACTGGATAACCTTATTTTTAACTCCTTGAAATTCTCTTCACACTCCTCCGTCCAAACGAACTTAACTCCTTTTCGAGTCAAACTAGTGATTGGATTAGATAATCATGAAAAATACTTCACAAAATGTCGATAATATCCATCAAAACCAAGAAAAATTCGGATCTCAGTTACTGTTTTTGGTCTCGACAATCTTTCAATAACCTCTGTTTTTGCTAGGTCCACATATATCCCCTCTTTTGAGATTATGTAACCCAAAAAAGAAACTTTTTGAAGCCAAAATTCACAATTGGTAAATTTGGAAAAAATCTTCTCCTTTCTCAGGGTCTTCAATACAATTCTCAAGTGTTTTTAATGTTCTTACATCCTCTTTGAATAGACAAGAATATCATCTATAAAGACTACCACAAACTGATCAAGATTGTCTCTAAAGACACTATTCATTAGATCCATGAAGATTACAGGGGAATTAGTAAGACCAAATGGCATCACTATAAAATCATAGTGTCCATACCTTGTACGGAAAGCCGTCTTTGGTATATCCACCCTTTTGACCCTTAATTTATGATACCCTGAATGAAGACAAATCATGGAAAAGTATTGAGCTCTGCGTAGTTGGTATAATAAGTCATTAATGCATGGGAGAGGATATTTGTTCTTGATAGTGATCTTGTTATGTTCTTAACAATCAATGCAGAGTCTCATTTATGAATGTTTCTTCATAACAAATAGAACATGTGCTCCCCAAGGTTATGCACTTGGGCGTATGAATCCCTGATCAAGATTCTCTTGGAGTTGCTTCTTCAATTCCTGCAACTCAATTGGGACCATTCTATAAGGTGTCTTTGAAATAGGTAAAGCACCCAGTACGAGTTCTATTGAAAAATAAACTTCACGATTTGGTGGAAGACCAGGAAATTCATCCAGAAAGACATCATCTAACTCCATAACAATGGGCATATTCTTAATCATGAGTATCTCTCCAACCATTTGAGATAAATAACCTTCAGTTAGTGGAATCTAGACCCATAGGATGGATGAAATTTCCACTGGAAGGTTATGTTCATCCTTGCATCGATAGACGATCATAGATTGATCTGGAATATGAAATGTGACTTCCCTAATTTGGAAATAAATATGAGCTCCATATAAAGAAATCCAATCCATGCCAAGAATCACATCAAATTCCACTATAGGAAGGATCACAAGATTTTCAGGAAGCACATTCCCAGAAACTTTAATCGGAGAAGAATTATAAACTTTTGATGCGACTATTGTGCCATTACGGGTTGTCACAGCTAACTCAACATCTAATTGTTGAGGTAATATGGCGATACCCTTAGAAAATTCTTTAGAAATAAAAGAGTGGGTGGATCCATAATCAAATAAAACATTTGATACTTTAGAGTGGATGGTTAGTGTACCTTTCACAACTTCATTATCATACGCCACATCACGGATATAAATTGAATGTTACTTTCCATTATCTCTAGCCTTAAGATTTTTTTGACGTCGATCATCGTCCAAAACCCATGGATTAGGGCATTGATTGGCATAACGCCCCATTTCCCTACACTTGTAACATTGATGTGTAGGAGGTTCACTTTGTGTAGCCTTTTCTTTGTTCGCATCGCTAGACATCTTCTTCCCATCATTGCGGCATTTAAATGCCCGATGACCTTCCTTTCCACATTTGAAAAAATTATTTGTCCCTTTAAGACAACTCCCTCCATGTTTATTTCTACACATTGAGCATAAGGGAAAACTAATCTTCTTTTTAGTGTGGTCTTTATATTTCCCTTTGAATTCCATTTTCATCTTCTTACCACACACATATGACTGATGGGTTACTCCAATCAAAATCTCAACCTTGAGAGAACATCAAATGATTTCTTCATAACTATTAAAGTACCTTATGGCTAACACCCTTCGAAGACTTGGTTTTAAGCCACTAAAGAATCCATCGATATTACTCTCAGGTTGGATAATAATCCATGAAGTGTACCTTGCAAGTCTTGTAAAATTTTCTTTGTAGGTACCAACAGATTCATCATCCTTTTGCTTTAGTTCAAGAAACTACTTCTCCATCATTGTTTGAAGAATATGAGGGAAGTACTTATTGAAAAATAAGTACTTAAACTTGTCTCATTCCATGGAATCAATTTCATCCCTTTGCCTCGTATTATTAATAAGATTCCACCATTGATCAGCTTCACGTTCCAAAAAATATACTACTAAGATGACTTTATCATGTCCAGAACATTGAAGAACAGAAAATATCTTTTCAGTAGTACTGATTCATTGTTCAACAACTAATGGATTAGTAGACCCGCTGAATGAGGGTGGACACTGCCTCATGAAAGATTCAACAGAATGTTGGTCCTTCCTTTTCTTGTTTGGAAGTACTTCATGATTCATAGATTGATAAAGTTGTGTGAGAATGGCTACATGATTTTGCATTCCATCTCCCATAATGTTTCGTTGCTCAGGGGGACAATCATGGCATTTCCTGTCACATTCCGCATTAACAGAGTTCCTTTGGGTTCCATCCATTAACTAAAACCAAGATGAATAGTGTGAGAAACACTAATTATAATATGAAAACCACATAATCAAGAATAAAATTTCACACTTAAGGTCTTGTCATTGGTTGTTCATGGCTATTTATAAAACACTATGATTGTGTTCTATGCATAGACTTATCCATAGGGTTCATACTAAGGCTTTCACATCCTAGTTTCCAAAGGTTGACTATACCTTTCCTCTGATACCAACTATAACGAATCATACTTTACAAACATTGTTATTACGTCATAATTGAAGAATACTTATTACAACATAGAACAAAACCACAATAGGACTGTATTGATATAGTGTCTTTCGAAACTGGGAAATATAAACAACTGGTTCATAAAGCATTTACATTTTCTCCCATTTATTTTATCATATCTAGAATCCCATTTTGGAAAATCCTACTAAATACGCTTCTTTCTGACCTGGGAAAAAGAAAACATACAAAAGGGTGTGCTCAAATGCTCAGTAAGGGTAAACAAAATAAATATCAATCACATCATATTCATAAGAACATATCATTTTGGAAATCTTAACCTGCAAAAGAGATCATAATTTCATAACATGGGATAAATCATAGTAGTGAAATGTAATCCCAATAATCATAACATAAAACATGAAACTTTGTGGAATACACACATAATCATATATAATCATTTCTTAGTATTCATGACTCATTGCCAAGACTATCCTAGCGGACAAAGTCCATTTCTAAACCGAGTTCACACCTCGTTTCAATCCTATATCATTGAACCGGATTAACGTGCAATTCCAGCCATGTCTATCTCATGAGATATAAATCATTACCCATTGCATTGGAGGTAGATATAGGTCCCACCCATCTCGTAATGATATAATTCTTATGTGTGCCACAACATCATAAATCAAACATCATATAATAACCCATGTAATAAAAATTGGATTCCTAAACATCATGCCATCATAACATAATCCATATAAGATAAAAGAACATCATAAAAATAATTCCATCATAACAAAATTAAATCAATGTAAAAATAGGGATAAAAATAGAACCCGATATTATCTTAGATGGAAAATAATTTTGATAAAACACTTGAACATCATTCTTGAGGAAAATATCCTCTCTACTTCAAAAACATTTTTCCTTTCTTAACATGTCATACAATTTTAAACTAAAAGAAGTTGATTAAAAATAAACTTGAAAAATTTTAAAGGAATATTCATGGAAATAATGTTCTATTTATCCATTCATGCCGTATAAGATAAAGAAAAACATTCTTCTCGTACTTTGGCCAGAAAAGTCAAAAAAGTACCTCGTACTAAAAATGACAAAAGATTCCTTTCATATCTTTTAATAAAAACTCAATGAAGGGTAAAATTGGATTTAAAAAATTGTAGGAGGATAGAAATAATATTACATATTGAGGAAACATGGATGTGGATGATAAATATTCCCCAGTAAATTCTGAATTATAAACAATCTCAGATAAAAATGAGATTGTGATATTTTCCCTGACCTTAGGTCTGATTTTCTTCGTACATGTTCGAAACTCCTGTATAATGATTTAAATAATGCTATTCACTTATTCCAGAATCTTAAACATTGTTATGATATCATAAATGGTCATATTATTAGCTTCGTATTAGTAATATTTCATTTCTACTTGTTATTCGAGTGTTTATTGCCTTTTGTTCTTATGTGTGATTTGTCGAATAAATTCTTATTATTCTTTTTAGGTTATAGATACCTCATTTATAGAATTTTATTAGTGTAATATATATCATATTTATTCATTAAATTCATTTATATAATCATTATGCATTGAATATCATGTAGAATGAGTCGCTTCACATCGTGGAGACGGTAGGCCGTACGTATGCACGAGCGATGATATCATTCCCATTATTGTGGAATTGTATTAAAGTGTATGTATACTATTTAAGAATCAATATAAATTTACTATAATCATATATAGTTATTATTTACACCTTTATAACCATCCAAGTAAGGTGGTGGTGGAAAACAGATTACACCACGGCGTGGAGACGATATTCCGTATGTACACATGCTTGGTGATTTCATTTTCCGTTGGATGGATAAAAGGTTAAATAGTGTTGTTTTGTATTTATAATATCATATAATTATATGAGTGATACTGATGTTATTACTACATAATGAAACAACTAAATAAGAGGAAGTATAAGAAGAAATAAAGTTGAAAGAATTGGTAACGGACATTACCTCTACTTTGAAGCACCTCTTCTTAACCTTCTCTTAGGGCACTAAAGATGGTATTTGAAGAAGAACAAGACCTCTATTATGTTTCTAGGGAAGTGGAGAAGAAAAATTGTCATGGGTTGGCCGATATTTAAGGCTCAGAGTGGTGTGAGGAGGAGAGGGAGAAGGTTCCCTTTTATAAGGGAGGAGAGGGGCACCTTAGGAAAAAACATAAATTATTATTTTATAATAAAGTCATATTCGGTTTTTAATAGCTAAAAATTTATTTATTTCGAAGATTTGGTGGTTATGGGTCTAAATCCTCTCAACCAATAGATTTTAGATAAGTTTAGGTTACTATTTTAACCTTATAATTTAGATTTAACTCTAAGTTAAAAAAGTTTACTTTTACCGTGTCTTCTTGTTTTCTTACACTATATGGTTAATAAAAATACTATAACAAGCCAAAATAACCCCAAGTGGTTAATTATTAATATATATATAACCTTATATACGTCATTTGGATGAACCTTAAATTTTTAGGAATAAAATAAAAAATAATAATATAATATTTGTTTTAAAAACTATTTTATGTCAATTTTGACACTATTTGGTTATTGATTTTTGTGAAAATCATAACAGAAAGATAGTTAGAAAAAAGTTAATTAAATCAATACTAATATGTCATATTAACCAATAAAATTAGTTTAATTCATAAAATGTCTCAAATTACATTTATTTGGGTATTTATAATATCAATTATGTTAATATTTCCTTAATAAGGTAATTACTGTATCATCATTGTGACATAAATAAATTAAATTATTTAAAGTCTAAAAATTATAAATAAAATACCATTATTTAGGAAATATTTTTATATTGCTAATGAATATTTATAGTCTAATTTATCTTATTTATAACCCTATATTAAAAATGTTTTAGTTATTAAACTTTGATTTTAACTATTTTAACTCTTCTTTAAATAAAATAATATTAAATGTTCTAATATAATACATGTGGACCTAAATGGTAATATTTTATTCCTAAGGTTGTTTTTGGTCTAATTAAACTTATCCAATATAATTAGGACAAGTGTTAGGTTTATAATAATACCATTTTTACACTTAATTACCCTATTTACTTTTAACCGTTGTAAATAAAAGTAAAAACTTACTATTCACCAAAAATTACTTTTATCTTATTGAACCACATTTTACTCTTTGATATTAACCATGTCTTTCTGATTTTCAAAATTCCACTCACAAAATCGGTAAATTTATTTTTTATGTAAATTTTCAAACTGTCCTAGGAGGTGGGTAAAAGACGGTGAAAAGTTCAATAAAGTTATTATATATCTAAAATTATTGTAAAATGACCCCAATTAATTACTTTGAAATTATATAAGTATTATGTATCAATTTTGATCTAAAATAAATTTAAATAAAATAATTACTTATTTAAATCAAAAGTCTGTTTTCAAATAGTAACCCAGTGTTTTCACTATTCATCAAAAATTGAAAGATTTCAGAAAAATACCAAAAATTCACCCTAGGCTAATTTCGATATTCCGAATCCAAAAATGAAGTCCATTTTGAAAGTTACAATTTATAAAATTTCAAAAAGTGGGTATTACTATTCATAATGGCTAGTTTTAATAATATTTTAATAGCATATCGTTGTTTAGTGAAACTCGGTATTGCATACAACACAAGCTTTCAAGGAAGGTCGCTATTGTGTATAAAGCAAGCCAATCTAGTGTTGTGTGTAGTGAAAGATTCCTTTGATGATGTATATAACATAAATACAAAATATTTCTCATAAAAATCTTAGGTGTTACAGGTCTTGAATGACTTATTTAAATAAAATACATGGATATAATTATTTTATTGAAACTTTATGTGATTATTTGTTTACATTACTGACATACAATTTATTTAACTATATTTATATATTTACCTCAAATAATAAAAAATATATTAATTCACCTATATGATATTTCCATGTTGATTGTCTTAAGGTTGAACTGGAAGTCTTGTATAGAGTGATTGTATTGGTATATATGTATCCTATATAGATGAATATGGTATAAATGTGTCCATGTACATATGTATGTTTTATGAATAAAATTTCAAATCCCATTTTATACTGAGTAGAAATGATATTTCATGAGAGTTCTTTCATTAATTAGGGTTATAATATTGAAATTATTAACCATTAGTAATTAAATAAAGGCTTGCAGGGTCACATAAAAGGACATATAAAATGTTTTTCAATAATTTGAGTTAGTTACATGGTTGTTTTATATAAAGGATTTTGGATATGATTTAACATGTTATTTTTGAATTTACATGATTATTGTGATACATTAGTCAACAAGTGATATTAAAAGATATATACACTAAAATTTCGTATTATAGATATTGATATTTATTACATAATTTTCTAAGATAGAAGTGAAATATCATAATATTATGTTATATATATAATTCAATATCATTTATTTTTAACAAAACATTTAGTTTTCATTTTATATATCATTTGATGGCCAGGAATAATAATGCTTCATGATTCTTAATTTTTTTTAACAATTATGATAAAATTATTATTTAATTCACGATTCATGAATTATTTTTCATCAAAAATTGTTCAATATATTTGAAATTATTTGACTCAAATATCCTTCTTCCTTAAATAAAATAAGAATCTACAATGGTAGGTATTTCTCTAAGCAACATATCCATCATCAATAATTCTATCATTGGAGCTATCTCTCTCCATCTCTATCACAAATTATCTCTTTATTTATAATGGAGGTGATATTATGTCATTATTAAAGTATTAATCCTATAAAATATGTATTTATATTCTATACACAGTGCATTAACTTATGAGGAATTAATTTTTTGGTTGTTTCTTAGTGATCATTGTTAAACTAATTATCCTTTCAAGATCAAACCATAACATTGAGTAATGTTTTCAATGTATCATTAATGTAAAACCCTCATTATTGTTATTTTAGATGATCTTGTTTTTTTGGGTTTCATATTCACTATATATTTCATGTTTTATGTTTATAAAACTCATCCCAAATAAGAAAATAAAAATTAGATCATAAAATTACAAAAACAATCGAAAATGTATAAACAATTACAAAAAACTTAGTAATAAGTTAATTTATTTCATTAATAACTATATTTAAAACATAAAAAAACTGAAATATATTTTAATTAATTAAAAATAAAAATAAAATTAATGAAATTATGAGTATTAGTTTAAGACGTTTTTGAGACATGTTTCTAAATATAATCTAAATTAACTGATTTATATTTTTAGTGTTAACCAATCATTATAATAGATATAACTTCATATGTGCTCTCATCCTCAGGATTTTTTTATTTTCCACACCATTTTTCTTCAATATTTTAACTAATTTACTTAATCACATCAATCAGTTACTTTGAAGTGATCACATTAAGGATTAAAATTGATTTACAGCTTTTTATTTGAATCTATTGAATAGGATCAATCCATTTATTTCACTAAATAGAATTTATCTTATAGTTTTGATAACATAAAATCACACAAGTAATTATTTTTTAAAATTTTATACCTAAAAATACTATGAGAAATTAATAGAAAACGTACTTACTGGATGGGAATGAGGTACCTGAAACCCTTTTGGGATCCTAATGGTTCCACACTACGTTGGAATTAGTTCACTAGAACCAATTTACTAAACATTAAATTACTTTAAATTTAATAGACATCATATCACATAATGATTTATCTTATATTTAACAATAATGTGCTAATTTTCATAGATTATTTTTCACATAGAAATTTTATATCAGTTCATAGTTATGATGAAAACATAAATATGTAATTAATATATTCTAAAAAATATTCCTATAGTCTAGACTACTTGTATATTATGAGACAAGTATTATTATTTAATATTAGATATTGGAGTCTCATAATATATTGAGACTTCTTCTCAATAAGTTTTTATATAGTTATCTCTAGAAAGGGGGTCCATAAGAATACACCTTCTAATTGGAATCCCACATATTTTATGTTTTATTTGATATTCCTATTCATGAATGTGTGTATTGGTCCTTATACTTGATATTATTATAAATTGGTATCATGAATCATGTATTTTTATGTATGGATACAACTGGTGATGAAACATCCAAACGAATAGGTAGAATATGTTATGTGCATCATATATAATACGAAATTAATTGAATATGTCAATAAATAATTTATTAATTATAAGTTAATAGGAAAACATATATCTAAACCTTAGATTGAAATGTAACTAGATAAATAAATCCATTTCCATAGTATTTCATCAATGATTTCATTTGTAAAAGTCAAAGAAATATAAATCAAGTGTACATGGTGTTGACATATGTACGTATCCTACTTTATGAGATATTTGTAGACAAAGTAATTATATTAAAAAATATAAACCATAATAATGGTGTTGTTTTTGTGACATTAATTTCTTTAACTATGGTTTCCTTAATATATTTATAGACATAGATATTATACATTAGATAAGTTTACCCAATTACACTAAGAAATATTCTTCGAGGGTTTCACAATATGTTTATTCAGAATCTCATTAAATTATATTGAATTTAATTTTAATAATAAAAATCATTCTCATATTATGGAAAAATCATTATTCAAAAAATGTTGACAACATAAATTCAATCATGATATATTTGAATTTAGAATACATGTTTTGAATTTTATCTCTTGTCTATTATCCACAATGTAATAAATAAATATTTATTCATTCACTAGTTCAAGGAATAAATTAATGTAATTTTCTTATGTAATTGAATATTATAATATATAGTCTATTGTGAGTTTAGTGAATATAATATTTATTTAATTATTTAATGAATAATATTTATTTCAAAAAATATTTTATTATTGATGGTTTAGTAAATATAATGGTTGAATTAACTAGTTGATTTAATGGGCTAAAAGATAAAATTTTAAAATAAACACAAGTCATGAAAATAATAATCATAATATTATTATTATTATCAATGTGAATTACTAGGAATAAAATAAATATGAATGGCCATTATTCAATTATCATTTTTTACCATTAATTATAAATCCCATGTTATATCACTTTTGAGGAATGAGAAATTTTGTGAATAATAAAACCCTCTCCATAATTATTGTAATATGAGATAGAATAATAATCCTTCTCAAATAATAGATATAATGAGATAATATCATATTTTTATCAATAATGAATGGTGTGAAGAACTTCTCTCTATCATGCTTGGACCCATAGATTCATGAAAATCATCTTCATATTTTTCGAACTTATATTGATAAAACTAATGGAGTCCTTATCAAGATTCTCAATAGAAATGAAAATAAAAAAAAGATTAAATGGATTTTTATTTATGTAATTCATAGTTGGACGTAATTATAGTTTAAAATTAATTAGAAAATATATGTGAAGTATCCTCTCAATAAAATTTCATGATTTTTTTCTTTATGTTCATCAGATATTATGAACTAAAACCAATGAATATCCAAAATTGGGTTGCTTTTGTCTTCTTCTATTGTGTTATGTAGTCCTCAAGCAGTATTTGAGAGATTAAATTTAAATTTATAATTATTTATAATTTATTTGATTAATATCATCTGTTAGTTTGATAGTTTTCATATTCAAATATTCATTCCTATTTTAACGATCCAGATATCAAATTTATCCAAGTTTATATGTCTAATAATGGGGTAAAATGCCTAAAGGACACTCGAATATACCATGCTTAGGTGATAGGTTCACTAGTTACATGAAATGGTTACATGACATGTAATAGTAAATTATACAATATGTGTATGTGGTAATATCACACAAAGAAGGAGTCATGTAAATTTCAACTTGTCATGGGACTTAGTACATGACATTATCACATGTCATGTATTGACCGCCAACATGGGAAATAGTTTTTCAAATACTAAAATATGATTAGTTGGTATAAAGAACATGTAACAACCACAAAATTAAACATGACACTTGTATCATGGTGAGTCATATAGTATGTACATGGTGTAATTATATGTCGATTATTGATTACTATCCATAAAACACAACATAACATAAATTCATGGCATGTAGTTGGTCTGTATATGTTTTGTAACACATATCATCCAAGACAAATTGCATGTAGAGTTTGTAGGTGTTTCATGTGGTTCAACACATAGATTAATTAAAATCAATACATGATTTCATAATGTGTAGTTGGGTATAAATATTGTGTGACATAATTTATCCACACTAGGTACATATTGAGTGAATTACATAGTGTCTTGTGGTATAACATGGATAAATTTATATTCAAGGTAAAATAATTTATTTCACAATATATATATTTATCATTGTACACAATATTATATTTACATGAATTTCCATTGGTAATCCCCATGTATATGATTGTTTGTCATATGGTCATACATGTTGTATAAACTAGATGGTCTGATCCATAAAACTACACACCATGTATATTATGACATTTTGTGTGGTTGTACATGCAATATCAGTATAATGTACTAGAAAAGAATCATAAAAAATAGGTGTCACTAGACATGTCATGAGATAATTTAAAATATATAGCTATTAAGTTAAAAAAATTGAATTTAAAAATAAAAAAGAAGAGACAAATCCCATTTCCCCCCAAGTAACTGTTACATGTATAAATAATTTAAAAAACCACTAAAGTTTTGTATTTATTTATATTTATAAAGGATTTGATTCTTAAGTCTCAAGGACTGTTAGGATAGATTATTAATATACTGAATGAAAGAAAGAATGAAGGAATTGATTGATTAATAAATTTAAGTTAATTTTTCTTAAATAAAATAAATGGAAAATATAGTTATACACACTAAACAGGTTGTTATTTCATGTTGTTCTTGATAGTGAGATTTACTAGTCTATATATGTGTTGTATTTATTCATTTAATTTAATTATTTGGAGCACATGGTTTATTTTATAATTTTATTAAATTAAATATGATGATCTACATATCATATCACCCACATTTATTATATACTAGTTAGTATTTTGAAGGTTGATTTTATGTAACCCTAACCCCATACTACCCCACACCTATAAGTGAATAATAATTTATACATGATATAGCTCCCATTGAGAACATATGGTGTAGGTCCCAAGTCATGGTGAATCTGACCCCGAAGATACATGGGAGAATGGAAAAATGTTATAACTTGATCCATTCATTGGATCAATGATTTACTTCCCATATTTTTAATATTGGTTTATCATTACTCAATAAACCAACCAGTAGTTAAAAGATCATGATCATATGACATATTTTTTTTAGAGCATGATTATTTATTTATTTATATGATTCATGATTTATTTGGATGATTAAATGTGATCACATAAGGGAAAGAAATTTTTATGACCCCACCCCCTCCATTAGTACCCATCTTGCGCTTTTAGTGAATATAAAAGTGACCCTCATAGCACACCTATAGCCACCCATGTGTTAGAGACTAATGTCATGAGTATATAATGCATAATTTGGAGGCATTATCCTAAGTCTAAAACCAAATATAATTAATTATATTTTCAAATAAACTCTACCAAATAAATAAATAATATATCCCAATACATGAATGTAATATAATAAAATGTAGATGAGATTGAGCTATTAAAAAAACATCAATTTATTAACCCCAAACTCCAACAACTTTTGAAAAACTCCTCAATTAAGTAATTACCTATTCATTCACCGACTATATCATTTGTACTTGAAAAATATTATATATATATATGGGGTGAGTATATTTTTTCCAATTATTTAGGAATATACCTTGATAGGGGTAGTTAATTAGGGTATTGTTGAATGAATGTTGTTTTTAGATTTTTCTCTCTCCACTTGAGGAACACTTTAGTATCTCCATTTCAATATCTCTATTGTGAAAAAATAATTCAATAACATATATTATTTTACTCAGTTCCCCCATAGTGGGCTACATCCAAGGTAAATTCTTGATAATGTTCATGTTTACCAATCACAATAAAATCTTACTTCCGTTACATGTTTTGAGTTATCTCACTGGCCCTCTTGGTTCAAACCCACAATTTTTTGGAATGTTCACTACTATAATATTCTAGGGAACTCCCTAATACTCATGATGAAATATTCTACTTTAAAAAAATAAAATAGAAATATTACCCAGATATAATGTTTCTTATTAATTATAATTGTTTCAAACATACATAAATATATTTTCAATCATATATCACCATGTTAATTGAATTTATATTTCTATATTAGATATATAATTTAACATCACTCTACCTCAAAATTATGTATGTCTATTTTAGCCTAAATCAGAATCAACGTTTTCAAAATACTCACTTCGTTTTCCTTCCCTCTATATCGGAGAATGCAAGAAATTAAGGAATTCAAAGCCAAATAAACATCCCATTAATAAATTTTTACAACCGTATTAATTATTCTAAATACTATATTGTATTATCTCAAAATTTTATTGCAAAAATTCTAAAATGGATTCCAATGTGTTATAGTTCTAGATCCATTTTTGTTTTAACTAAAAACACTTAGAAAAATTCACTAATACTACTTCTCTAGTCTATTTTTCATAAGCATACTTTCTTTGAATCATTTCAACCAAAAGAACTACATATGGTTATACTATAGTTCCTTGTGTTTCACATGTTTAAGTTTAATCAACCATAAATTTCCAATTTTTTTTATATTTTCTAATTTTTTTGAATGTTGGATACTTAATCCACCACACGCATCAACATTATTTAGTGGAATTGATCATTTTTCATAGATTTATTTCTTGATAAAAATGCACAAAGATAAAATTGTGGCCACAAACTCTAGTCATAAAGATATTCAATATATACTAGATGAATTCATCATTGCGGGAAAAGCCTTGGTTATTACCTAATTCAATGATTTGTATATAACTCTAAAGTTATCCTTCACCCAAACAACTTCAAATTCTGGTAATTCAGCATCCATCCTATTTTTCGACAAAAAAACCCAAAAAATCATTAGAGGGGTTTTTTACAACAATCCCCTCCTTGGGTTTGTCGATAAATTCTAAATAAAATAACATAAAAAATATTTAATGATTCACTAACAACAAAATCTAAGCCCATTGTATATATTCTCTGGGTAAGAACCAAAATTTTAATGAATATATTCTCATGAGAACATACCTTATAGTAATGATCATAAAAAACTCATTATCATAAAAAAAATCCCCTAGTTTAAATATGAAACATTCTTCCCCTATCAAACATACCCTCGCATGTTCATTATGAAGATATAAATCCCTCCTTTTCAATGAACCTGAAGAGATAAATTCTTGAAAATGATAAATTATATGGTTGAAAATACAAAAATGAGTTGTAATTGAGTTTCATAACATTAATTTTAGAGAAAATATATAATGTGAGTATGGTTTTCCTCATGTTACATCTATATAGATAAATTTTTATCAACTCTATAATCCCACCCTTACTTCTTATATTCTAACTTGGGTTGGGCCTATGACTTTATGTCTAAATTTTTTTCTTGATTTAACATATAATCTAATTCCAAAAAAATAATGATCAAACTTCTCTTTTATTAAAGGATAATTAATCTTCATATTGATTAAAATTGATTGATGTATATATTTTTTCTAATGTTTATTGATTATCAGTTTTCACACATGATCCTAATAGGAGATCCAAATTCACTTCCAAAACCTTTAATCTATTGTTTTATCCAAAGTAATTGTGTTCATGCTTGATTTTTCAAAATTTTGTTTTTCTTACAAGTTAATAATAACATAAACTCATGTTTCTTATAGAACCATGAAAATAAATAATTTCAAAGATTGAATACACCACTAATGGTTGATTTTAGGTAATCAAATGAGCACTCCCAATCATTATATTAATATACCAACTACTACTACAAGGTATTTTCGTAGTAAAATCTCCCACATGACACTATGTTATTGACAATGAAGAGTATCATTTTTATAGTTTTCATGTGAATTTCATTCAATTAAAATTCATATTGTGAAGTTTGATGTGTGGAAAATTCAGTATTTGGTTGAGTGGACAACAAGTAGAGTAGAGTGGCAATAATTTGTCTATAAATTGTGGCATCGACCCATTTTCCCTCTTCATGTTTTGATAATTTTTCAAGGTCTCATCCAATGGTGATATAATTCGTGATTTTTCCATATGAAAATTGTTTAGAACTTCGTTGGTATATTTCATTTTATTTAAAAATATCCCATGCCTTTTTGAATCATCTACAATCTAAGGGAAATTGATATTCACCAATAAGAGACAACTCAAAATCACAACTCATATGATCTAAAAAATGTATGCATTAGATTTCATTTGAGAATGAAAATATAATATCATTAACATAAAAAATAACAGTAATATACATCTCCTTTTTTTCATGATATAGATATTATGATCAACCCCACCTGATATCCATGTCACTTTAGATAATGGTCTCACCTTGAGTAACAATCTCATGGTTCATTATTTATCTCATCAATGCCTTATTCAACCAACATATGTTATTTTTATCATTATCAATAATAAATTTTTCTTTTTTTGGTGTAAAACACCTTTTTAAAGAACCCATAAAGAAAGGTAGACTTGATGTCCATTTGGTATACCCTGAATCTATTCTTCATCATCATCTCCATGAATAATCTTATTATATCAATTTTCCACCGATTTCAATCTGCCATCCATATCAATCCCATTAATTTGATAATACCCTGTTCACAAAATTCATTCTTTATTCCTTTTAACATTTCCATAATTATTCATTTTATTTTTGAATTCTCCTTTGGTCTCAATGTTTTTTTTCACTTAGACTCAAAATAGCATCCCTTGGCTTATTCTTTTATAATTATTAAAGATACTCATTCATGGATTTAACTAAAAATTAATCCCTAGTATTCACATGAAAATATTTTGCTTCCAATATAAATAATGGAAATTTTTTTTATGCCTTGTTCCTTCATATTTGAATGAAGGAATAGTTATCTCTACCAATTTTGTTTTAAGTAATTTCATCCCTTCTCAATCTTCTTTTTTATCCTTCTATTATGGTTATGTATACAATATCATTATAGATATTATAATATTTTTCTATATCCCTAAGAAATTATCATGATCTATATAGTTATCCATCACTATCATTAATATAAATAGTATATTTTTCATTTAAAATCTATACAACAGAATTTGAACTCTATTCAAATATCATTATCGCCCAATAATTTGAAACTGTAACAATATCATTACATATAATCACATTTCAATGATTTTTATTTTAGAATCATTATTCTATAATAGTTTTTGAATACATAAGAAATATTCTTCATCAACAAGTCCTATAAACTCAATATTTATTTTTTTTAATAATGAATTACATAGTTCTAGAAACTCGTAAGTATTTAGGTTTTGGAAACTTTCCATAAAATATTTCATATGGTGTTTATTTATTTATTTTAACTTAATAGTGATATTATAGAGACATATAAAACTTTTTGAATCAAATTTTCTGATATTTATCTTGGTGATAATTTATCAATGAGAATCTTCTAATTTCTAATAATGTGATTTCATTTTCATCTCTAAATAACTATATTTTGTTGAGGTGTTGTCATTATTCAATCTTATTGATGAACTCCATTCTATTACAGAAATTTATAAACCTTGTGGCAGGTAATTATTGAACCATTATAGGTGATGATATTTTTACTTCTCACAACAAGAATATTTCTATCCAATCTTTTATATCCTGTAATAAAATTTAAAAATCTCATATTTGTGAGTTATCACCATTAGTCAAGCCATTATACTAAAATATTCAAAAAAATGTACTACATATTTTTATATTTCATTACGTCTGATTGGACCAAAAATAAGCACAAGGTCATGTTCAAAAAATCATGAAATCATTCACTTATTTGGTTAATAATACTTCTAAATATACATAACTTTTTTTAAAAATCACTCGTGTGAGTGTAAGTACATCTATGATTTGAAAATTCTCAAGATCCCCCATCCTTTATAAGGGTTTATGATGATTTTTCCCAAATGGAATTTCTTTTTCCATAATCTAATATGATATTTATTAGACATCATACACCATTTATCTTCACTAACATGGTAAATATTCTCTTTTTTACATCTTTTTAGAAAATTAACTACTAAATATCATTATCTAAATATTCATAATTTTTTAACTCTAAAACATTCCTTGAGTCACATAATTGAATAACATTAAGAAGTTTATTTTTGAGACCTTCATCCAAGAGACAATCTTTTCACCAAATATCATTTCCAACAAATTTAGTTTTTCTTGATCTAATGTTCTTGAAACCCTCATCATTTACTAAAAAACACAATCTTTATTGTATTTTATATCTATGGTGTTGTATTCATTTCTCTTCAAGTGATATGTATTTACACTTTCCAAAATCTATGAAAACGAATTATTCATTCCTCTCAAGGACTTATCAGCTAAATAATCATCTTTATACATTCTTCTATTCCCAAAATATTTCTAATCAACTGATGTTAGATGATTAATAAAAATTATTTTCTTCCGAAACTAATAACTCTTATTCATTATGAAATAATGAGAATATATTTTGAAACTTTTAGTTTGATAAATAAAGTTTTTAATATTTGTTTTTAGACTCTTTAATTTTATATTTTCATCTTCCATGGTATTTATAATTTTTTTTGAATAATTTTAAAAAAGAATTATGAATTTATTCACACATAACAACAATTTTTGATTAAGCTACAGGAAACACCGGGTTATAAAAAAACCACAAAGAATAATTAATAAACGTATATAAATAAAATTATTATTTACTAGATGTTTAACATAATGATATTAATAGTAATAACTAATTTATAAATATTATGTATAACGGTTATATATAATTATAAAAAATGTAAAATGAAATATTTAATTTTCGATAATGTATTTATGCCTATCAAATATATACTTTTCTAAAAAATGACTTTATTTATATTTGTTAACAATAATTAAATAACTTATTGACACTTAGAAAATTAATTTAAAATAATAAAATTATTTTTTAAATACATCATTTAAAAATTTTATTGGGTTATATTTTGGGATTTTTCTAAAAAGATTAAATTTGTTTGTTAATTATGAAAAATGATGGGTTTTATTTAAAAATCATTTCATTAAAAGAATCTATAAGGTTAATTTTTTTTAAAATGGGTTTATAATTAAATTAATTCAATTATATATCAATAGAATCCATTATCATTTATTACAATCCTTTTAATGTTGAATTTGGATAAAATACATTTAATATTTTGACCATTTTATCTTCAAAAAACGTTTTCTCATCATGTCTATGGGTTTAATATTAAATTATAAATTTCCACTTCAATGAATGGAATTTCTCAAAAAGTATTCAATATTTAGAGTAAGAATATCTTATATTATCTAAAAATTTTAGAATAATTTTTACCATAGTGAATAGTAAAAATAAAAATTTATTATTTCCTGTGGTTATGGAATAAATGGGTTTAATATGTGTTAAAATAAAAATATATGGGTTAAGAATAAAAAAACGTGTCCATTGCCCATTTTATAGACCTATTTAGATCAAAAATCTTATATTATTGATCATGGTATATTTGTTATCCTTTTGGCATAATAGAAACATTTGTGTACATTTTTCATTTCAAATCACTATAACTATTCCATTCACCTCACTTATAAAAATCCAGGTATTATTCTCTCTTCTTCACACTTAAAAAACTATTTGTTTCATCCAATAATAGACAATATAATTTTTTCAATTCCATAATCACATCCTAGAATTCTTTTTTTGGTCATAAATGTTTCACCCATGATTTTCCCAACAACAAACCATATACCCTGCAACCCACTAACATGATATTGCACTCAACTGTTCTACTCAACTGGGATGATTATAATAATATATCCCCTACCCAGTTGGGTATTTATTGTGCCTCCTCATTGATTCGAACCTAGATCTCCCCGGTATAATTTACATGGGAGATCAACTCTGATACCACCATGCTATCTAGCGCGATTGTACCAGAGATTCTCCCAAGTGGATATAAGGCTTGTCACCCTTATGTTCAAATATCCATGGAGGAATAATAAATCTACATATTGCTATGGGAGATATAATTTTATTGGGCCTAGTTGAGTGGCCCAGTTGAGTGAAGCTCTGATCTAGTGGGATTTATGGTATCTAGTCCATTGTCGAGTGTTTCCCAGGTCTAAAAAATGTTTCCTTTTTTATTGGACATATTCCACTAACTAGATCATAGCCCGGACAAGCACCAACACATAACTTGATGTCTGGGATAATATGGGACATTGAACTAGGACACACATTAGGAATTTTCCTCAAGCCATACTAGGATTTTATACACCTACCCCACAATTCGAACCTATGACCTCAGGCTTAACAACCACCAAGGGCATCGTGGGTACCACTAAACCATATGTCGTAGTTGTACACATGACGCTCCATGGATGATGTTAAGCTTGAGGTCCGAGGATCGAGTTTTAAGAGAGGCATATTAAATCCCAGCAGGGCCTGGGGATAATTCCTAATGCATGGCCCTGATCAGTGGACCAGATGAGCCCAAACTTTGAGTTAGTGGATGATCTGTGTCCAGAATACAACCCAATTTGTTGTGTAGGTCCACTAAAAATGTGCCCTTTTTTAGACACATGATTCTATTGAAAATAGTCATGATAACCCATAGCCCACTAACATAGAACTAGGATTAACATGGCCTCTCAACTAGGGCTAGTATCTGGATATCTCCCCTAGCGAGATTGGGATTTATTTCACCAATACAATGATTCAAAGCCTCAGATGACTGGAATTATAGACCTCAGGGGGAATCTCTAGTAACATAGCTCCAGCTAGCATTGTGGTACCAATGATGATCCATAATGGCTATTATTCCTTGCAAGTCCGGGTTAAATCTCTGGGAGGAGAAATAAATCCCCAACTCAGTCAGGGATATTTCTTGATACTAGGCATAGTTTACTATCCCCATTGAGTGAAGTCCCAAATTAGTTGGATATAGGGTATTTGGTTTTTTTCGAGAGCATAATATGTCCACCAAGAAATCAAACAAATTAATTCTTCTAGTTCAAAACAAAAGAAGTTGTTCAAATAATAAGTGACTCACATGAATGTGAGTTTTATTTTATTTCTTATTCTAACTTTTCTGATTATTTTAAAATTATACTGACATAATAAAATCAGATACTAATATTTTTTTCTATTAAGGTAATTACATACATGTAAGAGCCTTGATCTTCATTTCAGGTAGGTCTTTCCTTTTTATGGAGTTTTGAGAAAAATAAAGTTTCTTGAAATTTTTTAAGTACATGCCGTGTACTTTTTGAGTACACTCTGAGTACTCTTTTCTCGCCCGAAGCCGTGTACTGACCATGTTTGGGGAACACACACGGTGTGTAGGGGTGACGTGGAGGCCGATTTTGGAGAAGTACAGAAAAACCTAGTACACGCTGTGTACTCTAAAAGTACATGTTGTGTACTTTTATTTTTTTCACTAAACGGACCGGGGTCGCACCTCACACACCGAAAAGTATTCTTCTAGGTCTCGTTCGTCCGAGAGCAGTGAGCATCCGTGAATCTTCGATGAGCCCCCGCCTCTCCTTACGTTTTCCGATTTGAGAACGGTCGATTGCATTGGAATCGCAGCGGTGAGTTATTCCTTCTTCTTGAGCCTTGTTTTCCAATTCTTCTTCTTTCTCATGTTATCATGGTTTACGTGTTTTGGATTTTTTCTCAGATCTACGATGTTCTATGGGGTATATGTCGCCTCTATTCAAATATATCGATCTCCTAGGATCCAGGTAGGTGTTTTGTGCCTTTATGTAGAAATTCAATGAGCATTTTGTGCAAATTCCACCAATACCCTTGAACGGGTTATTGCGTGATCATGTTTTTCCCTTGTTGTATTTCCTGCTTTGCTTGATAGCTAGATTATATGTTTTTCCTGTGTTTATGGTAGTTTTTACTACACTCTAGATGTTTGCTATGCATGTTCTTCCTATTTGGCGTTTTGATAGTTTCCATGCCTAGTTGTAAGATAGTGGAACTGTTGCTTTGTTATGCTGTTGAGCCTTAGTTTGATAGCCAAGATGTTCTTGAGGTTTAATTGGATGATGCATGCATGCTGATCATGTTAATTTCCACACAGTACTGTGAGAACCAAGTTTAGTAGACCATAGAGAGAATGGGCATAAGGTCTTCTCCAGAGTGTCTTTTAATACGATGCGAGACTACAGGAGGAATTGACGATGAGTTCTTCCTAAAAGAGTCTATAGATCCTCGACGCGGGCCACATGGGGAATGAGACGTTGAGTGCTTCCCCAGAGAGCCTTTAGCATGATATGAGACTATAGGGGGAATTGACAGTGAGTGCTTCCTCAGAGATTCTATTTTTAGCTAAACCAGTGGGGTGAGACTGTGTGTGCCTCTTAGATGGTTTCTAGTACTGGTAGGTTGAACCATAGGGGTTAGGCTGTGAGATCTACCGAGAGGGTTACATGTTTTCTACTTGTTGTCGGATGTTACTCGTGTACTTTATATGTTAGAACTGTGAATTGTAGATGCTGTGTATTTCGTGTTTACTATTCCTGAACTTTACTTTCCATGTATTCATTGACTGTTAGGCACAGATCTTTGGGTGGTTTTCTACTGGGACCTTGTCTCACAACCTTTTTGGGCCATGTTTTTGGGCCCAAGAAGACTATTTTGTTGCAGGTATTGATAAGGTAAAGCACCCTTCTACTTCGGGTACATGACCGACTGTGGAGATGGAGTGCATTAGACCAAGCTATGGCTTGTGATGCTGACAAGACTTTTGGATGCTTTTTTCCCTTTCATTGTTATTGTATTGCTTCTAGATTGTTGTTTGGTTTTTCTATTATATTATGCTTATAACATGCCATGCATCATATCTTCAGTTCCAGTTATTTATTATTTTATAAAGTCTTCCGCTGTTAAATTCTGATGAGAATGTTGTTTACTGCTTCTGCTGTTATATATTGTTTCCTTCTTTTTATTTTCATAACCTATGAGGTCATAGTTTCCCCAACTACCTTACCCAAGGGACCCTCTTCTAGTCGGCAGCCTCTGGCGTTCAGGGGAATGCACTTGAGGTCATGTGGCGAACCAGGTACGGGGCACCAGTTGAGTGGATCCGGATTAGGGTTGTTACAAAGTGGTATAAAAGGAGTTATTTTCTCTTGCATTACTATTTAGAGACTTATCGAGGGATAGGACGGATTCGGTACATGGTATTAAGCTGAGCTCGGGAGTAGATAACCCATGTACAGGGAAAAGCCATACTACATCGTTAATTGCAGTTTGCTTGTTTCGAGATTTTACGGTTGATATGATTTCACCTAGAGTGATTTAAATGCTTTGTTTTGTTATTTTCTTGACGATTGTGGTTCTATTTCTGTCTCAACCCGATGAGATGAGGGTATTCCATCTCATGCATCATATAGGCACTTGTAGAAATCACATGCCATGCATTCTTGCCATGCCATCTAGGGTTCATTAGCGATTGCATGATGTTGTGACAGACTTTGTGTAGATTATGCATGTTGTTGTGATAAATTCTTGGTAGAATCTCTACTGCCTTGTTATAAGATTGTTTTCTTCCTACCATTCTTAAATGAATTCCAAATTTTTATTCTTGAGGTGTTATGGGCCATCACGAATCGAGATTTGGCACATCCTTGCCTTGTTTTCTATGTTTTTTGGGGTTCTATACAGTTTCTGAGCTACTGCTCAGAAAAACCCAGAATACACGGCGTGTAATTTTTGACTATATGCCATGTAGTTTTTAGACCGTGTCACTGACCATGTGAGAAAGGACACGCAGTTGTAGAAATAACTTCAGGAACACGCCGTGTACGGTAGGTACACGCCGTGTAGTTCGGAGCCGTGTACCCGGTCATGTCACTAACAACATGGGTCAGGGAAGCTCGAGTAGAAAACACCGTGTTGTAAAGGAACACGCCGTGTAGTCCTGTCCAGGTACCCAGCTATGTCACGAACAACACATGTCAACATTACCTTCTCTTCAACACGCTGTGTTGTTTTAGGAACACGTCATATAGTCTTGTTCAGGTACTCGGCTGTGTCACGAACAACACCGGATGGAGTCACCTTCACCTATACACGTTGTGTTTGTTCGAAACACGTCATATAAAGTTCATCTATGTAGATGGTCATGTGTTTGACAACACGGGTTTCCAAAGCCTTGTCTAGTATACACCGTGTTTGTTTAGAACACGCAGTGTAGTCTCGAGTTAAGTTGGACCGTGTGGGTTAGCCGTGTAAAGAGACTCGGGCAGGGGAATAGTTTTCTAGTACATGTCATGTGTTGGGTCAACACTCCTTGTAGTTTGAAGTGTTACATGAATTTTAGGGCAAGAGTACACACCCATTTCAGTGGGTTAAGAAGAAACACCGTGTAGTTTTTATACACACCGTGTAGTCATTTTTTTTAAACTTGTGTGTTTTTCTTCCCCTTTTCCCATTTTGTACTCCTGTGTTCTCTGTCCTTGTTTTTCTGATCTAAGGTGTACTTTTGATCTTTCAGATCTATGCCTCTGAGATGACATCCTCCGGTTGTACGTTTGTCATCAGGTAGTGATCAGACGCCAGATATGGCTAATCAGGGACTTCCTGTCGATCCTCCAGTCGGGCCAGCCCTGGCACTAGCTGTCGTACCATTTGCAGGCCATGATGCGTAGTTCAGGTAAGGATTTATGAGAATGATACATGTAACACCCCAGGTAAATAAAGAATATGACATATTTATATTTATCCATATTTGTGAATAAAATATTAATATGACTTTAAAGGGATGCTATCCTCGATGGCGTACCCAACACGCAACAACGAGTTTCTTGGGAATCTTACGTTGCACTCTAATAATAAAATAATATTATTTTAAATGGTAGTTAACATGTAGCCATTGTATTGGAAGGAATGGATAGAAATAACTAACATATATATGTTTTTAAATGTTTTTACATTTATCCAATAAAAGATAAAGGCTTAAAATACGGAAAGAATTCAATTTTAGGCGTATATGCCTAGTTTTCACTAAAGGTTCACTTATCGCCTTTTGATGGAGAACCATCATTAAATATAGTTTTGTTCACTCTTATAAATTCTATTGGACCAAATAAATATCTTCTTAAGAATTTGGACATCAAAATTTACTTTGTGTAAATTTTTGGTATCTTTCCGATAAAGTTCATTTTTTAATGAATAGTGTAAAATGTTGTATTTTAATTCAAAACCTCTTTATAATCTAATTTATTTATATGATTAGATTATCTTTTGAATTGGTTTTAAAGTGAAATTAGAATATATTTTTACCATTAAATCCAATAGTGGTCGTTGGAATTAATTTCACTTTGAAATCAGACTTAAACTAGTGTCAATCTTTTGATACTTATTGTTTCATAAAAACATGCTATTTGCTCTGACAGTGGGAATTAATTATTTAATTAATTAATGTGACTTATATGTTTTTAATTTTGTAAAATATACTTCATTATTGAAATCATAATATCAAATATATCTTAGGGTGAATTTTTGGGATTTTTCTGAAAAACTTCAATTTTTGATGAATAGTGAAACCACTAAGTGGTACTTATAAAAAAGGATTTTTCTGTTTAAATGAATTTTTGCCATCATTGTGTCTTGAATTTCAAAAATCTGACATACATGGTTGTCAGTAATAAGTAAAATATGGTTCAATGGGATAAAAATAATTTTTGGGTGAATAGTAACTTATTAAGTTTTTAATCGCGATTAGAGGTAATTAGTGTAGTTTATGGTAAGAATAATGTTTTAATAAATTGAAATGACCTAGACACATGTCCTACCCTCATTTGATGTGTCATTACCGACCACAAAAATCCATGGGTCAACTTGGGGACCCCATGGAGCCACTTTGGATGGGAAATGACATAAATATCTTTTTATTTAATGTTAAAGTAAAAATGACACAAGCATGAGATGTTTTACTAAAACAATTTTTACATGGGGTTATACAAATCATATTTTTGACTATAAATAGTCATTGGAAAAAAAATATTTCCTACATCATAGTAGTTTTTTTATAATTTTTAGACATTAAATAAATTAAATTATTTATGACATCATGATGATGCAGCAATGACCTCATAATTTAACGATTTAAATAAAATGGAAAGATAATGTAATATCTAAGACCTAAACATGTCCAAAACCTATTGGATGAGTGTATTTCGAACCCTTATCACCTTATCCTCAAAATACATCAATGTGGGACCTTTAAAATCAGAAACGCTTTTGAAAATAAAGTAACATTTTGTAACATTACAAGACTGCCCCTCCTCTCCTCTTATAAAAGGCCCCCACCTCTACCTCCTTACCCACACACCCAAAGCCTTTTGATCGGCCAAACCCTGCACATTTTGTCTCTCCACTTCCCTATATTACTCCGTGAAGCATCACATTGGGCAGAAGTCTTCCCAAGGAAGCCTTTGAGCTCAAACCAAAGGGAGTTACCCGATTTTAAGGTAATGTCTTCACTTGAGTCCTTTTGTATTATTTTACTTCTCCAACCCCCTAAACTCTTTTTATTCTTTTATTTTTTAACAAATAAAGTATCTTCAATATACTAGGATGTTTTTATAAGAAGTATTCGAGCTACACTTACACACACCTACATCTAATGGTTAAAGAACATACTGTTTCCGTGGATGGTGAATTTCTGCCTCCCGAAACGATGATTGTTCAACATTCTTCTAACACCTTAAAAGGTGGCCATTAAGATGAAACTATATGTATATATGATATCTAATATGTTTATGTTTTACTTAAGCTTTTGTATTTTTCATTTATGGCATACCTTTATGGTTTCCATTATGGGTAAACGTGATATCTTCATTTAAGGAAGTGCGGACTACCGCCCCCTCAAAGTGATTTGATTCGTTAATACCATATGTGGTACGTATAAAGAATATATTTAATTATATTATATATGATACCATACTGGAATTAAAATACTATTATGTATCATTATGTTTTAATTCCATTAAATATGAAATAGAAATGGAACTAGCATTCATGCGTACGTACGGCTTACCATCTCCATGAACTGTACATTTCATTTTGTATCTCAAAATGTTATATAATATTATAAGTACATATATATAATGGATATATATGTAATATATTACATATAAATTATGGATATCATTCTGGAATTATAACATATATATATCTCTCTCATTTTGTTTTAATTCCATTAATATGACAAAAAAATGAAAGTAGCGTTTATGCGTACGTACGGCCTACCGTCTCCATGAACGTTGCTTTTCGTTTTTTATCTCCAAATGACATGGAATAGTATAAAATGAATATTTACTGGATATATATGATATTTTAATCATTAATACTATTCTGGAAATTATTTACTTATAACTACATGGGAAATCTTTTTTCGAACAAGTTCATTTTTGACTTATGTACCAAACATCGACAAAAACGTCTGATATGAACTAACATTATTAAACAATTATTATAACATTATAATATGTGATATTAACTGAATAATAATCTCTAAAGGAGGTACTTAGGCAATTATTAATTGACCAAAGTTTATTATTCAGGAATATAAAGAAACGAACCAGACAAGTTGGACTTGAGGTAAGGGATCTGACTCCTCTCTTTCTTTTAAAGTACACTCTTTTATGTCATTCCTTTTAAATCTCATCTTTCTTGTTATTGGGATGTTCTTTTATATTAATCTTACTGTAATTTTTATGTTCATATGATGAGAGACCCTATTCTCTCTCATCAATCCATTTTGGAAGTTTTGAGTGGCACTGTTAGGCTGCCAAATTTTCGTAAGAGATCTAACCTCTCTCTTTCTTTTTAAGTACTCTCCTTTATTTCACTTCTTTTAAGCTCCTGTTTGTTATGATGGGGGATGTCCTTTTATATTACTATTTTTTTAAACTTTATGTTGATATGATGAGAGACCCTATTTCCTCTCATCAATCTATTTTGGAAGTTTTAAGTGGCGTCGTTAGGCTGTCGAGTTTTCGTAAGGGATTTTTCATCTCACTTTTATTCCCGTGAGATTTATGCTACATTTTCCACAATTTCCTTTGAGTGGTGTATGTACTGCCCATTATTTTACTCATTGTGTAATATAATTTCATTTATGAGTATTTACATCAATGTTGTATTGTCCTTCTTTCATGGGGCGTATGTTTCGAAAGATACCCATGTCGGTAAGGGAACCTTTCACCCTCCTCTTTTTAAAAGACTTATTTTGTTATGTCTTTTAATTCACATACTATTATTTTGGGATATGTCCTTCTATATCCTTATTGATTTAAATTTTATGTCCATGTGATGAGATTCCCTTTTTATCTCTCATCAACTCATTTTCAAAATTTTGTAGTGACGCCGTTAGGCTGTCAAATTTTTGCAAGGGAACTTCTTATCCCAAATTTGATTCTTTGGGATAAAAATGTAGTCCTTGAATATGTCGTTCTATGAATATGTGTGAATATCCTCTTATTGTTTTACACTTAATATCCACTTATGTTTTGTGTATTCATTTGTCACACATAATTATGTAATTGATTTATCCTTAAACCAAGGATACCGTCTTTGTAAGGGAATTCGTCTCAATCTCCTTTCATTGAGGCATATTTTGTTTTATACACAACTTTCTTTTATACGGTGTATAAACCCCTTTGACTTTTACGTTCATCCAAAAGGAATCTTTTTATACGAATCGTTTTATAAAACGAAAAAAGGGAATGTTTTTGTCATACGTATGTGGCGACAATGACTTCTTCGCCGCCGTGACCATTATTTGAGTTTCGACTTCCTCTACAAGCCATACCTTCTTTTTAAAAGAAAAATAAATACCATATTTTACCTTTATTTTATTTTGGTATTGAAAATGGTTTTCATAAGGTTTTTTATATCAATGTGTTTTATTGATATCTTTTGATTGAAATGTGGAAATGTTATGTTTCCTTTATGCATGTTTTATGTGATACGATTTTGTTATGGTTCTTGGGCATTCTTATGAATAATGGGTGGTTCCGTGATAAACTAAGGGTGGGTGAGCCCGATATAGCTCTCCAATGCATTGGGTAACGTGAAGGAGTGAAATGTTAAGGTTTCTCCGAAGAGATTTAGGGAATATACTGTGATGGGTATTCCAAACGTAACCAAGAGGGTTACTCCCTACGTAAGAATGTTATGAATGCCTCAAGTTACCTTTATGTCATATGATTTCTATGTTTTATTCATGATTTTATGAGGTATGTTAAAGTGCTTATGTTTTATGGTTAAAGTATGATTTCATTATTATGTATACATGTACTCATGTTTCCTTTCCATATTTTTATATCCCTTACTGAGATTTTTATGCACATCCCAAGTTTTTGAAATGTTTTTCACAGGTCAAGGGAAGGGTACATGATGTGATGATAGTGGAAAGGATGTGTCAAGAAAGAATCCATGTTTTATTTTAAATGTTTTTCCATTGATGGGAAGAATGAATACTGTCTTTCATGTAACCACTTTGTTTAAATGTGGAATGTAACGCAAGTTTCATGATCTAATTCTCTAAAACTCTAAACCTGAAAAGATCCTCAATGTGAAATATTGTAATAACTCAAGATTAAGTAAGGTTTTAAGGATGGGGCCTTATAGTTGGTATCATAGGTCGGTTTAGATAACTTTAGAGGTTAGGGTATTCTCTAAGCATAAGTGACAGTACCATAATGGATAGGATTTCAGAAAGAGTCCTGGTTTTAGATAAAGTGAATGAGTAAGTATATCTTGGTGTTTATCTTCCTCATTAGTATATGATGGTTTTGTTGATATACTCACACTGACCTTTTTTGTTTTAGTAAATGGATGGATCGACAATAGGTTTGAAGGAAACTGTGGTGGTTCTCTGATTAAGAGACTGGATGAAATGGGGGATTCAATGAGGAGACTCGTGGTTGTTCTAAACCAACTAGCAAGGAGTCATGATCAACCACTTTAAACTTGGTACATTCTGTAATGCATCATGTACTAGATGACCAATCGATGTGGAAGTTCAGGTAATAATTATAAAGGTAACCATTAGAGTTTATATGATCCTTACTTTTGAGGTAATTATGGGTTATTGTATGATGAAAGGCATGGGATAAACTTGAGGTTAAAATATGTTATGATCATTTTTGAAGATTTTAACTCTTTTTGGGGAATGTTTTAAGAATTATATAGTTTTGGAAAAAGGACCACACGCAGACTGTGTGACAACCCGTCGCGTCGGACAAAGCTGCGAGAATCGAACCCACAACCAAAGTGCGACTAGTATTTATCGCCTACCACTGGACTACGTGAAGTCCCTAGTTGGTTTGACTGATTCTTTTTAGATATATGATTTTATGAATGAAGAGTAAGTTTATTTTGGGGTATTTATGAAAATTATTAACCTATCATGGAGGATATGTGATTAGGTTAATTACTTTTCAATACGAGACTTTAGGAGCAACTGATGTTGTTTGGAGATAAATGTTACGATTTAACTTGGAAGACTGTGTGACTAAATCCTTCAAATATTTGGGTTTCAATCTTAGTTTTGTTTACTTTGAATAATTTTATGGACAAATTGATTATAGAATGGTCCTCGTTGAACTTTGGGTTTTGTTGGACAAATTTTGGAGATGAAAAATAGATTTTCTTTTTATAAAGGGTTATCCTTTTCTGGATTATCTGATCTTGTACTAACCTTTTTGGTTTTGGTTTTGGTTAAAGTCTAAAGACATGGGAAGTATATAGTTCTCTTTTGTGGATTAGGTCACTCTCTAGAAGTTGATTATAGTACTCTTAATGTGAACAAGTCTCCCTAAATACTCGTCTTTTTGAAAAAAATATGAGTTTGATTAAGGAATCTAGTAAAAGTTGAAAGTCAACATGATAAGTGATTATGTTTCCTTATGAATAAATTCCTCAATAAAAATTAACTTAAAACAAAAATGTTGTCTATTAACTTTTCCTACTGGGGAATCGAATACCGTTTAACCCATCACAAGTTTGTGATTTTCTTATGGTTAACTTTCTCTTAGACATGTTTACTATCACTCTCCCTCAAGAACATGACCCTTTGCTTTTTCTTCCATGTCCATGTTTTTCTACATGGAATCCTAGTATGGGTTAACTCGGGTGACCTTTGTACTTATCTTCCTTTATTTTAAAGTGATTGTTTTACCGACTCTTGTTATGATGTGGGACTTTCAAGGATGTTTCCAAGCTCAATTTTAAAAATTGCGAGGACACAATTCCCAAAAGGGGGGAAGGATGTAACACCCCAGGTAAATAAAGAATATGAAATCTTTATATTTATCCATATTTGTGAATAAAATATTAATATGACTTTAAAGGGGACGCTATCCTCGATGGCGTACCCAACACGCAACAACGAGTTTCTTGGGAATCTTACATTGCACTCTAATAATAAAATAATATTATTTTAAATGGTATTTAACATGTAGCCATTGTATTGGCGGGAATGGATAGAAATAACTAAAATATATATGTTTTTACATTTATCCAATAAAAGATAAAGGCTTAAAATACGGAAAGAATTCAATTTTAGGTGTATATGCCCTAGTTTTCACTAAAGGTTCACTTATCACCTTTTGATGGAGAACCATCATTAAATATTGTTTTGTTCACTCTTATACATTCTATTGGACCAAATAAAACTCTTCTTAAGAATTGGGACATCAAAATTTACTTTGTGTAAATTTTTGGTATCTTTCCGATAAAGTTCATTTTTTAATGAATAGTGTAAAATGTTGTATTTTAATTCAAAACCTCTTTTTAATCCAATTTATTTATATGATTATATTATCTTTTGAATTGGTTTTAAATTGAAATTAGAATATATTTTTACCATTAAATCCAATAGTGGTCGTTGGAATTAATTTCACTTTGAAATCAGATATAAACTAGTGTCAATCGTTTGATACTTATTGTTTCATAAAAACACGCTATTTGCTCTGACAACGGGAATTAATTATTAAATTAATTAATGTGACTTATATGTTTTGAATTTTGTAAAATAGAATTCATTATTGAATTCAGAATATCAAATATAACTTAGGGTGAATTTTTGGGATTTTTCTGGAAAACTTCAATTTTTGATGAATAGTGAAACCACTAAGGGGTACTTATAAAAACTGATTTTTCCGTTTAAATGAAATTTTTCCATCTTTGTGTTTTGAATTTCAAAAATACGACATAAATGGTTGTAATTAAGAAGTAAAATGTGGTTCAATGGGATAAAAATAATTTTTTGGTGAATAGTAACTTATTAAGTTTTTAATCACGATTAGAGGTAATTAGTGTAGTTTATGGTAAGAATAATGTTTTAATAAAATGAAATGACCTAGACACATGTCCTACCCTCATTGGATGTGTCATGGCCGACCACGAAAATCCATGGGTCAACTTGGGGACCCCATGGAGCCACTTTGGTTGGGAAATGACATAAATATCTTTTTATTTAATGTTAAAGTAAAAATGACACAAGCATGAGATGTTTAAATAAAACAATTTTTACATGGGGTTATACAAGTAATATTTTTGACTATAAATAGTCATTGAAAATATAAAAATATTTACTACATCATAGTAGTTTTTTTATAATTTTTAGACATTAAATAAATTAAATTATTTATGACATCATGATGATGCAGCGATGACCTCATTATTTAACGATTTAAATAAAATGGAAAGATAATGTAATATCTAAGACCTAAACATGTCCAAAACCTATTGTATGAGTGGATTTCGAACCCTTATCACCTTATCCTAAAAATACATCAATGTGGGACCTTTAAAATCAGAAATTCCTTTGAAAATAAAGTAACATTTTGTAACTTTACAAGAGTGCCCCTCCTCTCCTCTTATAAAAGGCCCCCACCTCTACCTCCTTACCCACACACCCAAAGCCTTTTGCTCGGACAAACCCTACAAATTTTGTCTCTCCAATTCCCTCTATTACTCCTTTCAGCATCACTTTGGGCAGAAGTCTTCCCAAGGAAGCCTTTGAGCTCAAACCAAAGGGAGTTACCCGATTTTAAGGTAAGGTCTTCACTTGAGTCCTTTTGTTTTATTTTACTTCTCCAACCCCCTAAACTCTTTTTATTCTTTTATTTTGTAACAACTCCAGTATCTTAAATATACTAGGATTTTTTTATAAGAAGTATTCGAGCTACACTTACACACACCTACATCTAATGGTTAAAGAACATACTGTTTCCGTGGATGGCGAATTTCTGCCTCCCGAAACGATGATTGTTCAACATTCTTCTAACACCTTCAATGGTGGCCAGTAAGATGACACTATATTTATATATGATATCTAATATGTTTATGTTTTACTTAAGCTTCTGTATTTTTCATTTATGGCATACCTTTATGGTTTCCCTTATGGGTAAACGTGATATCTTCATTTAAGGAAGTGCGGACTACCGCCCCCTCAAAGTGATTTGATTCGTTAATACCATATGTGTTACGTATAAATGATATATTTAATTATATTATATATAATACCATACTGGAATTAAAATACTATTATGTATCATTATGTTTTAATTCCATTAAATATGAAATAGAAATGGAAGTAGCATTCATGCGTACGTACGGCTTACCGTCTCCATGAACTGTACATTTCATTTCGTATCTCAAAATGTTATATAATATTATAAGTACATATATATAATGGATATATATGTAATATATTACATCTAAATTATGGATATCATTCTGGAATTATAACATATATATATCTCTCTCATTTTGTTTTAATTCCATTAATATGACAAAAAAATGAAAGTAGCGTTCATGCGTACGTACGGCCTACCGTCTCCATGAGCGATACTTTTCATTTTTTATCTCCAAATGGTATGGAATAGTATAAAATGAATATTTACTTGATATATATGATATTTTAATCATTAATACTATTCTGGAAATTATTTACTTATAACTACATGGGCAATCTTTTTTCGAACAAGTTCATTTTTGACTCATGTACCAAACATCGGCAAAAACGTCTGATATGAACTAACATTATTAAAAAATTATTATAAAATTTTAATATGTGATATTAACTAAATAATAATCTCTAAAGGAGGTACTTAGGCAATTATTAATTAACCAAAGTTTATTATTCAGGAATATAAAGAAACGAACAAGACAAGTTGGACTTGAGGTAAGGGATCTGACTCCTCTGTTTCTTTTAAAGTACACTCTTTTATGTCATTCCTTTTAAATCTCATCTTTCTTGTTATTGGGATGTTATTTTATATTACTCTTACTATAATTTTTATGTTCATATTATGAGAGACCCTATTCTCTCTCATCGATACAATTTGGAAGTTTTGAGTGGCACCGTTAGGCTGCCGAAATTTCGTAAGAGATCTAACCTCTCTCTTTCTTTTTAAGTACTCTCCTTTATGTCACTTCTTTTAAGCTACTATTTGATATGATGGGGGATGTTCTTTTATATTCCTCTTTTTTTAAACTTTATTTTGATATGATGAGAGTCCCAATTTCCTCTCATCAATCCATTTTGGAAGTTTTAAGTGGCGTCATTAGGCTGCCGAGTTTTCGTAAGAGATTTTTCATCTCACTTTTATTCCCGTGAGATTTATGCTACATTTGCCACAATTTTCTTTTGAGTGGTGTATTTACTGCCCATTATTTTACTCATTGTGTAATATAATTTCATTTATGAGTATTTAAATCAATGTTGTATTGTCCTTCTTTCACGGGGCGTATGTTTCGAAAGATACCCATGTCGGTAAGGGAACCTTTCACCCTCCTATTTTTAAAAGACTTCTTTTGTTATGTCTTTTAATTCTCATACTATTATGTTGGTATATGTCCTTCTATATCCTTATTTATTTAAATTTTATGTCCATGTGATGAGATACCCTTTTTTATATCTCATCAACTCATTTTCTTAATTTTGTAGTGACGTCGTTAGGCTGTCAAATTTTTTCAAGGGAACTTCTTATCCCAAATTTGATTCTTTGGGATAAAAATGTAGTCCTTGAATATGTCATTCTATGAATATGTGTGAATATCCTCTTATTTTTTTACACTTAATATCCACTTATATTTTGTGTATTCATTTGTCACACATAATTATGTAATTGATTTATCCTTAAACCAAGGATACCGTCTTTGTAAGGGAATTCGTCTCAATCTCCTTTCATTGAGGCATATTTTGTTTTATACACAACTTTCTTTTATACGGTGTATAAACCCCTTTGGATTTTACGTTTATCCAAAAAGAATCTTTTTATACGAAGCGTTTTACAAAACGACAAATGGGAATGTTTTTTTCATACGTATGCGGCGACAATGACTTCTTCGCCACCGTGACCATTATTTGAGTTTCGGCTTCCTCTACAAGCCATACCATCTTTTTAAAAGAAAAATAAATACCATCTTTTACCTTTATTTTATTTTGGTATTGAAAATGGTTTTCATAAGGATTTTTATATCAATGTGTTTTATTGATATCTTGTGATTGAAATGTGGAAATGTTATGTTTCCTTTATGCATGTTTTATGTGATACGATTATGTTATGGTTCTTGGGAATTGTTATGAAGAACGGGTGGTTCTGTGATAAACTAAGGGTGGGTGAGCCCGATATAGCTCTCCAATGCATTGGGTAATGCAAAGGAGTGAAACGTTAAGGTTTCTCCAAAGAGATTTAGGGAATATACTGTGATGGGTATTCCAAACGTAACCAAGAGGGTTACTCCCTACGTAAGAATGTTATGAATGCCTCAAGTTACCTTTATGTCATATGATTTCTATGTTTTATTCATGATTTTATTAGGCATGTTAAAGTGCTTATGTTTTATGGGTAACGTATGATTTCATTCTTATGTATACATGTACTCATGTTTTCTTTCCATATTTTTATATCCCTTACTGAGATTTTTATGCTCATCCCAAGTTTTTGAAATTTTTTTCACAGGTCAAGGGAATGGTACATGATGTGATGATAGTGTCAAGGATGTTTCAATAAAGAATCCCTGTTTTATTTTAAATGTGATTCTATTGATGGGAAAAATGAATTCTATCTTTTATGTAACCACTTTTTTTAAATGTGGAATGTAATGTAAGTTTCATGATCTAATTCTCTAAAACTCTAAACCTGAAAAGATCCTCAATGTACAATACTGTAATAACTCAATATTAAGTAAGGTTTAAGGCTGGGGCCTTATAATACAGACCTTCCAAGAAGCACTGCCTTCTTCCTCGACTATGGCAGACTTGACGCGGGTTTTCCAGTAGCAGCGTCCTCCTACATTCTCGGGGGAAAGAGGACCTCAGGCTACAGAGTCATGGATGAATCCATGCTGACTATCTTCAAGCATCTGGAGACACCTCCAGAGAGACGGATCAATCTCGCTACCTACATGCACCAAGACTCCACCAAGAGGTGGTGGGACGTGATCTCACAGGCGGGTCACCATTAGGTTATGGCTTGGGAGGAGTTCCATCACGTGTTCTACAACTACGTCTACCCGGAGACCCTGAGGGCCAATCGATCCTGGGAGTTCATGGGCCTAGAGCAGGGTACTCGTTCTGTCATGGATTATTCCTCTCGTTTCACCGAGCTGTAGAGTTTGACACCCCTCTGGGATGGGAGTGGGGTGTTTTTAGTAAGGATGTTTGAGGATGGTATCAGGCGGGAGATCCACTCGTAGGTGAACATCGTCCAGTTGAATTCCATCACTTCCATTGTCAACCAGGTGCTAATTGCAGAGTGAAATCTGAGAGACTCTGGAGCTACAAGACAGGGAGGTTTTGCTTCCAGAGCTAGCTTTCCCCAGATGACAGCAAGAAGCATCGTATGGAGTCTAAACGCAGTGATCCGAGGAAGCGAGATGCATCGTCAGGCAGCCAGGTGATATGCTACCAGTGTGGCCGGTCAAGGCACATGAGGCCACAGTGCCAGACAGATCCCATGGAGTGCCAATCTTGCGGCAAGATGGTGATCAATGTTCTTCCATGAATCCTCATTCAGGAGCAGCACCACCTGTTTCTCACCAGTCTTGGAACTGGAGTTCTTATGGCTGTTCGGGCCGAGGTGGAGGTCGAGGCCGTGGCAGTCAGCCACCAGTCCCTCAGCACCAGCAGGGAGGTTCTGCTCAGAGTGGTCAGCCAGGGGTGCAGGGCCGCGGTGCAGTCCAGTATTTCGCTGTGGAGCAGACCTATCAGGAGCAGGATCTTGTACCTTCTACAGTTTGAGGTATGGTTTTTGTAGCCTCAGTTTTATCTTCATCCCTTTTTGATACTGGTGCTATAAATAACTTTATATCTGGTGCTTTTGTGGAGAGCCTTGTGCTCTGTGTCTATTCTTCTTGCGACTCGTTGACACTAGACACACCTCTGGGGGCAAGGAAATCAAGTGTACATCAGTGTAGAGAGTGCCCTATCAGGTTACAGGGTATCGTTTCTTATGGGATATCTATGTCCAAGAGATGACAGGCTATGATTTCATTCTCAGGATTGACCAGTTAGTTCTTTTCTAGGAAGTCGTCGACTGTTATCGCCACAGAGTGAGTTTCGTTTCACCAGTGGGTGAGTATTTTCTTCATATAGGTGAATGGGATGTTCAGGCGAGTCGGGAAGGACTTGAGCATCATGGGCTAGGAAGGGTGACGTCTCAGATTGCAAGTCTTTATCTGGATGATCAGGGGACCTCACTGTTGGACTTTCCTCCAGTGGTGGATCGTTTCAGGGATACCTTTCCAGAGGACTTTTTGGGTTTTCCTTCAGAGCGTGAGGTGGACTTCTCTATTGAGCTCATTCCAGGAGAAGCATCGGTTTCCATTCCTCATTATAGGATGTCTACACCTGAGTTGTAGGAGCTCAAGAAGCAGTTGGAGGAGTTGCAGGCAAAGGGTTTCATCCAACTCAGTACTTCTCCATGTGGTTCTCCAGTCCTATTTGCGAAGAAGGTAGAAGGTACCCTTCAGCTTTGTGCTGATTATTGGAAGCTGAACCAGTCGATGGTCAAGAATTGGTATCCCTTTCCAAGGATCACTGACCTCTTTGACCAGCTTCGAGGAGCCCGGATGTTCTTGAAGATCTACATGAGGTCCGATTATCATTAGTTGCATGTTAGACCATCATATATACCTCTAACAGCCTTCAAGAACAGATATGGTCTATACGAGTATACGGTCATGCCATTCGGTCTCATGAACACGCCTGTAGTTTTTATGGCACTGATGAATTGACTGTTCCATCCTTACTTGGACTCCTTCATCGTGGTCTTCGTGGATGATATCTTGGTGTAATCTCACACTCAACAAGACCATGCCACACATCTTTAGATCATTCTGAGTAACCTGAGAGAGCATCAGATTTATGCCGAACTCTCGAAGTGCCACTTTTGGATGGATCTGATTCACTTCTTGGGTCACATCATCTCAGTGGAAGGAGTATCTATGGAGCCTGAGAAAGTGAGAGCTGTAGTTTCCTAGGATCAGGCAAAGAATGTTTTTGAGCTACAAAGTTTTCTAGGGCTAGATGGATACTAGAAACGCTTCATTCAGGACTTCTCACGCCTAGCATCACTGTTGACCAGTCTAACAAAGATGGGGGCGATGTTTTTATTGTTGTATTCTTGTGCGTTAGCCTTTTATGAGATGAAGGGAAGGTTGAGGTCAGCACCGATACTAGTCTTTCCAGATCCAGGAAAGACCTACACACTCTATTATGATGCTTCAGGTATCTGGCTGGGCGCTGTGCTTATGTAGGGAGATGGAGTCGTTGCGTACGGATCTCGGCAGTTGAGGCCACATGAGAGGAACTTCCTGACACACGATCAGGAGTCAACAGTTGTTGTTCATGCCATATGCTTTTGGATACATTACCTTCTGGGAGAGCACTTTGTGGTTTTAACCGACCACAAGAGTCTCAATTACATCTTCACTCAGTGTGATCTGAATCTGAGGTAGCGCAGGTTGGTCGAGTATCTTCAGTCTTTTGATTTAAAGCATGCCTATACACCGGGAAAGGGAAACGCAGTGGCAGATGATTTGAGCAGAAAAACTTAGATTCAGGCAATTTAGGAGGCTAGCAGTGAGTGGCAGTTTATGGCTCTGTTTTCTGAGATGCATCTGGAGGTGCAAGACAGATAAGGATAGACCTTCCTATCTTCTGTAGCTGTTACCTATACACTACTTGATTGGGTACGGAGGAGGCAACTATCAGACTCAGAAGGCTTAGTCTTGCGGGTGAGTGTGTCAAGAGATGACCCTCTTCCTGGATGGACAGTGGGCGAGGATGAGATCTTGAATTTTCAGGGACGTGTATGGGTGCCAGCAGACATACTTGAGGAGCTTATGTGGGATTTTCATTCCTCATTTTGGGTAGTTCATCCTGGCGTCAACAAGATGTATCGGGACCTTCATCGCTAGTATTGGTGGCCAGGTATAAAGAGAGATGTTGCTGGTTTTGTCATGAGATGTTCTACCTGTCAGCAAGTGAAATCAGAGCATCAGCGACCAGCGGGGCTTTTGTAGTAGTTACCCATTCCTGAGTGGAAGTGGAATGATGTCGTGATGAACATCGTGACTGGGTTACCAAGGTCACCTTGGGAGAGTGATGTTGTTTGGGTTGTCATCGATAGGTTCGCGAAGGTTACTCACTTCATGCCGATCAAGGAGAACATCTGTGTCAATGATCTGGGATGACTTTACATCAGATAGATCATTCATCTACATGGGGTTCCACGCTCCAATTTTTCAAACAGGGATGCGCATTTTACTTCTCGGTTCTGGCAGGTACTTCAGAAGGCTTTGGGTACCTAGGTACTTCTGAGTACGGGATACCATCCCCATACTGATGGCCAGTCCGAGCACATGATCGAGGTGCTTTAGGATATGATCTGAGATTGCATCCTAGAATTTGGCGGTTCTTGGGAGAAGCATATTCCACTGGTGGAGTTCGCCTATAACAACAGTTTCTAGGCGACCATTCAGATGGAACCTTATGAGGCTTTGTATGGTAGGCCATGACGATCACCCTTATGCTGGCTGGAGGCAGGAGAAGAATCTTTTCTAGGACCTCGTCTTGTTCACGAGACCTCTGAGCAGATAGAGTTGATTCAGAAGAGGATGGCTACAACACAGTCTCGACAGAAGTCTTATGCTGATCAGCGGAGAAGACCTCTGGAGTTAGAGGTCGGGGATCAGGTTTTCCTGTATGTCGCACTGAGGTTGGGACACAAGAGGATTCGGAGGTAGGTTAAGCTTTCACCACGGTACGTCGGGCCTTTTGAGGTTTTGGAGAGAGTTGGGGCAGTCTCCTATCGGTAACAGCTACCCTAGAGGTATCAGGCTATGCATGATTTCTTCCACGTCTCTCAGCTCCGACGTTACTTTTCAGACCTGTCTCATGTCTTCCAACCTGAGGAGGTTGAGCTTGATGCATATACGTCCTTTGAGGATCATCCTATCTGGATTGTCGATCGCAGTATGAAGGTTCTCCAAGTCCGGTCTGTTGCACTGGTACGAGTGCTATGGCAGCACGGGTGAGTACAGGACAAGACTTGGGAGAGGGAGGCCGGGGTTCGATCGCAGTGGCTGGAGCTGTTTGGGGTTTTATCTTCTACGCCATGCTAGGGATATTCAGTGATGAATTTCTTTATGGGGGGAAGTTATTAAGAACTAGTATCATCATTTTAGGTACGTCTTTCCTTTTTCTAGAGTTTTTGAGAAAAATAATGTTTTTGGAAATTTTTGAAGTACACGCCGTGTACTTTCTGAGTACACGATGTGTACTCTTTTCCCGCCCGAAGCTGTGTACTGGCTGTGTTCGGGCCACACACACGGTGTGTAGGGGTGACGTGGAGTCCGATTTTGGCAGAGTATGGAAAAACCTAGTACACACAGTGTACTCTAAAAGTACATGCCATGTACTTTTCTTTTTTTCACTAAACGGACCGGGGTCGCGCCTCACGCACAGAATCGTCTTCTTCTAGGTCTAGTTCGTTTGAGAGCGCCGAGCATCCGTGAATCTTCGACGAGCCCCCGCCTCTCCACCCGTTCTCTGATTCGAGCATGGTCGATTGCATTGGTATCGCAGCGGTGAGTTCTTCCTTCAGCTTGAGCCTTGTTTTCCAAATCTTTCTCTTTCTCATGTTATCGTGGTTTTCTTGTTTGGGACGTTTTCTTAGATCTACGACGTTCTAAGGGGAATCTGTCTTCGCTATTCACATATATCGATCTCCTAGTATCCAAGTAGGTTTTTTGTGACTTTCTGTAGAAAGTCTATGAGTATTTTGTTCAAATTCTACCAATACCCTTGAACGAGGTATTGAGTGTTCCTGTTTTTCCCTTACTGTGTTTCCTGATTTGCTTGATTTCTAGAGTAGATGTTTTGCCTGTGTTTATGGTAGTTTTTACTATACTCTTGATGTTTGCGATTCTTGTTCTTCCTGTTTGGCGTTTTACTAGTTGCCATACCTAGTTGTGGGATAGTGGAACTATTTCTTTGTTATGCTGTAGAGCCTTAGTTTGATAGCCATGTAGTTCTTGAGGTTTACATGGACTATGAACGCGCGCTGAGCATGTTTATTTCCACACAGGATTGTGAGAACCTAGTGTAGTAGACCATAGGGAGAATGGACGTAAGGGCTTCTCTAGAGTGTCTTTTAATACGATGCGAGACCAAAGGGGGAATTGATGATGAGTGCTTCCTTAGAGATTTTGTAGATCCTCGACGTGGACCACATGGGTAATGAGACTTTGAGTGCTTCCCTAGAGAGCCTTTAGCACGATACGAGACTATAGGGGGAATTGGCGGTGAGTGCTTCCTCAGAGAGTCTATTCTTAGCTGAACCAGAGGGGTGAGACTGTGTGTGACTCCTAGAGGGTTTCTAGTACTGGTAGGTTGAACCATAGGATTTATGCTATGAGAGCTACCCAGAGGGTTTCCTGTTTTCTACTTGTTGATGGATGTTACTCGTGTAGTTTATATGTTAGAACTGCGAATTGTAGCTGCTATGTATTTCCTGTTTACTGTTCATGTACTTTAATTGCCATGTATTCATTAACTGTTAGACACATATCTTTGGGTGGTTGCCTAATGAGACCTTGTGTCACACCCTGTTTGGGCCATGTTTTTTGGCATAATCAGACTATGTTGCTGCAGGTATAGATAAGGGAAAGCGCCCTTCTACATCATGTACTTGACCTACTGTGGAGCTGGAGAGAAAGGGACCAATCTATGGCTTGCGATGCTGGGGAGACCTTTTGATGCTTTTTTTCCCTTTCATTGTTACTGTATTGCTTCCATCCTGTTGTTTGAGTTGGCTATTTTATTAGACTTATAACATGCCATTCATTATATCTTCAGTTCCAGTTATTTATTATTTTATAGAGTCTTTTTCTGTTAAATTCTGATGAGAATGTTGTTTACTGCTTCCGCTGTTATATATTGTTTCCTTCCTTTTATTTTCATAACCAATGAGGGCATAGTTCCCCCCAACTACCTTACCCAAGGCCCTCACTGATAGTCGGCAGCCTCTAGCAATTAGGGTAATGCGCTTGAGGTCATGTGGTGAACCGGGTATGGGGTACCATTTGAGTGGCTCCGGATTCGGGTCATTACAATACATCTATCTCCACTTCCATAAAATGGGATATTAAATCACCTTTCATGTGTACGGTAGACTATCGTCTCTTAAACTGATGTTATTCATTTTCTATCACTAAAAAATAGAATTTTATAACGATGTATTATATTTTTTATATGATATTAATGATATTATTATACTTAATACATTTCTATATCACACATAACTTCATGAATTCTATTCTTTTGGAATACAATAATGTTGCTCATGTGTATGGTGGACTCCCGCCTTACGAAGCGATGTGAGCCATTCATGAATTACATGAAAGTTAATATGGGTGGGTTTAATGAACATATGATATATATATTAAACAAAAATGATTATGTAATGGTAATATATTATATACTTTTCTTTCATTCAATCCATATAGAAAATGGAGACTAGGTTTTTTGTATGTACAACATATCACCTCTATGAACATTGTATTTCATTTTTTATCACTACATATTATGGATTAATATATATATATATATATATAATATAAGTGTATTTTATATTCTTGTTAACATTCTATATATGAGGAAACCATATTCAATGTAATAGTATGAAAATTCATAAATCAAAACATACATAAAAAACGAAGCAATTATTTCCTAAAACATGACATTAATATTAAATTCTTAATAAACGGGTAATAAATGATCATTATAATAATATATGGTATCATATATGTAATTATGGTTATTTAATAGATTTTTAATGAACATATAATTATCATATTGGTGTTTTGAATATGTGTGATATAATTTGAGACTTAAGCTAAGCGATTTTTGTTTATATTTTCATTCCTTGAGAAATATGCTAATTTATGCACCTACCTTATTTTACGAGCATTATATTAAGCCCATTTTATTTGTAATATCATACATATGTTTATTATCAATTTATTTTATGTTTTATTTAATGTAATTTCTTCAATGGTCTTACAATTAGATGTTATTGAAGTGATAATGATTTTTAATATAGTCTCTTATTTTATAAGAATTTTATATTATTATGTTTACAATATTGAAATATTAGGATCAATATCTAAATGAACTCATGAATTTTCTTACAATCAATTTATGACATGATAATTTATTCTTTCCCTTCATTTTCTTCTATTTATGCACTCAATAGTTCAAATTAATGTTTTTAAGAAAAATCATCTTTATTTCTTTCTCTGATTGAAAACTCATTTTTATCCCAAACCTAGTTTTCTATAAATAATCTCAATAAATAATTTTTTTAAATACTCAAAATTATTTATTTAAGATAAATTTTATCTATTTTCTTACTTTTATTGCATGTTTTTTGAATGTAATATTCATTTCATTTTTTAAAAATTCTTGTTCGGCTTCTACAAAAAATCATGATGAAAAAATCATTTTAGTTTTAATGAACATAATGGAAATATCCATTAGAATGACCAAGAATTTATTAGGTTAAAACATTATAAGATTACAAATTTCATTTTAGTGAAAATTGTTTTGAAAATGTTTCATTTTTAATTTTTTTTTTCAAATTACAAATTATATTTTCCTCAATAAATATTTTAAATGATATTTACAAATAATTTTCAATATAAGATTATATCAATTGATGTTAACTATTATTTACCGAGGATATGATCCAAAGATACCATTCTTATTATTTATCTTAATTATTTATTTTTATAATAGTATAATTTTTTTGAAACTTTTGTCTCTTCCATTGGTTATAAAAAAAGTATATTCTTATGGAACCCCGTTCTTTTCATGGGTTATAATACAATGAAATAATTTATGATTATAAGAACTATCTCTTTTCCACATATTATAATTTAATGAAATGGTTAGGAAACTCATTTTATGTCATGGATTATGACATGTTGAATTTTTTATTATCTTGTGGAACACATACTTTTGATTTTGATTATGTGATGGGTGGAACCTCTATCTCCCTCCAATCCATTGGGATAAAATTTATATCTCATGAGATAGGTAGGACTAGAATAGGAATTGAAGATGATTTAGTTAGGGACTTTATCCACAATTATGGTGTTCTGTGTAATCCTTGACTATTATTATGATTTGGGGATTAAACTCATTCCACTATGATAACATTGGCATTGAGCCTTGTACACTATGGAAATGATTTTCTATGATTCTATGTATGCCAAAAATTTATCATGTATTCCAATATTATGCTCCCATAAATAAACATCATTGATTTCTATATGGATAATTTCTTATGAACTTCTAATATTTACACCAAGACATGGGATTTGGATCTTTAACATGAAGAGTATAGTTTTCATATGTAATAATCATGTTCTCATACCCCTATAATCATGTTTTTATTACATATCTCCCTTGCATAAACTTACTGAGCATCCAAAATCACCATTTCATATGTATCATTTCCCTAGGTTATGAAGAAATTATTTAAATATGAATTATCTAAGATGGGTTTTAGTTATTATGAAAATAGTGGTAGATTATTTAGTTCACCTATAAACTGGTTGTTTGTATTTCCATGTATATAAAATAACTATACCTTCGTGACCCTTATCTTTGTATTTTTATAATGTAATAGTTTCTTATAAAAATGACTTAATATCGAAGTTTAAAAATCTCATGTAACAATAGTTTGTATTATAGGATATTTTTAGTAAATTTTGTTAAATATAGGATGAAAACAATTATTGATATCCCTAATGACATGTCTAAGGATAAGTCTTAGTATAAGTCAATTTACAATAAAATGTCTTCAAATTTTGGAAAAGGATAGAGTGAAAGGTTTCTAGTATATTACATCCATGTTTTGATACTGCAAGTGGATGTAGATCTGGGAAAAAGGTGACTAGGGGTAATAATTCCACAAATTTTGCATTGAGTAAGTCTCGATCGTCAACTAGTTCACAAATACACACCTTATTTCACATCTAGTTTGACACTCCTTGGGGATATGATGTTGAAATTCAGAAACATTTTATGAATAATAAAAAAGGATTTAAATTGATATCAAATATGAGTAACCTATGATATACCAAATGTTTTATAGATTGAAACTAAGATTTTATGATTTAGACATCATGTTAGTAATTTTTAATGATTATGTGTTTCACTAATATAAATTTTTTTGAATACACTATTATTTTTGGTTTTATACTATTGTTGGAACCAGATGTAAGTGTTTTAATGTTTATTTAAATATAATATGAAATTGGTGTCCTCTTGAGAATAAAAAATTATGGTACATGGAATGTAAAATATCATTCTTATTCTCATGAATAATTCTCATCACATGAGTCATGTATATCTTCATTAAGAGAAAAGAAGGGAATAATATGTTTTTGACTGCCTTATAAGAAAACATACACATTCCTTCAATGGAACTACTGATCCACTAGTTGCTATGAAATGGATCAGTTTTGTCAAAAATATACTATCTGTTATCTATTTTTCGGAAAATGAAAAAGTCATTTTGACTGTTCATCATTTGGAAGGAAAGGTAGATCAATGGTTGACACTCATCAGGAATATAGGGGAATATGATGAAATTGACTCCATGGATTTGGAAAATTTTAAGAATGTATTATTCAATAACTACATACCTCATGTTATTTGTATAAAGATGCAGAAGGAGTCTCTTGATATAAAGAAACATCATGATGAATCTACACGTACCACGCCAAAAATTTTAAAATACTTTCAAGGTAGGATTATGGTATTATTAACCAACCTGAATGTAAGGTCGATAGATTCTTCAATGGGTTAAAAACTATTATTTTAATGGATTTATCCATAAGATTTTTTATTAGATATGATTAGATTTTTCGATGCACTATCAATGTAAAAAAGGAGGTAATAGTTACATTCCAATATCATGGATTTAATAATAAGAGACAAATATAATACAATAGAAAATTTAAGAACCATGTTTAGAGATGATGAGATTTGATATATTCTTAATGTGTGGGAATAAACATGTAGAAAATTATCTTAAATATACTTGAAAATATTTTCTGTTCATAAGGGAAGGTTATTAAGAAATAAAATGATGATTTTATTGGAAGAAATTAGCTAATTATACAATTAGAGAGAAAGATTCAATGAATACACCACCTACACTCCAATGATTCATATGCAAGGATTATTGTCATTAAGATAACTAGGGACCAAATTATAAGGCTAGTGATGATTATTGCACCAAAAACATTGTAAGCCAAGAGACAAAGAGAAATTTCATGTGGTCAAATTTTTTTGATGATGGGTGAGATAATAATATGGTGAATGGTATACATACTATCCAATCTAGAACAACAAATTTCATAATTGAATATGTATCTAACAGTTATTATATATCTAAAATGTTTTACAAAGGAAACAAGATACAATCCAAATGATTAGATTCGACATTAATTGTGAAAATACATAATGGTATGATGATCACATCTTAATTATATTATTATTATTATTTTGTGGAAGATTGAAATAATGTGCTTATTTTAAACCTTATCAATCACACTATGGATTAAATAGATTTTATATCGATAATGTATTATATTTTCTATATAATTCTCAAATAAATTTTTGATTTAGTTAAGTGACATTTTATATTCAAAACAAACATATGATCTTCTATCATTTTCATGATAAATATGAACTTCTGATGTAAATAGAATCCAATGTATAGTTTTTGATTACTATTAAAGAGGGGTGTTTATCTCATATGGTAGGGGATAATGTCATCATAGATGATAAGACTATTTTGTGAGTGTTTTTTATGTCATTATAGAATATTTTCCTAGACTTCCACCAAAACGTGAAGTTCGGTTCTCAATATAATTCATAACCGGTGCAACAAAAACCCAAAGACATTCTATAGAATGTCTTTAATTGATTTGAAGAAACTTAAAATAAAACTTCTTGAGAACCTAGATAATTGATTCATTTTTACTAGTGTTTAACCTTGGAGTTAACCTTTTCTTTTTACATAAAATTGATCGATACAAATCTACATTGATTTTAAGGAGCTCAACAAGATGTTGATAAAGAAAAATTATCATCTACCCCATATTGATAATTTTTTGATTGACTATGTGGATAAAAATACTTCTCAATGAATTAAGTTAATTCAATATATCATCAATTGAGGTTCATGGAGGAGGATAAATGAAAGAAAAAATTCCGTACAAGTTATAGACACTATGAATATATATTGATTCCATTGGGTCTTACTGAGGCCAATATTATCATTATAGATTTAATGAATAGAGTATTGAGGGTTTACCTTGATTAGATCATGGTAGTCTTTATAGATTCTATTCTTATGAATTCTAAGAGTAGGGAAGAGCTTAAATATCACTTTATAACTATAATAAAAATATTAATTATGGTGAAACAATATAAATTTTTTACCAAATGTGAGTTTTGGTAGAGAATAGTTTCATTTTTGTTTCATAAAATATCAAGAGGGGGTATCTTGGTTGATCCATAAAAAATATAGGTTACTCATTATTGGCCTAGATTGACGAATGTGAATGAAATTAATTTTTTTCTTGGTTTATCTAGATATTATTAATGGTTTTTGGAGAATTTCTCTTGACAATCTGATACACTGACCATGTTAACTCGGAATGGGATCTAGGTTTATATGGACATATGATTGTGAATAAAATATCAAGGAACTAAATGGAAGATTAATATTCACATGTATTCTTACATTATGCTATAGTGTTGAATTGGTTATAATCTACATTTATGCATCTAATAAGGTATTGGGATGTGTCCTTATGAAGAAATATATAGTTATATATTACACCTTACAAAAAATTATGGTACATGAGAAAAATTTCCCATCTCATGATTTAGAGTTTGTTGTGGAAATTATTCAATGGAAGATATAGAGGCATTGTCTATATTGAGAAAAGTGGGATATATACACCAATCAGAAAAATAAAAAGTATATATTCCCACAAAAATAGTTTAAAATCCATTGTTTAAGATGGTTATAGCTAATTAAATATTATGACTAACTTAATATATTACCACCATGTGAAATTGAACAAGCTGGATGATGCTTTCAGGAAGATAGGTCATGCTAGATTTTCTATGATGAGGATAAAAAATGATCCAATATTTCTATATTTTAAAGTTCATTTAAAATATTTGTTGAGTAGCATATCCTTTTCACTTTGAAAAAGTATAGTTAAAACTTGAAATTCATCAAAATAATTTTCATTGAAAATAATATTTGATGTTTATAAAATAATTATAAAATAAATTATTAGTTATGATTATGGATAATTTCATTAATTTCATACATATTAAAATAATGATTCTATTAACATTTTTGGTAAAATACAAATGCGACTTATTTGAGAAAAGGATTGAAGACTCATTTCAAAACATGGGTTATTCTATGATGAAATGATTTGGAAACCTTTCTACTTTTCATAGGTTATGAAATGATAAAATGTTTTTGAAACCCATTAATTCCATAGGTTATAAAATGATGAATGTTTTTTGATCTTATGTTTATGAACATTTTATTTTCATTATAAGATGGGTGAAACCATTATCTCCCTCTAATGTATTTGGTAATGATTTAAATCTCATGTTACAGACATTACTGGAATGGGGACTGAACCTGGTTAGTATTGTACTTTCTCCACTATGATGGTCTTTGTAGTGAACTTTTACTAAAATTTGTTTTTGTGTGGTGAACATTTTCCACTATGATATTCTTTTTAGTGATCATTGACCACTATGGAAATGATTTTCCATTCTTATGTGTATTCCAAAAATCTATCTCGTATGCCAATGTTATTTTAAGGACTCGGCCTAAAAACATAACTTAATTTTGATTATTTTTGAAAAACATATATTATTACACATTTAGGATATATTTACGTTTAGAGTTTTAGGTATTTTTGACATAAAACATACATAACATCTCATAATCATAAATGTTGATAGTATTAAAACAATATCCGTTTTTTCGAAATATAAATCTTTTCAAATAAAACATAATTTCGTAAACAAATTTTAATGAAATTTAAATTATATTCCTTCTTTCTGTAACAAATCCTTATAACATTTGAAATACAATTAAGAACATTGGAAGAGTACAAAAATCTCAGTAAGGGATGTAAGGAATTAAATCACTAATCAAGTGATAACATAAAAACCAATAAAATCCATTTCATAAAAAAAATCATTATCATGCTTGGAAAAATCTTGTAGTTTCCTTTATAAATATTTACTGTATCACTCTTACAATCACCATTATACAAGGAATAACCATTTTTAAAATTCCATCACTGGATAACCCAGTGCATTGGAGAGCTATGATGGGGCACACCCACCATATCTTGAGCTATAATGGGATCAACCCAACATATCATGAGATATAATAGAGTTCATACCATTATACCATGATCTATAATGGGTTAAACCCAACATAAAATATGTCCCAGGAACATACCATGGTAATAAATTATCATGAAATCAAGCGAAACCACTAAATCCACATATTTATAGAAAACAATCTTTTTGTATTTCACTAACGAGACTTTCTAAAGGATTTTAAAAAGAAATTCTCTTAAATATATAATAGGTGTGAGAATTAATTGAATTGAATAGATATGTGTATACAAAATCAATACACATAAAAACATTATATAAACAAAAATTCATCACACAAATAATCTCAACACCACATAATGAATAAAGGAGATGGCTAACCCAAAAAATTTAAATTCGGTTTATAATTACCTTACAGAGTTTTAGCAATATAATGGATGTACATGGGACTGATAAATGAGATATAAAGGGGTTATCTCATCATTAATGTATCATAAGGGTTGTATGGGGGTAGTTAGAAAACATGCACCCATATTAGGAATATAAAATTAAAGAGCATAACAAAGGGGTGATTCTTGAATGAATTTGAGAATGAGAGGATCCCTTACCTTGGGCTCGACATCCATCCACCATGTTTAAAACTCATGTATGAAGTTTGAAGTAGTGTTATTAATATTTTACATAGACATATTCATCTTATATTATCACTTTATAACATCATTACACCCATTTATTAATAATATTTTTTTAATTCTATTGTTATAGGTGCGTGCATTACATTGGTTCCATGAGCTGTTCGTAATTGATATTCTTGTCGATTGGAAGTGAAAATACAGAATTGGAATGGAATGGTATTAAATATTTTCAGAACCATAAATTATACCATTTATAATTTTGATTTCATATATGATGATGATTTGTAAGTTCAAAACTTATTGATATTTGTTTAAGTCATTTTGGAGATTCTTCAATCATAATGAAATCATTTTGTTTTATAAATTAATAACATGTGTAAAAAATGATTCCAGAACCTTAAATAACATTTTTTACATAAATTAAAATCTGTTTCAACCATAATAATGGTTTCATAACCATTCTTGAAGGATGTAAAGGAAATTTATATCACATCATCCATGTTGTCTGTAAATCGACACATCACATACGATGTTTTAATTTCTCGAATAAGTCGGAGAGGAGAATAAGTATAATTTATAATCATCCATAAATAAGATGAAATCCAGAATATGTTAGATACTAGATCATTCATTCCTCTTGGATAAGTGGAGGTGAGAAATGATAATAATCTAAAAGAAAATGAAAAGGAAATAAAGAAAACAAAAGCGGATGTTTACATCTTGATCTCTTCTACTTGAGATCCTTCTTAAGGCCCTTGGTTTTGGCCTTTTGGTGATACCAATAGGTCTTGGACATGGGGAATGGTATTGAGAGGAGTTTTGGTTAAAATTAGGTATGTATCTCTACTTGAGAGGTGTGTGAGGAAGAGATGGAAATGGGTGGTATTTTTAGTGGAGAAGAGGACGAGGTTTCCCTTATTTTAATAATTATTTTATTATTTTTCCAGAATTCAATAAATTGTTATTATTATAAGACCAAAAATAGTAATAAGAGCATTTGATTTTGAGATAAGTGCGTTTACATCAATAGAACATCATCCATGACTCTATAAATAAAGTGTTTAGCCTAATTTTTTAATTATCGTATTTCACTATTAAGTATAAATTCACGTATTTTAGAAAATTACCAAAAAATATCCCTAACCATTTTTTGATGCAGATGATTAAAAAATATAGTCCATTTATTTAAAAATAATTATCTAAATATATTTAATTTAATTTTTAAATAGTATTATATTTTATTTAAAAAATAAAAATTTTAGAATGTTTGTTTACTTATTCCAAGATACGAGTATATCATAACATTATTAAATCTTATATGTATACTATCATAGGTGAGGTTTCTATTAATAAGGGTAACATTACTATTCATAAGGATATGTTACTATTCAACATAAAATAAGTTTGTTTTATAAGACTCTAAATATCGTACAGATCGCAACTGTGTATGTCCATTTTTTTAAACTCAAAACATAGAAGTGGAAAAATTGTGTTTAAAGGATAGCTATAACTATATATATAAAACAATGTTTAATTAATTTCAATTTAATTTTAAAAAATTTGGGTTTTACATTATCCCCACCTCATGAAATTTCTTCCTCAAAATTTTATATTCTTACTAAACAGGTTAGGGTAGCTTTCCCTCATAGCATTTTCAGTTTCCCCTATTGCATCTTCAACAATGTGGTTTCCCCACCAAAACTTTACTTACTGTATTAACTTATTTCTAAATACTTTTTTTGTATTATCAGTAATCATAATAGTATTATATTCATAAGAAAGGTTCTCTTCCAACTGAATTATCTCTAGGATCAAAACATGAGTTGAATTGGGAATAAAATTTTTCAATATCGAAACATGAAAAAAAATTGTGTACCTGTGATAAACTAATAGGAAAAGATACTGAATATGTGATTGGTCCATCATTATCTATGATTTCATAAGGTCTAAGGAACTAAGGACTCGGCTTACCCTTCTTACAAAAACACATAACACATTTCCATGGTTAAATTCTATGAAAAAACATGATCACCTACCTCAAAAAAAAATTATTTCATTCTATTGTCTGCATTACTTTTCTACCTCCACTGAGATGTCCTCATGTTCTTTGGGATCATCATCACTTTCTTAGCCACTTCCACTACTAATTCTAGCCCCATAATCGTTCTTACACTGACTTCATCCCAAAACCTAGGAGTCTGACGCCTCTTCCCATAAAATTCCTCAACATGGGCCATTTGTATACTTTAATGAAGACTATTATTATGTGAAAACCCAACTAAAAAAATATATTGATCCCAACTTCCCAATTAATTCATTGAAAAATCTCTAAAAATATTCTCTAATGTCTTAATCATTCATTCTAACTACCCATCTAACTAAGGATGAAAATATGTACTAAAATTTAATTACGTGTCTGATGACATCCGAAGGCCCTTTCACATGATTAACGTGAACCTGGGATCCTGATAAGATACAACAGAAAGAGGAACTCAATATATCCTGAAAATATCTTAGATGTATAATCAAGAAATTTGAACCAAAGACATTTTATCTCAAATAGGGAGAAAATGTTCATATTTAGTCAGTCGGTCAAATATAACCGATATTGCAGTGTACCTCGAGATGTTTTTTATAGTCCCACATTGAATTTGATGGATATATTTTTCCATTTTCACTATGGAACTAGAAAATTTTGAATCATACACTTCTATAACTCCCTCTTTTCTTTAACCTATTGGAAATTCAAACATTTCATAGAAAATTCTGCAATATCCATTTTCATTCCATCCCACCAGTAAAACTCTGGAAGGACCCTATACATGTTAGTATTTCCACGATGAACTGAAAATGGAGAACTATGAGATTCAAAAAACAGTTATTTTTTTAAATGTGAATCACAAGGAATAGAAAAATATTACCTAATCATAATACAGAGCCTTTATCAAGGTTATATTCTAATAACATACCCATTTCAACTAATTATACCTTTCCCTATAGCTCACGGTCTTCCTTATGTGCTTTATTAATTATGTATGAAAAAGATGACTCCACTGAAACCTGAAACAAAATAGTTGTATTTCCTACACCAACAACCTCCATGCCAAAATTCATCAAATCATTTATTAAAGGATCTCGTTCCTAAAGTATCATGTTTAATGTAGTATTAATTTTTTTACTAAATGCATTATCCAGTCTATTTTCTGTCTCAAGATAGAAATTAATAATGAAATCAAAATCCTTGATTAGTTCCATCCATATTTTTTTATCATATATAATTACTTCTGAGTAAGAATATAATTCAATCTTTTATGTTATATATATATCACATTTTACGCTATGGTGATGATGCCTCCAAATTTTGAAAGAAAAACCTATAAATGCTAATTCCAAATAATGTGTGGGATAATTTATCTCATGAGGTTTTAGTTGTCTTGAAGCATAAGAAATTACCTATTCATTCTGCATCAAAACACAACCAAGTCCCTTTAATGAAGAATCATTGTAGATGAACAATTAACCTTTTTGGAAAGGCAAGTGAAAAACTGGATCATTCACCAATATTCTTTTCAATTTAATGAAAACAACATCGCATTCATCTATCCAAACAAATTTAACCCCTTTTCATGTTAACTTAGTTATAATTCTAGATAACCATGCAATGTTTTTAACAAATCATTGGTAATATCCATCTAATCCATTAAAAATATAAATCTCTTTAATATTTTTAGGTATTGGCCTTTCATCAAACACTTTTTTTGGATGGACCAAATTTTATTCCATCATTGTTTATAAAGTACCCCATTAAAGAAATCTCATTCAACTAAAAATTTAAATTCCATAATTTTCCATAAAGATTATTTTCTTTTATGTTTTTCAAAACCACCCGTATATGATTTTCATGCTTCTCTTTTCTTATAAAAAATACCAAAATGTCATCAATAAACACAACCAAAAACTTATCCAATAATTCAAGACATATTTTATTCATAACATCCATGAGTACAGACGGTGTATTAGTTAACCTAAAAGACATATCAAAAAATTCATAATGACTATATCTTGTATGTTATTTAGTCCTCGGGATGTCTTCATCCTTTAATATCATCTTATGGTACCCCGACCTAAGGTCAACCTTCAAAAAATATTGTTCCTCTTTGAGATGATCAATCTAATAATTGATATGTGGAAAAGGATACTTTTATTCAATGTAATGTTATTCAAGTCTCCATACTAAATGCAAAGTCCCATTAACCCATATTTCTTATTAACAAAAAAGGCAAGAGAACCCCATGGGGAAGTTCTAGGTCAGATGAAGCCTTTATATAATAATTCTTACAACTACATTTTTAATTCTAGAAGATCCATTTGAGCTAATTGATAAGGGGGTTTAGAAATTGGCTTATCATCAGGAACTAAGTCAATAGTAGAATCAACCTCTTGATTAGGAATGACACCATGAAAATCATCAGCAAAAACATTCATGTATTCATTTACCACTAGTACATCATTAATATAGATAGTTCCCTTTTCTTCCAAAATATTATAAAGACAAAATTAATTTCCATATTTTATTAATTTCTTGGCTTCTTGATATGTTATCAATGGTATGGTATTATTCTTTTAAAAAATATGAAATTATTTCGGAAATAAATTTTTTGTTACTCTCCAATCTATCTTATCATGATAAAAATAATGTTAGTCTATACCCAAAATAACATCAAACTCTACTAGAGTAAAAGAAACAAGGTTTTCAGATAAACACTTTCCACCGAGATCGATAGGTATGTTCTTATAATTTCTTTTAACCGCAATGATTACTCTAGGTGTTTTACCATGAGTTATGAATTCATTTCATAAGGTTTAATTCCCAATTTTTCCAAAAAAATTACAAAATGAAGGAATTTGTAGACCCCGAATCAAACAACACATTTGGGAAATCGATAAAAACTAGAGATGTACCTAATAACACCCCATTTGATGGCTCAAAATAAATTAAAGTTGTTGAAAAATATTTTAACACACCCTTTTTCTTTCAATTTTGTTGATTCCCTATCTAAGTTATTATCACCTAAAAAAATTAGAAAAATTACCCAAATCCTTATAGGTAATGAATCTCACCATCAGATTATCATTAATTTTTTGACCATTTTCCTTGCACTCATGTGACATGTGTCTAAACATTCTACATCAGTCATATTTCTCATTATTTACATGATATTCAATAGATGCCTTTTACCACACTTGTCACAAGAAGGGAAATTGATTTTCCTAACTATAGATTTTATAGAAAAATTTATCTTGAAGCATTCCAACTTGACCACTTCTTATTATTTTCATCACAACTCACATACATGTATGAAAACTCTATCTCCTCTTTTTCAGCATAACGAACAAGTATCTCAATACTTTTAAAATATCATGAATCCATTGCTCTTTGCAAAAATAGTTTCATACTAGAGTAAAATATATTAATTTCACTATCAATATTTCAAGTAAAATCTGTTTTTCACCTAGGTAGACTTGTAAAATTGTCTTCATATGCTGCCACAAAATCATTATATTTCTTCTTCAGTTCCATGAATTGTTTCTCCATTCTGAGCCGAATAGTTTTAGAAAAATAACATTCCAAAAAAATACTTTTAAAATAATCCCATTCCATACTATCAATATCATATATTTATCTTTAATTTTTAACCAAATAACACCATTGGTAATCTTCACATTCTACTTGATAAATTTCTATTATTGCTGTTTGAAGTTATAAACATCCCATTACATCAAATATCTTTTCCAGATAATTGATCCACCCTTCGGCTATCGTTAGATCTACATTTCCACAGAAACCTGGAGAATGTTTCCTCATAAAATGCTCCACAAAAGACAAGTTTCTACATGGTAGATCATGTTCCACTCTATCATGGATAACACCACCACTTATCCCTATGTTAATTGTTCCATTATTATAAGGTCTTGACCTTAAACATTACATAATCTAGAATTATGTCAAGATTTTCCATTGAGGATCTTTTCAGGTTTATAGTTTTAGAAAATTAGGTCATAAAATTTGTATAACAACATTGATATTACATGTATACAATTCTACTTAGTATCCATTTTTTTCATAAAATAGTAACTCTTAAAAAAAGAGTCATGTCTAGTTCCATGTTTTAGACAACAAGACTTTTCCTTGATCTCATCCTTGACCCAATACATCTTTAAGTCCTGTGAAAAACCTTTCAAAATGTGGGATGAGCATAAAAAGCTCAGTAAGGGTTATAAAATAATGAAAAGAAACATTATCCAAAATAAAAATCTATGAAACCATACATTTCAATCATAAGATACCTCGTGAAATCATAGGATTTATTAATAACACACATAAATAATAAATCATAAAGGTAACTTATGGCATCCATATCAAACTTACATTTTAGCTATCCTAACAATATAGGGTGTTACACTTGGAATACCCATCACAGTATATTCCCTAAATCACTTAAGAGAAACATCATGTTTACCTCCATCACATTACCCAATGCTTTGGAGAGCTATCTCGGGCTCACCCGCCATAGGATTATCACGGAACCACCAGTATACGTAAACAATTCCCAATATAAATAACATATTCATAACACATAATACAAGAATTAATGAAAGATAAAATTTCCACATTCCAATCACAATATATCAAATCAAGATATTTAAATAAACAATGATTTATCAAATCATTTTCAAAACCATTTAAAACATTTAATAAATCGATTTTTGAATCAAAGTGTCCCATAACACATTGAAGCTTTTAAATGAATTATCAATTTAAAACATTAGTGTCCATATAAATAAATCCTAAAATCCATTTTGAAAACATGGAAATTAATGAGAAATATTTATAATCATAAATCTTTAAAACATTTAAAACGATATTTTAGTTAAAGAGTTTTTTTAACAAAATGAGAGATACTTGCATACAAATAATTGAAGAATAAAATTTAATAAAAACATTATAATATCATGAGAATAAATGTATTCATGATATAATATTCCAAAGGACAGTATATACATTATGTAAAATTGAATTGGTGCATAACAACAATGAAGTCTCAATGAAATATAAATTGAGACGAAACCCCTTATAAAGGTAGTATCCTTACATTAAGGATAAATAAATGACATAATTATGTGTGAAAAATATAAATACACCAAATATAAGTGGATATTATGTGTAAAACTATCATATTATATTCACACATATTTATATCATGACATAATCAAGATGAAGAAGTGTAACGCAAAGAATTGAAATTGGGTGAAGAAGTTCCCTTACAGAAATTTGACAGCCTATCAGCGTCACATTAAAATTCATAAAATGAATTGATAAGAGAGAAAATGGTATCTCCTTGCATGGACATAAAAGTTAAAACAATAATTATATATAGGAACATGTCCCAACATAAGAATATGTAAATTAAAGGACATAACAAAAAGAAGTATTTTAAAAAGAAGAGGGTGAAAGGTTCCCTTACCGATTTGGTAACATAGGAAAGATCCACCCCATGAAATATGGATCATATAATGAAGATTTAAATACCCATATTTTTAAGTCTATTAAAAAATGAATACAATCATGGGTATTACATAAATAACAAAAAAGGAAATAGTGACAAATAGAATGAATCTCATGGGAATAAGAAATGAGATGAAAACCCCTTACCACGTTGTAATCAATCGAGTCATATGACCAAAAATTAATAACCACAAAATGAATCACAGAATACCATGAATATAAAGAGAATAATGATAATATATACCAAATTTCAATACACATGAAACCATTTGAAAAAAATAAGTGGTGATCAAAGGAAATCTCACCGAATTAAAAGTGAGATAAGAAATCCCTTACCTCGTGTCTGACTTGACTCGTTTGTTCGCTGTTCTTCCTAAATAATAAACTAAAGTTAATTTCTACTTTCTTAAGAACTTTTTTCAAGTTTATTATTCTTTTTATATCACTTATTACCATGTTATAAACATTATTTAATCATTTAGATTAATAATGGTCGTTTGGTCGATATTTGGTACGTTAGTCAAAAATGGACTTCTTATCATTACAGGTTGTCCTTGTGGTCAATAGTCCATTATCTCCAGAATTTTATTCATTATTTAGATATCATATTTATCAAATATATCCAGTATATATATGTATTTATAATATTACACAACTTTTAGTGGATATAAATGAAAGGCATCCTTTATGGAGACGGTAAGCCGTACATACACATGAATGCTAATTTCATTTATATTTTATATATTAATGGAACTAAAAAATAATTATTCATAGGTATATTATAATTAAAGTATAATATAATATATAATATCATTAACTCCGTCTTTTATATGTCCCATGTATGGAATTAATGAGTCATATAACTTTGAGGGGGCGGTAGTCTGCACTTCCTCAAATGAAATTATCATGTTTACCCATAATGGAAACCGTAAAGGTATGATATAAATTAAAAATAAAGAAATATAAATAAAACATAAACATAATATATATATCATATATAAATATAGTTCCATCATAATGGCCTCTATGAGAGGTGGTATAAGATAATCGAACAATCATTGTTTTATAAGGCGTTAGTTTGTCGTCCACAGAAACAGTACGTTCTTCACCCATTAGATGGAGGTCTGTATAAATGTAGTTAGAATAATTCACATAAAAAAATGTTAGTATATTTAGGATAAGGTTTATTTTATAAAATAAATTAATAAAATGAGTTTAGAGGTTGTAGAAGTAAAATAAAAGAAAAGAAGTTAAGAGAAACCGTTACATTTAATTTGTGTAACTCCCTTTGGTTTAAACCAAAATGACTTCTTGAAGTGCCTTATGCCTAAGTTATGGATTCTAGAAAGAGTAGAGTGATCATGAGATATTATTTGGGAAGGTTTTGGGTCTTCCAAGGGGCTTCAGAGGTGTTAGGAAAGAGTAATATGTGAGGGATTATTATAAGGGGGAGGAGGGGTTCTTTAGAAAAGTGGGAAAATATTATTTTATTATATAATGATATTCGGTTTCTATAGGTCCAAAACTAATTAAAGACGAACATATGATTACTAATTGTTTAAATATAATCATCCAATAAGAATTGTCCAGGGTTTGATGTTACTTTAATATTTAAAATCTTATTTATTTAAATCATTTATTAATGAGGTAATACTACATCATTATTGTGTCATAAATAATTTAAATTATATTATTTTTAAAAATTATAAAAAAATACCATTATGTAGGAATTATTTTTATCATTCCAATGAATATTTATAGTCCAAAATATAACTTATATATCCCCATGTAAAAAAAATTACTAAAAGAGAATTGTTTCTATCATTTTTGCCTTTACATTAAATAAATTAATCTAAAGTGTCATTATCACTCTTAAGTGGCTCCATGTGGTCCCCAAATCGACCCAAAGATGACCATGGTCAGCTTGAGTCATACAATAGGGTTAATACTTGTTTTAAAGTAATTTAATCTTATTTTGATATTCTTTTTACATTAAATTTCCTTATTTACCTTTAACCACGGTAAATAAAAGTCCAAAGTTACTATTCAACCAAAATTATTTTCATCTTTTTGAACAACATTTTACTAATTTATAACAACCATGTTTGTCGGATTTTCAAAATTCAATTCACAGATGCATTAAAATTTCATTTAAACAAAAAAGTTAGATTTTTAACTACAACAAAGTGGTTTCACTATTCATAAAAAATAGATGTTTTTCAGAAAAATACCAAAAATTCAGCCCAAGATATTTTTCATATCCGTACTTCAAAAATGACGTCTATTTTACTGAATTCAAAACAAATATGTCGCATTAATTAAATTAAAATTAATTCCGATTGTCAAAACAAATGGCGTGTTTTTAAGAAATTATAACTATCAAAAGATTGATAATTTTTTATCTCCAATTTCAAAGTAAAATTAATTACAACGAACTAAATTGGATTAAATGGTAAAAAAATATTCTAATTACACTTTAAAACCAATTAAAAAAAATAATATAACCCTAAAAATAAATTATATTAAAAGGCACTTTTGAATTAAAATGCGGTATTTTTCACTATTCATCAAAAAATGAACTTTATCAGAAGAATACCAAAAATATACCCCAAGTAAATTTTGAGGTCCCGAATCTAAAGAAGAATTTTATTTTTTCAGATATAACATATAAAAATGACCATAACTAGATTTAAATATGGTTCACCATCAAAAGGCGGTAAATCGAGCTTTTACTGGATATTAGAGTATTCATGCTTAAAATTAGATTCATTCATATTTTAAGCCCCTAACTTGTTTTGAATAAATTAAACAACATTTAACAAACATGTATAATCATTTTTTAGTTAGTTCTGTTCATTCCCTCCATTAAAACGGCTAGGCGTTAACTTCCATTTAAAATAATAATATTATATTATTATTTTTCAGTATAACTCAATATTGTGTGCAACGTAAGATTTCAATGAAACCTGTTATTGTGTATCAGGTAAGCCATAGAATATAGCATCCCCATTAAAGTAAAATTAATATTTAATTCACAAATATAAATAAATATGAAAATGTCTTACTCATTATTTACCTAAAATGTTACATCCTTCCCCCCTTTTAGAAATTGTGTCCTCTCAATATTAAAACTGGTCTTGGAAACTTAATTGAATATCCCAATTTGGAAAAAGAGTCTATAAATATATCAATTTAAAAGAAATAAAGAGAATTACAAAGGTCACTCGAGATAACAGATACTAGGATTCCATGAAAACATGTATACAGAAGAGAAAACAAACCATAAAGTTTTGATGGAGAGTGATAGAAAACATGATTAAGAGAATGTTAACCACCAGAAAATCACAAAAATGTAATGGGTAAAAAAGTCTTTGATTCCCAATTGGAAATGTTAACAAACAACATTTTTATTTGAAGTTACTTTTCATTGAGGAATCCATTTATGAGAATAACTAAAAACATACGGAAACATACTTACTGGTCATGTAGACATTCATCCTTTACTATATTTCTAACACAAACCCCTATTTCCTCCAAACGATGAGTATTCAGGATGATTTGTTCACATTAAAATTTCTATAATCAACTTCGATAGAATCACATAATACAAGAAATATGAACTATATATTTCAATTGTCTTTATATATTAACTAAAACTAAAATGTTTAGTATGAGATCATATAATCCCCTAAAAGGATAATCCTTTATTAAAGAAAATAACTATTAATCTCCAAAATTCAACAACAAAGTACCCAATGTTCAAGAAAGACCATTCAATACACAATTGTCCTTAAAATTCATCAATATAATCACAATTAATATTGAAACCCAAAACTCAAAAGGATTTAAATCACATATTCTTCTACAGTAAATATTAATATTTATCCCCAAAAGAATCGACTACTCTTAAAGTCTCATACTGAAGTGTAATTAACCTAATCACATATTCTATATGAAGGGTTAATCATTTCCATAAATAACCCAAATCACCTTATATACACAATAAAAACATATATTCTTAGAAAATAATATTTCAACAAATACTCCACAATTTAAATCCCAATGTATTCTATCTTCCTTAAGCATATGGTGTTCCAAAAAGAGAGAATTTCTTCCAAAATAACCTTTCTAACTTAATCACCATATCATTTTCCTGTACTATTAATTTCCATTTGATAAAACATATAATCCCAAATAAACTCATTCTTGATCAATAAAATCATTTAACTAAATTGAATTAGTCATACTAACCCAAGTACTTCACATAGTCTAGTGGTCGGCAATAAATCCCAATTTCACTTTGGTTGTAGGTTCGATTCCAACAGCTTTGTCTGACATGATGGGTTGTCACATAGTCTTCATGTTGTCCTTTTTAAAAAACAATACAATTTTACAATATTCCAAAAAAAAGATATCAATTCCACAAAAATAACCATAACATAATTTATCCTAAAAGGATATCTATTACCTTTTATTTTTCTCCCAAAAATGTTATAAAAATTTATCACTCTAAAATAACTATTACTATTTCGATTATGTTAACTCTTATAGTTATTTCACTTATTCTTAAATTACACCTTAACTTATAATGTTATCTAAACCAACCTCTGAACCCAACTATAAGGACCTGGCCTTAAACATTACATAATCTTGAATTATGTCAAGAATTCAAATCGAGGACCGTTTCAGGTTTATAGTTGTAGAAAATTAGGTCATAACCTTTACATAACAACATGAATATTATATGTAGACAATTCTACTCAGTGTCTCTTTTTTCATGAAATAAAAACACTTAAAAAAATATTCATGCCTGGTTCCATGTTTTAGATAACAAGAATTTTCTTTGATACCATCATTGACACTATTCATCTTTAAGTCCTGTGAAAAACATTTCAAAACATGGGATGAGCATAAAAAGCGTAGAAAGAATTTTAAAATATTTAAAAAAACATGATCCCAAATAAAAATCTATGAAACTATACTTTTCAATCATAAAATATCTCATGAAATAATAAGATTTGTGAACAACACACAGAAATCATAAATCATAAAGGTAACTTATAGAATCCATATCTAACTTACATTGTAGCTATCATAGCTACTTATAGAGTTACACTTTGAATACCCATGAAAATATATTCCCTAAATCCCTTAGTAGAAACATCACGTTTACCTCCGTCACGATACCCAATGCATTGGAGAGCTATCTCGGGATCACCCACCCTAGGTTTATCACAGAACCACAAGTATACATAAAAAATGACCAATAACCATAACCTATTCATAAAAAATAATAAAAGCATAAATTAAAGATAAAATTTCCATATTCCAATAAAAATATATCAAATCAAGATATTGAAATAAACAATTAATTATCAAATCATTTTCAAAACCATTTAAAATATTTAATAAAAATATTTTTGAATGAATGTTTCCCATACCACATTGAAGCTTTTAAATGAATTATCATTTGAAACATTAATGTAAATATAAATAAATCCTAAAACCCATTTTTAAAACAATTAGATTAATGATAAATATTATGAAGAATAAATCATTAAAACATTTAAAACGATATTTTAGTTAAAGAGTTTTTTTAACAAACTGAGAAATGCTAGAATACAAATAATTGAGGAATAAAATTTAATCAAAACATAATTATTTCAGGAGAATAAATGTATTCATGATATAATATGACAAGGGTCAGTATATAGACCATATAAAATTAAATTGGGCCATAACAACAACAATGTTTCAATGAAATTTCAATTGAGATGAAATCCCTTACAAAGATAGTCTCCTTAGATTAAGGATAAATTGATGACCTAATTATATGTGAAAAATATAAATACACCCAATATGATTTGATATTAATTTTAAAACAATAATACTTTATTCACACATATTTATATCATTACATAATCAAGATGAAGAAGTTTAACCCAAATAATTGAAATTGAATGAAAAAGTTCCCTTACAGAAATTCGACAGCCTACACGCGTCACTTTAAAATTCAGAAAATTAATTGATGAGAGAGAAAAGGGTATCTCATCACTTGGACATAAAATTTAAAGCAATAAAGATATATAGGAACATATCCCAACATAATAAGATGTAAATTAAAATACATAACAAAAAAGAAGTCTTTTAAAAAGAAGAGTGTGAATGGTTCCCTTACCGATTTGGTAACATATGAAACTTGAACCACATGAAAGGCAAATCATATAATGTAGATGTAAATACACATAAATTTAAGTATATTACACAATGAATACATTCATGGGTAGTAAATAAACCACACAAAAGAAAATAGTGAAAATATAGCATGAATCTCATGGGAATAAAATGTTAGAACAAACCCCCTTACCATACTGTAATCAATCGAGACATATGACCAAAAGTTAATAACCACCAAATGAATCAAAAAATACATGAATATAAAGAGAATCATAATAATATATATCAAATGTTAGTTCATAGTACACCACATTCAATTAATAAGTGGTGAACAATGGAAATCACATAGAATTAAAAGTGAGATAAGAAATCTCTTACCTCATGTCCGACTTGACTCGCTTGTTCCTTGTTCTTCCAGAATAACAAAATAAACTTAATTTATACTTTCTGAAAAACTTTTTTCATGTTTATTATTATTTTTATATCACTTATTACTATGTTATAAACATTATGCAATCATTTAAGTTAATAATGGTAGTTTGGTCGATATTTGGTACTTGAGTCAAAAATGGATTTCTAATAATTATAGGTCGTCCTTGTGGTCAATAGTTCATTATCTCGAGAATTATATTCATGATTTAGATATCATATATATCATATATATCCATCATATATATGTATTTATAATATTACATAACATATAGAGGTAAGAAATGTAATGCACCGTTCATGGAGACGGTAAGCCATACGTACACATGAATGCTACTTTCATTTCTATTTCATATTTTAATTGAATTATAACGTAATTATTCAAAGTTATATTATAATTCCATCATTATAGGAGGAATTATATAATCTAACAATCATCGTTTCGTGAGGTGTTAGTTTTCCATCCAAAGAAATAGTATGTTTTTCACCTATTAGATAACGATGTGTGTAATTGTAGTTCAAATCCTTCTAATAACAACATTCTAGTACATTTAGGATACTTTTTTAGTTATAAAATAAATGAATAAATATATTTTAGGGGTAGGAGAAGTAAAATAAAAGAATATAAGTTAAGAAGAACCGCTACCTTTAGTTAGGGTCTCTCCCTTTGGTTTGAACCAAAATGACTTCTTGAAGTGCCTTCTGCTTAAGGTAAGTATTCTAGGATGAGGAGAGGTATCTTGAGAGATTATTTGGGAAAGGGTTGGACAATTCAAGGGGCTTGATAGGTGTGAGGAATGAGTAAGAAGTGAGGCTTTTTTACAAGGTGGAGGAGTGGTTCTTTAGGAATGTGTGAAAATATTATTTTATTATATAATGATATTCTGTTTCTAAAGATCCAAAACTAATTAATTTCAAAGATAAGATGACTAGTGGTTGAAATATAATAATACAATAATAATTGGATAGGGTTTGGATGTTATTTTAATATTTATAATCTTGTTTATTTAAATCATTTTTTAATGAGGTAAATACTGCATCATTATTGTGTCATAAATAATTTAATTTTTTAGATGTCTAAAAATTATAAAAAAAATTACCATGATGTATAAAATCTGTTTAGATTTCCAATAAAATTTATAGTTGAAAAGATAACTTATATTAACCCATGTAAAAATTAATTTAATAAAAGATATTTGTTTGTGACATTTTTGCCTTTACATTAAATTAATTAATCTAAAGTGTCATTAACACTCTTATGTGGATCCATGAGGTCACAAAATAAGCCCAATGATTCCCATGGTCAGACATGACTCATCAAATAATGTTTGGATATGTTTTAACTTAATTTTGTATTATTATGATATTCTTTTTACCGTAAATTACCCTATTTACATTTAACCGCGATAAATAAAATTTAAAAGTTATTATTCACCAAAAATTATTTTCATCTTATAGAACCAAATTTTACATACTAATAACAACCATATATGTCATATTTTCAAAATTCTATTCACATTAGTAAAATTTAATATAAATGAAAAGTCAGCTTTTAACCACTATTAAGTGGTTTCACTATTCATCAAAAATTGATGTTTATCAAAAAAATAACAAAAATTACGCCTAAGATCTATTTGATATTCTAAATTAAAAAATTATGTCTATTTTAAAAAATTAAAAGCATAGAAGTTTCACTAATTAATTTAAATTTAATTCCCATTGTCAAAACAAATAGTGTGTTTTTAAGAAATAATAAGTACCAAAAGATTGATATTTGTTTATGTCCAATTTTAAAGTGAAATTAATTACAATGAATAGAATTGGAATAAATAGTAAAAATATATTCTAATTAAAATTTAAAATCAATTAAAAAGATAATATAACCATATAAATAAATTTGATTAAAAAGCATATTTGAATTAAAATACAGTATTTTTCACTATTCATCAAAAAATGAACTTTATCGGAATATTACCAAAAATTTACCCAAAGTAAATTTTGATGTCTCAAATCTAAAAATTAATTTTATTTTTTCAAATAAAATATTTAAAAATGACCAAAACTAGATTTAATGATTGTTCACCATCAAAAGGTGGAAAATCGAACATTTACAAAATATTTGGGTATTCATGCTTAAAATTAAGTTCATTCATATTTTAAGCCCCTAAAATTAATTGAATAAATGTAAAAAACTTTAACAAACATGTATAATCATTTTTTTGTTATTTATGTTCATTCCATCCCTTACAACGACTAGGCATTAACTACCATTTGAAATAATAATATTATATTATTATTTTTCAGTATACCTCAAAATTTTGTGCAACGTAAGATTTCAAAGAAACTTATTGTTTTGTATTGTGTACACCAACGAAAATAGAATCCCCATTAAAGTAAAATTAATATTTAAATAAAAAATATTAATAAATATGAAAGTGTATTCCCCATTATTTAACTGGGATGTTACAATTATTGTTAGAAACTGCTCAGTTCTGATTCCCACTATTCTAGGCTACAAATTCGGATAGACACCAGCCTATGGGTGCCTCCCAACATCAGATTTCCTATTTCTTCAACATATTACCATTATGAACATACATATCATATATGAATCAATATGTTTATCTTTAAATTATATAACATTTTAAATTAACCATAAGGTAAAAATCATTAATGGTATTTTCTTAACACAATATTAACCCTTAATGTTATCCAAGACATCATCTAATAACAACTATAAGGACCTAACCTTAAAACATTGCTTAATCATAAATATTAGTCAATAAAAAACATTATTATAAATTTATAATTTTTTAGTGTTTAAATTTTTTGGTAATTAGAACATGAAACTTACATAATATCCCATTATCATACATGTGGATTCTATTAAAACAATATCAATTTTTTCAAAATATAAAACTTTTCAGATAAAACATAATCTCTTTGAAAAATCATCATGAAATTTAAATTTTCATCCTAAATTCTATAACACATTCTTAAAAGTGGTGATAATCATTTAAAAACATGTGATGAGAAAAAAAGCTCAGTAAGGTATATAAGGAAAGAATTCATTAATAAAGTAGTAACATAAAAACTAATAAAACCCATTTCATACAAAAACTCATTAACAAGAATGGAAACATCATGTAGATCCTTAGGAAATATTATCCATCTAACTTAAACAATCACCCTTACACCTGTAATAACCATTTGGTCCAATTCCATCTCCGTAGTACCCAATGCATCTAAGAGCTATAATGGGGCTCACCCGTCATATCTGGAGATATAAAGTGCTCAAACAAACATATCTTGATCTATAATGGGGGAAACCCTATCATATCATGAAAAATAATTGGCTCAAACCAATATAAACTATGTCCAGGTACCATACCATTGTAATAAAGTATCATGAAATCAGGAGAACCCACTCATTCCATATTTATAAAAAACAATATTTTTTAAATTTAATTGAAGAGACTTTTAAAAGAACTTTATAAGGAAAATACCTAACAAATATAATTGGAATGATAATTAATAGAATTTAATGTATATTTCTATACACTATAAATAAACATAATACATCAAATTTTAAAACATTCATCACACAAATAATCTCAATACCACATAATGAATAATGCAGATGGTTAACCCAAAGAATGAAAATTTGGTTAAGAATTCCCTTACGAAGTTGTAGAATGGTATTGTATGTACATGGGAAGGATTATTTAGATATAAATAGGGTATCAAATAATTAATATATCATAATGGATGTATGGGGAGGTGAAAAACATACACCATTATTAATAATTAAAAATTAGAGAGCATAACTTTGGTGTGATTCTTGAATAAAATTGGGAAATAGAGGATCCCTTAGCTCAGGATCGAATTCCCTCAAATGTATTTAAAAATCATGTATGAAGGTTTAAATAGTGTTATTAGTATTTTATAGAAATTTATTCATCTTATATTATCACTAGATAACAACATTACACCCATTCGTTAATAATGTTTTGTTAATTCCATTGTTTCGGGTGCTTGCATTACATGGTTTCCAAAAGGGGTTCGTAATGGATATTCTTTTCAATTGGAAGTGAAAATTCAATAATTGAATGTAATGGTATTTACATATTTCAAGAACCATAAATTATAACATTTATCATTTTTATGTCTAACATTTTTATGATTCATAGGTTAAAACATTATTCATATTTGTTTAGGTCATTTTGGTGATTCTTCGATCATAATGAACTCTTTTTGTTTTATAAATTAATATCAATGGTAAAAATTGATTTCAGAACCATAAATAAGATATAATACATATATTATAATATTGTTACACCTTATAACTTGTTTCATGACAAGTATTTAAGGAATTAATTGAAATTGAAATCAGGTCTTCCACGATGTCAGTAAATCGACACATCACAGATGGTGTTTTTATTTCATGAATAAGTGGGAGAGGAGAAGAAGTGTATTGTTTAATCATACATAAACATGATGAAATATAGAATATTTAATATACTGTTTCATTAATACATCTTTGATAAGTGTTGGAGAGGAATGAAGAAAAATAGAAAAAAAATGAAAAGAAAAGAATGAAAACATAAGAGGACGTTGACCTCTTGATCTCATCTCATTGAGATATTTCTTAAGGACCTCTTTTTTGGTCTTTTGGGGATATGAGTAGGTCATGGACGCGTGGAAGGGGACTTATAGGAGTATTATTGAAAAATTAGTTATGGTTTGTGTCTTTAAGGGTATGGGAGGAAGAGGGGGTAATGGGTGGTATATATAGTGGGGGAGAGAAGGAGTCTTCCTTATTTTATTTATTATTTCATTATTTTCCATCAATATAAGAAATATTTATGATTCTAATTAACGAAGCGTTGTCGTGCATGCTCTCAAAAATATTTATAGCTAAGTGCCGCACAGGGGCTGACCTAGGTCGTTCTCTTGAGGAGCTTTTGTGGTTAATAAATCACTACTTCTATTCCACCTAATCTAATTCTTTTTTTTGTTGATTAATATTTTATGAAATAAATGTAATTTAATAAAATAAATGAAATTCATAAATCATAAGAAACTAAAATTTAATTATAAATTACCATGAAATGCTAAACAGAATGTAATTAGGGAAGAAAAGAAGTTCTCCCGAGAGAATATTCAGGGAGCACCTTCTTGGCCAGCTTCAAATATTCTTAGTTTACACACTCCATCGTATGTGTGCACACCATATTATACACCGGTTATGAATGAAAAGTCTACTTAGCGATCACCAAGAACACCTTCCATCCACCTTCTCAATCGAGGGAAAATGGTTGTAGATTAAGAAGTTAATCTTTAGACAACCATAGTGAGGATTACACCCACTATAAATTATTCTTAGAATTAACTCAAAGAATATTAAAAACATGGTCTTGGGTTCAAGAACCTGATTACTCCCTCGGTATATTCCTCGGATTAGATACTCATGATCATGAGTATTATAGTTCAAGATGGTAAGATGAGAGGAAGAAAAGAGGGTGAATCGGTGGACACAAAAATAAAAACAATGCATGAATTTATTAGAAATCTAAATTACAATTAAAAACTAAAAATAAAGAAAAGAAATAAAATAAAAATAAAGGTGGAAGATTTGCGGCCGGCCTCCCTCGGTGGAGATCTCCACCTTGGTGCCTTGAAGAAATGGTTGGAGAATGAGATGCTTTGGGAAGGAGGTGAGGGCCTCCTTTTATAGGCAGAATTCGACCCCTAAATGTCGACGTGTTGTAGGCCCCTTTAATGACATATTCACGTGTTCCACCCTTCATAAATGTTGTTCATGAATGTCTTTTCCGTCTCCCCTCCAAATTTCAGATAATTTGGAAACCGTATGTAGGAGTTATGAATTTTGCATTCTCGGTTGCTATTTCTGGATGAAGCATCCATGAAGGTTCCTCCAACCTAATGTCATTCAATAGCCTCCTTAATGACCTCCAACATCCTCCAAATTTATTTTAGAGACGGCCCTATCTGTCCTAGAGGTATCCCAGGTGTAAAGACATCATTTGGATATGTTTAGGCCGAGTTTGATGTCCATTACCTTGGGTGGGTCCATGCTGTCCGCCCGGAAAAATTCCAATCTTCAATGATTTTTAGACCCTTTAGATGACCGAATCAGCTCCTGGTCCAGAAGAAAAAAATGAAGTAAGTAAAATAATTATTCTAACAAAATTTTAATCAGAAATTTTGGAATTTTATTTTTCCTGAAATGACCAAAATACCCCTGACGTAAAATTTTGTCAAAAATCCAGAATTAGATGTTTTTCACATTTGGGTTCAAAATAACACTAAAACCTAAAAACATGATAATTACCCATTCAATAACACTTTTGTGGGATTATAAACAATGTTTTACAGTATAAAATATATGAAAATGTGAGTTTCATCACTCCCCCACACTTAAACATTGCACTCTTGGGCAATCATCTTTCATCCAAATCAAAATCCACACAACAATCAAAAATGAGAAAATATCAATGATTTTATCCAAAATAGAATCCCATCATGTATCATTTATGAATAATAATTCTATCATTTTCATTTAAATCATTAAAATTTGTTCAACCTCATAAATCAATCCACGGCCCAATCAAAACCTACCTCACATTGAATTTTATGTCACTCTTCACTCAAGAGAAATTGAATCTAGAGTTATACTCATACTTGAAAATCGCATGTATCACCATAGGTTTGTGAAAATTATCATTTCTCCACAGCGTGAAACATGAAAATGAATTTAATCATGAGGGCTTTAATTAATGTTTCAAATGATTCTGTGGCTTAGGGTTGGTGGGAAAATTATTAGAAAAATGTTCCAGGCTAGAAAGAGGAGGTTTGACTTTTAAGTACAATGCATGATTAATTCAAGTGAAAACACAGAATATTCCTCACTCAATACTGATTGTAAATGTGAAAAACAACCCCACCCATCTTTATGACATGGTACATGAGCCAATAAGTGATTATAATGAATGATATCATCTATGTTCTCCTCTTTTTTTCAAAGCTCCAGAAAGGCACAACTTTATTTTTTTTTCATTTTTTTCATAGAGGATGAGCTGAAAAATTGAATAAAATGAATGAATGAAAATTCATGACCTTGATTTTTGGGAGGGAAATGAGTCATAAAAGAATGTACAATGAGGAATTCAAGCTCATCTCTATTTTTTTCCTTTTTTAGGAGAAATGGATGAACCAAATAAAGCACAACGAAATGACGACACATGCCCAATTCTCTTGTTATCCACTGCCCAAAGTATTGACACACACCTCACACCACCCATAAATGATACACATCCCAATGAATGCACACTAAAGTCCCTTCCCCCACACTCAAACTTGAAATATCCATGAAAAAAAACTAAAAGTGCGGGTAGGTAAGGAAAAAGTGGCTTGTAATGTGGCTTAAACCTATAAGGCAATTCATGGCATATAAGGGCTTACAAAGGATAAATGTAAAGGGTGGTCTCAAGATAAAATGTGGCTAGCGAAAGAGATGCCTCAATCATTTTAAATACATTCCATGAAATCCAAAGCTTCGAAAGAGAATATTCACAAATTCTGGTTCTCATACAAAATTCAAGTTTCCCTCAAGAAAGTGTGGGTATTAGGAAGAATATGTAAAAGTGGTTTAGAATACCTCACGGGATTGGAAAAAATATTTTGAGTCAGTTTTTCATGGTCATGGATTTCAAAAATCAGTCAAACTCATAAAAATGATTGACAATCCAATTCATGAAAAATGTTTTCACATCAATAATCATTTAAAATCCATTATTTCAAAAATCATTTCAACTCTTTATAATCAATTGATGTGTGAAAAGTGATAAGAATATTCATTAAAGCTCGAAAATCCTAAAAAAAATGAAAAGCACACAAGGAGAACCTAGCAGGTTGACACTCCCCCACACTTAAATTTTACTACCCCTTATTTCAACTCAACAAAATATAAATATAAAGGTAAAAAATCAAAGGGAAGGAAAAATACAACCTGACATTATTTTAGAAGTGGACGCCTTGAGTTAAGCTCCTAGAAGAAACCACTTTAAGACTACAAGAAAGTAATAAAAATAAATATGAAAAAATAAATAAAAAGAATGAGAAAAGGAAAAGAAAAGAGATAATGCTTGGTTTAGACCCCCAAGAGGGTGCTAGGTTTTTACTGCCCCTAGTCAGGCAGTTTCAGTAAATTATCCCTAATCAAAAGGTGGGTGTCGTTTCTTTGAGATGAACCACCACATGTGAGTTTTCCTGATGTCCATGATTAAAACCTGAAAGTAGATAACCCCAAATATGATTTGAATGTTCCCAACCCCAGAGAAAGAATAAAGAAGAAATTTGATTTTCGAAGTGGGAGGGAATAAAAGATAAGGGTGCTCCCTGTTAACTTCGGTGGTGTCCTCCTCCATGTGATATAAAAGTTGATGTATAAGAGGTAGTCGCACCACCACCAACTTCTCTGGATCTTCTTCCTTGATTACCACCACTTGGGTGGTCTCTTTCATATCATCCATGGTCTTCTCCATTTGTGATGTATCAGAAATTTCAAAGGAAGAGATGTCAGAAAACAATTTAGCTTGAATAAGATTAAAACATGAAGAATTAATAAAGAAATCTTCCCTTTCAAGTAATTCGTCATGGTAATTGATCTATTTAGGCATGACCATTGGAAACTCAATCTCAGTAGGTGCATCTTCTTCCTTATCTTCCAAAGCAAGATAGAGGTAGAATGTGTCTGATGTTTCATTATTAAGTATGGGAAGATCATGTTTCAAGTTATCTTTAACAAAGTTATTCCAAGATTCTTCCAAAAAAATTTGACCTCCCATCAGTGCTTCAGTTGGAATGTTTACTTCTGGTAACTCCTCGAGCAATGGTTGAGTGTGGGATGATGTGATTAATTCTTTTAGTAGCTCCTTCTCATTCTCCTCAGGTCATTTAGCATAAAAAATGATGGGTGAAATCTCTTCCACAACTCGTTCTGGTTCAGGTTCCGGTTCAGGTTTGGGTTGTTCTTGGGATGTGCGTACATATTCTGCAATCAATTCTATTTGGCCCCCCAAGTTTTTCACTTTATCACTAATCCTATAAAACTGCGCATCTAGTTAATTGTAAAAATTTTCTTGTAGTTGAAATTGATCAGTACATGCATAATAATCATAATTTGAATACATCATGAACAAAGAAGATTTTTTTTTAATTTTTGAAATTTATTATTTTTTTGTTGTTTTTTAAATGAAAGGAAAATTATTTACACAATGTGAATAAAAATAGTGAATTAAAACCACTTGGCTCCCCGGAAATGGCGCCAATTTGACGAAGCGTTGTCGTGCACGCTCTCAAAAATATTTATAGCTAAGTGCAGCACAGGGGCTGACCTAGGTCGTTCTCTTGAGGAGCTTTTGTGGTTAATAAATCACTACTTCTATTCCACCTAATCTAATTCTTTTTTTGATGTTTAATATTTTATTAAATAAATGTAATTTAATAAAATAAATTAAATTCATAAATCATAAGAAACTAAAATTTAATTATAAATTACCATGAAATGCTAAACAGAATGTAATTAGGGAATAATGGAAGTTCTCCCGAGAGAATATTCAGGGAGAACCTTCATTGGCCAGCTTAAAATATTCTTAGTTTACACACTCCATTGTATGTGTGCACACCTTATTCTACACCGGTTATGAATGAAAAGTCTATGTAACGATCGCCAATCACACCTTCCATCCACCTCCTCAATCGAGGTAAAATGGTTGTAGATTAAGAAGTTAATCTTTAGACAACCATAGTGAGGATTACACCCACTATAAATTATCCTTAGAATTAACTCAAAGAATATTAAAAAAAATTTCTTGGGTTCAAGAACCTGATTACTCCCTCGGGATATTCCTCGGATTAGTTACTCATGATCATGAGTATTATATTTCACGATGGTAAGATGAGAGGAAGAAAAGAGGGTGAATCAGTGGACACAAAAATAAAAACAATGCATTAATTTATTAGAAATATAAATTACAATTAAAAACTAAAAATAAAGAAAAGAAATAAAATAAAAATAAAGGTGGAATATTTGCGGCCGGCCTCCCTCGGTGGAGATCTCCTCCTTGGTGCCTTGAAGAAATGGATGGAGAATGCGATGCTTTGGGAAGGAGGTGAGGGCCTCCTTTTATAGGCAGAATTCGACCCCCAAATGTAGACGCGTTGTAGGCCCCTTTAATGACATATTCACGCATTACACCCTTAATAAATGATGTTCATGAATGTCTTGGCCATATCCCATCCAAATTTCAGATAATTTGGAAACCGTATGTAGGAGTTATGAATTTTTCATTCTCGGTTGCTATTTCTGGACGAAGCATCCAGGAAGGTTCCTCCAACCTAATGTCATTCAATAGCCTCCTTAATGACCTCCAACATCCTCCAAATTTATTTTAGAGATGGACCTATCTGTCCTCGAGGTATCCCAGGTGGAAACACATCATTTGGATATGTTTAGGCCGCGTTTGATGTCCATTACCTTGGGTGGGTCCATGTTGTCCGCCCGGAAAAATTACAATCTTCAATGATTTTTAGACCCTTTAGATGACCGAATCAGCTCCTGGTCCAGAAGACAAAAATGAAGGAAATAAAATATGTATTCTAACAAAAATTTAATCAGAAAATTTGGAATTTTATTTTTCCTGAAATGACCAAAATACCCCTGACGTAAAATTCTGTCAAAAATCCAGAATTAGATGTTTTTCACATTTGGGTTCAAAATAACACTAAAACCTAAAAACATGATAATTACCCATTCAATAACACTTTTTTGGGATTATGAACAATGTTTTACAGTATAAAAGATATGAAAATGTGAGTTTCATCACTAAGACCAAAAAAAGAAAATCTTGTCCTTGAGTTCAAAATAAGTGTTCTTACACCAGCAAAACATCATCCATGACTCCATAAATTAAGTATTTAACTTAATTTTTAAAGTATCGTTTTTACTATTCATCAAAGATTCAATTATTTCTAAAAATTACCCAAAAATAATTCGGACCATTTATCGAAATATAGATTTCAAAAATTAACTCTATTTTGAGAATATAATATTATAAATATGATTAATTTATTTTTTAAATAAAATAATATTTTATTCCAAATATTTCAATTTTAAAAGATTTATTTACTTATTCCAAGATATGGGTTTATGATAACATTAATTAAATATTCTATGTATAATATCATGGGTGATGTTACTATTCATTACGGTATGTCACAATTCACCAGAAATTTTGTTGGTCTTATTAGAATATAAATAACAAACTGGTCGCAATCACGTATTTCTGTTTTTTAAAATTCAAAACATAAAAGTGGAAACATTATGTTTTAATTATAGTTATAACTATCTACATAAAACAATGTTTCATGATTTTCAATTTACTTTTAAAACCTTGGGGTTTTACATTTAAACTCTCTTGAATAATGTTCTTTGATTACCTTATAATTCATGTCTTACAAACTTCCAATATTTTTTCCATAACTGATGATTTTGATCTTTGATAGGTAGGGTATGGTTTTCATATATCATTCTCTTATTCTAATACATTTATTATCTAGTTATGATTACGTATCTCCCTTATTTAACCTTACTATGCAACTAATCCCACCATTTCTTATTTTTCATTTCCCTAGGTTATGAATAAATATATTATGTATGATATGACTTAGAATGGTTCTAGATACGAAGAACTTTTTGGAATATTATGTAGCTCACCTAGGAACTAGTTTTTTTATGTTATCAAGATCTCAAAGGCACTATAACATTATAATACCCATCTGTGTGTTTGTAAAATATGACGACTATTCATCAAAAAATGATGTAATTTATATGCATGAAAATACTTTCTCATTATACTATTGGAACCATCCGATTAACTCTTGATGCATAAAAGACAGATTTGTTCTGAAAACATTCATAATACAAATAACAACCATTAAAAGAATTGGAAAAAAAGTTGAAATCTTGTTTGCCAATTTTTTTGACTCATGTTCGTGGAAATATCTCTTACATATAGAAAAAAAAATATTTTGTGTGTCCCATATTACCATAATAAAAATATCCACCTATTTTATCATTTATATTTAAAAAATTACCATTTTGAGCACTACTAATATACTCTTCCCTTCTATGATTTAGTGGATGAGGTTCGACTCTAACCATGGATATCATCTTTATTAAATAATACTCCATAATAGATTTACCAGTTTCATTGATGACTTTTACTTGTCAGATGAGAAAAAATTTCTTAGTGAATTCCATAGAAATTTTTCCCTTGATAAGAGATATATTCATCGATCTATATAGTGTTATACCAGGTTATATATTCCTCTCTTTATCCCCACAATTATTTTTCCATTTCATATATTATTCTAGTTGTTCATCAATTAGCTTGGAGTCATCTTCCACTTGTTTAAATAACCCATCATTGATTTGGTATTTCTCTTTATCTTTGATATTCAACACATCTTTTTTATTGAATTTTCAGATATGATATTTTTCATTTTAGATTTAAATTCAATTATCTATTCCTATTGTTTTTTATATAGAGTTTATAGTTATGAAAAACATCCCTATCTTCCTATTTATTATCACTAAAAATTTCAATTTCATCAATGGAATCCTCAATTTCAACATGAAGATAAACTCTATTATAGACTTCATTTTTAAAATCACTATATTTTACTTTTTTAAATGATACTAGAGAATCTTCAATGAAAACCATTCAATATTGAGCTTTTTTAAAATTACATTCATAAAAGATTAAATCTACCCATGAAAGGATATATTTTAGTTTGAAAAAAAATTACATGGCCTTTAAATATTCCTCATCATCCTTATGAAATTTATTGGGAAATTTAGTTAAAATGTTTCCCACTTTTCTATATCTTAAAAAATAAATTTTAAGTTTACCTTTAACAAATTTATTATCCACTTCTACGTATAGAGGAAAAATAACATATCATCTAAACTAATTCTTATTCATATAAAACTTTCTCCAACACATGTTTCTTCATTGATTTAAAATCAACATAATGACAATATTCCTTCACCCATGACTCATTGACTTTATTTCCCATTTTATATGGAATGAGGGTTCAAAGAAATAAATCTAGTGAAAATTATTCCTGGTCTTCGCCTTTTAGAACCTATACCATTCTATTGAAATGGGGATAAATTATTCACATTATTATCATCATAATATTATCATTTTATAAACTCTCAAATTCCATCGATTACTTTAACAAGATCATTTATTCAATCGAAAAGGCATTGAGCCTCTCAATTAGAATCATTCTTAATTCCCCATATATATTCTTTAGAAACTTCACCTTTATCACAAGAACCATTGAATATTTCTCATAGATTTTCATAATTATTTCCCATATAATTCAAGATGTTTTACAAGTTATTAGTTTTATGGTAATAGGATTGGCCGGTGTTCTTATGAATTAATTAATTGAATTTGAATTTGAATCCAATTCACTATCATCATTCATTGAATATTATATTTTTTTACTCTCATTGAAATACTATACGTGGAATACACATAAAATTTTATGCCCAAATATCAGAAATAATGTTTCATTAAACTCTTATATAATTGATAATTATTAACATAAAATATATGAATTCATTTATGTTTGATAACTATATCAATGATTTTTAGAGATATATAAATAAATATTAAAATCAGACATATTGATATAAATATTTAGTCTATTATCATATAATATAACCTATGATGTGGGATTGAATCAACTTATTATAATAAGATTCCTTTTTTATCAAGTTATCTTAACATAATGAAAACATTAATCTATCCATTTCACCATATCTAGAGTGAATAAAGAATTAAATGTTGTAGATGGTTAAAAATTTTCCACACGTACTAGGTTATATATATAGAGTATTCATTGAAATTTGTATATGTACCAATCCGAATAAAATATCACTACTTAAATGTTTTCATGTTTTGAGTGGTCTCACCAAACCTTTGGGATTACTACCATGAGAGTTTGGAATGTTCATTGATATTATACACTAGGTAACTTACTTATCCTCATGATACAATATTCTTTTTAAAAAAATAATGATATAAATAATCACTATTGATGGTTTTTCTTCTTCAGAAAATTTGTCTCATACTTCTATTGAGATATTAGGACTCATAGATCACAATTTTCTTCAAATTATTCTTTCCAAATGAGTTCTATAATTTATCTTCTCTCTAATTGAGTATCCTATATATTTATTTAAGTTTTAAAATTAATATCCATTTTAAAATACTCTCTTGATATGAATTACCCCTTTGGAAATGAATATATGATGTTAATACCGTCAAAATAAACCAATAATGACCCAATAATTAATGATTACTACTTCCATAAAATCCATGAATTATGAAGTTTTTATTTTCTATCTTCTCAGACATGAATTGAAATGGATTTCAGTATTGTTTGGTGATAGAACTTGACCATTTTCTCTCAAAACACTTAACACTGCATCCAAATACTATTACTATATTCCTTTTTAATATGAAGAATTTCTCTAATCCAAGGCATTTGACTTGCTTATACATGGTCTTAGCATGAATCATCATGTCTAAGATATGGAAATTCAATCCACCATTCCCTTCTCTATGTTCAAAGAATTTATATCCATGTTTCACAGGAGGATTACTAATCCAACACACCCATAAAAATTCCCATAGTGTACTTTTACTTTTTCTATAGCTGACACACCTTTTACAAATTCCACCCATTATGGGTGTGTTCACCAAATCCATTCATTAAAATCTATAATATAGCTTGGAAGAATCCACCATAATTTGCGATAAGCCATGCGGAATACCTACTTTTCTAATTTTAATATAACATTCAAATATTACTTATGTCAAAAAACTCCAACTTCTATTAAGTTATTCCCAATTAGATTTTTCAACAAACACACACCAAAAATGACTAAGAGGAGATTTGTTTATGATAATATTATTTTACATAGTATGATAATACCTAAAACCTCTGAAGAAAATGGGGCATACTAATCGTTGTGAATAAATTGTAGAAACCAACTTGTTGCATAAGTATGTAAAAATATATTCTATCATAATAAAGAACCTCTTTCTAAATAATTCTTAGAAGTATGAAATCCTTATTAAAAAAATATTTATATGAATTTTATCCTCCAACCTATTACCCTCTCGTTTTTCCCTCTCATTCCCCAACGTCAAAAGGCACTTTCTCTCATAGAAACCATAAGTCATATTTTTTGTTTGGGTCACCTTATCATAGAAAACCCATTATATACACATGAAACCTATGAACACATATCTCGGCCACACCCATAACCCATAATAATTTTTGAATCCATCACATCTCTTGTATCATGAAATATGCCTCAGTAAACTATAACCAATGGAAGTACACCCATAGTAAAAATAGATAATGTAAATATGATATGTGCTTATGCTATAAACTCATGAAACTATAGTCTACACATACTTGTGTGGTAAAATTGAGATCCATAATAGATCATTTTGATACATATCCTTTACATTAATCAATCATAGAATAGATATTCCTACACATCATGATATGTCTAATGGAAGAGTGATTAAGAGGTAGTAGTCATCAAAACATTCAATATCCAACCATGATTTTGGTAAAAATACCCTCAAACCAAAAGAAATGTTATTTTTAGGAATACTCAACCCAGGAAGCATAGATATGAAATCATAACAACATAATGATAGTTTATAACACAACCATCCTATGGTAAACTACTGTCCCTAGACATGAATTACACTTATGGTCCTTGGTGAAAAATCAGCTACAATCTCTTGGATTGGGAAACTATCACTAAATAATAACACAATCATAAAAGATCATCATTTTTACTCACATAATAGTTCATAAATTATTATAGAACTTTATATAATCTTCTAATAAATTATGGATTAATCATTTATGTTAACCATTAAAATTAAAATTGATATATGTGTTCAAAATTAAAATTTATAAATTTCTATTCCATGATCATAAATAAATAAATACAACCTATTTAGGTATTATTTTTATTTTATTGTTACCATCATCAAAAACAAATCCCATTAGCACTATTATATTAAATTAACCATTCAATAATTCTGGGTATTCTAAGATTCAACCAAACCCATCTTATGAAGAGATAATTCTAAAAGTAATAATAAAACTATATTCAGTGTGAAATAATGATAAATAGTTGACCATTGATCCAATATCCATTAAGAAAAAGGAAATAATAAAAATTAACAAGACCATCTCTCAACCCATATCAAATATCCCAACATGACCATTGAATAACGAGTAATCACAACTCTCAATATTCTCTATTCATCACACCTTCCCTAGCACCAAAAAACATTCATATCCAAGGCTATTATAAAATCTATTTTCCAATATAAGAACCCTAATAGGTCATAAAAAAATTAAAAGAACTTCATCTACAATCTAATGCAATAGACATGAAAGTGAATATTTTTCAGAATAAAAAATTCAGGGAGAACTAAGCCCATCATGTTACGTAAATAATATTAAAAACATAAATTAATCGTAAGGATGTTCTCACATTAAATTGAAATGATTATTTTCCTAAAACATGATTTTAAATTTCCATATTGAATGAATTGATTAATTATGTGCATGTTTCAAAAATAAAAACCTAATATCCAATAGCTATAAAGAGATAAAAAACAAATATACATGTTCCAGGAATACATCAACGTCTAATTATGTCAACAAAGAGATGGTAAATTCAATTATTATGCCTCATTCAGTTTCCAAATCATATTACCAACTTTATTTTCATTATCCAATTTAAAAAACTCAAATAAATCAAGGAATAGAATGAACCATGTAAAGGATTAAAAAAATACCTATCGAAATAACAAGAGCCGTCATCAAACCATAAAATAACCATATGAAATTCAAAACACCCCATCTATAATTATTTCATTCTCAATTTATAAATTAGTTTCTTAAGTAAGGCCAATTTCATCATTTACTCCAAGAATGTTAGGAACAATACATCCAAATTGATACATAAAAGAAGGTTTAGTATTGAATATTCTACCTTAGTCTGAATATTATATCATTTATGAAGAATAATGGAAGAATAAAAAAATATCTCTAAATTTCCTCTCTCACAAGTAACTCATATCTCCTAAGTATATCATACCAAAAAGAATCCTTCACGAATTATCAATAAAACCCCCAGAATCAATAAATTAAATGATTATATATCATGAAATGATATAACATCATAGAATGAACTACATGGAATAGGAAAACTCACCTCAGCTCATCTATGAATCAATATATATAATTCTAGTATTAGATACTAAAAAATGGTCTCAAAAGTCTTCATAAGAGTTCCTTGTAATTCTAAGGGTGTAGTGAAAGGGGGAGGAGGTAATAGAATTTTTTGATGACTCACTCTCCACTGATACCCCTCCTAGACAGACAGTGAAGGTGTGGATTCCCCTTGAAGACTACCTCTAATATGACATGGATTATAGACTCTCACAAATATAATATAATTCATAAATAGGAGGAAACACTGTATTGGTTGGAATTTAATTCTCAAGGAACACGGAATAGAAATATGGAAATAGTAATTTTCCACTCAAAAAACACATGGTATTATAGTGGTTATTGTAAATGATTAGACCAAAATAGAATATAGTATTATATAAAGTGTAATATTAATATTTTAACTAATAAATAAATAATAATTAAAAAATTTGATGACTTTGTTCTTAGTGACTAGTAGCTTAAAATAGATAATGATGGTAGTAATGTTGGAATAAGGGTTGTTAGTTTTATTTAATGTATATAAGAGATGGTTTCCCTTATTATGGTTTTGGGATATATTATAATTATTATTTATAAAATTTTATACAACCCAACTAAGTCAAGAATTTATACTCACATCCAAATTTTTTGGGATCTATGTGTTTTCCCCAATATCCATGATGGTGACTGACTGGATGGATGACTATTCACTATTCTTCACTCAATTTGAATTTAGTATGATGTGAATGAATTTTTATGTTTTTTTGAATTATTGTATATGGTATATATCGATAAAGGATGTTTTTTATCTTGGTCTTATCATACATGTATATATTGGTTGTATTGGATTGAGGTTAAAAAATATACATGAATACTGATTATAGTAATTGTGGTTTATATAGGTGTACAACCATAGAATATAGTAGGATAAGGTATAATGAATGATATACATTATATAATTGATCCCATAATTACTATTGGTTATATGTCTGTATGATATATATATATATATTAAAATTGTAGGATGAGACGATGATGTAGATGTGATATGGTTTCCAAGATGAGAAGGATGAATTATAGAGGGTATGGAACGACATACTGTTTAGAAATAGTGTGTGTGAACGACAAAAAAGTGGGCTCTTGGTTTCAAGGAACCATTCATATAAATATATGTTTCGATTTGAATTACATACGTCAATGAATTATTTTGACAGTGAGCATTGGTGATGATGGGATATATTTTTACCAACATAAGTAATGATTTGGTTTATTCTATTTATTCACAATTATTTTCTAAGTTTGTTCACATTTTCATGACTAGTTTAAAAGTGGATACAACTACATATAACTATATTCTCACCACATATATGTATTTTTCTAGGTACACTAGATCTTTTTGGTTATTCAGCTAGGAATTAAAATCTCATGGGGTGATTCTAGAGCCATTGATGTTTATGATCATTGCTTAGGTGTATTTCTAATTATTATTTTTTCATAATTACATGAAATATCGTAGATTTATTATAATTATTTATTATTTATTATAGGTATATTATTTTACGACCATATATCTTATACATAATTCTTAATTTTGGGAATTTCCTTTGATGTATGAATCATATTTTCATAGTGATAATACCCAACCCATTGCGTATTGATGGATAGCCTTGATGGTTATCCCCAATTTCGATTCCATCTCGGGTGGGGTACCAGTGTTGGGTGGATAATGAATGATTATTATCAAATATTTTTGTTAATTTATAGGATGAAGAAAAAAGATAAGCAGTTGTTAGGATTACATTGTTTGGTAGAAAAAAAGTATTATTTAAACATAATATATAAAGTATGTGAGGGATAAAAACTAGGAAATAGGACTTCATGGACCTATATAAATTGATTCAATGACATTATGACTAGAGAACATAAAATGTGTAGTGACACTTCCAATAGGTATAAACCTAGGTATGTATCTTAAATCATGACTATTTTTACCTATGACTAAATTGGGTACATAACGAGAAATAAGATTAATATTAATTAATGAATCATGTGCATTATTTTTTCATGGTTTAGAAAGTCCCTAATAGTTTCTTTATGTGTATAACCTCAGTTAATCATCTTCACATGGACCATAACAATTATATTATGAAGGATGTTCCAATAAATAACTATAGTGTGGAGTTCGAGAATAGTAATACTAGGAGTAAGACTCTTTATTTGTTTTAGTTATAGGATCTATATAAGTATCAAGGATTTGGTTCACATTATAATATTGAGTAATAGATGGAGAGGATAGAGATTGAATTTACCTTTATTAGTTTATAATGGTTGCACTATATTTCATTGGTTTTTTGTATAAAACATTTATTATTGTGTAAATTGTGTTTTTTGTTCTTTGTGGGTCATCATGAGTCAATGATTCCATGGGAGATGTTTCATGAGTATTACCATGTTGAGTTTTTTTCATTGATTAAGAAGGATGCTTATCGGTGGGAGGTCATTACATTGTACCAAGGGGATTCCAGTGTGTCGGAGATTAGAATCCATTTCAAGAATATATTTCATTATGATTTAAAACATTAATAAAATGAAGAGGCAAGTTCGATGGATTTTTAGAAATAAATTCATCCATAGATCATGATTGAGTTCGCCCAAGTAAAATTACTAATTTATCTTGGGGTTTTATCAATGGTGTAGGCCATCAATGTGAAGTGAGATACACATGATCATCATGGTAGGGGAGTCATAAAGACACTCCATAATGTAGATATATAGACAATGTATTTAATTTTCTTGGTCAGATGACTTTTTAAATAGTAGGGAAATTGTTCCAATATTGTTTCTCAAATTTTACAGGAGATATAAGTTATTATTAACCATATGAATAATATTTTATTTCCTTGTAATATATTGGTCATATCCTTTGAAATATTGTGTTCTTAACCTTCCTTAGTATCAATGTGGAGCTAGGGGACCTCTTTCTTCTCAGTCATTATAGCAATGTCCACCAAGGTAGAAGTAGTAGTTGAGTGTTCTATAATTTGATTAATAGAGAGGGTAAATGAATGGTATAGGATAAACATGTGATACTTCTCATTAATAAGGATAATGAGAAGAGTATTTCTATGAAGCTAGTCATTTATAGTGCTAGAGATGTCACATGGTAGTAAGTGCTTATATTTTGGTTTTATAGTTATCATCACTAGTAATTATAGACTCTATATAAGGTATTATATTATTATGTTTTAATTTGTTGTATAATTTTCATGAATTCCAGAGCCACAAAATCTTACATTATACCCATTGAAGATAATGTTCTATGAATTGAGGTGTAGAGGCTTATAGTTCTATTAAGATTGATTATATGCTTCCTAAACCATCTTTAATTGGTACTCCTCTTGGGATATTATTAAAGAGAAAGAGTTACCCCCTACCCCCTCACATCCCACCTGATGTAGTCCCATTGTTGGAAACTAGAACTCTGTGTGTAAAAAACTCAATTAGGAGGAATTACCCTCAATATACCAGGAATGCTCAGTAAGAGGAAATCCTCTAACCATTTATTAATAAAATAAAAAAGTTACCAAAATAAAAATAAAGGGAAACGTATAATATAAACTCAATAAAATTCTTATCCTCTAAAATAGTAATGACCATCTTGGTCTCTAAGACCTCTGTAGATACATAAAAAATAGTTTATGTACATATGATGAGCATAAAATGTATAAAAAGTGGGATCATACCATAGCTATCTCATGAAAATGTGAAAATATAATAATAATAAACTAGTGATAGTAAACTAAATCAATAGTTATCAAAATATTTCAACTATTCCATTCTAGCCTCACGAAGGAACACTCACCAAAAAACACATCAATTACAGTGAAATAATATCAATTATCATGGGTAAATTTTCCTTATATCCCCCAAGTTACCATTATCAACACACAACATCAAATTTATTATTCTCTATTCACATATATATATATAATTCATCATTTATGAAGGTATATTTGATGTAGGTCTAGTTGCAAACCTAACTACTACAATCTCGGTCAAGTCTTAACATCCTGTAGAGTCATCAGTCCACATCTGTATATCACTCATTATTTCCACATTATTATTTACAACATCACATATCCAACCACAAACTCATAAATGTGTTTGTAGGGTATCATGAATAATAATGAAATCATGTTGGTTCCCTCTTCTTACTGTACATGAAAAACACCACATATTATCTCCCCTCATCACCAAGAATCACCACCCATTTCTCCACCCTCTGTCGGTACTCCACAACTACTAGGTACCACTGCCACAAAATGATGTTGAATATAGATTATGCAAGAGGTTGTAATCTGTCATATACTCCCAAACTATATGAGATATCAGGAAAAACACCCCACCAAACATTTGGGTGTCGATACTTAGTATCATATTTGGGTGAGGTTTATATATAAATCACAAGGAAAAAATATATTTATATATAAAAACCCACAAACCTAACCTAAAGGGTTTCTATCAATAATTCAACATTGGTCCATACGACCAACCCCATAATATTGTCACCAGATTCTTCAACTACTAAATGAATCTTCACTACATGAGAAATCCACAAATACACCCACAACTCCCTTTCTTAGCATAATAGTTTTAACTATTTTAAATGTTATAATATTTCCAACCATAATATAACTACTAAGAGATTCATTCCCTCATTTAATTCGTCCCACTATAACCATTACAATTCAAATTCATCCCATTCATTAATAGATAAAAAATAATTCAATTACCATATATGAATTCATATTCAACATTATTTAATTTTTATCCCATTTTGTTTTAAATTCCATCATTAACCACCACATATTCCATCACTACATGGCTACTACCAAAACACACCTTAGACTGACCCATTATCCTTAAAATGATTACTACAAAATCTAAAATTTCACAGACATAAATGAAACCACTGCCACTATAAAAACCATCCAAAACCATACCACCACACAAAACTACAACCACACTACAACAAAAAATATGAAACTATCCAAAATAACCACATAACAACAACCATAAAACCCCTACCTTCAACATATCCTGCAACCCAACCTATCACCACTGTCACTATTAAAAACCAAGAAAACCTTATATAAACAAAAGAACAACATTAAAAATATTAAAAATAAACAAAATATTATTTCAGTTCACATAAATTATATAATTGATTTTATGGGTTATTTCACATTAATTACTTATCTTATGAAAGGTTATTTTCACAAAGATTCATGTTTATATAGTTAATTGATTCATAGAAGAATATATGTATAGATAATTTAAGGAATGTTGATTTCAAAAAATGATCCATAATAAGATGTTATAAACTCGCAACATGGGTTTATAATTTCACATTGTTGTCACATTCATATCAAATCATTTATAAGATTTTATAGAATACAATAACCCATCAAAAGAAAATAGATAAACACATATGATAACACCACTTCCCTTTCTATTTAATTTAATTTCTTCCATTAACTTCATTATTGATTACAAACCATACATCTCAAAAAAAACAAAAGCATGATAATTTCTTATGTTCACAAAATGAAGCGAGAATAAGGATACCCAATAAGTAATTATTATATTTCATGTTACAAAAAATATAGGGGAAGAGAGAGAGGGAGAGAGAGAGAGATGTTGTTGCCTAGATATCTCCAAATAAAGGCCTGGACCAACCACACAAAATATATAGAGATGGAATGAATAAGAGATAGGGCAATATCCTACCAAAAAACTATATGATTTGGAAAACAATTATAGTAGTAAACAAGGTATATTTAACACACTAGGAAAAATGAGTATGAGGGATCATGTAAGGAAAATTACTCATAAGGCTCAAGAACAATGTTCAAAATCATATTCACATGGATAAAATAATATAGTCCAATATAGGATAAAATATGATTCTTTAATAATATGGATACATATCCATAGATATCTCAAAAACATTAATGTGACTTACATTCCATTTAATATATATTTTATTCCTAATATTTTGGAAAAACCCATTAAAACTTCCTAATATTAAACAGAGTAAATTAATTCAATGTTATAAATTTGGTATCTTCTTAATAGTTATAAAATCATTTATTTGATCCTAAAATTTAATTTTTTACATTAAAAACTCATTTTTCTTCATTTTGGAAAAAATGGGTAATTTGGAAAAATTTTGTTTTTTAAAAACTACTTATAATATCATATCAGGGGATAAACCATAAGAAGAATCCATGAAACTAAAAATTCCAATTGTATAACGTATTGAATGAATGGAAAAATAAATCAACCTTAATAGACTAACAATGTAACTAATCATCCATATATGTTAAGGAAAAAAATTTACACATAAAAGAATTGATCAACTAATGGAACTAATAACATACTATGAGAACAACCAACTAACCACAAAACATATCTATGTTCCCAAAAAGTAAAAGATTGGTTGCATTAGAAAATTTACTCACCCTATGATGGGAATAGAGACTGCATGAATTGAATTATAGACAGCTCGGTCAATCAACCAACCATGAAAACAAACATGGAAATTTCATAAGGAAAAATACATTAAAAACCATATTGAAACCTTCATCCTTTTGGAATAAATTTTAACATCCCTAGCCTAGGAGCCAAAAAAATGGTTCCAAAATTCAGGTCACCGTATGACCTCAAGCATGCCTCCCCATAAGCTCGAGGTTTCAAACTAGTAGTGAAAGGTGAAGGAAAAACCTAAATAAATATCAGTAGATGAATAAAATATATGGTCCTGGTTACATGTTTTGATCCTCAACCATGCATATCGTAAGACCAACTATACTCTCTATCATATAGCTATTTACCTTGTTGTAACCTATAACTACGAAATATGTCTAGGTACCCAATTTTGTCCCACGAAGGGTGTGTGTACCACTCAATAGGCCCCAATAAATAGTGCCTAAAAAATATCCAATATAAATAGATAGTTTGTGTAACTACTGAATAAATGAACAGATAAACAAAAGATAACTCATCTGCCACAAGTTAAAATATCTATACAAAAATTTCAGTTATTTGTTCCATTTTCATCACTTACTCCATCTTCATACCTAATTTCATTTTCATAACCTATTCCTTGGGTTAGGAATTTACATCAATTACTTGATGGCCTAACATAGTCAATTATCATGCATTAGGGAATAAATCAATTTCCCTATCTCATTAAGTGTAAACATTTCATCCCAAAATCAATACACTTAAAATGGACATGTGGTCTATGTGGTATCATAAAATTCAACCATTATGGGTATAAATCCTTAGTCTTAATCCCTAACCTATTCATTACAGGTTGGGTTTTAGAGCCTTAGTCTAACCCAACCAGTGGGCATAGATCCCTGATTCTAGTACTTCAAAACTACTAAGCCACTTCTACAAGATTATTTATCTAATTACCACACACACCATATCACAAACTATTCAAAAATGTTACACATAACAAATAAAATTCACATTTAATTCAAATGTCAATCATCAACAAGACATAATCAATTTTCACACATACCATTTACTTAGAATCACCCTTTTTACTTGTTTCCCTTTTTATGCTTTAACCCATTTTCATAATCTACAATTCCAAAATTTTGTCCCATTAAACTTATTCATAAATTTCCTATACGTTAAAAAACTTATGACATTCATCATTTTATAAGAAATTACCTATTTAACGTGCTCATCATTTTCACACACATTAATCCACATATGCCTCTAATTACAATTCATAAGAAATTAAAAAAACCAATACATTTAAACCAACCCACTTAATTTTAGGATAAAAAATCCCTTTTTCCATTATTAAAGTATGTAAATTACTATCACTATCACCTTCCTCCAACACAACTAACAACTAAATGTGTTCATAATGGACTCTGCATTATCACGAGTCAATTATATGCAAAACATTATCATTTTCTATGATCAGTAATGTTCGTGCATACCACAGGGGCCCTAAAATAGTATAATAATCATCAATGCATTCCGAGGAGAACATTAGGAGTTCAATTCACCATTTAGCATCTAATATAACCAATTATTACTAAAGGAACCAAATTCACAACAACAGTAAAGTAAACTCACAACCATGTAAGACCAAATCAATATCAAGAATATGGGATAAAAATTGTATATCTCTATCCTTGAATATGATGATGAACACACCATTATCCATAGACTAAGATTCAAATTCAAGAACCCTTTAATACCCCTAATTATGATCCACTTGAAAAAGAGGGTTTTATGGCTTCAGAATTAGAATAATGAAACCAAAATCCATATTCTAGAAAAGAGCAGAAAGAGGAGCATTAGACTTACCCGGAGCCTCGATCTACAACCAATGACACTCCAAACAACCTATAAATGAACAAAATAGACCCTTGTAATGATTTGGGGAGATTGTATTGTCCCTCATGCTAGATTAAGAGGAAATTGGGGGAAATCGGTTGAGGGCCATAAAATCCTAACGAGGAAATTGGGAAATTTTTTAATTTTTAATCAGTGGAAATGTTTGACCACACAGTTTTCTAAAAAATGAACCAATTGTATTCCTATCACTATCCAAGAGGGGTCAAACTTACATGGTTAATAGGGTATTCTGAAAAGTTTGAAAAACTGTGCACCAACCATGTGAAATGCCTCTATCCAAGGTTGTATGATTTGGATTTCACCTTTGTCCATTTTTTCTAACCATGCATCAACACTGTAACAAGCACTGGATGGACCAAATTCCATGTATTTTGTGTCCTAAACCCCTAGAACACCCCCATGTTTCCTCATACACATAGTAAACATTTAATTATAAAATTTAAAGGGATTAAAACAAAAATTTAAACAATAAAATACCTCCATAAAGTTTAGGATCTTACATCTTCCTCACCTTATAATAGCTTGTCTTAGATCCACACTCCCAGACGTCACTGGACTTACAAAGCAAAGTGATCAGTCCACTAGGCCCACATATATAACTCTCTTTTTGATGTCTATTTCTAAAAATTTCCATCCTTCCAAAAAACTCAAACCAAGGGAACATTCTTTCCCCAAAACACTTTCTCATTATGATCCACAAAAAGTATAGGATGCTCCTTAAACATCACATCTGCCTTCTATACAAAATATTCAATATCGGTCACATGAGATGGGTCATGCTGATACCTCTGAAGCTGAGACATGTGAAAAACATTGGGAGTGACACTATATCAATATAGAGGATCCAATCAGTTTTCCACCTATGTGATCCTCTCTAAAAACTCAAATGTACCCACATACATGTGTACCAACTTGTCCTACTTTCGAATTTGATGGTGACCAAACCTTGGTGATACCTGAAGAAACTAACACTCACACAACATATACTCAATAGGTATATGACACTGATCCACATATGAATTTTTCTTTCTCTATGTTGTATCCATATGCTTCCAAATCGATGGAATTTATTCAGATGTCTTCTATATGTGGATCATCCCCAAAAACTCTAATTTCATAGCCTCCATCCAATATAACGAAGATCTGTATGGCCTATCATAGAGAACCTAAAATGGTACCATCTAAATCATAGCCTATTAACTATTGTTATAGAAAAACTCATCAAGATCTAGATTCCATTCCCATGATCCACCAAATTAAATGACACAATCCCTCAACATATCCTCTTATACTTAAATCGTACACTCTAACTAGAAATCCATCTATGAGGTGAATTCCAAACTAAAATCACCATGTACCAGGTGCCTAATTTATTCCCATCTAAAAGAGTGCTGGAAAATACTGAACATGATCCAAAACTATGGTTTCTGAAACCTCATTCAAATATTATACCTCTCAAATATAAAACTCACCCAATATATCCATGGTTAATGTCTCTCAAAATGTAGAGAAATGAACCATCATAGTCAACTAATCCATAACTTCCTAGATCGTATCATTCTTATGAGGTGTCCTTGAGATACCAATGAAAAAAATACATTATCATGTTATCTCCATTCCATTCCAAAATGTCCAATGGCTTCAACAAACCACCCGACCACTGATTCTAAGCCTTAACCAACTAGATATTAAGGCATCACACCACGAAACATGAAAACTCTTTCATCATCATTGGACACCAATAATTCCTAAGAAGATGACATTAAATTTTGGTCAAAGTAGGATGAGCTTCCAACATTAATGAATAAAATGTGAATATAAACTCTACTCATATACAAATTGGCATAACAACTAGACCAAAAACATATATGATCCCATCTTCTACAACAGTCTATCCAGTTGGTGCCTCCTGCCTTTAAAATGATCTCTCAAAGATTAATATTTAGAATCATCATACAACCTCTCCTTAGTATGGATGATATTAATGGACTCAACTATAAAATATTCAAGTTTAATCTTCCATTGGACATCCTACTCCTCCAGATTCAACTTAGGAAACAACGCTAACATCTACTTCCCAAATCTAGATTCCTAACCCACATGATTTTGAGTCTTCCATGCCAATGAATCTACAACACTACTTCCCTTCCCAAAATTGTAACCCATCTCAGAATAAAAAGACTACTTGTACAAAACCCATATTTACTAATAAATATTCATGTCATTCTAGTAGAATATTTACGTAAGGATTTTATGAGCAGTAAACACTATAAACTACTCTCCCAACAAGTAGATTCACCAAAGAATCAAGGAAAAAACTACTACAACCAATTAAACTTTATTCATATAGTAATTTCATTCATGGGGACTCATTTTCCATGAACCATATGCATCATCCTGATAAATCTGCATCAACACCTCCCTAAGAATAGTACCAGATGCATCACAAATAATGTTATACTCCTAAATTTTCTTGGGTAATATCAAAATCAGTGCAGTAGTCAATCACTAGTTTAACTCATGAAACTTATCCTCCCATGATTTACACCATTCAAACCTGGTTCCCTTTTTGGTCAATTTTTAATGTGGTGCTTCCAAATAAGAAAAGTCTATAATGAACCTTTAGTAATTGTTAGCCCATCCTAAAAAACATTTAACATAAGAGACATTATTGAGATGATCCTAATACACAACTATATAAACTTTATCTATGTCTACTAATACACCTTCCTTAGAGATTATATAACCAATTAAATTCACCCTATCAATACAAAAATGATGATTGGATATCTTTGTGTATAGAATAAGATCTCATTGTGTTATGAGGATTATTTCAAGATGTTTAGAATGACTATCATGAGTCTTAGAGTACACAAGGGAGTTTCCCATGAAGATGACAAAACACTAATCTAGATATTGGTGAAATATTCAATTCATTATAGGCATATAAACTTTTTCCCCATTGGTCAGCCCAAACAACATCACAAAAATCTCATACAACCCTTACCTACTCTTAATGGTAGACTATAGTATATCATAAGCTCTCAGTCCAAGTTGATTATTGACTTATCTCAGGTCAATATTATAGAACACTTACTCACCTCTTATCTTGTCAAAAAGAATATATATTTGGGAAATATAGTAACTATTTTTAACTATCATCTAATATATTTTTCTATAATTGATATATATTCAAAAATATCTACCATATTTATGGGAAAAACCAAGTAGTTCCCCAAGGTGTCGTACTAGGATGATTAAACCCTTCATTCATCAATTAATCCTAACGAGTTTTATTTTCATGGAGTTTTACCAATCACATTTTATATGGTAGAATAGAAACTAGTTCTTCTCACGACATGAACTCTATTATGAAATCAGAATACCTCTTGGGTGGAAGGCCCAAGAAGCCCATATGAATCTTATCCTAAAATAAATCCAAGACATGAAGGAAATAACTCTTCCCTATTTTCTATCAATAATCATGATAAAAGGAACTTGGGCCCTGAGTTCACCCAACTATTGAAAAATTGTTCCCGAACGGCGTGCCTAGACATTCCATTAACCATGATGGACATATGTGTCTCCATCAAGAGAAGTGAATGTTACCCTTTAATGGTAATCGTGAATATGGTCTTGGTAAAATGCTAGTCAATCCATACCCAAAATTATATCAAACCCCAACATCTATCACACATACAAGTCCCATAGAAAATGGTATTCACCAAACTCAAAAGCACAAATATTGCACTGCTTAATATATTTCTGCTCGTGCCCCTATCATGGTATCGGTCCACATGACCCCCAAAACGTATTCCACTACTAGGACCAACACAACCACAAATTGAGAAGATACAAAATATTGTGAAAACCTATATCAAAATTACAATATCAATAAATAAGGATTATACCTTGAATAGGAGATGGTCCAGCCTCACCAACTCTTGATGTGGACTGATCTTCATAAAGATGACCCTCCCCTTTTCCATGGGATCTAGTTTGAGTTCGTAGAACTACACCACCCTGTTGATATAGATTCTCCTTCCTCTGAGTAAAAAATTTCCCACCACAACTAGTATGCCTAGTAGATGTCCAACGAGAATTATTGTGTTGGGTAACTGAGACCTACCTACACTCAGCAGTAGCCTCGATCCTCCCTCCATACCCAGCTATTGGGGGTTCCTATAAAACCTATACACCTAAACGATTTTTCCACACACTCGAAACTCAACTTGTGTTCGGGGGCACTGGCCTCGCATGTTACTTGACCTGCAAAAATAAAAGATTAACACTCACTCACCACCATTAGAGGATAATACTCTCTTATAACTACCCTAAACACATTCACCCTGGTTGATATTCCCAAGAATATGATTCTTACCCTTGAAATTAACACCATAGGTCCATCTAACTAGAACAAAAAAATCCCCTACCTATATCCTTTTCTATGTTCCCTTCTAAAATAAAGGCTTCATCATCCACTGTTGTGAACCTCTTTAAATGGAATATGCTCACAGGGGACTTAATCTCATGTCTACGTCCATCCTAAAAGCATCTCGCAGTAACATCCTTATCCCCTTCCAGTGATAGAAAAATGTATTGAAAGTATATTAAATGTCTATTATAATCCATTATTAATATCATTCACTAGGTTATACTGGTAAAATCACCATCTCTCTCTTATCTCAAGTTCTCTTGGTAGAAATTATACAAAAACCATTTTTAGATGTCTTTTCATAACATACAATCTTCTTGTTATGTCTGAAATAAAATATCCCTCCAACGTTTTTCCACGTCCCCAAAATGTATAGGATTCCAACTTTACTATCATCTATATTGGGGTGTCTGTGTGATTCAAAATAATCTTGATGGAATCTTTCCCGAAATCTATAGCATCATGTCCACCTTCTCCATCAAACACTCAAGAGTGCAGCAACTGAAACATTATGGGTAGATCGAACATAATCGGCACAACCTACCCCTGGTTCTGTTTAATAATTTTTATAAAATTATCAAATTTATCATAGAACTAATACACTTATTGGTTATCTTATGCCAAATGATTTTTTTGTTTTACTATTGGTGGAGCATTCTTAGGGATTTCCTCTTATCAACCAATCGGTACACATCATCATGGAAGCATTTCTCTACAATGAAAACAATATTCTTAAAACACATAATATAATTATATAAAAATTTAAATTGAAATAAGTCTCTCTTCTAGCCATAAACACCCCATTTATCATACATTATCCCAATAAAAATTGTCACACTAAGCACACTACCCTTGACCGTCATTACCGCAGGTCATGTAAAAATGTGGTAAACCAAATTAAATAGTCACGGATCATTCATTAGACACACTCATTAAACAATTTCCAAACTCACCACATAAATATTCCACATGGGAACCTTTACCTTTCAACAACATTTTACAACGAACATTTTAACTCATTCCAATCCTTTTATTAAGTACAATTATCATCAACCATTCGTTAATGTTATTTCCATTTTCCTATTTGTATCATATTTATTAAACATTATTTTCTTCAATTTAATAAGTAATTTCAAATGAATCCAACTCTTCACATCCCAGATAACCATATTGTGTGTTCCTATCATGATGTTGGCCACTGATATCCATTGGTTCCTAGAATGGGTTATGAATGCACAACCTCTTTAAATTCTAACCACGACAAAAATATCATAAAATAGTCACATCGCACATCAAGGGCCTCACCCAATGGTGAAATATCATTAAACTATAACAACACACATCAAGAACAATAATTAATGCCTATGGTACTTGGGATTTTCCTCATACATGGGTTAGATACTCCCATGAATGAGGTCATTTCCAAGGCCTGACAATTCCTAATATCCATTCAGCACTCGAAAATAGTAAGACCACAAAAAATAATTGCTCCAATACCACATTGTAACATCCCTTACCTGAGATCCATTAAACATGTACCCTATGTTGGGTCTCTACATGATCTCATGCATCCCACTGCGTACCCCAGTGGTTTTTATCTAGTTTTGTCTGTATAATTTATCATATTGGGAGACTATAAACTCTTTACCTTAGTAATAAATAATAAATAATACATTATATAATGGAAACAATAAACAATAAACAAAAACCATGCTTTTCCAACCAAATACATTGTCACGACCCGTCCTTGGGGCCCGTGTCGTGACTACCCCAAGCCCGCCTTCCATAGGCCAGGGGCTGGCGACTAGCACCAAAGGCGTAAAATCCCGATAACTGGGAAGGCATTGCCTTTATAAAAGAAAACAAGCACCACAGAGTACAAGCGGAAGTAAAACACTAAGTACAAAGAAGAGCTGAAAAGTAAAAAGGGGCCGGAAATACAAGCCCAACTGTAAAGTACAACTCGAAAGGGAAAACAGCAACTGAAAAGTAAAGCTGCTACGCTGAGATGTCCACAGGAAATCCCACCTGAAGGGTGGGTACAGATAGCTCCTCTGCTCCTCGGGTCCCGCCATCCGCTCCGAGTATGTCCCACCCAGTGGTCTGCCTCTAGGATCCGCCTCGTCGTATAGTCCACCTCCAGGTACCGTCCAGTCCTCGAACACTCGGCCTCTGTCAGCACTGTCCGTCGTCTGCAACCAACACAACGAGGTGCGGGCATAGCCCGTGCAGGGGTGAGTATAACGATACTCAGTAGGGACCCCTAGACCCTCAAGGTCTCACTAAAACCAACAAGGATAAACACAAGAAGATCTCAACAGATAAACTCTACTTAGGTATATGCCCATACATATACCTAAGTTATCAAGTAACCCATCTCAATCATGAGGAAACACAAGAATTGCGAAATCGACGGATAACCACTACCCGGGTATATGCCCATACATATACCAAAGTTAGCAAGTGACCCATCTCAATCATAAAGTAACACAGGGTCAAAAGTCTCAGCTCAAACCAGGATTTTCATTAACGAAACCGTAACTGCTGAAGAGCTCCGTCTCTAGAGTGTACAGTGGTCCTGTCACGACTCTGAGGCTGCCGCTCACTAACCTAGGACTGCTGAAGTACTCCTCCTGTCGAGTACTGCGGGTCTGCTGCCAACTACCAGGCGCTCCGTCCGCTGAGGGTCTGCTGCCAAATACCGGGCGCTACCCAGATAGCCTACTGAGGTACTCCTCCTGTCGAGTACCGCGGGTCTGCTGCCAACTACCAGGCGCTCCGTCCGCCGTGGGTCTGCCGCCAAGTACCGGGCGCTCCGTCCACTGGGCTAGTCGACTCACTCCAAGTCGAGTCGGTCAAGCAGTCGTCAGGTCTCAGCCGGCTACACGGTCTCCGTACTCTGCACGCTCGTCTCCGGGAGGGTCCGCTCCACGAGCTACTGGTCGATACTCCAAGTATCACAAAGTCCCACGAAGAAGTGCCTCAAAGGTCCGTCTCGTCACAGGGGTCTCAACGCAACAGACGGCGCGTCGATCGGACGTCCGGTCTGTGAGTAAAAGAGTCTTTTCGTCCCAGGGGCCCGGTTGGTTTCGAGTGCGAACCAATCCCGGCCGTATCTCAACTGTACCCCGAACTCCCATAGGGTATACTCAAAGGGACCGTTACTCAACGTAACTACCAACGCCGCTGACGGCTCGTCAAGCGGACGTCCTGTCTGAAAGATAGCAGCTTTCCCGTTCCAGGGGCCCGGTTGGATTTCGGGAACAATCCAACCCGGCCATACTCCGACTGCATCCAAAACTCGGGCGGAGTATGTCAAAAGTTCCGTCTCATCAAGAGGAAGTCAACGAAACAGACGGCGCGTCAATCGGACGCCCGGTCTGTGAGTTATTGGCATTTTCGTCTCCGGGGCCCGGTTGGTTTTTAAGGAAAAACCAACCCGACCGCACTCCACCTGCGTCCAAACCTCGGGCGGAGTATGCCAAAAGATCCGTCTCACTAAGAGGAACATTACGCGACTGACGGCACGTCAATCGGACGTCCGTAGCTCAAGATATGAGCGTTTCCGCTCCGAAGGCCCGGTTGGTTTCGTGAACGAACCGACCCGGCCGAACTCAAAGTAACCCGAAACCTTGAGTGCGATATACCGAAACGACCGTCTCGATCCAAGGATCGCGTTGCCGCAGACGGTTCGTCATTCGGAGGTCCGAGGCTCAAGATATGGGCCAGAAACCATTTCTGGTTCGAAACGGGGGGTCCGGGTCCGGGCCGACCCGGCCCGACCCCCCCCCCCCCCCTGGGCGGCGCGGTGGCCGGCGGCGGCGGACGGCGGCGGCGCGGGGGCCGGCGGCGGCGCGCGGCGGCGGCGGGCGGCGGCGCGGCGGGCCGCGGCGGCGGCGGCGGCGGGCCGCGCTGGCGGCGGCGGCGGGCCGCGCTGGCGGCGGCAGCGGGCTGCGCTGGCGGCGGGGTGCGCCGCACGGGCTGCGCACGCGGGGTTCAGCCCCGCGGTTCCTTCACAAAAACGGCGCGGCCTTTGTGCCGCGCCGGTTTCTTCAAACCGCCCCCCCCCCCCCTCACGTGGGGGGGCCTGCTGGCGGCTGGACCAAAGGGGGCGCTGCCCCCTTTCCTCATGAACCGCCCCCCTCATTAAGAGGGGGGTTTTAATGGAAGGCCGGGGGATTAAATCCCCCGGTTTTTAAGACATCCGGCCGGCCAGCTGGCCGGCCGGTTTTTTCTCAAACGGGACCGGAATTTCCGGTCCCGTTCTTCGGCTTCCGACGCCGGCGGCCCGGCCGCCGGTCTTTCCTTCCGCCGCGGCCCGGAACCGGCCGCGGTCTTCTCGTCCCACCGCGGCCCGGAACCGGCCGCGGTCTTCTCGTCCCGCCGCGTCCCGGAACCGGCCGCGGCGTTCGTCGTCCGGCGCGGTGCGACGGCACCGCTCCCTTTTCGCCGTGCCATGAATCCTTCCAACGCGGCGCGACGGCGTCGCGTTCTTGAAGACTCTACTCGGCGAAGCGCGACGGCGTTGCGTAAAAATAAACGCACAAACAACCGCGTGGTGCGACGGCACCACGCCACTTGCTTCCACCCGCAAGATCAAACAAGAACGTTGGAGGGGGTTCGGCCGTGTTCGTGCGGTCCGGCCCCCCCTCACGTTAAATTAATAACGCATCTTAAATTAATCAACATCCCACGTTAGTTATACGAACCACGAGTAAAAATGAGATAATTAAATATTAAATCAACCACCCCTACCTCGGGTTTAGGATTCAAAGGTTCTGCTACGCTCCGCGGAAGACGGCGTCGCGGAGGTCGGGTGTCGCGGTCGTCGTTCGTCAAATCCGTTGACGAAGTGCTATGCCCGAAGAGACACGACGTTGGCGGATCTTCGTTTGCCGACGAAGGTTGTCCGAAGAAGAGATGGCGTCCCCTTCGTTGTCACGGTGAACGAAGAAAGGAGTTGCGGCGTTCTTCGTCGGAAAAGAGAGCGTTCCTCGTCAAGTCTTGAGGAAAGTCAAATTATAAAGAGAACAACGAACTCAAGGATCTCTACCTCGATAGTCGCACTCGATTCCTTTGACGTCGGAGGAAGAGTCGTTGTTGAAGGCGTTCGTCGCGGAAAACCGACGCGGAAGGGATGTCGCGGAAGAAGTACGTCGCGTCGCGGATACGGCGTCGCGGATGGATCGTGTTCTTCGGCGGAGAAGTTCTTCGTTGAAGAACGTCGTTCTTCGCGTTCTTCGTTGAGTTTGAAGAAGAAGGAGAGGAGCCCTCCACCTCTCAAGAAGACAAACGATCAACCCAAAATAAAATAAGATCACATCTCATTTTATTATTACAAAACATAAAAGAATTTCAAAAGTTTGAAATTCAAAAGAGATAACTCCACATTTAACTCACTTATTTAATATACATGAATTGTATAATTAAATATAAGTTAACTTGTCAAGCCATTAAGAGGGAGAGTGGGGAGTTGAAAAGGTGGGGGGTTCGTGTGGGCCCCACCACACTTAATCCTCCCAAGGGAGGTTAAGTGGGTGTGGGTCCCACTTCCAACCTCCTTTGAGAGGTTTTAAGAAGTTAAAATAAAATTTGTTCTACACAAATTTTATTTAACTCAACCTAAACCCTCAAAAATTAACTTTCAACCCGCAACAAACGCAACTCCCGAAAAGGTCTCTTTAAGCGAATATCGGCGCTGCGAGTTCATCGGTGCCCTCGGATTTCAATTCCGAGCACCAGATCAAAAGTTAGGAATTCCCGCTCGTTTGTTCACTGAACGTACCCGAGCCAAACTTCGGAAATTAATTCCGGGCACTCCGGGCCTCGGAATCAGGTGCCGTCTGAAACCGCGCTCTTGTAAAATTCTAAAGAAAATTAAGAAAAAAATTTCCCTTGAATTTTACGGGTCTTTACATTACTCCCACCTCAGGGCTTTACGTCCCCGTAAAGCTACATCTAAAACTAGGGAAACAAAAGAGGGTACTGAGCACACATCTGAGCCTCCCGCTCCCATGTGCTCTCCTGGAGATTCCCGTGCCGCCATCTGTTGCGCACAAGAGGAATCGATCGCCCATGTAGGACCCGCTCCTGGATGACATGGACCTCTTTTGACGTGGCCCGGACCATCTCTGGTCCCACAAGAGCTGCAAGATTTCTTCTTTGCCGAAAAGAGAAACCTGGTCTCATCCCCTGGATGAACCACATTCTTTGCCTAAAACAGTCAATCCTAACATGGATGATACTAATCCATACCAAGGATGACGTCGTAAGGCCTCGACGCTACTACTAAGAGATCCAACCGTTACTCTCGCTTCCAAGGGTTGAGTCACACTGTCGGCATCAGTGTGTGGTAACTGGTCTCCTCCAGTAGATGTCTCACAAGTGAGGGTCAAGTCAACAGTCAACTGGAACCTCTTAGTAACATCACAAAAGAGGACATGAAAGAAAACATCACAAAAGAATGCGTCTTTTTATTATTGCAGCTCATAATACAAGACGCTACACAAAAGCAACATCAACATGGAACTAGAAGTACAAAAGACGTATCCACTAGTTCCTCCCCTGTCCACCTGCTTTACTGTTGCTCAAGCATTTGTCGCTGCCTCTATCTCGGTGGCTCTCCCAAAGCCTGCGGATCGGGAGTCGGACAGTCACGTGCCAGATGTCCCTTTCCTCGGCATGAGTAACACAACCTGCTCCTTGCACGGCTAGCTCTGTTCCCACTCCGGGTGCCCTGCACCACCGGTCCTAAAACCCGAGTTCGCCCAACTGCTGGTCTGGTCCTCCTGGACCTCTGCATCATCTGTCTACTGCCCACAGATGACTCGGCTTCTGATCGAAAATCACGCGGTAAAGGCAGAATCTCCTGTACACGCTCGGGGTGTAGAGATACTGGCACAAACTCCACCCTGAAGAAGGTCTCGAAGTCTTCCCATGCGAAGTTCATCTCATCGCAAAACTGAAACAAGTGGCTCCACCACCTACCTGCTGCTGCGTGTAGTAGGCTCGCAGCGAGGATCACCATGAGGTCTGCTGGTGTCCTCACTAGCCTAAACACTCGTACCACTGCCTCCAGCCAGTCCTCTGCAGCCTGGGGATCCGTCTCCCCGCGAAACCTGGGCGGTCGCTGGCGCTGAAATTCATGCAGTGCGCTGAGGCGACGTGCATCGTCAGCGGCTGCTGCTGGAAGCATCGGGGGCTCGGCTGGTAGAGCTACCGCCGGTGCCACTACTGGAAAAGGGCCCTGCACCGAGGCCTCGTCGCTCGGTGGGCTGTCGTCACGCTCGATTCTCGGAACCCTAGCTGGCTGTCGTCGTGGGGCCATCCTGAAAGAAACAACGTAACACGATCAAACGATCATACCTGGTGAGCTGACCTGGTTTGAGCTGTTTTAAGGGGAAAAACTTTTGAAAACACACACGCAATCAGTGTTTTCGTGCACAAAGTCGGAAATCAGTTGTCAGGGTCCTGGTGTATGGATACGTCGGCCGCCCGCACCAACACTGGACTCCCTGAACTGAAAACCACACTCGGTACTCTCAACACTATTGCTTCACAGAAAGAAACATCAGAGTTATAAGTTCTGCGGTAGAACCGAACTCCTCTGATACCAATTTGTCACGACCCGTCCTTGGGGCCCGTGCCGTGACTACCCCAAGCCCGCCTTCCATAGGCCAGGGGCTGGCGACTAGCACCAAAGGCGTAAAATCCCGATAACTGGGAAGGCATTGCCTTTATAAAAGAAAACAAGCACCACAGAGTACAAGCGGAAGTAAAACACTAAGTACAAAGAAGAGCTGAAAAGTAAAAAGGGGCCGGAAATACAAGCCCAACTGTAAAGTACAACTCGAAAGGGAAAACAGCAACTGAAAAGTAAAGCTGCTACGCTGAGATGTCCACAGGAAATCCCACCTGAAGGGTGGGTACAGATAGCTCCTCTGCTCCTCGGGTCCCGCCATCCGCTCCGAGTATGTCCCACCCAGTGGTCTGCCTCTAGGATCCGCCTCGTCGTATAGTCCACCTCCAGGTACCGTCCAGTCCTCGAACACTCGGCCTCTGTCAGCACTGTCCGTCGTCTGCAACCAACACAACGAGGTGCGGGCATAGCCCGTGCAGGGGTGAGTATAACGATACTCAGTAGGGACCCCTAGACCCTCAAGGTCTCACTAAAACCAACAAGGATAAACACAAGAAGATCTCAACAGATAAACTCTACTTAGGTATATGCCCATACATATACCTAAGTTATCAAGTAACCCATCTCAATCATGAGGAAACACAAGAATTGCGAAATCGACGGATAACCACTACCCGGGTATATGCCCATACATATACCAAAGTTAGCAAGTGACCCATCTCAATCATAAAGTAACACAGGGTCAAAAGTCTCAGCTCAAACCAGGATTTTCATTAACGAAACCGTAACTGCTGAAGAGCTCCGTCTCTAGAGTGTACAGTGGTCCTGTCACGACTCCGAGGCTGCCGCTCACTAACCTAGGACTGCTGAAGTACTCCTCCTGTCGAGTACTGCGGGTCTGCTGCCAACTACCAGGCGCTCCGTCCGCTGAGGGTCTGCTGCCAAATACCGGGCGCTACCCAGATAGCCTACTGAGGTACTCCTCCTGTCGAGTACCGCGGGTCTGCTGCCAACTACCAGGCGCTCCGTCCGCCGTGGGTCTGCCGCCAAGTACCGGGCGCTCCGTCCACTGGGCTAGTCGACTCACTCCAAGTCGAGTCGGTCAAGCAGTCGTCAGGTCTCAGCCGGCTACACGGTCTCCGTACTCTGCACGCTCGTCTCCGGGAGGGTCCGCTCCACGAGCTACTGGTCGATACTCCAAGTATCACAAAGTCCCACGAAGAAGTGCCTCAAAGGTCCGTCTCGTCACAGGGGTCTCAACGCAACAGACGGCGCGTCGATCGGACGTCCGGTCTGTGAGTAAAAGAGTCTTTTCGTCCCAGGGGCCCGGTTGGTTTCGAGTGCGAACCAATCCCGGCCGTATCTCAACTGTACCCCGAACTCCCATAGGGTATACTCAAAGGGACCGTTACTCAACGTAACTACCAACGCCGCTGACGGCTCGTCAAGCGGACGTCCTGTCTGAAAGATAGCAGCTTTCCCGTTCCAGGGGCCCGGTTGGATTTCGGGAACAATCCAACCCGGCCATACTCCGACTGCATCCAAAACTCGGGCGGAGTATGTCAAAAGTTCCGTCTCATCAAGAGGAAGTCAACGAAACAGACGGCGCGTCAATCGGACGCCCGGTCTGTGAGTTATTGGCATTTTCGTCTCCGGGGCCCGGTTGGTTTTTAAGGAAAAACCAACCCGACCGCACTCCACCTGCGTCCAAACCTCGGGCGGAGTATGCCAAAAGATCCGTCTCACTAAGAGGAACATTACGCGACTGACGGCACGTCAATCGGACGTCCGTAGCTCAAGATATGAGCGTTTCCGCTCCGAAGGCCCGGTTGGTTTCGTGAACGAACCGACCCGGCCGAACTCAAAGTAACCCGAAACCTTGAGTGCGATATACCGAAACGACCGTCTCGATCCAAGGATCGCGTTGCCGCAGACGGTTCGTCATTCGGAGGTCCGAGGCTCAAGATATGGGCCAGAAACCATTTCTGGTTCGAAACGGGGGGTCCGGGTCCGGGCCGACCCGGCCCGACCCCCCCCCCCCCTGGGCGGCGCGGTGGCCGGCGGCGGCGGACGGCGGCGGCGCGGGGGCCGGCGGCGGCGCGCGGCGGCGGCGGGCGGCGGCGCGGCGGGCCGCGGCGGCGGCGGCGGCGGGCCGCGCTGGCGGCGGCGGCGGGCCGCGCTGGCGGCGGCAGCGGGCTGCGCTGGCGGCGGGGTGCGCCGCACGGGCTGCGCACGCGGGGTTCAGCCCCGCGGTTCCTTCACAAAAACGGCGCGGCCTTTGTGCCGCGCCGGTTTCTTCAAACCGCCCCCCCCCCCCCCCCCCCCTCACGTGGGGGGGCCTGTTGGCGGCTGGACCAAAGGGGGCGCTGCCCCCTTTCCTCATGAACTGCCCCCCTCATTAAGAGGGGGGTTTTAATGGAAGGCCGGGGGATTAAATCCCCCGGTTTTTAAGACATCCGGCCGGCCAGCTGGCCGGCCGGTTTTTTCTCAAACGGGACCGGAATTTCCGGTCCCGTTCTTCGGCTTCCGACGCCGGCGGCCCGGCCGCCGGTCTTTCCTTCCGCCGCGGCCCGGAACCGGCCGCGGTCTTCTCGTCCCACCGCGGCCCGGAACCGGCTGCGGTCTTCTCGTCCCGCCGCGGCCCGGAACCGGCCGCGGCGTTCGTCGTCCGGCGCGGTGCGACGGCACCGCTCCCTTTTCGCCGTGCCATGAATCCTTCCAACGCGGCGTGACGGCGTCGCGTTCTTGAAGACTCTACTCGGCGAAGCGCGACGGCGTTGCGTAAAAATAAACGCACAAACAACCGCGTGGTGCGACGGCACCACGCCACTTGCTTCCACCCGCAAGATCAAACAAGAACGTTGGAGGGGGTTCGGCCGTGTTCGTGCGGTCCGGCCCCCCCTCACGTTAAATTAATAACGCATCTTAAATTAATCAACATCCCACGTTAGTTATACGAACCACGAGTAAAAATGAGATAATTAAATATTAAATCAACCACCCCTACCTCGGGTTTAGGATTCAAAGGTTCTGCTACGCTCCGCGGAAGACGGCGTCGCGGAGGTCGGGTGTCGCGGTCGTCGTTCGTCAAATCCGTTGACGAAGTGCTATGCCCGAAGAGACACGACGTTGGCGGATCTTCGTTTGCCGACGAAGGTTGTCCGAAGAAGAGATGGCGTCCCCTTCGTTGTCACGGTGAACGAAGAAAGGAGTTGCGGCGTTCTTCGTCGGAAAAGAGAGCGTTCCTCGTCAAGTCTTGAGGAAAGTCAAATTATAAAGAGAACAACGAACTCAAGGATCTCTACCTCGATAGTCGCACTCGATTCCTTTGACGTCGGAGGAAGAGTCGTTGTTGAAGGCGTTCGTCGCGGAAAACCGACGCGGAAGGGATGTCGCGGAAGAAGTACGTCGCGTCGCGGATACGGCGTCGCGGATGGATCGTGTTCTTCGGCGGAGAAGTTCTTCGTTGAAGAACGTCGTTCTTCGCGTTCTTCGTTGAGTTTGAAGAAGAAGGAGAGGAGCCCTCCACCTCTCAAGAAGACAAACGATCAACCCAAAATAAAATAAGATCACATCTCATTTTATTATTACAAAACATAAAAGAATTTCAAAAGTTTGAAATTCAAAAGAGATAACTCCACATTTAACTCACTTATTTAATATACATGAATTGTATAATTAAATATAAGTTAACTTGTCAAGCCATTAAGAGGGAGAGTGGGGAGTTGAAAAGGTGGGGGGTTCGTGTGGGCCCCACCACACTTAATCCTCCCAAGGGAGGTTAAGTGGGTGTGGGTCCCACTTCCAACCTCCTTTGAGAGGTTTTAAGAAGTTAAAATAAAATTTGTTCTACACAAATTTTATTTAACTCAACCTAAACCCTCAAAAATTAACTTTCAACCCGCAACAAACGCAACTCCCGAAAAGGTCTCTTTAAGCGAATATCGGCGCTGCGAGTTCATCGGTGCCCTCGGATTTCAATTCCGAGCACCAGATCAAAAGTTAGGAATTCCCGCTCGTTTGTTCACTGAACGTACCCGAGCCAAACTTCGGAAATTAATTCCGGGCACTCCGGGCCTCGGAATCAGGTGCCGTCTGAAACCGCGCTCTTGTAAAATTCTAAAGAAAATTAAGAAAAAAATTTCCCTTGAATTTTACGGGTCTTTACATACATAATATGGTAAAACCAAAACAAATTGATAAATTTATGTCATGATAATAGTGAACAAGTGAAGGAAACCCCAAAATATAGTTGATTAGTTGAATCCCCAAAATGGTTCCTAACTCTAGGTTTGGATCCTCAACCATTCAAATCCCAATAACAACCCACTCTCTAGCATATGGCCCTTTTCCCTTGTCCTAACATGCAACCACGAAATCTACTTAGGTAACCCAAGACGGCCTGAGCAGGGTGTGAGTACAACTCTATAGGCCACCACCAATGGTGTCTATATAATATTCAGCCTAAACATATAGTTCATGAATTTACAAAATAAATGAATAAATAAACAAAGTAAACTCAGGTTCCATTAGTTAACAATATTCACTTAAACCATTTCAAACATTTGTTCCATTTTCATCACTTATACCATCTTCATTCCTAAATTCATTTTCATCACTTCTTCCATGGTTTTGGCATTTACATCAATTACTAAATGGCCTAATCTGGTCAATTATCATGAATAAGGGGATACATCAAGTTCCATATCTCACTAGGGGTAAAAATTTCACAAGAAACACATAATACATTTACTTGGGAACCTCAGATAATGTAGTTTCATCAAATAAAACCATTAGGGGTATAGTGCCTTAGTTCCCTTACCTATCCTAGGAGTTATGGGTTGGGGATTAGACCCTTGGTCTCAACCATCTGGTTGGAATATATATTCATGTCCAATACCCCATAACTAAAGCACCATGTGTACATTCTTATTTATCCATTTACCACATACACCATATCAAAAACCATTAACAAACAGTACACATAAAAAATACAATACACTTTTCATTCCACATATCAATAATTATCTTTCCTTAACCCTTTTTTCACTTATTATTTATATAGAATAAACCTTTTACCCATTCCCCTTTTAATAATTAAACAATTATCATAATAAAAAATTTATATATTTTGGCCCATTAAACATATTCATCAATTTCCCATATGTTAGATCACATGGTACATTCATCATTTCATATGAAATTAGTGATTTAACATTATAATAATTTTCACACACATTGACTCACATATTTCTTCATGGAAAATACATTTTCCATTTAGAAAAATCACTTTAGGTCACCCAACCCATTTAATATTAGAGAAAACAATCCCTTATGCTAGTATGCAAGTTTATAAATGACTATCACTATCCACGTTTCCCATAAAAATAATAAAATAATGTGTTCATCATGGGATATAATATTTAAAATGTCAATTATATTCTTAACATTATCATTTTTCGTGCTCAAGAATGTTAGTGCACACTTTGGGTTGTCATAAACAGGTCTAGTCATCCTCAGTGATTCCTGTGTGGATTATGATGGGATCGGTCTTCCATTTTTCCTGACATTTCAAAAAATATTACTAAAGGAATAAAATTCACAACAAAATGGAAGAAAATTCTCAGCCATTCATGCACAAATCAACATTAAGACTGTGGGATATAACCTATATACCACCTACCTCGAATCTAATGTTGAACAAAACCTTAACCATATCCTTAGTTATAAATTAAGACACCCATTGATGCCCCAACTTATGATCCACTATAAAAAGTTTTTTTGGGCTTTAGAAGAAGAAGAAAAAAATTAAAATCCCTATTCCCTAACAAAGTAAGAGGAGAGTCAGGCATAACTGAAGCTTCAATCCACAACCAACGTAACACTAAAAGGATTATAAATGAAAGAGATAATCTCTTGGGAATACTAGGGGAGTTTTTTTCATCACTAGGTCTAGAGGAGGTTGAAATGGGGGAAAATATGTGATGAACTTAAAATACAAAGGGAGAAATTTCATAAATTTTCACTTTTTAGTGGGGCATCAGATTTGAATGCATGGTTCGACAGAGCAAGCTACAACTATATTCTAGCCTCTATCCTAAAGGGGTATATGTTTCTTGGTTACCTAGGTATTCTACAGGGTTTGACAAACCATGTTCGAAATGTGAGAAATTCATTCGTCCAAGGTCACATGGTTTGGATTGTCCCCCTTTCATGTTTTACTCTAACCATGTTACAATCGTGAACCATGCACTAGATGTCCACATAGGTGTTTTACCAATGATCCACAAAATTCCAAGATACAAGACCAAAACATGTCCTCTATCATTTGGATTTTACACATTGCCTTCCCATCTACCGTTATATTGAAATTAGAACTAAGAAAAAACTGAGATCCAAAAACATGATGTAATACTATATAGAATCATGAGGTAAAATGGATATCTCGGTTGGATATAATGTTCTTTGGAATCTCATGATGTCTCACCACATAATCCAAATAGTACCTCACTAAAACATCCACAATACTCGACTCCCTATTATCTAAGAACTGGGAGTACTTCATCAGTTGGTCTAGAGTCACCAAAATGACATCATTACCCCCTTGTTCTTAGGGAATCTTGGTGATGAAATCCATCAAGATTTCCTCCCACATTCACTCAGGGATATCCAAGTACTGCAATAAACCTACAAGAAAATGATGTTTTTATTTTACATTCTAACAAATAAGACACAAATCCACAAAATCCACCACTAATAACTCATCCCAAACAACTAAAGGTACCTCCACATTCCATGGTACATATTAGACACACCTTGATGCACCGATATGGGTGACCTATGAAAATCAAAAATAGCTCCCTCATGCATGGACAGTGGAACAAAAAACCTCCCTCAAATCTATACCTAATTCTAGATATCATTAGGCTTTCCCTCTAGAGCATAACTATAACCCACATGGTCTCACACCACCTCCAACTCAAAGTATCCCCACTGAGACACCCCACCATCTGCATCATTATGATTCCACTATTATCTAATGGAGAAAACCTCTAAAAATGTCTTCCTTCACATCAATATGTATTGTGGCAATCTATTCCCTCATTCAAAACAACATCAGACTCCGGAATGAATTCTAACTACGAATTTCGGATCAGTTAATCATTGAAATTATTCTCCATTCCTATGGTCTAGGGAATATCAAAATTATAATCATAGAGATACGTCTTATAACATTGTTTATGAAGGTTCAAATCTTTATGTGGAACATATAACTCATACTCTTGTGGTAAGTGATGAAAATAATGTAATCTATGATGAGCCAATGTCTCTACATATTCATGGAAAACCCCACTACTATTAGTTCTAGGTCATGGTTGGAATACCCATTCTTAGGGTTTGTAACTACCAAGACTGATAAGATATCACTAACCTTAAATGAATCAATACACATCCCAATTACAAATGGTATTCATTACAAAAGACATGTAACATCACCCCCTCCACAGGTAACTGATGCACAGGGAACTAATCTGTATTCTTTTTTAGGTAGTAAACAATAAACCAATCATTGAAAATTCCAGAAGTATGTATAGTCATTCTTTGTCAAAATTTTTAATTATGATATAATATGAGAGAATTCATAAACAATACTCTAATAATAGATCACAATACCAAGGACGTTTCGAAACTCTTCGGAATTCTTCGGTGCTTTCCATTAAACAACTACCTTAGTATTTAATGATTACGTGATAAAAACCTACTTTGATGACACATTTATATATAAATATAAATCCCATTACTAGAGATTTAACTTGGATAACTCCTAGAGAGTTGATGGTGTTGAAGATCCCACATGATAACTATGAAACATTCAATATTCTCGTCCTATATCCATGATTATATAAGGATGTTGTCAATGAGCATGACTATTAATTAGCCATGGAACTCTCGGAATAAAAATTTAATGATCCCCATGAGTAGAGAGGATGTGTTCATGCAACCAAATAGTATGAAAAAAAATAAATATCCCCATAACAACATCACAATATAGTCTTCATTATATCCCCATTATTTACCCTCATCTGGTGATATCTAGTCCCCAAATGGATCATTTCAAACAAACTAAATCCCTTTAGTTGGTCCTAAAAATAATCTATCTCTAGTTGTGGTAACGGTTCTTGGTATTCACACAATTCTACTTCTAGAAATCCCTACACTAACACGGAGTACCTCCTCATTCTTGGAAAATAAAATTGGGGAACCCCAAGGAGATACAGTAGGTCATATGAATCTCTTTCTCTATATATCATTGATCTAGAGTATCAAGTCATGTAGATATAATAGTTTCATGAGATATGGATCCATAAAGATCAAAGAACATCATATCTATAAATCTATTCCAAACAAGATGTAGTTTAGAGGGGGTAGTGTCATGACCTCATCTGGGGAAAAATGGAACATCATAGTCAACACTGGGAACCTCCATTACTTTATCATCCACCAGTAACTCTAAAAACTATGATTGAAAAGGATCCAGATGACTTATAATAATATAATTTTTTTTCCAATGAACATCACCTTCTAGACATCCACCAAAAAAATTCAATCTCTATGAATGTAATAAACAAAATAATACATCGAATTCAACTAAACCAGGCCAATTATGACATTGTAAGGATATATGTGTAACGACCCAAAGTTTAATTAATGGAAATCCCTCTTGATCTAGTTAAATATATCTTTATGTAAAACGTTTATATAAAATTTCTACTTCTTTTGGTTTTATGTTATGAGTTGTGACTGTTACATTTATATTCGTTGAACAGTGATCACATGATTAGTATTAAGGTTTTAACAAACCCAATTTACTCAGACAAAGGAAATGATGGCCTCATCTAGAAGAATTTCTCCATATGAAGGCCATTTTTCAGAGCTCGGAAAAGAGGTGGCGTCTTTAGGCTTCACTCTCGACCAAGCCAAAGTTGTGCTTCACCATATCAAGCACAAACGAGACCGTCTATGGGAAAAGTGGAAGTTGATATATATTACCACTCGAGCGATGTTATCCGAGCCACCCCAAGAGTCTGTCACCATCGCACACCATACCCTTAGGTCTTATGAGGATATTTTAAGGGGTTATGTAACAAATATCTAGTACTATGTTCATGTACATTATTTTTTGTATATAATAATGAATATACTTTCTTGTCATTATTGATACATTGTAAATGGGTTTTAAAGTGAAAATTGTGTTTTTAGATATTTTTTAATTAAGAATTCTATTTTATTAAATTAATGGATTTTTGAATTAAATAATATTTTACTAAAATATTATTATTATTATTATTAAATTAATTTTGTTATATATAAAGGATCATATAATTTTATAAATGCAATTGTAATTTTTATTAAGGTTTGAAATACATTTTTGTCAAAACATGTGAATTTTCGATAAATGTCGGTTTTTATGTTAAAAGTGAAAATTAACATATTTAGAAAATTATTTAGATAAAATAATTTTTATTTCTATAATCATGATGTCGAAATTATCCAAGAGTTATTTTTTCATAATTTTCTGAGACAGTCAATGTTTTGGGTAAAAATTAAATACTGTTTAAATATATAATGTGTTTTATGACATCATAATGACCCAATAGTGATGTAATAAAATAATATAAGATTTATGTTCTGCCAATATATGTTTTAACATTAAAATAAAGTGATTTTGGGTTTGTTGGACATACTTTTCAATGTATTAATGGACCCTTCAAGACTTATTAAACCCCATGTCTTTTAATTTTTTTTCCATGGGAGTGTGACTCACCTCTAAATAAGAAAACCTATTATTTTAAGAAGTTCGTACTTTGGCCTTATAAAATATAGTTTTCCTATTCCATTTTCCAAAAAACATGGGCAAAAACCATGGTATGGTTTGTGTTTTGGATTAATTTAATATAAGGGGTCCCAAACCTAAATAATAAAGAATTCCCTCACCTTTCCTATATAAACCCACCCAAACTCCCACTTCATCCTTACTCAAAGCCTTTGGAGTTCTTCCAACCTCTTCCCTACTCTCTCTAGAATCCTCCAAAGGTGATTCAAGCTCCCAAGAAGCCTCTCTCATGCCTCTCTCAAGCCTTTGGAAGCACACTTCCATGTAATGGTTTTTTTCTCCCTTTCTCATTTTTGTCCATGTTTCTTTATGTTCTTTTCCCCTTTTAATTTAAATTATGAATGTTGGGGTATGGTTTTTCACCTCCCTCATACTTCCGAATTTATTTTTGAATGATGGGAGACCCCTTTCTCTCTCATAAAATTCCACCCATGTACACCCGTTACTATGCAGAAATTCTGAAAGGAACTTCTCTCTCCTCTTTTACATTCAAGAAATACTTTTGTATCATGAATATAAATTACATTAAAATTTTTGGGACATGTATATATATGACCTAATTACTTTCCATTACATGTAAATATGATGAGGAATTCCTTTCTCTCTCATCAACCAATTTTTTATGAATTCTTATGTCACGATGTTATGCTGCCAAAATCGCACAGATTTTCTAAGCCGATGTCATTGTGTAGTGAATACCATGCCCATTTCTCCATCAAGGGTATTCACCTTTACGCACATTTACATATTGATTATAAATTTTCATGTATTAATTCCATGTTCATTTATCATGGAATAAATTATTATGTTTTATGAATCCATGTTTTATGATCCATGTGGCACACTTATGCATGAAATGAAATGTTTAAGAAGGGTGCGCCCTTATAGAGCTCCAATGCATTGGGTAAAGTATAGTGTCATGATACATCATGTGCAATGAGTTTTTACTCATGCTAATTCAATTGCAATGATGTTTTACTTGTTCCTCATGTGCAATGAGGATTTACACATGCTCCATGTGCAATGAGCCTTGGCTCATGCTAATTCCATGTTAAGTGTTGTTGCCACATTTCCATGTTATGATTATCATGCATTATCATGCCTTTAAGTTCATGTTTCTCTTGTTATCTATTTATATGCCTTTTTTCTAACATGTATTGCACTCCTCATGTATTAAATGTTTATTCCCTTACTGGGCTTTATAGCTCACCCTTTTCTTATGCATGTCCTCAGGTTATCCCATGCAATTCTACGTACGAGGGAATGTAGTGGTCATGTAAAGGGTGTTTTAAACAAATATGTTGTATTTAATGTTTTAAGTTTTTATGTAATGATCCTAAGCCCCAAAGACACTAGAACTCTCGATCTTCCATGTTGTATCAAGTGAATAGTTTATGTAATAAATCATGTTTAAGTTTGTAATAAATGCAGGGTTGTCATAGTTGGTATTAGAGGGAGGTTTAGTTATTTTTGGGATTAGGATTAGAAAAACCTAGTAAAACCTTAGAGACAAGACTATGTATAATAATATCATCCCTAAGTTTTGGTAAGTACTGAGTAAGTGGATTATCAAATAAATACATCCCTGTCTGGAAACGAGCAGGTAGAGGCGGCTCTGGCACAGATGTATCCTAGGGGTAAAACCCGAAAACACCACTTTGAGCTACACTTGAATGGGAATTGGTGCACAACAATAGGTCTTGATGCACTCTTGGTTACGGCACTCTCAGGGGATATGTTTTGATAAATTAAGAATATTAGTATAAACCCTTATTAAGGGAATAAAAAAAATGCCCCTAAGAATATATGTTATAAAGTATATCATGAAAAGCCAAGATTAAAGCCTATAGACTCATGAGTTAAGAAAATAAAAGTTTATATATAAGTCATAAACTTTTGTCTTTGCATTACCCTTTATGTGTTACCCCCTAAATTTCCTTTTATTCTAGCCAATGGCTGGTAATATGAGGAGTCGGGCTAACAACCGATGTGAAGATCAGTGTGATGACTGTACTAATTATATGCCCAATCCAATGGGAGTGGGAATCGCTAACATTGTCATGCTTATCTCTCAGCTAACTTAAGCTTTGAATAGAAACACGGGTCAAGATGAACGTTCAACCCCCCCTATGAAAGAACAAGTCACTATCAAGAGATTCATGAGACAAAGGACTCCTACTTTTAGTTGATCATCTGATCCCACGATCACTGAACAATGGATCAAATCCATTGAAAAGATATTATCCATCCATCAATATTCTGAACAATTGAATGTTCTATTAGAGGATTATCGTATGGAGGGTGAATATGATCAATGGTGGACGTTGATAAAAAATATGAAGCCTGAGTAGGAGATCGAGGAGTTGGAATGGAAGGATTTCTGGAAGATATTTTTTGATAAATATTTTCAACGCACCCTCCAGCTTAAGATGGAAAGGGACTTCCTTTACCTCAAGAAAAAAGTTGAAGAATATGTTGGAGCATACGAGTAAAACATCACAAGACTTTCACAATACAATTTCGGCTTTGTCATTACCCCCGAAGGCAAGGTCGACCGCTTTTTTGGTGGGCTAAAGCCTAGCCTGTGGAAAGCATTAGCGATTCGTGACTTCAAAAGCTATGAGGAAATTGTCTGATGTGCCCTCAAGGTCAAAATGGAGATCGAGGAATCACAGTGGTATCATGGGGACAAGAAGCTTAAGGTGGACTTCAATGATGGCAGTCCGATGGATAAATCCAACGGTGCTAAGAAGATCCTGCACCCCACTTTCCAAAAGTGCGGAAAGCACCCTGGAAATTGCCTCAAGTGGACGAGGAAATGCATTAGGTGTGGAAGATAAGGGCACCTAGATGTTAACTATCGACAAGAAAGACCCGTGGCTACGACAGAGGATAGGTCTCCATTTGAGCCTCAATGCGTTGTTCATTCCTACAAATGCAAAGAACCGGGGCATCTTGCAAATCAGTGCCCTAATCCACGGGTTTTCGGAGGCAAACAACAACCTCCAAAGCAAAAAGGAAGAGATTTTTCCATCACTTCTACTGAAGTGAACCCCAACAACAAAGTAGTGACACGTATTCTAGTTATTCATTCAAGAATAGAGAATGTACTTTTTGATTCAGGTTCTACACATTATTTTATATCTCGAATGTTTAGTAGAACAATCCCAGCACCACCATAAATCATGGAAGTGAAGATGTCAGTGAGTATGGAAAATGGGGAAATCATTACATCCCATGAATATAAGTCCTCCCCTATTATAATCTGTGGATTGAATTTCCCGGTGAACCTTGTCATACTCCCTCTGGTGGAATTTTATGTTATTCTTGGCATGGATTGGATTTCCTTATATAGTGCCCACATAAATTGTTGGGAGAGGGAAATCACACACCATATAGAGAATCGACCCCCCGATTCCTTACATGTGTAAGGAGGAATATAAATCTCCTTTAGCTACATCATCTCAACCATGGATATTACTGCCCTATGAGCATTCGTATCTGGATCAGATGATTGAGTCCAAGAAAAAAACCATCCTTGAGAAAATGCCTATTGTTAGGGAATTTGCTGAAGTGTTTCCTGAGGAACTTACTGGTCTTCCTCTTAAAAGAGATGTTGAAATATCAAATGAACTTATACCAGGGGCTCTACCAATATCCAAGACTCCATATAGAATGGCTGTCGTGGAGATTGAAGAGCTGAAGAAACAACTACAGGAGAATCTAGATAAAGGGTTTATAAGCCCAAGTGCTTCACCATGGGGTGTTCTAGTCCTCTTTGTCAAGAAGAAGGATGGGTCAACGAGGCTTTGCATCAATTATCATGAACTTAACAAGATCACAAAATATAATAAGTATCCTCTTCCATGGATCGATGACTTGTTCGATCAGCTGCACGGAGCACAATACTTATCCAAGGTAGATTTGCGGTCGGGATATTATCATGTAAGGGTGAAGAAGGAAGATGTCCCCATGACTGCTTTTCGCACAAGATACGGGCACTATGGATTCATAGTAATACCTTTGAAACTCAATAATTCTATAGAAATCTTCATGGACTTGATGAATAGAGTCTTTAGATATTACCTTGAAAAATTTGTTGTAGTCTTTGTAGATGATATTCTAATATACTCCAAAACCAAGGAGGATCATGGAGAGTATTTAAGAACTGTACTAGAGACTTTGCGCAAGGAGAATCTCTCGGAAAATTACAGAAAGTGTGAGTTCCGGTTGAAGGAGGTATCATTCTTGGGCCATATCATCACAAGAAATGGGATATCTGTGGATCCCTTCAAAAAAATGCAATTGAGGGATGGACGAGGCCAACATCGGTAACGGATATCCGTAGCTTCTTGGGGTTTGCTGGATATTATCGACAATTTGTGAGAAATTTCTCACGATTTCCCAACCCTCTTACCAAGCTAACTAGAAAGGAGTAAAGTTTTCTTGGAGTGATGAATGCGAAGAAAGCTTCAAGGAGTTGAAAAGGAGGGTTATCACTGCTCCTGTGCTCACTTTACCCACAAGTGGGGAAATTTTTGTGGTATTCAGTGATGCTTCGAAGAAGGGCTTAGGCTGTGTACTGATGTAGAATGATAAAGTGATATCCTATGCCTCAAGGAAGTTGAAAATCCATGATCGAAACTATCCAATGCATGATCTAGAGTTGGCGGCGGTGATCTTTTCCTTGAAAATCTGGCAGAATTATCTCTTTTGGGAGAAATGTGAGATATATACTGACCACATGAGTCTTAAATATATATTCAAACAGAAAGAGCTTAATATGCGCTAGAGAATATGGATAGATCTCATCAAGGATTATGATTGTTCAATACATTACCACCCTGGGAAAGCGAACAAGGTGGAAGATGCACTAAGTAGAAAGGACCCAGCGATTCTATCAATGATGAGAATTCAGAAGGATCCAATCTTCTTAGACTTGATGAAGATAGACATGGGAATCATAAATAAGGGAACATCACCAATCCTTTCGCAAATAATTTATCAACCCTCTCTTTTATAATGGTTAAAGGATGCTCAAAAGGATGATGTGGGAATTCAGGAAAAAGTGGAAGCTATCAAAAAGGGGAAATCCTCAGAGTTTAATATTAATGAAGAAGGAATTGTATGATTTTGGAAAAGACTATGTGTTCCATCAAGTCTGGAGTTGAAGAAGGAACTTTTGGATGATGCACATAGTTCAAATTTCTCTATTCACCCAGGGAGCACAAATATGTATCGAGATCTTCGAGAAAACATTTGGTGGGATAATATGAGGAAGGAGATCGCTGAATATACATCAATGTGCCTGAAGTGCCAGAAAGTGAAGGCAAAGAGGCAGAATTCTAAGGGGATGATGCAACCATTGCCCATACCATAATGGAAATGGGATAACATCACCATGGACTTTGTCACTGGACTTTCGAGGAAATCCAAAGGCAACAATGCAATTTGGGTTATTGTGGATTGTCTTACAAAGACTGCACACTTCATTGCTATTCGGGAGGATTTATCATTGGATCAATTGGCACAGATATATATCAGGGAAGTGGTAAGGCTGCATGGAATGACACTATCTATTGTGTATGACCGAGATCCAAGATTCACCTCTATGTTTTGGAAGATTCTTCAACATTCTCTGAATATTGAACTGAACTTTCGTACGGCCTATCATCCTCAAAATGATGGCCAATCCGAGTGGACTATCCAAACACTTGAGGACATGTTGAGAGCATGCTCAATGGACATTAAATGAGGATATGATCAATATCTTCCTCTGGTTGAGTTCTCTTATAATAACAGTTTACAATCAAGCATCCAAATGGCACCTTATGAAGCCCTGTATGGTAAAAGGTGCAGAACATCAGCATGTTGGGATGAGGTCGGTGAACGTAAGCTGCATGGACCAGAAATGGTCGAGGAAATGGTGGAGAAGGTGAAAACTATTCAGCAGCATATCAAGGCACCCCAGAGTCGACATAAGAGTTATGTAGATAATCGTCGACGAGACCTTGATTTTAAAGTTGGAGACATGGTTTTTCTATGCATATCTCCGTGGAAGAAGGTCATGAGGTTTATAAATAAAGGGAAGTTAAGTCCAAGGTACATCGGCCCCTTCGAGATTCTTGATCATGTCGGGGTTGTGGCCTACCAACTAGAACTTCCACCTACAATGGCCAAAGTACATGCTGTCTTTCATGTATCCCTATTAAGGATGTACATACCGGACCCTTCACTTGTACTCTCTTCTGTGGTGGTACAGTTGGAGGATGATCTTTCTTATAAGGAGCAACTAGTGAAGATCTTATATCGTAGTGAAAAAGTTCTATGAAATAAGTCAATGCCCCTCGTCAAGGTGTTGTGGGGAAACCACATGATTGAAGAAGTGACTTGGGAATCAGAGGAAATAATGAATCTGAGTTACCCACATCTGTTTTAGTGTGGGAAAAGGAAATTCTGATGGAGAAATTTCTTAAGGGGGGAATATTGTAACGACCCAAAGATTCATAAATGGAAATCCCACTTGATCTAGTTAAATATCTCTTTCTATAAAACGTTTATATAAAATGTCAACATTTTTGGTTCTACGTTAAGAGTTGTGACCGTTACTTTTATAGTCATTGAACAGTGATCACATGATTAGTATAAATATAAGGCTTTAACAAACCCAATTTACTCAGACAAAGGAAGTGATGGCCTCATCCAGTAGAATTGCGTCATACAAAGCCCATTTGTCGGAGCTTGGAAAAGAGGTGGTGTCTATAGGCATCACTCTTGACCAATCCCAAGCTAAGATTCACCATGTCAAGCTCTAATGAGACCGTCTACGGGAAAAGATGAAGTTGATAGAGATTACCACAAGAGCAATGTTATCCGAGCCACCCCAAGAGTCTGTCACCATCACACACCTTACCCTTAGGTCTTATGCGGCTGTTTTAAAGGGTTATGTAACAAATCACTATTACTATGTTAATGCACATTATTTGTTGTATATAATAATGAATATAGTTTCTTGTCATTATTGATACAATGTAAAGAGTTTTTATAGTGAAAATAGTGTTTTTAGTTATTATTTAATTAAGAATTCTATTTTATTTAATTAAGGGAATATTGAATTAAATAACATTTTAATAAAATATTATTATTATTATTATTAAATTAACATTATTACATTTAAATGATCATATAAATTTATGAATGCTATTGTAATTTCTATTAAGGTTTGAAAGCCATTTTTGTCAAAACACCTGAATTTTAGATAAATGATAGTTTTTATATTAAAAGTGAAAATTAAAAAATTTGAAAAATATTTAGATAAAATAAATGTTATTTATGGAATTAGGATGTCAAAATTATCCAAAGGTGAATTTTTCATAATTTTCTGAGACAGTCAATTTTTATTGCGTAAAAATTAAATATTGTTTAAATATATAATGTGTTTTATGACATAATAATGACCCAATAGTGCTGTAATAAAATACTATAAGCTTTATGATCGGCCAATATATTTTTTAAAATTAAAATAATGTGATTTTGGGTTTGTTTGACTTACTTTTCAAAGCATTGATGGACCCTTCAAGACTTATTAAACACCTTGCATTTTTAAATTGTTTTCCATGGGAGTGTTACTCAACTCCACATAAGCAACCCTATTATTTTAAGAAGTTTGGACTTTGGCCTTATAAAATATTTTTTTCCTCTTCCCTTTTCCAAAAACCATGGGAAAAAACGATGGGGTGGTTTTTGGTTTGGATTAATTTAATATAAGGCGTCCAAAACCTAAATAATAAAGAATTCCCTCACCTTTCCTATATAAACCACCCAAACTTCTACTTCATCCCCACTCAAAGCCTTTGGAGTTCGTCCAAACACTACCCTAATCTCTCTAGAATCCTTCCAAAGTGCTCGAAGCTCCCAAGAAGCCTCTCTCAAGACTCTCTCAAGCCTTTGGAAGCACACTTCCATGTAAGGGTTTTTTTCTTCCTTTCTCATTTTTGTCCAATTTTCATTAAGTTGTTTTTCCCTTTTAATTTAAATTATGAATGTTTGGGTATGGTTTCTCACCTCCCTCATACTTCCTTATTTATGTTTTAATAATGGGAGACCCATTTCTTTCTCATTAAATTCCTCCCATGTACACCCGTTACTATGACGAAATTCCGAAAGGAACTTTTCTCTCCACTTTTACATTCAAGCAATACTTTTGTATCATGAATCAAAATTCCATTAAAATTGTTGGGAAATGTATCTATATAACCTAATTACTGTACATTACATGTAAATATTATGATTAATTCCTTTCTCTCTCATCAACTATTTTTTAATGAATTCCTATGTCATGCTGTTACGCTGCCAAAATTGCACTGATTTTCTAAGCCAATGTCATTGTGTAGTGAATACCACGCCCATTTCTCAATCAAGGGTATTAACCATTATGAAAATTTACTTATTTATTATAAAGTTTCATGTATGAATTCCACATTCCTTTATCGTGGAATAAATGATTATGTTTTATGAATCCATGTTGTATGATCCATGTGGCACACATATGCATGAAATGAAATGTTCAAGAAGTGTGTGCCCTTATAGTGCTCCAATGCATTGGGTAAAGTATAGTATCATGATACGTCATGTGAAATGGGTGTTGAATCAGGATAATTCAAGTTCAATGAGGTTTTAATCATGCTTCATGTTCAATGGGGATTTACTCATGCTCCATGTGCAATGAGCCTTGGCTCATGCTAATTCCATGTTATGTGTTGTTGCCACATTTCCATGTTATGATTATCATGCATTATCTTTCCTTTATGTTCATGTTTCTCTTGTGATATAATGATATGCCTATTTTCTAACATGTATTGTACTCCTCATTTATTCAATGTTTATTCCCTTATTGGGCTTTATAGCTCACCTATTTCTTATGCATGTCCTCAGGTTATCCCATGCAATGCTAAGTATGAGGGAATGTAGTGGTCATGTAAAGGAAGTTTTCAATAAAGATGTTGTATTTCAGGTTTTAAGTTGTTATGAAATGATCATAAGCCCTAAAGACACTAGACCTCTCGATCTTCCATGTTGTATCAAGTGAATAGTTTATGTTTGTAATAAAATCAGGGTTGTCATAATATGTGTATCAAGAATAAAATCACCACTAATTGAAACAGATCCATCATCAGTATACATCAACCATAGGCATCAATTAAATAATTATATTCCCAAACAGGTAAGGAAAACAGATGGGTAACTTGATGTATAACTACCTCTAATCCTAATGTGTAGATCAAGGTGGGTGAGATAAAGGAGTGAAAAGCTCCAGAATAAAAGAAGTAAAAGCTATGGTTGGTGATAAAGGGATTACACCACAAAAAACCTATGGTTCTTCTAGGCCTAGAACCTCAAAATAATGCACCTTCTCATTCACATATCCTCTTCCTCACTTCTAATGACCTGTATGAATATGATCTCATTTGTGTCACTAAGTGTGATGAACATCAGGATGTTGACCTCTACCATATATATCTCCCATTAGATGGGAATAAGATTACTGACCTAACAACTAAACAAATTTAGTAGTCCTCTAATACTATTTTCCATTGAATGGGGCCTAACAAATCCTAATGAACTGTCCTCCCAGTGCTTTTGAGTGGTAATCAATACTTTGAACATGACCTTTATAAAAAGAAAATGAAAATAGGAATCCCTAGTAGATGTTTAGGAATGGCCATCCCAAAATATGTTCAAAGAAGATAGTTGTGTCTAGATCTCTACTAATTATAACCTTGACAGCCCTAAAATCCATGATCCTATACTAATATCACTACTTCATGAGAATATATAATCACCTCCCACCCAAGGAACTCTTTTCTATGAGTGTGTCTGTTCAATTTGTTTATCCTTCTTTTAAACCTCAAAATTAATAGGATTTTTAAATAGGTTGACTGCAAATATAATCATGAGAACTAGTGCCACCATAATATTTCCTAATATAAAATCTCATATAATGTGTTCAATAGTGAAATGTAGGAGTTACTTGAACCAAATATGAAGATTTAATGTGCTTAGGCTCCCTTGATTTAGGGAGAATATATCCTTCCATTTTTCCTCCATCATCATCGATGAAAAGAAATTTATATGAAACACCCCCTGAAGGTTAACACATATAGTATCAACCTACTAACACTATATAACATACATAAGTAATAAACCACTCCTTACATCTGATTTTTCACCAAAGGAACCTGATATTCAGCACAATCCAAAATAAATATAATGGTGGTCTCTAGATCATCCAACAGATATTCTATCTCTAGATTTGAGATAATCCCCTCTTGTTTTTATTAAACATAATTCTAGAATGAACATGAAACCTCTACGAAATCTCATCCTCTTAAATTAGATCAATACCTTTATGATCTAATAGACCATCCTCTTAAACCTCTACTTCTTGATCTTCATATGGATAATGACTAATATATGTCTCTAAAACCCACAAGGTGATAAACTAAGAATGGTTGGATATAATTTTTCAAAATTAATTTAATTTAATTCATTTAAATTTATTGAAATTGAAAATATTAATTTACATGTGTAAACAATGATTGTTTATGTACCTCCTCGAGGCCTCTACATTGAAATCAAAATTATCTTAGTAAGGGTGTTCAGTAAGCATAAGGTCCTTGCATTGGATCATAGGGAGCCTTAATCACCTGTGTCCAAGCCAGATTCGCTTTCTACATCACACACTATGTTTGACTAAGATATTTTCCCTAATGATCCCATGAAAGCCTCACTAGTGATGACTATAAAATTACTATTATCTTCGATCCAAATTTTTTGATAAAATTATGTCATTACCACCAATCACCCATCCACTGGTACCCCTCTTTGGACGGTTGAGAAAATGAGTGACCTTGAGTCCCACCACTAGTAGGACCCTGTTTGTATACTAATATTGACAGTTTAAATCACTCAAATTTTAGTAATTACCCTAAATAAAATAAATTGGTCCAGATAAATGGTAAACAACCATACAAAACCCCATCACATAATGTTAACGATCCCAAACCCTGTCGAAAGTGCATGATAAGAAATACATAAAAAATTCTCCAAAATAAAACCAAATGGATACCTAAAAAAATAACTCCCTAAAAACTCTGAACTCAAAGATAGTAATGTCCAGGTCAATCCCCAATACCTCCCTAGAAACATAAAAAAAATGTTTTTATATATGTAGGTGAGTATAGAATTTTTAATCGATATGTTAATACAAATAGTCTCCCATAAAAATATGAAAATAGAATATCACTGGAATAATGATCAAATAGTAAAACCAACTGGAACCTATATAGTTTAATAATATACCTCATCCTCACAATGGATTAATTATAAAATAATGAATCTAATGTAATAATATAACACCAATGATCATTGGTAAAGGCTCAATACATCACCATCCCCCACTAAGTTACTGATCTCATGTCCTAATTCCAAATTTCATGTTCTCCCATCCTTTATATATATACCAATAACCACATATAAATCCACATATAATGTGGGTTAGGTCATAACCCTAAATAACCTAGACACCAATAGGTCTTAACATCATGTTAGGGAATTGGTCCACAACTTGATATCACTCATTATAGCCACATCATAATTTCCATTATTACACATCCAACCACAATCTCATAAAAATAAAAGTGGAGTATCATAAATTTCATAGAAATAAACCTCATTCTATTCACATTCTATGAATAACCCAAACTACATATTATATCCTCTCATCACCTAGCATTTCTATCAACTACACCATACTTGATAAGTACTCACCGCTAAATTGGTATTATCTCCACATACAATTGTTGAAGGATGAGTGGGAAAAGTGAGTAATAAATCAATTCATACCCACAAGACTAGGGATGTTGGGGGAACATATCCCAAAACATTTGTGTGTCAATATATAGTACTTGATGGTGGATAGGTGCATATAAAATCACTAGGAAAATACCAAACACACACACACAAATATATATATATATATATATATATATCCCTCACCTCCCACAAACCCAACATAAAGGTTTCCCATTAATAGTTCATCTTCAATGTCTACCACCACCATCATACTGACCTTACAACATGTTAACACAACTAATTTATACTTCACCACATGAAAAAAAACACACACAACCCAAAAATCAAATTCATGCCTTTCTAGTTTTAACCATTTCACAATTTATAATATTACCAACTTCCATTCAATTATTAATCCATTTAGTCACGTATTTAATGACAACCTACTCTGACCATTCCTATTTTTCTCCACCCCTTTTATTATCAAACAAAATATTAAATCAATTACCACATATGAATTCCCAACCAAAATTATATAATTTAAATCCCATTCCATTTTAAATTTCATCATTAACAACTTCTTATTCTATAATTATCATGATACACTCAAAAAAACATCACTACAACACATTCTCCTCACAACATAAACCATTGTATTTGCCACACAACATATACCATCCAAAGAAACACATACCCAATAACCACCCATAGCAAAACCACATATCATATCACAACTAATTTATGATAAGAAATAATCATCTCACCATCAAAACCACATATCAACCAACACATTTCCAGTTCTCTCAACATAATATTTATCCTAATTTTTTTCTAACATCACTATTCAAAACCCCTAAAATCCTACACAACTACAAGTATAACAAAAAATATAAAAGAAATACACAAAATTATTATTGTTCACATAAATTCTATAATTCATTTTAAGAAGGATTTCAAATTAATTACCCCTCTAATGAATTGTAATTTTTACACTATTCTAGATATAAACATTAAAAAATTCATAGTTGGATATATATGAATATATATATATATATTAATCCATTAAGGAAATCTCCATTAAAACAGAAATCCACAATAATTATTTATCAACTCATAGAAGGGGTTAAAAATTTTACAATATCCCAGTATGTGTTTCAAAATAGGTTATAAGATTCAATGGAAATAAATTTAAAATCACATGGAAAAAAGACAAACAAATGAAAAACCAGCCCATGCTTTTGAATTTAATTTAATCCAGATCACTATCTTTATTAGTAAATCTAATCAATTCACTAAAATGAAAATAGATTCACACAAATCTCATAGATGGAAAAACGAAATGGAGAACAATGATCCCCTAACTATATGTGTTGTATGCTGTTATAACAAAAAAATAGGGGAAGGGAGAGAGATGGTGTATCCCATATATCAAAAAATAAATAATTTGATCTGTGGAATAGAACACATAGAGAAGTATTGAATATTATTGATGGTAAACTCTTAACTCAAACACCACAAAAGGCTACAGAAAAAAGAGTTGTGTATAATTGTTATTGAACACACCTGGAATTGGGAGAATGAAGGTTTAGGTTAATGAAGACATCGTTTGAGTCTCATGAACTGGGTTATAAATTAAATTTACATTAACGAAACAAAATGGGCCCAAATGGGAGGAAATACTATTCATTATGATTCTAGATACAGATCCATATTTATCTCCAAAATATTAATGAATTCAAATTTCTATTTCTTCAACATTAAATTAATTTTCATTAAAAATCCAAATAAAGAGTCATTAAAACTTTATAACATTTAGTTGAGTAATGTAATTTAATGAAATGGAATGGATTTCCTTATTGAAGTTTTTAAAAGCATTCAAAAAATCATTTCTATGTCATTTTGAGAAAAAATCTAGGTATATTGTAAAATTGATGATTGTTGAAAACCATTAAAGATACCTAATAAATGGATTTTAAACATAAAGGATTCAAAAAATTGGACAAACCAATTTTGTTAAGGATTGATCACATGACGAAATTGATAAAATGTGAATGAATGACAACAAGACCAATCAACCGACCATATAAATGGACGAATTAATTGTGTAAAGGACTAAATCAACTACAATAAAACCTACCCTAAATAAATAGAATCTAATAAAACACCCATCCCAAAATCTGACCTCATGATAGTAAAATTAGGTCCCACAAAAAAATGTATTGTCCACATGAATGGATAATTAAATGCATTAACTAACTAACTAGCTATGCAGTTAGTCTAAAGACTATGATAAAAGATTGAAATTTCAAAATGGAGAAGTCATTGAACACACTCTTGACATCTATAAACCCCAAAAAAACATAAAATAATGGTTCTGGGAACCTTTTACATTAAAATTAATTTATTAGGTCAAGCTACTTTATGTGATGTTTGTAGACACTCTGAACTGAAGTTAGATCATCATCACTCTTGGGGTAATTAATATGATTATGGATATATAGATATGGAAACCTCAAAATAATAATCTCTATATATTCATTTTATTTCATCATGTGTTTATTTGGGAGGTGAGTTATATTCTTTGATACTTATTGAGAGTAGGTTGTGATTTTTGGAAAGTGATAGCCTCAAATATCTCAGAGGCATACTGACTTTCATTCATCCTTGATGACAGAATTAAAATTAAGACAATTAAATTTTTAGTAAGTTTTGTTTTCTAGGGTTTTAGAATAGTAACCTATTTTCTTTCCTAATGAGGTTATCATGCTTCCCCCATAATAAGAGAATGAGTTTGGGATAGTGTTTTAGTCATATGTTGCTCTAGTATTAATTTCTCAATATTGTACGATACTTCTAAGTTTAAGGATCAAAATATTTAGAGTGATGAACTTATATAGAGAGTTTTTATTCATTCTATTATATCATATTAGGGTACTATGGTTCTATTTTAAAAGTAGTTGGATGGATGTTCTCATTTTTTTATCAACTATTTTTCTTGAATCTAGTGAAAATGAAGATCTTATACCCCCTTCTGTGGATAGGTGACCAATTTAATTATCTTAATGGATCTATATAGTATATATAGATTACTTTATCTTTGGGATATTATCAGATGTGGGTGAACGAATAGGATATTCTTAATATCTCTTTGAGATGTCATTATGGGAATTTTGAGTCCATGGTGATGTTATTTTCTTCTAGTAATTCCTTGACTCTATTCAAGGGACTAATGAATTTTTTGTTCCATTAAATTATTGATTAGTTTCATGTGGTGTAAGTTGATGATATACATGTGTATTTTCTTTCTTTGGACGAGTATATAGAGTATATATGAGCCATTTTTATTTTTTTTATAAATCATTAACAATTTGGGATTTTTTAAGTGCATGTTTTTGTATCCAATGGTTCATTTCAGAAGGAATTTCATGGCTCATCCTATAGAACCGATGAATCCTATGAATATTTAGTGCTTGTAATTTTGGTATCCTTTAAGAATGTTGTTTAGGTGTGTAGTTTTCTTGGCCTTCTGAGGAAATTACATCAGGATTGTGAAGGAATTTTGTTGAATTATATCCCCTATAATAGAATTGACTTGAAAGGATCAATCCATTATATAAAATGACCAATGTTTATTTGATTTTGATTATTCTAAAATGAATATAATAAAATATCTTTTTCTTATTTTTACATAGTGGGAGTTAGTATTAAGGTTTATTATGATGATTCACAGCTTGTATTATGTTGTGTTTTGATGATTTAGTGAGAGGTTATGTCTTATGGGTCTCGGCAGTTAAAACCACATGAACCTAAATATGATACTGCTGATCTTGTGTTGGAAATATAATATTTGAAATGATTTTTTGGTAGTGTTCCCCATAAGTGAGTGAATATTGGTCTTTAAAAACCATAAGTTCTTGAGGTATATCCTCTCTCACATGATTTTAAATTGTGTAAGTGGTCGTAAATATAATATTGATAGGTTTATAGATGTAAAATTTTATAAAAAACCAGAGAAAAATATTGTTCTTATAGATACATTGAGTATGGAGTCATGTAAAAATGTTATTAATGTGTCTAGATATGATTGGAGAGTGATGTATGAGGACTCAATAATACATCTTGAAATGAAATAAATTTATGGTAGATGTTTTACTTATCAAATGATGGAGAAATACTCAATGGTTTGGAACGTGAATGAGTCATAACCATGGGATTATAAGGGTGTTTTTTGGTGATTTTTTTGTTTTGATTCTCCAAATTTTAAAATAATAATGGTCAACATAATGTTTTTTTCATGTAATATTCTTTGTCTCTTTAGTGATTTTTGATTCACTTCTTTTTGAATTCATCAATTCAAATTTGGTAGTGAAAACTAGTTTGGATTTGATTTATCTTGAATAGAAAGGTTAGTTATTATGGTTTCACATGAAGAGAAATTTTGTAAAGTTTACCACTCAATTTTTTGTCTCCTATAAGGTGAAGTCTATGCATCATATTCTAGGTGGATTGCTTAAGCTTCTTGATATTCCCTAGAGGATGTAAGATAACATTTAAATGGACATTATCACTAGTTTTTCTTTCTATTGGGGTGGATTTCAATTATATTAGTAGTTTTCAAAATAACATTGTTATAGCCCCATTCATTTTACTATATGAAAAAACCGAAATACACCTATTATTGAGGACTATCTAATGAACCAAACATTTATAAATGAAATTTTGTTTTTTAATAATCTTTTTTTATTAATAAATGTAGTTATAGAAAACACATTCACTAAATTTGATTTGTTTTATTCGAAACTATTATAAAATATGACCATAATTTTTCAATAAGGCTTAAAAGACCATTAAAAATCATAACCATTGATAATATATTCATTTTATAGTGACTGGTAAGACAATCATCTATTCATGGTTTTGATAAATTATAATTGATGGAGGAGAATGAAGTGTTGACCTTGATTTGTAGAATCCTAACCTATTATTCTCATTTATTGGAGATTATAAAACAGATGATATCATAGTGCTTTGACCTTGACCATGTCCAAGATGAGATTCAACAAGTGAGGCTACAACAAAACATTTTATCAGAGAACTTTAGGATCATAGGGATTACTGCTAATACTATTATAACCAAGACACCTTGGAATGTAGAACTATCACACACCTAACCATTAAGAAAAATGATAGTGTAATAAGGAGTTATGCATCCTGACCATAGTAGTATTAATTTATTTATTTTCTTTTTAATAAATTTATTATTATATTTATACATTTTCATTAATAATTTATAAATATAACTATATGATGTCTTGACTAAAAAATAAATTTTCATATGATGATAATTAAATTTTATTTTTTAGGAAACATAATGTCAGAACTAAAATATTATTTTTAATAAAATCAAGAATTTTGAAAAAAAAAATCATAATATATATTTATTAAAAAATAATTATTTTAATATAAATAATAATCTAATTTAATGAACTCCAACGCAATTTTGATAAGGGTCAGAACGAAATTAGAGTCATAAAAAGTATTATTTTCTGGTAAATAATGATTTTTATTTTAAATTATAAATTAACAAATTTAAAAAATTATCTTAGTAACATAAATATTTTTATTTAAATCACTTTGTTAACATTATCCAATGGATAATTTTTCTTAATTTTTTGCAAAATATAAATTTTGTGTAAATATTAATTAATGTATATATATACAGTATATAATTTTACATTTTAATATCCTATATTAAATGTAATAAATTCTAAAATATGAACTCCTGACTAAAAAATTGGGTTACCTTTAAAAAAATATGGTTTTTAAGTTATCAAATTAAATTTAAAAAATCTTTAATGAATCCTTTAAAATGATTATTATCTTTAAGGTTTAATAATCAATTCTTTATGACAGTCATTCACTTAAACATTGTAGATTCTATTATTTTAATCATTTTGGTTTTTAATCAAATAAAATATTGAATAATTCTTCTATTTGGAAGAAACCATGGGAAATATTGTGGTTTTTATTAATTGATCACATAGTTTCCAAAACACATATTTAGAAATTTATAAATAATTCCCCTCTTTTGCTATAAATACCCACTAACCTCCCATTCATATTCAATAAAAACTCATTGATCATGAATGATATCTCACATAATTCAATGAATCCCTCCCATGGTGTTCCCAATAAATTAATCAGCTCCTCAAAATATTTTAGAGGATCCCCCTCAAGGAATGGGAATCTCCACTCTTCCTTTTAATAAATAAATTTCTTTGTACATTTCCTTTTTATTTTCCATTGTTCATGTTATAATGTTTTTTAAAATTCCCTTTACTACCCTTATTATTTTCATGTAATGATAGACTTTTTTTCACTCTCATTAATCTCATACCTGAATCTTTATATACACCTGTTATAATACTATAAATTTCCCATGATTTTATATGCTAATATTTTGTTTCATGAATAATTATCTCAATTTATACTTATGTGTATTTATCTAGATTTACTTATCATTCATTGAATGCTTTATTCCATGTATAATACTCACACACCTTAATCAAGGGATTAAAAGTGATGAAATATGTTCTTATAGTGTATGGACTATGTTTCACACAAACTCAAATACATAATATGAATGTGTCACATGTGACTAGAATTATATATCATTATATGGAATTTGTTAATATTTTTTCTCTTAAGAAAACATGTATAGTTCATGGGATGTTATCCTATGCACACTATGGTATGATTTCTTGATTGTTATCCAGGATGAATTCTTATAATGTCATGTTTTAAATTATTTCCATGTTTATATGTTTCCTTGATGTTATCATCTTATATCATGTTTCGATGTTCATGCTTATGATTATCACCTTTTTATGTAACCTTGATATTTATCTTGACTCATGCTTATTACATCAATCAATTTATTCTTTAATTATTCCCTTACTAGGATATGTATCCCACCCTTTGTTTACATACATATGTAGATTATCTTGTTCAATTTTTGAAAATAAATGGATTATTAAGGGTTTTTATTTTTATTTAGGTAATTTAATTGTATCCGTATCTCAATATGTTTTTATATGAATCTAATTAACCAAAGATATTTGATATCTTCAGATTTTGGGATTTTTATGTGTATCTCTACGTAGTATATCATGACAAAAATTGTATAAAAGATATGGGAAATCATAGTTGCTTTCAGAGATGGTTCAAGTTATTTTTAGGGGATTCAAATTATAAAACCATAGTAAATGGCATTTGTATAAGACTAACCATAAGAAAACATACCTAAATTTTTGGAAAGTATATACTGAGTGGATTCCAAGAAAAAAAATACAAGCCTAGATACTATAATTTTATGTGGATTTAGAACAATTGTTCCAAGGGATAATAAGCCCAAAAAACAATATTTGGTATTAATTATATTACCACAAGGTACATGATAAGTATTCATTTCTACACACCTATTTTTTCACTCATAATGGATATTATTTGGAGAATTCACATGTATTTATGAACCATTTTAAAGTGAACAAAAATGCTTTCAAGAATTTGTGTTAAGAAATATACTACGAATAACTAATATTGAATCATAGATAATCATATGTTAATCAAATAATAATATTTATTAGTCATCTGATCACTATTCATAGTTTCCTTCTTATCTATTTAATACATTGAAAATTTCCATCCCCAACTTTACCTTTATTTTAGACAATAGCTTAATATAGAAGGAACCAAGCTGAAAACGTATGTAACAGAAAATGTGATGATTTTCCAAATGAGATGCACAACAAAATGGGAGCATGAATCAAGAATGTCATAGAAATAAATACTCTATTATCAAAAAAAATTAAAAAACAATAATCAAGGGGAAACTACACCCCATAGTATAGAGAACGATATAATTGACACCTTTATGTGACAAAGGCCTCTAAAATTTTGTGGGACTTTTGGTCTCCCAATTGTGGAATAATGGATCAAATATATTGAAAATATATTCTCAATGATTCAATGATCTAAGATTTAGATGTTTTTATTTTATGTTTATCACATGGATGGAAACGTTTATCAATAGTAGGCATTGATCAAGAATAAGAATCCTAAAAAATTAAATTAGTGGAGTAGAACGATATTTGGAATATTCTTTTCAATAAATATTTTATGTTCGCTCTTAGAATTAAGAGGGATAGGGATTTACTTAGACTAATGAAACATTATTATGAATGCATTGGGTCATAAAAGTAAAACATCACAGGCCTTATATGATATGCCTCTAAAATTTTCATTGACCCTCAAAAGAAAATCATACTACTTCTTTAGTGTAATAAATCTCAATCCATAAACATATTTGGTGATTTGATACTTATAGGACTATTAAAAAAATTTACAATGTTCTCCTAAATTTCATATATACTTCGGTTAATGTAAAGAAAATCAAGGGCTTGGAGATAATAAGTTGATAATTGATTTTATTTCTAGTGGAGTGATGGAGAAATCCCATATAGGTAATAAATTACAACATGTCACTTGTTGAAAGTTTACGAAGAAGCATCCTATAAATTTATAGAATGTGATATGGAAATTATATAGGTTTATTAAGGAAGGTCACCTAGCTAGAGAATTCTATTAAGAGAAACAAACCATTATGATGGAAGAAATAAATCCTCCATCTAAACCTATTCCAATTTTTTAACATTTCAAATGCAAGGAACATGGAAACTATTAAAAATATTCCCTAATACAATGGTTGTGGATGATAATTTATGAAAACAAAATCCATTGACTATATGGTAATGGAATTCTTATACCATCACATCAGATAATTTGGATCATGAAAATGAATTATAGATATGTATTTTAGTAATTTATCTAAGGATAAAAATTGTACTATCTTATTATAGTTCTATTTATTCATTCATATCACACAATTTTAGTAGAATTAATCAAACAACACCTCAAAAAATGGATGTTGGTATGTTAGTGAATAGAATAAATGGTGTACCTCTATCTTGTGTGTAGCACAAGCTGTCGAGGATGGTCTCTATTGAGTGTAACCAAAGCTATATAGTAAGTTCGATCTTGTGTGTAACACAAGCTATCAAAGAAGTTCTCTCTTATGTGTATGGAAAGATGACTCTATGTTGCATGTATTACAAGAAATACAATGTGTAAAATTTATTTAAAATTGTAAAAATATAATATATTCTTGGGATATTATATTCCATTATGTGTTTGGTGTTTCATGTCATGCACTCTATTGAATAAAAAGTTGTACTTTTGAAATTATGGATGTTACATTCTTCCCACCTAAATTTAATTATGTCCTCTTAATTTAAAATTTATCAAGGTGATATATTTTTTGATACTTCATATCATTAAAAAACCACATCGTGAGAAGGTTTTGTAAAACATCCTCCAGAATATAGAGAATGGTAAGTACAAGGTTCACATGGACTACCATGTATATAGGTTTCTATGTGTGAGATCATTAGTGGAAAGTAGAGACACGAACTTGGAAGAAAATAGGAAATATTAATTGGGATTGAATGATTCCATTAATGAAAAAATGATAATTATAGATAGAAATATATGGGCCTAAAATACGTAAATCCATGATGATTTAAGAGACCATCGGTTCAACAAAAATTAAGGTATTGGGAAAAAAATTATATTCCATTTTCCTATTATTGGAATGTTCTTTTACTAACCCGAAATATATTTAAATATCTATACTACTTTTCTATGAAGTTTATATCTAGGGTTTATGCTCCTTGGTGTTAATGTTAACTTAGGATCATCACGATTCTAATCTATCATGGTGGGTTTTGGTATAGAATGGGAATGATCATAACAAGGTCGTGATTCCAATGTGAAAAAAGAAGATGCCCCTTCGGTCGAAAGAGCTAGAGGGATAAATTTTGTGGAAGTACTCAATGGATCAGACCTCTGCATATCGACTATGATGAAAGCCCCACTATGCATGTGACTGGAAAATAGTATATTTGCACTAGAAGCTGATCCTGAATCCCTACAACAATGATCGCAAATGTGTAAGTTCTTGGTTATGGGTCGATTTTCATACATAAAAGGGAATAAACCTTGGTTGTCTGATGAGTTGAAGAATAGGACTGACCATGTATGGGGTTTCTCCAGCTAGAAACTAGTGCCAATCAGAAGGGGCTACTTCCATATTCTCTTTAGATCCCAGGATGAGTTAGATAGAATATGGAACCTTTGGAATCGACATCTTAAACCTGGTGTGCTTAGAATTTCTGAATGGGGCTATAATTTTAATCCATATACCTTTAGGAATAATACATCACAAATTTTGGTTAGATTGCATGGTCTGAGCTGGTTCATCTAGCACCCTAAGATTCTAAATGATTTGGTGTCTTGTATTGGTACTCCTCTCAAGATTGACCGGTGTACATTAAGTGCTGAAATTTTCTTATATTCTAGAGTTATGGTTAAAGTTGATCTCGACTCTAAGGTTCTGGAGGTCATCTGTTTCAATGCTAAGGATTACAAAATAGAGGTCCGGTTGGAGTTTGAGCGCAGGCCACCATTCTGTGATCTTTGTAAAATTGTAGGTCATTCGTTAATGAAATGTAGAGTTATGAAGAACCGAAATTTCTCAGCCAAAGGATTATGGATGGACTTAAATTATAAGTTACAAGAGGTGAAATAATTCTATCTTGGATAAGTCTGATCCACAAATGAAAAAGATAGAGATATGAGTGAAAAGATACTCATGTGGGAGAGACATCGGGTATGAATTAGGCTCTTCTTGTGGAAGTAGAACAGGAGGCCAGCCTCGAACGAATAATTCATGTGTAAATTGAGAAATTAGTTCTGATTACTTGTTATTAGTCCAATGATCTCTTGGAAGTTAATGATTTTGGTGCCCCAGATTCTGGACGCTCTAATGCAGGGATCGCGGATACACCCAGTCGGAATGTTTGGGGATAATAAATGGAAAACTGTATTCCTACTCAAAATGCATAACATCATATCGATGCTTCAGGTTGACATCAGGTAGTCGATGGGGATATTAGAGATTCAGTCTTGGAAATCATTAAATATAATTGCACTAAGATGCATCCGAACCTCCTTGTCTAAAAAGGAAATGGACAGCCTGCTAAAAATAAGGATTCAACACTTGATGCTACCGCATCTCTCATGGGTGAAGACCCCTATACTAGAACTAAAAAATCACATGATAATGGGGTCAAGGAGCATCTGACTAGCAGATATAAAGATGGGAAGCCCCTAATCTCTTCTACTTTGTCCCCCAAACTAAAATCTCATGTATGAGACCTCAACCTTGCATAGGCTCACCCAAAGTGAAAACAGAGGAATTGGAGTTTAAATCTCACATGGTTACATACCATTATATTGTATTGAACACTCAGGATCCTGTTATAATGACTCATAAGTGAATTCCTTCAAAACATTTAACGGATGGTCCCCTGGAAATTCCTCTAAATGCTGAGGTATTAGAAAGAAACCAACATGATACCAATGTAGGTGTTTCATATATATGTTTTGTTTCTCCTACAAGTAAGCAGGAAATAAAATCCACTCTGGATTCTTTGAAAATTGTCACAAGATCAAAAAAAAAGAAGGGTTCGAGTGGCTAAAAAAATAAAAAGGGAGGTTATGCCTCCAAAAATAGGTTTTAATGGATTTATTTTTCTAGAAATGTCAGGACATTGCTAATAATGATACTTATAATGTTCTTAAAACATTCTTTTGGACTCAAGGTCCTAAATTGTTTGCTATCGCTCAACCAAAAACTAACTATTCTTTGATGTTTATGCACCATTGTACTTAGGGTTATAGTTTTTTAGGTTCTTGAAAGGAGGGTAATACTATTGAATCTCTGTTGGGTTTTTACCATATTTCCTTACAAAATGTTCATATTTCCAAAAGCTCTTAACAACTGTTCACATGCGATTTTTCTTTAAATGGATCTCATATTTTTTGTACCATGATCTATGCCAAGAATAGATATCAGGACATAAGGAAACTATGGCATGATCATTATAGTCTAGAAAATACCATTCAAGATCCATAATTTTTTATCAATGATTTTAATTCAATTCATTCCTCTAGTGAAAAAATTGAACCATCCCACTCTCCCATTTCCACCACGAAATTTATAACTACAATTGAAGATTTTGACCATATAGAAATTAACCTTACTGGTGCCATGTTCACTTGGAAATTAAGACATTACAATAGGTTTGTTTCCAATAAATTAGACAGGGCCTTCACAAATACCCCTTCTCTTGACCCTTGGGATGCCATTTCTAGCACCACCTTGCCCAAAATCAACTCAGACCATCATCCCATTCTTGTCAGTCTTTTCACCAAAAAGGTGTAATACAATCTTCCTTTTAGATTTAACTCTACGTGGTCGGCTGATCAAAAGAAGTTTTGAAATAATAAAAAAGTGTTGGGATTCTATGAATCATCTAAATTATTATTTTTCATGTGTTATCAAATTAATGAATCTAAAACTATGTCTCAAATTTTGGTGTAGTGCTAAATATAAACAGTTGGACAAGAAAATTTCCAAACATGAACATGATCATATCCAAATTCTAACCTCTTCACCTAGCTCTAATTTTTCCTTGGACCCCCAGATTGAAATCAAAACTTCCATGAAACTCAATTCTCTCTTTACTATTAAGGATAACATACAAAAGCTAATTTTAAAATCTAATTGGATTTAGGATGGTGATCGAAATGCGAAGTTATAAAATTATTTTCAATGTATCAGAAAGGTTTGTAGACCCCTCTCTCTTCTTAAGGATAATGATATCATCATTGACTTGGAAGAGGGAACTGCAAATCCCGTGGTCTCTTACTTTGATAGTATATTTAATGGACCAATCATCACCAAAGAACTCCTTCATAAGGTTATTTCGGTTATGGAGAATGAGGAGGGCAATTTGTTTATCCTCAATGTATTTATTGATCATGAAATCAAATACACTATCTTCAACCTTAATCCTGATAGTGCCACGATCCCTGATGGCTTCAATAATGGCTTTTTCCAAAAATACTGGGAGATTATTCACACAGACGTTTACAAACTTGTCAAATCCTTTTTTTCGAATGGTAATCATCCTCATGGTCTAAATGCACAATTTATTACACTAATCCCAATGGTGTAAAATGCCTCTGAAATTCATATTTTCCAACCTATTTCTCTATATTTACAAAATCATTACTAAATTACTTGCTAATAGACCATCAGTTTTATGAAATATAATTTTTTCTTGGAATCAATTTGGTTTCATCAAAGGGTGGTCTATACAAGACTGCATATGCCTAGACTCTGAATGTACCAAAGCCCACAATAAAGCTATCATAGGAGGCAATTTGTCCATTAATCTTGATATTAGGAAATATTTTGATATAATTTATTGGGGATTCATATTAAAATTTCTTCATTCCATTGGTTTTAATGGAACATTCATCAAAATGAAAAATTCCTTATTTACTTCATCCTACACCTCTATATTTTTCAATGTTTCCCCTAAGGGTTATTTCAAATTCTCTAAGGGAGTTAGACAAGGTGATCCCCTATCTTCCATTCTTTTTTCTATTGTGATGGATTATCCAAGAAGACTGTTCACATGCCCTGGGGGTCAAAACAACCACAAACCGATTCAGGCTGCTAGAAACTTAAATGTGCCAACTCATCTCCTTTATGCCGATGACATAATTTTATTTGTAAAAGGAGACCAAAATAATACTCAAATATTAAAAGATACCTTGTCCCATTATGAATAAATTTCTAGTTAGTCTATAAGATGGAAAAAATCCTTTGTTTTCTTTGGAAAAATTTCTCTTCTTCTAGAAAAAATAATATCATTAATAGTCTAGGCATCAAATAAGTATCTTTCCCCTTCACCTACCTGGGAGTTCCTATCTTTTGGGGAAGACCCAAATCCATGTACTATTCCAATGTGGTTGATCAGGTCATTAAGAAACTTTCCACCTGGAAGGGTAAGTCCCTTTCAATGGCTGGTAGGATCTATCTAGTGAAATCTATTATTGTCTCTAAGTTGGTAAATTCGATGAAGGTTCACAAATAGCCAGTTGTTCTTATGAAAAAAAATCAATGTTTACATAAAAAATTTTGTTTAGATAGGAATAATTCTTTAAAAGAGGTTAGTCACCGTCCCCTAGGCTATCTATTGTAAACCTTTAGAGAAAGGGGGTCTTGACATAAAAATTTTCATACTTTTTAATGATTCCCTTCAATCCAGACTCACCTAGAGGATAATCCCTAAAAATTTGGAATCCATTTCTTTTCTAAAAAAATGTTTATTTCGAAGTTAAAGAAGGGAAATTTGAACAACATTAACTCATCTATCTGGCCTGCCATTAGGAATTATTTTTCTAATATTATGAATAACTCTTGATGGATGGTTACAATGGATTACTCCCTGAACTTTTTGCTAGATAATTGGTCCGGAACCCCCCCGCATATCTATGGACTCTCTTAATTCTCTTCTAGAAAATACCAACACTTCAATAAAAGATTTTATGGATGTTGGTTCCTCCAATTTTCCTGATAACATCGTAAATGCGGTTGATAACTATGCCTTCATGAATGCCAAGGATTTATTTATCTTGGAAACTTCCCACAATGGTATTAATGCTTCTAAAATCTTCTATAAACTCAATATTTCAAACTCTGATCCTGATTTTTGTTGGCTAAAATATTTTGACAAACCCTGTATTAAACCCTCATGATTTACTCAAGTTTGGTGCCTTGCTTATAATAGTGTCCCCACTGAGGTATGTCTTCATTATTTTTGGGTCCAACATTGCTCCAGATGTTCCTTATCTCATCAACATAGAGAAGATACAAACCCTCTATTCTTATCTTATGTTATAGATTCTACAGCTTGGAATTATATTGCTGACATCTTTGATAGAATATGGATTCTCATTGATAATATCAACATGCAATTAAAATGATGTGTGGATCTACATCTCTCTCAACAAATCAGGATCGTCTTACTCACTATTGTTTCTAAACTTCTCCATGTGATCCAGTATGATAGAAATGAAATTATTCACAATAATTACTCATTCAATCTTAATGCTAGTTGAATTCAAATTCTCATTGCAATCAAGGAGGTTGCTTCGATACCGAAAGCTCATTGTGACAACACTGTCAGTGACATTGAGATCCTTCATCACCTTTGGATGTATGGGCTTTACAAATATCTGAAGCACACTTTTGATGTTTTTTTGAAAACCCAACTCCCCAGATGGATCAAAGTGAATGTTGATGGTGCTTCCAAAGGCTATCCAAGACCTGCAGGATGTGGTTCTATCTTCAAAGACAACCTTGTACAGTGTCTTGGGTGCATCTTTTGCACTTGTGGTATTTCTTCGTCTCTGGAGGCAAAAATTATGGGGGTGATACATGCTGTCAGCTTTTCTAAGAAAAAGGGCTGGAAAATATTTGGATTGAAAGTGATTCAACCATTATTGTTCATGCCATTTGGGAGGGTTTGGTGCATCTTTCCTGGCCATTGACCACCCGTTGGATTAATTGCCCTGATTCTCTTATAGGGATTAACTTCATTTCCACATATGACATTTGTGTAGCGAACATTGTTTTTGATGATCTTGATAACAAAGTAATCAACCAGCCCATAACTTGGAAGGATGACTTTCTGATTGAGTTTCTACCTCTTTATTGTAAATATTTTAAAAAAATACCTTATTTTAGACTCATGTAATTATCCTTTCCATTTATAATAAAAATGTTTTCAACATGCAAAATATAAATATATCCATACTAGATAGGTTTCAATTTCATGCGAAAAATAATATCTTCTGGTTATGATTTGATCAAAATCTAATTAATTCCACTACTCCAATAAATTAATTACCAATAATGATTTTTTTATTTCTAGTGAACTAAAAAAACTATTAATTGATCATAAGGACTATAAAAGAGTGAAAAGTCCAACTAATTTTATTTAACTGTCTCCCATAATCAATACTGTTAATAGATTAATCTATAATCATAAAAATTGATACTACTGGTTCATCATTAACTTTTATTAATAAAATGTTTTACCGAAAAACAATTAATATTTAACTGGGACATTGTGTAGGTCAGTTGATGGTGTCATACCCTTATCATACTTTGGTCATGGGTTCAAGACCAATGAACTTGTTGGTTTTTCTAGTTATTGACTTGCATATAGGTTATCCTTTTCTAGAAAAAAATTAATAAAATTTCCAAAATAAATACGATATAAATTTATGAAATTAAATATTTAAATATATTCTTATATATGGTTCTCAAGTCATCATCAATAAATAAATAATTTATCCACATATTTTCACATAGATCCTTCAATAATCTAGATTTTATCCTTTATATGTGGGAATTAACAAGGTTAATTTCAAGGTTCCCCACACTTACCACAATTAACTATAAAGGATTTCCTAGGATGAGATTTATTTCCATAGATTGTATACATCATTTTTCTTTAAAAATACTTTTATTTATGTCATTCCTTCCAACATATAAAACATTTCCTTCTTCCATAAGACACTATAATGGGTGCCTCCTTACACACTTCTCACATGTCATAAATGTTTCATTTTTTTTCAATCTCTAGTACTTCAGATCAATGAAACCTCTATGATTATCTTCATTGGTGTGTTCAGGAGTCAATAATGGTATATATTTTTAATCAAATTTCTAGAAAAATGGTTTTTCATAATCACTATATATTTCACTCTTATCGACACATAATTTGGTGACTAATTTTTACCACCTTTTCCTTCGTGTTATATGTTAACATGAATCCTTCGAGTTCCACCAATTGAACAAAACCGGAAAGAATACTGTGAGAAATAATAGTCATGGTGGGAATAGAATATAGTTATCTATAAGATATCTAAATCATGAAACATTATTTTTTTAAAAATAAAATATTATTTTAAACATGAAATATTCATTTTCATTATCAATTCAAATTATTCTTATTTTTTGTTAAATAAAATGTTTATTATAAAATGAGAATCCCCCATGAGTTTCATTCCAAGTGTATAGTAAGGCACATTGTCATATACCAGGTCACCATGAGTTAGGCCTGCAACTCCTAGTCAGATTTGTTACTCCTAGGTACATCTTTTCCAAAACCACAAACATGTTTTGTATCCATACATGGATGTATTTCTTGGATGACCCACATAATGTACACTTTAAAAAAATAGATAGTGATCTTCTATACTTATACTAAAATTTTAACCCATGGTTATGTTCTCTAAAATAAATTTTCCTAAATATTGTTTCCAAGGATGTTACCCAACTTCCTGTGATACCAACTATAGCACTTATTCCCCAAAATCCCATTTCAAGTGTCTTATATTAATTACATTTTATTATTACATATAATCAATCCACGAAGAACAAATAGATTAGTAGTCTTGGTAAACCAGTTACATACATTAGTCATTTATTACAAATGACTATGTGAATTTCATCATAATTATTTTCTATATAAAATATAAATAAATAAATTTTAGGGTTATACTAATCCATTGTGTAAATCCATGCATACTTTTTATAGTATTTTTCTAGGATACCTGGGTAAAGAAACATAATAAGGGTGAGCTCAAATGATAATTAGGGGTAAGTAAATTAGAATCAATAATTAATCAATTAGAATAGTCAATATAGAAAGGTAAATAATTTTACACACATGTCATATAATCCATTAACTAAATTTATGTGTTTAAAAAATATGTCAAGCTAATAATTAGAAACACATTATATTCGAATAACAAGATAAATAAAAAATAAATATTATAAGGTAATAAAATGAAACACTTTCCATATAAATAAATGAAAATGAAATGTATCCATAGATATGCCGATGAGAAATCTCATGGATAGATAATGACATAAGCCTATAAATGAAATGAATCCATTGATACATAAATGAAAAATCTCATGGATGAATAAAAACTGAATATAAATGAAGGAAAATTGTTTAGTATTGGACGCCATGTTTCCCAGTTACAGGGTACCTTTACCATCAATACCTTTCACAAGATGATTTAAAAAATGATGGGTAAAACCCCATCTAAGGCGGCTAGCCGAATTACTCATCCCATGAGATTACCTATGCATCAAGGGGAAATATATAATTTGACCCACACATGTTTTTGCAATCTAAAACATTCCTCATATATCAAATAATTGATTTAATAATGTTTATTGTCAAATATTTTTATAGGGTAAGAGAAAAAGATTTATCAATATTTACCCAAATAGTCAAATAATTTTCCAAGTATACACCGAATGTAAAATGGTATACATTTTAGATAATAGTAATATCGATGATAAATGAAATGGATAATTATGGGGAAATTTAGTCTTCATTGATCATAGGAGTTTGAATATTTCTAGGGGGAAATCAAGGAAATGAATATAAATACTGTCCTTGCCCAAATCAATCATAAACCATACATAGCATGATTAAGGATGGTATCAATAAAAAATACCCCAAGTGAAATAAAATAATGTTATGTTGTCATTGATGAATGGAAATATTATAAAAATATGTTTTCAAAACATTCTTGATGAAAATAACCTTCTATTTTGAAAAATATTTTCAAAATAATTTACTTTTTAAATAAATTTAAAAACCATTTCCTTTAAAAATTAAGCTTCTAAAAATTCAAAGGAAGCTTCAATTTAATTACAGTGGGTAAATCTATACATTTTTTACAAGGTAAAAATAACATTCCTTTTGCATGATAAAAATGTAATAAAAAGGCCTTGTTCTGAAAGAAACAAAAACATACCTTTAAAAAAATTGGTAAAATAAAAAAGTGGTAAAATTTATTTTACAAATAAATTTAAGTCATTTTTGAAAACATTTTAATAAGACATGGTTTTTTGATGAAAACAGTTTCCCATACTAAAGAGTGAAATGAAGTCTGGTTTTCCTAAAAAAATAAAACACATTGAGTACCATAGAGTGAAAAAATGGTACTAATACTTGATGATGGTCACAAATAATAACAAGTGATAAAATTAATGGTTTTATTGAAAACTATTAATAAAATATCCTCAAATTGATATACAATTTAATGATTATTTAGTTTTTTTGAGGAAAATATTCTTTAAACATTCCAAAGTGTCTCATACAACTTTGAAACCTTTTAAATGATAAACCTCATTAAGGAATAATATTAAATGAAATTTGAAGATACCATGAAGATAAATTTTTTAATTATATAAAATAAAAAATCGTCAGTAGATACACCACACAAACGATGTAAGTGGTGTACATGACATTTATCTCATAGATGTAAAAAAGGTGAGATGAAAATCACTTAACGTGTGTTTCCTTTTGGCTGAACATCATTTAACATCATGTATAATAAACTTATGTTAATTTTATACATTATTAAGAAACATTTTCATGTTTATCATTACTTATATTTCACATATTACTATGTTCTATAAAACTACTTAAATTATTTTGTTTACATCTTGTGTGTTGACCAAATTCGTTTTTTATGTCAAAAACAACTTTGGTAGGTCAACTATGGTCAAAGGGTTCAATATATAACATACCCATAATTATTATCAGTAAATATTTATAATATTTATACAAAATGTATAGTTTTTTATTCAATAATTAAATACCATTATGAAAATGAACCAATGATACAACCATGAAGACGGTAGGTCGTTTGTACACATTAGTAACATTCTCATTTTTTGAATGTTCATTACGGAAAGGAGGTAAGTATAGTTATATCTTTCTAGATTGATCATAATATAAAAAATACCATATAATTCAGGAATATATACTTATATATAAAATTATTCTGTTCTAAAAAGAATAAGATTGTGTCGAGGAGGCGGTAGTCCAAATGTCCATGAAAGACTTTCTCACATTTTAAGTCTGTGAAAGGGTAATAATGAAAATAATACATATATATATATATATACATAAACGTATTTATTTCATGAATATAATATAAATTTTATTCATTTCAAATATTTTTAATTATAACCATCATTTATATATTCAATGTATATTGGGAATGAATCACACCGCTTTGAGGGGCGGTATTCCACAATTCCTCAAATGATGTTATCATATTAATGTAAAATTGAATGTATTAAAGGAATGTGTTATAAAAGTATTAAATTTGTATAAAGACATAATAAATATCATATATATAATATTTAATCATATTTTACATCATAATTTCAACAATGAGATGTGGTAAGGGTAAAATGTACAATCATGATTTCTGGAGGTAATAGTTTATCGTACACATAAATTATAGGTTCATTAGCCATTAGATGGAGGTTTGTGTAAATTTTCTTCAAAAACATAGCATAAAAACATCCTATTATATTTATGATAAAATATTTTTATACATGAATATAATAATAAGATATTATGGTTTGGAGAATGAAAATGAAACTAAAAAACCTGAGAGGAGACGTTACCTCTTAATCAGGTAACTACTTTTGGATTGAACCAAAAGATTTATTGGAATGCTTTATGACTAAGAGAAGGATCCTAGGATTAGTGGATAGATGTTGAAAGACAAATTGGTAAGATTTTAAATGATCAAATGTGTCTTGAGATTTGTGAGGAAGGGGGAGAGGTGGTGACCTATTATTAGGAAAGAAAATGACTCACTTGGAATTTTTGGGAACATGTTAGTTGTAGACATGTTCTAACAAAAAAAACAATTCCAAACCAAACAAAAAACTAATTGAAGTTTAATATCCGAATTATGGATATAATTTTTTTTACAAGTTTCAAGATCATTTTTTCCATTAAATATATGGTTTAAACCATTTTTATTCCCAATTACATCAAAATCAATATAATTAATTTTATTCACATTCACTAATAATTTTGGTAAAAAATAAAGTTAACATTATTAAACAGAGAATATAATACTGATTACAATTATTTATATACATTTTTTGAAATTAAAATCATATAAGGGTAAAAATTAAGATTAATGTTAATAATATAGACAGATATTTTAATTGGTTTTAGTATAAAAATGTTCAAAAGATTATTGAGTTTTTATTATCAATTTCAATGTGATATTGATTATAGTAAACAAAATTGTATTTTTATATATATTATATGTCTAATATTAATTTAAAAATTAATTAATATATAATTTTTCAGTAAAGAATATTTAAATGAAAATGTATTTTTTAACTAAAATGTAGTATTTCTTCAATTTTCATCAAAAATTGAGGTTTCTCATAAAAAAACAAAAACATCACCCATGGAAAATTTTGACATTATTAATTCAATAATTAATTTTATTTTATCAAATTAAATTTATAATAGTATCAAAATTATGATTTAAAATAGGTTCTATATTAAAAGGTGGTAAAATTGACTTTATAAAAATATCGGTTTTTATGTGTGAAGTATGGTTTTTTATCTTATGCGTATAAAAACTAATGGATAAATGTAAAAAATATTTTATTGAATATATAACATAGACATTTCATTAAAATCATTCACAAATTGTAATTAGTTATTTTTATTAATGTAAAGCTTCATTAGAAGAATAAAAAAATAATATTCCTTTTTTATATCCTATTGGTTCAGATCTCATATCTCAATAATTGTTAACCAATGAATTAATGTTATATTAGTTTAAACCATGATTTTTATGTTTTATTTATTACTATTCATAAAAAATATTTTAATGACCAGTTTATATAGTCTTATATTAAATAATAATGTTTTTTATACTAAATTAATATTTTTTGAAACTCAGTCTTGCCTGTAACACAAGATACAAAAAAAGTAACAAAAGCTATTGAGGACGTTCACTCTTGGGTGTAAAAAAACTATAGAGGAAGCTCTCTCATGCGTGTAATGTGTGATAATTCAGCATTGAGTTCATTACAAGCAATATCATGTGATCAATTTATTTAAAATAATAAATATATAGTAGAGTCTTGGGATATTATAATATTGAATAAAATGCTACACATTATAATAATAGGGTGTTACAATTATGGTGTAGGGTGGGGTTTGTGTCATGGGGTCTATGGAATCGAATTCATTGCCTCTATATCTTTAAAGACCATTGTGGATTGATTCATAAGTGATTCTAAAACGCTACCTCATGTTTATAGGATTTCAGTTTGATTGATTTTTGGAATGTCGGACTTACAACCTGATTTCCATATAGAATTTTGAATCATATCATTATTTTATATAAATACCTTTTTGTATTAGGTTTTTTGGAAAAAACCTAACCATATGGCTTAGTAAAAGGTGTTACGTCGTCAACTCCTTAAGAATACAGCATGCATAAATTTAAAAGTGCATTCAAAATCCCCTCATTCCCTCCCTCTCCCTATGAACCCTAGTTAACCTAATGATTACTTCCGAATATGTTTGAAAACTTTTTTTGTGTTTTTATCTCTTACCTCTTGTGATTTAATTGTGAGTGATCCAATTTGATCTTTTTCCTTCTATATAATTCTTTCTCTCACCAATTCTCTCATGTCATCCTATAGAAGAATTATTTTCCTTGGTTCTTATGGTTTTTATTTTTATGATTGATATATTATTCTTATCAATATTAAATCCTTATAAACTTTTGGTTTCTCACACAAGAGGTGATTTCAACGCCTTTATTTATTTTTTAATTCTTTTTCATGAATGTCAAAAACATGGTATGAAGGAAGAGGATTTATAAATTGTCTTTATTTTATTTTTCTGTTATGGAAGTATCAATACTAATATTCTTTTATTAAATTTTTAAATTGAACTTAATTAATATAATAATCTATAAAATATGAATGAAATATCTTTGTTAGGGGAGTTTTAACTCTTATGTGGTCTTCTTACAATTTGATGATGCCTCATATTATTTTGTATATATTGGGATTTGGACATTACATGATTTATGTTTTATAAGATTAACACGACTTATTTATATTGGTTAAAAACTTAAAACTGGTACAATAAAGTAGAAATGGAACGACTCTTCTCCAAACAAAAAAACATGGAAGTGTTTCTTAGAATATTTATTGGTTGATGTATATATTGTTAGCTATGAGATATTAGGTTCTAGTTGGTGAAAATATATAACAAAAAATTAATTAATTCAATATGGGGATGTATAATGTTTTTTAATTAAACCTTTTGGTATATTTTTAGCCCAAACAAGTTGTTTTCCCATGTTCGTTAAGATTATTTTCATACTGTGATAGCCTTAGATTCCCTATGAATTTACTATATTGAAAATAAATTTCATGTCCATGATTATTCATTAGGATTATGGAGCCCTTGTAGTAAATTATTGTGAAACCTGTTAGACTTGTGATATGGGGGAGGGATAGGTTAATATCATTGGTTGTGGAAGTGGATTGTTGCTACTAATGGTGAGATGGATAACATAGGTTAAGAGTTATAATTTCTTATTGTTATATGGTTATGTTGGGAAGATGATTAGTTGGTTGGTATGATTTGAGTAAAATAACAATGTAGCCAAATTAAATTACCTTAGTGCACCCACTAATCAATATATATCTTTTGGTAGCTATATCATATAATTGGGGATCAATTGTCAATAGAAGATCTCCTTGGGTAACCTAGGGGTTAAATCAAGACTGAGGAAATAATAATATTTAAAAGGAAATTTTAAATTTGAATATCTTTTTTTTCATGTAATACATGTTACAAAATTGTTGAAAACATCTTAGAGGATAGAGTTTTCACCAAACCACCACATAGTTATAATGGCCATGAAATAATGGTCAGAGTCCAATACCCCATTGGGAATCAGTGAAAAAATACCATGTTCTGAAAACGTGGTCATATTTTGATCCTAAAAACCTAGGTTGGGGTTTTTAAAAAACCATTAATCATTACAAAAGGTTCATTAAAGTGATATATTAAAGGAATTTAATTCCCTAGACCCCAGGGTGTAACCCTCTTCCTATGATATGTTGACCCTTAGGAAATCAAATAAATGTAACCTTGCCATAGATCATCTGGTAGTATCTCAACACAAAATGTTGTAGTTACATTTAAAACAACATAACCACTAGAACTAAGAATAAGGCTCTAGAGCGCAACTTAAGTACTACATAAAAAAATGGACCATGTGTGGAAATTAAATAAAATCCCTAATCACCTGCATAATGAAGTCCAATAATCCATGTTTTAATGACTCTCCATGCTGGAATTGTGTCTTCAATTGTACTCCCACTCATGAATCCTCTCCCCATACACCTTTAAAAACCTTAAAAGAGACATGAATGATTCCGGAATAGATAATCCCACACACAATGAAATAATTATTCTATGATAAAAATTTATTAAAATATATTTTTTTCCAGTTACAATTAATTACATATGTATGTTCCCAAATATATTATATAAGAGATGTAGAATGAAAGAATAATATATCTTATACATGTATTTAACATAAATTATTTAATAAAAAATGGATAATTAATTATATACCTTATTCATATTATTAAAAATTATGTAAATAATAAAATAAATGATATTTTTATTTAAGTCAATCAAAATCACTCAATTAAAATATTAGGTCCAATAATGTATTCCATCACCGAAATTAGAATGAAACTATAGTTAAAAGTATTAGTCTATCACTTGGTAGGATACCTTAAATTATTTAGGTGCTCTAATGAATGTCTTGTGTTGACATAACCAAATTAGAATAAAGGAAATTTTTTTCCAAAAAACATATAGTATTACATGGAGGAATGTGTTGAGAAAATAAATGAATATGATTTCAGGATTCGGGAATCCACTCAAAAAATAAATGGGATATGACTTATAAAATTAGTAATTAATTAATATATATATATACTATAAAATAATTTTATAATCCCGCAATATTGGCTATTAGAAGGGAAATATGGATATTTGACAATATAATCTCCATGAAACAAGATATTATGAATCCAATAGTAATGGATATTGGGATTTGATAAAATCGTGGTTGAATAATTAATTTATTAATTAATTCACAATCAAAAATCAGGATAATGTAATAATATTAGCATTAATTTTTTTATAGAAACAATTCCAATTTAATGAACGACATGAATTTCTAATAATCAAAATTTGAGAAATATAATCATCAGACTAGTATGAACTTCTAATATTGTAACAAGTAGCTCTGTATTGTACTACACAACGAGAAGAAGCATTAATTACTAGACTTACCTATTCATGCTAAGTGTGATACCCCCATGTCACTATTAAATTAAATATTATATTTTTATGGATTATTTTTTAATTTTGATAATATTTATTTTTTATGTTCTATAGTAATTGGAATGACATTTGGTCACACCATGTCCCAATTGAATCATTATGTGATGGATCTTTTATATTGACTTTTAGGGTCCATCTATTTAAGGGCCACACCATGGCCATGGGAATAATGGCATGATGAGCCTTTCTTTTCTACTTATGTATTTTCTTTTCATTTATATAATTTTTTGAGTTCACCACATGGATAAGGTAATCAATGAATGATTTTTATCAAAGATTAAAAATTAATATTCCCCATACATTATTGTAAATTAATTTACTCTTATATATGTGAACACTCTTCGTATGAGTACTAAAATTTTTCAATATTTGGTGAGAATGAATGTGACATATTTATAGGGGGGCCATGTTGTCGGAATTTTCCTTTCATATTGAGTCCCCTTATACAAATTTAAAGGATTTTTAATTTGTGGTTGATGACATAACATGGCCAAAGAGATCTTGGAATGAAAAGTATCAGGTATGGTTGTACTTTAGATAAGTCCTATGTGTGAGATTGTAACACGTGTACAGAAGGGATACCATCGTAGAAATTGAGTGAAAAGGGGATCATAATGTGATGGTATCATGTTGTGTAATGGAAGTCACAGGGATTGGGATATTTAGTTTTACTAGGAGGAGATTCACTATTCTATGACCAGGAGGATAATTCCATCGTGGGTGTATAGAGGGGAAAATAAGGACATGACCAAAATGTTCAAAGTATGAGTTTTTCCACCAAAATTTTTATTTCATGATTTACTATTTCTACCATTGATATATTAAAATATACTTGAGTTTTCCTATTATTCCATTCACTAATCTCAACCTAAGGAGTCATTGGGGTGACTCTCCTCAATATCCTCCAGAATTTCTTGGCCTTCTCCTAGAATCTAAGTATAGTTTTTTAAGGTTTTATATTTTCTCATTTTCAAATTCTACTAGTATTTATTCATTTAATGTAGTTATAGGGCCTTAGAATACAACCCCTATATTAGATATTGATAAAATCATGTGGTTATTATTTTCTAGGGTGTGTTTATTTTCCCCATCCCATTTCTGAAGGATTCACAATTCCCATTCCTGAGTGAGTTATGTTTTTTTTATGAAATTACCTTATTTCACATTTCTTGACGTAAATCCATCTACCCTAGTAGCCTGAAGATATTGGTTTCATTATTAAATTAGGTCATGATAAAATTGATATCATCCCAAAAGATAAATTAGTTTAGTAGTCCTGGTAAAATAAACACATACATAGAAATCAAATTATATTTATAAACATAATATACGCCATAATATTCTCTTTTATTGCATCATTATTTCATATAACATAACCCTGCATATAATTCATAACATACATCTTAAATTCTTGGTGAAAAGACACATAATAATTATGGGAGTTCGGATTAACACTTAGGGCATATTTACATAAAAATTCTATCATGAATAAATAATGAATAATAAACATGACAAAGTAAATAAATTAAAGACATTCAATTTAATAAATAAAATGAACATAGAGAATAATATGGAAATAAGAAATGATGATAAAATAATTTCATATAAACAATCCCATGAGAATTAAAATTATTCATGGATATTCTAACTATTTAAATAATAACATGAAAATTAATAAATAATATTGTAATGAGGTAATGAAACATTTACGTAATCATAACCGTACCATCAAGACCTCAAGACAATACATCTTACATAAATGTGTAATGGCAAGACCAAATACCCAATCTAGTTTGTCTCACTAGACCTACTGATACATCAAGGGGAAATGTAATTATAGGTCCCACCAATCACTTAATAATTCCAATCCATTCCTCATATAAAACATCGAAACATAATCACCTTAAACATTCATATTAAAAAAATATCATGTGATTTGTTAATAATCTCTAAAATTTTCTAAAAATAATCATAAATTGTCCATAGTAATAGTATGAAAACAGAAAATCCCTAGTCAAACAGATCATAAACTATAAAAATAAATAATAAGGTTTGTATCATTACAATATATTTTCAATGTATCATATGTAAAATGATTGTTTTCATCATTGATTAATAGAAATACCATAAAAATTTCATTAACAACATTCTTGAGGAAAATATTCTTTTGACATTGAAAATCAGTTTCAATAACTAAAACCTTCCAATATATTATGAAAAACATATTATTTTACAATAATTATTACAATTTATATAGAATATTAAAATAAATTATTGGTTACGATGATGGGAAATATCTCATATATTGAGTTTCTTAAAAAATATTCCATTCACATTCTTGTAAGAAATTTAAATAAGTACGTCCTTTGGGAAATGATATAAATATTTCTTTTAAATATATAATTAAAAGTAAAATACGTGTAAAATATATTTAATAAATTATTTTTATAATGTTAAAAACATTTTATAAATTATTTTTAAAAAACATGGATGTAGAAGAAAAAATATTTTTGATCAAAGAGATAAATAAAGTAGTATTTCAATAAAATAGTTTTCTTCTTCATTTCAATTAACAAAGAGTGGAATATTTTATTATTACATGAAAATATCATGAATAAATATAGGAGAATAAAATATGTTGTGTTTAATATATACATATCAAACTATTCACCTAAGGGATACTTATATGTAATCAATCTTGAATAAGGATAAGATTGTGAAATAAAAACATACCACTTTTGAAACATTTGAATCTTAATCCCCGTGAAATAAATTATAACACCCTATTTCATTATGAATTTTATTCAGATAAATAAAACTTATTTGATGTCTAGAATTACACACAACACCAAGTCCAAATTTCATTACACACAACCCTTGATTATCATACACTACACTCAATAATTATATAGTTTATGTGACACAGTATCACAACCGTCCAAATGGGGCTCATTCCATAATAGCCCAAAACTCCTCTAATAGTCCATGGGATATAGACTAGAACAAAGTATGAATATCATAAACATGGTAGAACTTAGAATTTGTGCATGTGTACACACATACATATCCAGACCCATAAATTGATGAAATGAAAAAACAACTAAATAACCATGAATACATACATATAAATCCCACAACTAGAGAACAATATAAAGTAAAGGAAATACAAATATTTAAAAAAATCCCACCACAAAGAGTATAAAAAAATCCAAATAGAAAATAATATTTGCGACTGTTATAAAAATCTCATTGGAACACACATCGGTTTATCTGGTATCACTAAGCAGCATCTGGTCCTCGACTATCTAGAACACTATCCAAATGCGAGTCATCTATAAAAGATACGACATGTGCAGCAAAATTCCATGTAAGGGTGAGTATAAAAATACCTAGTAGGTCACCCCAAAACCACAAAACATACAACAAATGAATATAGTCATCTCTACATAGGTATATGTCTAGAGAACATATTATAATAATATTCATATATACTCAAAAATAAATGTAGTTTAAAGGTATGTTATAAGAATAATACTATAAAGGGTTTCTAGCTTGAAGTCCAACATAGCACTCGTCTAGAAGAATGTACTCATGAGTCTGAAAGCACTAATGATGTCTCTCTTAGAGGTAATTTTTAGTCAGGTATTTCCATTTCAAAATAAACACTGATAGTACGAAGAGAAATGATATAGATTTGAGGAAAACTCACAAATCCATAGGGTATATTAACAAATCAATATCAATTAACCTATTAAGTAGAGTATCAATAACCACATAGTGTTAGTCATGATGTTACCATGTCTTCATCCTTAGGAATGAAGATAAATAAAGGATCTCAATTTCTGTCTCATGAAGGGATTAACACAACCCTATCCATAAAATCCCTATGAAAGTATCTATGTACAATGTGTAGGGGCTGATTCAATACTAAACCAATGTTAATTGATATGGGGAACACAACCTTACAAAAAATTTCCATGTTACAGAGGATTAGGGCTCTAAGCTAATGTTATAGAGCTATATGGGATGTTGTAGGGTTACACATCATTTACCTTTGACCTCATGTCCTTCCCATGTAAATGGAATGTTCCCTATTTTTGTGTTTGTATAATAGTACATGGCATACAATTTTCCAATGTACTTTTCATGTGTACCTGTACATGAGTATCCAAGTATACACCATTCCATGCCATGTATGTGTAGGGGTAAATAATGATCCCATGCATGTGTACTCCATCCACGTCTGTGTACCCATTGAGGAATATTCTAAGACATCAAAGATGGATTAAAATTGTGATGCTGGGTTACAAACCACGTAATACTTATATTCATACCAAAAACCCAACTGCCTCTAGTAGGGGCCCAAACTTCATGTCTCCCCAATATACAAGTTAGGTAGTTAGGACAATTATAGAATATAAAATCTAGATTCTATGCCCATTCTAGAGCATGAGACCATGGATCGGATTCTATGACTCATTATAAAACAAGATCTCCATGTTGGTTGATCCATTTCATTGATGAATAACATGATCTGGCCATCAAATCCATTCGAAAACACCACAAATCATCATTATTCATTGTGTTCCTTAGAATAAAAAATTGGGCATCCAAAATAGTTTGATCTTCCACCACATCCATGTTTTAACCATCATCATGTTATAAAAATCCCAAATCTACGATATCAAATAGTTTTAGCACAAAATGGGTGTGAATCATTTGAGTTTATGGTGTACATCAAAACACATGAAAAAGAATAACACCCATGATGAACTGATAAATAAAGGATAAATTCACAACCACCAATATGAGGAACAAACCATATCCAATGTTCTTGTTGGAATCGTTCCATCACCATAATAAAGATCATTCAATAATCAATAATCACAAATAAATCCTCCCAAAATAACCCTATAAATAAACTCATCTTACAAGAAGACTGAACTATGGATCAACTTGTTGGTTTATTGTTTAGCATTCATCGTAGAAATTAAGAACAATTAAATAAACCAAAAAAGAAACATTATACCACAATTTTTATTGATCACTAATGAATAATGGATTTTCAATTTTGTATTTGTTTAGATCCTTTAATTTTGTTTCATATCCATTGTCAAACAATGATCTGGCCAAATTTATTCTAAGAGATATCCTCAAACGCTCTCTTTCAGTGTTCTCCAATAGCTCCAAGGTTATGATAATAACCCTATAATTCCATCATAACATATTATTTAAATGAAATTTCAATAAATAATTAAATTAAATAAAAAATATTTTATTTATTTATTTTATTCATTTCATGTCCACGATGAATTTTTCACAAACTCCTTGTTCCAATAAAGGTTATGTCGTTCCTAGTGTAAACTGCTTATTCTGATCTCAATGTAAACCTTTGATTTCTAATCTAGGTCTTTGTTTATAATTTATTCCACTTTTTTAGGTAAACTATGAGTGTTTGATATTTTATTATATTTAATATATTTCAAACATTTATTTTGGGCACACTGAGCCTAAGAATCAGATTCCTTCTCAGTGATTGGTCATGATAATAATTCCTTCAATATAAATAAAATACATTGAAAATATGAGTCATTGTGTTCTCTAAACCATTAGGTTTTAGATCTTGAAAATCCAAAATAAGGGTCTTTAAAAATATATTTGGGTACTGAACATGTCATTGAGCCTCTTGATCTCATGTGTTACCACGAAGATTCACGTTTTTACACCAAACATGCACCAATAGAATCTATTACCCATGATGGATCCTCCATGGAAGATCTTCAATCTCTACAAGGTATTTAGAAAATCTTGCTCTATCCTCCATGTCCAACATTCCCTATTCTATAACATGTAATGGTTCATGTATGTACATCCTTAGTTGTGACATGTCGAAGACATCATATACTTGATCTAAGTGTAGTGGTAGATCTAACCATTATTCAACCTCACAAGCTCTATGCAGAATCTGGAATGGGTCAAAGAATCTCATAGATATGTAGCCGCCCCAACCAAATATGTGTAATCCAAAATGAGGTTAAACCCATAAGAACACACGATATACCTCCTAAAAATCCAAATACCTCAATCATGTGTCTGCATAAGATTTTTTTATTGATTTTGGCACTCTTCATCCACTCTAGGATGATTTGCACCATCCCTGTTATTGGTCTCACCACATATGGACCCATAAGTGTCAATTTCCTTGGTTTAGTCCAGCAATGTGGTGAAAAACTGGGTTAATTATACAATGCATCGAATGGAGTCATACAGATGGATAAATCATAGTGGTTTTCATATGAAAACTTTACAAGTGGTAGGTTGTCCACACAACTATGACCAAATCCTAACATGTAAGTTCACAGCATGTCTTCCCAAAACTGAATTTTTTTCTTCGGACGCTCAATTGTGAATGAGTCCCAAACACTTCTTATAATCCCCTCCATAATTGATATGTAAATCAAGAATAATGGTCCAAGATGATCATTAATGGAACTACATGGAGTCAAAATATCTAAGACATATAGAGGCATCCCATGATCCATACTGAAATATACCCAAATAGTAATGAAATTGGACAACATGGTGAGTCAGTCTATGATCACACAAATGGAATCATTCCCCTTAGACGTATGTGGTAAAACCATCATGATGTCTATGGACATCTGATCCAACCTCCACTCTATCTCCTCAAGGCGTTGATATAAACCTGCTGAAATATGGTTCTCAACCTTCACATGCTGGGAGGTAAGACATCGGGAGACATACTTTGGAACTCACTTCTTTATCCTTATCCACTAAAACAAAAATCTAATGTCTTGGTAAATCTTTTCAACAAATTAATGTAACAAAGATGTATATGTATGAAAATCTCTCATAACCTCCACCCACATCATCTCTAGTACCATCGTACATCCTCTGAAAATAATGAGATACTCTTCACCATTAAAAAGTCAATCAAGAGCATATCTACCAGATATCTGAGGATGTAGGGTCACAAAGACTATATCCCCAAGTTGTTCCTCTATGAATCTCTATAAGAGTGGAGGGGTGAAAACCATCAATTGGAGTCTAGATGCTCCATCACTGTAAACAATGGATAAATGTAACAAGGATAACTTCTTTGAAACCACATTTAGAAATTGCGAACAAGATATCTTAGTGAGAGAATCTACTACTACATTTTTCTTCCCATTATTATATAAAATCTCAAAATAAAAAACCTGATGAACCTTATCCATCACCTCTGCCATAGGATAAGATATTTTTAATAGAAGATATACTTAAGGATCTTGTGATCAAAATAGATGATAAACTTCTTTCCCATCAGGTATTATCACAAGAAATGTTTTTGAGTACCCCCACAATTAACTTGTGATCATGGATCACATAGTTCATCTCATGTGGTCTCAAAAAATGTGAACCATAGAAAATCACTGCCTACCTCTTCATCAAAACAATAGAGATCTGGGTTCCTATTTCATCATAGAAAAAAATGTACTTGACACCCTCCTCTGGTGATATCAAGATGGGAGATCTTTTCATTATGTTTCCCAACTACTAGTAATCCGATTATAACTTCTTCATCCACGACAAAGTCAACCCCTTTCGGTTCAAGGCTTTCATGGGTACTGATATCCTAGAGAAATCCGTTATGGATATATGGAAATACTCTACCAACCTAATTAATCTCTTCACCATCACCATGATCTTGGATATCTCCCAAGATAACACTACCTCAACCATGCCTAAGACCACAACCAATCCATCTGATGAGATAATGTGTCTCAAAAAGTGCTCAACCTTAATCTCGAACTAAAAAATTGAGAGGTTTCCATAATGCTTGTTCACTAGGGAAATGTACAGAAACACCCTAAAGATATCACATTATCCTCCTCAGACATCAAGTACACAAGGACATAATTGATCAAGAAGACAACAAACTAGTCCAAGAAAGGATGAAATATTTGGTTTCTAAATCTCATAAACACTACATTGGAGTTTTTCATTCTAATTGAAATCACAAAGTAATCATAGTGACTATATACACAACTGAATGATATCTTCATATTATCCTCATCTCATACACGCAACAGGTGATATCATGACATGTGGTCATCCTTCTCAAACCACTGTGCCACTCTCAACTGATCCAATAGTTCATTGATCCTTACTAAGAGAAATTTTTTCATCATGATCAGTTGGTTCAAGAACATGTAATCCACACATAACCTCAACCTCTTTTCTGCCTTATTGGTGAGAATTATTGGGGATGCCTAAGGTGAAACCTGGGGTCTAAAAAATCCATTCCATTGTATGTCCTCCAAGGTCACCCTCATCTCTCGAAGCTTTGTGGGATCCATCAAAATATTTTTGTGTGAATATTGGTGTCTTCCTTAGGTGTATATCAATGATGAATCCTATCTATCAGTGGGGAGTTATACTTAGAACATCTTTAGTGAATAAATCTGCATACTCATCCACCATTGTTGGAAACTGGAAACACTTATAATCCACTAAATCAATGGTAATACTATCCATCTATTGAGTAATTGGTTCTACCATCCAATGCATGATTCCATCCCATGCCTCTTGGGATTATATTCACTAAAAATGGAGAACCTAGTCCAATAATTACGAACACACCACATATATCTCATGAAACATTCAATATGTGCATTAAATATAAATAACAAATCCATAGCTAGGATAATATAATAATTCCTCATCTCCTCGACCAATAGATTCCAATAGAAACTATCACCACTAAAAAACTACTCCCACTGTCAATACAGGTGTGTTCACAAATTCATCTCCAGTAAGAGTCTCCATGAGTAAGGGTTGAGCCTAGGGATCAAAAAAAAATATCTAAGTCATGAACAACATATGTGGAATGAATGTAATTAATAGAATTTATGTCTACCTTTATATTAGATAAGGTATTAAAGACACATATCATTACTTAAATCATTCTCGGAACCTTTGGGTCACAATATTCGACTACCTGCAGCTATTTCCACCCCTACCATCTAGCTCCCCAAGCCTCGTATGGACATCCTGAGGCACATGGTGGTAAGAATTCAAAGAATGTACAACCTTTTTCTACACTCCAAACTCCTCTACCATCTCTACTTCCTTATGGTCCTAACTGATCCTAATTCTTCTTCAAACATAGAATCTCATCCAGATTTTATCTATCAACCATGTCACAGGTAGGAATATCATGAAAAAGATATCCACTAAAATCACATGAGAAGGACCACCTCTCTCTAGGCTAAAGAGACCCATACTAAGATCCCTGAACCATATAACCTCTATCATGGGATGTCCTCCTAAAATTCCTCACACATCCGAGTCCATGGGACTAAGGATGGATCCCTGATATTGATGTCTATACTCCTATGGTCCCACTAATAGAAACCATTGGCTATATTTTCTCATCCAAAAAACATTCAACCACAAAATCTCACTATATCAATCCAGCATAGGTTATAAGGAATGTAGGGATGAAATTGGAATTGGTGTATCTAAATAACCCTTTATCAATCGTCTATGCCAAAAAATATTGGTCACAAACCATATCTATTGAGTACTTGGAGTGGTAGGTAGACCTCTATGAATACTCAGGTACTATCATGTTCCCTTCGCAAGTTGTAGAAGGTCCTGGATATGTAAAACCCTTAGCATAGATAGAGATAAGTCAACTCTTAAGAGATTCTCACCTTATGACCACAATAGAGTCACCTCATAAAAACAATGGGCCACTAACTCACACCATCATCCTATTGATCCATAGAGAAGGATGAAAACCATGACCACCATCTGATCAGTTGGTGTCCTAAATAGACACAAAATATAATTCACCACCAAAATATAGTTCTCAAATTCCCATGGTTTGGGCTCTCCTTATAACCCGAGGAGTCTATTCCATTAAAACTCATGATGTTTGCTCATCATGAACACCTCATCTTTTGGAAATATAGGTACCATCAGCTTCTCTAGAGGTGGTGGAATATTTGGTGCACCACATGAAGGTAACATCTTCAGGACTAGTCTTTGTATCGACACATGACCACTAAGGGTATCAACCTCATGTTCCTAAAGATGAATCCTAGCTGGTCTACATCACAGAGGAATCCTTAAAGTAAATAATATTTACCATGGTCAATTATTATATTTGGACAGTTGACTCACGAAGAAAATGGAAACCAAAATACATTCCAATATTATATATGTACCATTTTTTTCCTAAAAATTAGTGTTCTCATTTACCAAGTTTAATTGAAGGTGATCAGAGTCCTGGTGTATGGATATGTTATCCCAGAAAAACAATAATAGAGTCCCTGTCAAGAAAGCTAAACTTAAAACACTTAACAATTTCCCCCAACCAATCTCACAGACTCTGGTCCTATGGTTGAACTGACTCCATTAAAACCACTTCATCAAGACACATACTAATGGGTCCCATGCCATGACTTCACATACCTTCCTCAAATAACTCATGGGCAAGTGACTATCTCTAGGCAGGTATATCACTATCTTGGGAGGCCATATCCTATGTACATGTAAAATAAAAATCATCCCCAATCCCATACAATGGTGAAATGTAAAAACAACAAAGAAATTATTCATGAATACATATAAATCCCATAAAAATAGTATGATAAGAAGTAACGAAAACCAAATATGGACAAATACAATCCCACCACAAAGAGTATGAAACAAAGTGCAACTTGAAAGTAATAATGGGGACTTTCATGAAGATACCACCTGAACACACCTCAGTCTATCCAGTATCACTAATCAAAATATGGTCATGGACCATCAAAGACTCTATCAAATGGTATATCATCTGTAAAAGACACATCACATGTATGAAAACCCCATGAAGGGGTGATTATAATAATACCTAGTAGGACAACCTGAAACCACAAAGAATACAATAAATAAATGCCGTCCTATCTACACAGGTATATTTCTACAAAAAATATATAAAGAATATCTAGATATAATCATAAAGACACGTAGTCTAAAGTAATGTCGCAACCATAATACCATACTAGGATTCCATTTCGAAGGTCCCATATAACACTCATCTAGGAGAGTTCACTCTTGAGTCTGAAATCACTGATTATATTTTTTTGAGAAGAAATTCTCATCGGGTCTCACCATATAGAAGTACATGCCAATAGTATGAAGTGATAATATAAACAAATGAGGAATACTCTAAAGACCATGAGGTATACCAAAAACTCAGTCTTGATTAACCCTCTTAGTATAGGATATGTTCCCACAATGTTTTGGTTGTGAAGATACCTAGAACTTCACCTAGGGAACAAAGATGACACTAGTACAACATGGCCTTTTATCAGCACTAAAAAATGACATTAACTGTGCTAGAAAAGCGTTGTTAATGCCAGAAAAGATAAGGGGGTCCCCATTATCATCACTCCGAAAAGCGCTGATAAAGGACACCCTTTATCAGCGCTTTTCGGAGTGCTGATAAAGGGAACCCCCCCCCCTATCTTTGCCGACATTAACAATGCTTTTCTATCCCTGATAAAGGGGTTCCTTTATCAGCACTATCTTGAGTGCTGATAATAGGTCCCTTTATCAGCCCTCTTTTAGCACTGTTAAAGGTTTCCTTTATCAGTTCTCAGAAAAGCAATGATAAATGCAACTTCCCCTACACCTATAGCACCAGCACCAGCACAAACCAGCACCTACACACCTGCACAAAATAGCACCTGCACACCTGTAAAAAACAGGACCCGTACAAAATATTTTGACAAACAATGCTATATACATTTACTTAACATCATGAATGCAAAAAAACACACTACTATATACATTTCAAACAATGTTTTACATTCTTAAAATTACAATTATCCAAAAAAAGTTATAAACATTAAGGTTTCATCCTTTGATATCTGTGATCCTCTCTCAAAAATTGTCGCCCACGGTATTTGTTGCTGAACAAAGCATCCGAACTCAAGGAAAAAAAATCACCTATATAAGAAAACAAATATTATGTTAGTAATGAAATAATGAAATAAAGTAAAACATTAATATCAAAGAATACATTAATATGGAAATGTGAAACTTAAATATGTAATGATAAACTCAAATGATTTCATTCTGATAAAAATTAAAGGGAATAATGTAAAATCAAAATGTTTTTGGATGATTTATCTCATTTAATAAATACTGATTATTTATCTAATGAAAAGATTTATCGGTCACACCATGCATTAGATTGAGGTGTGGTCAATTCCTACACGTCCCAAATGACTCTTGGATCGTTTTACCTAAGTATCAAAACAATTCGAATGCATTTTCTCGGTATACTGTATGTTAGTAGTGTTGTTTTCTAAAGTTTATTTCAATTTGAAACTGATATCAAACACTTTAAGACATACCGGTCACACTGGGTGTGAGATTTAGGTGTGTTCAATTCATACACCTCAAAAATGACTCATGGATCATTATCCTAAAGTATCACAACAATCCGAATGTGTTTGCTCAGTTTGACGTATGTTAGTAGTGTTGTTTTCTTAAGTTTATGTCAATTTGAAACTAATATCAGACACTTTTAGCCATACTAGTCACACTGTGCGTCGGATTGAGGTGTGGTTGATTCATAAATGTCCCAAATGACTCATGGATTGTTGTACTAAAGTATCAAAACAATCATAATGCATATTCTAGGTATTCCGTATGTCAGTAGTGTTGTTTTCTAAAGTTAATGTCAATTTCAAACTGATAACAGACACTTTTAGCCATACCGATCACACTGTGTGTCAGATTGAGGTGTGGTCGATTCGTACACATCAATAATGACTCATGGATCATTGTACTAAAGTATAAAAACAATCCAAATGTGTTTGCTTAGTTTGTCATGTGTTAGTAGTGTTGTTTTCTAAAGATTATGTCAATTTGAAATTGATATCAGACGCTTTTAGCGATAATGGTCACACCGTGCATCGGAATGAGGTGAAGTCGATTCGTACACCTCAAAAATGACTCATGGATCATTGTACTAAACTATCAAAACAATCCATACATGTTTTCTTGGTATTCTGTATGTCAGTAGTGTTGTTTTATAAAGTTAATGTTAATTTAAAACTGATATCAGACACTTTTATCCATAACAGTCACACAATGCATTAGATTGATGTGCGGTCAATTTTTAAAACTCATAAATGACTCACGGATTGTTGTCATAAAGTATCAAAACAATCCAAAGATATTTTCTTTGTTTTTCTTATGTCACTTATGTTGTTTTCTAATGTTTATGTCAATTTTAAATTGACATCAAACACTTTTAGCCATACTGGTCACATTGTGCATCAGATTGAGGTGCGGTTTGTTCTTACACATCGAAAATAACTCATGGATCGTAATCCTAAAGTATCAAAACAATATGAACGCATTTTCTCAGTATTTAGAATGTCAGTAGTGTTGTTTTCTAATGTTAATGTCAATTTCAAACTGATATCAGACACTTTTAGCCATACCGATCACATCGTGTGTCTGATTGAGGAATGATCGATTCGTACACGTCACAAATGACTCAAGTATCGTTTTATTAAAGTATCAATATAATCCAAACGTTTTTTCTCAGTTTTCCGTATGTTAGTAGTGTTGTTTTCTAAAGTTTATGTCAATTTAAAACTGATATCAGAAACTTTTAGCCATACCTATCACACCATGAGTCGGATAGAGGTGAGTTCAATTCGTAAACATCAAAAATTACTCATGGATCGTTGTCCCAAAGTATCAGAACAATCTAAACACGTTTACTTAGTTTTTGGTATGTTAGTAGTGTTGTTTTATAAAGTTTATGTCAATTTAAAACTGATATCAGACACTTTTAGCCATATCGGTCACACCATGCATCGGATTGAGGAGAAGTTGATTCTTACACGTCACACATGACTCATCGATCATTGTCCTAACGTATCAAAACAATCCGAATTCATTTTCTCGGTATTTCGTATGTTAGTAGTGTTGTTTTCTAAAGTTAATGTCAATTTCAAAATGATATCAGTCACTTTTAGCCAAACCGACCACATCATGTGTCGGATTGAGGTGAAGTTAATTCGTACATGTCAAAAATGACTCATGGATTGTTTTACTAAAGCATCAAAACAATCTAAATGCGTTTTATCAGTTTTCAGTATGTTATTAGTGTTGTTTTCTATAGTTTATGTCAATTTGAAACTGATATCAGACACTTTTAGCCATATTGGTCACACCATGTGTTAGATTGAGGTACAGTCAATTCATACACCTCAAAAAATGACTCATGGATCATTTTCCTAAAGTATCAAAACAATCCAAACATGCTTTCTCAGTATTCCATATGTCAGTAGTGTTGTTTTCTAAAGTTAATGTCAATTTCAAACTCATATCAAACACTTTTAGCCATACTGGTCACGCCATGAGTTAGATTGAGGTGTGGTCGATTCGTACACCTCATAAATGACTCAGGGATTGTTTTCCTAAAGTATCAAAACAATCTGAACGTGTCTGATCGGTTTTTCATATGTCACTAGTGTTGTTTTCTAAAGTTAATGTCAATTTCAAACTGATATCAGTAACTTTTAGCCATACCGGTCACACCGTGCGTCAGATTGAGTTGATGTTGATTCGTACACATCACAAATGACTCATGGATGGTTTTACTAAAGTATAAAAACAATCTGAACATGTTTTCTCAGTATTCCATATGTCAGTAGTGTTATTTTCTAAAGTTAATGTCAATTTCAAACTGATATCAGACAATTTTACCCATACCGATAACACCGTGCATTGGATTGAGGTGAGATCGATTCTTACACGTCAAAAATAACTCATGGATCATTTTCCTAAAGTATAAAAACAATCTGAATGCATTTTCTTGGTTTTCCGTATGTTAGTAGTGTTGTTTTCTAAAGTTTATATCAATTTTAAACTGATATCAGACACTTTGAGCCATACCGGTCACATCGTGCGTCGGATTGAGGTGTGGTCGATTCATACAACTCAAAAATGACTCATGGATCATTTTACTAAAGTATCAAAACAATACAAATGTGTTTTCTTGGAATTCCGTATGTCAGTAGTGTTGTTTGTAATGTTAATGTCAATTTCAAACTGTTATCAGACACTTTTAGCCATACCGGTCACACTGTGTGTCGGATTGAGGTGAGGTCGATTCGTACACCTCAAAAATGAATCATGGGTTGTTTTCCAAAAGTATCAAAACAATATGAACATGTTTTCTTGGATTTGTTATGTCACTTGTGTTGTTTTCTATAGTTAATGTCAATTTCAAACTGATATCAGATACTTTTAGCAATACCGGTCACACCATGCATCAGATTGAGGTGCGGTTGATTCTTACACAACAAAAATGACTCATGGATCATTTTCCTAAAGTATCAAAACAATCCACATTTGTTTGCATGGTATTATTTATGTCATTAGTTTTGTTTTCTAATGTTAAGGTCAATTTCAAACTGATATCAGACACTTTTAGACATACCGATCACACTATTCATCGGATTTAGGTGTGTTCGATTCGTACACATCAAAAATGACTCATGGATCATTTTACTAAAGTATCAAAACAATCCAAACGTGTTTTTTTGGTATTCCTCATGTCAGTAGTGTTGTTTTCTTAATAGAGTGTTTTTGATCCACCAAGAGATAGAGTTAGGGTTCTGTTGAATGTTTGTGATTTTGTGATCATCCAGAGATTACGTCTCCCTGGAGGTGAGGTTTCTAGTTGTGTTTATGGTAGGATCAAGTTTGGTATGATATTTTTATACCCTAGTTAGGTTTTCTATGGCTTTTTGAGTAGGTATTACAGTCTTAGGCCTAAAGAAGATGGATAATATAGTTTTATATATCACGTATGATGGGGAACACCCTCTTAAAGATATATAAGAGTCATGGTGTGTGTGATGAGTAGTATATTCTATATAGGGATTGGTAAAGTATGACATAGAGGATTTAATCCTTATAATTGGATTAAGATGCTCGTGAGTGGACTGAATTACTATGCATTGGTCGACTTCTACACTATCCACCAGTGTAGTTCAATGAGTTATGCTTTACTAGAAAGAAAAATCAGATCTAAAACCATTCATCATAACTTAAGGATATAAAACATAATAAAGGGTGATCATATATGATCAATAAGTGTAAAAAAGGGAGATATCAATGGTCATATATGGATAACATTAGTAGGAATTCACCATCATCCTATATGTGTACAATCTTCCATCAGGTATGTTGTCTATTCATTTCTAAACACATCTATATCATCTTCTGAATATGTGTTTTTGTGACAGTCATGGTAGTATTGAAAAAATATATATACCCAAAGGATTAATAAATTTTTTAAATGAACTCGTAATTATTTTCGAAAATACCTCATCAGGGATGCTAGTTTTTTGATGTAATACGATCTCTTTCATAAATTTACAAACATAATAACCATAATCTTTTCTGTTTGTTTGTTTTGGACACTGAAGAAACATCGGAAATAACATGTAATTTGTTTTGATATATGTTTGGATAGTGCAATGTTAATATATATAACCAGATACTTTTCCATTTGTAGATCTTGTAGGCTTGCTCATCCTTATGCCCTGGATTCATTCCATGTATTAGGCGATATTGATGCACCACCCTTTCATAACAGAATCCTCATTAAAAGATAACATAAATTATATAACTAAATGTTTAGTTTTAAAATGATGGATCTATTGTATTACAAATTAACAAACTCCATCATGCATGGTCAGTTTTTTGGATATCCATGCATTGAATCCAGAAAATAAATCTTTAGAGTATCCAAATTGACTAAAATCAGCACCCAATTCTCCCTAAAAGTACAGAAAGGAATAAGTAATGAAAGAAATAAAAATATTTTTGATATGATTAAATTATAGAGTTTTACCCCTACATCGTTGGTATTAAAAAGAGTCTGTCATCCGTAATTTTTTTTTCAAACAATTTGAGTAGGGATGACATTATTGCAGCCTCTTTATCAGAATATATTTCTTCTTTTGAAGAGGTTGTGTGAGGAATAACGAGTCCAAATTTTTGTTCATGGGGAAATCCCTTCAATTGTTTTTCATATATACGCCTGTGAAAAATATAAAATGTATTTAGTCATAATTATTAGAGTATATCAGCTTTTGTAAAATCAAATCCTGAAAACATACCTTATGTATACATTTACAACTGAGGTGCCTAGCCATTCATACTTGATGATTTCACTTACATTTTCACCACTAATGAAATCTGATGTTTCCCTGCTGTACATATTTTTTCCAAATAAACTGTGTGAGAAGTTTTGTCTATCAACTTTGTATCCACATGATACTGCAGTGATATTAAATGTGGATATACAACGGGTGGGGTGAAGGTGCCCTCAGTGGACCTTTTCAATCGGCTGGTTGATCCTTGAGATTGTTTTGAGCTGGTATTTCGTTTCACCCTCTTCACTTTTTCATTCTGTAATAACATTCATCGGTTCAAACATTTATTCATTAATTGTTAAAGGTCCAGCTTGAAAAATTACTTGGAAATGGATACCTCCTTGTCGACATGTGTTTTTATAAGAACTTACGGTAATGCGATGAATGTTCCAATATCTTGTTCAATTGTATGAATGTCATCATTGTCATTTGGAATAGGTATCTCAGAACTTGGCTAATTAGCTACATTAATTGACACTCTGAAATGATCTGTTGGAAGTTGTCTATTGTGTAGCATGTCGTTCTGCGTATTAAACACCGTAGCCCTCGCTACAAGGCGATAGGTGGGAGTTGATAGATATAAATCACAGTCATTTTCACCGTGTAGAATATTAGTATAGAAAAGGTATCAATGTCTATGTGAATCAAATTTCACAGAAATAATTATTAAAAAATTTATTACCTCATTTGAGTCAGGTTATTTACGGGAATGGCTTGCCTCAAAGCTGGTGGGGGGCGGGGCGGGATCGTCACACACGGGTTGTTGTTGAGTTGTTTCTTCTCTTTGCCTCTCCCCCATAAATGTTGCTATAATATCTCTCTAGTACTGTAATTATTTTTGAAAAATAGCTAATTTTTCTTGTAGATTTTCCATTTTTTCATTTTCATCCCCCGCTTGTTTTTGTTTTTGAAAATATGTTTGGGGTGTCACCCCAAAACCTACACCTCTGATGCGGCCATACTGGTTTGGACACTTCAAGGCTGCTGAAAGTATGTCTACATCTAGTGCAGGTGTTGTTGATTCCTGTGACTATTTTAGATAGAAAATATATAAAAATAAGTAGTCAATCTAATGCAATAGAGATTTAAAAAAATCATATTTATATTAGGTCATATATACACAGGTTTCCCACACTTTTTTTTGTGTTTTCATCTATCAGTATCCCCTCTTTCTTTAGACGAGCCTCCTTCCATAGCAAATGGCGTGGGATGGATTTGGATTTTCATTTCGATTCATCAATCTACATATAAAAATATAAACATGGTTATGTTGTTGTTTTATATCACATATAATTAGTGCGGTAGATTTAAAAGATGTACCAATTTTTGCTCAAGTGAAGCGTACCTCATCCTTGCTTTATGGTAAGGGTACACCGGTTCTGCTGCGTGTTTTTTATTTTCAGCACTAAGTTGCTGTTTCATAAATAAAAAACTGTCAATCAATGTGATGAATAGAAGCAATGTCAAACAACGTATTACCCCTCACAATGTACCTGAAAAGTCTTCTCCCCATGATGGTTGATAAATGCATCCCATGCTCCTTGGGATATCAAGTGTGCATAAAGAGGAGGTGGGTGCGGCATGATTTTCCCTTCAACATATTTAATATGAAAATTCATTAAAATTATGCGGAAACCTCTATGAATCCTTCCTGCAACTCTTAATACATATTCCTTGTGCGAGGCATCTACTATAAATGCACTCTGCAGTGGATGATGAAGAGTAAGTCAATGTTTTTGTATTTCATTTTAATAAATAAAAAAATTATATAATAATGTTACCATAATACTTTCCCACATTATTGTCTTAATACTGGTGAAAACATGGTGCCATGACTGTACATCAATCAATACGTGTTGCCGAGTGATGATTCCATTGTATCTAGTAAAGATGGCTTTGTTGGGGTTAACATGTTGACCTCACTTATTCCCTCCCACCTCAAATTTGATGCCTTTTGCTTTTGCCTTAAGGATTTTGGCTAACATTGTCAAACTACAACGCTGTTGTTTTTTTTCACTTTCAGGGTTTAATTTCCTACCATTTCCTTAGAAATATCATAAATATCTTTCTACGAAGCACTAGCATCAGCATTGGGACTAGCAGCAACAGGTTGAGAAACTTGTTGTTGCTCTGCACTGGGACCAGCAACAACAAATTGAGAAACTTGTTGTTGCTCTGCATTGGGACCACCACCAGCTGGATGAGAAACCTATTGTTGCTCTACACTTGGACCACCAGTAGGTGGTTGAGAGGCCTTTTGTGCCTCGGGATTGGGCGCATCAGCAGGTGCAGAAGTCATTATCTGCAGAAGTTTTTTAACATTTAATTTAGATTGCATGAAAGCAACATTGGACAGATAATAACATAACATAACACAATGTTTATTACAATAAACAAATAACCTGATTATTGTACTCGCTTTTTTTATTTAAAGGCTGAAGAGATTTTACTCCTCTATCGACTATGTAAATCTCTTCATTGTGGTCTCCTCTGACATACAACACACCATCTACAATAGGACCGTTGCGAAATGATTGTGAATACTCTATAAAAGGGTCATCCTCCATTGAACCTTCATATGAACCTTCAGTTTTTTTGGTTGATTAAAGAACAATGGGCCAATATTGGTTTGTGGGGTCTGTAACATAAAATACTTGTACTGCCTGGGATTCCATTATAAATGGTTCTTCTTTCTCCCCTTCCTCACTGAAATCAACTTTCATGAATCCTAATTCATATATTTTAACAGCACTCCTGTTATCAACCCACTTGAATTGAAAAATCAGCACTTTTAATTTCGTATAATCCAACTCCCATATTTTTTTGATGATGCCAAAGTATGACATATTAGCATAAATTATATTTTTTTCCTTAGCACCAGAAACATGCATCGCCTCAACCAAAAGTTTAACCCCACTATTCTTAATGGTACTATCTTTATCATGTTCACTAGTATAGAATGTATAACCATTAACTGCATAAGCATTGTAAGATCATACATACACACTTGCTCCTCCGTCTATCCATTGAAGTCGTTCTGAAATTGAGTCTGTATTTTTGTCTAAGTGCTAAAAAATATGGTCGTGAAACCATCCTATAAACTGTCAATATTGTGTATCTGATATCCATTTTCAGCCCTAGATGGATTCAAACACCTAATAATTTCTTTTTGGGATTGAACATATGGTCCAAGGTCAAAAATGTTATGCAAAACATGAAGTTGAGCCTGCTCCCGATATGTAATATTGATTGTGACAACCACTCTTCCATAAATTCCTTCACCCTCAAGTTGCTTAGTGTGGCGAGATTTCGGTAGGCTAACATTTTCCACACAAGACAAGTATTCGGTACAAAATTCAATGGCTTCCTCAACAATATATTTCTCCACAATACAACCCTCTGACCGACATTGATTTTTGACACACCCTTTCAAAATATTTATATACCATTCAATGGGGTACATCCAACTATGATGTACATGACCACATAGTCGAATCTCTCTCACCAAATGAACCATCGAATGAACCATCATATCGAAAAATATCAGTAGGAAGAACATTTCCAATTCCCATAATATGACGAAAATTTCTCTTTCCATAGTTGGAAATTTCGCCAGGTCTATAACTTTTTTGCATATAGCTTTGAATAAGAAACAGAGCTTCGTTAATGTATGGAAAACATTCTAGGGAAAAATTCAACGTAATGATATAGGAATTAGATCTTGCATCAAAACATGGCAATCCTTTGATTTCAGACCCTTTAATTTTAAATCGCTAATTGACACAATGTTTGTGATATTTTATGAATACCCCTCTAGATCCTTTACATCATTCAAGAAGTTGCAAAACTAATATCTCTCATGTCTGGAATTAGTGTAAGTAGCAGGAGGATGAAATGTTCGTTGTTCACCCATCACTAGTGCCAACTCTTCTTGTACTCCCATCTTTACCATGTCCAATCTAGCCTTAATTCCATCCTTCATTTTTTCGGGTGAATTTTGAAACGTGCTGATGACACTATCACATACATTATTTTCAATATGCATAACATCAAGAAAATTTCTGACATACAGACAATTCTAGTATGGTAATTCAAAAAAACTTATCTATTTTTCCAACCAGTTTTCGTATGGTTTTTTGAAAATGGTTTAACAAATTTACTGTCCAAATCTTTTACCTTCTCAAACAATTGATCACCTATTAGTGGAGACAGTATTGTACGTTCTTTTGAAATTCCTTCAAATTATGTCATCCAAGATCGATACTTATGCCGTCGGGGTTGAAATCTGTGATGTCCTAAAAACACGGTTTTCGATGAATGTTTCAACCCAATTGACTGTGTACCATGTTCGCAAATGGGACACCCTTGAGTTCCTTTAATACTATATCCTGAAAAATTTCCATAAGTATGAAAGTCATTTATCGTCCCGTACGACATGGATTTCAAAGTGAAATCTTATTTTTTGTAAGAATCATACAACGTAACACCTGAATCCCACAATAATTTCAAATCCTCGATCAATGGAGCCAAATAAACATCAATATCAATACCTGGTTGATTTGGTCCTAATATAAGCACAAATAACATGATGTATTTTCGTTTCATACATAACCATGGTGGTAATTTATAATTTACCAACATAATCGGCCATGTATTATGACTGCTCCTTTGAAACCCAAAAGGATTTACCCCATCTATAGATAATGCTAGAGGAAGGTTTCTCAGGTCGTTTCCAAATTCCGGATTATAGTGATCAATTCTCTTCCACTAAGGAGAGTCTACCAGGTGATGTATTTTCCCATCTTTAATTCTCGTATCGGCATGCCTTGTCAATTTTCATGCAGTCTCTTCACTTCCATATAGGCGCCTAAACCTTGGAATGATTGGAAAGTACCATACAACTTTCATAGGACTAGAATCATATTTCTTGTATCGAAAATCACCACACTTTGGGAATTCTTTAAGTGATTTGTGATCCTTGAGAAACAATATACAGTCATTTGGGCAGGCGTGTATTCTTTCAGAGATCATACCCATAGATTGTAGCATTCGTTTGGCACCGTATGTTCGGCTTGGGAGTTCATTATCTTCTAGGACCATGTCATTCCGGAGAGAAAGTAGTTCCGTAATACTGGCATCACTCCACCCATGGCCTACTTTCAAATTATACAGCTTCACAACGGCTGGCAATGCTGTATATTTAGTGCAACCATCATACAATGGCATTTTTGCACAACTATTTAACTTCTCAAACAATTTTGGGAAATCATGAAGTTCATCTTCAACTGTCCTTGTCATTTCCTCAATACGATCTTCATCACCATTCACATCTATAATCACACCCTCCATACGATCGTCTTCACTATTCACTCTTGTAATCATATCAGATCTTCCATAAAACGTCATGTTATCCAAGCCACTAACTACATTCGTTTTCCCCTATTTATTCCAACATGTGTAACTTAGATCTATTCTGTGATAGATCAGGTGTTCTTCCAACTCCTCTTGACTAATTTTTCTTGAATAACAATAGTGTGAACACATACAAAGGATTTTAGAAGGGTCTCGTGCATGATCTCCTGCAATCTTGATAAACTCTGTCACGCCATCTTCATACTCTTTTTTCAACTGATTGGCATTCATCCATTATTTATTCATATTCATCATCTTTATGGGTTCGATCTCCAACTTTCCTAATATTATTTTTTAATTATTCATGTAGCATTGTTTGGGTTTTATAAAAAAAATCATGGTACAAATGCCTCTACAATGAAATAGAGGAACCTACCCCAAAACATGTGAATGTACCTGAACTCTATCTATATACAGGGGACTGTGCCCTGTCTTTTGTATATCTCAATGGATTACCTAAAACCTATACATGGAGGACTATTCAATGAAACATGGGGGAGTACCATACTCCATATTTTCTCCAAACATCTCACTTTCCACTTGTCAACTCTCAAGCAAAGTGGAGATAATTAAAATATCAAAACCACATCGTGTGCAATTTCCAATGAATGAGGGAATCATAATATTGTGATCTACATGAGAAGATATTTATAATGGGATACTCATACATGAAATATTATCATCTAAGTGAAAAAATAAACAATAATAATGAAATTTACATAACACACAATTTGTTCAATGAATACACAATGTGTAGGGTTCTCAGTCAATGTTGGTTGTATACTACCATTTCTAAACTCATGTGAAATCCATATACATGGTGTGTCCAGTAGGGTAAACATCGTCTATGGATAAGATAACTGATTTAATCTTACATATATCAAATTAATTCCAAGTTAGTCTTACAAAGACTGCATGATGCCTTTGAAAATACACGACATATAGAACATCTTAAGCTAAAGGTGCGTACTTTAGATACAAAATGAGTCACTTCACCAGCTATGCATCACATTTTTTTGGAATACATGGTGTGTAGTCTATACATGACCACTAGGGGTGAATAGTATATATACATCAAGTTTCTATGGTATCTATACATGGTGTGAGTGAATTAAAATACATATCATATGGTTCTACCATTATTTTAGAGCATGTACAAGGTTTCATGCTAAAGTATATGTCTTGGAGATACATTGTGTGTGACCTATGTTCACATGACATGTAACATTTAAAATAAATCTTCTTCCACGTTTGAGTTAGAAGATGAGTCATGTGGTGTAAATTTTGGAGATAACTATTTTCTGGCATTAAAATCTATATGAAATCCATGTATGGTGAATCATGTTCCATTTAACAAGACTACAAACCATGTATTTTAAAAATATATAGAATCTGACAAACATCATCTTCACACCATAAAGTGTCTCATAGAGTCCTCTAGAAGTGGTTTTTAGGATTTAGTGGAATTGCACTAGTAACAAAGTGGTGGTGCCATTGAAATGGGTAATGTTTGGATTGATATTAAATGGTGGAAGAACTACAACATGGAAAACAAATGGCATATCAATCATGCCAAAAATCGCAACACCATACAAAAACAAAATCGTTCTCACAATCACAACACCATACAAACAAAACAATCACAATTTTAGACTTTATAAAGCATCCCTCATTCAATTTTGTTTGTTAAATCAGGGGTTATCACAAGAAGTTTTATCATCCTGGGGCATTCATTCATAAGTCAAGTATACATAAATTACCAATTTTTATATTCAAATGTTGAACAAGAACCAACAAAAATACAATTCATTTAGTGCGTAAAAAATGACCACCAACGACCAAGATTTTCAGTGGGGATTTTAGCCCATAATTTCACATTATAACCATCAATATCTAATAGTAATAACATGAAAACAAGATAAAACCAATGAGTAATATGAGAAAACTCATCGCGAAGGTGTTGTTAAGCACATGACAGAGGTGCGTTCGTGACAGAGGAGATGCGCACAACAGAGAAAATTTCCAACTAAAAAGAAAACATAAAATAGGGGAAACTAATGCGAATAAAATAATATAAAACCAAATACACCGTTTACCACATCCCACAAACCCCATGAACCCACTAAAATAGAAATCAACCCACACCATGGTTAAACACACCTTAAGAAATTATAGAACCCACCTTCGATAGAACAAGTTCAACATACTTTTTAAAATATAATAGATGAACATACAATGGGTAAGCCCAGACCAATAGGTCATCCCTACTAGGTATAATCCCCATGTTTATTCTATATAGAATATCCCAAATGAGTAAGCCCTGATCAATCCTCTGTTATCACACCTTTCACGACACATACATCTTAATCGCATGACTTTAAACTTAATGGTATAATATTTTCAACACAACACATGGTATCTGGTGAGTAGGATCATATCTATTCAAACTCAATGAGCCTATTTGTACATCTTGGATAAAATTATGGGGAACACACCTATTTCCAATGGGACACCCATTGTACTCTTTTCCAATATTAATATCACACCATGCAAAGACTCACCACACGATCACCAGTTACCCAACATTATTCCAAAACCAAAGGAATATACCCATGCTTCATTACTGTAAACCCATCCATCTAGGTTCAATAGTAATGGTCACATTAAAACCATGCTATAAATCAATAGGTTTAGGAATCCAAATGATCTTGTCCCTAAACCCCGTCATAACACCAAAACTCAAGAATAGAGAGTTCTTCCCTTATACAAATCAAAGGAATGACCATTCCTTCACTATCAACTTGATAACACCTAATACTCATCAATACCTCATATCAAATAACCTTCCCTGAATTTATGTATCTATGATATTCATAACACCATGATAACCCCACTCATTATTCTCCCCCAACCACCAAAACTCACTAACTCGCTACCATCCTGAATCACATGCTAACGACGACTGTGATCTCACACAAACCCCTTACATCGGTTCTTACACAATCCTTAGCCCATGGTTTCCACTCTTATACCCACCTCAAAACACACATCATATAGTGAACAAAAATAACCACTTAATATAGGTTCTCACACACCTGCTATCAAAAACAACCTACAATACAAGGGTTTCACCACCTGGGCTGTCACTCTTGCCCCAACTACTCATACATAGGTTTAACTCACTTATAAATAAACTATAAGTCATCATAATCATTTAGGATCATCATTGATCATTTATATTAATCCAATAGAAGGAAAAATACTCCTACACTAATTAGAGACAGTGGAGGCAGCGACGACAGAGGCAATGGAGGTGGAGGTACCGGCGGTGGAGGTACCGGCGGCGGAGGCAGCGGCAGCCTCGGCAGAGGAGGAAAACCTAGCGGAGGCCGCGGCGGTGGAGGCGGCGATGGTCATGGCGGAAGAGAAAAACCCAACGGTAGTGAATGAAGAGATGGAGGAGAAAAACCCAATGGAAGTGGTGGAAGAGGAGGATGAGGATGAGTAGGATGAGGAGGAGGATGCAGACAAGGATGCAGAAGAGGAGGAGAACGAGGACGAGGGGTCGCAGCGGAAGGGGGGCATGGTTCAGCTTTCGCGAAAGCATTACTGAATGCGAGATTGGAGGACCTCTTAGGGTTATTAAATAGAAACTATTGGAACCTTTATCAGCACTCGTTGAAAGCGCAGATAAAGGTATGTTTTATCAGCGCTTTTATTTTAGCGCTCATAAATATTATAATTATATATAAATTAAGAATAAAGAAATTTCATCACTGCCAAAATAAGCACATATAAATGTAACCTTTTATCAATGCTAAAAAAGGCACTAATAAAGTGTATACCTTTATCAGTGCTTATTTTAGCGCTGATAAAGGTTAGATTTATCAGCGCTTTTAACTAGCACTGATAAAGTCATAGACCTTTATCAGTGATTTATGTTTAGAACTGATAAAGGGATGTGGTTCCCTTGCCCTGTTTTGTGGTAGTGTGAATAGAGGATCTCAGTTTGGGCCACATAGAAGAATTCCAACAACTCTATCAAAGAATTCATAAAGAAGGGGTCATTATCTTCTATGTCGGGTTGATTCCATACATAACATCACATAATGGATATGGGAAATGCACCTTAATTAATCTCTTCAAAGATATAGAGGAAAAGGAGTCCAATCCAACTTTATTGAAATACAAGACATGTAGTAGGGTTATAGGATGTGACCCTTTGACCATGGGTCCTACCCATATTATATTTATGTGTCTATGTTTCACTACACATAGTGTGTTTTTCTTATGAAATTATCCCATATACCAATACACAGTTATTCCCAGATACACTAGGACAATCCATCTTCTTATGGGAATACACAATGTGATCATGCTTGCGTACTCTTTCCAATGTTTGTGTACCCACCTAGGTACATGTCGAGTTTTTAGGGTGGGGTCACACACCATGTTATAGGGTCACATTCCTTGTGATAAATATCATTTTCTTGAAAACCTGAACACATCTAAGAGGAGGCAACAATTCTCATCATTTTGACTTATACGTGGTGTAGTGTGGAAATTTACAGAATCTGAAATATGGATTCTATGTTCATTAGAGTGCCCCCATCCATCAATCTTGTTATGTTCCTCATCATAAAACCATAGATCCATGTTATCCAAGACATTCCATTGATAAAAAAAGCATTTTCCATCAAATACATTTAGAAAACTCTATAGATATCTATTTTTTATTACATGATGATGAACATGAAATTAGGCATCGAAATTGGTTTGATCCACCACCAATTTTATCAACACACCACCATCATCTCCTGAAGATTTCATATCCATGATATCAACTCTTTTCACCATGAAATAGGAGGTAAAAATTCAACTTTTAGGTATACATCAAACTGTGGTCTAAAAGACGAATGCTCATGATGAACTAAGAAATATATGATAATTTCTCAAACACAAAGAATGAGCCTTTGGAAATGTTTGGGTAGGATTAAATCCATTATTGGAATATCAACAAGAAAATAATCAATAATCACAATGATATCATTCCAAAATAACCACACAAATAAACACATCCCACAAGATGACCACACTACGAATCAAAATGTCTATTGACAGATTTGTTTTCATCTTACAAATTAATAACAGGGAAATAATTCTTCCATAAAATAAATAATAACCATATTTGGATCATTCATTAATTAATAGTAGGGATATATTGTTGTCGCTCACAAGATCCTTCAATTTAGTTGTACACCAATCATCGATGCATGATCTATAAGAAGTTCATCTTAGAGAGATCCTAAAACTCTCTCTCCAAGAATCCTCCAATGGATATGAGGTTATGGAGATAACCCTAATATTTCTTCCTAAAAGATTATTTAAAGACATTTCAGTCTCTAGATTAATAAAAATAAACATTATAATTTATTTAATTGTTTTATTAATTTCATGCTCATGATGATGTTTCCTAAATCACCCCATATCAACCAAATTTTTTTCATGCCTAATTTAAACCCCACATTCTAAACTAAATGGTTCCCTTTGAATAATGATTTCGGTCCCTGTTTAGATATTATTCTTATTTTTTGGAAAAATGTGTGCACCTGCTATTTTAATATACATAATGTATTTTAAATATTTATTTTAGGCACACTATGCTTTGGAATTTCATTTCTTCTCAACTCCTGTTCTAAAAAATAATTCATACAATATCAAAAAATAATACATGTAAAATTTTATTCATTACACGCATTAAACTATGTTTTAACAAAACCATGATATGTTATTAATATTATTCAAAGATGTCCATTATAAAAATTCTGTTAAACATAGTGATAAGAATAATAATAATAAATATTTTTTAAATATTATATATAATGATTCTATATATTGAACACATATTTATAATCAAATATATAATATTCAGTAAAGACTCCATATGTTTCAAAAATAACATTTTATAAAAAAATTACTTTTTGTCCTTTTGTGGACAATAATATAATTAATTTTCAAAACTATTATAAAATTAATTAGATAAAAAAAAATTGATTTCTTATCTCATAATTTTAAAATTATCTTAGGTTAAATATTTTGGATTTTTTTGAAGTGTTTCATTTTTTATGAATAGTAATAAAATACATAATTGAAATTGAAAAATAAAAATTATCTTAATTAATTTAGAGTGTTTAGTTATATTATTTAGTGGTTTTAAATTAAAATTATTCAATTTTATTAAAGTAATCCAATTTACATATTTGGGATCAATTTGACATTGAATTTAGGAATAAAAATGTTTTAAACTTTTGAACATTTTCTCATTACAAACCTTCATTCTCATCACATCTATGGGATTAATTATATATATATATTTCCAGTTTTTGTGAATTGAATTTAGAAAAATGGATTATGTATTTTTAATAAAAATAATTTTTAATTTCTAAAAATCTCAACATATTTTTTTTTCAAAATTTATTGTGATTGCAGTAATGATTTATTACAAATGTTAAGGTAAAAATGTGTTTACTAGGGGTTAAACTAAAAAGTTAAGGGTCTAATTTAACTATACACATGTTTACTGAATATTGTAAGGAAATATAAAGAATTCAAAACCTATAAGTTACTATAATAGAATAATTTGGACCCTTTTTCATGTGAAAAATATGGGAGTACTTACTTCTATTTAAAAATACCAAATGTGCCCTCTCATCCACGTCTAAAAGGCCACCCACTCTCTACTCTTCTTTATGCAATAAAAACTCTTTTGTTCGAACAATATCAACCCATATAGAATTTTAAATTCCCTAAAATTGTCCTATTAGACTTATGTTAATCATAAATCCATCCAAGATAGGTATTCGTGCGAACATAAAGAGGATACCTGAAAAGAGGTAACATTCATCAATGAACATTTTATTTATTTCTTCTTTAATCCCCTTTGATTTTTTAATAACATTGATTATATTATGAAAATTGTATCTTTTATATACTTATATATTATCTATAATATTTACATGATCTCTATTCATCTAAACATCCATCAAATGGGATACAATGTCATCATTCATGTGTATAGTGGACTACCACCTCATGAATTGATGTTGATCGTTTTTCCATTACCACCTATAAATTATGGATATAATGATGGATTTACTATTTATATACGATATATATGATTTTATTATTTTATTATGATTCTTGGATTGTTATTTCATATATACTTTGATGCTTTCCATTTTGTGGGAATATGATAACGTCGATCATGTGCACGGAGGACTACGACCTTACAAAGCGATGTTATTTATTCAAAAATTAAATAAAACATATTAAGGATTAATTTCATAATATTTTTGATATATATGGAATAAAAATATTTCTATAACTAAATATATTATCTACCTTTCATTCTATCAATCTAATAAGAAAATGGTAACAGTGTTCATTCGTATATATGGCATACCATCCTCTTGAATGATGTATTTCATTTCTTATTTCAATATTTCATAGATTATTATAAAAAATATATAATTAATATTATGATATTTATATCATGGTTATCATTTTTGAGATTCTGAAATCATTATTAATGTAAGAGAACCAAAAATATAATAAATCAAAACATTTATGAAAAAGAAAACTTTTATTATATGAAACATAATTTTAACATAAAATATTTATTAAACGGGTAAGAAAATGTCATTATAAGATCATATATTGTTTTATATTAAAGAATAATATTCAGTAATTGATTTATAATAAGATTATGTTTATTATAAATTATTTTTTAATAAATGTGATAAAATTTAAGACTTAAGGGAAGGGATTTTTCACTCAATTTTTTACTACCATGAGACACATTCCTTGTTCACCATCTCTTGATTTTATGGGGTTTCTATAGATCACATGTATTTATTTTGTGAATATTATAATGAGAATTATTTATACATTCTTCAATATCATGTGTACTACCCAATACCGGGTTTCACTAAACAACGATACGTTAATAAAATATTATATAAACTAGCCGTTATGAATAGTAATACCCACTTTTTGAAATTTTATAAATTTTATCATTAAAAATGGAGTTAATTTCTGGATTTGGAATATTGAAATATTCCAAGGGTAAATTTTTGGTATTTATCAAAAAACCTTCAATTTTTGATGAATAGTGAAAAACACTGAGTTATAGTTTAAAACTGAATTTTTATTTAAATAATTATTTATTTTATTTATATTTATTTTAGGTAAAAAGAGATAAATAATACCTATATAAATTCAATGTAACTCCTTGGATTCATTTTATAATAATTTTAGATATATAAAAATTTTATTGAACTTTTTACCGTCTTTTACCCACTAACTAAGAGAATTTGAAAATTTTCATAAACCTTAATTTTACCACTTCTATGAGTGGAATTTCAAAAATTCGAGACACAATGTTTATATCAGTAAGTAAAATTTGGTTCAATAAGATAAAAATATTTTTTGTTGAATAGTAACTTTTTACTTTTATTTACCACGGTTAAAAGTAAATAGGGTAATTAAATGTAAAATTGATATTATTATTACCCTAACACTTGTCCTAATTCAATTGGATAAGTTTAATTTGACCTAAAATAACCTTAGGGATAAAATATGACTCTTTAGGTTCACTTGGATTAGATTAGGAAATTTATTATTATTTAATTCAAAGAAGATATTAAAGAGTTAAAATCTATGTTTATTAAGTAAAACATTCTTAATATAGGGTTATACATAAGATAAATTCAACTATAAATATTAATTGGAAAGATAAAAATATTTCCTACATAATTATATTTTATTTATAATTTTTAGACGTTAAATAATTTAATTTATTTATGACCCAATGATGATGCAGTAATTATCTTATTAATGAAATATTAACATAATTGATATTATAAAGACCCAAATAAATGTAATTTAAACTTTTTATGAATTAAACTAATTTTCAAGGTTAATATAAAATATTAGGGTTGGTTAGATGAAATTTTTTTCAATGTAATAATGCTGATATGAATTTAGAAAAAACAAAATACCAAATAGTGTCAAAATTGACATAAAAGAGTTTTTAAAACAAACATTATATTATTAAATGATATAATGGTCCTAAAAGTCTAATGATTGTCCAAAAGACCTATATTGTAATATATATGAAATTAATGAACCAATTTGGGTTCTATTGGTAGTTTATAGTAATTTTAGTAACCATATAGTGTAAGAATACAAAAAAACATTGTAAAATTAAAATTATTTAACTTGGAGTTAAATCTAAATGATAAGGTTAAAATGGTAACCTAAACATGTATAAAACCTATTGGTTGAGATTATTTAAACCCATACCCACCCTAGCCTCGAAATAATTCACTTTTGAGCCATTATAAACCAAATATGAATTTATTATAAAATAATTTTTTTAGTTTTTCAAAAGGTGCCCCTCACCCCTCTTATAAAATGCCACTCCCCCTTCTCTCAAATTCAAACCTTCAATGCCATTTTTCTCGGCCATGCCCTGAACAAATACCCTCTAAACTATACTAACTTATTCCTAGAGTCCTTTCCTTAGTCATAAAGCCAACCTAAAGAGCCCTTTTGATCAAATCAAAAGGAAGAACCAGAAGAAGAAGTAAATATCTCACCGCTTATTTCAAGTTTCTCTCTTCTTACACTTCCACCTTCTTTGTTGTTTCCATTATAAAATAATAAATCCAATATATTATATATAATTTGGTGTTATTATAAAAATTGTACAACCATATTAGATATTTTATCCATCCTATGAATGAAAAAGTTACCACACATGCGTTTGTACGACTTACAGTCTCCACGTCATGGTGTAGTTTGTTATTCAAAAGTTTCATCATTTGGATGGGTATAATAATTAGTATAAATTATATTAATAATAAATATAACATTATTATGATTCTGTATATACTAAATACCATCCAATTATATACTATTTTAATATCAAAAGAATGATATTGTCACTCGTGCGTACGTACGGACTACCGTCTCCACAAACGCGATGAGATTCATTCTCCTTGTTAACTATTCAAGAGTGATTATAAAGTATATATAATAAATAATCATGAAATATATGACATAAAAATGATACTGGAGTTATGTACATATACTTTTCATTTACATAATTCCATTCAATTCAAAAGGGAAACGAAAATAGCGTTCATGCGTATGTACGTGCTATCGTCTCCAAGAATGGTGTATTTCATTTACATTTATCGATCTATCATATATATTTATATTCTGAATATATATTATATATAAATCATGTTTGAAATTCTGGAATTAAGTACATCAGGATATAAGTAATAATATCAAGGACAACAAGTCCCAACACATACGATAAATGAAATGATTTTACCCAAAACACTGCTTTAACATGGAATTTAAAAAAGAACATGTAATATAAAGTAATAAGTGGATCATATATGATATCATAAATATTATTATGGATCTGTTACAAATTAATAATAGTTTTAAACCCACTATACAGGAGTTTCAGACACGTACGGTAGAAATTGGACCTAAGGTAAGGGATTATTTCATCTCACCTTTATTTCTGTGAGACATATGCTTTAATCACCACCTATTTCTTTGGTATGGTGTTTATGCATCCCATGAATGTTTTATTATTTTTATTATGAAGGATATGATATTTACATATGCATGTATTTTTTTTAATTTATGACATGTATGGTTCCACTGATTATATTTGGTATGGGATAATTATTCCAATCTTGTTCTTATCTGAGATTGTTTATTCGTAAGTATTTATTGGGGTTATGTTTATCATTCATGTCCATGTTTTCTCAAAATGTTTTCATAAAACATTTACTATTGTTCCATGTACATTTAAAGTCATTTTTACCCTTTTAAGACTTTTAATACAAGGTATGGAAGGAATCTTTCTTTTTTTTACCATACAAGGTACTTTTTAACTTTTCTGGAAAAAGTATGAGGAGGGTTTTTTTAACTTATATGGAATGTATGGATTTTTAAGGATTCATAAGGCCTTATTTTCATGAAGCTTTCTCTAAAAGATTTCATGATTATTTTCAACAAAAATTCTTTTCTTTTAAAATTGCATGACATTTTGTGAAAAGAAAATGATTTTGAAGAAGAAAGGATGTTTTCCTCAAGAATTATTTTCAAGTGTTTTTTCAAAACTATTTTCCATCTAAGATGACATTATTTAGTATGATTATGTTTCTAGTATAATATCTATATTATTTACATGGTTTGATTCTTATTATGATGAAATGATATCCATTTTTTTAAATGGATTACGTTATGATGGGATGATGTTTATGGAACCTATTTTATTCTTTGGGTTATGATGAATGAATTATGTTTATTTTGTGGCACACGTAATAATGATTTCATTATGAGATGGCTGAGACCTATATCTCCCTCCAATGCATTGGGTAATATTTTATATCTCGTGAGATAGACATGCCTGGAATGGAAAGTAAACCTGGTACAGTAAGAGACTTAGTCCACTATGATGGTCTTGGCCACAATACCATGGCTACTATGGAAATCATAACATGTGAATAATGATTTTCCATAATTACATGTTTTATTACCATGATATTTTATCATGATAAATGTTCCTTTATGATATATTCCTTATATAATGTGATGATTTATGTAATTTCTTATGTTCATGTTCTTACGTTCCAATGTTTATGGACTATTTTTATGTTCTCCATGTTTACCCTTATAGAGAATTTGAGCTCACCCTTTTTATGTTTTCTTTTATCTAGGATATAAATAAAGGTTTTAGGTTAGAAAACCAAAGGGGTAGATCTTTATGGGAGATGTTGAAGATCTTACACCATGATTAGAAGATTTTGTTCCATGTTTCCAAATACACTAAAATAATAATGTATTTGGGCATCTGTTTTTGTCAATTATTATGTATTCCGTAAAAGTAATGTAATGTCTATGTAAATCATGTATGGGTCTCTAGACCCAGGTATCGTCCGATCTCGGTACTCTCAGCCTCGGTGAGCGATGTTCGTCATCTACATCCAACATAATGAGGTGTGGGAATAGCCCGTGCAGGGGTGAGTATAATGATACTCAGTAGGGACCTCGAGGCCCTCATTGTCTCACAAAATCCCACAAGGATAAACCAAAAAGTATGAAATCAACAGATAACCCCACATATGTATATTCCCATACATATACCTACGTTATAAAGTAATCTATCGCAATAATGAGGAAAACAAAAAGTTACTGACTCATATCACATAGGTATATAACTTATGTAGAGAGTTAGAGATGATTAGATGTATCCACTAAATCATCTATTTTTTCAAACCCACATAGGATTCAGGAATAGTAGTCAGAGCTGTCAAACCCACATATGATCTAGGAATAGTAGTTAGAGGTGTCGAACCCACGTAGGATCCACGAACAGTAGTCAAAGCTGTCAAACCCACATAAGATCCAGGAAAAGTAGTTAGAGCTGTAGAACCCATATAGGATCCAGGAATAGTAGTCAGAGATTTCAAACCCACGTAGGATCCAGGAATAGTAGTCAGAGCTGTTGAACCCACATATGATCCAGGAACATTAGTTAGAGCTATCAAACCCACGTAGGATCCAGGAACATTAGTCAGATCTGTCGAACCCACGTAGTATCCATGGAAATTAGTCAGAGCTGTCGAACCCACATAGGATCCATGAACAATAGTCAGAGCTATCAAACCTATGTAGGATCTCAGAAGAGTAGTCCAAGTGCAGCCAGCCATAGGGTTTCCACTCAAACATGCTTGATTCCAGGAGTGTTCGCTCCTCAAGTCAAGTGTATATACATCAAATTTCATGAAGTCCCATGTTGATGTATCCAAAACATTCGTCTTGCGAAAAGAAACCCAACGAGATAGACGGTGCATCAATCAGATGCTCCGTCTAAGAGTTATTGGCATTTTCGTTCCGAGGGCCTGTTTTAATTTACATTCGATACAACCCAGACATACCGAAAATATGTCCAAACCTTGAATGGGTTATAACAAATGATCTGTCCCCCTTCAAATATTATGTCGCCATAGACGGTTCTTTAATCGGATGCCCGTAGCAAAGGTTACTAGCAAAAGAGTGGAAACAGGTTAGGCGGGTCCGGGACCGGTCCGGCCTAGTTGGACTAACCCAGCCCGACCAAGCCCGACCCGGGTGTGGACTGGGGTCCAAACTGATTTGGGGGTCCGCCCCAGTTCATGAGTCTAACCCGTTTTGCAAGTCTGACCTGGTCCGCGGGGGCGGCCCGACACGCACTGAGTCCGGCCCGTGCTGGGCTCACCCCGCGGCCGGCGGCCCATGGGGTCCTCCCTAGCCGCATCCAGGGTGGAGGCTACGACCCCTAGAATCCCAAATAGCTTAGCCATTTGGGGGTTCAAAACCAATTCCACGTGGAGCCGTTCTGTGTCACTCGAGACCGGCGCGGTGGGTCCCGCTCCTCCCGACTGGTCGAGCGGCCAACCGCCTCCCACGCGAAGCGGTTGCGTCATGCCTCCTCCAGTGATTGGAAAAGCAGGACGCCCATCCCATTCCATCGCGGCCATGGCCGCGACCCCTTGGTCCACCGCATGGCACATGCTTCGCCATGCCTTCCCCGGTAACCCAGCGGTTCGGGCCGCTGTTTCTTCTCACATCCGGCCTTGCGCCGGCTGCCGCTGCACTGCCGCAGCCCGTTGGCCGTGGCCTACTCCTAAGGTGGTGCGGTTGCACTTCTGCCATCCACGCGGTCTTCCGGAGTGCCAGCCACCCTTCCATTCATCGTAGGTGATGTTCGCCAGTTCCAACCACCGGCAAACCTTCCACGGGTCACCGAATGAGTTCCGGTGGCCCGATTGTCGATCCGGAAATTGCTGCACACTACTCGGTACATCGCCTTCAATCCGAAACCATCTTTGTCAAAAACCACTCAACCTGGAATTGTTCCGCGATTAGCATCAAAATCCAAAAATTAAAGTGGAGGGGGTCGGGCCGTGTTCGTTCGGCCTGTACCCTCCGTGTTAGAGTGATAGCATGCAGCTTCGATTCTTAATACTTGAAGTGAAACAAAGAAGGTGAAAAAATAAACAAAGCTCGAACCCCTACCTTTGATCATTTTTCACTGACGGAGTCACAAGGAAGAAGATGGTGTTGTCCTCATTCGTCGCTTCCTCCGCAAACTTCCAATCCCAAGCTCGCTCGTCGGTTCGTTGATGACGATGAGGTGGGAAGGTCAGTCAAAGATGTCCCACATCGGTAAGAGTTTGTGGATGAATGTTGAAGGATATCGTTCTTTTTAGTCGAAGGTGTTCCTCGTTGGAAGAACGCATTCTTCATTCTTCGTTGGTGAGAGATTTTCTCCTTAATCCCTCTCTCTTCTCCCAAGTTCCACCAATAGAAAAATACCATCCAAAATAATAGATTAAGTTAATCTATTATTTAATTGTTGGCACAAAATTCAAAATGGGTGGATTAATTAATTGAGAAGGATTTGACACATTTAGTGTTAGGGGAGTTGAAGAGGCTCCCCTACACTTAATGGAATCATTGAGGGTTTCTCCCTATTAATGGGGAGTTTCAAGGGGGTTTAAGACCCAGGTGTTCCCCACCTCAATTAACATGAAGAGAAGGTTAGGTTTGGGTGGGCCCCACCACAATAACCTCTCATGGGAGGTTAATGTGTGGTGGTCCCCACCACTAACTTCCACATGGAGGCTTTAACAAAAAAATAAAAATAAAGCTACACAACATTATTTTTATTTAATTCATTCACTAAATACAAAAAAACTAAATTTTAATCTTGACCAACTTTTGTCGAGGTGAAATTATTTTAAAGTGAATACTGGTGCTGTGTGTTCAACGGTGCCCTCAGATTTCAATTCCGAGCACCGGTTCAAAAGTTATAAAAACCTACTCATATGTTTACTGAATGTACCCAAACAAAACATCAGAAATAGATTCAGGGCACTCCGGGCCTCGGAAAAATGCACCGTAAAAAATTGACAGACTCGTAAATTCCCATTTAATTAAAAAAAATTACACGCACTGCTACAAATATGCCTTATAATAGCGCTAAAAACCTCCTTTAATAGTGCTAAAATATCGCTGATAATCTCGGTGAAGATAAAGTGGGGGTCCCCTTTTTCATTGCTAAAACTAGAGCTGATAAAGGGTCACCTTTATCAGTGCTAAAAAACACAGATAAAAGTGCTCCTTTTTAAGTGTGAATAAAGCGCTGATAAAGGTAGTATTTTTCAGATCTATTTTCAGTGCTAATAATTGTATAATATATCAGCGCACAAAATAGCGCTGATAAAAACTACCTTTATCAGCACTCAAAATAGATTTGATATATTATCCATTTATCAGCGCTTAACTAGCACTGGTAAAGGCCAAATATCCTGTGCAAAACCAAAACCTACACAGAACCTACATAGGACCTGGACAAATTATAGCACATGCACACAACACAAACAACACCTACACACAGCACAAACAACACCCACACACAAAGCACAGAAGAAAAAAAATGCTACATACATTTACATGAAATCATGAATAAAAAACAACACACTTCTATATAAATTTCAAGAAATGTTTAATTTGGTTACAATTAAAATTATCCAACATAGTTAAAAACAATTAAGTTCCATCCTTTTTGCATCCATCCTCTCTAAAAAAATGTCGTCCATGGCGTCGGTTTCTGAACAAAGCATTCGAACTGAGGAAAAAGATTTCACCTACATAAGAAAACAAATATTATATTAGTAATACAATAATGAAATAAATAATGGGGTTGCTAAATGGAATTATACTAGAGAGCACAAAATATAAAATAACCAATTAACCAAGAGACACAATTAGGTAAATTCCCTTACCTCAACCAGAAGTCCAATAAACTATCTTCAATTCATACCGACCACCATTGAGTCCATGATCACATGTATTAATGACCAACATCATTAAATTACACAATTAGTTAATTTTAACCAAAAATCCAGCATGGTATAATAGACACCAAACTCATCGTGTAATCCAACAAAGCCAGAATGCTGAGAAACTATGTGTGATCCACTCCTGACGCACCCGTAAGCCTAGAAAACACTAAATCCCCAATCTATATTACTAAATTTATGAAAAATTAAGCCTAAAATTTTGAAAACCCATAAATAAATCTTCCAAAATATATAATCTTCATGAAACAATGATTGATTACTAGTTTATGAAATTTTGAGACATGCTCTAAGAGTCATATATAAAAGTCCCATGAAGAACAGTGATTTATCCATACTATGGTATAATAATTACACTTAGAACCCTAAAAACTGAATGAAAATCTTTGTGAAAGAAGTTAGAGAATCAAGGAAGATGTAGGAGAGGATACCACATTGATTCGAAATGACGAACAACCGATAATCCACTCAGGTCTAAGGGGAAGGAAAGAGGGGATTGGGGTTTGGCCACCCCTTAAGAACTTAGTTCCCAAACGTAGAAACCTGAGGTGGTTTATACTTTATAAACCCATCACCCACATAAAAATAAGTTATAAGTCATGTTGCATGAAATGAACCAAGTGGTGACATCACTATATTTTGGGTCCAAACCCTTACTTGACCCCTTTTCCCCATTCACGACCATTATCACTCTATTAAATGCATTCATGTTGTGAATTAACCTTTCAAACTATGATTAGCCTAATGCTACTACATTTCAATTTAATGACTACCCAAATCATCCTTGATATCCTCCCAAAACCCAATGAATTCCCTCTAGCCCCAATACATGTCTGAAACACCTATTAGAACTGGTATATTGAACCTTTTTCGATGATTTTTTTGTTATTATAGAATTCCATAATTCCCCATTGGAAGTGTACCAATGTACTAATCAAATGTTATATGATATAAGATTATGATTATTGTGTCCATGTATTACATGAGATATCAATGAAAATTTATCTCATTATTATACATACCAACACATCAAATACAATCATTAGAGACCTTCAGGTTTTCTTCAACTACTTCAAGTTCTGAAATGGAAGTGGGATAAGATTTCTGTGGGATATTAGGTTAGGTTTTTGTGTACCCCTGGATGGAAGAATTAAATATGGGTTTTGATCAATTGGATGACCAAATAATCTCAATTTATATTCATTTTATATGAAAAAAAATTATAAGAAAATAAAAATTCACTTTTTAATTGAGATTATCTTTTTACATGGATTTAATTCTACTATAGTCTTTAATAGGGAACCTCATTTTACATCCTATTTTTGGAGAGGTCCATATGAGAAAATGGGATGCCATGTATGATTGAGGATGACATATGTTTCTGACACTTTCTACAGGGTCACGTTTCCTGGAGCATGTTGACGATCAATGGCGGTGCATTGTACCACACTTTCATTTGTTACAAAGGTGAGTGACATTCATCACTTATAAAGAGATGTCTTCTCCTTGATTGAAATAGGGTGATGGGATGTCGCTCATTCCATCCATGGATTCCTCCTTATAATTCATTACCAAGTATGAGTCTCCCTTATAGAAAAAGACGTTGTTCGTGAAACTTGTTCTTGGTTCCATCTATTGATGGATGATGGTTAACTACAATGATTATATCAAGACATTCCACAGGGTCATTCTAGGGAATAATAATTCGGTTAGGAATGTATTCACATTTGGAATCCAAGGAATGTATGTACACTAGAACATTGGTTACATGTATTCATCATCATCAAAGGGATTCTCAACGAAATGGAAACCCATATTTAACTTGCGGTATTCCATGAGTTTAACATCCCACAAGGATAGAGGGTCATGATTTAATGTCTTACAGAGATGTAATGGGGGGATCAAAACACATATAAAGGTGGATCAGGTAGGTATATCTCTAGGAGGGAGGACAAAGAATGTTTACTTGATAGATGGATCAAAATGCCCAATGAGGTCTGACCCAAGTGTGGTGAATCCCATAAAGGTATGGTTTCTCATTTTCAAGACTTATTCAGACCCCACTAAGGAAAAAACATGAGGGAAAATAAGCGAAGGTGTGCCCCAGTGAGGGGGTCACCATGGTTTATCATTGGTTGGGATTTAACATCATGGAGGCATCCTACGTACCCTATTTAGAATATAAGGATCAAAACCCATATATTTAAAAGAGGTATGGTGTGGGTATTACCCATGGTTAGCTTCCCTTCACAATAGGAATACTCTTGGTTGGATGAGTATGGGTTTTTTTGGGCCATATGCATTGTCAGATTACCAGGTTCTTCCAAGAGTAGCAATGGGATGAGTGGGACATTCGTGCTGAGATGGACCATGTGAATGGAGTGATCCTACCAGGATGTGGTGGCCTGAGTAAAATTAGGATGGAAATGGGGGAAGTATTAAAGTGGAATGGAATGGATGAGATAGAATCAAAGTGAAGATGAAATGGTTGGGATTAACCTTGAGGGGCATCCGACGCACCCTAGTTGGCTAGGAATCAATGTCCAAATAGTTATTATAGGGGAATATGGGGCTAATGCATGGTTGTCCACCCCATAAAAATGGGACATGTGGTTTGGGATTATGCATGGTTATCCAGGACATGAACCCCTAGGAGGAGGGAACTAGGGTTTACCAATGGTTATCGTTGAACCTCTAGGAGGCTTCATAAGCACCTATTTAGAATATAGGGATCAAAACCTATGTAGTTAGGTGGTCTGAGGATTACGCATGTTTAGCGGCCTGGGTGTTGTAAATATAGGGGGATCATAGGGAGGATCTTTGTGATGTTTATGCTCTTCACTGAGGTTAGGGTTTTTAAATATAAGAGCTCCACGAAGTAGGGTAACCCTTGTTTGTTGTAGAGATCAGGGTTGTAAAAGCAGTTCATTTTGAATGATTAATGTTTCTCAAATCTTGATGTACCTTGAAGTTCCTTCCTTCTTAGTAAAGGTGTCCCTACATAGGAAGGGGTAAATATGAAAAGGGAAAGGGGGTTTCTCAATGCTCTAGTACCTTGGGGGATTAATTTTTCTATTGAATTCATAGTGATTAAGGGATCCAAAAAATGGACATTGGAAGGAGAAATGTCAAGGTAATGATGATTATGAGGGGGGATAACTATTTATAGGAAGAGGGGGATTTTTAATGCCCAGAGGCACGACATGACGAAAAAGTGATCCTTGTAAAGAGGCATGAGGCACAAAAAACATGTGGAGCTGTCTGTAAACATTATTTATGGTGGCCAAGGGGATCATTAGACTCCCCATACCTTCCATAAACACCTCAAAACATCATGAGGAACAGATTTTACATGATGGTGCATCATAGGGTTGATTCTTTTGATGATGTACTGGTCTTTTGAGCTTGGATTTCATCTCAACCATCCTTTCCCTTACATGAATTATCTTGGGACACATATTTTTCTTCCAAAAAATCCCTCAACGATACCAATTATATCATCCATATACCTATAAATAATTGTTCAAGTCAAACAACAATACATGTTTTCAAATAGAAGTTCCAACAAATGAGACACAAAAGATTGAAATTTCATTAAAATGAACCAAGGGGTACACATGTGCTCAAATACTATCTCTGCATGTTTAATCTGATCCCTCGACTTTAATTTCAACAATATTTATATTTAGGCTCTATATCTAACAGAAAATGGTGGATATAGACCATATTTTTTGTTTCATCTATTGTTTGTTGGAAAATGGATTTTGTTGATCCTCAGTGGTTTTTTCATTCACCCCATACGCACTGCACACCATCATGCCTTAAATATTGATTTGTTCAAAGATCAATAATATGAATCCGGGGATAGAAAACATTGAGTAATAAATTAAGATTTCAATAAATCAGAGCATTCACAATTCACAAAAGAAGGTTGGAGGATGATCAATGATCATATCTAGATAACATAAGTAGTAGGAATTCACCTTTATCCTATTTGTGTACAATATTCCATCAGGTATGTTTCCCATTAGTTTCTAAACACACATATATCATCTTTTGAATGTGAGTTTTTGCGACAGTCATGGTAGTACTGAAAAAATATATATACACAAAGGATTAATAAATATTTTAAATCAACTCGTAATTATTTTCAAAAATACCTCATTAAGGATGCTAGTTTATTGATGAAATATGATCTCTTTCATAAATTTACAAACATAATACCCACAATCCTTTCCGTTTGTTTGTTTTGGACACTGTAGAAACATCGACAACAATAAGTAATTTTTTTATATGTGTTTGGAGAGTGAAATGTTATTATATATACCAGGATAATTTTCCAGTTGTAGATCTTGTAGGCATTCTTATCCTTAGGCCCTAGATTCATTCCACGCATTAAACGATATTGATGCACCGCCCTATCATAACAGAATCCTCATTAAAATATAACATAAATTTTATAACTAGATGTTTAGTTTTAAAATGATGCATATAGTGTCTTACAAATTAACAAATTTCATCATGCATGGTCAGTTTGTTGGATATCCATGCATTGAATCCAGCAAATAAATCTTGGGAGTATCCAAATTGATTGCATTCAGCATCCAATGGTTCCTAAAAAATAAAAAAGGAATAAGTAGAGAATGAAATGAAAATATAGTTGATATGATTAAATTGTAGAGTTTTACCCCTGAATCATTGGTATTAAAAAGATTTTGTCATCCGTAATTTTGTTTTCAAAAAATTTGAGCAGGGATGACATTATTGCAGCCTCTTTATCAGAATCTATGTTGTCTTTTGAAGAGGTGATATGAGGACTAATGAGTCAAATTTTTGTTCATGGGGAAATCCCTTCAATTGTTTTTCATATATACACCTATGACAAAAATAAAATGTATTTATTCATAATTATCAAAGTATATCAGCTTTTGTAAAATCAAATCATGAAAACATACCTCACGTATACATTTACAACTGAGGTTCCTAGCCATTCATACTTGTGGATTTCATTTACATTTTCAGCACTAATGAAATCTGATGTTTCCTCTCCATACATATGTTTTTCAAAATCAACTATGTGAGCATTTTTCTCTTTCAACTTTGTATCCACATGAGCCTGTAATGATATTAGTTGTGGATATAGAACGGGCGGGGTGAAGGTTCACTCAGTAGATTGTTTCAATCGGTTGATTGATCCTTGAGATAGTTTTGAGCTGATGTTTCATTTCACCCCACAGTCTTTGTCATTATGTAATAACATTCATCGGTTTAGAAGTTTTTCATTAAATATTAGTGGTCAATATTGAAAAATAAATTGGGAATGGATACCTTTTTGTCGATATGTTTGTTTACAAGAACCGTTGGCCATGAAATAAATGTTCCAACAGATTTTTCAACCGTATGAATGTCGTCATCTTCATTTGGAACAGGTAGCTCAGAACTCGGCTCATTATCTACGTTAATTGACACTCTAAGATGATATTTTGGAATCTTTCTGTTCTGTAGCATGTCGTTTTGCGTATTGAACACCATAGCCCTCACTAAAAGGCGATAGGTGGGGGTTGATAAATATAAATCACAGTCATTTTCACCCTGTGTAATATTAGTACAGAAAAGGTATCAGTGTCTATGTAAATCACATTTCTCAGAAACAATTATTAAAAAATTGATTACCTCATCAATGTCATGTTTTTTAGGGGAATGGCTCGCCTCAAAGCTAGTGGGGCGTGGGGCGGGATCGTCACGCACGGGTTGTTGTTGAGTTGTTTCTTCTCTTTTCCTCTCCCCCATCAAATTTTCTATCATCTCTCTCTGGTATTGTAATTATTCTTGAAAAATAAATAATTGTTCTTGCAGCTTTTCCATATTTTCATTTTGATCCTCCACTTGTTTTTGTTTTTGAAAATATGTTTGGAGTGTCATCCCAAAACCCACACCTCTGACGTGGCCATACTGTTTTGGCTGCTTCAAGGCTTCTGAAAGTATGTCTACATATGGTGCGGTTGTTGATGATTCTTGTGACTATGTCAGATAGAAAATATCAAAAAATAAGTAGTTATTGTAATGTAATAGCGATTTAATGAAAATCAAATTTATATTATGTCATACTTACACATGATTCCCACACTTTTTGTGTGTTTTCATCTATCATTATCACCTCTTTATTTACACGAGCCTTCTTCCATAGCACATGGTGCGGGATGAACATGGCTTACGATTTTGATTCATCAATGTGTATATAAATAGAGAACATGGTTATGGTGTTGTTTTATGTCACATTCTAGTAGTAGGGTAGATTTAAAAGGCGTACCAATTTTTTCTCAAGTTCAGCATACCCCATCCTTGCATTACGGTAAGGGTACGCTGGTTCTATTGCTTGTTTTTTATTTTCAGCCATCAGTAACTGTTTAATAAATAAAAAACTGTCAATCAGAGTGATGAATACAAGCAAACGTCAAACAACATATTACCCCACACAATGTACCTAAAAAGTCTTCTCCCCACGACGGTTGCTAAACGCATCCTACACTCCTTGGGACATCAAGTGTGCATAAAGAAGAGGTGGGTGTGACTTGATTTTCCCTTCTGCATCTTTAATATGGTATTTAGATAAAATTATGCGGAAACCTCTATGAATCCGTCCTAAAACTCTTAATAAATATTCCTTCTGTGAGGCATCTACTATAAATGCAATCAGCAATGGATGATGAAGAGTAAGTCAATGTTTTGGTATTTTATTTTATTTTGATAAATTAAAAAAATGATATCATAATGTTACCGTAATCCCTTCCAACATTAGTGTCTTTAGCCCGGTGAAAACATGGTGCCACGACTGTACATCAATTGACACGCGTTGCTGGGTAACGATTCCAATATAGCTTCTAAAGATGGCTCTGTTGGGGTTAACATATTGGCCTCGCTTATTCCATCCCACCACAAATTTAATTACTTTTACTTTTTCCTTAAGGATTTTGGCTAACACTGTCAAACTACGAAGCTCTTGTTGTTTTTTGCGCTTTCAGGGTTTAATTTCCTACCATTTCCTTAGAAGTAGCATCAATATCTTCCCCCAGAGCACTAAAATCGGTAATGGGACCAGCAACAACAGGTTGAGAAACCTATTGAACCTCAGCACTGGGACCAGCAACAACAGGTTGAGAAACTTGTTGTTGCTCTGAACTAGGACCACCAGCATCTGGTTGAGAAACCTGTTATTGCCCTGTAGTGGGACCACCAGCAGCTGGTTGAGAGACCTTTTGTGCCTCAGGATTGGGCACATCATCGGGTGTAAAAGTCATTATCTGTAGAAGTCGTTTAATATTTAATTTAGATTACATAAAAATAGTAGCGAACAGATAATAACATAACGTAACACAATGTATGTTACAATAAACAAATAACTTGATTATTGTAAACTCTTTTTTTTCTTTAAAGGATGAAGAGATTTGACTCCTCCATTGACTATGTAAATCCCTTCATTGCGGTCTCCTCTGACATACAAAATTTCATCTACATTGGGACCACTGCGAAATGATTGTGAAGTCCCTATAAAAGGGTCAACCTCCGTTGAACTTTAAACTAACCCTTCAGTTGTTTTGGTCGATAACAGAAAAATTGAACAATTTTTGTTTGCGGGGTCTGGAACATAAAAAACATGTACTGCCTGTGATGCCATTATAAATGGTTCGTCTTTCTCCCATTCATTATTGAAATCAACTTTCACAAATCCTAATTCATCTATTTTAACAGCACTCCTGTTATCAACCCACTTGCATTGTAAAATCTGCACTTTGAATGTCGTATAATCTAACGCCCATATTCATTTGATGATGCCAAAGTATGACATATTCACATAAATTGGATTTTTTTCCATAGCACCGGAAACATGAATCGCCTCAGCCACAAGTGTAACAACACTATTTTCATGGTACTATCTTCATCATGTTCATTAGTATAGAATGTATAACCATTAACTGCATAAGCAATGTAAGATAATACATACACACTTGCTCCTCTAACTAGCCAACGAAGTCGTTCTGAAATTGAGTCTAGATTTTCATCCAACTGCTTAAAAATATGGTCTCGAAACCATCCTATAAACTGTCGATTATGTGTATCTGATATCAATTTTTCAGCCCTAGAAGGATTCAAACGCCTAGGAATTTCATTGTGGGTTTGAACATATGGGTCAACGTCGAAACTGTTATGCAAAACATAAAGTTGGGACTACTCCCGATCTGTAATATTGATTTTGAAAACCTATCTTCCAGAAATTTCTTCACCCTCAAGCTGCTCAGTGTGATGAGATTTCGGTAGGCCAATGATTTCCACACCAGACAGGTATTCTGTACAAAATTCAATAGCTTCCTCAACAATATATTTCTCCGCAATACAACCCTCTGGCCGACTTCGGTTTTTGACATACCCTTTAAAATTCTTCATATACCGTTCAATGGGGTACATCCATCTATAATGTACAGGACCACATAGTCGAATCTCTCTCACCAAATGAACCATCAAATGAACCATCATATCGAAAAATTTCTACGGGAAGAACATTTCCAATTCACATAATATGATGGATATTTCTCTTTCCATAGTTGGAAATTTCGCCAGGTCTATCACTTTGCTACATATAGCATTGAAGAAGAAATAGAGCTTCATTAATGTATGGTGGACATTCTTGGGAAAAATGCAATGTAAAGCTATAAGAATTAGATCTTTCATCAAAACATGGCAGTCATGTGATTTCAGACCCTTTAATTTTAAATCACCCATTGAAACGATGTTCTTGATATTTGATGAATACCCTTCTAGAACCTTTACGACATTCAAGAAGTTGCAAAACAGATATCTTTCCTGCCTGGAAAGAGTGTAAGAAGCAGGAGGAAGAAATGTTCATTTTTCACCCTTCACTGGTGCCAACTCTTCTCGTATTCCCATCTCAACCATGTCCAATCTAGCCTTAATTCCATCCTTTGTTTTTCCAGGTGCATTTTGCAACGTGCTGATGACACTATCACATACATTTTTTTCAACATGCATAACATCAAGAAAATTTCTGACATGCAGACAATTCTAGAATGGTAATTCAAAAAAAATTGATCTATTTTTCAAACCAGTTTTCATAATGTTTTTCAAAAACATTTTACCAAAAGTAGTGTCCAAATATTTTACTTTATAAAAAAATTGATCACCTGTCAGTGGAGACGGTGCTGTACATTATTCTGAACTTCCGTCGAATGATGTAGTCCAAGATCATTCCTTATGTCATCAGGGTAGAAATCCACAATGTCCTAGAAACACGGTTTTCGATGAATGTATCAACCTAATTGACTGTGTAACTTGTTCGCAAATGGGACACCCTTGAGTTCCTTTAATGATTTATCTTGAAAAACTTCCATAAGCAGGAAAGTCATTTATTGTCCCGTACAACATGGATTTCAAAGTGAAATGTTTATTTTTGTAAGCATCATACAACGTAACACCTGAATCCCATAATATTTTCAAATCCTCGATCAATGGGGATAAATAAACATCAATATCATTACCCGGTTGTTTTGGTCCTAATATAAGTATAGATAACATGATGTATTTTCGTTTCATGCATAACCACGGTAGTAAGTTATATTTTTCCAATATAACTGGCCATGTACTGTGACTGTTGCATTGAAAACTAAAAGGATTCACCCCATCTATAGATAATGCCAGACGAAGGTTTCTTGGATCGTTCCCAAATTCAGGATACTCGTGATCAATTCTCTTCCACTGAGGAGAGTCTTCCAGGTGACGTAGTTTCCCATATTTAATTCTTGTATCTGCATCCCATGTCAATTGTTTTGCAGTCTCCTCACTTCCATATAGATGTCTAAACCTAGGAATTATTGGAAAGTACCATAACACTTTCATAGGACTAGAATCATCTTTCCTGTATCGGGAAGCACCACACTTTGGGCATTCTTTAAGTGATTGTGGTCCTTTTGAAACAATATACAGTCATTCTGGGAAGCATGTATTCTTTCAGAGATCTTAACCATCGATTTTAGCATTAGTTTGGCATCGTATGTTTGGCTTGGGAGTTCATTATCTTCTGGGAGCATGTCATTCAGGAGAGCAAGTAGTTCCATAAAACTGGTGTCACTCCACCCGTTGCCTGCTTTCAAATTATACAACTTCAATATGGCTGACAATGCTGTATATTTAGTGCAACCAGCATACAATGGCGTTTTTGCACAACACTTTAACTTCTCATACAAATTTGGGCAATCACGAAGTTTCAACTTCAACTTTAATTTTCATTTCCTCAATATGATCTTCATCATCATTCACATCTGTAATCACACCCTACATACGATCGTCTTCACTGTTCACGCTTCAATTTATATTAGATGATCTATAAAATGTCGTGTTCTTTGAGTCACTACCTACATTCTTTTTTTCCACATGTTTATTCTAACATGTATAACTTCTATCTATTTCATGACAGATCAGATGTTCTTCCAACTCCTCTGGACTAATTTGTCTTGAATAACAACAATGTAAACACGGAAAAAGGATTTGAGAAGGGTCACATGCATGATCTTCTACAAACTTCATAAAATCTATCACACCATCTTCATACTCTTTTGTCAACTGATTATCATTCATCCATTCTTTATTCATATTCATCGTCTTTATGGGTTCGATCTCAAAATTTCATAATATTATGTTTTAATTAATCAGGTAGCATTGTTTGTGTTTTATAAAAACAAATCATGATAAAAATTCCTTTAAAAACATGTGAAATTCATATACATGGTGTTTCCAGTAGGGTGAACATCGTGTATATATAAGATACCTAATTTAATCTGAAATATATCTAATTTATTCCAAGTTAGTCTTACAAAGACTGAATGATGCCTTTGAAAATACATGACATTTAGAACAGGTTGAGCTAAAGGCGTGTACTTTAGATACATATTGAGTCACCTCACCAGCTATGCATCACATTTTTGTGGAATACACATTGTGTAGTCCTTACATGTCCACTAGGGGTGTATAGTCTATATACATCAAGTCTCTATGGTATCTATACATGGTGTGTGTGAGTTAAAACACATGTCATATGGTTTTACCATCATTTCATGGAATGTACACGGTTTCATGCTGAAGTATATGTCTTGGAGGTACATTGTGTGTGACCTAGTTTCACATGACATGTAACATTTAAAATGAAAATTATTCCAAGTTTGAGTCAAAAGATTTTTCATTTGGTGTAAATTTTAGTGATAAATGTTTTTTGGAATTAAAATCTATATGAAATCCATGTAGGGTGAAGCATGATCCATGTATTTTAAAGTGTCTCATAGAGTCCTCTAGAAGTGGTTTTCTAGGATTCAATGGAATTGCACTAGTAACAAAGTGGTGGTGCCATTCAAATGGGTAAAGTTTGGATTGATATTTAATGGTGGAAGAACTAAAACATGGGAAACAAATGGCATATCAATCATTCCAACAACCGCAACACCATACAAAAACACAATAGTTATCTCAATCGCAACACCATACAAACCAAACAATCAAAATTTTAGATTTTACAAAGCATCCCTTATTCAATTTTGTTTGTTAATTGAGGGGTTATCACAGATGTTTTATCATCCTGGGGTGTTCATTCATAAGTCAAGTATACGTAAATTACCAATTTATTTATTCCAATGTTAAACAAGAACAAACCAACATTCAATTCATTTAGTGCGCAAACAAGGACCAGCAACGGCCACGATTTTCAGCCGGGCATTTATCCGATACATTTCACATTATAACCATAAATATCAAACAGTAATAACATGCAAACAAGAGGAAACTAATGAGTAACAGGAGAAAACTCACCGTGAAGGTGTCATTTGGAACATGGTAGAAGAGCGTTCATGGAAGAGGAGAGGCTCACAGTAGATGAGATTTCCAACTGAAAAGAACACATAAAATAGGGAAAATCCATGAGAATAAATTAATCTAAAACCGAGTACACCATTTACCATATCCCACAAACCCCAAAGGACAATGCATGAAAATAAATTTTAATTTATTGATAGAAATCACTATCTAATCACTAGTTTTTATCCAAACCATAGGTGCAAACAAATCCAAATAGGAATCCAAAGGATCACATACCTCGAGAAAAGAAATCCAACCAAAACAGTGATCAACCATAGACCAATGTGAACTAGATGGGAGGGAGTGACCCAAAATATCATCGGGATAAAGATCTATCCAAGAGGATAATTTTGTTAAAAATATGAAGCCTCAAGAACTCTATGGATCCCAAAAAACCTTTTCTGTGACATTGACACTACATGTAATACATTTACACATCGTGTAATCCTCTTGACTAAAAAACAAGTCACTTTTTATTTAAAAAATTATATTTTTTATTTAAATGATATGTAGCCATTACAAAGTTTGTAAAATTGTCACATTGTGCATCCAATTAATGTGTCTTTTTTGGAGGTCATTACATGTCATGTACTCCATTTACACGTCATGTAATTTCTCAGAATATAGTAAAAAATGTTGTTTTGTTTATAAAAATTCCCCTAGATCACTAAATTTACCAATACATGTATCCTTGAAATCCTTTATCAACATTCCTCAACCAAAAAAATCCAAAATAATGTTAAAACATACCTCACATAAAATGTAATGAGACCAACCAAGAAGTCATAAAACCACATAGGAATAAAATTTAAATTTTCCCTCGATTTTCTCAACCCATAACATTATTGGTCAGCACAACCTCCCCCATAATGATTATCTTACATGAAAAGCCTTGGTGGTTAAATGATATCCATGATTTCACCTTAGATACCATCAAATCAAATGCCACCTTGAATATCAAACAACCAGTCTCAAAGTTCCCCCATTACTTCCAACATGATGTTCATTCATCCAGAACTGTTTTTATTTTTCCCATAATGGGAATATCATTATCATCACCCCATAGAAGAAATAATAAACCCCACAACCCGTGATCTATATAAAACTGAATGTAATTATTAGAAATTATTAAATTAGTATGAAAATAGTATCCAATCCCAATTCCCATATCCCCATGAATGACATCCCACATGTTCAACAATCCACTTATATTTAGGATAATAGTCTCCAATGACCAATGGTGCACTCCTCCCTATATGGATTCCTAGACATTTATCCTCAACTACTCACCACCACTATCTTTTTCAATGAAGCGTGAATCCCCAAGAACCTCTCATTGGTCCTCATGAAACCTGAATGAAGAACTGGGATCAGACTCACATGCGTCAGACAGCAAAAAATAGGCTAAAACACAAAATCAACCGATTATTCCCCTATAACATGTTAGTCCCAACTAACTGGAGCACTTTCATTTCTCAACTTCAGAATTAAGGCATATTCCTCATACCAAGATAAGACACACGACTACAAACCACCTAGGTATTGATCTAGAATCATGCATTACAAACCATACATTAATCTTGTTTCCTGAAGTGAAAGAAAAAAAATAGAAGAACCAACCTAGAAAATCATCTAACCACACCCACCCTGTCAGCGGCGGCAGTGGCGGAGGTGGTGGTGGTAGAAGAGGCGGCGGCAGTCGTGGCAGTGGGGGTGGAGGTGGCAGAGGCAGCGGCGGTCGCGGCAGCGGGAGCGGGGGCGGAGGTGGCGGTGGTGGCGGAGGATGAGGAGAACGATGTGAAGGAAGGACGAGGAGTACGAGGAGGAGGAGGATGAGGTCGCGGCGGTGAGGGTCATGGTTCAGCTTATGCGAAATCTTGACCGCGTGCGAGCAAGGATGGCCTTTTAGGGTTATTAAATAAAAACTGACAGAACCTTTATCAGCGCTCATTAGAAGCGCTGATAAAGGTATGTTTTATCAGTGCTAAAATAAAATCGCTGATAAAAATTCCATTTATCAGCGCTTTCTATTTAGCGCTGATAAAGGGTAGAACTTCCCTTTCCCTATTTTGTGGTAGTGATGGAAATTCTGGACCTTTACATTCTCCCCACCACATTTCTCTACGCCCCTGTATGCCACAACTCAAAAATAAGGCAACAAGTGGGGGTACTAAGAATGTATCTGAGCCTCCTGCTCTCACGTGATCCCCTAGTGGTTCACGTGCTACTAGAGAATGCACACCAGAGGTATCAAACATCCACAAAGGACCCGATCTTGTTGATCCTAAATCTCCACTAGAACCTATGTAAAATTCACCCCTTCGTCGACGTCCAGCTCTCCATGGTCGATGATGTGAGAAGGGTCATGCACGTATCTACTCAGCTAGGATACATGGAAGACGTCGTGCACCTAGTACAACTAAGGTGGAAGAGCAAAGAGGTATTCCACCTCACCAACTCTGCTGAGGACCTGAAAATGTCCGATGAATCTCAGAGATAACATTCTGCCTCAGCCAAATCTCTATAAACCATGTCAAGGTGAGACCCATAGAAAAACGTGGTCTCCATCCTCGAACTCTATAGGTCTCCGTATCCTATCAGCATACGACTTATTCCTTCTATGTGCAGTCTTCATCCACTCTTGGGTGATCTGCACCTTCTCTGTCGTAGCCCGTACCATCTCTAGTCCCATGAGTGCTGACTCCCCTAGGTCATTCTAGCAAAAAGGTGATCTGTAGGGTTGCATATACAACGACTCCAAAGGTACCATCCCTATGGTGGAGTGATAGTTGTTATTGTATGAAGACTCCACAAAAGGAAAGTGATCCTTCATGCTGCTACAGATGTAAAGGACACAAGAACAGAGCATGTCCTAGAGGATCTGAATGTTCTACTCAGTCTGGCCATCTGTCTGAGGATGGAAGTCGGTGCTCAGATGAAGCTGCGTCCCGAAAGCCTCCTGCAACCCCTTCCATATTTAGGAAGTAAAACATATGTCATGATCAGAGATAATAGAAGAAGGAACTCCATGTAGCCGCACAGTCTCATGCACATAGAGGCGTCCCATGCTCTCTACTAAACCCTGCTCCTTGATCGGTAAGAAGTGGGCCAACATGGTGAGTCTGTCAACGATCCCCCAAATCGAGTCATGACCCCTGGATGTACATGGATGTTCTGTCACAAAGTCCATGGATATCCCATCCCACTTCCACTCTGGGACCTCTAAAGGCTGAACCAAGCCTATAGGTACCTAATACTCTACCTTCACTTGTTGACAAGTGAGGCATCGAGAGATGAACTCTGCTACTGTTTTCTTCATTCCCATCCACCAGTGCTATTATAAGAGATCTTGGTACACCTTTACCACCCCTGGATGTACCTCTAGTGGAGATGTGGGGAACTCCCTCAAAACTTATTCCTTATCCTCTGAAGAGGCTGACGTGCAACCCACCTTCAAAAAATCCATCAGGTGCCTGCCCTATGGATATCTGATCACGTCATATCTCACAGTCAGCATCCCCGAGCTTCACCTCCCTGACTTGCTGATGAAGTGGGGGAGATACTGTAAGAGACTGGATGAAGGCTTCTCCATCTCTATCCACAAATGAAATCTGTAAAGCAGCTAGATGCTCTATCCCCTCGCCTAGCTGTTGTATACTAGTTCTCCTGGTGAGTGCGTCTGCAACAATGTTACCCTTCCCAGGAGTATAGAGTATTTCAAAGTCATAGTCCTGGTGGAACTCAAGAAAACGTTGCAGGATCATGTTAAGGTTCTTCTGGGAGAAGATATACCTGAGACTCTTATGATCAGTGTACATGGTAAAATGTTAACACAATAGATAGTACCACCACATCTTCAAGGAAAATACCACTACTGTTAACTCTAGATCATGGATATCATTGTTCTTCTAATGTTGTCTTAGCTGTCATGAACCATAAGCGACCACTGCTCGCTCCTGCATCAAGACACATCTGATTCCAGTCCCTGATGCGTCATGGTAAACTACGTACCCAATGCCTTCCTCTAGAAGCCTCAAGATGGGGGGAACTAGTTAGACTCTACCTTGGATCCTGAAAGCTCTGTTGGCGTATCTATGACCAAACAAAGGGTTTCCCCTTCTTCATCAAGGCTGATAGTGGTGATGCAACTCTGGAGAAATATGGCACAAACCCCCGGTAATAATCAGCCAAACCCAAGAAACTCTGCAACTCTGTCACACTCCTGGGTGGCTCCCAAGAAATTACCACCTCAATATTCATTGGATCTGCTACAACTCCAGCCTTCGAGATGGCATGTCCCAAAAAGTGATCCTCACGGATCCAAAACTACCACTTCGAGAGAATACCATAAAGCAGGTGCTCTCGGAGTGTGTCCAGTACTACCTTCAAATAGTAGTCATGCTCCTCCTTAGTAGTCGAGTGGATCAGAATGTTTTCGATGAAGACTATGACCAAGCGATCAAGGTATGGCTGGAAAATCCTGTTCATGAGTCCCATGAACACTACTGGTTCATTGGTTACGCCGAATGGCATAACCAAGAACTTGTAGTGGCCTTACCGAAATCTGAATGCCATCTTTTGCAAATACTCATGTCAAACTCTAAGCTGTTGATAGACTAATCTGAGGTATATCTTTGAAAACAACCTTGCTCCCTTTAACGGATAAAAGAGATCATCAATCCTCAGGTGTGGGTACTTGTTCTTCACGGTCACCTGGTTTAGGTGACGGTAGTAAAAAAAAGCCTCAAGCTCCCATTTACCTTCTTGGCGAATAAAATCAAGGCTTCCTAGGGAGAAACATTGGTCCGGATGAATCTCTTCCACTTCAAGTCCTCTAGATGTACCTGCAGCTCATAAAGCTCTGCGGGAAACATCTGATACGCTGGTGTAGATATCGTTGTCATCCTAGGGTAAATGTCAATGTAAAATTCCACCTCTCTGCAAGGAGTTAGACCTAGGACATCATTAGGGAAAACATCCACATACTGGTCCACCAATACTAGATATGTCAGACTCTCCACATCAACTACTTCGAGGGTAAGGAAAGACAATTGATGAGTGATCAGTTTTACCCTCCTCTAGGAAAGTCCATCCTATGTTGCAAAGGCTCCCTTTTAACTGGTGAAGGTGAACTTGGTCAGATCCGTGTGGACACACCGCACATTGTGCCAAATATAGTCAAACTAAGAATGGACTGTAGATAACCATTTCACAACCAACATAACATCGTAAGGCCTCGACACCGCTTCTAGGAGATCCCAACCAAAGCTCTCACCTCCTAGAGTAAGCTCACACTTCCAGCACTAGTGCATAATCATCGGATTTTCTCTCGTAGAAGTATCTAGTCGTATGGATCAAGCCAACGGCTCCATCGGAATCTCTGAGCTCTGAATGAGGGTGGTGGTAATGGAAGAGTGACTGACACCTCTGTCTATAAGAACTGCTGCTAAGGTGGAGTAGACATAGACCGTACTTCTAATCATCTCCAGATCACCATGATCGTATGCCTCAGCTACTTGGAGCTGATCTCTCCCCTGTCCACATACTCTCGGCGGTCGGGGTGGACCACCTTGTGGTTGTGGTGGTGCTAACACCTCATAACGTCATCCTCCACCAGCTGCATGACCAGATCCTCTGCAGCGCCTACCAGCACCCTGCGGATCACCACGATCGAACCTCTTCCTCTTCTTGGGAGGTCCCTCAATTGTCTGATAATCATCCGAACGGTGGGTATGACAATCACGAGCCATGTGACTCTACCCCCCACATGTGAAACATTTCATGTTCCTCATATGACTAGCTTTGTCTCGTGTGCCTCGCACAACTGAAACCATGTCTTGAGGTCGTCCATCGGATGGTCTTGTCCTCTTAGATCTCTATGACATCTGTCTGCTTCCAACTTTAGAAGAATCCACTAATTGATTCCTAGTGGTGGGTCTCACTACTTGTGACTGCTCAGCAAGGAAACTCTCCACTAAGAGGGCTCTCTCCAACAACCCCTCCTATGTCGGGATGCTAAGGGAGATCATTGAAGCCCCGATCTCCTACCTGATCCCCTGCTCAAAGGTCCAAGCCCTGAAGAATGGGTCCCGCACCATATATGTGGAGTAGCACGAGAGGTCAGTTAACCTTGATGAGTACTGTGCACTGTCATGCTACCCTATTGTAGATGAAGTAGCTCCTATATTCGCACTGCACATAGGGTGGTTGGGAAACAATCCACCTGAAACAAGCACTCAATGTCTGCCCATAGTAGTGTCACCTCGTCATGAACATGGAGCATCAGGCTCCACCATCTGCCTGCTGCTGCCTGAAGGAGACTCACATCAAGGACCACCATAATGTCAGCTGGTGTCCCTACCCGTATGAAGACTCTCACCCCAGCCTCCAGCCAATCCTCAGCTGCCTGTGGGTCCATCTCGCCCCTAAACCTGGGTGGCCTCTAGAACTAAAACTTGTGCAACATGCTTAGGTAGTATGCACTCTCTGCTGCTGGGGATGGTGGAATCGGTGGCCCAACGTGGAGTGGTACCGTTGGTGCCTGCGCTGAAAAAGGGCCATGCACCGAGGCCTCGTCGCTCGGTGGGATATGTGTGCATACTACCCTTGGAACCCTAAATGGATGTTTTCATGGAGGAATACTTAAAAAAAATAGGTGTGCCATGGTTAAAAATTATACCTGGTGAGCTGAATCAAATAATTCACAAATAAGACTCTTGAAAACACGCATGATATTAGTTTTTTCATGCACTAAGATAGAAATCAGAAGTAAGGGTCCTGGTGTATGGATACGTCAGCCACCACACCAACACTAGATTCCCTAAGCTGATAACCACACACACTACACATAACACTATTTCCGTTAAAAAGAATGATCAAAGTCCAAAGTTCTGTGTTAGAACTGACTCCTCTGATACCAATTTGTCATGACCCATCCCCCGAGGCATGTGTAATGACTACCCCAGGCCCGCCTTCCATAGGCCAGGGGCTGGGGACAAATACCAAAGTCGTAATTCCCTATTACTGGGAAGGAAATTCTTTTATAACCTATAATCGCACACAACAGAGCACATAGATGGATATAAAACACTAAGTAAACTGTATAACAAATGAGTGCTGAAAAAAACTGGCTAGAAATACAAGATCAACTATAAAGTACAAGGAACTGGAGAAAGGTAAAATGGTTGCTGGGTCATCATACAAAATTCTTACCTGAAGGGGAGGTACATATATCCTCTATAGCACTCCACGTTTGTCTGTCTCCTCCATGTACCGTCACCCCGTATCGTCCACCTCCGTGTATCATCCGGTCCTGGTACTCTCAGCCTCGGTCAGCAATGTTCATCGTCTGCATCCAACACAATGAGGTGCAGGCATAGCCCATGCAGGGGTGAGTATAAAGATACTCAGTAGGGACCCCGAGACCCTCAAGGTCTCACAAAATACAAAAATGATAAACCACAAATTATGAAATCAACAGATAACCCCACTTAGGTATATGTCCATACACATACCTAAGTTATTAAGCAATCCATCTCAATCATGAGGAAAACACAATGTTACTGACTCAGCTCACACAGGTATAAAACTTACGTAGAGAGTTATAGATGATTATAGTAGCCACTAAATAATCTATTCTTTTGAACCCACATAGAATCCAGGAACAGTAGTCAGAGCTGTCGAACCCACGTTGGATCCAGGAACAGTAGTCAGAGCTGTCGAACCCATGTAGGATCCAAGAACAGTAATCAGAGCTGTCGAACCCACGTAGGATCCAGGAACATTAGTTATAGCTGTGGAACCCACGTAGGATTCTGGAATTGTAGTCAGAGCTATCGAGCCCAAGTAGGATCCAAGAACAGTTGTCAGAGCTGTCAAACCCACGTAAGATCTAGGAATAGTAGTCAGAGATGTCGAACCCACGTAGGATCTAGGAACATTAGTCGGAGCTGTTAAACCCACGTAGGGTCCAGGAACAGTAGTCAAAGCTGTCGAAACCATGTAGGATCCAAGAGTAGTAGTTAGAGTGTATCCATCCACAGGGTTCCCGCACAATGGATGCCTAATTCCGAGAGGGTCCTCTACTCAAGCCATGTTTCTATACATCAACAACCATGAAGTCCTGCGTTGATGTATCCAAATGAAATTTCATTCCCAAAGAAACCCAATGCGATAAACAGTGCATCAATTGGATGCCCGGTCTTATAGTTATTGGCATTTCCTTTCCGAGGGCCCAGTTGGATTTATGTTCGATCCAACCCAGCCATACCCCAACTGTGACCAAACCATGTGTGGGGTATATACCAAAAGAACATTACACCTCCAAGGTTTCTGTCATAGTAGACAGTTCGTCAATCGGACGCCCGTAGATCATGTTACGTGCCAAATAATAGAATAGGTCAAGCGGGTCCGGGTCCCATCCGACCCTGTCGGACTGACCCGACACGACCCAGCCCGACCTGGGTCCAGACTGGGGTCCTACCCGATTCGCAAGTTTGAACCTATCCATGGGTCTGACCCAGTTCGTAGGTCTGACCCTATTTGCCGGGGTGGCCTGGCCCGCAGCTGGTGGGCCGTGGGGTCTACCCTAGCCACGTCCACATGGCGTCAGTCTGTGGCACGTGGGACCCACACAGCGCGGTTGCGCCGTGCCTCCTCCAGTGACCGTCAAAGCCGGCCACCCATCCCAAGCCATCACGACCAAGTCTACGGCCCCTTGGTCCACCGCGGGGTGCGCACTACGTCGCAGCTTCCCCAGCAACCCAGCGGCTTAGGCTGCCGGTTTTTCTTACGGCTGGCCTTGCATCGGCCACCGCTGCACCGCCGCGGCCCATCGTCCGTGGCCTATCCCTCTGGTGGCACGGTTTCACCGCCGCCATCCATTGGGAAGAATAGAGTGCTGGCTACCCTTCCCTTCGTTGTCGGTGATGTTCGCCAGTTCCGACCGCCGACAATCCTTCTGTGGGTCACTGGACAAGTTCTGGTGGCCTAATTATCAATCCAGATGTTGTCACACACTACTTGGGACATCGCCTTCAATATACAACCATTTTTAAAAAAATAAATCAACCCAAACTCATTCCATGATTATCTTCAAAATACACAAAGTAAAGTGGAGGGGGTCGGTCCATGTTTGTTCGACCCGCACCCTTCATGTTCGACTAATAGAATGCATCTTTGATTCTTAATAATTGTAGGGAAACAAATAATGTGAAACAATTAACAAATCTCGAACCCGTAACTTTTATTGTTTTTCGCTGATGGAGTCACGGGGAAGAATACAGTGTTGTCCTCGTTCGTCGCGTCCGCTACACACATCCAATCCCGAGCTCGTGTCTCGATTCGTTGATGACGATTTGGAGGGAAGGTTTGTTGAAGAAGTCCCAAGTTTGTAAGATTCTGTGGATGAAGGTCGAAGGAGATCATACTTCATAGTTGAAGGCGTTCTTTGTTGGAATAACACATTCTTCATTCTTTGTTCTTCGTTGGAGAGAGCTTTTCTCCCTAAGCTCTCTCTCTTTTCCCAAGTTCCACCAAAAGTCAAATGCCAACCAAAATAATATATTAAGTTAATATATTATTTAATTGTTGGTACAAAATTAAAAATAGGTGGATTAATTAACTGAGAAGGATTCGGCACATTAAGTGTTAGGGGAGTTGAAGAGGCTCTCCTACACTTAATGGAAAAATTGAGGGTTTCTCCCGATTAATGGAGAGTTTCAAGGGGGTTTAAAACCCGGGTGGTCCCCACCTCAATTAACATGAAGAGAATGATAGGTTCAGTGGGACCCACCGACATAACCTCTCATGGGAGGTTAAGTTGTGGTGGTCCCCACCTCCAAATTCCACATAGAGGCTTTAGACCAAAAAAATAAAAATAATGGTACACAACTTTATTTTTATTTAATTCTTTCACTAAAAACCCAAAAAAACTAACTTTTAATCTCAACCAACTGCCATCAAGGTGAAAGTCTTCTTATGCGAATTCCAGTGCTCCGAGTTCAACGGTACCCTCAGATTTCAATTCTGAGCACTGGTTCTAAAGCTATAAAAATCCACTTGTACATTTACTAAACGTACCTAAACAAAACTTCAGAAATTGATTTCGGGCACTCTGGGCCTCAGAATCATGTGCCATAAAAAATTCACAGACTCATAAAATTACCATTTAATTAAAACAAATTAAATGGAAATTACTAGTCCTTACATCATATATTTCATAAATATTCATTAAATGTTTCCTTGTTACCTTTATTTTTAAAATAATATTAAAACCATTTCACATCGCTTCGTGGAGGCTGTAGTCCACAGGTACGGACGAGCAACATTGTCATTTTCTAAAGAATTATATGTAAAAAAGATAAATGTGATATTATTTTTATATAATTTTAATTATTTTATATAATATTTATATATATATTAAATCCAACATTATATCTCGCAGTGAGTGGTGGTGATGGAAAACGATTTACATCAGCTTTTGAGATGGCATTCCACCACACACATGATCGACATTTTTTCACATTTCATGTAAGAAAAGATGGATATAAGTAAATAAAATAAAATAATAGGAACTAAATATTTGTTAAATAATATTTTTCTTATTTCATAATACATTTACATTATTTAAATGAAGTGTAAGAATAGATAAAAAAATCTCGATTAAGAATGATACATATTCTTCAGACAACATCTTTCGGTTAGCACCATAATTATTCTTATAATGGATTGTGTATAAAGAAAGACTTTAAGTTGAGTTAAGGTATATAAGGAACAAATTTATATTGTTATTGGCTGATTTAAATGGATTTATATTTGTAAAGAGGATAAGAGATATGGTACCTTTGTATAAGGGGTGGAAAAGACACACTTGGAATTTTTGAATAGAATAAATTCTTCTCAAGTCTTTCAAATACCTCAAGGCTAAAAAATTGATAATTAAAGAACATTTTGTTATATAAGGTCAAAATATTTCATTAATACATAAATTCTACATGTAATTATGTCATTTTAACTCTTTGATTTTTATTTTAACCCCTGATAAACCTGTTTTAACCATAAATATAGTAAATATTTTCATTAGTTTATAATTTTCATTATAACCAATGATTTAGTTAACTATACTATATAATATTTATTTTTCTAATTAAAAATATGGAAACTATTATTCCATATAAAAATCATTGAATCCATATAATTTAATTCAAAATTAAACCCAACGATGTGTTGAAAAATGGGTTTCCAAGTGAAAAGTTTTCAAAAATATATACGAAGAAAATCATAATTGAACCTAGAATTGATTATAATAACCCAAATTTGGATACATATAATATAATTGAAACCATTTTATATTTAAAACAATTTAAACATACCAGGATATTGTAAATATATAAAACATTATAAAAAAATTCTATATTTTTCACAAATTAAAAAATTAAACTATTTAAAAAATCCCAAAAATTCTGCCTAAGATATTTTTTAACTATCGATTAAAAATACTTAGTTCATTTTATAACATTAATTTTATGAATGTGAAATAAATTAATTTTAATATTTATTCACAATAAGATATATAAATAATTTTGTAAATATATTTTGGAAGTGTATAACGACATTAAAAAATTGATTACATGTAAATAAATATATTTCTGTTATCTAAAGATTTATATTTAATTTTTGAAATATGGTAATGTTTATTCATACATCCTTGTTTAAAAGATATCTTATAATGGTCATGTTTAAAAAATAATATTAATTATATATCATGGTTCTTCCAAACACAGTAATACATGTAACGTTATCAATTGAAAAAAATAATTTTTTTAGAAAAAAAAGTAAACTATATTTCATTAATTCTTGGGGTTTTATATACAACCCCCATTTAATATAAGTTTACCCTAAAATTACATCACTATGATATGAACAAATTATAATACTTATACATCATCACATATATAGGTTCCCATGTGGTTGCCTCAAGTTGGTGGTTTCACCACAAAACAATTTCCAGGTGAGTTGTCTTATTTTGTAGCACTTTATCCACATGATCTTAAATTTCCAATGATTTATCTTTGTAGGATAGATCATGATCCAATGGTATGAAATCATAGTTTAGTACATGTGAATTACTAGGTATGTAATTCAGTAATATAGATATGTTGAACACATCATGAACTTGAGGGATGATCATTTGAGGTGCCAAATTATAAGCTACCATCCTGAATTGATCATGAATTTTGAAGCGGCCAATGTACCTATGAATTAAATTTCCTTTATTCCTAAATCTCAAAACTTTTTTCAATGGATAAATTAATATAAATAACTTCTTACCAACTTATAATTTCAAATAATATTGATTATTATCAGTGTAACATTACTATTGATATTGATCCATATTGATGTTTTGTTGAATCGATGTGACTTTTTCTACCATTTTATCAGTAAGATTAAGTACAAATAGAATTATTTCTCTAAAATAATCCCAAAACATTGGAGTTATATTATTTTTTCCATATAGGGATTCATAAGGATCAATCTTAATACTTATATGAATGTTACTACTGTAATAAAACTCTACTAAAAGAAGGTGTTGATCCCTTCACCATTTAAAAACATAGAAAAATACCTCTACATATCATATAGATTTTGAATTATTCATTCAGATTGACCATCTATCTAAGACTGATATATAGTTTTGGAAATGAATTTTGTATCAAGAGTTTTTAGAAATACTATACAATAACACAAGGTAGACCTCAAATCATGATCAGATATAATAGAATGTGGTATTCCATGAAACTAAACCAATTTTTCAATTCATATTTTCAAAAGATGATCAAAATTGATTTATTACATGATGGTGAAAATGTTTTCCATTTTAATAATGATTCACTAAAATCCATATATAATTATTTCCTTTTGATGTTTAGGGAGTTTGAAAAAAAATACACTGTGATGTTTTCCCATTTCCCTACTGTTATAGTAACATTTGATACATCTTCTAAAGATTTTTTCTCTTATCATTAACATTATATCATACCCAGCACTGGGATAATAAATCTATGATATCTCTCTTTATATTATCCCACCAAAAATACTATTTCAAATCTATACACAAATTCATACTTCCATGATGAGTTTATAATGATAATCTATGGGCATTATCCAATAGCTTCTTCTGAACTAGTGTGGATGGGACACATACATGGTCCCTGAACCTTACCAATCCATAACAATCCAGGTTAAACTCATGAACAATTGTTTTTTTATTTTTGAGGTCCGCATATTCCTTTTATGACACATTAATACTCTCATATATTAATGGTTGAACATTATTTTGATAAATATATGATTCCTACCATTTAATATATTTTGATTCATCCTTTTCAAATTTAGAAATATTGGATCTTTTTTTATCCTCATCATACATTAGCTAGCATGGCCCTTTTGACTTAAGGCATCTCCACCTTATTTTCCTTTCCCAGGTGGTAATGTATGGAGAAATCAAAATCATTAATTAACTCCAACCACCTTCTCTATCATATGTTTATCTCCTTTTAAGTGAATATGTAATTTAAAATATTATGATCATTAAATATATTATATATTTTCCAAAAATTACAATTTCTAAATATCTATAATGAAAAACGTAGTTAAGATTACTCCAAATCATGGTTTGGGTATCTTTTTCACATGAAAATTTAATTTTCACAAGGCATAAGCTATAACAATATCATTTTTAATGTAGATTCATCCTAATCCCATATTTAGTGAATCACTATATAGTACAAACCCTTCACCAATATAGGGTAATATAAACATGTGTGTGTTGACTAACATTTCCATCAATTTATTAAAATATTCCACACATTAATTTATCCAATTGAACATGGATCCCTTTCTTGTTAACTTAGTTATTTTATTAGGAATTTTTGATAAATTTTCCATAATTTGTATATAATATCCATCCAAACATGAAAACAACAAATTTCAATATTTGAGGTTTCTATGGGATAAAATTAAATTGCCTCTATCTTTGATGGATCTTGTTATATACCCTCTATTGAGAGTATATGACCCAATACTGAAATAATATTAGCCAAAAATTTTAACTTTCTAAATTTGACATTCAACATCTCCTTCTATAGGATCTTTTTTAAAATTCTAATGTCATCCATATTCTTTTCCTTTATCTTTTAATAAATATGAATATCATTTATAAAGGCTATCAAAAAATAATCAAGGTTATCTATAAATAATATATTAATTATATACAAGAATTTAGAGGGGAGATTAGTAATAAAAAATGGAAACACTCTATACTCATAGAGATGATACCTTGTACAAAATATTATCTTAGTTATATACTTCTTATTGAACCTCAGTTGATGATATCTAGAATGAAGGTAAATATTAGAAAATTATTGTGCCTCACATAATTGATAAAACAAGTCAGTAATATGGGATAGAATATTCCTATTATTGATTATGATCTTGTTTAGTTCACGGTAATCAATGAACAAATTATTTGATATATCTTTTTTCATAAGAAAAATAACCTGTGAACCCTAGGGTGATAAATATGAATGAATTATTCCATTATTCATATTCTTCTTGAGTTTCATCTTTAATTACTTTAACTTAATCTGTGTGATAATATACAGAGTCTTTAAAATAAGAATGTTACCATGTATGATTTTTATTGAGAACTCAACTTCATAATTTGGTGGAATACTAGGGAACTCATTTGGAAAGTTATAAAAAAACCTCTTAAACATTTGGAATATCACCAATGTTAAGGTTCTCACTATCCATTTGAGATAGACACCCCTTTTGAATATGAATCAAAACCCATAAAATGTTTGTGAACACCACTGGATTTTTATATTTATTTTAACATTGATTGATGATCATAGGTTGGTTTGGAATATCAAACATGTCTTACCATCATCCAAAATTGATGTGCTCATTATCAGTAAGTGTCTAGAAAGGATCTATGTATCACTAAGAGAGGTTGGGGTGAATGAGTGATTTATTTTTCTTTTCTGTTTCCTTACTTATTTAAGAAAAATTAACCTCCATTTAAAGATTTCTTTTCCTTTAAAAAAATACAAAATCATATTTATTAGTACAGAATAATTTACAAGGTTTACTACTAAACAAGATTGGTGGTGTCCTTGGTATGGGTTGGCAATGATCCAATATCATAAAATCCACTAGAAAACAATACTTTTTTTATTGAATACAATGAGTGTGATATGCCCTTATACTCATGCATCACTATGATCAATACAATAGTTCATATGATTTAAGTATCATGAAATGATGTAAGAAATGTTTTTAACAGAAATGATATGATGCTTAATGATCAAATTTTACAACAATGTTCTTTCAAATCAATTCTTCAATTTCTTACCCAGAAGCTGGTAAGAACATCCATGACTTTGTAATGACTCAAAAAAATTTCCCAATTTTATCTCTCAATAAAGAAAATATACTTATATAAGAATACCATTGAAAAAATATTGAACCAATTTTATTTGAGTCTATAAATCCTTGTCTGATTTCTTTATCCAGCCCATAAACACAAATTACTATCTTGGATTCTCTTCGTCCTTATTTTTTCCACCAAAAATCCTCAGGTAACCAATATTTGAAAACTTCTTCTCCCTAGAAATTTTGGTATTCTTTATCTTCTTCTAAATAGTGCATCCATGTCAGGAAAGTAAAAATTACTTCTCCTTTTATAAGTGAGACAACTAAGGCTTAGGTAGGATTCTCAAAACCATTCCCTCTTATCCAAATTTTATGAAACATCTATTTTACTTGAATTCTGTATGAATTTATGACTTCATCCGCATTTCCCAGCTCTTCTCAATAATTATCCAATATTCTAACAACTTCACCTCAGTTTTTTCTTCATTAAAAAACATAATCATGATTTCGATTATCAATTCTGATTTCCCAATAATATTTCTTCACTGTGATACTTTATACCACCTACATATTTAAAGATATAGATAACTTCAATATTCTTAGAAAACATCAGTCTGATTCTGATTCTAATTTTCCATTACACTTTCTATATTTCAATTAGTAGATTTGGTCACTTCTATTTTTTATCCCAATTTCAAACATATATAAACTAATGAAATTCCATTATGTTTCTTTATTATCATTAGAAAACCAATATTCCCCTTATAATTTATTAATTACAATGATTATATAAGATTCTTTAATAACATGTCTCTTGAATAACATGTAGATAAAAATACTTGAAACCAAATCAAATTTTTTCTTTCTCATGAATCACTTAATATGTAATACAACCAACAATTAATCTTTATGGAAATAGTTTAATACATTGTTTATTGATCTATAATATTAGTTTTATATTGGAATAAAAAAATTACTTATTTCTCATTTATATTGGTCCCATCAAATCCCAATGAAAACAATTTTTTCATCCAATTATTATGATGGAATACCAAATACGATGGACCGGTATTGGAAGCTTTGACTTCAACAACTACTTTCTTGTCTGAATATGATTACAAAAACTTACAACTATTAACTTCATTATCTTTTATAATTATAAAACTCATAAAATTATTTTTCTAAATATTTAAATCCTTTGGATTTTGGTATGACTAAAAACCATCACCATTGATTTCTCTTATTACGATCATACTTCCAATCCTTGAAGAAAATATGAATCTAATGATCTCACACAGAAGACCTAAGACAAAAAATCTTCAAATTCATCAATTTATTTCTTCTTTAAACTATGAGATGATATATTGAATTAATTCATGACTTTGAATTAGTTGAAGGTAATATTTAACATTGTTTGACTTATAACTGAAAGTATTTTAGCTTCGCATTATTCCAGAAATATCATGCATTCCTTCCAACCTCAAATATAGTTGGAACCACCTTTTCTACCCCAATAAATCATCATGATATCCTCACAAAATTTAGAAACATATTTATGCCTTTTTGGAAATAAAAAATAGAATATAATTGACATATTTTTATCAGATTCATGTTGAATTTAATCCTTTTCCACATTACTAACTGATGTGGATATTTTATCATCTACATTTTCAACTCAATAAAAATTAGAATACCCAAACAAGTCAATAATTTATAAGGTATCAAACCTGGTTCTTAAATTTTTTGTGCCTTTGATATATCTGAGAATTATTTTTTCTACAAGTAAATGTGATTCTTTGAGACCAGTTAGAAAGTTTTCACATCTAGGGATAATATAAATAGTGTAATATCTTGAGGCCATAAAATATAAAAAACTTCTAATAAATATCTGAAACACATTCTAGTAAACTTACTTGGGTTATCCATATTTTTAAAACTTGGATCCCACTGAAATTAGTGTATAAATAGGTTTCTAATTTCTCCATGTCGATATTTAGAAGATGTTCCTTAGCATACATTTTACAAAAATGAAAAATGTTTCTCTTCTTCTATAAGATTTTTAACCTGAGAAATTATTTCATGTCTTTCATTATGGACATCTAAAAGCAATCCATCTCTTCAAATAATCATTTTCGAGATCTTTTATCATTCCCAAAAAAGATAATTTCATTAGCATAAACAATTATAATGAAGTAAAACCACAAAATTAATTGGATGTAAATATTTTTATAAATTCTTCAATTAATAAAACTCATCTTTTTTAGGCAAGTATCCATTTGTAATACAATTCCTTTAGAGTTTCTTTTATCCTTTAAAATGATTTATTAAACATTCACACATAAATTTATTCTTTACCAATAACAAATACACATGGTTGTTCAATATAAGATTCTTTAATAATATCACAATTAAAAAATGATTATTTCACATCTATTTGAAAAAAAATTAAATTTTGTTGTCCAGCAATAGAATAAAAGATTGTGATAGAATCTAACCATTCCATTGGTGAAAAAGTTTCATCAAATTTAATTCATTAAATCTATGAGTAACCTTTACACGCTGATTTTTTTTGGTTCCTAATCACTTCACTGTTGTCATTTATCTTGTTGTGAAAAACCCATTTTGTAACAATTTTTTTATTATCTGCATTATGTTCAAATTCCCATGTATCACACTTTTCAATATAATCAATCTCTTTCATTCATATCCTGAACACATTCTAGACGCTAAAAATCTTCATTCTCATCTTTCAACCAAAAGATTAAATATGAATAAGTATGTGAAATGTTTTTCATATTCTAACCGTTTTATAATGATCAAAAATAATGTTTTAAAATTACACTTTCTTCCTTAACCTATAATGATATTATCCAAGATTCTTCCTCATTCTTAAGAATAGATGTTTTCTATTCCTCTTCTTCAGTGGGATTATAGTTTTCTTTTATCCTTGTAAATAATTATTTTTCCCATGGTTATATTATATATCTACCTGGGTCTATTCATCTTCCTCATCATTTTGGAAAACTTTCACACAAATAAAGTCAACTAATATTTATTAATTTTTGTTGAATCAAATATAACTTCTTCTTTTTAGATCATATCCAAGAAAAATTCCATCTTTACCACTTTTTACAAACACTTCATGGATTCAACCTTTGTTATTTATGTTTTATGGACTCCTAAAAACTATTAAGTGTTTCAAAATTTTATTTTTTCCATTAAAAATTTCATATAGAGTCATATTAATACTTTACTTATAGAATAATCGATTTTTAATATACAAAGAAGTTCTCATGGCTTGCCTCTAAGTGTAATGAATAGTACCTTGTTCAAGTAACATAGTTATCCCCATTTCCAACAGACTTTTATTTCTCCTTTCAGCAACACCATTTTTATTCAGAGTATAGGGTGTACTAAACTCATTAAAAATACCATTATTCCCAACATAGTTATTGAATTATTCATTTCTTTCTCTACCATTTTCAATTATCAAATTCCTTTCTATTTACTCACATTATTTATCAACTCTCCTACTAAAATATTTATCTATTTTCAATGAATATGAATTATTTTTCAAATAAATAACATAAGTATTGTGAGTAAATTCATCAATGAAAGTGATAAAAAAATTATCTCTACTAGTTCATTATTCTCTTTTTGGCCCACAAATATTGTAATGAATAAATTCCAAAGGTCATTTTAAATAAATCTTAACATTCTTAAGCACAAAATTTGTAATCTTCCCTTTTGGAAAATAGTACAACGTGAATCCGTTTTTAAGGTAAAATCTAGAATTCAACGGACACTCTATCGCTTTGATAGCTTACTTATATTTCCCTAAAACAGATATCCCATCAATTTATACTAGAAATAATTCTTTTCATCGATTTCCAAGTAAAAATAATGTTTTATTTCACCAACTTTAAATAAATTTCCTTTTTTAATTTGGCCTATTGAAACTATCTTTCCAAACTCATCACTCTTCACTATGGACCATTGTTTTATGAATATAACATTTTTTCAATCATTCCAAAGTTATATAACACTTATATACTTGTATTTTATCCCATAAACATACAAATATTTCTTGGACTTCAAATATTATTTCCTAGTGAAGGATGATCCAACACCTTGGATTCTTAGAGATTTGTCATTTCAAAATGTCACTATTCCTTCATTGAATTATTTTAGATTATTTAAAAATTTATGTATCTTATATTATGAGAAGAATATGAACTATAATTGATCTACATTCTTTCTTTATATATATCATTTAGATTAGTTTCTATAATAAGAACTTTTTCATTTCCCTTTCCTTTTTTCATTTCTGTCTTCTGATAATTTTTAAAAAACGTTTTTTACTGGTAACAAAAGAAGACATTAATATTTGAATTATTTGATATTATTAAAAAATTATGAGTATCCTATAAAATGATAATAATATTAAATATCCATGATCTACATTAATTTTTTATTTTTAGCTTTTAAGGTAGTTTCTGTAATAAGAACTTTTTCTTTCCCCTCTCTTTTTTTCATATCTATTTTCTCTTTAATTTTAAAAAACATTTTTTTGTGCTAGTAAAAAAAACAAGACATAATTCTGCATGGTTTATTGGTTGTTCACACCTTTCATAAATAGTTTCCAATGTTTGTAACCTATTTTCAATTTTGACACCACCCTTCTCAAGTTTCTTTTTGAATAACCTTCTCAGACTTCAACCATTGAGGAGATTGAGTCCCCCTAAATCGTTTCCTATTAAAATTTATAGAATATTTGTAATGTAATTGATTGAACCAACACATATTTTTCATGTGTTTGGATCCACAAAAATTCTTATAGTATCCATAGAAATAATATTTTCCTCTGAAACTCCCATGGTGACCAGAGTTGTAAACCTATTTCTCAGAAAATTTATTTTCTTTCTTGTTAGAATGTTGTTGAGTACCAACCATTCTATTCTTATCTGAAATATTCTTTTTCAGATCATTTTTCTCTCTAGCCTTATCATAACCATATTCAATAGAATTTTTTAGACATAGAATTTATATATACTTCTGACATAATCTTTTTTTCTTCGACACATACATAACTTTCTCAACATTCTTTTTATCAGAAACTCTACAAACATTTTTCTTCCATAGAAAAGCATCATCATCCTTTTAACCTATTGAAGGTAAATTCTGATCCATATAAGTTTTACCCTTTCCTAATCCTTCATGAACTTCATAGATATATTTTTCAAAATTTATATCTCTATGTATAGCATTAGAATGTTTTTTATGGACTACATCTAACACTTCCTGTAAGGAACCAGCCTTAGACATGTCATACAAGAGGAACTTATTCCGGTCTAGGTTCTGGAAATAGGTATAGGCTTACAAAAAACATCCATGTTACCAAGAAAAACTAAACAAACTATAAGATCATCACTGCTTCCACATGCTACCACAATGATGACCAATTCTGTCAACCTGTGAAAAACATTTCAAAAACATGGGGTGAGCACAAAAGATGCTCAGTATGTGTTTAAAAACTATCGATAAACTAGTTATAAACATTTTTTGAGAAACTATGACTACATAGTTGGAAATAACATTTTAAAATTACCGTTTGAAATTAATTACGATATCAAAATACTTGATCAATTTTTTAGAGGATACATACGCTTAAAATTTCCCAAATACACTCCAGTGATTTTGAAAATATTAGGCAAGCTTCTGAAAACAAAATATTGAATCTGAGACTGTTTGAGACGTTGAAGGATATCTTGGGCCTACCCACTTAATGATGGTTGATCAATCTCCAACTTCCTTATTATTTATAATGCTCAAGAGTCAGGTTTTCTGAAATCCATTTTAGGCTTTCTTTAAATACTTATACATTTACACTAGGTTTTTATATATTAAAACATGTAAACAAAATTTGATACATAATTAGTGCATGTGTACAAATATATATTTATATATTCGTGCATATATATATATATGTGTGTGTGTGTGTGTGTTTATATACATTCATAGGATATAATTCTCTTTCTCTAGAGTAGTCGATTTACGTATCGTCATATGCCCACATGATTTGTCGTACATAATTTTCCTTATAAACAATCATTATTTTAAATTTAATTTATACATAATGACACATTAACAATACATCATGAATACATATATATTTAGTACATAAAATATGTATAAATATTATCTATACAGTATTAGTGATGCGCATGACATGTCATTAATACAATGAACATTACTTATGTGACATTCATAAATAAATAAAATGAACATGTATATTATATGCATATGGCTATGTATATGTGCATTTTTAAGCATGAAAATTAACGATAAAATTATATACATATAATAAATATTACACCCATATGAATATAATCCATAAAACATTAACTTTTAAATAATTATATTTGCTTGAAATAAAATAAATATCCCTTGAAGAATATAGATTAAAAAAACAAAATTCCAAATGAATAACCCTTATGCAGATTATGCCTGAGCAAACCTTAATAACTCATCAATAACGCGTTTTTAAAACATTAAAACTTAGACGGGATTGATATACATATATACCTATAAAAAACATTATAAATAAATATATAGAGGTTTTGTAAATTAAAACCAAATGAAAATAGTCCATTACATGAATCATATGAATAACGAACATCATTTAAATTCAAATTTTCATCATTTAGAAAACATAAAACAGAATAGGTTTTGTATTTATATATAATTGTATATACACATATATGTATATATGGGTTTTACAAACACAAAACTAAATAATACCTTACCTTAGTGGATTTAGACTGCTTTTTAAGGCTTGGATGCACCTTGCAGGGGCACAGAAAACACTACGGGTGGTGTAGAGTTCAAGCAGGGTATGCAATACCCCTAACAGCATGTGTGTAACATTTAAGAAGATAGAGAACTAGAAAAAACATGAATTGAGGGTCATATTGAAAGAAGTATTTATAACCTAATATCTATATGATGTTGTAAGATACTTTGAAAAGCTTCTAGGTTGTAGTAATCTTACATGAGAAGCTTTCTTTTATTCATTTTTTTTGCTACACATGACAAAAAAATATTCCAATTTTATACCTTTTGACTGCTCGACACCAAACTCCACACCACACAATCATAAAAATCAGTCAATATATTATCAATAAAAGAAAAGGTTGTTCAAAAACCTCTCTCTCCATGAATTCAAGCCACTTTATTATTTTATAACAATATATTTTTTATTCATTTTATTAATACATTAAATGATTAAACTATTTTCAATATATATATATATATATTCTCCATTTTAGCATTTTTTATATAAATATAAATATATAATTTGTTTCATTAAAATAAATATTTCAAATTACATTTTTTTTAAACATATATATATTATGATTTTTTTCATAATATAACTATTATAAATATTTTTAATTTACAAATTTTATGAAAATAAAACATAATTAATATCATATATTTATAAAATATATTATCTAAAAATAATAAGAATAATAATGATAATTTTAAATGACATGTATATTAAAATTATAATCTTTTCATAATATTAGTCTTATTAATAATTTTATATAACTTAAAACTAATATACATATATATGGCATATTTTGAAAATAAAAAAAAATTGATTATATTAAATAAAAATTTTGATTAAAATTTTGATAAAATTATTCTTTAAATATTATTTTCCTTTTGGAAACAAAATTAAATTGTACTTTTAATAAAATAATTAGTTTCAAGTACTATTTAAACAAAAATTATCTTAAAAAATTTAATGTATAAGTATAATCACTTAATAAAATATAATAAAAAATGGGTTTATATTTTCTAGGTTGTTACATTATCCCCCCCTTAAAAATAACTGCATCCCCGAAATTCGATTGTTAGAAGAAAAAAAATTATGCATTTTCATATTCAAAATTTAGACAACTAGGACCACCAGATTCCTAGACACTAACGTTAAACAAAAACATTTATTTCCAAACTTTTCTAGACCAAGCCTCTGATACCATGTGAAGGAACCAGCCTTAGACATGTCATACAAGAGGAACTTATTCTAGTCTAGGTTATGGAAATAGATGCAGGATTACAAATAACATCAGAGTTACAGTGAAAAACAAAACAAACTGAAAGATCATCACCGCTTCCATGCGCTTCCATAATGATGACCAATTCTGTCAACCAATGAAAAACATTTTGAAAACATGGGGTGAGCACAAAAGATGCTGACTAAGGGTTTAAAAACCATTAATAAACTAGTTATAAACATTCTTTGATAAACTATGACAAAAAAGTTTGAAATACAATTTTAAAATTACCGTTAGAAATTAATTACGATATCAAAATACTTGCTCAAATTTTTAAAAGATACTTACACATAAAATTGCTCAAATACAATCCAGTTATTTTGACAATATTAGGCAAGCTTTTGAAAAAAAAACATAAAATCTGAGACTATTTGAGATGTTGAAGGCTATCTTGGGCCTATCCACTTAATTAATGATGGGTATCTCCCTATTATTTCATATTTACAATGCTCAAGTGTCAGGTTTTCTATAAAAAATATTTAGGATTTCATTAAATACGTATACATTTACACTTGGTTTTTATATATTAAAACTTGTAAACATTATTTGATATATAAGTAGTGCATGTGTACAAATATATATTTGTATATTTTTGAACATATATATATATATACCTTCATAGGATATAAATTTCTTTCTCTGGAGTAGTCGATTTATGTATAGACATATCCCCACATGATTTTCCGTACATAATTTTCCTTTTAACGAATCATTCTTTTAAATTTCATTTATACATAATGAAACATTAACCATACATCACAGATACATATATATTTACTAAATAAAATATGTATAAATATTAAACATACAAGATTAGTGATGCACATGACATGTCATTAATATAATGACCATTACTTATGTGAAATTCATAAATAAATAAAATGAACATGTATATTATATGCATATGTCTATGTATATGTGCATTTTTAAGAATGGCGATTAAAGATAAAAATATAAGCATAAAATGACTATTACATCCATATGAATATAATAAATAATACGTTAACTTATAAATAATTATATTTGTTTGAAATAAAATAAATATCCTATGCAAAATATAGATTAAAAAACAGAACTCTAAATGAATAACCCTTATGCAGATTATGCCTAAGAAACCCCTAATAACTAATCAATAACCCGTTTTGAAAACCATAAAACCGAGACGGTATTTATATACATATATACATATACAAAACTATATAAATAAATATATGGCGGTTTTTTAAATTAGATCCAAATGAAAATAGTCCATTACATGAATCATATGAATAGAAAACATCATTTAAATTCAAATGTTCATCATTCAGAAAACATAAAACATAATAGGATTTGTATTTATATACAATTGTATATACACATATATGTATATATGGGTTTTAGAAACAAAAAACAAAATAAAACCTTACCTTAGTGGATTTAGACTGCATGTTGAGGCTTGGATGCACCAGGAAGGGGCACAGAAAACACTATGGGTGGTGTAGTGCTCAAGAAGGGTATGCAATACCCCTAACAGCATGTGTGTAACATTTAAGAAGATATAGAACTAAAAAACGTGAATTTAGGGTCATATTGATAGAAGAATTTATCACCTAAAATCTATATGATGTTGTAAGCTTCTTTGAAAATATTTTAGGTTGTATTAAACTTATCTGAGAAGCGTGCTTTTATTCATTTTTTTGGTACACATGAAAAACACTATTCCACTTTTACACCTTTTGACTTCTCAACCCCAATATCCATGTCACACACTCACAAAAATCAATCAATATATTATCATTAAAATAAAAGGTGGTTCAAAAACCTCTCTCTCGATGCATTCTCGCCACTTTATTTTTTTATAAAAATATAGTTGTTTATTCATTTTATTAATACAACAAACGTTGAAACTATTTATAAATTATATATATATATATTCTCCATTTTAGCATTTTTTATATAAATATATATATAGAAAAATTGTTTTATTGAAATAAATATTTCAAATTACATTTTTTTAAACAAATATATATTATGCATTTTTTCATAATATAACTATTATTTGTATCTTTAATTTATAAATTTTATAAAAATCAAACATAATATATCTCATATATTTATAAAATATATTATCTAAAAATAATAATAATAGTAATTTTAAATGACATGTATAATTATATTATAATTTTTTAATAATATTAGTCTTATAAAAAAATTTATATAAATTAAAACTAATATACATATATATATTTGACAATTTGAAAATCAAAACAAAATGATTATATTAAATAAAAATTTTGTTAAAAATATTTATTAAAAAATTATTTAAATTTTATTTTCCTTTTGGAAGAAAAAATAAATTGTACTTTTAATAAAAAAATTAGTCTCAAATACCATTTCAACTAAAATTATCTTAAAATTATTTAAATTATAAGTATATTCACTTAATAAAATATAATAAAAATTGGGTTTAGATTTTCTGGGTTGTTACACTTCCTATTTTTCCTTTATCTTCACTTACAAATTTTCATTATGATTATTTAATTTCTCAAGACGTCTCTTCAAATCATTGATCTCTTCCATAAGATTGAAATTATTTTCCAGAAAACCTACTTGATTTTTTGATGAGGAATTTTTTTTTTCCAACTACGTGATTTATTTTTCAATCCTCCAAATATTTCTAAAAAAGTCTTTTAATTATTCTTGAAGATGAAATTCTAATTGAGTTTCACCTTTGTAAGAACTGCAACTTCCAATACCTTCATTATTCCCTGTTCAAATAAAATTAATCTCATCTAAATTTCAATATATATTTTATATTCATCTTCACTGTCTTCATTATCATCATATTTAGATATGGAACTTCACCTTTTATATTCGGATATTTTTTTCATTCCCTTTAGTAAAATATTTTCCTTTGTCACCCCGTTTCTTTCATGACCTTCTTGGCCTTCTTTCTTCATCATCACTATCCTCTTCTTTCATTCATTGAGTAAAATTATCTATAAAGTTCCCAATGGATCAAAATTAAAAATACTTCAAGGGATGATTCTATTTTTATTTGCATATAACTTTTCTCATATATTTATAAAATAAAGATTAAAATTCATCATGGTTTCTACATACCTCATTTTTAGAGTCAGAGTCAGTAAAATTATCTTCCTAAAGAACATTCTTAGTCTTTTCATTCTTAAAATCCTTTATGGAAATTTATCTATAAGATTTTGTATTCCTTCGTGGAATTAATTTTTCTCATTTTATATATAATGAGTGTACATTGTACATTATCCAATGATAGAGCTTTATGATCTCTATCGTCTAATGAGGAAAATTATGTAGCAAACTTGTTGGGAATAATTCTTAATATATGTTTAAAAACTATAAAATCCTGAAAATATTCACCAATATGTATAATGATACTGAAAATTTCATTTACCCAGGTAAACGAGTCCCAAATAGATTCAAAATCACGCATTTTTAGATATTCATACCTTAGCCTCCAGATTTTTTAATTTTTCCTTATTTACTTTTGTATCGCCTTCCTAAATATTTTTCAGCTTATCCCAGATACATTTGGCCATGAAAAAACTCTTCACACTTAAAAATAGATATCGAGAAGTAGTGACAGTAAGTAAATTTTAGGCCTTCCATCAGTCTTGAGATTATTTTTATCAATAGATGTAATAAGAACATTATCATAAATAAGAAGAAATCCATCTGTTGCAGCTTCAATAATATCATACCCATGAGACATAAGATAATGAAATATTCTATAATTATAGATATTATAGCTCTTACCACTGAAAACCTAAATACCATTACTATTGATGCAATTTATATTCTCTATCAACGTATATTCAAAACATCAGCAAAGAATGAATGATAGGATCCTTCAGCTCTCATACCAATTTTTAGTGTCCAACGAGGATCTATGTGTAGAGACCCGAAGCTTAACGTACATGGTCATTATATTAATTTTGCGGAATACTTAATACATAACAAAAACAGACACACAAGGACCGTAATAGTTTAGTGTCTTTGGAAACGCAGAATATAATCTTCTAAACGTGGTGAAAGATCTTCAACATCTCCTATCAAGATCTTCCCCCTTTTTTTACCTAAAACCTTTCTTTATATCCTGGGGAAAAGAAAACATAAAAGGTTGAGCTCAAATGCTCAGTAAGGGTAAACAAAAGAAATATCAATCACATCATATTCATAAGAACATAACATTTTGGAAATCTTAACCTGCAAAAGAGAACATAATTTCATAACATGGGATAAATCATAGTAGTGAAATGTAATCCCAATAATCATAACATAAAACATGAAACTTTTTGGCATACACACATAATCATAGAGAATCATTTCTTATTAGTCAAGACTCATTGCCAAGACTATCTTAGTGGACAATGTCCCTTTTTGAACCGAGTTCACTCCTCGTTTCAGTCCTGTTTCACTGAACCGGTATAACCTACCGTTCCAGCCATGTCTATCTCATGAGATATAAAATCTTTACCCAATGCATTGGAGGGACATATAGGTCCCACCCATCTCATAATGATACCATTCTTATGTGTGCCACAAAATCAGAAACCATACATCATAGCATAACCCATGTAATAAAAATGGGAATCTTAAAAATCGTGACATCATAAAACAATTCATATAAGATAAAGGAATTCATAAAAATATAATTCCATCACAAAATAATCAAATCAATGTAATAATAGGGATAAAAGCAGAACCCTTTATTATCTTAGATGGAAAATAATTTTGATAAAACACTTGAACTCCATTCTTGAGGAAAATATCCTTTCTACTTCAAAAAAACTTTTCCTTTCTTAACATGTCATACAATTATAAACTAAAAGAAGTTGATTAAAAATAAACTTGAAAACTTGTAAAGGAAGCTTCTTGGAAATAATATTTTAAAAATCCATTCATGCTGTATAAGTTAAAAAACATTCTTCTCGTACTTTTGTCGGAAAAGTCAAAAAGTACCTCGTATGAAAAATGACAAAAGATTCCTTTCATATCTTATACTAAAAACTCACTGAAGGGTAAAATTGGATATAAACTATTGTAGAAGGATATAAATATTACATATTGAGGAAACATGGATGTGGATGATAAAATACACCCCAGTAAATTCCAAAGTATAAACAATCTCGGATAAAAATGAGATTGTGATATTTCCCTTACCTTAGGTCCCATTTGCTTCGTAAGTGTCCGAACCTCCTGTATACTGATTTAAATAATGTCATTGAATTATTAAAGAATCATATTCATTGTTATTATATCATATATGGTTCACTTATGACTTTATATTACCCGTTCTTTTGTAAATTCCATGTTAAAGGGCGTTTTGGGTAAAATTGTTTCATTTGTCGTCCGTGTTTTGACTTGTAATTATTCATATGATTACATAGATCATGATTACTTATTTACAGAATATAAAACATGATTTATATATAATATATATTCAGAATTTACATATATATAATAAATCAGTAAATGGAAATAAATACACCGTTCATGGAGACGGTAGGCCGTACGTACGCATGAACGCTGTTTTCGTTTCCTTATTGAGTTGAATGGAATTAAGTAGATGACATACATATATATACACATAAATCCAGTATCATTATTATGTCATATATTTCATGATTACTTAGTATATATACTTTATAATCATTCATTAATGGTTAAAGTGGAGAATGAATCTCATCGCGTCGTGGAGACGGTATTCCGTACGTACGCACGCGCGGTGATTTCGTTTTCCGTAGGACGGATAGATGGTGAAATAAGGTTGTTTCATACTTATAATAACATATAAGTATATGAGTGATACTGATGTTATTACTTCATAATGAAACAACCTAAGAAGAAGAAGTGGAAGAAGAAATAAAGGTGAAAGAATTGGTAACGGAAATTACCTCTTCTTTGAAGCGCCTCTTTGAGACCTCCTCTTTGGGCACTAAAATTGGTCTTTGAGGAAGACTAGAACCTCTAGGATGTTTCTAGGGAAGTGTAGAAGAGAATTTGGCAGGGTTTGGCCGAGCTTGAAGGCTCAAAGTTGTGTGAGGAAGAAGGGGAGTGGGTGCCCTTTTATAAGGGAGGAGAGGGGTACCTTTGGAATAACTAAAACTATTATTTTATTATAAAGTCAAATTCGGATTTAAATAGCTCCAAATTGATTTATTTTGAAGATAAGGTGAGGATGGGTCTAAATCCTTTCATCTAATAGAATTTAGACAAGTTTAGGTTCCTATTTTAACCTTATCATTTAGATTTAACATTAAGTTAAATAATTTTACTTTTACCGTGTCCTCTTGTGTTCTTACACTATGAGGTTAATAAAATTACTATAACAAGCCAAACGAACCCCAAGTTGTTTATTATTAATATATATAACCTTATCTAAGTCATTTTTCCGAACCATAGATTTTTAGGAATAAAATAACAATTAATAATATAATATTGGTTGTAAAAACTATTTTATGTCAATTTTGACACTATTTAGTAATTGATTTTTGTGAAAATCATAACAGAATTATTAGTTCGAAAAAAGTTAATTAAATCAATACTAACATGTCATATTAACCTAGAAAATTAGTGTAATTCATAAAAAGTCTCAAATTACATTTATTTGGGTATTTATAACATCAATTATGTCAATATTTCATTAATAAGATAATTACTGCATCATCATTGTGTCATAAATAAATTAAATTATTTAATGTCTAAAAATTAAAAATAAAATACCATTATGTAGGAAATCTATTTATCTTTCTAATGAGTATTTATAGTAGAATTTATATTATGTATAACCCAATATTAAAAATGATTTACTTATTAAACTTTGATTTTAACTATTTTAACCCTTCATTAAATAAATTAATAATAAATGTCCTAATCTAATCCAAGTGGGCGTAAATGATGATATTTTATTCCTAAGGTTGTTTTTGGTCGAATTACACTTATACAATATAATTAGGACATGTGTTAGGTTAATAATAATAACATTTTTACCCTTAATTAACCTATTTACTTTTAACTGTGGTAAAAAAAAGTAAAAAGTTACTATTCACCAAAAATTATTTTCATCTCATTGAACCACATTTTACTTACTAACATCAACCGTGTCTCTCGGATTTTTGAAATTCCACTCACAGAAGCGGTAAAAATATGTTTTATGAAAAATTCATTTTTTTTAACTACCACTTAGTGGTTTCACTATTCATCAAAAAATGAATGTTTCTAGAAAAATACCAAAAATTAGGCCTAAGATATATTTGATATTATGAACTCAAAAATGATGTCTATTTTACCAAATTCAAAACATATCAGTTGCATTAATTAATTTAAAAATTAATTCCCGTCGTCAAAACAAATAGCGTGTTCTTAAGAGATAATAACTATCAAAAGATTGACACTTGTTTATGTCTGGTTTAAATGTAGAATTACATCCAATGACCAACATTGTATTAAATTGTAAAAATACATTCTAAATATACTTTAAAACCACTCAAATTAATAATTTATCACTATTAATTATTTCGATTAAAAAAGTTGTTTTTAATTCAAATTTAGTAATTTTCACTATTCATCAGAATATGAAAGTTATCCGAAAAGTACCAAAATTTCACCTTAGGCTAAATTCGATACTCCAAATCCAAAAATGAAGTCCATTTTGAAAAATAAAATTTACAAAATTTCAAAAAGTGGTTATTACTATTCATAACTGCTAGTTTTAATAATATTTTAATAGCGTATCATTGTTTAGCGAAACTCCGTATTGCGTACAACACACACTATCGCGGAAGGTCGCGCTTGTGTGTAATGAAAGGTAAGTCAAGGATGCGTGTTGTGCAAGATTATTTTGGTGTAGCGTACAACACAAGACATTAATGAAATTAAAAAGAATATTTTTCATAAAATCTCAGGCTGTTACATTCTACCCCCCTTAAAATGAATTTTTCCCTCGAAATTCGTCGGGGTTATAAATGGTTTACTACTCGAAAGTTTGTTTAATAGAAACCTATATCGTAAAAAGGAATACCAAAACATGGCTTTTAAAAACTAAAGTATGAAATGTAACGGTTACCCAAATTAACTCATCACTGGGTTTCCACGTAGGAGAACATAGGTGAAAATATGGATATAGAAGAAAAATCTAATCATGAAGTTCTGATGGAGAGTGGTAGAGAACATGGCTATGAAAAATCCAAAAATTACAAAGCTATTGATTTGTGATGATCTAAGGTACCATCTGATTCATCAGATATAAGGGCACTAGGACAACATTTTTGGTTTTCAAGAACATTTCCCTAAAGTTGAAGAATTTGAATTAGAGTAAATACTTACATTATTTTGGTACAATCTCACTATTGTTCGTGCCTTGAACAATTTCCACTTCATCTCTTAAATAAATGAAGTTGAATTTGTTATTCGTGATGTGTTAGCAGATCATGTGATAGAATGAAGGGTCATTCCATCTGTCTCAAACAAAAGGTTAGCAAAAGTTATTAAATATACATAAGTCGATCTATAGTGAGATTAATCATACATGGTTCCTAAAATGGAATTATACTTCATATATCATACTGCGTAATATAATATAACTAGTTTCTACTAAACAGGGACTTCTTGTAGGCCAGTGGTAGGCGATAAAGGCTAGTCGCACTTCGGTTGTGGGTTCGATTCCCACGGCCTTATCCGACGCGATGGGTTGTCGCCCGTCCTGCAGGTTGTCCTTTTTCTAAAACTACATTACCATAACATCACATAAATAATATCAAAAGTTCTATCCTTAAACAATAATAACTTATGTCCAACATAATCCATTCCAATCTTTAGGAAATACTTCGGTCCAAGCTCATAATATAAAGAAAATGATTACCTGAAATGTCATCAACCAAGCATGTGAATACCATCATTTATCCCCCATATATCTTGTTGGTCACATTCCAATCATGTTAATACCTTAATCATGTATTCTCTTGAAAAATGAATACCCATTAAACCTTAGTGAAAACATGAATGCTGTCAAAAGTTAACTCTTTCCACATCTTAAAATCCAAAAATTCTATATACTCAATCCATTACATAACCTTCTCCTTATATCAGTCCTGAGCTCATGAATACTATCAAACATTAAATTTTCCCTTTATCCCTTCATTATGAGCATATAATCTATATTCCAAAAATATCTGAACATCCTTTAATGGATACTGGTACCATTAATCATACAATTCCAAAACTCAAGGAAAGACAACAGTGTAACAATCCTTAGATGTCTCTTTATTCCATAGTACCATGAGATTACTTATACAACATTACACTTGATAAACATATAATCATTCCACTACCTTCTTAAACCATTGACTGAGCTTCAACAATTATTTCAACTCACATATCATTTGTAGTCTCTTCATCATCATCAACATAAATACTACTCATACGGCCGTACTGATTCTCTTCATGAGACTTTCCCTTAGGGCATTGGTTTGCATAATGCTCGTACATTACACATTTAAAACATTTAACCATTGTTGATGTCGTAGCAATACCATTATCCACATCCCTGGTGTTAACTGAACCTTTTCCTTTCCACATACTGGATTTGTGTCCTTCTTTTCCACACCCAAAGCATCTTCTAGTTCCTTTGAAACATTCTCCTTGATGCCTCTTCCCACATGATTTACAAAGAAGAAATTTATCTTTATTTCCTTTATGATCATCATGAAACTCCATCTTTCTCTTATTAGCCGAGTCAGGAAACTTACCAAATTTTACTTTATTGAACATATTATGAGATTTCTTATTCGGCATAATAATGATGTTTGGACTTCCAAATCCCATTTCATTTGGTTTGTCATGAAGAATATCATTTCATTGTCCATCATATCCTCCATTATCAGGAATTATCTTGCTTCTAGCTATTTTCTAAAACCCAAAAAGAATAGTTTGAGAGGAAAAAATCATAATAAAGGGGGATTAACTTCAATATCTAACATCTTTGGTTTAATCTAATATCGTTAACATAGTTCTAGGACTATATCCTATACATATACTTATCCTTAGGGACATCCCTAGACATACCTTAGAAATATCTCTAGGGATCTCACTAACGTTTTCGCATCCTAGTTTCCAAAGGTTGACTAATCCTTTCCTCTAATACCAACTATAGAGACCCGAAGCTTAACGTACATGGACATTACATTACTTTTTCGGAATACTTAATACATAACAAAAACAGACACACAAGGACCCTAATAGTTTAGTGTCTTTGGAAACTCGGAATATAATCTTCTAAATGTGGTGAAAGATCTTCAACATATCCCATAAAGATCTTCCCCTTTTTTACCTAAATCCTTTTTTTATATCCTGGGGAAAATAAAACATAAAAGGGTGAGCTCAAATGCTCAGTAAGGGTAAACAAAAGAAATATCAATCACATCATATTAATAAGAACATAACATTTTGGAAATCTTAACCTGCAAAAGAGATCATAATTTCATAACATGGGATAAATCATAGTAGTGAAATGTAATCCCAATAATCATAACATAAAACATGTAACTTTGTGGCATACACACATAATCATATAGAATCATTTCTTATCAGTCAAGACTCATTGCCAAGACTATCTTAGTGGAAAAAGTCCCTTTCTGAACTGAGTTCACTACTCGTTTCAGTCATGTTTCACTGAATCGGTATAACCTACCGTTCTAGCCATGTCTATCTAATGAGATATAAAATTTTTACCCAATGCATTGGAGGGAGATATAGGTCCCACCCATCTCATAATGATACCATTCTTATGTGTTCCACAAAATCAGAAACCATACATCATAGCATAACCCATGTAATAAAAATGGGAATCTTAAGCATCGTGACATCATAAAAAAATTCATATAAGATAAATAAATTCATAAAAATATAATTCCATCACAACATAATAAAATCAATGTAATAATAGGGATAAAAACAGAACCCTTTTTTATCTTATATGGAAAACAATTTTGATAAAATACTTGAACTCCATTCTTGAGGAAAATATCCTTTATGCTTCAAAAACACTTTTCCTTTCTTAACATGTCGTACAATTATAAACTAAAAGAAGTTGATTAAAAATAAACATGAAAACTTGTAAAGGAAGCTTCTTGGAAATAATGTTTTAAAAATCCATTCATGCCGTATAAGTTAAAAAAACATTCTTCTTGTACTTTTGTCAGAAAAGTCAAAAAGTACCTCGTATGAAAAACAACAAAAGATTCCTTTCATATCTTTTACTAAAAACTCACCGAAGGATAAAATTGGATATAAAATATTTTATAAGGATATAAATATTACATATTGAGGAAACATGGATGTGGATGATCAAATACACCCCAGTAAATTCCGAAGTATAAACAATCTCGGATAAAAATGAGATTGTGATATTTCCCTTACCTTAGGTCCGATTTGCTTCGTAAATGTCTGAACCTCCTGTATAATGATTTAAATAATGTCATTGACTTATTACATAATCATATTCATTGTTATGATATCATATATGGTTCACTTATGACTTTATATTACCCGTTCTTTTGTAAATTCCATGTTAAAGGGCGTTTCGGGTAAAATTGTTTCATTTATCGTCCGTGTTTTGACTTGTAATTATTCATATGATTACATAGATCATGGTTAATTATTTACAGAATATAAAACACGATTTATATATAATATATATTCAGAATATACATATATATAATAAATCATTAAATGGAAGGAAATACACCGTTCATGGAGACGGTAGGCCGTACGTACGCATGAACGCTGTTTTCGTTTCCTAATTGAGTTGAATGGAATTAAGTAGATGACATACATATATATACACATAAATCCAGTATCATTATTATGTAATATATTTCATGATTACTTATTATATATACTTTATAATCATTCATTAATGGTTAAAGTGCAGAATGAATCTCATCGCGTCGTGGAGAGGGTATTCCGTACGTACGCACGCGCGGTGATTTCGTTTTCCGTAGGATGGATAGATTGTTAAATAAGGTTGTTTCATACTTATAATAACATATCAGTATATGAGTGATACTTATGTTATTACTTCATAATGAAACAACCTAAGAACAAGAAGTGGAAGAAGAAATAAAGGTGAAAGAATCGGTAACGAAAATTACCTCTTCTTTGAAGCGCCTCTTTGAGACCTCCTCTTAGGGTACTAAAATTGGTCTTTGAGGAAGACCAGAACCTCTAGGATGTTTCTAGGGAAGTGGAGAAGAGAATTTGGCAGGGTTTGGCTGAGATTGAAGGCTCAAAGATGTGTGAGGAAGAGGGGGAGGGGGTGCCCTTTTATAAGGGAGGAGAGGGGTACCTTTGGAATAACAAAAACTATTATTTTATTATAAAGTCAAATTCGGTTTTAAATAGCTCAAAATTGATTTATTTCGAAGATAAGGTGGGGATGGGTCTAAATCCTCTCATCCAACAGAATTTAGACATGTTTAGGTTCCTATTTTAACCTTATCATTTATATTTAACATTAAGTTAAATAATTTTACTTTTACCGTGTCTTCTTGTGTTCTTACAATATAAGGTTAATAAACTTACTATAACAAGCCAAACGAACCCCAAGTTGTTTATAATTAATATATATAACCTTATCTAAGTCATTTTTCCGAGCCTTATATTTTTATGAATATAATAACAATTAATAATATAATATTTGTTTTAAAAACTATTTTATGTCAATTTTGACACTATTTAGTAATTGATTTTTGTAAAAATCATAACAGAATGATTAGTTCAAAAAAAGTTAATTAAATAAATACTAACATGTCATATTAATCTAGAAAATTAGTGTAATTCATAAAAAGTCTCATATTACATTTATTTGGGTATTTATAACATCAATTATGTCAATATTTCATTAATAAGATAATTACTGCATCATCTTTGTGTCATAAATAAATTAAATTATTTAATGTCTAAAAATTACAAATAAAATACCATTATGTAGGAAATCGTTTTAGATTTCTAATGAGTATTTATAGTCGAATTTATATTATGTATAACCCTATATTAAAAATGATTTACTTATTAAACTTTGATTTTTACTATTTTAACCCTTCTTTAAATAAATTAATAATAAATGTCCTAATCTAATCCAAGTGGGCGTAAATGATCATATTTTATTCCTAAGGTTGTTTTTGGTCGAATTACACTTATCAAATATAATTAGGACATGTGTTAGGGTAATAATAATAACATTTTTACCCTTAATTACCCTATTTACTTTTAACCGTGGTAAAAAAAAGTAAAAAGTTACTATTCACCAAAAATTATTTTCATCTCATTGAACCACATTTTACTTACTAACATCAACCGTGTCTCTCGGATTTTTGAAATTCCACTCACGGAAGCGGTAAAATTAAGTTTTATGAAAAATTCATTTTTTTTAACTGCCACTTAGTGGTTTCACTATTCATCAAGAAATTAAAGTTTCCAGAAAATACCAAAAATTAGGCCTAAGCTATATTTGATATTATGAACTCAAAAATGATGTCTATTTTACCAAATTCAAAACATATCAGTTGCATTAATTAATTTAAAAATTAATTTCCATCGTCAAAACAAATAGCGTGTTCTTAAGAGATAATAACTATCAAACGATTGACACTTGTTTATGTCTAGTTTAGATGTAGAATAACATCCAATGACCAACATTGTATTAAATTGTAAAAATATATTCTAAATATACTTTAAAACCACTCAAATTAATAATTTATCACTATTAATTATTTCTATTAAAAAAGTTGTTTTTAATTAAAATTTAGTAATTTTCACTATTCATCAGATTATGAAAGTTATCTGAAAAGTACCAAAATTTCACATTAGGCTAAATTCGATACTCCAAATCCAAAAATGAAGTCCATTTTGAAAAATAAAATTTACAAAATTTCAAAAAGTGGTTATTACTATTCATAACGGCTAGTTTTAATATTATTTTAATAGCATATCATTGTTTATCGAAACTCTGTATTGCGTACAACACACACTATCGCGGAAGGTCGCGCTTGCGTGTAATGCAAGGCAAGTCAAGGATGCGTGTTGTTCAGGCTTCTTTTGACGTAGCGTACAACACAAGACATTAGTGAAATTAAAAAGAATATTTTTCATAAAATTTCGGGGTGTTACACTATGTATCAGTGAGAGGGGGTGAATCAATGATATATTTTTCTTTCATGTTTCCTTATTTATGAAACAAAATCTTCCTCTTATTATATATTTCTTTCACTACTAAAATAAATTCAAAAAACATCCATATGACCAAAAAAGTTATAAGGTTCACTACTCAATAAGAGTATCTATATCCATGGTTTGGTTTATAAATGATCCAATACCACACAATCCAAAATATATCAATCCTTTTGTATAGAATATAGTAAATATGATATTCCCTTAAACTCGTGTAACACTATGATCAATACAGTGGTACATGTGATTCAAATATCATGATATGAGGTAAGATAATATTTCTAAAAAACATGTTATGGATCTTATTGATCAACATTAAAAACTATTATATTTCAACTAAATCCTTCACTTTTTTACCCAAAAGATGGTGAGAATATCCAGGACTTCATAATGACACTCAGTCCAATTTGCATGTATGATTTCCCATTCTTATTACTCAATAAGGAAAATATAATTCTGTCAGAATACCTTTGAAACATTATTGAACCACTTCTATCCAATTTCAACAATCCCAATCCAATTTCTCCGTCTAGTCCAAAAACATAGATTATGATCTTTTATGTTCTTATTCCTTCTTCTTTCCAATAACCTTTTCCATGTAAGTACAATTCGAAAACTTTTTATCATAAGAAATTCAGATATTTTTTTCTCTTTTTCTCAAATCCACATCCATTTCAGGAACATAAAATGTAATTCTCCATTAACAGGTTATCCAAATAATATTTAGGCAAGATTCAAAAAACTTTTCCCATTTAATCAAATTACCTTAAATCTGTATTTCCCTTGAATTATGAATACATTTATAAATTCAAAAATTCTTCTCTCCTCTTCTAGAACCTTCATGAATCTTCTATAAAATTCCTCTCTCTTCTGACTTATTTAAAAAACTTCATCCCTATTGTTATTCTTCATTCTAATTTCCCAATATAATTTTTTCCTTACGACGCTCTGTACTACATTTATATTTTAATAAATTGATATCTTCTGTATTTTTATAAAATATCTCACTAATTAAAATTCTAATGTTCCATTAAGATTTATTTATTACAATGATGTCATTTGGTCCCTCTAATTTTTTGGACCCACTTGCAACCGAATAATAACTAAAGACATCCCATCACATGTCACTTAACCTATTGGAAAATGAACCTACTCATTTTCATTTATTCATTATGAAGAAGATATCATATTCTTCAATATGATGGTTATTAACCCACATGTAAATAGAAATACTTGAAATCAAATAATATTTCTTCTTTTCCTTAAAAGACATGTTAAAAAGACAACAAACAATTCATCTTGATGGAAATGGTTGACTATATTGATTACTGTTCTCATAATTTCTTTATTATTATACTCTAATAAATTTTCTTAATTTTCCTATTCATTGGTCCCAATAAATCCCATTGAAAAAATCCTTCCTCTGATGATTATGATGGAATACTCATTCTGATAGACCAATATCCTTAGCTTCAACTTCAGAAACATATTTCTTTTCTGAATATGATTCTATTGAACTTTGATCTCTTAACATCATTATATTTTCTTATTAAAAAACTTATCAACTAATTTCTCAAAATATTTAAAACTTTTTAGTTTTGTCAAACTAAAAAACAACTTTATATTCTCTCATAATGATAAAACTTTTTTTCTTTTTAACAAATCTGAATTTTATGACCTCACACTGATGAACTGAGATCGAAAAGCTTCAACTTTACAAACTTCATTCTTATATAAACTTTGATCTAGAATTATGACTTAATTTATGACTTTGAATACATTTACGATCAACTTTAGCATCTTTTAACATATAATTTAATGTATTGTAATTTCCCAATATTCGATCAAGATTTTCTTTCCTACTAACCCTGAATATGATTGGCTACATATTTTCTACCCTTTTTATTCATTATTCTAGAAGAATTTTTTTTACAACAAACTTATGATTTTTTGGAAATAAAAAATATCAATGAATCTTCATATTTTTATCATATCCAGGTTGAATCCTATTATCTTCTTCATTGTGATCAGAACATCAATCCTAACTCAGGGTGAGTCTGATGAGTCTTTTCATCCCAAAAAACATATTCTAAATATGATGGACTTTATTAAGAACTGTGAGTTCTATATTTTGAATACAATGGTTTTTCTAATAATATAGTTTTAAAAAGTTATTTGATTTATCTTTTTTGACAATAAAAGAAAATAACATGTGAAAGAAACTTTTCTTTACTTCCAAAAATCATCTACATCAATATTATTCCCAGAAATATGTAGAGAAAACCAATACATTTATATTCTAAATTTAAATTCTAAAATATTTTTAATAATATGATTTTTAGGAAAAAACAATTTCATAAAAATAAATTGGAGAATAATATATACATGGGATGAGATAATAATACCTTTATGTGTTTCAACTACATACTCAATTTCTAATTATTGAGGCTTAGAGTTGATACCCTTAAAAAATTATTCAGAAATAAAATGGTGTATAGAACCATAATCCAATAAAAAACAATACTTAAGTGGGTAATAAGTGTACCTTTCATAATGTATTTATGAACATCCATGTTGTCTATTATAATTTTTTATTCTTAAACTTATACCATTGTCTTATTTCAGGGTAATTCCTCTTGACATTTGGATAATTGGTTGGAATACTACCCCATTTCCTTATAGTTAAAGAATTTCACTTCAAGGGATTCTACATTACCCGTGGTTTCATGATAATTATGTACTTTTTATTAATATTTTAAAAAAAATCCTTTTCATTTTAGTAATGTGTGAAGGTGTTTCCTTTCATAACTATCACATGTTGGCAATTTCCCCTTTCTATTATTCCCCTCATCCATTTTCTTCTATTCTATCATCTTCTTTTCTTTCAATCTTTTTCATCCATAATACTTGGGTAATTATTTATCTATCTTGATATCACATGATATTATATCCCCATATAATGATTTTTTTGGATACTAGTTTCTTTTGAATGATTTTAATAATTCATTCAATGAAATGGGAAATCTTACTCTTAGGATTATGTATATAGTATATTACATGATTTTGTATCCTCAAAGTTTTTGGTTCATACGTATTAATATATTCCTCTTCCTTTTATCTTATAATCAAAAATTGCCTCTTTATATTTTATTATTATTGAGAAGGAAAATAATTTTCAAATAACAGTTTCTTAATACCATTCCATTCCAAACACTTTATTTACTCTTTATCCTTAGTGTTTTGATTCAATGAACACCATTGATCTGTACCCCTTGATGGATGATAAAGTACTATGAAATCATTCTTACATTCATTACTTCCCGAAGGGAGAAATATATTCCCAAAGTAACATATTCATTACTCAACAATAAATGGATTTTTAGTCCTATTTAAAGATGGAGGTTACTTATGCGTAAAGTCATATAGAATTGTTGAACAACTTTTTTAATAAATAGGCTTCTCCATACAGGCTATGATATTTGTAATAAATTAAGTCAACTACCCTAATATGGTTATAATTTGATCAGTTCCTACTATATCTTTAGCTATGGAATCATTTTCTTTCCCAATAGGGTAATCCCAACATGGATTCATTGCATTGATATAATTCCCATTCCATCTATTGGGTGACATTTCAAAACAATGGCATACAGTAGATTACATTATAGAATTTTAATTTATAATCCCATAACTAGTGAAATAATTAATATTAAATTGAAAAAATTATGCATAGATAATATCATAATCATAAACATGGTATCATTGGGAAAGTATTAAAATACTGAAAATATTTTAAAATCCTTCATAATGGATTGTAAAGAATATTTAAATTTACCAAAGCATATCCCTCATGAGTGTCATTCTTGGTGTGTAAAAGAGAATGTTGTAACTTACCAGGGGATGATAAATTCAAATTTCAATGTTCCTTTTTCGTAGTAATTATCCCTAGGTAAATATGTTATATATCCGTAGGCAGTTATAGTATTGAGATATGGGTTTATTTCTTGGAGAACCCACATAATCTATTCTACACACAAAAAATTTAAGATGTTCTTCTATACTGATCCTCAATGTCTAGGACAGGGTTACTTCCCATAATCAATGATTTCATAAATCTAGTTCCCAAGGTTTCTACAAAACTTCCTCTATTTCCAATTGTAAATTCCTCAACCCTAGTAGCTTATAGTAGGTGGTTACTTCATTACATTGGTGTTTGATATAATAAATCACGTCTTAATGGAATTGGTAAATTATTAGTCTTGTTAAACTATATACATACTTGGATCTTACATTAAATTTAAAAAATTAAAATATAAAATAGTATCTTCTTTACGTGCATCCTTATTTTCACTAGTATAACCCTGCATATAAATCATAAAACACATCATGGGATCTTGTTGAAAAGAAACATAAGAATGGGGTGAAATAATTTTCTAATTAGGTGTATCTGTATAGAGTAATATATCTAAAATAAAAAAGGCATAATAAATATAGAAATGTAAATAACTAAAACAAATTCCATTTAATCAATAAACTGAATGTGAATTATAACATGGAAGGAATAATATTTTATAAAAAATAATACCATATAAAAATAAACATGATATTGAATCTTATCCATGGATATTCTAATGAATTTAATAGTCACATAGGCATCCATAAATGATATTATAATAACATAATTCATATTTTTGTACACTATAACCATACTTTCAAGGCCTCAAGCCAGCACATCTAACATAAATCAGTATGGTGTCATCCAAATACCCAAGAAAGTCTATCTCATGGGACCTACAGAAGAATCATGGATCTATGTAATTTTTGGTCTCACTAATATCTTAATAAGTCCATTTCATTCCTCATATTAAATTGTAGTAAAATAATAAACGTAAACAATAGTATTGAAAAATTGTCATACATTATGTCAATAATTTCCCAAATCAATAAACATACTCAGAAATCATCCAAATTAATATTGGGAATCATATTAAAATAGATCATCCCCATTAAAACTATTCATAAGATATCTAATGAAATAACAAGGATATTATTTTTACACTATATTCCCAATGGAGAACAAGTAAAATGAGGTTTGTTATTGTTGTTTATAGCACCATAATATTTTAAAATATTTTCAGTTTTGAATAAATTTAAAAATATTATCTCTATTTATTTATATGAAACACCAAGTTAGGTGTATTATACACACAACACTAAGATTATATTATGTTACACAAAATAAGGAGCACCATAGAAATCTTTGTTACATGAACAACTCAGTTTTACCAAACTATAATAAAATAAAAATAAAAATAATATTATTTAATATTACTGTTGTCACCTAGATTCTGTAATGAAATATATGAATAATATTAACTAAATTTGTAGAATATTTTTTATATAATTATTTTGAAATTATTATTTAGAGAAGAATATAGAAACTAATTATAAAGGGGATGTTTTCATTAAAAACATTTATTTGTACAAAAGGTATTTTATCATAAAAAATTAAATTAATTAAAACTAGTGAATTATATCAATGAAATATATATAATATATATTCAATCAATTGTTTTTAAAATCATCAAATTGGTATCATACACATAAGATAAATACAAATCCAATTTTATATATATAGAGGAGTAATGTTTCTAAGAGCATTTTTTCTACCATTTCATGGTCCACTTGTTTTCAAACTAAATTTTGATGCTTTTATAAAAAAATTACAAATTTTACTTACTTTTATAATAAAAATATCAAAATCATATAATTTTTAATTATTTTTATCTTGCTATGAATTTTATGTTTTTGATGTGTATTGGAAAATAATAGATTTTAATTGAAAAGTTCTTTTTATTTTAAATAATATTTAGTGTTAAATTATTTTTTAAATTATTTTCAACGTATAATTAGTTCAATAATAATAATTTTAATCCAATTTAGGTATATTTAATAAATTTTATGTTGATATTGTTAATAAAAACATTTCATACGTCGGAACATCTTTAAATTAAAAACACAATGCCCTGTCCCATCTATAGGATAAATTTTAAATTAATTTCTACCCTTTCTATGATTTGAATTTATAAAAAAATTTAAATAATTGGAATAATAATAATTTTTAACATATATTAAGGTAAGCATAAATTTTTAAAAACAATATTAGTTAAATAAATTAAAATTAATTACAACGATTAAGGTCAAAATGAATTTACTTGGTTGTTAAACATTAATCATAAGGGGCCAAATGATAGTATATTTTCCAATACCAACTGTATGGCCATATTCCAATCACATCCCCAATTTTTTTTAATTTTGTTCATTATTGGAGGAAAATTATGTAAATGAGACCTACCAATAGTGTTTACCTTTTTATATTTACATGATTATCAATCCTCCTCTACTATAAAAGGGAACTCATCTCCCTCATGTATTCACACCTATTAAGACATTTGTATCATAAAAGAATCCAATATATACTAAAAATTTATCTCTTCTCATCCCATAATGATAAATTTTTTAAAAATTACAATAAATTATGGATTTTGGAATAAATTAAAAGTAGTTACCCAAAGAAGAGGAAACATTATTCAACGAGCACATTAGATTTATTTCCTTATCCACCCCATAAATTATTATTATATATTGTTTATATAATAACCTTTGTAACCAAAATAAAATTATGTATTTTCAAAATAATTTTATGAACTACATATATACACACTTTCATCAAATGGGATATGAAATCATCATCCATGTGTATGGGAAACTACAACCTCATGAAATAATGTCGATTGTTTGTCCATTTCTACCATTCAAGGTTGGGAATAATTATGATTTTATTGATTATATATTAAATATATGTGATATTTATAATTTATTTATTCATATATTATTAAAATATAATACATACCATCATGTTTTTTATTTCGTGGGAATATCATAACATCATTTGTGGACGTGTGGACTACTGCCTCCTCAAAGCAACGTGATTCGTTCAAATGTTACATAGAATGTATTAAAGATATTTTTAATAAAAATGACTTATATAACATAAATTTTATATTTATATTATAATATATATATATATATCATTTAACTACCATTATTTTAATATGAAAATAAAATGAAAAGAATGTTCATTAGTATGTATGACCTACCGTCTCCAGAAACGGTGTATTTCATTTCCTATATCTTGATTTTATTGATTACAATAAATATATTTATAATAAATATATATGATATTTAAATAATTTATTACATTATTTAAATTATTAAATATTCATATATGTAAAAGTAATGATTAATAACTCGTCAAAACATACTGGATAATAATGAAATTAATACCAGAAACAGTGAAAATAATGAATGATTATTAACAAATGGGTCAAGATATGTTATAAAAGAATCGCACATTATATTATAAATATTAATATGGTTCTTTTATAAGTTAGTAACATTAATTAAACTATTATATATATGTTTAAATGGAATTCAACATGAAAGGAGTGTATGGTAAATTATTTTCATATCACATTTTTCATCTGGGAGATAAATGTCATATTCACAACTTAATTGTTTTATGTGTTGTATATATAACTAATTCTGATAAATTATATCATTAATTATTTTATATTCATTTTATTGAAATGTTTAATTTTTTTATTGTTACTTTTTGGCCTTCTAATTAATATATAACCATAGTTTTATGGGATTTCATCTCAATTTACATTCTATTGAGTCTTATTTTTTATTATTCACCAATTCACTTCTATGTGGTGTATATAATGAAAATTTTACATTTAATATCATGAATAATTATTTAATTATGGTATTTTTCATTTAAATTTTAATTATCTCACCCAAATGGATTTAACTTAAAAATCACCAAATGGTAAAAGTCATCAGGCAATATCATTTTCTCTTGTGATTGTTAACTTTATCTTGAAAAAAATCACATTATGGTCATCATTTGACATTATTCATTAAATCTATCTTAAGTGACCGTATTTTTTTATGATATATTTTTTTACTTCCTAAATTTTATATCAATTTTATATATAGTATTTACTTTTGAATTTATTTGATTAATAAGGGAAATGTTGATAAAACCATATTCTTTTCTCAATACGGATTTTTAAGGAACATTTTTTTTAAAATTAAATCCATTAGTAAATAAATAAGGAATGATTTGGATTGGTATGAATCATATTCATGATAATTTAAAGTAATACCATTTATGCATTGGTAGTCTCATGAGATGAATAAGTTATCAAAATTAGATGGTTTTCTGCATGGTATGCTAAATCGTCTAGTGAATGTTCTTTATAGTAATGCTTCCACAGACCTAGGAAACATAGTTTCAATTAATTAAAATTTTCATCTATTAATAATTCATTAATTATTATTATCCATGATATTTGTTTCAACATTATCTATGGATCCATTTCATTCTCAGTTTATTGGATAATGGAATGTGTTTAAGTTACTTACCTTTCTATGTTTATTATGATTAATAATTCATGATAGCTTCCATGGTACTTAACCTTTATTGAGAAATAGAGCTCACACTTACTTGTTTCCTTTCCCAAATATTCCATGAAGTATACTATGAAATATATTCAATGATATTATAGCTTGAATAATGTTATCATAAAAAATATGATTTAATTTGTGTATTCAATTATTTTACGAGACTCATGTATCTATTTAGTGCACAAAGTCTATTAAACTATTTGGCCCTTTGTCATGCAATTTTCAAATATCTATTATAATTTTATGATCATATGAATTGGATTCAGGATTCAAGGGTAAGGTTCACTATAGATTTTATTAGATTATGTTTAGTAAAATCCATGGAAACTAGATTGAGGAAAACATAGGTTAGCAAACACAAACCTATGATTGGTTTTGAGGATAATTATAGAAGAATATACGATTGTTTTCTAAATGTAGATATTACTTGGGTATTCTTAATAATACATCCCTATCTTGATGGTATCATGTAATAATGAATTTAATATTGATGATGTGTTCAATGACTTAAACACCGCCTATTGGTTTAATGTGATGAAAGTCTGCCAAAATTAAGTATTATTTAGATAATACTAATTGAAATATACCCATTAGTTTATACCATATTTCAGTGGAAATTTTATTTTAGAATAATGGTTTAAATTTTATAGATCAGTGTTTAATGTTATTTATAACCCTTCGGTCTAATACGATCATTAATGATATTGTAATATTTATCAAATAATATTATTAAATTTTAAATACTAGTTTTTTTGAAAAACATATAATAATATAATTTAACAATTATATTTCAAGTATTTCCATAAAATATTTGGAAATGTGATTGGAAATATCTAAATGATGTTTAGAAAAATGAAAACCTTAATGTATGCAGACAACCTTTCACATTTGATAAGAAGGTGGGGCCTAAACCCATGACTAAAGGACGATAAGGTTTTCACACCTACCACTAGCACTTTTAATGTCCATGTTAGTAATTAATTATTTTTAGAAAGAAATTTGATGGATAATTATTAATAATTAACTAGTTGTATTACATTTGAGGTTTAGTGATTAATTTATTAATGATATTGGATTTTTGGAAAATATGGAAGAAAAATATAAAGTCTTATTTTGTTGGACATATGATCTGTAGTGGTATGGTCATCAAAATTAATTTTTGGATATTCAATTCTTGGAGTAAAGGGATTAAATGGGTAATTAATCAAATCCCAACCAATGGATTAAATTAATATTATGAAATAGAAACATATCATGTAATTATATTTCCTTATATTCTTATATTGTAGAGGAAATATTAATTTTCTGGAAAAGGATAAACAAAAATATTATCCAACTACGTTCATATTCTTTGAATAAAATAATGTTTTATATCGTCTTATATTTATGGTTTTAGGCTCTCAAAATTCCTTTTATTATTCATTTTTTTGTGATCAATGACCTTAATTACACTATATAGTTATTTAATCATTTCTATTACGTCATTATTTTCACTTTCAATTAATGTTCTCTTACAAAGAAACCTAGTAATATGATATTTCATATGGATATTTTACTTATCATTCACTCTTATTAAAATGGTATTTTAATAACTCTTTTACTATGTGGTTATTTTAACTATTGTATTTCAATGTATTGTACCCTTGACAAGTGAGATCAAATTTGAATTTCTAGGACGCAATTTATTTTAACTTTGGAGAATTTAACACCCCATTATTTTACAATATTTTTGTTTTAGAATAAATATAACATTATAGAGTGGATTTTTTAAATGAAACAACAAGTTAAGGATATTATACACACAACACTAAGATTAGATTTCAGGGCACAAAATATAATTCTCCTTGGAAATCATGTGTTACAAGAAATACCGTGTTTTACCAAATTATAATATACTGTTAATATTACTATTTAATTTGATTGTTATTATATTGATGTTGTAATCAAATTTATAAAAATTATTAACTAAATTTGTATAAACTTTTTTATATATTTTAATATAATTATTTGGTTACCATAAAATTATAAATGAATATAGAAACTAATTATAAAGAAAAGTTTTTATAAAAAACATTTTTATGCATAAGAATAATCTTTTCCTAATAAATTAAATTAATTAATTATAAATATTTATTTTAATTAAATTTATATATTTTATAATAAATCAATTTTTTTACATTCAACTAGTAGGTTTGTATAGGAATATTATAATTTCAAATCTAATTTTATGTATAAAAAGGAATATTTTTTCTAAACAAAAATTTTGTCTTCTTTTAATGTTGCACTAGTTTTAAAACAATATTTTGAAAAATTGATAAATTATATTTTTCAAAATAAAATTAATTTATAAATAATAATTTCAAAGTTAACTAAATGTTAGTTTTGGATAGTTTCATATGATTTTTTATTTTTGGATGAATATGGGAAAATACTTGATTTTAATTGAAATTTGTTTTTCATTTAAATAATTTATAATGTTATATTAAATATTAAATTCGATTAAATTTATAATTAGTTAAATTATACTTATATTAATCCAATTAAGGTAATTTTAATCAATTTGATATTGAAATTGGTTACACAATATTAGAAATCTTTTGAACATTTACGCTTTAAAAACATGATGCATCGGTCCTGTCTACAAGATTAATTATAAATTAATTTCTTCCACATTTATGACTTAAAATAAAAAAAACAGATTCCTTATTTTTTAAATAGAATAATTTATAATTTCAAGTAAGGTATAATAGTTTCTTGACAAAAAATATTTGTGAATCAACTAAAATTAATTATATCAATTGAAGTAAAAATGTGTTTACTAAGTAGTTTTATATTAATCATTAGGGGGAAAATGACCTAGAAAAATTTCCAAAACTTATTGTATTGAAAAATTTAAAACATATTCCGACACGGTTAAAATTTGGTTTATTATTTCTATCTCATTTTGTAGTGGGAACCGCCCAATAATGTTTACCTTTTTATATTTACTAGAATGCCACTCTTCATCCACTATAAAAGGGCACTTATCCCCTGACTTTTTCACACATATAATGCCCTTTGGATCATCAAAATCATTAAAAAATAAACTCAAAACTTCCTTAAACATATCTTAATAACTACATATAGGGATTAAATACAAACTGTTAATGAATTTGGTATAAACCAAAAGGAGTTACTTGAAAAGGAGGTAACCTTCTTCAACGAGCACTTTATTTTTATTTCATTCTCCACCCCATTAATTATTATTATATATTATTTATATAATAACATTAATATCATAAATATAATTATATTTTTTATATTATGTGTATGTTTTACACCTATAAAAACTTCCATATAATGGGATACACAATAATCATTCCTGTCTACAACGGACTACCATGTCCTGAAACGATGTCGTTCATTCTTCCATTTACGCATTCCAAGGTTGTGAATAATGATGAATTAATTGTTTATAAAAGATATATATTAATTTAATAATGTATTTATGATTCTAAAATTACTATATAACACATCCCTTCATTCTTTCTATTTTTTATGAACATAATAACATCGTTTGCCAACATGTGGACTACTGCTTCCTCAAAGCGATGCGATTCACTCACACGTTACATGGAATATATTAAGGATGGTTTTAATAAAAAAAATATTATTTATATGAAATAAATATAAATATTAATCTATAATATTCAAATCTATCATTTAATTTTATTTTTTTAATACGACAAGAAAATTTAAACAGTGTTCATGCGTATGTATGGCCTACTGTATCCATGATGGGTGTATTTCATTTCCTATATCAAAATTTTATGGATTTCCATAAATATATTTAAACTCAATATATATGATATTTAAATCATTTTTTACATTATTTAGGTGAATAAATATTGATCTATGTAAGAAAAATGACATCTAACAAGTCAAAACATCCTAGAAAAATACATCAATTAACTTCTAAAATAACGATAACAATGAAATATTATTACCAAACTCGTCATGAGATGTTAGAATAGAATAATATATGATATTATAAATATTTATATACTTCTTTTGTATTTTAATAAAATTCCTAAATCCATTATACAATATGTGAAATTGTGTTCCACAAAAAAGAGAGTAATATAAGTGATTTTCATCTCAATTTTTACTTCAGTTAGAAAAATATTATATTCGCCACTTACTTGTTTGGTGTGACATACCTACTCCCCAATTTTATATATTATTTCATGAAATATATTATATTTAGGGTATTAATTTTTGGGCTTCTGATTCATATGTTATAATAGTTTCAATATATTTCATCTAAATTAACATTCTATTTAGGCTAATTTGTCATTATGATTGAATTCACATCTATAGGGTGTATATACATCCCCATTGACATGTAACTTCCAGAATAATTTATTATTAATGGTATTTTATGTTTCAATTTTAATTATCTATCCCAAGTGTATTTTACTGGAAAATTACCAAATATAAAATGTTATTGTGCAATATCACTTCTTCTTGTGATGGATACCTTTCTCTTGAAAAAATAACTTTATTGTAATAATTTTTCATTGGTCATTACATAACTCTGACATATATATATTATTTTATATGTATACGTTTCTTTATAAAACCCTATTACATTTTTTCATATGGTGTTTAATTGAATTTATTTTGATTAAATGGGGAAATATTGATAAATTTGTATCCTTTACTCAATACAGATAATTAGGACATATTGTTTAGGAATTAAATTGATTATTCTATATATATTGAATTCCATGTAATGGTATGAAATGAGTTAGGTATTATTAAATTTAATCCCCCCAATTCATCGGTAATTTCATGACACAAATTAGTTGGCCAAATCATATGATTTTCTACCCAATATTCAAAACCATCTTATGAGAGGTCGTGATGGTAAAATTACCATGTAACTAAAAAATATGGAATCCATTAATTAAGAATTTACTTTATTGATAATTCATACATTATTTTTTTCCAAGAGATATTTTTTTTGAAATTTTCTATGGATTCATTTTACCATCATTTTATTGATTAAATTGATTTTTTAGTTATCTACCATTCCAAGTTGATTATGATTGTTAATAACTGATAGCTTCTGATGTACTTAACCCTTACTGAAAAATTAAACTCACCCTCATATTTTTCCTTTCCCTAGGATTCATAAAGTGAAATAAGAAATATATTCAAGGATATACTATAAGTACAAATTTTATTATCGAAAATAATAATGTTGTAATTTTTTTTCAATTATAATATGAGACTTAGGTGTGTATCAAGTTTAACATGACAAATAAATCTTTTGGTCATTTGGGATGTCATTTACTTGTATCTATGTCAATTTAAAGGTAATAGTCCCTAGATCTATCACATACATGACTCCTTTTAAAAGTAGTTTTTTTTTAATTTCTACTATTATGTTGTTTTGGGGGTCTCCCATGAATTTTAGTAGAAATGTTGGGTTTTCAAAATTTAGGCAAAACTGTTAGGCCATTTCCATATTAAAAAAATAATTCTTTTATAACTCATTAACTTTTTAATATTTTACACACATTCTACTTCCGAATTGGAATCTCATGAAATATTAAAACCACCATATGAATTTGGACCCCATAATAATCCACAATGTTGATGGATTTAGATTTTTTTATTAAGGTATTGAGCCATCCCGTAAGCCCATTTTCTTCTTAGATTTTTTTTAAATTTTTCAATATCTCATTAATTGTTTATTATATTTAAGTGATTCCACCTCCCACTCAAATAAAAAAATAAGGCTCACCCCCATTATCTATTATACCTATTTGGAGTTCATCTCCCCTGTGGATTAGGGAAATTATTCTTAGACTTTCTCAAATCGTTTATATTTTAAGAGGTAAATTTTTTCTTTCATAAAAACTTAAATTCTCACTATTTTCACCCATTTCAGTCCCCAAATGACCTAATAAGACTTATTAGATCCACCCTACCAATTTTGGATGCTTTGATATTCAACTATAGGATGATTTGTTATGATTACATTAATATCCTTCTAGAAAGTAGGTTTCTTTCCTTCCTCCTCCCATTTTCTTAGGGTTTCTTCCTTTTACATAGGGTTTCATCCATGTATTATTTATGTTCCAAATTTACAACAACTATGGTTTAACCTAGTCTTTTTGTTGAGATCTTGTGGATTAGGGATCTATTTAACTACCTTGTAGTGAGGGGGTGGTGAGTTTGATGTTCCACACAATAGTCTGGGGTTTTTGCACAAATGGTAGGTGATTCCATGTATAAGAATTATTGAGTGAGTTAGTTTTTCATGATTTATAAATTTATAATTATTCCATTCTATTGTTTTTTGGTGAAAAAATTATATTTGGTATCATTTTTAAGAAGTTGATTTTTAAGTGGAAACATTAAGAAAAAAATTAGTGCATATCATATATATTTCAAATTGATTAAAGTGGATTTGTTCCAAGGTTCATGAAATGGTTATATTAAATTTTTTTCAGGTGGAAAATTCTAGTTTTATGTTATATTAAAATGACCATTTTCTAAAAAAAGTTTTTGTAGGATTTTATTTTTAGAATGTGGTTACGCTCCTTGGAATTGTTTCATGAAGGTTTTAGGTGGTTTCTTGGTCAATATAATAGGTGAAACTATGTTACCAAACTATTTTGGTATGAGTTTACTTTTGAAATGATCTATTTTAATTTTAAATAAACGTTGTTTGACGTGTAGTATCTTTGAAATGTTTTTTAAATTTTTTTGAAAGGATTTATTGAAGTGTGAAAGAGATGTGAAATGTGTTGTGGGTTGTTTTGGTGTGAGTATGATTTAAAAATGAATTTTAATGAAAAAGGGGATTTTCTGACTTGTGTGATATATATGTGGGATCTTTTTTGTGTTAGATTTTTAAATGCCCTTTTTATGTGTAAATGGTACTTTATATGATGTGTAACTTGTTTAAGCACAAGGTGGAAAACACAGGTATCAATGTGGGTGGACCTGTACCCATATGATAGTGATCCAGTGAGGTTTGGCCCCTATTTCACGTAGAAATATTGACGTGACAACACAAAATAAACTATGATGATGATATTGGGGGACCACTAGGTTATGGTTATTCTCCCTACTAGTGAATCATGTGAATGTGAAAAAGATATTTATTATGGTTACATTCATCGAGATACAAGGTACCTAGGACCCACAGTGAGCTATTTCATAGGGGTATTTCCTATTTCTAGTGATCATTAGATAATTTTCACTTACTATAAGAATACCATGTTTTTTCTGGATAAATTCCGTAGCTTGATCATTTTATTTAAAAGTGGTAATTCTTTAAAATAGTCTACTTGAGAACTATTTTTTAGTTCTAACTTTTAGAAATTGTTACTCGCATTTATTGTTTAAAAAACATGCATGATTTTTTTTCTTAAAATAATTATCACATGTATTATTTTTGTGGTGGCATCCTACTGGGATTTGGATCACACTCTATTTACTCCTTTGGGTGTAAGTATATCTGGTTATTCTGTTGCAGGTTTTGGTAAATCTTTTATTGCCAATGGTTTGGGTTTCTAGCGGGTCCTTCGGGATGTAGTGTTATGGAGATAGCTTGAGGGTGGTGCATCTTTCCTTGAGGAGGATATTGAGCTATATTTTTTGTTTTTTTCATTTTTAATAGTATTTAAACAATGTTTCAAATTGTGTAATTAAACTCTAAAATTTAGTAAATAAGTTTTCGGTTTGAAAATCCAAATTTGTTTTATGGGATTCACTTGTTGTGTTATGTTTATAAACTCAGGTAAATATTTTCCAAATTTCATGTTATGATACCTGAGTACTTGTTCCAACCCATGTAAATCGGGAACACCCTTAGGGTCTTGACATGGGCCAAGTCAGGTTCCATTTTATGGAAACCAATTTTGTTCAGGGAATGCTTCGGGCTTCTTGGTTCAGGGTTACTACATTAATGAATATTAATTCTATAGAAATTTCCTTAAAAGCATTATTGAGGAAAATATTTATTTCACATTGAAAATCGTGTTCAAAAACTAATAATGTGGAGAATATTATGAAATTAAAATATTGTAAAATAATCATCGAAACTTGTAATGGAAGATTCAATGAAATTAGTGGTCATCAAGATGAGAAATTATTGAGATAAAATCCCTCAAAGTAACGTTGCAGTATTTTTGGGCTGATTGTGTTTACTGACAAAGCGGTGTTCCATAATATTTTTAGGATATATAGAAATTTTTTCACTATGTATGTTGGAAAATATCTAAATATATGAATGGGTGTCCTATAAGTGATATATAAAATTTCATATATAAAGATACATTGTTCCCTAGTGTTTTTAAAATATTTGCGGTCCAAAATATTGAGGATGGCTTGCATCTTAAAAAAATCAATTTCCTTGAAGGATTTATGAAAATATATAAAAGGAATGAGTTTTATAAATATTGGGCTTCATGAATGGTGTTTCATGAAGGTGATAAGGTTTTGACATTGATCTATGTGATGATGAAATGAATCATGAAGGGTGAATTTTATTAGAGCATTGTGCGATAGGGAGAATCGCGATACAAATTGGAGAGATCCATGAAACCATGATGACATGGGTGGATCCTTCTAGAATTGATGTAAATGAATATAAATAGGCCTCTACCCCCTTCAAAAAAGTAGTGATACTTAATGAAAATATTAAGGATCTGGATTCAAAAAGGTGGTTCATGAAGGAGGTTGTTATGAATTTTTTTTAATTAAGGGAGTTCTGGAAGGATATAAAATCCGACTATAAATTATGAGAATCGTGAATGTATAGGAGTTCTCTATGGCTATAAAAATTATACAGAATGATTGGATCTTCATGAAGGTATGTGAGCTTCGTGAATAAGGTGAGATACGTGAAGGTAGTGATTATTGTGAATGTAAGGTACATTGTGAAGGCTAATTGAGCTTTGTGAATGAGTTGATATTTTCAAAGGTAGTGAGCACCTCAAAATTATTTAGAAATATATTTCCTAGTAAATATATGGTAATGTGGTTTTCATTAATTGGATGAAAGTTGGACTTCAGTAGAGAATATATCATCAACTTGTGATATTCAACAGTGATAAAGAATTTTCTTACATGTCCATATGAATTTATTGAATATCTTACATGAGAAGTGGGAAAAGGAAGAGTAATAAGGTGACCATTTCCACCAATAGTGATCAAGAGAAAGAGACTCAGGGAGTGACCCTTGGGAACGTAGGGAGCTAACCCTAAACCTTATAAAGGTATTGACCTTGGGAATAGAAGTGATTTATCCCAAAAATTATTTCTCAGTGAACCTTAGTGGATTTGGTACATTAGAAAACATTTATTGTATTATCCTTAGATCTAACCCTATGAAGGTAAACTAAGTAAAATTTTCATGTATTTTGCATGTTTTAATTTCCACTCGTACATTGCAACGGTAAAGGGAGAGAAGAGAAGATTTTTACAATGAAACATTATATGAATGGGAATTTTTTTAATCTGTCATACCATGATTCACACACCCAGGTTATTTAACCTAATTTAGATAACATAATTTCTTTTCATTGGGAGTATATTAAAACCAATACTCCTTCCGCATTTTTGTAAGAAAATTTAATAAAAGAATCTCATTTAGAAAATGAAAGGAATATTCCATTTAAATTATTATAAAAAATAAAATAATGGGTAATAATATTTTTCATAAATAATTTTGATAACAACAATAACATTTTTGAATCTATTTTTAGAAAATATGGATATAAATGAAAATGTATTTTCAAATAGATGTAGAAATAAAGCCATCTTTTCTTAAAATATTTTTCCCAATTTTTTTAAGTAAAAAAGAGATGAAAATGGTATTATTAATTAAACTAGATCATGAATATCCCAATTATAATAAAAGTTATTAGTTTTAACATATAAATTTTAATGTAACACCATATGGGTGATTTAAACATAAAAAAATCCCAAATAATGATGAGATTGTAAAATAAAATCTTACCACTTTGGTTACTATTGAATCCCAAGTCCCATGAAATAAATAACATCAAATGAAAAATTAAATATGATGAATATAAATATATAAATAATATAAAATATCAAATAGGTATTATATAAACCACAAAAAATAAATAGTCAGTGAATATGTAATATGTCTAATGAAAGTAATAGTTTGACATGAAACCCTTACATCCAGTTTAATTACCTTTTAACATGTTAGAAACCTCATGTATAATATATATATATATAGTTATTATACATATATTATGGAACCATATATATATATATTTTTTAATATAACCATTAATGAGTTTATTATAACAACTTTTCACTCATTAATTAATAATTCACCAATAAAAATCATATTTTTTTGGTAAAAGGTACTTTGTTTTTCAAATATATTTTGGTTTGGTATATTCATTCCTAGTACATAAATTATGGTTCCTTAAACTCCATAATATTTAACATGAAATTATTATAATATTTATTCATTATAAATTGTTTTATAATAGTCCATAAAAATTAGTTACAAAAAATGAGATACACCGTTCATGTAGACGGTAGGTCGTGCATCTGTATAAATGAGTTTTTATATTTTTATCTAAAAAAATGAAAGAATGTTAAATAATATTTCCCATTTATAGATTAGTTTTTATATATTATATATCATGTATATACATTAAATATATCCTTATCTCAATCCATTTCAAAAGTAAATGTAAAAAATTGACATCGCCTCATGGAGGTGGTAGTCCACACATAAGCACGAACGACGTTATTGATTTCCAATGGATTGGAAGGTAAGAAAATATATGTTATATTATTATTGTATAATTTTAATTATATTTGAAATAATATATATATATATATATATATACTAATACATCATTATATTCATCCATGAATGGTGGTTATGTAAAAAAAATTATGTTGGTTCATAAGGAGGTAGTTCTTCATTCACGTGATCAAGGGTCTCACTTCCCATTTTATGGAAGTGGGGTTAGATATATGTTATAAAACTTATATAATAAACTAAAATTATACTGTATGTACTAGTATTATTATTTCATCATATGTGGAGAATATTTTAAGGATGTGGGAGAAAAAATAAAATAAAAACACTCAGATAAGAATGGAACCTCTTCTCAACCAAACTCCTTAGGGTATCACTGAAATACTTATTATGAGGGTTTTATATTAAAAAAATGAATATAAGATGTGAATATGGAATTAAAAAATTAATTTGGGAATTTAATGGTTGAACAAAAGGATATCTATGTTTTTAAAGGGGAGGATGGGGTGTCATTTTTATGTGGGGGAAGGACACAATTTGAATTTTTTAAAATAATAAATTGTAACCTCATTTTTCACATGAAATAAGGATAAAAAAAGATAATTATCAATCCATAGATGATATAAGATCAAAATAAAGGAATCCAATAGAAATTTTAAATGTTTTTAGATTATATTAATCATTATATTTTTTATTTAACCCATGGTAGACCCTTTTTAACCTTAACCACAGTGATTTATATTTGTAGTTTTTTAATTAATTATAAAAAAATAAGTTACACATATTATGTAAAATTAATTGAACTTATTTGAAAATATGGAATTTATTTTTACAAATTAAATTCATATATTTTTAATAATTTCATTTAAAATTAAATCTACTAGAGTGATGAAAAAATTTCTTTCCAAAGGAAAAAATTTCAAACGTACGAAATGTTTTTTACATCTAAATTTAATATATAAATAATTAAACTGAAGAAAAGTGGATTATTTATAAAATAGTTGAAATAATATTTCTCTTAAAAAATATAGAATGATATTACATTAAATATAATTTAAATTAAAAGCAATTATTTTAATAAAATCAGAATTATTCCCTTTTCATTAAAAAGCTAAAATTTCAGAAAAATCTAAAAAATTGACCCTCTGCTAATTTTTAAATTATTATTTCAAAAATTAAGATAACTATTTCAAAATAATTTTCAAAAACTGGAAAATGTAATTTTATTATTTGTTCACAATAATAAATAATAATCATTTTTTTTGAGAAAAATGTATTTTCAAAACATATAAAGACATTACTAAAAATTGAGTACTTATTTATAAATATATTTTATTTATATAAAACAATTATATTTACTTTTTTAAAAATTATTATTCATATTAATACCACTATGTTTAATTTCATGGTTATAGTGGTCATGTTTAAATAATAATGTTAATAATATATCACAATTCATCAAAACTCGGTATTATGTGTAACACATGATATTCGAGGGATTTAAATTTGTTTTGAAAAAAGAAAAAAACATTCAAAAACTCTTGGCGTGACACATGAAATATTTGATTTTTCATTAAAAATTGCATATAAAATTATACTGATATGTGATACCGTCATGAGATTAGAAAATGTTCCCAATGGTATATCCACATGGCATAAAGGTATTATTATGGTTTCAAAACTCATAATTTTATAAATTTGTTATTTATAGATGAAAAATATTTTTAAATTATCATAAGAGACCAAATTGAAATGAATTTTATTAAAAGGGATTTTTTGGATGTCTAGTGATTCATAAATGGTGTTTCAAGGTTGAGTTTTAAAATAATGGAAAAATAACACCTAATTCATTGTTGTTTTGATTGGCCCAATTGGAAATTTAACAAATTTGTGTTACTTAATGAATTTTTAACAATTATTTTCATCCCATTAGATTTTATTATGAATTATACTGACAGTTTCACTTGATGGGATGAATCAAATTTCAATTCAATATTTGGATAACTCTGAAAATGGGTTATTTCGTGATATGGTGTTAAAGAAGAGATTATATTTATGTGTCCTGTTTTATCCTTGATATATGTGTTGATCTTATGATGCACTTATTATATCTCCTCCACTTCAATGATTTCATGGGAACCCTAATAATCTACGTGGGAGATCTAGGTTTACACAAGACTAGTTATGATTACACATTATCTATTGTAACCTATTTTATATTATTTACATACTAGGGGATCTCCATTAAAAGACTATTAGAGTGAATCAAAGACATATATTGGTTAGTAATTCAACTTAGGCTAGTAATTGATTCCATTTTTTTTATCACCACACATTGATGCCTAATGATTTCCCAATAATTATTCTTTGTTTTATTTTGATGTCACCTAGGGGATTCCCATTGTACACTCTATTACATGCCCTTACCATTTTTTATTATTTTGAAACATTATTTTGATCATCATTTATTCTTATAAATCATGTTAGATCTTATGATGCCTTATTTAGTTTATATTTTCATTCCATAATGGTTAGGATTGTTTTTTAATTTTTCATCAAATATTTATTGAAATAATTATTTAAAAGTAAAAAAACTAAAATGATTGTTTTATTCATGTGATTTCCGAGAATGACTTGTTTTCATTTAAAAATATATAAATTCCTTATTTTTTAATTTTTTCTATTATTTGATGAAGATCCCATTACTTTTAGATAAAAATATGTTATGGCTTATTTCTGAGTAAAATCATGATATTTGATTTTATCTTCACATTATAATAAGGAAAACCCAATTTTTCTAAATGATATTAAAACTTTATTTTTTTATTTATTTTATAAAATAAATTTCTTAGAATCATTATTTAAATCAAACTATGTTGGGTTATCTTTCACCATACATACCATTGGATGTTTGTATGTAACACTTATAAATTCTTATAGGTTCTCATTTTATGATTTCTTTGGGGTATCTAATTATATTGTTCAATCAATGGAAATGATAGGGTTTCATGGGAGGCAAAGGGTTGCAGGGATTTGATTGTGAGGTTTTTTGGGTTTTGGATTATGTTTAATATATTAATGTGTTAGATGATTTAGATAATTCTGATTTATCAGTCATCATTCATGTTTTTCTTTTGGTGATGTATATATATTTTGGATTCATCAATTCCATTTAAAATTATTTATATAGTTTATGTTATATAAGTAAAAGTGGCTTTTGTTTTCTATATTTTTTATTTATCATTTTCTATGGTATTTTATTTGTTATTTCTTATTCCACATTCATGTTAGTCCACTATATGGATTCAATATGTCATATTCTTTGAATTGTTTTCTTATTTACTATTTCATAATATATAATTCATACCCACTAGTTGTTATTAAAATCCATGATTATTTTATCTAGATCATGGATTTCGAGAACAAACTTTAATCCTTGTCATAATCTAACCTCAGTGAAATGTTAGATTAACTAAGGTTGGTTCATCAAAAAATGGTATCGGTGGTCTCTATTGTTATTTTGGTGAGTTTAATATATTTGATATAGAAATTATAGAAATCAAGAGGTGGGTGTGGGGATAGTCTATATCTTTATCATTTGGTAATATTTAATTATTAATTAGGACTTCTAAAAGATCATATATTTTGTTTTATTTTGATATAGATTTATGGGTTTTTATCCCATTAAGGTTTTATGGAATATTTTAGTAGTTTCTTGAGTTTTGAGGTAAAAATTAAAGAACCAGAGATTTAAAGTTGTAAAAAATAGTCTAGAAAGCTAGGAAGAGACAATGTGAATGGTTTTGAGATCTTCCCAGTGAAAATTTAATTACTGGAGAATGGCCTTATGAACTATGCATCATTCCCAAACATATTTCTATACCTTCCAATAATTTTTGGTTTAACCTCATTCAATTTCAAATTGATTCTTAATGTGCATTCCTCTAATTGGGGATAAATGTGACTTAGATAGAATTGAGGTGGGTTCTTTTTATTATCATGTAATGTTTTTTTATGTTAATTTTTTTAAGTCATGTTTAGTGAGAGAGGATAATTTCATTAAATGTGTAGATTTGAAACCCAGATTTTCTATTTTTTATAAATATATTTGTTTTTCTAATGAATTTTTTTTTAAAAATCATTAATTTCATTAAATTGGTTTATTTAAAATTTAAATGCACATTTTATCTTAAAATAAAATTTGGACTTTATGTAAAGGTTTTGGATTACCTAATGGGGGATGTAAAAATTTTAAACTTGTGTTTGTGTTGTGAAATGATTTTTCTAGTTTTGAAATATGGTAGGTTTTATGATCAAAATCAAGTGGTGGTTTTAAATTTCATTCAATGGGTGAATTATTTTATAGTATTTATTTCGTTATGATGTTTATTTTTAGACTATTATTTAAATTTTTGTGGTTTAATGGAAATTAACCTTTCATTTTATGATTTATTTTGAGTGATTTGTGTTTTTCATTTTTCAACCCTTTTTTTAGATCAGTAGAATAGTATTTTTGAATTAAATATTTATTGGGTTGATGTTTTTTATTATTAAAATTATAACTCCCATTAGGATAATTATGTGAAGTGAAAATTCTATATATTAGGACGATCCTAAATGTTATTCCATGCAACTCTTAGGAATGAATCTTCTAGTTCTTATCCCTTCCCACACTCAGAATAAGGTGGTTAATTTAGGATCTCCTATATTATTAGATCATATATAGTATTTATTGAATCAACATCCCCATTAGTTTCATTAGAATCAAGTAATTACTAAGGAAATTGAGTGAATATATAGAATTCAAACAACCCTTAATTCCCCAGGAAGTCTTGAAATCTTGAAATTGAAAGCTATTGTGGGAATTTTTGAAGGACTGATCCATGTGTGGGGATATATTGTGGTCCCTTCTCAGTTTCATGATGGAATTTCTTGAAAATTATTGATGTCTATATGTATCCAGTGTTATTATCCATAGTATTTGAAGGTGGAAAATGATATAATTCTTAAGCCCCCATCATGAAGTAGAAATTGTGAAAGATTATATTGATCATTTCTCATGTTTAGTTTTATTATCTCCTTCAATGGGTACTAATTACACTCTAAAATATTTTTTTTAGGGTTCTTCATGTGGACCTTTCATCCATGGTATTTAAATCAACCCTAAAGACTTATACGGATTGGATTTGATGGCACATGCCAATGTAAGCTAGTTATAAATATATATATGATCCTCTTGGAAGTAGAGTTTATGGGGGTAAATCTTTTAGACCCTCAGTAATTATTTTAGGAAGAATATATCAATTATCTGATTCTTGTTTTGAACACTCTAAAATTATAATCCCTATTTATTTAATTTTTTAAGACCTATCATTTATGAATCCATTTGGGATATATCTATAATTTTTATAAATTGTATTATCAAAAGAAGAAGTCCCATGTGTAGTATAGTTTTTAATAATGGAATATTATGGTATTTATTATCAATGAAATAGATTAGGTGAAAATTAAGAGGTAATTGTTTCTTGATTTATTCCTTGAGTATCACAAGTATTTATATTTTTCTTTATATTCTAGTTATTTCGATTATTTATTTATTCATGGTTAATTTTATTTTCTATAGAGGCCAATTTATGATGTTATCCATGTGATGAGACCTGGTTTTCCTTATTTTTTCATGGGAATACACAGTTATGAACTATAGTAATTTAGAAGAGCGTTTTACCTTTTTAGGTTATGTATTGGCTAGTAATCAATTAAAATTATGTCAAATTTATCATGGTTGTTGGTTCATGTGCATGATCCCACATTACCTTCCATTCAAATTTATGACCCATGGTCAAATCCCATAATTTTTTATATTTTTGACTTCTTTTGTATAACTTTTATTCATATTTTTTAAATACTGGTGAATTTTTTTAACATAGATATGGTCTTTTATGTATTGTTTTTTACGGTTCTCCCATTATGGAACTTTGATCTAGTTTTTTGAGTGGTTCTCTATATAAGGTAAAGGATTATATTTTCCTTTTACTGATATATAGAAGCATGTTTTTTTGGTAGAATCATTATTTTAAGTGGTTCTATATTTTATCTCACTGCATTAGATGAATCCAAAATGAGGGGATTTTTATAATCATTCACTATTTTAATTAGTTTTTTATACATTTTTAGTGAGTTGTGTCATTCTTTAGGTTATTTAGTTGTATTTGAGTATGCATTACATTGATCATGAAGTGTTATATTAGGTTTATTTATTCCTTTTCCTAGGGAATTCATGAGTCCCCCCTCCATCTTGAAATCAGGTATTTAGGTATTGGGGTTTTCAAACACTATTGATTCTAGTCCAACTAATGCATTTATAGGGGAATAAATTGGAATAATGGGGATCATTGTGACACCCCTATATATTTTTTAAAAGGTCGGGGCCGAAGCCTCATTTATTATTAATGAAAAACAAAGGCCCCTTAAACTGGGTAGAGGGAGACCTATTACACATCCCGAAGGCCTAGTGGGAGTTTTCCCCATTACATGGCCTATAGGACCAAATTTTTGGCCTATGGCCCATTCTTTGAATAGTAATGCTACAGTTACCACCTGATACAATACCACATAGTGCCCGCCACTACTACAGTGCCCTTCCGCTACTATAGTGACCTGCCACTACTACAGTGCCCGCCATTGCTACAATACAACCATGACTACAGTACGCTACAGTATGCTACAGTCCCCATGCCCATTGGTTTTTGAACCCCCGTGTCATTATTATATTAAATAATATATAATTATAAATTTTAAAATTTTTAAGAGTGTTTGTGATTTTATATTTCTATATTTTTTGGGCTGATTGTAAGTCACATCATGGCCCCTAGATATCATGATGTAACAAATATTGTGGGATTGGTTTTGGGTTGGAGTAGATTGTGGATCATTCCATGGATAGGGGAATTAATATGTGTTGGGCCTTTATTTTTTTCCTAAAGTATTTTCTTTTCCTTTATTGAATTTTGGGAGGTCAATTCCTATCCTAAGTAATAACAATAGGATGTGTTTCTAGGAGTTGAAATAGCTAAGTATCATATGTGATAGTAAATGAAGATACTCTTATGCATGGTCATCCTCTGTGTAACAATGTGGCCCTATCTAGTTCATTAAAATGGTGTTAAAACCGAGGTTCTTAAAAGGGTCCTAGGGTATTCTATTTTCCTATTTTTATTTAGTTTATTCAGTGTATAATGTGGATTGTGAATTTTTCAGGGTCTCAGGTGGAAATTCATGAGTATGTTCTAGATCAGAACCGTACATAATGATACTTGATTTGTTGTGTACAATGGGATATAGATTCTATTTTGATTTTTTTATTGCATTTTGATTTGATATGGTTGCTATTTGATCCATGTAATGACATTGGTTACCCAGGGGGTTCCATTAGATTTTTGGATAATAATGGGAGATGATACATAGGTATACTATTAGCTCAAATGGTCTAAAAATCATATAAATGATGGTTTAATGATTATGAAATTATTTTAGAGGATGTTAAATTATTGGAACATTCCATCCAACAAATTTTCCAAGTTATAATTGGTTATTAATCTGGTTTTTATTTGATATTTAGTCTACCCTTGAGGGATATTGAATGAAGGAGGTGAATTCAAGGGAGTTCTATGATATTTTGATGTGTTGGATTTGATTTTTGGCATGATTTGGGTATGATCTTATTTTTAATACTAATTTCTTATAGAATAGATAAATTTCATAAAAATGGAATTTGTTTTGAAATGAGGACATAGATCTTGTTTGTAAAATGGACTTGGTTTCCATAGATTTTTTTAGGTGGTTGATTTTATAATGAAATATATAAAATATTTTGCAGTTTTAACCATGTTTGGTGGGTCTTTAGAAAGCTTTTGACCATATTAATTCGTTTTTCCAAGAGTACCTATTTTGAAATGAAATTTAAATAGATGTTGAAATTTTTAAAAGGCGATTCATTTTAAATTGGAATTTGGATTTTAAGAAAGTATTTTTAAATAAATAATATATTTAGGATGATTAAGAAGGATCCTTATTTTATTGGGAAGTTAGATAATATTGATGCATGTTGAAAATTTTAGGGTGGTTAGTGTTTTTTAAATGTATTGAAATGTTTCCAATTGGTTTTATGTTTTTAAAAGAATGTGTTTTTTTGAGAAATTATTTTTTATTCATTGTAGAGTGTTTCATTTTTTAAAAGGAAGGGTTGTTTTGGAAAAATAGAATTTTGTAATCATGTGTTTTACTTGGATTGATAGGTGCTTTTGGTTTTTCCACCGATGTGTTAATACCAATTTGTTTTTATTGGGAAACATGAATGGTTTAGATGAAAATTTCAATGTTTTTATAGTATATCTCTTAAAAATGTATCAATGAAATGTAAAATTATTCTATTTTAGGATTACCCTTTAGGTGAGTCGTTATAATTATTGAGTGTGGTCCTACTAGAATTTTATATTACTCATGATTTGAAAGTATTGAAAGCTATTTTTATTTCTCATTATCTGGTAGTGTGCCTTTTAAAATTATTCACTATGGTGTTTTTTCATAAGTTTAATCCTGAGACATTGTAGGTGGAGAATCCAATGGGACTTTGAGCCTTATTTTAGAGATACCTACTATTGAAGGTTATTGAATCTTGTTTCTTCATTCTTTAGGGGTATCCCACGGTCAAACCATGGGTCTTTTCAATTTTCAAGTGTAGAACTCTTTGATTTTACACCCTGCTGGTTATGAACTCTTAGAACATGCTGGAAGAGGGTATTCAGGTCAAAATTAGTAACTTCAAGAGGAGATGTTATGGGTTGAATTTTTTAATTGGTATTAATATTGGGTGATGATATATTTTTTTGACTCTTTTGGTTTAACATAGAGAGATTGAGGTCTTAAATTGATGTTCATTCAGTGTATCCTTTTAGTTCCATTTGGTTTCTCTTGTGAGGGTGGTGGTTATTTTAAGATGTTCATGCCTCTTTATTAATGTTGGTAATTGTCATTTTTCTGTGTTATGAGCCATTTAAGGATGTTATTTGTATGGATTTAACATGTGGAATCCTTGGGTTTCTTGGAAAACATATAGGATTGGTTTGTAACATGTTAGACATTGACTTCTGTAGGATTGGAATTTTCAATCGGGATACCTATGGTCATTTCCCAATGATTTCATCATCAAGATACTATAAAACCCTAATATTTTAAGTTATATAAAATAAATTTAATCTATTTTATGTCTTTTTAATATCAAACCCAAATATTTTAAAACAATAACATTTTTTTCGAGTGCGTATATGACATACAACATCAAGCTAAAACAACCAGTAAAGTATACTATATAATTTTATACCCTAGTTGTTGAATTTGAAGGTATGAATACAATTAATCAAATTATAATATATATATATATATATTTAATAATCAATACATCTTTATTGATAAATTAATAGTAAATAATCCGCTAATTTTTTAATAAAGTTATTTTATGCTTCAAAATATATTTTCTTCAAAAATGGTTGTATTTTTAATTTTAATTTTGAGAATTATAATTACTTTATAAAACTTCTAGAATGTTTATTTAATATAAATAATATAATTTATTAAACAACCATATTGAAATTATATTTGGGTGAAATTTTGAGATCTTTTTGTATAAGTTGAATTTTCAGTAAATACTGTAAAATAAAAAAAATTAAAATAAACTTTTTCTTTTTATTTAATTAAGTAATCTTAAAAAACCATTATTATATTAATTATATTTAATAGAATACATTTTATAAATAAGTAATATTTATATTAAATAATTAATTTTCAATTATCTCTATACAAAATTTTTCTGTAAGTTTATTTATAAGCTTAAAACCCCAATTTTCTTAAAACTGTTTTTAAATGAATAATGTTTCATAATTTTAATTAATTAAAATAACCAATAATAATGGAATATTTAAATTAAATTTATATATTTTAAATATATCTATATAAATTTAAATCAATATTTATATTATTGTAAGTCGTATAGTTAATACGAGATCATCAAATTCTTGAAAAATGCATTTCTTGAAAACTCTTTTCTTTATGCTAATTGTGGTATTATTTTAAAATTATGTTATAAAACTTATATGAATATAATTTCATAAAATGGATTAAATATTTTTAATTAGAATAATTAAAATTATATAATATGGTAAACATAAATTTTTTACATGATTATTTGTAAAAGCATTAAAAATTAATTACCTCAGATAATATTTGAACAAGGTTTTTTAGGTCACATACTCCCATCTTCCATCTTTTCCAACTAGGCCATGTACTGTTATTTATTTATATATCCCAAAAATTATTCTTAAGTTCTAAAATATCATGATTATCCCAATGTTTCTAGTTATCTATGATGGATCTCCATAGCTAGCGCTCTCTACATCAGAGTTCACCGATTCTTTTGATATCCTGAACCTATAATTTGTGGGTCAATATCAAATTCACTGACCCTAAGTAGATTCTTTTTATAAGTTCTCCAATTGATATTTTCATTATTTATGACTTAGTGGTGGTGGGACTTCTTTACAAATGATACATGATAATTTTATTTTCTTTAGAGTTTTTTTTATTCATTCATTGTGGGGAACTCAGATAACATGCAATGGGTTCCCCCTATACTTTTTCAAAGGGCCATATTATTTCCATATGATACATTATGATCTTCATATGGTTTATTGGGTATTTTTTCAAGAAAATACACTCCCCTTTCAGAACCCCTATGTTATACATTTGATTGGGAACCCGGTTGAATGATTTTTGTTCTCCAATATTAAGATAGATCTAGTTTGTCACTTGATTTCACCATGTATATGAGTTGAAGATAAGGCTTTAAGACCACATGTTGAATGTATTTGGATCTCAGCCGGGGAAGAATTATATTTCAAACAATATGTTGTATTTAACTCTCGGACTTATTTTTTTCATACAATAATCATCAAGATCACATTTTCTCCTCATGTCATTGTGGTCATAGAGATGAGCATAGAGTGTTTGATTTGTTAGCTATATATTCACTATGGTCAAGGGATGTTTGTGCCCTTTCTATAAATCAATTGAGTACATGGATGAAACTGGTTTTATTCACAGTCAAAAATTGGTTGGACCATTAAAATCAATTCCAAAGGTGGTGGACATCTAAAATCAGTTTAGAAGTTATTCAGTACATCATAATCCAATAGTGTAGGGTATGTCGGGGTCATGGGTAATTGGGGGGTTGTGTGAAACTAGTCCTCTACAAAAAAATATCAATATTACAAAGAATTATTACTATAAAAACGTTTTTCTGCATAGAAATTGAACCTTACATGATCCAGTGACCTCCATGGGACATGAGAATCAAACACAAGACTTTCCAAATATACTGGGGGTTGGGTGAATGTAGCAAGAATTACAAATCTAATAAAGAACTTATTATCTACTAATATTAGTAATAATTATGTTGATATGATAATGGATGGATTGGATTTGGATCAAAGAGATCCCATATGATAAGAAACCTCCAAAAAATGGTGATGTTTTTGGCGGTAGAGTCAGGGGGATACCTATGGAAAAATGATAGAAAACAGTACTAATGGATGATATGGTGGTGGTCTTCATATCCCAAGGAAGAAGAAGAGGAATAAATAAAATATGGATCTAGGGAGTTATATCATTATAAAGGGGATAAAATCCAAATAGAATAAGTATTACACTAATATACCTAAACCAATGGAGACAAGTCGCCCAAAAATGTTGGGTCCATGGTTATGGAGTATGATCCCTCTATGAATGGGCAGGTGAAGAACATGATATCAAACTTATTTAGTTGAAGTGCAATGGCCAAATGTGGTGATTCTAAGGATCAAGATCTTGAGTAGGTTGGTGAGATGGTGGAAGATTAGTATTGGATTCTGGGAATCTCTATTATTTTAGAGGATTCTATGATTTTTCATTAGGAGAAATTAGTCAAAGTGGATGATAATAATGATAAACCATTAGAGATTATGGATGAAACTCCATGGGATGTAGGTGAGGACGTAGGGGAAAGTCTTTGGAACTTCTCCTAAACTCCGAGGAAGAAATTTTGGAAGAGTCCATGATTTTTTATGCTTCTTAAGAGAATGTAGACATGATGGAATATAGATCAATTCAAGTGGACTCAAATAAAGACAATAGTGTATTCATCAATAGAAAATAAATAAGTTTGACAATATGTTGTAATGAAATGAAGATAACCATTTAATAGTTCATCTATTCTTGGGGATATATGGATTATCATTTTGACGACATAATAAAATTTGAACCAGATACATATGTAAATAATCATTACTAGAATGTTTATGGGGATATTTATTCTAATAGTTTCAAGTTTTCATTCAATAATTTTTTAACCTCATATTTCATATATTACTATTTCATATTTTTCCCTTATAAGTGTTGCTTAAACATATAATGTAATTTTAATTCTTAAAATATTTTTTACTTGGGTTAAAAAAACTAGTTATCATTGTGAAAATAGAACAAGGTAATGGTAAATAAACATCGAGTATAAGCTAACAACATATTTAAAATGTGTTCCATTTTATGTGTTGTAGGTATGTATGATGATTAAAATCTCCAACATCCATTATTTTTTTTAAAACTAGTAACTAAGGGTGATAAAGTCTTCCCTTTATAGAATACTTTTTGGTATTTACTAAATTTTCACTCATTAATTATAAATGGGAAATCTATCCATTAACTTCTTCAAACCACTCAACTCATTTAGATTAAAAAATAACTAAAATATTACATTTAAAACATACTTAGAAGCATTATATAAGTTTTTTAATTCCCAAAATACAAATCCCACATTCCTTAACAAGAGATCCAATGGAGGTTTTTCTTAGAAAATGTGATCATCATAATGAAGATCTTTATTTTTATTTCGTTATTTACCACCATAAATTTTGACTTAACAAATTAAATATAATAATACCAGTATATTTAATTTATTGATAAGCTATTATTTTTATTGAATAAAATCTATCATTCTCTTACTCCATAAAATGGGAAATAAATTCATCGCTCGTGTGTACAGTGGAGAACTGCCTCACGAACTGATGTGACTCGTTTTCCATCAACACCTCTCATGATTGGATATAATGAGGTATTTAAAGTGTGTATATATATATATATAATATTTATTATATTATTAAACTTCAGTAATTTTCATATCACATATTCCTTCCTACATTCTATCATGTTTAAAATACAATAACATCACTGCTGTGTTTGGAGGGTTACCACCTCACGAAGCAATGTGATTTTTTCACTTATGAATTACATGGAAGTTAATAAGGAAGATTTTAATGAATATATTTGATATATGTGAAATTATATTGATATTATAAAATTAAAATATCATCAACTTATTTACCGTTTCATCCATTAAGGTAATGATATCATCACTCGTGTGTATGTATGGCATATCGTTTCCACGAAGCGATGAGATTCAACTTACACATAAAATTTTATTGATTGGTTATAATAATGTATTTCATAATTATATATGATATTTATAACATTAATATAATTCTGAATATGTTGTATTAATATCTCATACATAATAACTAAAACATTAACTACAAAAATAGATGATAAAATGAGGAAATTAACACATGAAACAATAGTATTAATGAAATATTATTAACAAACCTATGGTAATTTGTAATTAGACAATCATATATAACGTTATGAATATTAATATAGTTCTATAATAAGATAAAAACAATTTTAAAACCATTATTCAAGTGTTTAGAGTGAGTTCAACCAATATAAAGTGTAAGGTAAGGTATTTTGTATCGATTTCTATTCATTTAGGCCTATTATAATGTTATACCCCAAATTTTTATATTGTGTATATACAATCCCATATACATGTAATAACTAGAATCCATCATTATTTATGGTATTTTATGTCTCAATTTTATTAATTTCATCCAAAAAATGTTTACTTGAAAATTTAAAATTGGTACGGAATTTCATTACTCAATTTATTTTCATTGGGTTATATTATATTTCGTAAACATTGATATTCTTAGATTATGGGTGTAATGACATTTGAATGTATTATATTTTATTTAAAATTGTTTTATATAGATTTAAAGTTAAGACACCTAATATATTTATTGATTATCTATTTTTTGTGGATTGTAATTTCCTTGAAGTTGTGCATGTCTACAAGGAATAAAATTAGTTTTCTAACACTATATATAAGAGAGAAATTACAGAGTTTAGATCAATATGGTGTTTTGTTATTACATATTTTTGTTCAAAATTGGTTGAAGAAGACGAACATGGATATTTAAATACACATCTTTTTAAATCCTCCTTGTAATGCCTCTCTTACTTCCATTATTTTTATATTAAAAATATTTAAGAGTAGTCTTTTTTTTTCATGAACCATATGATTTATTCTTAATAAACAATTATGATCATTGTAAGGGTTTCTCATCTTAAATTTACATCATTATGATGTTTGTAAAGTTATCCATCTGTCTTTTTTATGAGTTGTATCAACTACCCCTTTGATATTCTATATAATTAATCTCTTTATATTCATGGTATTTAATGTTTCATATTACGCTATTCCATTAATGGGGCTTATAATTAAAATGTTACCAAAGTGTTAAGAGATTTATGTTTCAATATCATTTTAGTTGATATTTTTTATACTTGACTACCCATTAATGGAAATTATATAATCATTGTCTAATAAACCCATTTCATTTTATCAACCTTTGGATATTCATGAGTTTTTCAGGTAATTGTAAAATCTTAATCTCATTGATTCTTAAGGTTTTTGAGATAATTATTTTCATAAAATATAACTTCATTTCTATGTCTAGTCTAAAATCCTTTTCCATTATATTCAATGTTTTCTAAAAAAATTACTATGAATTATTAAATTCATTTTAACTCATAATTAATTTCTTTTGATGTTCTTAAAAGTATCCTTTATATAATATCCCAAACATGGTAATTTTGGCTTTTCCTACAAAAATAGGAAAATATTATTTATTTTTAACACACTGGGCATGAATATAACCTTTTAACAATCATGAACATTCATTGTTTTTAATCGTCCATTACAAGTATAAAGGGTTATTTTTAATGATATAGGTTTTCAAAATATTTTTGTAAATTTATAGTATTTAAACGTGGTTTTAAAATTGAATAGGGTATTTATTTTCTCAAAATTGTTTTTTGTTGTATTTTTATGGTATTTCTATTAATTAAATATAACAACACATTATTTAATATATAATTTATAGGATATATGTTGTAATGGTAATATCCTCATACTTTATTTAGAAGGTTTATTTTCATTTTAACAAATAAAATTATTTACATTAAATTTCATGATTAATTTTGTATTCATTAACATTCCATAGAAATATTCACTTTATAGTGATAATTGGATATAAATGTCATCAAGAATGTGTTATTATTTATCATGGGTATGCTTATTTCATAAAATATATATCACTTTTATGTCTGGTATTTTACTTTTAATATTATATGTTCGACTAGAGAAATTACTATTAATTCATATTCCTTACTCGATATAGAATTTTTTTGATAATAAATATTGTTCATGAATTAAATCAATCATTCAATATTTGAAAAATACATTGTAAATGAATTTATGGGTGGGGTATATTTATATATTTCTCTCCAATGCATTAGTAATCTCATTAGATGAATTAGTTTACACGATTTATATAACTGGAATTCTCATTTATACCTACCAATTTGTTAAACTGTCTTGGAAAAAGGTCTTGATGGTAAACGTATCATGATTCCTAATATTATTATGTCTAATATTAATCATTTAAATTATTTATAATTTAGTTATTATTATTTTCTTTGAAATTCTTATATTTATATAATTTATGGGTGTATTTAATTCTAATTTTATTTATTAAATTGAATGTGTTTTCATTTATTTACTATTCCTTATTGATTAAACCATATTTAATAATGATATTCAATTTATTAATAAAATATAATATTTGTTTAGATATTTACCTTTCCATATTTATTATTAATTGTATAATCATGATTGTCATGTTATTGATTAAAAGGAATTTATGTTCATATATTTACATTGTAATATGAATTAATCCTTATTTATTATGATTTATTTATTCTGATTGATTATATCTAATGTCAAGGTAACAATTTAACTGCCAGCTCTGGGCTACTGGGGTAAGTGTCATTACATTTGTTATTAGGGGAGGTTTAATAGAAACCATGGGGACTAGATTTAGGAAAATATAGATTAGGGAATATAACCATATGATAGAATTTTAGGAGAAGTATATAAGAATGTCATAATGTTTTTGTATGGTATAAATTATATTTTTTTACATTAAATATATCCCTTTTAAGATATTGAATGTTGATGTGGTTTTGGAATAGTAGTACCTAGGGGCAATAACTCTAAAAAATGGTGAGTTGGGATTTTTCTAGATTGTCACCAGGTTCACAATAATAGGCTTTATGTGCACCGGTTATGACACTCTAGGGGATTTTATTAGGATAATTTACATTTTCTTTACAAAAAATTTCTGAGGGTTTGAATAGATGATTATAATTAATGACCTAGGTTAATCCTATGGTGTCTTATATTGAAAATAAAGTTTCATGATTTATAAAACATATAATTGATTATATATTTGTCTGACTCTGATTATTATTTATCACAATATACTCTTTAGTTTTATTCAATAAATATATGAAGGAGGAATGATGTAAATTCTAAATATGATGGGATTTTATCAGGATTTATGATATTTTGAGAATTATTTAGGGAAACACAATTTATTGGTTTTGTATACGTTTGAGTGAAAAAAATGTTTAATGATGAATGCCTTTAAATTTTATCGACGTAATTTTAAAGGTATTTCTAACCTTTTAGGTTTTCTTTTTTTATGTGTAGTTAATTTTGTTTTTTTAATATTCGGTAGTTTTATATGAATTATATTAATAATGTTTTGGAAAAAGGTAAACATGCATTCTAGGTGTCATATTGTTCCATCTTGCAATGTGGTAGAGATTGATCCCAAAATAAAAGAATGATAGGGGTGTGGAGCCCTTCATAGGCCTATGTGATGTTTTGATTAATATAATGTTGTTTTTACACAAATTATTTGATGGATAGATATTATGTTGAAATTTGGGTATTAAATTTTATGTTTTAGATAGTAATATATTATATTGGATAACTTGTTCTAACTATTCTGGTTTTGGTAAATATTTAGAGATAGAAGTAAAGAAATGTTACTATTTGATGCATACTATATTCCATTAAAGGTTGGATTAAGTGATTTAAGAATAAAAAATATATTTGATATTCTTTTATTTGATTACTAAAGGAAGTGGAAATTGATCAAATGGCAAGAAAATGATGAAATATCAATTAAAATATATCAAGTAAGAATAATTTTACATGTTCCTTATTTTAGTAGTAAAAGAATCCCAAAACACTAGGAAGTGATATTGAAACAAAAAAAAATCATATTACCTTCATATCAGATGAATGAATATACATTTAACTCGTCATAGATTAATGGATTTGTGTTGGTTAACATTCTCCTGATCATAAAATTTATTATGATCAATGATATCAATCACTCCCCATAATTATGTATGCTTTTCTTCCAAGTCCATAATTTTACATCCCCCCAATTTCTACCTATAAGGAAATAGAGTTATGTTTTATTCAAGATGACCTTCATATTACCATTTACCTCTTTTAATAGGATGTTTTGTTGAAACTTTTTACAATTTAGGATTTCAAAAAAATAATTTTCAAATATCAAACCCCTCATTTCTGAGTACGAGTTCAAATTGTGATAATGTACATTATTAAAGGTGCAGACATTATAAAACCCCATGATCATATATTATATTAAATAAATTTAATAACATTAATTTTTTATTGTACACACGACCCTGATATTTTAAAGGAATAACATTATGTTTGATATTGTATATGGCAAGCACCACTGAGTATAAATGACCCATAAAATATATTATATAATTGTTATAACCTAGCCGTCAAATTTATAGTTATGAATAGGATTTCCCAAAATACTATATATATATAGAGAGATAGAGATATTTTACCTTAAATATATATTTATTAACAAATTCTTAGTAAATAATAACTCTATTTTTTATAAAGTAACTTTATGTTTTAAAATACACTTTTTCAAAAATTGTTATATTATTCCTTTGATTTTTGGTAATTTTAACTAGTTTATAAAAAAGAATTTAATTTCTTTTAAAATAATAATTTTTTTGAAATAATCATATCAAAATCATCTGAGGGTGAAATTTTGAGTGTTTTCGAAAAGGATGGTTTTTTAACGAATAGTGAAAAATACCAATTTTTCTAATACTGTAATTTATTTTCATTCCATTATGTAATTATAAAGTCCAATTATGATTATAATTCCATTTAATGTTATAAAAGTACAATTTGTTATATTTAATTTATTTAATTACCTTCAAATAATATTTATATCTATATTTTTAATATGATTTTTAGGCTAATAATACATTTTTTTGAAAACTATTTTTAAATGCATAATGTTTCACCATTTTATTTAATTAATGTAACCACTAATTAGAAAATATATAATTGCTATTTATTGATTATATTTATATCTATATGATTTTAAATCCATAGAATGATTATTAAAAGTCATATAGTTAATATAAGATCATTTTATTGCTGAAAAAGTTATTTTTTGAGAAACCATTTTTTCCAATAATTATGGAATTATTTTTAAAAAAAAAGTGTACAATTTAAGTGAATATAATTTTAAAAAATTTATAATTATTTTTAATCATAATAGTTAATATTATATAATAACATAAAGATATATTTTTTCCATATTTATTTGTAAAGGTGTTAAAAATTAATTTCCTCTGTTAAAGTGAAAATATGGATTTACGCATGACATGAAACTTTATTAATATTAATCATTCACACATATAAAATATTTTTATGATAATTTTTGCCATATTTAAAATGATTTGGTCCAAATTATATTTTAACTATTAATTTATATTAGTTTTAAAGGATCAATTATAGAGATTAAAAAAATAGCTATCGTAGTGAAAACCAAAATAAAATTAATAGTAAATAAACATAGAGGATATGGTATTAACATGTCAAAAACATGTTTATTTTTATTTTATGGAGGTATGTATAAACTTTAACTTCCCTTCACTCCATTATGTTTAAATTTGGTTGGCACTTCATGTCATAGTGAATTCCCAGTATTGAATAGTTTTATGTATTTTCTAAAATAACACTCCTCCCCAACGATAAATGGGAACTATGTCCCAACACTTATTCAAAAATATCAGGATTTTTGGATAAAAAACACTTCAAAAATATCCATAAAACATATTTGGTCATATTATAATAGTTTTTTCTTTCTAAATACAAATCCTACATTCCATAAGAATATATTTAAAGGAGGTTTCTTTTTGAGAAGGAAATCATCTTAACAAAGATATTTCTTTTTATTTCTTCTCTTAAAACCATATATTATGTCTTAATAATTACAATATAAAAAACATTATCTACCATATATTTATATTTAGTAATTTTTATATCATAATATTTATCCATCCCATACACCATCAAATTGGAAATTAATCCATCGCTCTTGTGTATGCCAGACTACCACCTCACAAACTGATGTGGCTCGTTTTCAATAAAAGGCTCTAACAGTAAGATATAATGAGTTATTTAATGTATATATATATATATAAATAATATTTTTGATTTATTTATACTTTAATATTTTTATTGAAACATTTACCTTCTTAATTTATATTCCATTTGAAATACTATGGCATTGCTCATGTGTACGGTAGACTATCGCCTCCTGAAGCGATGTGATTCATTTTTCATTTACACTTTACCTGGATGTTGATAAGGATTAATTTATTTAATATATGTGATATCTATTTAATTATATAGATATTTTAAAATTATTATATCATAAAATTCAATATTCTTTCACTGTTACGTTAATGATATCATCGCTTATGTGTTTTTACAACCTACCATCTCTATGAAGCGAAGAAATTCATTATCCACAACCGAATTTTTTAATTTTTTCTGAAAATGTAATTAATGATTTTATATGATATTTATAACATTAATATTAATAATTAGATGATGTATTTATATCCCATACATAATAACCCAAACATTCTTGACCAATATGTATGTGAAAATAAGGAAATTAATACATAAAACAATAGTAATAATGAATGATTACTGACAAATGAGTGAAAATATTTTATAAAAGGATTTTATATAATATTATAAATATTTATATGGGTCTTTTATATGTTAATATCATTTTTAAAAGAACTAAAGATGATTTTAAAATGCATTTCACTAAATGGATGTGTGACGTAATGCCCCGACCCGAGAAATCTAGAGCTGGTTCCTTACTTTATTACCTTAGCATAGATATGATATTAATATCCCAAATGAACAAAAAATTTAGCAGTTTTGGAAACCTAGATTACATACATTATACCCATACTAAATTCAGAAATGAATATAAATCATAACAAAAATAAAACCACATCATCTTTAAAACTCAATCTCAAAATTCATCTTGATATCTTGGGGAAAAGAAACAAAATATGGGTAATCTCAAATGCCCATTAAGGGTAAAGTATAGTGTAATATATAATAAATCAAAAAGAATAATCTACATGGAAATTTAAATAACTGAACACACATTCCATTTAAATAACAGGATAATGCATGAGCAATATGGAAAGGTAAAAAATTGAACACACATGACATTTAAACCAATAAACTGTGAGTGAAATGCATCCATATGTTTTTTCTTAGTGAACATATTATGTATACATTATAATAATAACATAATTATCAATGAATAAAATTATTAATTATTGGAAATAATGTCCAAGGAACCTGAAAACGTATATTGTCAAGACTTTTCACAATGTAATTTAAAACTACAAGTAGAAACCTCTTTAATTTGCGCAACTGATTTGTCTCATGAGAGCATGTCGATGCATCTATGGGATATATAATGTTCAATCCCAACCAATCACATTATTTCCAAATCATTCCTCACATATCTAATAATATATTTAGGAAATAAAATAGGTGCCTTAACAAATGTATATATATTGATTAAAGACGATATTGATCAATATTTCCCCAGATAATCAAATTACTATCAAAATAAACACCATTTGAAAAAAATGGATTAATGATTTTAAAATATTCATATTAATAACAATATATATATATATATAATATAAATATAATTAAAAATTAAAAATTAATACAATAAAGTTATTATTACCATATAAAGTTAACAATCACAATTGAAAATGAGATTTCACAATAACTTGCATCACATGGTAATTTTCAAATCAAATCCCCTTGAATGAAATAATTCAAATTGAAACATTAAAATACATTTAATGATGAAGTATTAATAATATTACATTTCAATTTAGTAGTATATATACCATATAAAATAGAATTGGTGAACAATTACAAATAAATATCAATAAGATTTATTTTGAGATGAAATCTCTCACCATATGCTCCCTTTTGGTTGAAAGGCATTAAATGTAATGACCCTATCATTTATGAATAAAATTCCAATTATTTTAATATTATATATATATATAATTCACATGCACTTATTTAGTTTGAATGTCTGTTAAGTATTATTATTTTTGATAATATAATCATTGATGGAAATCACAAAACTGATATAAATATTAGTCTTTAAAAATCCATTCAACACTGATAAAGGATAGGATGGCCTCGTCTGGTAGACTCGGGTCATTTTAAGCTCATTTTTCAGATCTTATAAAGGAGGTTGAATCTTAGGACTTCTCTCTTGACCAATCCCAAACCTAGATGCAACACTTTAAGCTCTAACAAAATCACCTATGGGAGAAGTTCAAGTTAATTGAGATTACCACTTTGTTGATGTTATCCAAGCCACCTGAAGAGTCTATCTCAATAGCACACCTTACTCTTAGGTATTATATGGGTTTTATAACGATTTATGTAATAAGATATTAGTTACTTATTTTTTAATCCATTTTTATAAATAAAAGTCTTCTTCCATCAATTATTTTATGAAAATAGTCTTTATTAAACAAAATGATAAATTATCTTTTTGGGTAAAAAATGGAACTTTTAAAATATATATAATTTATTATATTAAACTAATAATTTAATTAATAATTTTATTAAAATTAAAAAATGTATTATTGTATCAATTCTATAGCCTTAAAAGATTATGTAACAAGTTTGATAAGAATTAAATGACAAAACAGAAATTGTATTAAAGAATTTATTTTGAGGAATCAATGAGTATTTAAAATAAATAATATTTTAACCAAATATCATAATTAAATTACTTTTATTATTAATAAAGTAGTATATGATTTTTATGAAGTCAAATGTAATTTTTTTTAAGGTTTGAAAACTATTTTTTTAAACCTATGAATTTTCAATAAATGTCGGTTCTCATTTTAAAAGATAAAATTAAAATATTTGGAAAATTATTTAGATAGAATGAATATTATTTTCTAAATCAAAACAATGAAATTATCCAATGGTTAAATTTTCATAATTTCAGAGATAGTCGATTTTTTGGGTAAAAATTAAATATGGTATAAGTAAAATATTTGTTTTATGACAACATAATAACACCAAAATAATATAATAAATACTGTATTGGATATTTTCGACCCAGAATACTTTTTCCCATTAAAATAATGTGATTTTAGATATGTTTTTCTTATTTTATAAATCCTTAGTGAATCCTCTGAAATGTATAATATATTTTATAATATTAAATTTTTTTCTTTAATAATATGACTCACTTCCATATAAGAAATGGTCATTCATTAATATGATCATCCATTTGCCTTATAAAATTATATTTTCTACTCTTCTTTGGAAAGAACAATGGGAAAATACCATGTGTTGGTTTGTGGTTTTGTATATTCTAGTTTGTAGTGTTCAAAACCGAAATAATAAATAATTCCACCTCCTTTCCTATATAAAAAAACCCAAGCTCTCATTCCTCCTCACTAAAATCCCTTGATTCACATCCTTACTCTTCTCTACACTCCCTATAGTCCTCCCAATGTTCTATAAGCTCCCAATAATCCTCTCTTATGCCTTTTGGATCTCACATCCATGTATGGGATTCCTTCAATTCCCCTTTTTATCCATGTTTGATTATGTCTTCATACCATTTTATTTTTGTTTAAAAACGTTGGGGTATGATTTTTCACCTCCCCCATACTTCTCTCCCTATTTTTTGATGATGATTTAAAAATTTATCTCTCATTAATTCCTTCTTTGTACACCCATTACCATGATGAAATTCCCTAATGGATTTCTCACGACTTATTTCCATTCAAGCATTTCTTCCATTTTATACATCTAAATTCCATTTAATATATTGGTAAATTATTTCCCATGATCCCCTTACTATCTATTTTAGGAAAAAATGATGATAGATCCATTTATCTCTAATAAACTCAACTTATAAATTTTCATATGGCATCGTTATGCTGAAGAAAATGCACCGTGAGTTTCCAAGCCAAAATCCTTATGTAATGAATAGCATGCCCATTTCTCTATCAAGGGTATTCACCATAATTCACATATACTTATTTAATGTTACATATATATATTTATTCCACATTCTGTGATCGTGGAATATCTTATGATGTTGAATGATTCCATGTTATATTATTTATGTGGAACATTTATAGATGAAATGAAATGTTAATGAATGGTATGACCTGATATCACTCAAATGAATTGGGTAATGTTTATAATCATGACACACTGTGTTTAATGAAGGTTTATTCATGATAATTCATGTGAAATGATAGTTTAATCATGTTAATTAATGTGCAACAAGGGTTTACTCATGCTAATCCAAGTGTAGTGACCTTGGATCATGATAATATCTTCTTGTATGTTGTTGCCACGTTACCGTGATATGATAATCATGCTATATCATGCATTTTTTTCATATTTCACTTATTCTCAATTGATATTCCTATATCTTAACAAGTATTTTATTCTCCATGTTATTGCTTATTTACTCCATTACTGGGCATTATAGATCACTATTTTCTTATGAATGTCCTCAGGTTATACCATGCAGTGTATTGTTTTAAGGAATGAGTTGGTCATGTAAAAGATGTTTTAAATAAAGATATTATATTTCATGTTTTATGTTTTCATGTAATGTTCTTAATTTACCAAGACACCAGCCCTCTCAATACTTGGTGTTTTATTATGTGAAATTTTATTTTATAAAGCATGTTTAAATATGAAATAAGGATATGGGTTGTTATAGTTGTTATCAAAGAATATGTTTTGTTATTTTTTGGATTAGGGTTATAAAACTCTAGTGAAATTCTTAGGGATAATAATGAGTGTAAGAAAATAAACCGTAAATTTTTCTGAGTATAGCATAAGTGTTTTATCAAGAAAATACATCACTATTTCGATATGACCTAGTATAGGAGGATCTGGCACAAATGTATCTAAGAGTAACACCTGAAAACACCACTTTGAGCTAGACTCGAATGGGAACTAGTGCATGAAAATGGGCTTTGTTACACTCATGGTTTTAAAATCTTGGGGGATATGATTTGGTAAATTCATAATCTTAGTATGAACAATTATTACGGGAGAAATATAAAAAATCCCATAAGAATATATGTTAGGATATAGATCATGGATAACTAAGATTGAAGCATATAAATTCATATGTTAATGAAAGAAATGTAATTTATAAGTTATCCCTTATTTTCATTGGATTCCCCTTATATGTTTAATAGTTTAAAATAGTTACCCCTAATTTATCTTTTATTCTAGACAATGGTTGGTAATAGGAGGACTCGGGAAAAAACAGATGCAATGGTCAATGTGATGACTATTCTAATAAGATTTCCTATCCCATGAGAGTGAGAATCACAAACATTATCACAATTTTCTCTTAGGAAAATCTAGTTTTTAATAGAAACATGGTCAGGGGGAACATCCAAACCCCCCATACCCCAAAGATAGAATAAGTTGCAATTGAGATCTTCATGAGACAAAGGCCTCCAACTTTCAATGGATCGCCTGATCCCTCAATCGTAGAACAATGGATCAACTACATTGAGATGTACTTCACCGTTCATAGATGTTTAGGAAAAGATAATGTTCTTCTAGATACTTATCATATATAGGGGGAAGCTGATCCATGGTGGAAATTGATCAAAAATAATAAGCTTGAGGAAGAGATTGAGGCATTGGAATAGATGGATTTATAGAAAAATAATTTGTTAAATATTTTTCTCAAACCCTCTAACTTAAAATGGAAAGGGACATTCTTGGACTCAAGAAAAATATAATATGAATCCATTTTAGAGTAAGATAAAACCACCACAAGGCTTTTATGATATTACTCTATCATTTTTTCTACCTAAAATTAAAGGTTAACTGCTTATTTAGTTGGATAAAACCTAGCGTACAGAAATACCTACTGATATGCAACATTAGAAGCTATGATGGGATTATCTAATGTTCCCTCAATGTCAATATGGATATCGGTGTATCTCCAGGATATCTTGGCGATAATAAATGGAAAGTGGACTTTAATTATGGAAGTTTGATGGAAAAATCTAATGGTGCTAAGAAATTTTATCACCCCACTTTCCAATAGTGTGGAAAGAATCACTGTTGAAATTTCATGAAGGGGGTGAGGAAATGCTTTAGGTATAGAATATAAGGGCTCCTAGGCAATAATTGTGTACAAGAAAACCCTGTTACTATAGCAGAGGAAAGGAATGCTCTGTTGTACCCCCAGCGCATTGTTTATTTCCACAACTACAAAAAAACCAGGGCACTTTGAAACCCACATCTCAATGCCAAGGGGTTTTATAGGCAACCAACAACCTATAAGTAAGTAAGTGTGTGCTTTCTTCCATCTCTACCACCGAATATAATCCCAAAAACTATGTGGTGAATGGTACTCTATTTATTCATTCAATAATTGAGAATGCGCTTTTTGATTCTAGTTCTACGGATTCTTTTATATCCCAAAAGTTTAGTAGAAAAATTCACATACCACCACAAATCATTGAAGTAGATATGTCAGTGAGAACATAAAATGGGGAAATTATTTCCTCCTAAGAATATAACTCCTCTTATCACAATATGTGGATAGAACTTCCCAGGGCACCACATTATACTCCCTTTGGTGGAATTTTATGCAATTAATTGAATGTATTTTCTTTCCCTATATAGAGCCAACATAAATTTCCGTGAGAGGGAAATCACACTCTATATGGTGGTTTGACTCACGATTCTATACAAGTGCAAGGTGGAGGAGGATTATTCTTTAGCACCATCATCTTAAACATGTATATTAATGCCCTATGAGCATATGTATCTTTATCAGATGATTGAGTCTAAAAAAGGAACCATACTCATAGAAATTCCTTTCGTGATGGAATTCACTAATGTGTTTCCCAAATAATTGTATGGTCTTCCTCCTATAAGAGATTTTTAATTCTCGATTGATCTCAAACATGGGTAATTTCTAATATCCAAGGTTCCATATAGAATGGATGTTTTGGAGCTTGGGGAGCTAAATAAACAACTATAGTGGAATCTAGATAAAGGTGTTATATGCCCATGTGCTTCACTATAGGGTGAAATAGTCCACCTCATCAAGAGGAAGGATAGGTAAATGCCCATTTTCATTGATTATCATGAGCTCAAAAAAACCTGATAAAAAATAAGTATCCCTTTCCATGAATTGATGACTCGTTCAATCAGCTACATGGAGTACAATACTTCTCCAAGGTGGATCTGCAGTCAGGATATTAGCAAGTAAGGGTGATGAAGGATGATATCCCCAAGACTACATTTCGTACAAGTTACAAGAAATATGAATTCATAGTAAGGTCATTCGGAGTCACTAATTCTCTAGTAATCATTATGGACTTGATGAAATGAGTATTCAGAGATTACATTGAAAAATGGTAGTATTTATAAAGTATATTAAAAAATAATACAAAAAAAGGAGGAGCATGGGGGGAATATAATCATTGTACTAAAGACCTTGAGAAATGAGAAGCTCTATGAAAAGTATAGAAAGTGGGATTTTTAGTTGAATAAAGTCCCATTCTTGGGTTATAACATCCCATGCGATGGGATATCTATGGATATCTACAAGAGAAATGAAATTTAGGGATGGTCGAGGCCAAAATCTATAATGTATATCTGTAGCATCCTTGGGTTAGGTGGATATTATCACCGATTTCTGAGAAATTTCCCATGATTATCAAACCCTCTTACCAAGCTAATTATGATGGGAGTAAGGTTTTATTTCAATGATGTATGTGAAGAGAGATTAATGGAGTTGGAGAATAGGATTATCACTGCCCATGTGCTCACACTACCGACAAGTGGATATGTTTTCATAATCTTTATTGATGCTTCATTGAAGGTAATGGACTATGTGTTGATGCGAAAATACAAATTCATTGCCTATTTTTTATAGAAATTGAATGTTCATGAGAAAAACTATCCAACAAATAATCTGGAGTTGGCTATAGTGATATTCACTTTAAAATTTTTAAAAAATTATCCCTTTTGGGAAAGTTAGAAAAATATATGGATTACAAAATCCTCCAGTATATTTTCACATAGAAAGAGTTGAATATGCACCAATGAAGATGGTTAGATCTGATCAAAACTATGAATTCTCAATTCACTAGAATCTGGGAAAGGAAATAAATTGGAAGATTCTATAAGTATAAAGGATCAAGAAACTCTTTCATTGTTGAGAATTTAAATGGATCCATCTTCTTAGATCTGATGAAGATGGAAATCGGAATAATAAAGAAGGGAACACCAGGAATCCTTTCTCAAATTATTTCTCAATTATCAGTTTTTTAAAGGTTAATGTTTGCTTCAAAGGATGATGTAGGAATTCAAAAGAAAATGGAAACTATCAAAAAAGGAGAATCCTCAGAGTCCAGTGTTAATGAAGAAGGAATTGTTAGATTTGAGTAAAAAATATTTCTTCCATCAAATACAGTTGTTAATGAAAAAAATTTGGATGATGCACATAGTTTGAATTTCTCCATTCACCCAAGAAACACAAAGATGTATTGACATCTTTGAAAACATTATTTGTTGGATAACATGGAGATAGAGATAACTAAGTTTACATTAGCATAACTGGTATGTTAGAATGTGAATTCTAAGAGGTAGAAGTCTAAGGGAGAGATGAAACCATTACCCACACCAAAATGGACATGAGAAAGCATCACCATGTACTTTTTCACTAGACTTCTGAAGATATCCAAAGAAGACAATGATATCTGTGATTTTTTAGATGATCTTAAAAATTATACACACATTATTGATATTATATAATATTTTTAATTGGATCAACTATCAAGGATGTACATTAGAGAAGTGGTAAGGTTTTATAGAGTACCACTATCGATTGTATCTGATCAAGATCGAATATTCACCTCTATGTTTTGGAATAGTCTCCAATATGCTCTGAATACTGATCTAATCATTAGTACAGATTATTATCCAAAATATGATGGCTAATCTGAATGGAGTTTCTAGGTACTTGAGGACATGTTAAGATCATTATCAATGGACTTAAAAGGAGTTTGGTACAAACCTCATTCTTTGGTGGATTTATATTACAACAACAATTTCAACCCAATCATCCAAATGGCTCCTTATGATGCCCTTTGCGGTAAGAGGTGCAGAACACCAGCATGTTGGGATGATGTTGGGGAAAATTCTGGGTCTAGAAATAGTAGAAGAAATGGTGAAGGAGGTTTTGACCATCTAGCAACACATTATAGCAGCTCAGAGTTGAAAAAAGAACTTTGATGACAGTCGTCGATGAGACCTTGTGTTTGATGTCAGAGATATGGTATTCATCTTCATATCAACATGGAAGAGAGTTATGAAATTGGAAAATAAGGGAAATATTATTCCAAGGTACATCGACTCTTTTGAGATCCTCGATTGCATTGGAGGAGTGGCCTATTGACTAGCACTCCCACCAAACCTGTCTCAAGTGCATGATGTATTCTATGTATCACTATTGAGTAAGTACATACCTAACAAATTACATGAACTCAATCCAGATGCAGTACCATTGGATAATGACCTCTCTTATGAAGAGAAGACAGTCAAGATCTTAGATCGTGGAGAAAATTTCCTTCGAAATAAGCTGATGCCCCCTCGTCAAAGTTTTGTAGAGAAACAACAAGTTTGAAGAAGCAATGTGGGAACCAGAGGAAGTGATGAGGTAGAGTTACCCTCGTCTATTTTAGAGTGGGTAATAGAAATTTTGAGGGTAAAATTTCCTATGGGGGGAATGTTGTGATGACCCGATCATTTATGAATAAAATTACTTTTCTTTTAATTTGTTATGGATATAAGAAACACATGCAGTTTTTTGGGTTTAGATGAACATTAACTATCATTACCATTGATAATATAGTCTTTGAATAGTGATCACACAATTTATATAAATATAAGACTTTAAAAAATCCTTTCAACACATAAAAACGAGAGGATGGCCTCATCTAGTATACTCGGGCCATATGAAGCTCATTTTTTGGAGTTCAGAAAGGATGTATCATCATTGGGCATCGATCTAAACCAAGACCAAGCTAATCTTCAACACGTTAAGATTAAATGTAATTTCCTAGGGGATAAGTTCCATGTTAATATAGATTACCAGTCGAGTGATGTAATTTGAGTCACCCCAAGAGTTTGTCACCATAGCACACCTTACCATTAGGTCGTATGTAGGTGTTATAAGGGGTACTGTAATAAGGTATTAATTGCTTATTTTGTAATCCCTTTTAATATATAAAATTCTTATTCCATCAATTCCTTTATGAAAAATAGTCTTCCTTAATGATAAATTTTTCTTTTAGGTTAAAAATTGTAGTTTTAATAAATATATAAATTATTATATTAAAATAAAATTTTAATTAATAATGTTATTATAATTAAATAATGTATTATTATATTAATTCCTTACCCATAAATGATTAAGTAATCAGTTTGATATGAATTATATGATAAAATAGAAAATATATTAAAGAATTTATTTTGAATAATTAGTGAATTTTTGAAATAAAAAATATTTTAGTAAACTATTATTATCAAATAACATTGATGAATAATAAATGAGGATATAATTCTTATGATGTCAAATGTAATTTTTATTAAGGTTTGAAAACAATTTTTATCAAAACCCGTGAATTTTCAATAAATGTCACTTTTCATTTTCAAAGTGAAAATTTACATATTTGGAAAATTATATCAATAAATGTATACTATTTTTTGAAATAGGGCATTGAAATTATCCAATTGATAATTTTTCATTATTTTTTGAGACAGTCGAATTTTTGGATAAAAATTAAAATACCGTATAAATAAAATATGTGTTTTATGACATAATAATGGCCCCAAAATGATATAATAAATACAATAATGGGAATTATAGGACCAAAATATGTTTTTGATTTAAAATAAAGTGATTTTAATTTTTTTTAGAAATTTTATAAAGCCTTAGTGTATCATTCAAATTGTATAATATATTTTATGATTTTAAATTCACTTCTTTAATAATGTGACTCATCTCCACATATACAAGGATAATATTTTAATCTATTAGGATATTAACCTTATAAAATAATTTTTCCACTCTTATTTAGAAAAAAAATGTTGAAATACCATGGTTTGGTTTGAGGTTTTGAAAATTTTAGTCTGTAGTGTCCCAAACCTCAATAATAAAGAATTCAATCTCCTTCTCTGTATAAACCCACCCAAGATCCTATTAATATTCAATAAAATCACTCTAATAACATCTTCACTCTGATATATACTCCCTATAGTCCACCCAAGGTTCCCCAATCTCCCAATAAGACTCTCTCAAACACCTCCCAAGCCTTTGGGTTCACACATCCCAGTAAGGGATTCCTTCCATTCCCATTTTTATCCAAGTTTCTTTATGTTGTTATACCATTTTATTTTCAATATAAAATATTGGGGAACGATTTTCAACCTCCCCCATACTTTCCTCCTTATGTTTTAATGATCATATACCACATTATCTCACATTAATGCTTTTCTTGTACACACGTTACCATGTTGAAATTCCCTAAGGGGTTTCTCCCTTATTATTTCCATACAAGAATTTATTTCATATTATGCATCTAAATTCAATTTAATATGTTGGGATATTATTTCTCACGATCCCCTTACAATATATTTCATGTATAAATAATCATAGCCCCATTTATATCTCATAAACCAATCTTATGAATTTCTATATGACATTGTTATGTTGCCGAAATCACACTGCATTTTTCCAAACCAAAATCATCGTGTAGTAAATACCATACCCATTTCTCTATCAAGGGTATTTTAAATTATGCACATATACTTATTTAATGGTACTTACATGTATGTATTCAAAATTCAATGATCATAGATATCTTATGATGTGGAATGCTTCCATGTTATATGATCTATGAGGCACACTTATGCGTGAAATGAAATGTTTATAAAGTGTGTGCCCTGGTGACACTCCAATACATTAGGTTATGTTTCATATCATGATAATCCTTGTGAAAGAAGTGTTTACTAATTATAATTAATGTTCAATGAGGTTTTACTCATGACAATACAAGTACAATGAGGTTTTACTCATGTTAATTCATGTGCAATGATTCTTGGATCATGATAATATCAAGTTGTATATTGTTACCACATTACAATGTTATGATTATCATGTTATATAATTCTTTTATGTTCGCATTAATCTTGTGATCTATTTATATTACTATTACCTAACTTGTATTTAATTCTTCATGTTATTTTTTTACTCCCTTAATGGGATTTATAGCTCACCCTTTACTTATACCTGTCCTCAGGTTATCCCAAATAGTGTTAAATACAATGGAATGAGTTGTTCATGTCAAAGAATTTTGAAATAAAATTTTTTTATTTAGGGTTTTATGTTGATATTTAATGTTCCAAATTTCCCTAGACACTAGACCTCTCAATCCTCAGAGTTGTATTATGTGAAATTTTTTATAATAATGCATCTTTAAATATGAAATAAAGAGCAGTGTTATTATATTTAACCACATATAAAATTGTTTTAATCATGTTATTAAATTATATCATAAACTTATTAATAGTTATGATATAATATATAGCACTTGTAAAACATATTGTATCCATTTTATTAATAATCACTCATTTTCATCATTTAGGGTCTTAATTGCCTTATTTTTTGAGTATATTTTAACTTATTATTTAGTTCCACATAAATATATCATTTATTATAAAATAATAAATGTAAAACATCATGTAAAGATAATATGTATTCAATATATATGTAATTACAGTGATACATAAAATTTAATGATAGGAAATGAAATAAACTATTCATGGAGATCGTAGGTTGTATGGTGGCATAAACGTTATTTCCATTTTATTATCATATTAAAAGAATGAACATGTTTGTGACATATATATATATCACATATTTTTATTAATACCATATTGAATACATTCCACATAAACTGTGAAGGAATCACATCACTATGAGGATGTGATAGTCCACACGTCCACAAACGATGTTATCGCATTCCAACAAAATGGAATGAAAGATAGTATTAGTAGTATAAAACTTCAATAAGAATAAATAAATTAAAAATATCATATATATATATATATATTATAAATCCATAATTATTTACATCCTTTAAATGTGGTAATGCAATAATGAAAGACATTAGTTTGTGAGGTGTTAGTCCACTGAACGCATGAAAGATGATTGTGTATCTCATTTGAATTAAGTGTGTGTGGGTTTAGGTTAGTAACATAAGATTAAGACATATTAGAATATTAATTATACTGAATTTATTACGTAATAAATATATAATAATAACTGAAGTCGGGGAGAAAGAAATAAAACAAAAGTCGATGTTGAAGAACGGTATTTCTTCTTTGGGTAACTCCTTTTGGTTTATACAGAAATCATTCATTTTTTTCCTTACATAAAAAATAATGATTTTGGAAAAGTTTCGGGATGTTTGAGGTTTTTTTTCAGGGAATTTATGAGATAAATGTCATGTGATGTTTTAAAAAGTGAGGGGGTGAGTTCTCATTTATAGTGGAAGAGAAGTGTCATTCTTGTAAATATATAAATGTAAGCACTATTAGAAGGTCTTATTTATATAATTTCATTAAATAATGAAACAAATTCTATAAAATAGATTATATGATGGAAATATATCACTAAATTGGGCTTTGTACAAGTTTCTATGTCACTTTCCTCTTATGAATAATGTTTATCAACCTAGTAAACACATTGTCACCTTAATCACTGTAATTAATTTTAATTACATTAAATTATATGTTTTTTAAAAATAATATTTTGACCTCCATATACATTATAAATTAATTTAATTAAAAATATGGAACCAATTTTCCCAAATTTAATTCATAGAAGTGGCATAAATTAATTTAAAATTAATCCATTAAATGTGACGGGAAAGCGGGTTTTTAATATGGAAATGTTGAGAAGTCCACTAAGTTTTTATATCTAAATTAAATATAAAAATGATTTTAATGATATAAATTGTGTTAATATATGGAAAATTTATCTAAAAATACATTAAAATAATTAAACATACAATTTAACATTATTAAATTTCTTATACAAAATCTATTGTTCAATTAAAATTTATTTTTTGTCATTATTCGTCAAGAAATGAAACAATAATGGAAAATATAAAAAATTAAACCTACAAAAATTTTCATATCACTATTTGAAAAATGAATTTTATTTTTTATATAAAATTTATAAAATTTCCAAAATTCAGTTTTAAAACATGTACGTCGTTCAAAGTTTGCAAAGATACCTTTAAAAAATATTACTTGTTATCCATAAAATTTGATTTGTTCTTATATTATTCTTATAAAAGCTATTAAATGACGATAAAAAATAATTTATTGAATATATATTATATATATTACATTAACTTATTTCAGTTATAGTAACTAGTTTAGTTTATTAAGATAAAATTATTTTGGGTGCTTAAAAATAGGTTTTCATTAAAACATTTCATTTTCATTCAATTGATTTTTATTATCATTTAAAATTAATTGATAAAAAATGAATTCAATTTATATTTTTTAAAACCATATATTTTCATAAGTTAATTAATTATATTAATGACTGTTTATTTAATTTCTATGATGAAATTATCATTTATATAATAATATTAATATATTTTGGTAAAACGTTTTCTTATGTGTAACACAAGAGAAGTTAGCTAAGTGTGTATCGCTAAACAAGTGCAGTGTTGTATGTATCACAAGATTAAATTTTTATTTTGTATAAATCATGGTATAATGAAAATTAAATCCATTTTATAATGAAAATAATGTACTGTATTGGTGTGTTACATTATCCTCGCCATAAATAAATGGTATCCTCACAATTGAAGCTTGATCTTAATAATCAGATATTTGATATTAGAAAATAATATTTTTTAAAAATCCACATCGTGAATGTTTTAATAAAATATACTCATAATAAGAGATATATGGAAGAGTGAAGGTCTCATAAATAGTTTCCCAAGTAGGATAACATAGGCGGGAAATTGACTCATAGACATAATAGAAAAATATAACTATCGTGTTTAGATAAAGAGTGATAAAAAAATTGATTATAAGAATGTAAGTGATCTAGTGAAGGTTGATGACCAGAAGTCCATAAGACACTTAGGTGAAAACAATGTCATTGATATAATCATAAATAAAGGTTATAGGATTAAACATTTTTTAAGACCCTTTTTATAGAGGAATTATAGCACTCTCTAAGAATATAAAGAAATATTATTACTTGATGGGTTTATATTTCTTAAGATATATCTTATCCTTTTGATATAACATGAACTATTTATACATCATATATTAGAATATGTTGCATCATATGAGGAATTAATACATTAATCTATAAAATCTTATCCAAAGATCAACTTACAACATTTCATACATGGTTAAATTTATAATAATATTATGATGAAAAAAATTAGAAAGATGGTTACTACATTTCAAAAATAAACATATCATTAGTCATCAATCAACATGAAGTATCACTTTAAACAAAAAATACCTAACATTTAAACACCATCACCATGATTTCCCTTGAAACATGGAAATAACATAAACTAAAATAAAACATTATTGAAACCATACATGATTCCTTATTCTTTAAATATAACATAGATTATTATATATATTCCTTAAATCAAAGAAATTCAAAAAAATCAATTATAGCATACACCACTTAATCAAAAAAATCTTTAATCAGTTCCAACGTAGTATAAAATATCCTATTTAATTTATACATATCAACCTATATTTTATCTAACCGTCAATAAAATAACATCAGCATTATATTAAGGGATTTCTTTCCCCCAATCCTGTGTTTTCCAATAAGTTTATCTTGTTAATTAATCTCTTTTAATAGTAACATTAAACATATTATCTCAAATCCTTAGTGAAATATTAATGCGGTATAATACTTATATAAAGAGAAAATTAATCATTCCACCATAGATATATCAATATCATTATCTTGACCTTGATCACTTATCTTATTCTGAGTTATATTCCCTTGAAACATTTTTAATTCTTTTGTGTAGTGCCCCATATCATTTCTGTTGAACCATTGATCATTGGAAATTTATTTCATTCCCTTGAAATCATGAGCTCGGTATAATTTATCTCTACACTTATAGAAAACTAAAAATACATTCAATAATTTCCTAGGGTTGTTCTTTCTATAGTTATCACATGTGGGAAAAATACTTCTTTCCATTCTTCCCTTTATATAGTATTTTTTATTATGTTTTTTCTTCTATTTCATCCCACTGAACATATAAGATTTGTTTAATTCCTTCTCTATTTTAACATCATATGAAACTATTGCATCATTTAAAGAATAAGTTTTAGATACCACCACTCTTCGGAGACTTGTATTAATAACTTTAATGAAATGGCCATTCTTTCATTCCATGTGGCGTTTTAAATACATATCATACCATGATAAACTTGTAATGGTAGGTTCATACTCTAAATAATATTCTTCCCCCGTTTTATTTAAACTAAGGAACTTTTTCTTCATATCAGTTTGTTCCTCGTGAGGTAAATATTTTTCAAATTGTTATTTCGTAAAAGCCCTCCATTCTAGGGGTTCTATCTCCTCTTCCTCCAATGTATTCTGGATCAATGACCAACATTGATCAATATCACCATTGAGACAAAACATTGCAAGTGTAACCTTTTTCACCCCATCCCATTACAATAAATATCTTCTCCAAAGACTTTATTCATTTATTAGCTTACATTGGATCATTAGTCACAATGATTTATGGGGTCTCTATCTAATAAAGTGATCCAACATTAGAGAATCTTATTATGTAATAGGTTAATCCTTTTGAGAAAGGTTATGTTTCATAACCTGATTAAGCTACCCTAATATATCCATAACTTCATCAATTCCAATACCAGCTATATTGGCTTCCACATATGGGAATCATCTACATTTTACAAGATTATTGAAACACTTCTTCCTTCATGGTTCCATTTTTGAACAATATAATACACTATAATAAATTATAACATTTTGCAACATAACGTTTCATCCCAATAATAATGAAATAATTATCATAATTTTAAATATTTCTGTGTATCCTATCTCAAAATAATAAACATGGTTTCATTGGTTTTAACTTTTAAACATATTCTAAGTCTATTTTAGGGTTATATTCCTTAATCTATGTTTTATTAAATCATTATTCCAAGGTTTCTAATAAATCTGATCTAAAACCAAAAGTATTTATATGGCCCTAGAATTCTAGAGCCAATTTCCGAATTCATTACTTTTCCATAGATAAAAGATTTAAATACCAAAGTACCGAATAGTTTAAAAGTGTTGAAAAACTAGATTACATAAATAAAAGCCGTGTTATATTGGGAAAAAAAATAAATCATAAAAAATACAAAAAATTCTTCCTTGAAATGTATTACAATATTTCATCTTCATATCTAGGGAAAGAAAACAAAATAAGGGTGAGATCAAATTCTATGTAAGGATAAATTACAATGGAAGAAATAATTAATCAATAGGAATAATCGACATGGAATTGTATATAACTAAAAACACATTCCTTTTAAAAATCTAGATGATGCATAATCAATATAGAATGGTAAATAGTTGAACACACATTCCATTTAAATCTATACGCTGAGATTTAAATGCATGCATTGATTTTTTTCATAGTGAAAATCATAAGGATAAATAATAATAAAAAATAAATTATCAATGAAGTAAATGATTAATTATTTTAAGTCATATCTAAGGAACCTGAAAACCTATAAATTCAACACCTTTCTCAAGATGGTTTTAAACTATAGGTAGAAATATGTTTAATTTGTGGAATATATTTGTTTCATGAGAATCTTTCAACGCATTAAAGATATATATAAATTACAAGCCCCACCCTTCACAACTCATAAAAAAATTCATAATATAATGAATAATTTATTTATTTCCTAAAAAATGTACCTTATAAAATATCCATATTTATTAAGACTATGGATTTATCAATATTTCCCCTGATAATCAAATAACTGTAAAAGTTTACACCACATGTAAAATGGTATAAGGTTTTTGAAATATTTGTATTCATAACCCATTACTATGGATATGTAATATAATAATAATTTCCAATGTAAAATGATTAAAATTATTTTATTTTTAGAATATAATGTTAATAATCACAAAATAAACTGAGATTTCAAAATAACTTTGAACATGTGGAAATTTTCAAATCAAATCCCAATGAACAAAATAATTCAAATTAAAACATTAAAATACCATTAATAATGAAGTATTGATGATATTACAAGTCAAATTAGAAGTATACACACCACATAAAAGTGAATTGGGGCATAATAATAAACAAGAGTCAATGTAATTTAAATTGAGATGTAATCCATTACCTTGCTCTCCATTTTGGTTAAATTTCATTTAAAATGATTTATAAAGGTTTTAATCTTGTTATTAAATTATAAGAAAAACATATTAATATATGATATCATATATAGTCCTTTCATAACATATTAAAATGCTTTAAATAATAATATGTCATTATTTTCACCATTTTTTGTGTCAATTTCTCGGTTTTTTGAGTATATTTTGACTTGTTATTTTTTTACCTCTTACATATATCATAACATGATAATATACAGAATGTAAAAAAATTATTTCAATATCATATATATATATATATAATATTTTTTAAAAGTGATACATAAAATTCGTGGATATGAAATGAAATACATGGTTCATGGAGATAGTAGGTCATATGTAAGCAAGAACGCTAAATCCATTTTCTTTTCATATTAAAAAAATTAAATTACATATATAATGGAATATTATCCTTATCAGAATATGATTTATATATATATATATCACATATTTTTATTTAAACTATTATTAATACAGTCCTTGTAAAGTGTGAATAAATTACCTCGCTTTGAGGAGGTGGTAGTCCACACGTCCAAAAATGACGTTATCGTAATCCCAAAATGGAAATCATGTAGGTGTGATTTGTAAAAACATTAAATAAGAATAAAAATATTTAAAAATCATATATATCATATATATAAACTTTAAATACATCATTATTCTTAACCTTCAAAGGTTTTAATGTAAGAAATAATGACATTGGTTCGTGAGGAGTTAGTATGTCATACACACGAATGATGATTGCATATCCCATTTGATAGAGGTGTGTTTGTGTGTTGGTAATTACCTTAAGATAAAAAAATACAATAATATTTAATATACTATTTTTATTAAATAATTAATATATAATAAAAATTTAAGGGTGGATAATGAAATAAAACAAAAAAAATTTTTGAATAATATTACCTCTTCATAATGTAAGTACTTTTGGTTTATCCCAAAAGCCTTCCTTGGATTTATTTCTATCAAAAAAATATTCTATAATTATTGGAGGGATTATTTTGATGATTATTTTCAGGTTTTTTATGAACTAAATGGTTCGATAGGTATGAATAAGTGAGTGGGTGAGTGTCGATCTATAGTGGAGAAGGAGTGGCATTCTGGTTGATATGAAAAGATAAACACTATTAGGAGGTCTTCCTTCCCTAATTTTCCAACAATAATAACCCATATTATCTTAAATAGAGTATATTATCTAAATATGTGTACAAAATATATTTTCTTCAACTATCTAGATCATTTAGCCCCTTAAGATTAATGTTTAACTACTAAGTAAACTCATTTTTAACTTAATCGATGTAATTAATTTTAATTAATTTCACTAATATTTATGGAAAAAAGATAGTATATATTAATATAAATTATCAATTATGAATATTAAAAATAGTTACATATTTTTTCAAATTCATATTATATAATTGGAGGAAATTAATTTAAAATTAATCATAGAGAAGGGATGGGGAAGAAGATTTTTAATATGAAAATGTTCAAAAGTTCACTTGGTTAGTAAATATAAATTAAATAAAAAAATTATTACCATTACATAAATTTTATTAATATATGTAAGATTTATCTAATGATACATTAAAACCAATTAAAAATATAATTTTTCACTGTAAATTATTTTAAAAAAATTACTCAATTAAAATTCAGTATTTTCCATTATTCATCAAAAATTCATACTGCACATAAAAGTATAAAAAATTCATCCAAATATATTCTTTACATTTATCCTTAAAAAATGAAGGTTATTTTTTATATAAAAATTATAATTGTTCCAAAATTTAAATTTAAAATAGGTGCTTTCTTAAAAGGTGGAGAAACTACCTTTAGAAAAATATAACTTTTTATAGAAAAAGATTGAATTGTTCTTATATTTTACCTATAAAACATATTATATGAATTTTCTATATAATTTATTTAATATTTAATAATATTTATAATTACTACCATTCACTAATAAAAAATAATTTTATTTTTTAAGACAAAATGCCTTTGGGTGAAAAACAAAATTTTTTATAAAAAATTACCTTTAAATTCCATTGGTTTTTATTTTAATTTATAATTAATATATTAATAATTATTTATATTTCTATTTTTGTAAAACATATATTTTAATAATTTAGTTAATATTATTCATAAATTATAATTTAACATCCAGTAGGTCATTCTCATTTTAAATAATAATAATATTATTATTTAGTAAACCTCAGCCTTGAGTGTAACACAAGAAAACATAATATTGCATATATAGCATGAAAATAATATTTTTGACTGTAGAAAAATATTAAATCAGTGTTTTGAATTATTTATTCTATAAAAAAATTATTTTAATTGAAAATATTGTATTGTCTCATTGTGTTACAAATGAGGTAAGGGATGTTTTCTCAATTTCCATTCATTAAGGATTATTTTAATTTTATACACCTAATTTATTCTATATGGTGTATATAATTCCCATTTTACATGTAATATAACCAATAATTCATAATTAATGGTATTCTAACTTTAAATTTGAATTATTTAATTCAATATGATTTGGATTGAAATTTAAAAGGTGGTAAAGAATTTCATAACTCCTTTTTTCATTAGGTTGTTTTACATCGTTATTGTCTTCGATATTCATAGATTATGTGTGATATGACTTTTTATTATATTTTATTTCATTTTAAATTTTTATTTTCATATAATACTCAAAATATATTTATTTATTTATTCTCACATCTATGTTATGATCATTGTAAGGGTTTCTCATCTCAAATGGTCTTCATTGGGACATATGTAATGTAATACACCAACATTGTTTTATGAGTTTTATCTAATTCAAAATTGATATTTTATAACATGAATCTTTTTATAGTCAAGGTATTTAATGTTTTATTTTATGTTATTCCATTTATTGGAATTAGGAATCAAAAATTTCCAAGGTGTTGAGAGATTTATGTTTCAAAATCATTTTAATCGTGATTGTTTATACTTGAATTTCTATTGAAGGAAATTATTTTATCATTTTATAATAAGCCACATTGATTTTTTTATACCTTATTTATTCATTATTTTTTCATATAATAGTACTATTTCCTCTATTTGTAATTTAAAATGATTGATTTTTTTGTATAAAATAGAGCATCATTTCCCTCTTCACTCAAAAATCCTTTTTCATTCAAATTCATGTTTTCTAAAAAAATAAATTTATTTACTTTGATTATTTGCATTAATTTTTAACTATTATTTTATGTTAAAAAAAATTAAAATGAATCATTTGTTTTTATTATAAATAAGGTACTTCTGATTTATCTTACAAAAAATTGAAAAGAATCTTTTTTTAACATACTCGACATGAAATGAAACTTTCAGTCATAATTACAACACATAGATTTGAAGAATCCTTTAAAAGTTATAAATTTTACTTTTAATGAAAATGGTATTCCTAATATTTTATAAATTTTTATTTTTTTTAAATTTATTTTTATTTAAAAAAATGTATTTCCCTCAAAAATATTATTAAAGATATTTTTATGGTATTTTTATCCAAAAATGACAACAATACTTTATTTTAAATATACTCCACATGACATAAGATGTAACAATACCATCCTTTTCATTTCATTGGATTGTTTATGATCACATTGACCAAGGAAATTATTGATATTCCCATTCTTTATTAATTTTATATTAATTTAATTTCTCTTGAATTATTAACTTTCTATGATCATTAGACAATAATTCCCCTTAAATGTTTGTGTTATTTGTAATATATAGTATTATTTATTAATAATTATATAATTTATATATATGGTAATTCATTTTGAATGATATATTCTTTATAGGGGAAATTAATTTTAATCTATATTCCTTACCCGATAAAAAAATTATAATGCATATGTTTTAGGAATTAAATAAATCATTCAATATATTAAGAATGTGTTAGACATGTAGTTATAGGTCAAGTGTATTTATTGATATCCACTCAATGCACATGTAGTATCTTGAGATGAATCAGTTTGAATGGAATATTTAAATGGGTTTCAAGTGTTTTCCTACCCATCAGTTAAACATTCTTGGCACACAGTCTTAATGTTAAATGTATAATGATGCCTGAGAACATGAAATACTATATTAAGGATTTACTTCATTTCTAAATCAGTTTTAGTTATTATCCAATAGATTTTTACATTGATATTATCAATTGATTGATTTCATTCTCATATTACTTAATGAATTCCATGTTTTTCCAGTTATTTACCTTTCCATATTAATTATTCCTTATCTAATCATGATATTCAATAAATTAATTAAATGGAATGTTTTTGGGGTAGTTACGATTCCATATTTGTTATTTCTTATCTCATAATAAAATTAAAGTTATTGGTTAAATGTAATGTGTGTTTATATGTTTACAATTACATATTGATTATTCCTTATTGATTATGGTTTATTTATTCATGGTAGAATCCACATTATATAACTCTTACTAATCATCTGATCTCACCCTTATTTTGTTTCATTTCCCCATCATATAAAGACTTAATCATTGATTGAGGTCAATGATATAGAATTTTTACTTTCAAATTTATGTATTTCATGTTTTAAAATATAATATGAAATTCAAGTATGTATGTAGTTTACCATTACTAATAAACTATTTTTTCATTTGGGATATAATAACTTTATATTATACCAAAGTAGTAAAGTGACCATTATCTCTATAATACTAGGGTTGGGGTATAAGGACCCAAACTTATATATTTATTAATCTTGAATTAAGTTAATAATTCACATTGATGATATTTTTAGCTTTATTGCATTATAGAATTAGGTCATAACTTATACATAACAACTTGAATATTTCAAGTAGACACATCTACTCAGTGTCTCTTTTTTTATAAAGAAAAATCTCTTAAAAAAAGAAACACTTCTAGTTTCATGTTTTAGATAGAAAGACTTTTCATCGATCCCATACTTGACCTTATTCATCTTTATGTGCTATAAAAACCCATTCCAAACATGGTATGAGCATAAAAAGCACAGTAAGGGATACATAAAAAAGGAAAATTGTAATTTTTTCAAAACAATATTTAAACCATTAATATTTTATCATAAATTAATACTTTTAATCATAAAAATGTAGTAAAAAAACATTACTTAATATAAGCTCATTTCTTACCATTTTTTTAACCAAAATATTACCATAATGCCCATAAAAACAGTGTATACTATATAAATTAACTTGATACATAAACATAATGAAATGAAATAACTATATGGTCAACATCCACACATATCACTAAATTGAATAGCCATTTGGCTGACTTCCATACCCAAAGTATTATAGGGTTTAACGTAACCACCCATCATTGGTTTACCATTGAACCACCTGTCATTTGGTTTATCATATAACCACCCATCAAATGTCTAAGTACCATTATAAAATCCTCACACATAAAATATTAAAAATATCAACATTTCAATCATCTAATTTAATTTTCAATCGCATAAAATAATTTCAAGATATTGAAATAGTAAATCCAATTTTAAAAACATTTTAAATACCAAAATATGTAAAAATGGTATATATTATTTATTTTATATTTAAAAACATCATGGCTTGTTAAGTAATCAAAATATCAAATAATTCCCATGGTGGTGGAAAGGTCATTGTCACTACGTACATTAAAAAGAAACAATACATTTTTCATTTAGTAAAATTATATATAGAAAAATATTCCCCTTGAATGAAATTAAAATTCAAAGGGTTTTATACACCGTATAAAATCAGGTCGTGTATAAATCAATATATGCCTCAATGAAAGCATATTGAGACAAAGTCCCTTACCTCATGTCCGACATGACTCGTTCATTATTTAATTTCCAAAATTACAAACTTATGTTAATTTCTACTTGCTTCAATAAGAATTTTCAAGTTTATTATTCGTTTTATTAACTTATTACCTTTCTATAACACTTATTTAATTATTTGAGTTCATATCAAACATTTTGTTGATGTTCGGAAGTTTAATAAAAAATGAACTTCTTAAAATTATAAATTATTTATGTGGTCAAAAGTAATTTATCTTCAGAATGTTATTAATGATTTATATATCATTTATATCCAGTATATATGTATTTTATAATAGTCCATAGCATATGGATATAATAAATAAAATGCACCGTTCATGGAGACGATAATCTGTATGCACGCATGAACGCTACTTTCATTTCTCTTCCATATTTAAATAAATGAAAAATAAATTATATGTAGATGTATTATAATTAAATTATAATATATATGATATATATGTTACAGAATTTCATTCATTAATTCCTTTATACATTACATCTATAGCATGAACGAGTCAAATCACTGTGATGGGGTGGTAGTCTGCACTTCCTCAAATGAAATTATCATATTTATACAACATGAAAAGAATAAAGATATATTATAAATGATAATTAAAAATGAATATAGATAAAATAAATATAATATATGTAATATAAAATTATATTTCCATCATAATGGCCACCATAAGAGGTGTTAAAAAAATATTGAACAATCATTATTTTGTGAGGTAGTAGTTCACCATCCACCGAAAAAGTATGTTCAATACCAATTAGATGGAGGTGTGTTTATGTTTAGTTGAAATACTTCTCATAAAAAACAACCTATTATATTGATAATACTGTTTTTATTTTTAAAAAAAATAATAAGAAGATCATATAGAGTGGAGAAGGAAAAATAATGGAAAAGAACTTGAGAGAAGATGTTACCCCAAATCGGGTAACTTCCTTTTATTTTAGCCAAAGGTATCTCTTGGATTGCATTCTTATTAAGGAAAGACTTCTAGGATGAAGTGAGTAATGTTGGTAGATTATTGGGGTAGTTTTTGGTTGATTTTAGGGGGCTTGATAGAAGTGAGTAAGGGTTGGAGGTGGTGTTTTTTTATAAGAGGGATGAGGGGCACTTTAGGAATGTTTGAAACAATAATTTTATTATTAATTGGTTTTTGAATTATAATAATAGAAAAGTGATATATTTAAAATATCATATATGTATGGGTCAAATTCCACTCATAAAATCTATTTTAGAAAAGTTTAGGTCACAACATTATCCTTATCTTTTATCTTTAACCCTTAGTAAACTTGTTTAACTTTTCGCATGTCATCGTGTATATTCATAATATATGGTTACCATAGTTACTATAAAATCCCAACAGACTCAAAAAATGGACTATTAATGCAATTATTAACATCATATCTGTTATTTTGTCGAATCATATATTTTTAGGACTATTGTATCATTTAATAAAATATTAATTGATTTAGAAACTAATTTATGTCAATTTTTATAATATTGATATCATGAGTATTTAAAAATACATAAAAAAAATTTTATTTCTAAAAACCATCATTAATTATAATATAGAAAGTGATAAACTTCCACAAAAAAATTTTATGGCATACAATCTTTGGAAAAAAATTTATTTTAATTTTTAAAATCTCATTTATATAAAATATTCATTAATAAGGTAAACACCACATCATCATTGTGTCATTAATAAATTTATTTATTTGATGTCTAAAAATTACAAATAAAATATCATGATGTGGGAATTTTTTTTATTTCTAATTTCTATTTATAGTGAAAAAGATAAATTATAAAACACTGTATAAAAATTTTATTACTAAAAGATTCATGTTAAGGTTATATTTTCCTTAACTTTAAGTTTAAAGATATTAAAAGTCATTTTAACATCCAAGTGGCTTTATGGGGTACAAAAATAGAACCAAGGATTCCCATGGGTGTAAATATCCAATACATTAGGTTTAGGACATGTGTTTGGGTTATTTAATATTATTATAATATTATTCATTACCCATATTTACTGAATTTACCCATTAACCAGGGTTAATAAAATATTCAATAAAGTTACTATTTTAAATGTCTAAAAATAAAAGATACATATTTACACATTTTGGACCTCCGGATTCAAAATATGGAATCCATTTTTCTAAATTAAAAACACATAAGTTTCAAAATATAATTTAAAATTAAATCACATGGTCAAAACCAAAAAACCATATTTTTAAGAAGTAAAAAATACCAAAAGATTAACATTTGATAAAGAAAAATTTCATATTGATATTACTTAAAATGACAAAAATTGTATTAAATAATAAAAATATAATCCAATTATACATTAAAACCAATTAAAATTATAATCTAACTATATAAATAAATTTGATTAAAAGGCAGTTTTGAAATAAAATGCAGTATTTTTTACAATTCTTAATGACCTGAATTTTATTAGAAAAATACCAAAATTTACTCCAAAGTAAATTTTGATGATAAACTTTTAATGAATTTTTTTTCAACTTAAACATATAAAAGTGAAAAAAAACAATATTTAAAAAGTGTTTGTCGTTAAAAGACTATAAAACAACACTTTTAGAAAAATACATCTTTTATCTGAAAAGAATGAATTATTTTTTATATCATATCAGGAAAACATATAAGATGAATTTAAAACATTACATTGAAATTATATCATATATTTTTAATTAAATAGAAAACCACAAAGAGTGATGTTAAACATATTCATTCTCTTTTAAACAGGTTTTAATAAAAAGATATCCATTATATTTAATGGGTTTTTATTTCCATTTCTAACAAATTTGGTAATCAATGAATCATTATTTCAACATGTGTAAAACATATTTGATAATTATTTTGATATTTTTCATTCCCTCCATTCGAAAGTCAAGTAATTAACTACAATTTAATATAATAATAATATTGTATTATTTTTCAGTATAACTCAATGTTGTGTGCAATGTAAAATTTTAGAGAAGCATGTTGTTGGGTGTCGATTATGCTATCTGAAAAAGCATCTCATTTAACATAAAATTAATATGTTATTCATAAGTACTAATAGAAATCAAAATTATTATTCTATAAGTACTTGGATCATTACACCCTTCCCCCATTTTGGAAATTTCGTCCACCCAATTTTAAAATTGGGTTCCAAAAATTCATTGAAAATCCCACATCGAAAAAAGAGTCAATAATACTATAACATTAAAAGATATAAAGAGAAGTAAAAAAGTAAAAGAAGATAAATCATACTATAATTCAATGAAAACATGGATATGGATGAGAAACTAAGTGTCATATTCTGATGGAGATTTATAGAAAACATGATCAGGAAAAAGTTAACAACAAAAAATCCACAAACTTGTGATATGTTAAATGGTCTTTGATTCCCTAGTTTGGAAGGTAAACAGACAAAGTTTTTTTGTTTTAGGTTTCCTTTCATAATGTTAATGAATTTATGATATTGAATAAGAACATTGTTAAATATTCTTACTTTTAGAGTAGAGTTTCACCCTTTAATAAGTTTCTACCAAAAACACATCTTTTCACCAAACGTTGAGTATTCAAGATGACTTGGTCACACCTAATGTTCTATATACAACATATAGAAAATAACATGATCCAAAAATGATGAACCATATATTTCTCCTGACTTTAGACATTAAAAAACCATATTAGTTAGTACAAGATCTGATAATCCTTAAAAATAATAATCCTTTGTAAAAAGAAGTACTACTCTTAATCTCCGAAATTAAACAAAAATTACCCCAAAATTAAACAAGGAACATTCTATACAAAATTGTCCTTAAAATTATAAAAAATAATCCAAACGAAGTATGAAACCCAAAATTGGGAATGATTTTATCACATAGTCTTCCACAAAAATATTAACATTTATCCCCAAATAACACTTACTACCCTTAAGGTCTCACACTAAAATTAAATTAACCTAATCACATATTCTCAATGATAGGTTAATGATTTCCATCTTAATATGTTCATAATAATTACATAGATTCATCCAAAAATAATACTTCAACAATTACTCCAAAAATTAAATCCCATAGTATTTTATTTTCTTTAGGAATATATTGTTCCTAAAAGAAAAAATGTCTTCCAAAATAACCTTTATAACTTAATCACAAAATAATTTCCCTATAATAATGGTATACCTTTTATAAAACATAATGTCCCAAAATCAACATATTCTTGATGCATTAAATAATTTAACTAAAAAAATTTCATACTAACTAGGGAATTCACATAATCCAATGGTAAGAGATGTGCCCTTTTCACCCTTCAGTTGTGTGTTAATTTCCTATGGACTTGCTGAACAAGACGAGTTGTCACCCATCATGCATGTTTTCCTTTTTTTAATTCTAGAATAACACTAACACATTTTAACCTCAATAGTTTTATTAAACCTATAATTTCCATCCCAACTTATTAAGACCTAAACATCTTAATTCATGATGTATTATATATATTCATTTTTTATTTCACCTCCATATAATAAAATAAAACAATTCCCAAAATAAATAACATCATATCTTGATCATTGTGTGCACAAAATTTTATCATAATCTTGGTCACGTAGGTAGAAGTTCCACACATTTAAAAAATTATTTATAGATCCTAAAAAATAATTTTCTTCATTCATCCAAATACACCTTGTACATATTTGGTCATATGGTTGTTTTCAGAAAAATAGTTTTGGAAAATAATCATGTATGACATATAATTTCAAAAAATCTCATAAAAATGATTTTCATAATATAGTTGCACCAAGTATGTGTTGTAACTTTCAATTAATGGTAATTTTAAAATACTTTTAATATGTACTGAGAGACAATATTTTAAAATCAAATATAAATAGGTTGTGAAAGGGTCTCCTTCTTTAGTACCTTTTTCAAAATCATAACATGCATTAAAATCTTGTGATAAGGTAAAATATTTGAAAAAACCTTCATAATATTTACCTTTCTTGAAAATATGATAATATTGAGAAAACAAGTTTTGATTAAATACAACCCATGACTCACAATGGTATCGAGGTATAGCGGAGGTGTTTGATATCTCAAACAATTACTGGCAAGTGATTTGTATGTTAGAAAATGTTTCAGAATCGTCTTGATAGGACTTTGAAATAATTATTTCCAAAAAGCCAGCAGGAAGAGATAGGAATGTATATTGAGATCGTCCTCCTTCCATTGGTGACATTTATTCCTTTATCTAAAAAGATTATAAAATAAGTATTTAACTAAAATGACAGACACAATGACTAACCATGTGTTTAAATAAAACTCTTGATCTGTATGTTATCTAAACCATTCCTTGGATACCAACTATTAGGACCCATAATTATACATTACATAATCATGAATAAATTTAATAATTCACATTGAGGATATTTTCAGGTTTAGAAATGTAGATAATTAGTTCATAACTTATACATAAAAACTCCAATATTACTAGTTTAGACTTCTACTCATTGTCCATTGTTTTCATAAAACAAAAACACTTCAACAAAAAAAACATGTCTAGTTCAATGTTTTATATAGAAAGTCTTTTCCATTATTCCATATATGACCCTATTCATCATTATGTCCTGTGAAAAAAAAATTGAAACTTTGAATCAGCAAAAAAATCTCAGTCAGGGATACATAAAGAAGGAAATTGTTTAGTTTTTCAAAACAATTGGTAAACCATGAATACTTTATAATAAATAATAATTTTCACATCAAAGATGTAGTAAAAAAACTTCACTAAATATAATCTCATTTATTACCCTTTTTTTAACCAAAGGATTACCATAATGCCTATAAAAACAATTTATTTCATATAAAGTAACATGGGACATAAACATAGTGAAATAAAATAATCATATGGTCGAATTCCTCACATATCACTAAATGGAATATCCATACGGCTGAAATCCATTACCAATGAATTAGAGGTTATAACGTAACCACCCATCCTTGGTTTATCATGGAACCACCAATCATTTCATTTATCATGTAACAACCCATAAATGTCTAGGTACCATTATATAATCATTACACGTAAAAGATTGAAAATATCAGTATTTCAATCATAAAATTTCATTTAAAATCACATGAAATAATTTATAGATATTGAAATAGTAAATATACTTTCAAAAACATTTTCAATTAAAAAATTAGTAAAAAGTTTATATTGAATTTATTTTCCACTTAAAAACATCATTTCTTGTTAAGGAAACCAAATATCAAATAATGCTCACCACGGTGGAAGGGTCATTATCACTGTGTATGTTAAAAAGAAACATTACATTTGTTGTTTAGTAAAACAATACATAAAAAAATATTCCCTTTGAATGAAATTAAATATAAAATAGGATTATGCACCATATAAAATCAGTTCGTGTATAAATCAAAATATGCCTCAATGAAAGGAGATTGAGACAAAGTCCCTAACCTCGTATCTGACTTGACTCATTCATTATTTAAATTCCTGAATAATAAAAATAAATTAATATCAACTTTATTAAGAAAATTTTATAAGTTTATTATTCTTTTTATATCACTTATTAATTTTCTATAAAAATTAGTTAATTATTTTAGTTCATATCATATATTTTGTCGACGTTTGAAAATTGAGTAAAAATGAACATGTTATAATTATAAATTGACCATGTTGTAAAAATTACATTACATGCAAAATTTTATTCATGATTTAGATATCATATATATCATATATACACATTATATATTTATTTTATAATAGTTCATCTCATTTGGAAACATGAAATCAAATGCACAGTTCATTGAGACAGTAATTCGTACGTAAGCATGAACGCCAATTTCCTTTCATTTTCATATTTAAATGAATAAAAAATAAATTATACATAGGTATATTATAATTATCATATACTATATATGTTATTTATGTTAAATAAGTTCAATAATTACATCTTTTATATGTTCCATGTTTAGTATGAATGAGTCATATCACTTTGAGGGGGCTGTAGTCCGCACTTCCTCAAATGAAATTATCGTATTTGTACAACATGAAAAGAATAAAGTTATGTTATATATTAGAATTAAAGAAATATATATATAATAAATATCATATATATCATATATAATTACATTTCCAACATAATGGACACTATAATAGGTGGTAAGACAAGATTTAACCATCATTGTTTCGTGAGGAATCAGTTCATAGTCCATAGAAATAGAATGTTCTATACCCATTAGACGTAGGTGTGTGTATGTTTAGTTTAAATAATTCTCATAAAAGAACCTATTATATTTATTATAATGTTTTTACTATTTAAATAATGAATTAGAAAAGCATTGGGAGTGGATATGGAAAAATAATGGAAAGGAACTTGAGAGAGGACGTTACCTCAAATCAGGTAACATCTTTCGATTTGAACCAAATGACTCTATTAAATTTTCTTATGCCTAGGTAAATTCTTATAGGAAGAAGTTAGGAATTATAATAGATTATTTGGGTAGATTTTGGACTATCCAAGGGAGATTGAGAGGTGTGAGTAATTGTTGGAGGTGGTGTCTGTTTATAAGAGGGAGGAGGGGCTCTTTAAGAAAGTGTGAAAGTATTATTTTATTATTAGTTGATTTGCGAATTATAATAACTCAAAATTGATATATTTTAAATATAATATGAGGATGGTTCTAAATAATCTTATAAAATTGGTTTTATACAAGTTTATGTTACAAATTTAACCACAACATTTAGCATTAACACTTAGTAAACTTGTTCAACTTTTACAATGCCTTCTTTATATTCATAATATATGGTTACCATAGTTACTATAAAATGCCAAAAGAACTATAAATCGATCATAAATGACATTTTTAACATAATATATGTTACATGGCAGAATCAAATATTTTTTGGATTGTTATATAATTTAATAAAATAGTAATTAATTTAAAAACTCATTTATGTCAACTTTTATACTATTCAACTCATGACTTTTTAAAAATCCATAACAACATGATTATTTTGAAAAAATCTCATTAATCAAAATATAAGAAGTCATAATCATCTATAAACATAATTTATGTAATAATATATTTTGAAAAAATTTATTTTTATTTTTATAATCTCATTTATATAAAACATTCATTAATATGGTAATCATTACATCATCATTGTGTCATTAATACATTTAATTATTTATTGTCTAAAAATTATTAATAAAATATAATGATGTAGGAAATATTTTTTTATTTATTATTACTATTTTTAGTGGAAAATATAACATATATAACCTCGTATAAAAATTGTTTCACAAGAAGATACATGTTTAGGTTATATTTTCCTTATCTTTAAATTTTAAGTAATTAAATGTAATTTTCACATCCAAGTGGATCCATTGGGTCCAACTATCAACCCAATTATTCCCATGGTTGAATATATCTCATCCAATATGGTTAGTACATGTTTTAGGGTAATTATATATTATTATAATATTGTTTTTTCCATTATTTACCGGATTTACACTTTAATAATGGTAAATAAAATATTGATTGAGGTAGTATTAATAATATCTAAAACAATTCACATATTTTAAAAATACAGACCTCCTAATTCCAAATATTGAATTTAATTTTTCAAATTAAAAACACATATGTTTTAGAAATTAATTTAAAATCAATTTCTACTTTCAAAATTGAAAAGTGTGTTTTTAAGAAATAAAAACTACCAAAAGATTGACATTTTTTAAGTCCTATTTTAAATAACAATTACTTCCAATGACCAATATTTGAATAAATTATAAAAATATAATACAATTTAACTTTAAAGAACACTAAAATAACAATCTAAATACATAAATAAATTTTTTAAAACGGCAGTTTTGAATTAAAATTCGGTTTTTTTTACTATTCATAAAAATATGAATTTTATTTGAAAAATACCAATATTTACTCCAAATTTAATATTTATTTCCCACTTTTAATGAAAAAATTTACATTATAAAATCAAACATATAAAAGTGACAAAACTAGATTTAAAAATGGCTCCCCATCAAAAGAATGTAAAACTTCATATTTAGAAAAATTCCTCTTTTATATGAAAATAATGAATATATTTTTATATCTTATCTAGAAAACAAATAATATGATTTTAAAACATTACACTGAAAATATATTATATATTTTTAATAAAATAAAAATACCTAATTATTGATATAAAAACTAAATTATTCTCTTTAAAATAGGTTTTCATAAAAACACATTTGTTATATTCAATTAGATTTTATTTCCATTTATAATAAATTTGGTAATTAGTGAATTGTCATTTAAACATGTGTAAACCATATTTCAAAATTCAGTTGATATAAATCATTAGTATGGATATTAATTAACTACCATTTAAATGAATAATAATATTATTGTATAATTTGTTAGTTTAACTCACTATTGTATGAAATGAAAGATTTAGGAGAAGCCTGTTGTTGTGTGTCAAGTATGCTATCAGAAAAATGTTTCGCCTTTACCTTAAAATTAATATCATATTCATAATTATTAATAGAAATAAAAATTATTATTCTATAAATACCTAGGTCATTACATCTTTCTCCACTTTTGGAAATTGTGTCCTCTCAATTTTAAAATTGGGCTCGGAAACTTCATTAAAAATCATACATCAGAAAAAGTATCAATAAAACTATCACATTAAAAGAAATAAAGAAGAGTAAAAAGGTCACAAGATAAAAAATTCTATAATTCCATGAAAACATGGATATGGATTAGAAACTAAGTGTCAATTTGTGATGGGGAGTGATAGAAAACATGATCATGAGAAAGTTAACCACTAGAAAACCAAAAACTTCTGATAGGTTAAACATTCTTTGATTCCGTAGTATGAATAGAAAATTGAAAAAAATTGTAGTAGGTTATCTTTTATAAATTTGGATAATTGATGATATTGACTATGAATATAATGAAATATATTTACTTTTCGAGTATATTTTCATCCTTTAATTAGTTTCTACCAAAACTCTTTTTTCTTCAAATGATGAGTATTCAAGATGACTTGGTCGAACCTGAAGCCCTAGAATCATATTCTATAGAATAACATGATCCAACAAAGATGAACCATATATTTCCCCTATCTTTATACATTAACCAAAACCAAAATGGTAATTACAATATCAGATAATCCTCAAAAATAATAATCCTTTATATAATGAAATACTACTCTTAATCTCCAAAATTCAACAAAAAAGTACCCCAAAGTTCAACGATAACCATTTAGTACACAATTGTACTTAAAAGTATTCAAAATAATCAAAACTAATTTTGAAACCCAAAATTTAGAAGGATTTTATTACATAGTCTTCCACAAAAATATTAACATTTATCTCCAAATAACATCGACTACCCTTATAATATCATACTAAAATGTAATTAACCTAATAATATTTTCACTATGATAGGTTACTCATTTCCATCACCATATATCCGAAATAAATACATATATTCATCCCTAAATAATATTTCAACCATTTCTCTGCAAATTAAATCTCATAGTTTTCTATTTTCCTTAGGCATATAGTGTTCCTAAAAGATCAAATGTATTCCAAAGTAACCTTTAACACTTAATCCCTAAATAATTCTCACTTACTAAGGGTATCAATTTGGTAACAAATAAGTTCCCAAAATCAACTTACTCTTGATCCATAAAATAATTTAACTAAAAAAGAATGAGTTAAAGTAACTAGGGACTTCACATATTCCATTGGTAGAAGACGCCCCCTTTTCACCCTTCAGTTGTGGTTTTGATTCCTACAGCCTTTCCAGACATGACAGGTTGTCAGCCATCATGCATGTTTTCCCTTTTTATAATACTCAAAAATTAACCTAACACATTTTAACCTCAAAGGTTGTCTTATACCTATCATTTTCATCCCAAATTTTTATGATCTCAACATCTTAATTTGTGAATTCTTATATATATTGTCTTTTTTTAATTCACCTCCATATGATAAAATAAAACTATTCCCAAAAGAAAGAACATCAAACCTTGATCATGGTGTCCACATGGTTTGATTTTCATCTTGTTCATGTAGATAGAAGGTCCATGCATTGAAACTATAATTTATTGATCCTTAAAAATCATTTTCTTCCTTTATCAAAATAAACCTTGTACAAATTAGATCATAAAGGTGATTTCAAAAAAATAGTTTCATAAAATAATCATGTACAACATATAATTTTAAGACATATGATAAAACTTTATTTTTATAAAACATTCAGACCGATTTTGATTCGAAAATTTCAATCAATAGACCTTTTAAAATACCATAACTATGTTTTGAGAGACTATATTTTAAAATTAAATATAAATATTTTGTGCAATGGTCTCCTTCTTTAGTACCATTTTCAAAATCATAATATACTTCAAAAAGTTGTGATAAGGTAAAATATTTGAAAATTCCTTGATAAATTTACTTTGTGTAAAAATATGATAATATTGAAAAAATATGATTTCATTAAATATAACCCATGATCCTAGATGGTATTGAGGTATAGCGGAGGTGTTTGATATCTCAAACAATTGCTTGGAAGAGAGTTGTATGTTAGAAATTTTTTCAGAATCATATAAACATGACATTGAAATAATTATTGTGAGCAAGTCATTAGGAAGAGATACGAATGTCTTCTATGATCCACCTCCTTCCATTTGTAACAAATGTTACTTGATCTGAAAAATTCATAAAACAAGGATTTAACTAAAAGAATGGACATAGGGACTGACCACATGTTTATCAAAACATCATAATCCCTAAAATTACATAAACCTTTCCTCTAATACCAACTATAAAGACCCTTCCTTATACATTACATAATATTTAATTAAATTAATAATTTACATTGGAGATATTTTCAGTTTTAGAGCTTTAGAGAATTAGGTCATAACTTATATATAAAACATGAATATTACAAGTATTCACTTCTACTCACTATCCATTTTTTCATAAAAATACTCTTAAACGAAAGAAACATGTATAGTTTGATGTTTTATGCAACATAAATTTTTCTTTGATCTTATCTTTGACCCTATTCATATTTAAGTCCTATGAAAAACATTTCAAAACATGGAATGAGCATAAAAATCTGATTAAGGGGTACGTAAATAAGGAAAACTATTAGTTTTTCATAACAACATGTAATACACGAATACTTTATCATAATGTAATACTTTTCAACTTAAAGAAGTAGAAAAAACACTTCATTGAATATAATCTCATTGATTACCCTTTTGTAACGAATATAATACCATAATGCTCATAAAAAACAATGTATAGCATATAAAGTAACTTGGGACATTAACATACTAAAATGTAATAACCATACAGTTGCCTTCCACACATATCACAAAATGGAATATCCATACGGCTGACTTCCCCACCCAATGAATGGGAGGTTATAACATAACCACCTATAAATGGTTTACCATGGAAACACCTGTCATTTTGTTTATCACATAACCACTCGTCAAATTTCCAAGTGTCATTATATAATCATCAAACATAAAATATTGAAAATATCAACATTTAAATCATAAAATTTCATTTTAAATCACAAGAAATAATTTCAATATATTGAAATAGTAAATCCACATTAAAACCCATTTTCAATATCCAAATATTTAAAAATGGTATCTGGTATTTATTTTCAATTTAAAAATATCATGTCTTGTTAAGGAAGCCGAATATCAAATAATGATTGTAGTGGTGGAATGGTCATTGTCAGCGCCTACAATAAAAAACATTACTTTTTTTGTATAGTAAAATGCTACATAGAAAAATGTTCTCATTGAATGAAATTGAAGTCTAATGGGTTTATATATCGTATAAAATCAGGTCGTGTATAAATCAAAATATGCCTCAATGAAAGGAAATTGAGACAAAGTCACTTACCTCGTATCTGACTTGACTTATTCATTCTTTAATTTCCCAAATAATAAACATAAATTAATTTAAAATTTATTCAAAATATTTTTTAATTTTATTAATCCTTTTAAATCACTTATTACCTTCCCATAACAATTAGTTAATTATTTGAGTTTATATCAGACATTTTGTTGATGTTTGGAACTTGAGTTAAAAATGAACTTGTAATAATTTTAAATTGTCCATGTTGTCAAAATTACATTATATCCAGAACATAATTCATGATTTAAATAACATATATATCCACTATTTATGTATTTTGTAATAGTCCATAGCATTTGGATATAAGAAATTAAATGCACCATTCGTGGAGACGGTAAGCCATATGTACGAATGAATGAAACTATCATTTTTTCATATTTAAAGTAATGAAAACTAAATTTTACACGTTTATATAATGATTACAGTATAATATATATGTTATATATGTTAAAAAAGTTCATTTATTCCGTAATTTATACATTCTATGTATATAATGAATGAGTCATATCCCTTTGAGGGGGAAGTACTCCGCACTTCCTCAAATGAAATTATCATATTTATAAAACATGAAAAGAATAAAGTTGTGTTCTAAATGATAATTACATAAGAATAAAGATAAATTAAATATATTATATATCATATATAATTACATTTCCATCATAATGGCCACTATATGAGGTGGTAAGAGAAGATTGAACAATCATCATTTTTTGAGGAAGTACTTCGTCGTCCACAGAAATAGTATATTCTATACCCATTAGAAGGTGGTGTGTGTTAGTGTAGTTAGAATACATATCATAAAAACAACCTAGTATAATTATTATATTGTTTTTTTTATGTAAACAATTAATATGAAGAGTATAGTAAGTGGAGAAGGGAAAACAATGGAAAGGAACTTGAGGGAATACGTTACCTTAAATCGAGAAACATATTTTGATATGAGCCAAAGGACTCTCTTTAATTTCCTTATGCATTATATATGTATTATTGGAGTAAGGGAGGAATGTTGGGAGCTTATTTGGGTATATTGTGTATGATCCAAGGGGGATTTAGAGGTGTGAGTAAGGGTTGGAGGTGGTGTCCATTAATAATAGGGAAGATGTCACTTTATGAAAGTTTGAAAGTATTATTCTATTATTAATTGATATTAATATTATAATATTGAAAAAGTTATATATTTTGAATATCAGATGAGGATGGTTCGAAATAATCTTATCCAATGGGTTTTAGATAAGTTTAGGTTACAAAATTATCCTTAGCTTTTATCTTTGACCCTTAGTAAACTCGTTTAATTTTTACCATGTCTTCTGGTATTTTCAAAATATATAGTTACCACAGTTAAAATAAAATGACAACAGACCCAAAAATGGATCATTAATGAAATTTTTTACATCATATATGGAATTTTGTCGAATCATGGATTTTTAAGACTATTATATCAGTGAATAAAATATTAATTGATTTAAAAACTCATTTATGACAATATTTTACTATTCATATCATGCCTTTTTAAAATCCATGAAAACATGATTATTTAAAAAAACAATCATTAATTAAAATATAACTAGTCGTAATCATCCCTAAATTTTTGGATTGAATAAAATGGTTCAAAATAAATTTATTTTTATTTTTATAAACTCATTTATTTAAAAGATTAATTAATAAGATAATCACTAAATCATTATTGTGTCATAAATAAATTTGTTTGTTTGTTTTCTAAATAATATAAACAAAATATCATGATGTAGGAAATAGTTTTATCTTTTTAATGAATAGTCACAGTCTAAAATATAACATATATAACCTAATATTAAAAAAATTACTAAAACATTCCAACGAGCTTGTACCCGAGTGGTAAGGTCTCCTGCTTAGCATCCAAGAGACCCATGTTCGAAATCGGGTGGAGGCGAATTTCTAGGTCACGGTAGCAGAACTATAGCAGGCACTGTTTGGTACTTTAGCATATGGAACTATTCACCTGATTTGGGCCGTCGGGCCACCAGTTTGGGCCTATGTGTCTCAGGGTCTTCGGGTCATTAAAGGCCTTTGGGCCTCAGGGCCTTCAGGCCACAAAGACCATTGAGTACCACAATTCACACAGAGCAGGCCCCAGAAGAGGAGGAGAGCAATATTAGCAGTCACCAGTTGCAGAGCTAACCAGATTCGAAGAATTAGAAGGTTTGGCAACGACCATTGGGACCCAGCACCGTGCACCTTTGTACGGTGCTATGCTAGACAATCCTAAATACATGGTGGGGAGCTAGGGGATCAATGGTACCAATGCTGGGGAGGGGGAGTTCTAGTGGGTTGGGCCTATGGGTCATGTAGTGGGCATAGTATGCCTCTCGAACTTTGGGTCATGTATTGGCCTTCGGGTCATGTCAGGCCTTTTTCCTGGGGCCTAAGGGTCATGTAAGGGTTCCCCATCATCCCTTAAATGGGGGATTATCTATAATGAAATAAAAAGAAGGCCTTTGGGCCATTCGGGTTTTACTAAAACATACATGTTTAGGTTATATTTTACTTAACATTAAATTTAAAGCAATTAAATGTCATTTTTACATCCAACTAGCTCCATGGGGTCCTAAAGTCGAACCAAGGATGCCCATGGTCGAACATATCTCATCCAATAATGTAAAGGCATGTGTCAGGCCAATTTAATATTATTATAATATTATTTTTTACCCTTATTTACCAAATTTACCCTTTAACCATGGTAAATAAAATATTTACTAAAGATACTATTCATAATTTCTAATTACAAAAGTTATATATTTACATAATTTGGATATCTTGATGGAAAAAATAGGATCCATTTTTACAAATTCAAAACAGTGAAGTTGTAGAAATTAATTTAAAATTAATTCCAATTGTCAAAATAAAAAAACGTGTTTTTAAGAAATAAAAACTACCATAAGATTGACATTTTTTCACCCAATTTCAAATTGAAATTACTTACAATGAACAAAATTGGATTAAATGATAAAAATATAATACAGTTACACTTTAAAACCATTTAAAATTACTATCTATCTATATAAATAAATTTTATTAAAAGGCAGTGTTTAATTAAAGTGTAGTATTGTTCATTATTCATCAAAATAAGAATTTTCTCAGAAAAATACCAAAATTTCATCCAAAGTAAATTTTTATTTCCCACTTCTAAAGAAGAAATTTATTTTTTAAAATTTAACATATAAAATTGATAAAAATTAGATTTAAAAATGGTTCTCCATCAAAAAACTGTAAAACTTCATTATTTGTAAAATACTTCTTCTGACCAAAAAAATGAATTTATTTTTATGTCATATGTAAAAAACATATATGAATAATTTAAAACATTACATTCAAAACATATCATATATTTTTAATTAAATAAAAATCCATAATGAGTGATATGAAAACAGAGTTATTCTCTTTTAAATATGTTTTCATAAAAACTCATTCGTTGTATTAAATTGGGTTTTATTTCCATTTATAATAATTTTGGTAATCAATTAATCATCATTTAAATATGTTCAAAATATATTTAAAAATTAAACTAATACTATTCATTCCCACTATTCTGATGGAAAGGCGTTAACTACCATTTAAAATAAAAACAATATTATTGTATCATTTTTTATTATGACTCAATTTTGGGTGCAATTTAAGATTATAGATAAGCCCTATGTTGCATGTCATGTAAACTATCAAAAAAGCCACCCCTTTAATGTAGAATTAATATAATATTCAAAATTATTAATAAAAATACATGTATTATTCTATGAATACTTTGGGTTGTTACATGAGGTCTTTATAGTCACCATTCATTTTGTTTTATGCCCTGAGGATAGAACCATATAATTTTAGGTTGATTCATGTTCATGGATAGAGGGATTATTTCAAGTTCTCTTGATATTTTTATGGTTTGGTGACCCATTTTTTTACTTTTTAATTTCTATTTTTGATTATTCTCATTTATTGTTTTTTGATTTTGATGTTTTTATAGTTCTCTCTGTCTTGTTGAATTTTACATTTACATAGATGATTACTGGGAATGTGGTTACTTTGGTGAAACTAAATTTATAAGAGAGGGGATAATCATGGTGTCACTGTTTTTGAAGAATGATAATTTTTTGGAACAAATAAGTTTGTTCTTTATTTTCATTGAGGGTTTTGTTAGATATTTGTGATCTTGGTGGTGGTGGTTGTTATTTTTTGTTAATGCTTGAGGATCCACTCATGAGTTTTGAGGAATTATTTTTTCTGTGTTTTTCATTCACATAAGATTCTTCCATTGTTCATCCTCTCCCATAGAATATGTTAATGTTTGTATTTTTTTTGTTTTTATTATCTTCTATATTTTAAATAACATTCTATTGGAAAAATGTGGTTTGGTTAAGATAATTAGGAAACCATAATTTCACAATTTTATTTAATTATATGAATTTTTTATTATTCTAAACTTATGGTTTATTCTCAATGGTTACTAGGGGGAGTGACCCATCAATTTCATATATTGGAATCAAATCATTTTTCCATGAACATATATTAAATTACACAAATAGACACCTGAGGATCATAAAGGTATAGTGACTTTTTAAATAAAGAAACATAAAAAACGATATATTAAGTAAACTAATCCATCTCTCAATATGATCTTCATAACTACAACCCATCTAAAACATATCATACATCATATATTTCTTTATAACCTTGGGAAATGAAGAATAAGAAATGGTGAGCTAGGATTCTCAATAAGGTTAGTCAAGGGAGATATGCAAGTTAACATGAACATAAGTGTATGATAACTAAAAAATAACATTTGAAAACCATACACAAAATATAAAATATAATAATTTTGATTCATGGAATAATGATCGGTAGTTCATAAGACATGAATCATAAAGGAATCAAATAACATGAGATCTTAACATTGGCGTAAGACATAGATTTGTGGCATACAAATAAAAATTGATAATTATATTAACAGTACTCAATGATCACTAAAAATACAGTCATATTAGAATGGGTTCATTCCCCAAACCATCATATTAGTCTAGGATCACATCCAAGACCATCCTAGAGGACAAAGTCCATAACTGAACTACTTTCACTCTGAGTTATATTCCTAATTATCTCCTGAAATATTAATCTTTAAATAATTCATTGGAGAGAAATATAGGCTCCACCCCATCACATATGAAAATAATATCTCTATATGATATAATATCATAACAAATTCATCATATCACAACCCATGAAATTAAATTTGTTTTATAAAAAATTATCATATCATAACCTATGAAAAAGAGAAAGGTGTTATATTAATTTTACCATACTATCATATCATAACATATGAAAAGATGTGGGTTTCATAATAATTTACTCATGGTATAACCCATGGAAGAAAAATATGATTCTTAAATAGAATTCCCTCATAAATATAAACCATCCAATGAAAGAATAATATTTTTATTCTTGGATTCTATCACAGTATAGAATAGGTAACACTGAGGAATGTCATCTTGGATGGAAAATGATTTTGAATGATAATTTAAAAATATTTCTGAAGGATAATATTCTTTTAACTTTGAAAACACCTTTTTAAAATATAAAAATTTAGAAACATTTTCATTTAATGTAACCTTGGAATATTATAAATGAATATTCAATGAAATTATTTTTAGGGTGGTGGATGATTTTCTTAATGATATACACATTAAAATAATTATTCCTTTCATGTTTTTTTTAAAAACCAATCATTCATTATTTTAAAATTTACAAGAATATTCATATAATAAAAATTAAAAAAACATAAAATATCAGTAAAAATGTATTTAATAAATAATTTGGATAATTTTTAAACCGTTTTTTAAAACACTTTTAGAAAATATGTTTTTATAAGAAAAATAATTTTTCATCTGAAGATTGAAATAAAGACAATCTTTCTTCATAAAATCCATTAAACTCGTGAGCACATAATGTGAGGAAGATAAATGGAAAATATGTATTCATGTGACATAACCAGAAGATAAGAAATCCATGATTTTCTTGAGAGGTGGATCATATGAATTTATTATCAGAATCATAATCATAAACAATCCCGACAAATGATGGGATTATAACATGAAATTATTAACATTTTGGTAACTTTGAATTATAGGACATATAAAGGGATAAAATTCAATGAAACATAAAATATCAAGAGAATAAATAAATTCAAGATATTAAATATCATTGGGACTATATATAAACCTCATAAGGGATGATTGGTGTATAACGTAACTTATTTTTTAAGGAAATCAATTTGAGGAAAAAAATTAATTATCACTTCGGTTTCTTTTAAACAGTAATCTCAATGAAAGAGATATCCTAAAATTAATATATATATTATGATAATATTAATTATAATAAATATAAAATAATTTCATGGAAATTATATACAATACATATGAGAAACATGTGTTCAATATGATATGTATCTCATTAAAATAAAAGTGAGATGAAAAATCCATTGCCACTTTTGTAGTTTTTAAAATTTCTTGCACCAATAAAGAATAAAATCAAATTAGAATTTAAATATATCTAAAATATAGATAATATTGATATATAATGTCTAAGGGGTTGTATATAAACCACACAAAATAAATTTGTGTTAAATTTTCATATGTCTCCAAGAAATAAAGAGAGAATAGAAATATCTATCCTTTAGTCTAGACATCCTTCGTACACATTAAAAATTAATGAATAATAAATATATTTTTAATATATATATATATATAATAAAGAACCATAATTATATATATAATTCCATATATTATTATCTTATGTCCTTTTACTATATTTTTGTTTACAATTCCATGTTAAATTCATATTTCATTCAATATTTGCTTTAATTTTTTGTGTATGTTTGGATTTTTTATTTTTTGTCCTATTGATTGGATTATGATTATATAATATCCAAAATTTTATCTATATTATATAAAAATAAATATTCAGTATATGTATTTTTAGAGTAATCCATATGATTTAGATATAGAAAATGAAATATAGTGTTTATGAAGATGGTAGTTTGTACAGACACATTAATATTATTTCCATTATCTTAGCAGATTGAAAAAAATAATATTAAAAAATATATTAACATTATAAAATAATTTTTATGTCATATATATTAAATATTTACATTAAAACTATCCTTATTAACATCCATGTAAAGTGTGAATGAATTGGATCGCTTTAGGAGGAGGTAGCCCAACATAAACACAAGCAACATTATCATATTCTTAGAAATGATAATTATGAAGTTATTTGAGATATAATAATTACAAACATCAAATTATAAATAGTGGATATTATTGTCAGCATAGATTTTCTACCAACTCTGAGCTGCCTCGATGTGTTACTCAATGTCTCTAATATTATCTTCTATTTATTCTTCTATATGGAGTCCCAATATCTTTCTACCTATAACACTATTCTATAACATTAGATTTGTACACTTCTTTCTGGGGATGTCTTCATAAGGAGCCATCCAAATGCTTGAGTAAAAGCTATTGTTATATGAAAACTATACTAGACAAAGGTGTTTATCTCAAACACCTCTAAAATCCATATAAAAAATCTCATCATATATTATAGGTCTTGAGTTGTTCTTTATATCTAACCATATGTCTAAGGATGATATGTAGTACTGAAACATAACTCTGTATCTAGATCATATTGAATAATTTTCTAGAATAGTGAGGGAAACTTCATATATCAATTATAAATAATTGAATGTGGTAATCCATGTAACCATACAACTTACTAGATGCATATTCACGAAAGTAAATCAATAGATAATGTTTCTCTGATTTCGATTTAGTATGAAGACATAAAAAGAAAACTGACTATAACTCATATATAATTATTCAATTTAGCTGTTTTGGGGAGTTCGATGAAAAAATCCTTGTTGGTATTTTACCATTTCTATTATTGTATGGGTAATGGATGTAACATCCCATTATGACATTGTTTGATATGATGAACTTGATGAAATACCAAGAACTAATATAAAAGCATTATGATATCTATCTTCATCCATACCACAAAAAATACACTTTCAACTCGTAATACCTCTTCATACTTCCATGATGAATAGAAAATGAAGAACTATTAGCTTCCTATAACAACTCCTTCTTTAATTGCTATATTCACTGTATGAGGACCCGACATTAAACATTACATAATCTTGAATTAAATGAATAATTCCCATTGAGGATATTTTCAGGTTTAGAGTTTTAGAGAATTGGGCAATAACTATTACATTACATCTCAAAAATTACAAGGTAGACACTTCTACTCAGTTTCCATTTTTTTCATTAAATAAAAACTCTTGAAAAAAGAGTCAGTTATAGTCCAAAATTTTAGATAGCATGACTTTTCCTTGATCCCATCCTAGACCCTATTAATCTTTAGGTCCTGTGAAAAACATTTCAATACTTGGGATTAGAATAAAAAGCTCAATGAGGGTAATAAAACAATGAAATAAAAAATTAGATCATCATTGCATACATGACATAATCCCTTTAATATACCTCATGAAATCATAAGATTTATGAATAACACATCGAAATCATAAATCATAAAGGTAACTTCTGGCATCCATAACATACTTACACTGTAGCTATCACAACTACATAGGGAGTTACAAGTGGAATACCCCTTACAGTATATTCCCTAAATCTCTTAGGAGAAACATTCACGTTTACCTCCATTACATGACCCATTTCATTGGAGAGCTATCCCAGGATCACCTTCCCTAGGTTTATCATGAAACCACCCATATACGTAAACAATGCCTAACAACCATAATATATTCATAACACATAAAACAAACATAAAGGAAAAATAACATTTCCACAATTCTTTCACAATATATCATTTAAATATATTGAAATAAAAAATACATTATAAAAACCATTTTCAATACCAAAATATGTAAAAGAGTATATGGTATTTATTTTTCTTTTAAAAACAGTATGGCTTGTTAAGGATGCCATAGATCAAATAACACTCGATGCGGCGGAAATTTTCGTTGTCACCACTTACGTTAAAATGAAATATTCTTTTTTGTCTTTTAGTAAACCGATTCATAGAAAAAGAATCCCTTTGAATGAAATGAAAATTCAAAGGTGTTTATACATCATATAAAAGAAATTCATGCATTAAAACAAAATATGCCTCAATAAAAGGAGATTGAGACGAAGTCCCTTACCTTATGTCTGACTCGACTTGATCATTCTTTAATCTCTAGAATAATAATCTAAAGTTAATTTATTCTTTCTTAAGAACCTTTTTCAAATTTATTATTCCTTTTATATCACTTATTACCATCTTATAAACAATACGTAAAAATTTAAGTTAATAACGGTTTTTTGTCTATATTTGGTACTAGAGTAAAAAATAGACTTCTTATAATTACAAGTTGTTCACATGGTCAAAAATTCATTATATCCATAATGATATTCATGATTTATATATCATATATATATTATATATGTAGTATATATCTATATTTATAATAGTACATAACATTTGGAGGTAATAAATGAACTGCACCGTTCATGGAGACGGTAAGCCATACGTACGCATGAACGCTACTTCCATTTATATTTATTATTTTAATGGAATTAAAATATAATTATACATAGGTATATTATAATTCCAGTATAATATAATATATAATATCATTAAATATATACTTTATATATCCCACATATGTCATTAACGAGTCATATCACTTTGAGGAGGTAGAAGTCCTCACTTCCTCAAATGAAATTATCACGTTTACCCATAATGGAAACCATAATGTTATGATATAAAAGATAAATATAGAATTATAATGAAAACATAAACATAATATATATCATATATAAATATAGTGTTTTCTTAATGGCCACCATGAGAGGAGGTAGGAGAGAATCGAACAATCCTCATTTCATGAGGTTTAGTTTTCAATTCACAAAAATAGTATATTCTTCACCCATTAGATGGAGGTGTGTGTATGTGTAGATAGAATCCTTCTCATAACAACATTATAGTATATTTAATATATTTTTGTTGTTATAAAATAAATTAATAAAAAGAGTTTAGGAATTTTAGAAGTAAAATAAGAGAAAATAAGTTAAGAGAAACCATAACCTTTAATTTGGGTAACTCCATTTGGATTGAACCAAAAGAACTTTTTGATGTGACTTCTTTCAAAGGGATGGATTCTATGAGGAGGATATGTATCTTCAAAGCTTAATTTGGTAGGGTTTTGACAAGCCAAGGGGCTTCAGAGGAGTGTGTAATGGGTTAGAAGTGATGTCTTTTTATAAAGGGGAGGAGGGGTTCTTTAGGAAGGTTTAAAAATATTATTTTATTATAAACTTATCTTCGGTTTATAAAGATCCAATACTCATTAATGTTGAAGATAAGATGTCTCAAGTTTGAAGTAAAATCATCCAATAAAAATTGGATAAGTTTTGGATATTGTTTTAATATTTATAGTCTTATATATTTAAATCATTTATTAATGAGTTAAATATTGCATCATTATTGTGACATAAATAATTTAATTTATATGATGTCTAAAAATTATAAAATAAATATAAAAATTTAGGAAATAGTTTTAACTTTTCAATTAATATTTATAGTTTAGAAGATAACTTATATAACCCCATTTAAAATTTAATTTACTAAAAGATATTGGTTTATGCCATTTTTGCCTTTCCTTTAAGTTAATTAAAATAAAGTGCCACTATCACTCTCAAGTGGCTCCATGGGGTCCCAAAAACGACCCAAAGATTCCCACGGTCATAAATTACTCAACCAATATCATTAGGACAATTGTTAAGGTAATTTTGTATTATTAAAATATTCTTTTTACCTCGAATTACCCTATTTACCGTTTAATGCAGTAAATAAAAGTCTAAAGATACTATTCACCAAAAAATTATTTTCATATTATTGAACCAAATTTTACATACTAATTAAAACGATGTATATCATATTTTATAAATTCAATATATAGAATTAGTAAAATTTCATTTAAATAAAAACGTCTGTTTTTTAACTACTACTTAGTGGTTTCACTATTCATCAAAAATTGATGTTTTTCAGAAAAATACCAAAAAATCAGCCTAAGAAATATTTGCTATTTCAAATTAAAAAATGATTTAAATTTTACCAAATTCAAAACATGGCAGTTGCATTAATTTATTTAAAATTAATTCCTTTTGTCAAAATAAATTGCATGTTTTTTAGAAACAATAACTATCAAAAGATTGATACTTGTTTATGTCCAATTTCATAGTGAAATTAATTCCAATGAACAAAATTGGACTAAATGGTAAAAATATAATCTAATTACACATTAAAACCAATTAAAAAAATAATCTAACCATATAAATAAATTAGATTAAAAGGAAGTTTTGAATTAAAAAACAGTATTCTTCACTATTCATTAAAAATGAATTTTATCAGAAAAATACCAAAATTTTACCCAAAGTGAATTTTGATGTCCTGATTCTAATGAAGAATTTTATTTTGTCATATATAACATATAAAAGTGACCAAAACGACATTTAAATAGGGTTCTCCATCAAAAGGCGGTATATCGACCTTTTAATGAATATTAGAGTATTTATGCTATAAATTAGATTCATTCACATTTTAAGCCTATAACTTTTATTGTATAAATTTAAAAGCATTTAACAAACATGTATAATAATATTTTTGGTTCTATTCATTCCCACCAATACAACGACTAGGCATTAACTACATTTAGAATAATATTATAATATTATTTGTGTGCAACGTAAGATTTCAAAGAAACATGTTGTTCCATATAAGGTACGTCATATATAATATCAATACCATTAAAGTAAAATTAATATTTATTTTACAAGTGTTAAAAATTATGAAAATGTTTTATTTTTTTATTTACCTGGGATGTTACATCCTTCCCCCATTTTGGAAATTGTGTCTTCTCAATTTTTATTCACTTAGCAAATATGTGAGGGTAATTATTCCTCATAGCATTTTCAGATTCCCACGTTGCCTCTTCAAGCATATGGACTTTTCATAGAACCTTTACCTGGTGAATCGCCTTATTCCACAACACATTATCTCTTTGGTAAAGAATCTAGACTGGTTTTTCCTCATAAGAGAGATTCTCTTCCCACTTAACTATGACTAGAGTTAAAACATGAGATGGATATGTCATATACTTTCTCAACATTGAAACATGAAAAACATTGTGTACCAGGGATAAAGGTGGAGGTAAATCCACTCTTTAATCAAGTGATCCAATATTCTCTAGGATTTCATAGGATCCAATGAACCTCAAACTCAACTTTCCTTTCTAACGAAAATGCATCACACTTTTCCATGGATAAACTTTGAGAAAGACACGATCACCTACATCAGAAGAGAGATCCTTCCTCTGATTATCCACCTAAATTTTTTGTCTCCTCTAAGCTACTCCCATGTGCTACTGAATCAACTGAACCTTTTTTGCCATCTCTTCTACCAATTCTGGTCCCATCAACTTTCTTTCACCTACTTCATCCCAAAAAATCTATATTTCGACACCGCTTTCCATATAATGCCTCAAATAAATCCATCTGTATACTAGAATGAAAACTATTATTATAATAAAATCCAACCAAATAAATATGTTGGTCCCCACTTCCCTTGTAATCTTGTGATCAAGCATGGAGCATATCCTCCAAGGTCTGAATTGTCCATTCTGACTACCCATCCGATTACGGATGAAAAGTTGTACTAAAATTTTATTTGGTACCCAACGAATAATGAAGGCCTTTCCAAAATTTATATGTTAACTTTGTCTCACTATCAGATACAATGGAGATGGTAACTCCATGCAACCTGACTATATCTTTAACATACAACAGAGAAGTTGATGAAGAGACAAAGTATCTTGAATATGAAGGAAATGAGAACATTTAGTCAACCAATCAACAATAACCCATATTGTATTATTACCTCAATATGTCTTCAGTAATCCCACAATGATGTCCATGGATATATTTTCCCATTTCCACTCTGGCACCAGTAAAGACTGAATCATCCCTTTCGGTAGCTACCTCTCTTCTTTAGCCTACAGACAAGCTAAACACTTCTCAGTAAAATCAGAAATATCTCTCTTCATTCCATCCCACTAGTAATACTCTCAATGATCTCTGTACATCTTAGTACTGCCAGGATGAACAAAAAATGGGGAACTATGAGCTACACATAACAAATCATTCTTTAAATATGAATCACAAGGCACACATAATCTCTTTTCAAACATCAAAACACAATCAGTATCAATGTTAAATTTAGGAAACTTACCCTTTTTAACCAACTCTACCATTTTTTGCAACTCACTATATTCCTACTGCACTGGCTTTATTCTGTCTGATAGAGATTATTTCACTGACACCTAAAAAAAATAGAATTTCCTACAATAAAAACTTCTATGAGAAAGATCATGAAATCAAAAACCAAAGTATCTCATTCCAAATGAAGCATGGTTAATGAAGCATCACTTTTTTGACTCAAAGCATCAGCCACTTTATTTTCTCTTCTATGATGGTAAAGAATCGTGCAATCATAATCTGTGATTAATTTCAACCATATCCTCTATCTCATGTTCAATTATTTCTGTGTGAATATATAATGAAACCTTTTGTAGTCAGTATATATATCACATTTTACCCTATACAAATGATGCCTCAAAATTTTTATATAAAAAATAACAGCATCAAATTCCAAATCATTTGTAGTGTAATTTAACTCATGAGGTTTCAACTGATGTGAAGCATAAGCAATTACCTGATCATTCTGCACAAGAACACAACCAAGTCCTTTCAACGAAGCATCATTGAAGATACAAAAATTGAAATTTATGGAAGTTAGTGCCAAAACTGGAGCATTTACAAATCTTCTTTTCAATTCATGAATAAAATCAACAGATTATTTTTTTCAAATGAACTTAACAACTTTTCGAGTTAACATAGTTAGTGGACTAGATAACTGTGAAAAATACTCAAAAAAACTTTTGTAATAAACTTCCAAATGAAGAAAACTATGAATCATGACTATATTTGTGGGTATTGGCCATTCTTCAACAACTTTTTTTTTAGTAGAATCAACAGTTTTGCCATTTTTTGAAACAATGTGACCAAGGAAAGAAATTTTTTGTAACCAAAACTCACAGTTGCTGAATTTACCAAATAGTTTCTTTTATTTATAGGTTTGAAATACAAACCATCAATGACGTTCATGCTCCTATTTACATTTATAATAAACCAAAATATCATCAATGAACACAACAAAAAACATTTCCATGAACTCACAGAAAATTCTATTCATAAGATCCATGAATACAGTAGGAGCGTTGGTTAAACCAAAAGGCATAACTTAAAATTCATAATGACTATATCTTGTAGGAAACATGGTTTTCGAATGATTCCTTCCTTTAAATTCAACTGATGGTACCCCAACCATAAGCTAATCTTAGAAAAAAACTGAGCTCCATGGTGCTGATAAAATAAATCATCGATATGAGGCAAAGTATACTTGTTCTTAATAATGAAGCTATTTAATGATCTATAATAAATGCAAAGTCTCATTGAAATATATTTCTTTTTAACAAACTAGACAGGAGCACCCCATCGTGATGTGCTAGGTCAAATGAAAGCTTTATCTAATAACTCCTTCAATTGCTTCTTTAACTCTAAAAGATCAATTTGAGGCATTTGATAAGGGGGTTTTGAAATTAGATTAGCATTAGGAACTAAGTCAATAGTAAATTAAACTTTTTGATCAAGCATAATACCTGGAAACTCATCAGAAAAAACATCAAGATACTCATTTACCACTAGAATATCATTAATCTGAATAGTTCATTTATTTTTATGAATTTGTGGAAGGTAACATTCATTTCTATCTTTTACTAGTTTCGCAGCTTCCTGATATATTATCAAAAGTAAGGGTTCATTCTTGTACACAAACTGAAAATAATTCTAAAAAGAAATCTTTTTCGCTCTACAGTCAATCTTATTATGATAAACAGAAATCCAATCCATACCCAACATAACATCGAAATATAATAGAGGCAAAACAGTAAGTTTTGCAGGTAGATTCTTTCCGCACATAAGGACAAGAAGGTTCTTCTACTTTCTTTTTGTTTCAACATTTCCTCCAGGTGTTTTTACCATGAGTTCAGGTTTCATATCTTGATATGGAATTCCCAATTTAATAGAAAACTTCTCAGAAATGAACAAATGTGTTGACCCTGAATCAATCAACACATTGGAATAATCTAAATAAACAAATATTGTACATGATACTACTTCATTTGATGGCCCAACATCTGCTAAAGTAGTTGCAATGTATTTTAACTCCTCTTTTTACTTGTATTCTGGCTACTTTCCCTTAGTTTAGTTCGTCATTGGACACTCATTTTCATATTGACCCATTTCATTAAACTTAAAATATTTTACTAATTTTAAATCAGTAAAATATTACCATTAACCTGCTCTTATTCAGTGCAATTATGAGCCTTATGTCACATTTTACCACATCAATAGCACTTAACAAAATTCAAAAGGCATTCCCCATCATGCTTTTTACCACAATTTTCACAAACTATAAAATTAAGTTTCTTACCATCAGACTTTTTTGAAGAGTTGTTCCCTTTCACCTATAACCTTGACCTCTTATTCTGTTGTTTTTCAAAGAACACCTGATCATCAGCAAACCCTATTTCTACCTTCTCCACACATTAAACAAGTTTTTCTGAACTTTTGAACTCACAAGATGCTATATCCCTTCAACACATTTCCTTTAATCGTGAGTAAAAATGGTTGATTTTACTATCAAGATCTCGTATGATATTTGGATCATACCTTGACTGTTGAGTAAATTTTCCTTCATAAGCAGCCACTGAGTCATCCTCCTACCTCAATTCTAGGAATTGTTTTCCATCCTAAGAGGGACCACCTTAGGAAAATATTTCTCAAGAAACATACCTTTGAATTTATCCCAATCAAGAGCATCAATATCCTCACTATCCCTGATATTTTTTACCATTGACCACCATTGACCAGATCACATTCAAAACGGTAAACATCAAGACTAACCTTTTGGTGTTTTGAACACACCATGACATCAAATATCTTTTCCAGTGCTTTAATCCACGCTTCTTCTAGAAAAAGGTTTGATGATCCTCTGAATTATGGGGGATATTGCCTCATGATATGATACATAACTGAAATGTTCCTCTATGGTTGATCTGGATGATCTCGTGCATGGATACCACCACCATTTATAGACTTATTCAATTCTGCCATCACTGCAATAAACTATTCAATTCTGATTTCGACCATATCAGGTTACTGATTTGTAAGTCCATCTTCTTCCTGATGTCATCCCAACATAGCTTTCATGTTTCCTCTATGGAAAACCAATCTGAACACAGAATTACCTTTGGCGAAGCCACATGGTAATCTATAAATGCTATATCATTTCAATATTGACATAAAATAATTTATGGATATTAATTAAACGATACCCTAACTCTAAAATTTATCTAAACCGACCTCTATTACCAACTATAGGGACCCAAAATTAAACATTACATAATCATTAATTAAATGAATAATTTACATCGGGTATCTTATCAGGTTTATAGTTTTAGAGAATTTGGCCATAACTATTACATTATATCTTAAAAATTACAAGGTAGACACTTCAACTTAGTTTCCATTTTTTTCATAAAGTAAAACTCTTGAAAATAAGAGTCATATTTAGTCCCCTGTTTTAGATAGCATGACATTTCATTGATCCCATTCTTGACCCTATTCATATTTAGGTCCTGTGAAAAACATTTCAAAACTTGGGATGATTATAAAAATCTCAGTAAGGGTTATAAAACAATGAAAGAAAACATTTGTTAATCATTGCATACATAACATAAACTCTTTAACATACCTCATGAAATCAAAAGATTTAGGAATAACACATAGAAATCATAAATCATAAAGGTAATGTGTGGCATCCATAACATACTTATGTTGTAGTTATCAAAGCTACATAGGGAGTTACATTTGGAATACCCATCACAGTATATTCCATAAATCAATTTGGAGAAATATTCATGTTTATCTCTTTCACGTTACCCAATGCATTGGAGAGCTATCTCAAGATCACCCTCCCATTCTTTATCACGAAACCACTCATATGCGTAATCAATTCCCAAGAACCATAAAATATTCCTAACACATATAACAAACATAAAGGAAAGATAAAATTTCCACATCTCTATCAAAATATATCATTTAAATATATTGACATAACAAATAACTTAATAAAACCATTTTTAATACCAAAATACGTAAAAAAAGTATATGGTATTTATTTTCCTTTTAAAACAGTATGGGTTTTAAGGAATCCAAAGATCAAATAATACTCGCGGTGGCAGAAAGGGTCGTTGTCACTGCTTACGTTAAAAAGGACCATTCTTTTTTGTCATTTAGTAAAAATATTTATAGAAAAAGATTACCTTTGACTGAAATTAAAATTAAAATTTGATTATAAAACATATAAAATTAATTTTTGTATTAAAACAAAATATGCCTCAATGAAAGGAGATTGAGATGAAGTCCATCACCTCATGACCGAACTTACTAAATCGTTCTTTAATCTCATTAATAATAAACTAAAGTTAATTTATACTTTCTTAAGAACCTTTTTCAAGTTTATCATTCCTTTTATATCACTTATAACCATGTTATAAACATTACGTAATCATTTGATTTAATAACGGCTGATTTGTCGATATTTGGTATTTGAGTAAAAAATGGAATTCTTATAATTACGAGTTGTTAAAATGGTCAAAAGATCATTATATCCAGAATAATATTAATTATTTAGATATCATATATATCATATATATACAGTATATGCATTTATTTATCATATTACATAACATTAGGAGGTCAGAAATGAAATGGACCATTCATGGAGATGGTAAGCCGTACGTACGCATGAACACTACTTTCATTTCCATTTCTTATATTAGTTGATTTAAAACATAATGATACATAAATATATTATAATTAAAGTATAATATCTTATATAATATCATTAACCCCATCCTTTATACATCCCACATATGGCATTAACGAGTAATATCACTTTGAGGGGAAGGTAGTTCGCACTTCCACAAATGAAATGATCACGTTTACCCATAATGGAAACCATAAAGGTATGAAATAAAATAAAAATATAGAAGAATAATGAAAACATAAACATAATATATATAATATAGAAATATACTATCATCTTAATGGCCACTATGATAGTTAGTAGGAGACAACTGAACAATCATCGTTTCGTGAGGTGTTAGTTTGTCATTTACAGCAACTGTATTTTCTTCACCCATTAGATGGAGGTGTGTGTAATTGTAGTTTGAATACTTATCATAAAAACATACTTGTATATTTAGGATACTTTTTCTATTATAAAATAAATGAATAAAAATATTTTAGGGGTTGTAGATGCAAAATAAGAGAAACAATGTTTAGAAAAATGGTTACCTTTAATTTGGGTAACTCCATTTGGTTTGAACCAAAAGGACTTCTTGAAGTGACTTATACCTAAGTTAAGGCTTCTAGTAAGAGGAGAGGGATCTTCAGAACTTATTTGGGAAGCTTTTGGATAAGACATGGGGCTTAGGAAGTGTGTGAAATGGTTTATAAGAGAGGTATTTCTATAAGGGGGAGGGGGGGCTCTTTAGGAAAGTTCGCAAGAATTATTTTATGATAACCTTATCTTCAGTTACTAAAGATCCAAAACTCATTAAATTTGACTATAAGATGACTCATTTTCGAAATAAAATAATCCAATAATAATTGGACATGTTTTGAATATTTTTTTAATATTTATAATATTATTTATTTAAATCATTCTTAATTAGTTAAATATTGCATTATTATTGTGTCATAAATAATTTATTTTTTTTGATGTCTAAAAATTATAAAATAAATACCAAAATATAGGAAATATATTTATCTTTCTAATGAAAATTTATAGTCTAAAAGATAACTTATATAACCCCATGTAATAATTAATTTACTAAAAGATATTAGTTTATGCCATTTAAGCCTTTACTTAATGTTAATTAAAATAAAGTGTCATTATCACTCTCAAGAGACTCCATGGTATCCCAAAATCGACCCAAAGATGCCCATGGTTGTAAATGACTTAACCAATAAGGTTAGGAAAAGTGTTAAGGTAATTTATTATTATTATTATTATATTATTATTACCTCGAATTACCCTATTTACCTTTAACCGCGGTAAATAAATCAAAAGTTACTATTCACCAAAAATTATTTTCATTTTATTGAAGAAAATTTTATTTACTAATAAAAGCCATGTATATCAGATTTTCTAAATTAAATCCACTACATAGTGGTTTCACTATTCATCAAAAAATTAAAGTTTTTTCGAAAAATACCAAAACCACAGCCTAAGCTATATTTGATATTTGTAATTTGAAAATGATGTCTATTATAATAAATTATAAACATAGAAGTTTACTTAAATTAATTAAAAATAATTTTTGTTTCCAAAACAAATAGCTTGTTTCTAAGAAACAATAACTACCAAAAGATTGATACTTGTTTATTTCAAATTACAAAGTACAATTTATTCCAATGGCCATCATTGGATTAAATGGTAAAAACATAATCTAATTAAACATTAAAACCAATTAAAAATATAATATTACCATAGAAATAAATTAGATTAAAATGCACTTTTGAATTAAAATACATTATTTTTCACTAATCGTTAAAAATGAATTTTATCAAGAAAATACCAAAATTTTACCCAAAGTGAATTTTGATGTCCCAATTCTAAAGAAGAATTTTATTTTGTGAAATAGAAAATATTAAAGTGACCAAAATTAGTTTCATATAGGGTTCTCCATCAAAAGGTGGTAAATCGACCTTTTAAATAATATTAGAGTATTTGGGCTTAAAATTAGATTAATTCACATTTAAGCCTCTAAATTTTATTGGATAAATGTAAAAACATTATCAATAACGTACAATCATATTTTAGTTAGTTCTATCCATTCTCACCAATAAAATGGCTATGCATTATTTAAATTTAAAATAATATTATTATATTATTAGTGTACAATGTAATATTTCAAAGTAACTCATTGTTACGTATCAGGTATGCCATTGAGCATATCAACACTTTTAAAGGAAAATTAATATTTAATTCGCAAATGTTATTAATTATGAAAGTGTATTATTTATTTATTAACCTGGGATGTTATAGACCGAACACCTACATGGTTCCTAAAACTTATCATTCCATCATTATCAAGGATAAACTCAGGAATATTTCAAACCATCTTTTTCAGCATTACATCTTCATTTGGTGCCTATTTAACCTTTACATAGATAGATGGTTGAAAATTAAATTGAGAATGATTATATTTCTCTTCTTACTTCCAGATTTTGAGATACAACATTTTCAAATATATAATTATTGGAACTTTTTTAATCCACATCATTGATACACTATCATGATCCTCTCGACTCAAAGCATCAGTCACCTTTTTTATTTTTCAGGGTAGTAATGTATTGAGATATCAAAATATTGAACTCTAACCATATTCTCTAGATAATTTTCATCTCATTATACAAAAAAATATACATTAACATTTTCTTATTAGTATATAGTGATCTTTTAACGATAATGATATTTCCTACAAATCTTTAATGAAATATCTACAACAACTAACTCTAAATCATGAAATGGGTATGTTTTCTCAATAACCTTCAATTTTCAAGATGAATAATTTATAACCATGACATTCATCATAATAAAACATCCCAATACCTTCTTGGACATGTCACTATAGATTATAAACCCTTCACCACTACAAGGTAAGGTAATAATAAGTTCTCTAACTTATCATATATTTTGATCCTCGAAATTTTCATCAAATTCCTATATTTAGAATAACATGGATCCATTTAGAATTAACATGGTGAGTGGATTAGATTGAAATGAGAAATTTGTCCAAAACCCTTTAATCATATCCAACTAAATCATGAAAACTACAGATCTCATTTACCAGGGTTGGTATGGTTCAACACTCAATATCATCCACCTTTGATGGATCTACTGATATACCCTCTCTTGAGATTATGTGACAAAATAATGAATCATTTTACTACCAAAATTCACAACCTATAAATTTTTCAAACAATTTCTCTTTATATAGGTTATTTAGTACAATTATCAAGTGATTTTCATGCTCTACATTTATATTTTCATAGATAAGAATATTTTCTATATAGATAACCAAAAACTAATAAAGGTAATCACTAAAGTCTCTATTCACTAAATCCTTAAAGATAGTGGGGGAATTATGAAGACCAAATGAAATCACTATATATCCATAGTCTTCATACCTTATAAGGACCTATAATTAAAGACATCATATAATTTTAAGTTTTAGTCAAAAATTTTCTTTCTTTCACATTAAGGATCTATTTAGGTTTCTAGATTCCAATGATTAGGACATAATGCATTCATAGCATCCCATATTTATATAGAGTGGATACTACTAAAAAAATATATGTATCTTTCAAAATATAAAACATTTAAAATAAAATATGACTTTAGTCACAAAACATTATAACATATGACATGACTTCCTTCTTTCCCTTACACATCCTTATAAACTGTGAAAAACATTTAAAACATTGGATGAGCACAAAAATCTTTGTAAGGGATGTAATGAATGATAATCATTAGTCCAATGAAAACATGAAAAACCTTTTAAACCCCCTTTTTTGAAAACTTATAAGCATGCTTAGAAAAATCATGCAGTTGTCTAGGTATATAATTACCATATCAATCATACATTTATAAATAAAAAAGTTATAATCTTTTAGTAAACGTTCTTCTATGGATTACCCAACACATCAGAGAACTATAATGGGGCCCACCTGTCATATCTTGAGTTATAATGGGTTCAACCCAACATATCTTGAGCTATAATTGAGATCAACCAACAATATCTTGATCCATAATGGGATCCAACCAATATATCCTGATCTACAATGGGATAAACCCATAATAAACAATGTACAAGGAATATATCATCAATAAAACTCCTGATAACTCATTTAAACTCTTGAGAAAAACACAATCAGATTTCCAAATACCATTTTCCTAAAAATCACTTTAAAATATAAAATCCTCACACAAAATAATGCAATCATATTCCCCAAAAATAACATCTAAAATATCTAATAAAAACAATATAATAATAATTATTAATGAAATAAAGTGAAAATTCTCATGTCTTATATAATAAAAAAACATTCTCTTTGAATTTTTATAAAATATACTTTTAAACGATTTCAAAAGAAAATTACCTTACCTCTAGTTCAACTTTATTAAAATGTCTTAAAACATACTGTATAACGGTTATAATAGTGGTAATAATTTATTACAGAACTAAACTCCTGTTTATAACAGATTACGTGATCTTCTTTTAACATTTCTACCCATTTACTGATAATATTTTGTTATTTCTATTGTTTTGGGAGCATCCTTTTCATGGTTTCTAAGGTCATTTTATTATGTACTTCCCTATCAAAAATAAATAATAATACAAAAGTGATAAAATATATATGTTTAGTTAATTTTAAATAACTAAATCTGAATTTAGAATTCCCATTATTATGTTAAGGTAAAGAACTCATTGTCCATGAAGATGGTGAGTTTACACACCACGTATAAAAATTTCGTTATTTATGGATAAAAAAGAAAATAAGAGATTTTATGAAGAATATAACGTAAATACAACAAAACTATAGTATATATATGATACCGGAGTTTTTATGAATAATTGTATAGGAGGTGAGAATATGGTAGAAATGAAAATAATTTAAAAGATTAGAAAAACAAATCTTACTACATCAATATTCTTCCATAAGAACCTCCTCAAGGCTCTTGGAACTGGTCTTTTTATGAGACCAGGGGAACTAGAATGTGGAAAGGGATGAGTATAATTAATTTTTTTAGATCATATTCAATTATTAAGGTTCAGGGCTGTGAATATTCATGAAGGAAGGAACCTCCTTTTATAAGTGAGGTGCGGGGTATCACAAGAATTTCAGAAACTATTAAAATATAATAAATATATTATCATGATTAATACTTCCAAAAAGGCCAAAAATATAAGGGATTACATTTTGGAAGTAATATTATCATTTTTGTACTTTTTCAAAGATTTTGGGATTTATTATTAATTTAATAATATATTTTATTCACGAATAATATGTTTTGTCAAATTAAATAATATTCATAATTAAGACTCTAAAAACATCAAAAAAATAAAAATATAATAAAACATTTATTATATCATTGAATCCTCATATTAATCTAGATAATTTATTAAATATCTTAAAAATATCAAATTATATTTATTTTATTATTCTTAATATCATTATTTTTATTTTTTGGTTAATTAAATAATTACTGGAACATAATTGTTCAAGCCGTTAGAGTATTTTATTTATCCCATAAAAATTAAAAAAACATAATGAAGAATATAATTTAGTTTTATATCAAAATAATAATATTTTTCAAAAAACATTTTTTTGTAAAAACTCATATTAGGACATTATAAAAACTAAAGTTTATACTGTGAACATGTTGACGTAAATTTAAATAAAATATAGTAAACGTGTTATTATAATTATTGTTAGACCATTATGTAACAATTTGAATAAAAATATGATAGTAGTCGACAATTTCGTGTAGAATAAGATTTAGCCTAAATATGTTTCATTTAATACTTATAATAATTTAATTAAAAACATTTTATGTATTTTTATTATGCATGAACAAGTGTGGCATCACCATTTCATAAGCATTAATGTTAATTCTATCATATATAAAAATTAAAAATATATTAATATCATAAAAAATATATTAATTAGGTCCCAAATAAGCTTCTATATTAATAAATTATATATATTCACTCATAAACATGACATGAAAACTTCTAAAATTTGTTATTCTATCTTTTATAGATTTTATCAAGCATTGCACATGAATTTTGATAAGATTAATGTAATATAGCTTTGAAATTCAAAATTAACAACCTAAAATATCAATAATACACAATAATTAATAAAAGAGTCTTGAAAATAATTTTTACCCCTCAATTATAATTTACATAGAACCAAATTTGACATTTCCAATGCTGCGGAGGCACTGCATCGGCAATGATAATAATTATGATACTTATCATGAATAAAATATGATATTCATTTAATAATTTATTTATCTACAATAATACTCATATAAAATAGTAATTTAATTATTCAAAAAAATTAATATATTTTATATCATTAATATTTTTTCATGACATCACAAAAAAATACCGTATTTTATAAAAAGGTGGTATCTTTAACTATTCACAAAAAATTAAACATTTTCAGAAAATTCCCCAAAAATTATACTAAGATAATTTCAATATTATGAATTCAAAAACAAATTTTTTCTAATAAAATTAAAAATATATAATTGAAAAATTATTTAATAAATTAAATAATAGATTAATAAATTATTTATTTTAAGAATTACTTAACAGAATGAATATAACTATTTAATTCAAGAATACTAATAAATATGATTCCATCAATACCTAGGTTGTTATATTCTACCCCCCCCCCCTCAAATAGCATCCTTATAATTTATATTTACATTTCAAACAAATGGGGATACTTTTACCTCATATCATTTTCATATTCTCATGATGCCTCTTCAACCATGTGGTTTCTCTATAAAACCAAAACCTGGTGAATTTATTTATTCTGTAATACTTTCTCTCTACGATCAAGAAACTAAATAGGCTTTTCATTAAAAAGTTTCTCTTCCAACTAAACTACTTCTTGGCTCAAAACATGATAGGAATGGATACTATTTCTTATCAATAACATTATTCATGGCTCTTTAATCAATGCAATGTCTCATTGAACAATCTTTATTTTTAAAAAACAAGAGAGGAGAACCCCATTTTTATGTTCTAGGTTTGATGAAGTCATTATCTAACAATTCGTACAACTATTTTTTCAATTTTTGAATTTCAATTTGAGATATTTGATAAGGGGGTTTAGATATTTTCTTATCATTATGAACTAATTCAATGGTAAACTCAACCTCTCGGTCAGAAACAACACTGGGATAATTAGTAGGAGAAACATCAAGATACTCATTTACTACTGGAACATCATTAATCTGAATAGTTCTTTTATTTCCAACAATTTGAGAAAGATAACCTTCATTAACTTATTTTAAATGTTCCTCATATTCTTTATATTTTATCAATGATATGAGATCATTAATGTATGCAAACTGAAAATATTTCCGAAAAAAAACTTTTTTAGATCTTTAATCAATCTTAACATGGTAAACGGAAATCAAATCCATTCCCATAATAACATTAAACTCTACTAGAGAAAAAACAATAGGGGTTTTTTGGTAATTTACATCCACCTACATATATTGGTATATTATTATTATTTATTTTTGTCTCAATACTTCCTCCAAGTGTTTTTATAGTGAGTTCTCACTTCATTTCTTGAGGTGGAATTTCCAATTTAGCATAAAAGTTCTCAGAAATGAAAGAATGTGTAAACCCTAAATCAAACAACAAATTTGAAAAATATATAAAAAAATCAATGTACCTAATACCAATTCATTTTATGGCTCAACATTTTCTAAAGAAGTTTCAAATGATTTATCCAAACCTGTATTTTTTAAATCATCCAGCTTTTCTACCTGAGTGACTAGCTTTGGACACACATTAGAAAAATTACCCAATTATCTATACATAAAGAATCATAAAATAATATTCTCTTAATTATTATAATCATTTACCATCCACTCTAGATCCATGTTTCGAAACATTCCCCATCAGTAGAACATCTCAAAATTTACCATACATTCTCTAGGATTCTCTTTAACACACTTTTCACAGGATGGGAAATTGATTTTTTACCACTATATATCCTTGATTAATTATTCCCCAATGTCTACCAAACCAAACGCTTCATATCAATCTCATCAAAATTCACATATTTGTTAATAAAATACATTTCAACCATTTTACCATAATGAAAAAATTTCTCATAACTTTTAAATTATCATGCGTCTAATGCTCTTCATGGACCTGGTTTCAATCCTGAGTAAACATATTAATATTATTGTTAGTGTCCCGAATGAAATATCAAACATACCTATCCAATACTATGATTTTTTCTTCAAATGAAACTATTTAATCTTAACTTTTCAACCCCAATTCCAATATTTATTTTCCATTTAGATTCAAACCACCTTTGGGTAGTATTTCTAAGGAAACATATCCTTTAATGTTTCTCATACCATAGAATGGTGATCTTTTTTCTTGCTGGTATTTTTAAAAAAATAAGACTATCAATCTGGTTCAACTTCAAAATAATTAATGGAAATATTTTCCTTTTGATATTTTAAACACCCTATGGTATCAAATATATTTTCCAGAGCATAGATCTATCCTTTATCTACCATCATATCAGATGATCCACTTAATGATGGGGGTGTTGACTCATGAAATTCTCTACAAAAGACATGTTACTTCGTGGTAGATTATGTTTCTCTCTATCATGAATAAAACCCCCATTTTTTACCTAATTAAACTAATCCATTACTTTATCAAACTACTTAGTTAAAAATATGACCACTCTAAGCTGCAGATTCAAAAAGTTGCCTGCCTCTAGGGGCCTTCTAACTTCATCTTCCAATTTTCTTTTTCAGAAAACCATTTTGAATAGATATATATAAGATAATGTAATGAGGAAATATTCAAATTGTGTATTAAATTTATGTTAAACATAATGTAAAATAATTTATGTTATTATATTAAAATTATCCTAACAACTAAGGTTATCTAAACCATCCTTTAATACCAACTATAAGGACTCATCCATAAAACATCACATAATATTGAGTCTTAGTAAAAAAATAACTTTTTTTACAATGATAATATTTTGTGTTTTAGATCAATAGATAATTTGGAAATTATAAACAAATAACATGCCATATTTAGATAGAGTTGATACTACTAGAACAGTATTTATTTCTTCCTATATATAAAACATTTATAATGAAACATGATTTCCTTCACAAAATATCATAACATATAACTTGAATTCATTATTTTTATTACAAATCGTTATAACCTATAAAAAACCTTTCATAACATGGTATGATAACAAAAGGATCCGTAAATGACATAAAAAAATAAAACCATTAGTCCAACAAAAACATAAAAACCCATTAAAACCCATTTTCTTGAAAACTTGTAAGCATGCACAAAAAAACATGTAGTTTCCTTGGGAAATCATTACATGTCACTTTAAATTTACACTATAAAATGGAAAAACCATTTAGTATACATCCAAATTTGGGGTAACCAAGGCATTGTAGAGCTATAATATGGCTGACCCATCATATCTTGGGCTATAATGGGATTAACACAACATATCTTGTGCTATAATGGGGATCAACCCATAATATCTTGGAAATTAATGGTCTCAACCCAACATATCATAATCTATAATGTTATCAACAAATAATAAATAATGTCTATAGAACATATCATGTATAAGACTCTTGATAACTCATTTAAACCCTTGAGTAAAACAACTTCAGATTTTAAAATACCCTTTATTTAGAAAAATCACTTTCAAATATGAAAGCCACACACATAACAATGAAAAAATATTCTTCAAAAACAACTATGAAAACATATATGTAAAAAATTATAATGATAAATATTCTTTAATGAAAGAGAAATTAATCACGATGTATATAATAAAAATAATCTTTTTGATTTTTCATAAAAGGATACATTTAAATGATATCAAAAGGAATGTAAATTTCCTTAGTTTGGAATTCCTCAAAATGTATTAGAAACTGTTGTAGAATGTTTCTAATAGTGTTATTAATTTATTAAATATATAAACTCATGTTTATAACACCTTACATGATATTATTATAACATTTTCCACCCATTAATTAACAATATTTTGTTATTTTTATTGACTTTGGTTCGTTATTTTAATGGTTTCCAAGGTCGATTTATTATGGAATTCATTTTAAAAAAGAAATAGAAATCCATAATTGAAAAAATATATACATTCAGGTCATTTTAAACAATTTTATTTCAATTTATACTTCCCATTACTATAGTAATGGAAAATGAAAACTCATATACCACGAAGGTAGCTAATTGACACACAACGGACGACTATTTCATTATTTAAGAATAAAAGAAGAAAATAAGAGATTTTATGAAGTATATACCATCAGAAAATATTATAGTATATATATGAATCGTTATTCTTCTTGAATCATTGTATAGCAGGTGATGATACAATATAAATGAAAAATAATTAAAAAGAGAAGAAAAATTGAATCTTATTTCTTGAAAAGTCCCCCTTGATAACTTCATCAATACTCTTGGAAGTGGTATTTTTGTGAGTCCAGGAGCACTGTAATGTTTCAATAGATTAATTGAATTTAAATTTTAAGATTATAGTCAAGCAAAAAGAATAAAGGTGATGAATATATTTGATGTAATGATCCTCCTTTTATAAGTGGGGCGAAGGAAAACTTAGGAATTACACTAATTATTAAAATATAATAAATCTATTATATGGTTTATGACTTACAAAAAGGCATAAAAAATAAATAGATTACATTTTTTAAGGAATATTATCATTTTTGGAGTTTTTCAAAGACTTTGAAAATTTTAACTAATTTTTTAAAATATTTTTTTCCAGAAATTTTTTTTCTCAAATTAAATAATATTAATAATTTAGACTTTAAAAAGATTAAAAATATTCAAAATAAAATAAAATTCTTATTATATCTTATTAAAATAAATTTCATCTAATTAAATAATTAATTAGCTAAAAAATATCAAACTATATTTATTTTATAATTTTTAATATAATTAATTTTTTTATTCATTAATTATATAATTACCACATCATAATGATTCAAGACCTTAAGCTATATATTTATTCCATAAAAATTAAAAATAAAACATAATGGAGAAGATAATTTTATTTAATTTCCAAAGACTATTCTTTTTCAAAACACAATTTTTGAAAACCTCATATTAAAATGTATTACAGACTAATGTTTATAAAGTGAAAACCTTGACTTACATTTGAATAAAATTTCATAAAGGTCTTATTTTGATTATTTTAGGTCCATGATATACCAATTCAAATCAAAAAGTGATAATTATCAACAATTTTATATATAAAAATATTTATCCAAAATATGGTGCATTTAATAATTTTTATAACTTTAATTAGAAACCATTTATTTATTTTTATTATTCTTGAATGAGTGCATCATTAGTGTTTCATAAGAATTAATGTTAATTATAGAATATATAAAAATTAAAATAATTCTATCAAAAAAATAAATAACTTAGGTCCAAAATAAAGTTCAACATTCATTCATTATGTATATTCCCTCATATACATGTCAATAAAATACTAAAAAAAATTATTTTTTCTTTGTTGCGAGGTCGAAGCATTACACATGTATTAGGATAATATTGATGTAATATGACTCTAAAATTAGAAATTTAAATCCAAATGAATCAATAATACAGAATAATTAATAAAATAATCTTGAAAATAATTTTTACCACTCAATTATTATTTATAAGGAAACAAATTTGACATTGTCAATGTTGTGGAGGAACAACGTCGGCAATAATAATAATTTTTATACCTATCATGAATAGAATATAATTTTCAGGTTCTAATATATTTATATAAAATATTAAATTTATAAAATCATAATTTATTTATTCAATAATTTAATAAATTTTATGTCATAATTATGTCTTCGTGAAATCACAAAAATACCTTATTTTATAAAAAGAGGGAACTTTTTACTATTCACCAAAAATTAAACTTTTTCATAAACTTCTCAATAAATAATTCTAAGATAATTTTGACATGATGAATTCAAAAATGATTTTTTTTTGTAAAATTAAAATTAAATAATTTAAAAATTAATTTTTTAAATAAATAAACATATTTTAAATTTTTTTAAGAATTACATAACATAATAAATATAACTATTTAATACAATAATACTAATAAATATGATTCTATAAATACATAGGTTATTACAAACAGTTTTTAGAAATTTTTTTCGGTATATTGTCCTTCCTGAAATTCAATTAATGATACCCAGAATGAATTTCAATCTTGGAAATATATTAAGATATGAACAGTCAATCAAATAGGTCAACAATATGGGGTAGAGGATACTTTTTCTGGATCTTGATGTTGTTCATTTCCTAATATTCAATAAAGAGTCTCATCAATCCATCATTATTTTAATGCAAATAAATAGGTTATCCTTAATGTTTCACACTTTATTGAATGAATCCCTTTTCCGGTTTCTCATGGAGTTGGATTTTAAAATTCATGAACCCCAATTGGTCCCATTCTATAGGATTTAATATAAATTAGTGTGGCAAAAATTAAAAGTTATTTTGAGAAATCGAAATCACATTTTGGTGAAAGGATAAGAAGTTATTCAACAAGTACCACAAAAAACATTCACAAAATAGGTGTAGCGTCGATGTCGAGTTTCTCCCCAACAATCTAAGATAAAAACCTCTCTTGAATATGAATCAAAACCCATGAAATGGAATTCATTTCAATCAGGAGATTATATTTTTGTTACAGCGAAAGACAATCATATTATTTTTTTAAATAAAAATGTGAATTCCCTTCCAAATCAATTTTTTTATTTTTATATATATAATCAATTGTGTCTTAAGATTATATCAAATTTAATAAGAGGAAGAATGGAGAGGATTATAGGAATCATAGTCTTATTTACATCAACTAGAGAAGAATCGTATACTTGAGATGTGATCATCATGCCATTAGTGGTTTCACTAATAATTATATATATAATTTTATAGGTGTAATATTTATACCGTTGTAAAAATCTTTAGATATGAAATATTGGTTATTTCCATAGTAAAATAAGACATTAGTAGTTCTAGTACGGTTGGTAATTTGACCTTTCACCCTGATATTGTCACACCCCTCATCAAAAATAGTGATCAAATGAGATTTCCTTCTCTTTAAATAAGAGGTTAATTATTTCAATCATCATCCTTAAACTCATTATATAGGAAATGGTTACCATAATTACCATAACCCCTTCATTGGAAACAATATATTTTCGGTGGTTCATTCTATGAAAATTTCTCTCTATTTTCATCATTAAATAACTTCTTATAATCAATTAAAAATTACAATTTTAGAAGACCTTACCTTACAAAATTATAACCTTTAATAGACTTATTAATATAATATTGTCTATGTTTCTTCCCAAACACTAGGCATAAAGAAAATTTCTTTTTCTTCTCTCTATGGTTTTTAGATTTTTCTTTGAATTGCATTTTTCTCTTATTATCTAAACCATGAAATTGATATGTAACTCCATCCTCCATTAGCACATTGAACAATCTCATTATATTTATTGAAATATATTATATCTAATTGCCTTTATAGACATGGTTTTAATCCATTGTAGAATCGACCAACCTTACTTTTTGGTTGTATGATAATACCAAATGAATGCCTCAAAAGTCTTAAAAAATTTTGCATCTAGATATAAATATAATCTTTAACCTTTTTATTTATAAATATCTATATTTTTATAAATAATTTGAGTAATTTACTTATGGAGGAATAATTTATTTAACTCAACCCATTCCATGGAGTTAATTTCATCATGTACCCTTTTATACTGGATGATATTCCACAATTGATCATCTTCTCCTTAAAAATGATAGATAACCAAAATATATTTTTCATGTTAAAAAAATGGAGAATATCATAAATCTTTTTAGTGGTACTAATCCATTTATATGAAACTAAAATATCATTTGTTTAACTTAAGGATGGTGAAAATTTTATCATGCAGCACTGAAGTGAATTGTGTTCCCTCCTTTTCTCATTTGGATGTTCAGTCAGATTCAAGGTTTTAGAAAGATGAATGAGCATAACAATTAGATTTATTATTCTAGGTCCCATAATTTTTGGATACTTATGAGGATAATAAATTCTTATTTCATCATACTCAGTATTAACATCATTCCTTCAGGTTCTAACCATTGACTGAAACCAAAAAACATAGTGCAAGCAATTATAATTATATTGGGGAACCACATAATCATGAAATATTACTTATTTAAATTAAAAATAATGAACAGTAAAAGAAAATTAGGCTATATCCATGTTTTGAAATTGTGGCTATAAGCCTAAAAACTGTGGCCGGTATTGTCGTGGCTATAGGGACAAACCTATAGCCACAGTTTCAAAACTATGGCTATAGCCCTATAGCCACGGTTCCAACCATGGCTATAGGTTTGGCCCTATAGCCACGGAAATACCAGCCATAATTCAATGAACCATGGCTATAGGTTTTTAGCCACGGTTTGAAACCGTGGCTAAAACCCTTCCAATTTCATAAATAGTGGCAATTGTTTTGGCACTATAGCTAAGGCAATACCATCCATGGTTCAATGAATTGTGGATATAGAGTTTTATCCACAGTTCAATGAACCGTGGCTATAGAGTTTTAGCCACAGTTTGAAACCATGGCTAAAACCCTTCCCATTTCATAAGAAACAGCCCCCCCCCCCCCAAACATCCCGTGCACCCCTTTCACCCCCTTGCACACCCCTTGCCCCTACAAGACCTCCTTGTACAGTTGGCCCTCCACCCCTCCCCCCCCCCCCTCGTTGGAACCCCTTAGAATGCACCCACCCCCCTACTGTACCCCTGGATAGCATCCCCAGCCCCTGGATAGTAGCCCCCCAGTTGGACCCCCTGTACAGCAGCCCCCCCCCCCCCCCTGCTGGACACCCCGAGACAGCAGCAGCCCCCTGCAGGACCCCCTGGACACCACCCCCCCCCCCATGCTGGACACCCCTGGACATAACCCCCCCCCCCCCCCGTCACTGGACCCACTGGACAGCAGCCCCCCCTGTTGGACCACCCTAGACAGGACCCCCCTACTAGAACCCCCCTTGACAGCACCCCCTCCCCACCCCAATGCTAGACCCCCTAACACCACCCCTGCTGGACACCCCCCTGCTCCCCCTGGGTAGCAGCCACCCCCCCCCCCCACATCCCTTTCACCCCTTGCACACAACCCCTTGAACCCCCTAGCACTCCCCTTGCCCCCCTGTTGGACCCCCTGAATAGCAGCCCCTCACCCCCCCTGTTGGACCCCCTGGACAACAGCCCCAGCCCCCTAGACAACAGCCCCCCTGCTAGACCCCCCAGACAACCCCCTGTTGGACAGTACCCCCTACACATCCCTTGCACACCCCTTTCCCCCTGTTGGACCCCTTTTCACCACCCCTGCTGAACACCCCCCCTGCTATACCCCCTTGCACCCCTTACCCCACCCCCTCTTTCCCCCCTCCCCCTACAGACCCTTTTTCACACCACCCCTATTAGACACCCCACCTGTTATACTTTCCTAGCACAAAAAGACTTAGATGATACATTGAAAACCATATAGTAAAACAGAAACATAAATTTGTAAATAAATTAAAGTAATTGAATAACACAATAAATTAGGAACATTGAATGTTGCAAGATACCATAATATGTGATGCGCTTTTCTTGATCAATATGCTCTCTTGGAAGTTGTTCCAACATTGAAAACATGACTTCGTTTTATTTTTAGTAAAATAAGAATCACAAAAGTGGTTGTTTATTGTTCAGAGTTACCTAAATACAGAAGAAATAAATATCTATTTACAGATTCTTGATGAAATGTAGTGTATTTTGATATATCTAATGTAATTTAAAATATCATATTGAATCTAGCTATGTACAGTTAAATTTGTGCAATGTGGTAGTAGAATCAACACACCATAAGGATGATATATTGCAAGATCCAAATCTATCTTTATAGGCTATAATTAAAAAAAATTGGACATAATGGCCATGATTTTTAAATAAAAAGGTGTTAAAGACATACCATTAACAAATAGTGGTATTATACAAAATCTGATTTGTTGCAACTAATATCAAGCCATGATTCAGTGAAAGAAATCTGTTGTAAATAGGAAGGAATATTTGGAGAAACCTAATCATGAAGAAATGTGGGAATTAGATATGGATTTAAATGGTTATTCAAACTTATATAAGATTAAAGAAACCTATGGAGACTAACTACACCCCCATGTCCCACCCCCCTTGCACCACTGCCCCACTTCCCCCACCCCCTTGCACCCCCTCCCCCTGCCCTGAAGACCCCCCTTCAGACCACCCCCTGCCCTGCAGACCTCCCCACTCAACCCTGCCCCCTCTACCAACCCCCTCCCACTCCCCCAACCCCCTCCCCCTCCCCCTACCCTACAGACCCCCCTTCTTCCCTTCCCTACAAACCACCCCTCACCCCTCCCACCTCCCCCTTCTCTACAGACATCCCCCCTGCCCCTGCCCCTACCCCCTTCACCATGCCCCATGCCCCTACCCCTGCCCCCTTCCCCCTGCTACCTTCCCCCTACACCCTCCCCCTGTCCCCTGCCCCCCTCCATCCTCCCCCTGCCACCTACCCTGCAGACCTCCCCCCTGCCCCCTTCCCCTAGCCCTTAAGACCTGGCACTACCCCCTGCCCCTTGCCCCCCTCCACCCTGCCCCCATGCCCCCTACCACCTTCCCTCCTCCACCATGTCCCTACCACATGTTCCATTCCACCTACCCCCTTACCCATGCCCCTTTCCCCATTCCCCTGCCCCCATTCCCCCTGCCACCTGCCACCTGCCACCCTCCACCCTACCCCTGCCCCCTTCCCCCTGCCCCCTACCCCCTGCCCCCCTCCACCCATCCCCCTAGCCTGAACAGTTCCCCCCCCACACCCCATGAACCCCCGTCCCCTAGATTTCACCAACACCCCCCCCCCCCAACACCCCCTAGCCTTTACGAGTCCCCCTAGCTTGTACACCCCCTTTGAGTCAAAAAAAATATTTTGAGATGTCTGTGGTGTCTCAAATGAGAAAAGTAAGGATTAAAATGGAAAACATAAATTCAATAATTTCAAACAAGATAGATAATAATAAACTACCATTTTGATTATTTGAAGACAGCACACCTCCATTGGAGGGGTTTTATTACAAAACAATGACTTATTTTTAAAACGAAACAATTATTTTAACATACATTTGATTAAGAATTGAAATTTAATATAAACTAGAACGAATCAATAAGGAAGATAAATCCAATTTAAAACATTATTGAATTGATGAAGCTGGGAGAGGTACTCTACCTCAAAGGTTTCAATCCATTCACAAGAGGATCCTTATATATGTTCTTACATGCATAAGCATGGGCTATGTTTTTTTGCTGGTTCGCTGCATAGCATGAATCCCTATCCACAGACACAACCTATCATGCGAAAGCATACACACAATAAATCTAGTTATGGTGAAGATATTGAGACAAGTAAAACCTCATAAAGATATATTCATAATGATTTATACTAATAAAAGGGATGAGAAAAATTCTTGGGGAGGAAGCTGTTTCAAAAGGACCATCAGCGTTTGAGAAATAATATTGGAAAAATGAGGTCCAATGGAAATGTACTCCAAAAGCATATACTAAAAAGAACAGCAAAGTGGTTATCAAATGAAAGGACCGAAATTATTATTGCATTGAAATTTATTTTAATTTCCTCTCAATGTCATCAAGGATTATGATATTTAATTTTGACTTATAGGCATCTTGAAATACCTGAAAAGAAAAGGTGAAAAAATTTGACTAAAAGTATTTAGTATAAAAGGGTTAAAATTCAATAACCATAAACAAATGTATGGATGGGTGTACCATAGGTGAATTTATTAATTCATTAGGCATGTTTTTGTCAAGGGGAAGAGCAGGATTGGCACTAGAAGGGGACTCTGATCTCCCTTATATAGTGAACTTATATTTTTATGAGGCTAAATAGGATGTGGAATTGATTTTTCAGAAGATTAAGAAGGAGTCTAAATAACCACATGAGTTTTTATCCTACTCAGACCCCCTGCCCCTCCCCCTGCACAACCCCCCCCCCTAAAAACCCCCTCGCCCTCCCCTGTAGACACTCCTGGACACCTCCCCCTACCATTCCCACCATGTAAGGTCTTGTCTATTGGTTGTTTTAATGCGGAACAATATATTCTAGATCATCCCTAGCCATTTTCCTGGTGGGAATGATTTCTTTCTACTCACAGTTGTTGACCAGTGTATTGATAACCCTCTACTGTGTGATCTCCATAAGGTAAAGTGGGTGAGTGTGGTAGCATTCATTTTATTAGAATAGAGGTATGTAATTTCCATTTTGGGTGATCATGAATTTTAGTAGAATCATGGAAAATTATTTTACCCCTACACCTATTAGAAATGGTTGGGGAACCTCACCTATCAAATCTATTCCTTGGAATTCCGTAAGATAATTTGCATCAAAATTTGAGTATTGTTTATGATTATGATGACTAATATTCCCTATGATACTCATTATATCATTTTTTAAGGATAAGGAATTCTTAACGAGTTCACCAATCACTGAAGATGATGCCCAATGATACTCGTCCTCTATAGGATTGTCATCTTTGGTATTTTAGGCTCATCGCCTAATAAACTCGAGGATAATCACCCAAATAATTCCATGCTCATCGCATGAGGAAGGATGTGATTATGATTCATTAAAAAAGGTGAATCATTATATTCTTATCACATAAAAAATCTTATACTTTTCAATAATGCATGTGCTGACATCTCTATAATTATAAGATCACATCACCAGTAAAATGGTTTCCCATGAATTCAAGAGAATTATTTCCCATGTTTTAACCAAAGATTTAGATTCCTAAAACATGGTTACTAACACTTCATTGATCCATATTAATACTCAAACAATATTATATTCAAAATTAAAATCTTGTAATCTTGAAGGGATCTAATTATGAGGGGGAGTGCCCCGTGGTTCTCGAATATTTATCAGTATAATCCCATGAATCATTAATATAAGTATAATAAATTTTTTAAAATTTATTTTTAGGTTCCCTGCAGCATATATACGTACATGATAAATAGATATATTCAAATTCTTCATTGACAAAGTAGGTGGTTATTATAAAATCATTTTTTAAAATAATAAAGAAATTATAGAATTCAAATTAAAGGTTTATGTAGAAGAAACCTACCTCAACCTCAAGACACGTTGCTTTTGACGATGAAAACTCAAATTTTCCTTTTTTCTGCTTGCACGCAGATGAAACTTCACATATATATAAGGACACCTATCCCCTATGTACATATTTCCATTGCCAAATATACACGAGGGGGTACTTAGATATATGTTTATACTGGCATATACCCCATTACACTTACACATGTATGCATTTTTCATATCTATTTATAAGCACACCTAGCACAAATATATATATTCAGACTACCATGAGTGATTATATATAAAGGGGGACTTATATATGTATATGTATACCAATTCATACACATGCAATCCTTTGTCAACAATGACTCGAATCCACTTCAACGAAATCCAAAATGCACTACAAAAAATATAAGGAACCCAAAAATCATAAAATACCTAATTAAAATTGGGCCAAAGAATAAGAACAAAATAAACCTTACCCAAATCTGATGTTGAACTTACAATATTCGATGGTGGTGGATAGAACTCGCCTCATAATAATAATCCACCAATAAGAAAATAGTGTGAAAAGAAATGAGATATAACGACTTCTTATATATAAGAATGGGATTGATCCTCCCCAATTTATTTATATCTTGCAGGAAAATATTTTAACTCCATTATTGAATTAGCTAATTTATTATGAACATTTCTTCAGAAATAGGTAACATATAACTTATCATATATTAATAGATTTGAAATAACTTAAACTAGTGTTTAACGTGAATTTAATATTATATGATAAATAAGGAATGGCAGATATCATATTGCATGCCTCTTTATTTAATAATGTCATTAACATTTCCATACTTACATTGTTTATCAGATTAATAGAAAAAATAGGCTAACACAACAATTTCTATAACAAAAAGATAACATACTTTCAGAGAAAAACAAAAGTCATTAATAGGTATAAAACCAAAATTGATTACAGGTCCCAACAACAACTTCATTATTCCTTCATATTCCCTTGTTCTTATCTTTATTAGGTTAATTACACTATTACCTAAAGGATTAAATCATGATAATTTCAATCTTTCACTTTAAACATGGATAAAGGTAATAGGTCTCCTACATAAACTTGAGGACCACAATATTCTCCAATTATAAAATAGAATACCAAACACCAAACCAGGATTAACTATTTTGTGGGGGCACTAATGATCCTTAAAACACTAGCCTAATAATGGTGTCTAGGAAAATGTAATCTGTGAATATAAAATGAACAGTGTAAAATTAAAATGAAAAATGAGATAAAGAAATAAACCATATCATTTATGGTTCCCCATAGAACATCCATCTAAAAAACCCGCTTGAGCCTATACCAGAATATGTATGAACATTTATTAATTATTATAAAATTTTAATATTTTCTCAGAAACTAGGATGATATATTGTAATATTTATATAAGAGATGAAGAACACCCTTGGAAATTAGAAATTAATGAAGGAAATGAGAATGTTCTCTGTGAATGTGAATCATTGACCAAATCCAAGTATGTTCTTTAATCTAGAATACATGTCATCAAATTAATTAAATTTTAAATTTTTTCCAATCCAAGCAATTTAACTTAGGTAACCACAATATTTGTTTAGTGCACTATAAACCCATCCCCTACAAGTCCTTATATTTTAATCCTCATAGGAATTCATGTATCTTAAATACATGGTATAATTTCATCGCATCCTAAGCATGTATTTGGTAGTCTATATAGGGAACCCCAGTGTCACTCAATGCATAATGTAACGCACTTCCCTCTAAGACTATCCTTGATATTCAATATAGGGAACCCAAGTGTCATGTGTGGCATAATTTAAGTCTACTCTCCTTGTGATATCATCTAATTAATTCTACCTATGAATCCATATGTCTCCTACATCATAATGAAATTCCATTTATAATTCTTTTTATTTCAAAATATCGGTGATCGCATACATGGTGTTTCGTGTCAGAACACTTGTATCAGCCTTTCCATGTCATGATGGATGGTCATGGATAGTAGAACCCATACCATTTTAAAATTCAATTTATTCTATCTGGGAATTTAATTTATAATGAGAATTAAATCTATAAAAAATATCAATGGGGGCCTATGAACATGGGCTTACCATTTTACATTTTTTAGATTCACACAACAATTGAATAATAGGGTCCAACTCAACAGACCTCAATTAGAGGTTCAATTTAAATTAAATTATATGTCTTATGGGATATTAAATGTGTTTCACCCTAAGGGGTGGCTCAAATCGATTTGAATAGTCTAGGATGACAAATTCAGGTTTCCAGGACTACCTTAAGTAAGGTGATAACAATTCATTTGATTATTTGGGAATTTTGGTTGCATCACATAGAAATTATGGTGTTTAGAATGAAAACACATCGTATTAAATCAATTCATTAATTTAAAAAGAACAATACCATTTACCATAGATTCTTTGTTCATTACACATCCAATATTAGTTTCATATTCAAGAAAGAACAGAAGAAATCAATGAAAGTTTCAAATACCATGATGATAGGGCATGGGGGTGTCGACCACGGCGTCCGGGGTGTTGAGGGTTGTGGGGGAGAGCCATCGGGAAGGAAGGGAGGAGGTGGGGAGGCCACTCAGAGTAGCTTCCCTGGAGGAGGAGGACCGTGGGGAGGAGGGTCACGACGAGGATGCATTGTGGGTATTGAGGGATGTTGGTGAGGAGGCATCGGGGAGGCGTCGGGAAGGATGATAGTAGGTGGGGAGGCTGCTCAAAGCAACTTCCCTGGATAAAGAGGGTTGCAGCGAGGGGGGATCAGGGAGGGAATCGGGATGTTGAGGGATTTTGTGGAGGATGGATTGAGAAGAAGGAATAAGAAATGAATGGGTCAGGGTATTCAACCACAGAGTTGTGGCTAATCATGGGGGTGTATCCACGGATTTTTTAATCTGTGTCTTTATAGGCGTGGCTATAGCTCAATTTCCTAGTAGTGGAAACATTATTCTTGATATATAAAAAACATAGGTTCATCCTAGGTCATTCATTTTCACCGTCTATTTAAATCATTCTTGATGGTTCATAATGATTTTTTTAGTTTTCCAAGAATATCCCCTATGAGTGTAAAACTATGTGTGAATAAAGTGGTATTATCATGGACCATGTGACTATATAGTCTAAATAAATGTTTCCTTTTTTTTAGTTATTACCCCTAGGTACCTATGTTCTAGATTTACTTCCAGTCATAGTGTCTAGATATGGATTTAATTTCTTGACAACCACTCACTCAATCTGTTACTAAAATTCTAGGATATTTTCATATACTTTAAGTCATCCATAAACATATGATTATACATGTCCTTATGGATCCAAATAAAGTTTTTTCACCATAGTTTAGAAAGTTATAATAAAAAATTCATCTAATAAAACTATATAAACCTAGGATTTTAATAAATATACATTATAGTAATTTTTATGGACATTTATTACATTACAAAAACACATTCCTAATGATCATACATAAATAGTTACTTTGGAGATATGGTAACATAAAAAATTGTGTTATATGTGAACTACATAATCTCGAACTATGTTATTCAAAAATATAACCTTTCTTTTACATATCATGCATAATATTTTTCTTCCTTACCTAGGGAAAGAAAACTTAAGAAAGCGTGAGCTCAGATGCTCATTAATGGTGAACCAGAAAGATATATAAGAATAACATGAATATAAGGGTATGATTACATAATAATAACTTCATAAAACCACACCCTACATACACAAGATCACAATAATTATTCATGGTATAAATATTGTAAATTTATAAGATATGAATCATAAGGGTATCAAAGAACATGATCCATGATAGCATAAATTTGGAAGAAGATATATATTTTTGGAATAAAAATATAAATATAAAAACATTTACATATTAGTTAGGGATCAATACTAAGGCTATTATAGTGGAATGGGTTTACTCCACAAAATATCATAGTAGTTGTGGGTCATTCCAAAAACCATAATAGCGGAAAAAGTCCCTTACTGAGCTATGTTCACTCTACATTCAGGTTCTATCTATCTCATAAGATATAAATCTTTACCAAATGTTTTAAAGGGATATATAGGTATCACTAATCAAATAATGAAAATCATATGTATGTGTTCCAAAATATCATAAAATAATCTTAACCTAATAACCCAAAAAATTAATGGTTTTCATAAAAATTTCCTTATATTATAACCTCTGTAAGAGACACAATTTTCCTAATAATTTTAACATATCTTCATTACACAACCTATGAAAAGAATTAGTCTATATAAGAATTTTCTTTAGGAATAACCCAAAAAGTGAAAAAAGATTAACAATCAAAATTCTATCATAAACATACACCATTTAGAGAAAGAATAATATTGGTATTCTTGGATCATATCCCCCATAAGACATAGACAACATTAATTGATATGATATTATATATAAAATTATTTTGAAATATTATTTAATATATTTATTGAGGAAAATATCTTTTCAAATTTAAGAAAACAAATTCAAACATAGTTTTTTTAAAAAGTTTATTTTGAGATAAACTTGTAAGATTAAAAAAGAGTATTTTATAAAAATGTGTCCATGATGGTGTAGAATTCTGTTCATGTCATACAAGATAAAAAGAAGATTCAATTATCATTTATTGTAAATTATAAATGGTAATTTCTTAGAAAATGTTATGAACATTACATTAAGAAAATAGTGAAATTCAAACAAAAAAAGTAATTCATTGATATATAATTTTAGGAATGTTAAAAACAATTTTATAAAAAATGTATTTTGAAGAAAAATGGGTTTTCAACCAAACAGAGAATAAAATGATTTTTATTGAAAAATTTCATTTGAACTATGAAGTACATAAAGAGAGTAGAATGTAAAGAAAATATTCATTCTCGTCACATCACTAGATAAGATAAAAATTAAATATTCTATGATAGATGGATCAAAATATTTTATCATCAAAAACATAATCAAACATTTTCTTAATAAATAATGAGATTGTAAAATAATATCTTACCCTCTTTGGTTTTACTACATCAACCAAATTTTATAATTATTGTCTCATTCTAGATCTATAGGAAATCACATAGTGGTGGCCTTGTTTCTATGTCTTTCAAGTGACATTCCCAATGATCTTCTCATGTCTGTGTGTTAATCCTCCCATCCTGTAGCGGTGTTGGACCGATCCACATGCCTAGTCCTTAATCATATTATTTTTTGTGATAGTGCCTTTGGGGGGAAGATGGTGAAATTTATTATGGGTTTTATTCATTCATACATTGTTCTTTTTGTTTTGGGTTTTCTATCATGATTTCAATGGATTTTAAGTGGTATATTTTGGTGGATTGACACTCACAATGGTGTCTTTTATAGTCTCTAATGGTTATGATGGTATCAGGATGACTATATCCCTTCTTGATGATGGTTTCCTTTTCATTATCTTTAATTTTGATATGAATTCACTGTAGTGATGATTACGTGATTGTAGTTGATGATTTTACTCTTCTTTAGCACTAGGATCCCAATAATCCTCTCCTAATTGGACTTCAATGGTTGTTTTCATGGTGTTTTGGAATGTCTAGTTCAAGTTATTGATGGATTTATAAGAGGAGGTGCTTGTGGTGCCTTCATAATTGAATTTTCATCCCTGATGGGATAGATCTTTCTAGTAATAGTGATTTGACATTGACTGGTTTGTTGTTTAAATGGCGTTTCTGGATAGAGGTTTGTGGATTTCATGATGCATCTACATGATTTTCTAATTTTGAGCGTTGAAATTTCAAATTTCAAATATAAAATTTTCTATTTTAGGGATAAGTGTGACTATTGTATTTATTTATGTTTCCCGAAAAAAAAAGTGTCTACTTATAATTGAAAAATATGGATTGAGGCATAACATAACATGTGTATCGGGGAAATAAAATTGATTAAAAATCCTTTACCACTTGGGTATCTTTCGAAATGCAATCCTATTGTAAGATATATGCATAAATGTTTATTTAAATCCCCATATTTTTTATACTAAAAAAATAGACTCATGTATAGTATATACACTATATAAGACTAATAAATGATGAATATAGTATATATCTTAGGGATTTAAAAGTGTGACAAAAAATGATTACTAATTTAGTAATATTTTGAATACTAGGCCCCAATAAAAAAGAAAAAAAATTATAAATTAAATATCATGAAAATAAGTTTATTAATGAAATAAAATGTCATATGGGTAGTATATACCCCACACAAAATGAAAGAGTTGTGAATTTTTATATGTCTCCAAGAAATAAAAGAGTGACTAGAAACCACTTACATTAAGAATCAACAAACATTGTACACTTTAAAACATCATGTATAATATTTAAATATTAATTAAATATATATTAAAGAAACATAATTATATATATAATACCATATATTATATTCTTATGACCTTTTAAAACTTTTTTATTAATAATTCTAGGTTAATATCACATTTTAGCCAAAAGCAGAATTTTTTTCCAATATGTTTTGTTTTTTAATTTTTTTTCATATTAACTTGATCATTATTACAAAATATATAAAATTTTAAACAATATATAAATATTATATATATTAATTAAATATGTTTTTGGGGTAATCAATAATATTTAGAGATAGAAAATCATGTACATTGTTCATGGAAACGATAGGTCATAGATATGCATGAACATTGTTTCCATTTTCATGAAAGATTGAAAGAATGAAATTAAAATAATATATTACCATTAAAAAATAATATTTATTTCATATATATCACATATTTTTACAAAATCCATCTATGTTACATTCCAGGTAAATCGTGAATGAATAACATTGTTTCGTGAGGCAGTAGTCTGTCAAACACACGAGCGACGTTATCATATTCCCACATAATAGAATTTTTAAAGTTATTTGGATATAATAATTAAATAAGTATAAAGATATCTTAAATATAATATATAAATTATTAATCTATCATTATATACATATGATATAGTTGATTAGGGAAAATGAATAACATCGGTATAAAGGCGATAGTTTATTGTACACACAAATGATGATTTTATATCCCATTTGATAGAAGAGGATATGTTTGTAGATAATTTAAAAAAACCTAAAACTATATTTAATATACATTTTATATTATATAATCATGGTTTAATACTAATTTAAGGAGGTGGAGGATGAAATAAAATTAAAATATTCATTGTACAATGTCAGCAATTATTCTGATAACCTCCTTATGTTGGAACCAAAAGCCTTCCTAGATTGGATTTATGACTACAATATAGATTATATAACAAGAAAATGGAATTAAGGAATTTATTTATGTAGTAATATTGTGAACCAAATGGTTTTTTAGGTGTGATGTGGATATGATATGGGGTGGCCTTTTATAAGTGAGGTGAGAGGCATATTTGTGTTTATTCAAAAAAAAAAGTTTTACCCACATGTTTCTCTTTCCACAAAGCTCTAAAAAAATTATCGATAATATTGTGTATAATGTGTAAATATGTATCTAAAAAAATTTTGGAAACGTTTTCTCTCATTTGTAACCCTTATTGGTTTTATAGAACTCCTCGATAAACCCATTTTCAACTTAACCAAGGTAAATAATGTTTAATGTTATAAATATTAATTACAGTCAAAAATTAAGTTTGAATTATTAGTTAATATAAATTATTATTATTCAAAATATTAAATCCATTTTTCAAAATTCCATTCACTAAAGTGGAAATTTATTATTTAAAATTAAACTCACAATTACTACGAGAAATTGGTTTTCCAAAGAGAAAATATATAATAGTTTAATAGTTTTTAATCGAAATTCAACATGAAATCAGTTAAAATTACCTAAAATTAATTAATTGAAATATAATTGAACTAATTTTAATAAAAATCAAATTTTAAAATAAAAATAAACCTTATAAATTCTTTAAATGAAAATAGATTTTTCAATAAAAACTAGTATTTTCACCATTCATTAAAACACTAATCCTATAAGAAAAATCCAAAAAAATTACCATACCATATTGTTTTATGATTATTTCAAAAATAATTTTTTTTTATCATAAATATTTTATAAATTTTTAAAAAATTAGTTTTATAATTTTTCACTAAATGAAATAAAAAACATTTTTTTTGAAAATATAATTTTCAAAACATATAAAACATTTTTCTAAAATTAAGTATTTTTTATAAATATATTTTTTTTATAAAAAATTATAATTAATATTTAAAATTTAGTTATTAATTTTATTATATCTATGTTCAGTGAATATTTAACAACTGTCTAATTCTGATAATAATGTTAATAGTTTTTTATGGTTTGTTAAAACTCAGTGTTATGTGTAATGAAAGCCAAACTCCTTATAGCATATAAATTAATCTATAAAATAAATTTAATGTATTAAAAAATGTATTCATGTGAAATTTGTGTGTCATAATAGCTATCTTATTAATCGCCATGTGGGTTTTTCCTTTTATTTCCTCACTACAGAGTGGTATCAGGTCTTGGGAATTTTGATGGGTCTTTTTGCTGTGGGGTGTCCCCATGATAAAAATGTTAGAAAATATATATATGGGTAGTTTTTGGTGACTATTTTTTTTCAAGTTGATTCCATTGTGGTAAATTAATGAAAGCACCATGCCATAACACAAGACATGGATAGTGTTGAAATAATGTGTCGAGGTTGGCATGAGCAATAGTGTCGGGCATATCGAGACTCATAGGGTGATTCATGGAGGCACATCATATTGTTGTGAAACCCGTGGTTCATGTTGTAGTGGCCAACAAGGGTTAAAAAAAATTCTGGATTTTAAACTATTTCAAATCTTAAATTATTATTTGTTGTATACCCCTTTTCTTCCCTCCCACTCACACATTAGTTCCTCGGGATATCCCTTAGATCTCTTCCCTTCTCCTCCATTATCTCCCTTGGTTTCCTTAGTCTTATTCATTGAATTTAATAGTATTTATAAGGATTGTTACTTATTTCATTTTCTCATCTACTTTTATACTTATTTTTATTGATTTTTTCTTATTTCACAAACTCTAACCATTATATAGGTTGATTTTAGGGTTTAGGATATGTCTAAAACTCATTTTTTGGTTTCTAAGGATTGATGATGTGACTTATTACATATTTTGGATTCCATCATTTAATGATATGCGTTTCAAATTTCTTAAACTTTTATTGAGGTATTTTTACTTATTCTGTTAATTCATATAACCTTCCATGATATTCATATGTGGTTTAAATTAATTTCATTCCTAATTATATATATACGTATATCTTGTGAGGGGTTGGAAATAGTTTTTATATGGTTTTACTTAAAAATAATGGAGTCCCACCCATGAACACTATTTATGAAATTGATTCAGTGGATCTTACTAAATAATTATATTGATTTCAAAGGTTTTGTGGATAAATATTAATATTTAAAGGGTGTTTGTTATATTTTTAAGGATTTATTGGAGACATGGGGTGTGATTTCCCCTTGATTAAATTTTATTGAGTCCATTAGATCTTGGTTCCATTTTGAAAAGTTTTAAAAGGAAAATATGTGTTTATTATATATTTTCAATTAATTTTGAAATGATTTAATTTCAAATAATGTGAGTTATTTGGGAATTCGAAGAATATTTTAAAGGCTTTTTCGAATTGTTAAATAGTTGATTTGAAATTTTGATTAACCTAATTATTGAGGGAATTTGATTTTTTTATGTTAATCATGGATTGTTTCCCTAAGGGGGTGTTTTTTATTTTTTATTGATTCTTATTCATGGATGTAAAAGTTGAAGTTTCATGTAAGTGTGTAAGAGGTGAGATGAGGTTTATTTAAAATATTCTGAAAAAATTTAAATGATGACATTATGATTCATTTCATTTATCACTTACTCTTTATTGATATCATTGAAACCCTATATATCTATGTAGATGGTATAGAATCTTGTTATACTAGATTATGGTGCACGTGATGGCTAGACCCCTAATAAATTTACACCCTCATATCTGTATTTTTGTTCTTGTGTCCTGAAAGGGTTCTAAGAGGGAGTTTCTAGTATCACATAGGTAGATCCTATAGAGAGTGTATAATTTAAACCCCTATTATTATCATTAAAGTTATGTTGAGGATATTTTAACGGATCCCGGTATATATGTTTTATTATAACCCCAATATTTGATTTGGTTACAGGGAACCATGGATTATTTATTGGTTGTTTTATTTTTCTCTATTAATATCTTGGTTTTTATTATGTTTATTCCTTATATTCAGTTGTGGTTTTGGTTTACCTTCAAACTTATTTATAAATGGTTTTGGAATTAATTTTTCTTTAAATAAAAGAATCGATTTTTTTAAAAGGTAATTGAGAAATATTGGTGAATGGATGGAGAATGGTACTTTATTAAATATTTTAAATTCCAATTTTCAGGATTTTAGAAGAAATATTAAAATAATACTTTGATCTATATATTTGGGATTAATACTATAGTTTTAAGCCATGTGATCCTCATTTTTACTTAAATGGTTTTATAATTATATTTTAATTAAATATATAAAGTATCATACTTTTTTTCTTATTCTTTCTCATAATAAAACAATATTTTATAATATTTGTTCATAAAATAATTTATGGGTTGTGATATAAAAGTAACTATATAAAGTCGTTGGAGAAAAACTATTATTTATATTTTCCTCAAACACTATATATATATAAATGTGTGTGTGAAGCCCTTATGTTTTCTATTACGTTCATGAAACATTATCTCATTTGTTGGATGTTTGTTGGGTCCTTGATGGGGAATTAGGATGTGGTGAGTGACCATGGGTCACACGGTTGATTTTGGGGAGTTTCTTGGGTTCTGTTTTGTCTTTAGTGTATTGTATTTTCTAGTTCAAACTACTGTACTTTATTTTGAATCTAAGTCATATACTTCCACTTTATTATTATTGAATCAGTTGTATTTTTTAGAGGGATTTTTATTTTATTATGCCATGTTTATCTTGTTTCTTTATTTTAATCATACTATTTTATTTTAATTGATTTCCAATGTCTAGATAGGTCAGGTAAGATTCTTGATGGTTTTTTTACATGATTATATGTTTATACATGGGTGAAATCATTCCCATGTGTGGTATCTAATTCTTTGGAACTATTTTCCAATATGTGGGGATAATGAACTCCTTTCTTGACTAGTGTAGGATTAGTTTATGTATAATTTTGGTAGTAGCTCAGGATGTCTATTTACACTCTAGATAACAATCTTAGAATCTTTGTAATTTGGTCAAGACTAATGGTATAATCATGTCAGGGTTTTCCACTTCATGAAAACAACCCTTTCATATTGATTCTATTTATATGATTTTGTGAGATTCTCAATCCTATGATGATAAAATGTTGTGGATTGGGTAATCATAGTGTGAAATGTATTAGGAAGAAACAAAATTTGTATATTCCCATGTTTATGATTACTCCTTATATAGAATATAGTTCTATAAATGGGATACCTTTTTGAAAATCATGTAAAAGGGGGATCATGTCGTAATGGTAAAGCACCACACCATTGGGGCCTAGGTATCAAGATCCTTTATTCTTCATAGATAAAAGCACTATGTTATTACCAGAAGGGTCACACTTTAGTGGGTTCCTAGATAGTATTGTCATGTTATTATCATAAGGGACACACTGTGAGGTATTCTACATATATTTTAACGTTATGTTTTTTCATTTCTACCCATGAAAGATTAAAATCCACTTAAGGCTTTGTATTTTTTCAATTTTTTCATATAAATATAGAAATATAAATGGGGTGAATAACAACATATTCATTTATAATCATATGGCCTTCCCCAATATTCTATATTGAGTTCATTATGGATAGATCTTGATTCACATATTTTTCACTTATCCCCTTATTTATTTATCGTTTTATAAATATTGGGACTTGCTGTCTGAAACTTAAATTAGGGATTAAATAAATCTTATTGTTATTTTTTTCTAGGGTGTTTAGACTGATTCATTGGATTTATACATCCTGTTTTTGAATGTTTGTCAATATCCATAGTTGATTGAGGCCTGTGTTTTTATAAAATTCCTCAATTTGACATTCCATTAAAGCCTTGAGTTTATTTAAATTCATTTATTATCATATTATACAAATATTTTATTCCATATTGGGGTTAAAAATATTTATAATGGTTTATAAACTTAGAATAAAATAATTTTTAAGGATTCTCATCTCTTAAGGGTGTTTCATGGCTTTGTTTTAAAAGGATATTATATAACACGGTTTTTAAAATTTGTTTCAGAGGACCATTTTTAAACTCTATAAAGATAGCTATACTTGATAATTGATATAACCTTACTTTGGCCCATTATTTTATACTTGGTCTTATATAGACATTTTCACTTTATGGTATGAATTAAATAGCTATTTTATGCTTCTAAAAATAAAAAATGGGGTAGTTTCATGAGATGTTTTTAGATGTGAGTTGAGATTTATGTATTATATTCTATCATTGATATATGTGTTTATCATGTAATGCATGTGTTTCCTCACCTCTACTTGAATGGTTTCATAGAAATCCTAGATAGCTGAGTGAGAGATCTAGGATTATGCTACACTAATTTAGATTACATGATACCTAGACTCCCCTGGTTTAGATGATTTCCTTTTGAGGGGAGTGTCCTACTAAGACTATGAGAATCACTCTAGTAATAATTTAATTTAAGAATGAAATATAGGTTGGATTTTAATTTTATTTATTATTTTAAATTATTTTATTATGTGTGCACCTAGTGAGTTACGGGTCTTCATTATTATTTTAGTAAGGATGTTTCTTAGAGGATTTTTGTTATGCACTCTATTCCATACACATTTACACATTTAAATATCTGTTACCATTATTAGGATAATCATTTATTCTTATTTTTTTTATTTAATGGTTAAGTTCCAATTTTAATTTCTTCCTCGTTGGTTTTACATACTAAATAGTTTATGAATATATAATTAATATAATTATTTTAATGAAAAAAAATTCATATGTTTTTTATATATGAATGTTTTTAGAAAAACATACATTGTTCCCACAAAATAATATCATTCTATGGTTTCATGGGTTTTTATATATTATTTAGATATCAAAATAGTTTTATATAAAAATAAATAATTTTATATTTCTAGGTAAAATCATGATTTTTTATTTTACATATGCATTATTTTGTTGATAATCCAATATTTCAAAACTATATTCAAAATAGATTTTAATAAATTTTTATCAAATAATTTGTGTATAATATTTGTTGAAATCTTACAGGTCCATTTTAGCTCACACCTGACATACACACAACTACTCATATATAGGTCTAAATTTTTATTTAAGGTGCCTATGTTAAGATTTCTTTAGGTTATTCATTTATTTTTTTATATCAATGGACATGTTTGGGTGTGGAGGGTGACCATGGTTCACAAATAGTTTACTATTATATAGATTATGTTTTTTTGTGATGTTTATGTATCATATAATTTTTCATGTAATAATTTCTTGTTTTTATTTACTATTTCAGTTCTCATGATATATATATATTTCAGCTTCTTTTCTGCCAATTTCTATTAAGTATATAATTGATTTAATCTATAATAAAGTGGGTTGTGTTATTTATATTGATGATATATCATGTGTTGTGGAATTTTATTTATTATTTATTATTTCAAATTCATGGTAGTCCATTATATAGATACTTTATTTCTGAATCCTGTTACTTTTTTTGAAACTTACTATTTTCTAAGGGTGAAACTATTCCCACTAGTTATTATTCGACACCTCATTATATGCCGCCCACCCTTGGAAATTTGTAGTACACTTTGATCTATGTGGTGTTATAACCTAGATGATGTGTCATGAAGAATAAGGCTTATTCATGATAATGTTCCTTTTGAGGAGGATAGTTAGGAGGAGAACGAAGACTTCTCAAAACATTTGTATTATCCATTACAGGTGAAATGCATCATGTTATCATAAATTATTATTGAGATCTAAATATTAATAAACCTAAGGATTAATACTTTATATTTCCTCATCACCCATATCTTTATAAAGAAAAATATATCCAAGAGAGGTATGAAATACTCAAGGAACTATTTACCTGAAAAATAGAATATGGAGTTATAGTTGGGTCGTTTGTTGTCATGATTTGAATTTTTGTAAATTTTCATATTCTAAATTCATATAAAAATTTTCATATAACTCATTCTCCCCTCACATATTCTAATATTCTAAGGATTTATTATGAATTTAAATATAAACTATACAGAGGATACTCTCCAAAATCAGGACTTTGATTTTCTAAGAGGATGAAGATATGTAGCATGAAAAACTTTTTATCCTTATAGTGATATATAAGAAGGTAAAAAAGGTTCCTAAGGCATTTTCATAATCTATGTGTAATTCCCCCATGTCATTGTGGTGTTTTAGTTTATATAAATTTTGTGTAATTATAATTTTTGGGTGTTTTGATATGAAATTTAATATTTCTATAAATTTTTATTTATAATATATTTTGGGTGCATGGGATAGGGGAATCCTCATATGAAGTCGTATTTAGGGACTATCACAATTTATTTTGTTCTTGAATGGAGTGTATTTTTGGCTACCTAAAATATGGGTCCAAACCATATGAAAATCCGTTTAAATCAATTAACTATTTTTATCCAAGGGTGTTAGTTAATAGCATTCCCACTATTATGTGGAAACATGAATGGAAACAATATAGGGTGTGGTAATTTTTTATAGTTGTTTTTTCATAGATTATGTACCATGTGCCTAAATCATTCATATTTGTAGTTCTTTTATTTTTCTAGTGGCATAACTGGAGCACAGTTTACAAAACCATGTGGCCAAACAAAGTAAGCTTCCCAGTTTTACTTGAAATTTAATGTGACCCTTTTTTACCTTTCATTTTTCTTATTTTGGGGTTCATACGCTTCTATTATTTCATATATCCATATTGGGGGGTGAGTGGGAATCACTCCATAAAATTTTCTTTTATTTTTTAATCTTCCTCCAACAATCTCATGTGAATTCCTATTGTATTTGTCTTATTTTATTTTTCTATATTTTATATTTTACTATATCACATGTCTTTTTCTTCTTTTTTTGAACACTAATAGCCATGGGGATAAAAATTGGGGCTGTTAGTTGACCTATACATAGGGATTTTGTTGTTCACATTTTGTAGAGGTTGTGGTTTTTCTTGGTTGGGCCTTCATCACTAAAGGATACATGTCTCAATGAGGGTTTTTCAAAATCTTATGTGTGATTTTCTATTAAATATCCCTTATATTATATGTTACATGATTCTTTTAAGTTTAAAGAAAATTATTATGAATAAATATGAATATGTTATACACATTATGGGTTGGAAATGGTTTCCTAGTTGTTTCATTCTTAGAATATAAATATTTTGAATGTTTTTTTCAAAAATGGTTTTTCAAATAACTTCATGGTATTCTATGTATAATTATAAATACCTGGTAAGCCTTTTGAAATTATTTTTAGAAATTTAAAGGTGTTTTTAAACTACTTTGTGATTTTAAAGTTTTTATTATAACATGTGGGTTTTCAAAAGAAATTATTTCTTTTTCTTATGTTGTTTTAAAAATAAGGGGGTGTGGAAGTCATGTAATTTTTTTATATTTAATATTCTTATTTTGTGTGAAAAAATATTTCTTTATAAATATTTTTGTTTTCAAAGTCCCCTTTCCCACTTATAAAAACGTTTTTATCCTACATGTGAGGCCCTAAATTGATCACCCTTATGATTGATATGACCATTTTGGATTGTATCCCCTTAAGGGAATGTTTTATATATTTTTATATTTATTTAATTCATATAATGGAATAGAAAATGAGTGTATTTTATGCGAGTGTATAGGAGGTGAGATGATATTTGCTTAAAAAGTTTAAAATTGATATAACATTTAACATAATGATTATGTGGTTGATCACCTATATTGATTAATGTCATGAGAATATTATGAGACATTGTAGATGGTCTGGATAATTGAAATCCATAATATTGAATGTGTTCTAACTATAGAATGTATCCGGATTATATATAGTGAGTTATTACATTATGGATTGTATAACCCATGGTGTCTTTATCACTCTCGAGATAGATTATAAGTATTAGCTAGTCTAAAAGGATTTCCTAGATCTTAGAAATAATCTTTTAGGCCAGTGTAGAGCCTAGTGCAACAAATTTTGATTCTTTTACTTGAGTCCAAGGAATTTTACTATGATGTTTAGTCACCATTAATGATTATTTAGGGGCTCCCATTTTAAGCCTTCCATTTATCTCAGAGATTTGATTTTATGGAACCCTTAATAAATATTATATTACCCTTGATATAATTCATTGATACCATTGTTATAGTTTGTTTATATGATTTTAATTTTAGGGTTTACTCTCAATAAAATTTAAAAAATAATCCAAACAGTATGGTATTGATGGTAAATTTAAATAATTTTTAAAAAAAGATTTAAGATATTATTATTAAAACATTCTTTAATGGAAATCTTGATGTGGTTAAATAAATTGGATTTTGAATTAATGTTTTAAAAATAAAAAAAGTAAATTGAGTTTTTATTTTTCTTCATGATTTTAGAAATTATCTTTTGATCATTTTAAAATTATTATCCCAAATGTTCGACCTGTCGTTGTTTTATTTGAAAATGATGATCTTTTATAAAAATGCTCGTGATATGTTAATTGATTTTATTTATATTTTCATAGGAAAACATATTTTATAAATTCTTTTCAATCTATAAGTAATGAACTAATTTATTTATGTAATTTAATAGACTATTTTATGATATCCACCTATGAGTTTTTAGCTCGCAACTTGCATATGCCTTGGGTCATGGTTATATAAGAAGCTTCCTTATTTTATTTTAGGTACCCAGGATTTTATTTATTTATTTATTTTTGATCTATTGAGGGAAGATTGGGATTTGGTGAGTGACTATCAATCATGTAGATAATTATAGAGTTATGTTTTTTCTCATTTTAGTATTTCAGATGTTTTACAGGCCAACTTAACCTACTTTATTTTATTTTCTCCTTCTATTATATTTTTATCATGTGAAATTATTATATATTTTTTGGATATATAATTTTTTTCTAATTCCATGTGTAAACTATATATTTATATTACTCTTTTTATATTATATACATAAATGTATAATTCCCATATAAATCATGTTGGATGCTTAGTAGTTTTTACTGAATATCTATTTTTTATATGATTATTTAAATGTCTTCATTCATGACACAAAAGAACTATTTGTGAGCCTATGGGGATCGAGAATACCCGTTGGGCCTAGTGGAAGAATTCTTTGGGGACTTGTCAGTTGGTATCCTCGGATGGTTTGATAAACATTTTATCAATGCCTGGGATTCATAATTGAAAACCAGTTTCTATAATAACTCACTTCATATATGGAGAGTCTACTAATATGGATTTAAGATTATAATTGGAACTTAAGAGGTTGGTCATGAGTGTATACTTTATCACTAGCTTTTATGATAATGTTTTAGTTTTATTCGGTAGTTAGGATTTGAATCATTGTTATTTTTTAATTATTATTATCACATTTGTTTTTTAACCTCATTGGCATTGTGTGAATTTTCATGGGGGTTGTTCATAGAAATTTTGGATGAAAATTAAAAGTGGATCAAATTTTTGAGGTTGTATTGCACAACCAAAACTATTGTGTAGTAACCCAGCTCTTGGTTATTTAAATGTGTTAAAGGATGTTTCATGATTGGAACATAGTCCATTAAACCGGCCGACTTTGTTATTCATGGTTCTTCTTCACATTTGGTTTGAAATTTCGAATTCCTGTAGTTAATACTTGTAGTGTGGAAAGGATCAAGGGAGTTTTATTATATTTTGATGACTTGGATTGTATTTTTCTAGGATTTTTGGTATGGTTTAGTTATGTAGGTAATTTAAAAACATTCTTTTTATAAAATTGATTAATTTCAAAAAAAATATTTTCAATTTTAAATGAGGATTTATGAACTATATGCAAAGTGAATTGGATTTAAAGAAATTATTTTTGAAATGGTTTATTTTATAATAGAATATAGAGGGTGTTTTTTATTTAATAATTATCTTAAGGTAGAATAATTATAAACACCAACCCCTTGTGTGTTTTTTTTAAATTAATAGGTGAATTGCTTTGAAAGTGAAAGTGGTTTATTATGTGAGTGTTTTCAATTAAAGGAGAGATTTATGATGCTCTAGTCGGTCACTTAATGTGAAAATAATTAAGTGGTTTTTGAATATAGATTAAATTTTATTTAATTAGCAGGTTAAAGTTAGTATTTTTAAATTATTTGGATTATTTTCAAAGGATTTGTTTTTTAAAGATTTTTTTTCTTGTAAAGTTAGCCTTGTTACATATGGAATAAAATGGTTTCATAGGAATGGTATTGTTAGGATTATGATTATTTTTTAAGTTGGTTATTTTGTTTTAATGGCTTGGATTTATATTGAATTATTATTTTTGATATGTAATATATGATTGGTTTTGACCCATACCTTCTTGTTACTTATGGTATTCCTCCTTGAAAACATTGGATCAAAGTTGAAAATTCAACCGTTTAGGTGATAGTTCAAGTGAATCCTATTGTTTTAAAAATTATATTTTGTGCTAATATTCCTTAAAGATTCATTTAAGATGGTATTTCATTGGTGGAATTTTTTGAATATCATCTAGGTAGATAATTCACTGGTTTTCTGATCCCCATGTGGTGTTACTATGTGGTTAAATTCAATGATTACTGATTCAATATTATTTAGAGGATGTCATTTCTCATGCCTTATAACTTTTGTATGTTACATTTTAGAACCTTAGGCATTTAAATATCTAATATTGGTGAAACCTTGTGAATTATTAAAGTGTTTTCTGGATCATCATTCATTGTTCTTATAGAGATATTGGGAATTGAGTTTTCAATGTGGTAGGGATTTTTTTGATGAATTACTTTGTGAATTTTTTCTTGATAAATTATAGCAGTTTTGATTTTGGGATTTCCCATGATTTGAAGGATTATTGGGTGCCTTAATAATTTTTTTCCTTGGACTCTACATCCTTCATACACATTAAAAAATAATGTATAATAAATAAATGATTAAAATATATATAAAATTGAACCATACTTATATATATAATTCCATATATTAATTTCTTATGTCCTTTTACTATATTTTTATTGACAATTCCTTGTTAATGTCATCTTTCATTCCATATATGCTTTAATTTTTTGTGTATGTTTTGATTTTTTATTTTTTGTTCTATTAATTTGATCATGATTATATAATATTTATAATTTTAACAATATTATAAAGAAAAAATTTATTCAGTATATATTTTTTAGAGCAATCCATATTATTTAGATATATATAATTCAATACACCATTTATGGAGATGGTAGTTCATACATACACATTAATACTATTTCAATTTTCTCAAAAGATTGAAAGACAGAAAGTTAAATAATATATTAATATTATAAAATAATTTTTATTTCATATATATTAGCTATTTTTATTATACCCATCCTTATTAACATCCATATAAAGTGTGAATAAATTGCATCGCTTCAGGAGAAGGCAGTCCAACATACACACAAGAGACATTATAATATTCTTATAAATGATAATTATGATGTTATTTTTGAAATAATAATTAGAAAAATATAATAATATGATAAATATAATATATAAATATTTAATAAATCATTATAACCATCCTTGATAGTTGGTGGTGGAAAAAAAATAAAAACGGTTCACGAGGTGGTATTCTGTCGTATACACCAATGGTGATTTTGTATCACATTTGATGGAGAGAAGATGGTTTAAGGTCATTAACTTATTATAAAAAAATACAATTATATATAAAATACATATTTTATTATTTAAACATGTTTTAATAATAATTCAAATATGTTGAGGAATATATAAAATAGTAACACTTGTTGAAGAGCTTTACCTCTTCCTCAAGTGACCTCCTTAGGTTTTCACAAATATCTATTATAGGATGTCTTTCTAACAAAACTAATTCTTTTATGAATAAATTATAATATTATGGATGTTTTTTAGGAAGTTATTGGTTTAAAAATTTGGTTTAGGATGTGTAAATATAATAGGATAAGGTGTGGCCTTTTATTAGGGAAGTTAGTGGCACACTTGTATTTTTTTGAAAACAAAAAGGTGTACCCTATTTTTATAATGAAAAAAAAGAACTCAAAATAGGAAATTTTCTATATTATAATTTATAAGGTTTATATATGGTTATATGATAGGTTTAGATAAGTTTTGGGTTATTTTTAACCATTATCTTTCTAGTTCAACCCCTAGTGAACCAATGTTTACCTTAACCATGGTAAATGTTTTTTAATATTTTTTATATACATTATGGTAAAAAATTAATTTTAAATTATTATAAAATATAAATTATTATGATTATAAATATTGAATTAATTTTATTAAATTTAATTCATAGAATTGAAGATGTTAATTTAAAATTAAACACACAGACAAGAAAAGAAAGTTGTCTTCCCAAAAGATAAATTCCAAAACTTTGAAAAAGTATTATACCAAAATTAAATGTGAAAATTATTTGAATGACCTAAATTATATTAATTGATATATATTTTAACTAATTTTACATTAAATAAAATTTTAAAAAAATAACAATATAATTTCTTTAAAAGAAAATCCATTTTCCAATAAAAACGAATATTTTTCAGTATTCATCATGAAATTGATAATTTCATAAAAATCCCAATATTAGACTTTCAGATAAGTTTTAAATTATTATTTAAAAAATAAAGTTTATTTTATCAATATCAATATCTAAATTTATTTAAAAATATTTTAGTTAGAACTCCCAAAAAAATACAAAACATTTTTTTAGAAAATAGTATTCATGAAACAGATAAAAGATTTATTGAAAATTATGTATTTTTCATAAATTTTTTATCCTTATATAAAACTATTAGCGTTAATAATTAAAAATTAGTTATTAATATTCATATAATTATGTTTAATGACTATGTTATAATTTTATTATTCAAATAAAAATATTAATAGTTTTTCTTAGGTTGTTACGGCTCAAGGATTCGTGTAATGTAAGATAAAATCGATGTTGTGTGTAACAAAAGATATCAAAGATATTTAATTAATTTAAAAAAATTATAAAATATTGGGGAATAACATTATACCCTCTATTAAAAATAATTTCTCCTTTTAAATTCTTCAATCTAATAAAAACAAATGAGGTTAATTCTTCCTCATCATTGCTTAGGTTCCATATAACTTCTTCAAACAGGTTGTTTTACCACAAAATGTTGACCATGTGATTGGTATATTTTCAATAAAATTCCTAAATATGATATATATTATTCTTCAATTATTCTTTATAATAAATACAATTATCCAATGGTACAACCTTTGAGTTCAGTACATGTGAATGATGAGGTTTGTATGTCATTAAGAGAGATATATGAAACACATCATGAACATGAGAGAGGTTTGGTATAAGTGAAAATTAAAAGTATACCATCTTGATATAGTGAAGAATTTAAAAGTGAATAATGTACTTAAGTTTTATTTTTCCCTTCTATCCAAATCTGATTACCTTATTCCATGGAGAAATTCTTAGAAACACCTTGTCACAAAATTCAAATTCTTTATAGTACCAACAATTGTTGGCATAATTTTTCTACCAATTCTAAGCTACCTCAATGTGTTACTTATTGTCTCTAACATTATCTTATATTTATTCAGCTATAGAAAGTCCAAATAAATTTCTACCTATAAATTCATTCTATAACATTGGATCTGTAATCTTCTTTATGTGGAAGGCTTTATAAGGATCCATCCAAATGCTCGATTGAAAGCTATTGTTATATGAAATCTAAATTAGACAAAGGTTTTTATCTCAACCACCTCTAAAATCCCTATAAAAAATCTCATTATATATTATACGGTATTATTTTTTCTCTCTAGCTGACCATATGTCTAAGGATGATATGTAGTGCTGAAACGTAATTCTATATCTAGAGACTATTAAATACTTAGCCAGAACAGTGAGGTAAACCTCATATCCCAATTAGAAATTATGGAATGTGGTACTCAATGAAACCTTACCACTTACTAAATGCATATTCATTAAAGTAAATGAAGAGAAAATGTTTCACTAATTTCGATAAAGTATGAAGAAATTATATGAAAATTGACTATAACTAATATAGAATTATTCTATTTATATTTTTTGGAGAGTTTGATGAAAAAATCCTTGTTTGTGTTTTACCATTTCCATTCATGTATGGGTAATGGTTGTGACATCCCATTAGGACATTGTCTCATACCCTTAACTTGATGACGTACCAAGAAATAATAATTAAACATTATGATGTATCTCTTTATTCCACACCACAAGAAATACACATTAAAATAAAAATATCTCTTCATACTTCCATCATGAATAGATAATGAAGAACTTTGAGCTTCCTCGAACAAATAATTTAGTTCCTATGTGGACAAAACCCATACATGGTTCCTAAAACTTATCATTCCATCATTATCAAGGATAAACATGGGAATATTTCTTACCATCGTTCTCATCTATACTTCATACTTTGGTTCCTCATTAATCTTTACATAGGTAGATAGTTGAAAATTAAATTATGAAAGATAATATTTTTCCCTTATTTTCAGATTTTGAGATACATCATTTTCTAATTAATAAATATTGGATCTTTTGTAATCCTTCACACAAATAAACTATAATGGTCATTTTGAATCCAAGAATCATCCACCTTGTTTGCTTTTCCATGGTGTTAATGAATTAAGAAATCATAATCTTAAACTCTAACCATATTCTCTAGAGAATAATAGTCTCATTCTACATAAAAATGTACTTTAAACATTTCTGATTGGTATATAGTTAAATTTTCTCCATAAAGATAAGGCCCACAAATATTTAATGAAAAAATTACCACAACTAACTCCTAATCATGATATGGGTATGTTTTCTCATGAACCATCATGTTTAATGAGGAATAATTTATAACCATGTTGTTCTTAACAATAAAACATCTCAATACCTTCTTGGACTGGTCACTATAGATTATACACCCAACACCGCTCTAGGGTAAGGTAATAATTACTGATCTAACTAATATTATATTTAGATCTCTGAAATTTTCATCAAATTTATATATCTATAAGAATATGGAATCCTTTCAAGTTAACATGGTTATTGGATTAGATTGAAGTGACAAGTTATCCAAAACCCTTCAATCATATCTAACTAAATCAAGAAAACTATATATCTCATTCACCATGGTTGGTATGGGTCAATACTCACTAGCCTCCATTATTGATTGATCTACAGATATACCCTCTCTTGAGATTAGGTAACCAAAAAATGAAACATTTTATAGCCAAAATTCCCAAAATGTAAATTTTTCATATAGTTTCTCTTTCCATAGGTTATTTAGTACAATTATCAAGTGATTTTCATGATCTTCATTTATATTTTCATAGATAAGAATATTTTCTACAAACACAACAAAAAACTGATTAAGGTAATCACTAAATTCTCTATTCACTAAATCCTTGAAGAGAATGGGGGAATTATTAAGATGAAATGACATCACTGTATATCTATAGTCTTCATACATATAAACACCCTGACTTTAAAACATTACAAACAATTTAGTTTTATTCAGAAAAATATTTATTTCACATTAGGGATCTTATCGGGTTTAGATATTTAGATAATTAGAACATAATACATACATAACATCCCATATTTTTATAGATTGGATACTAATAAAACAATATCCATTTTTTCCAATATATAAAACATTTAAAATAAAATTTGATTTCCTTCGCAAAACTTCATAACATTTAACATGAGTTCCTTCTTTCTCTAACATATACATATAAACTATGAAACACAATTAAAAACATTGTATTAGCATAAAAATATTGGTAAGGGATATAAATAATGAATTTTATTAGTCCAATGAAAACATGAAAACCCATTGAAATCCCTTTTCTTAAAAAAACATAAGCATGCATAGAAAAATCATGCAGTTGACTAGGTATATCATTAATATATCAATCATACATTCACCAAAAAAAATATAATAATTTTTTGTTCTATGTTTATCTCTTGAGTTCCCTAATGCATCCGAGAACTATAATGGGGCTCACCTGTCATATCTTGAGTTATAATGGGCTCAACCCAACATATCTTGAGTTATAATGGGACTCAACCCATCATATCATGAGCTATAATGGGCTCAAACTATCATATCTGGATGTATAATGGGCTTAACGCATAATAAACAATGTCTAAGGAACATATCATCAATAAAACTATTGATAACTCATTTAAACCCTTGACCAAAACACATTATGATTTTGAAATACCCTTTTTCATAAAAATGGATTTAAAATATAAAATCTGCAAACAAAATAATGAAATCATATTCAACAAAAATGACTTCAAAAACATCTAATAAAATATTATAATAATAAATATTTAGGAAATAAGGAGAAACATCTCATTCCATATATAATAAAAATGCATTCTCTTTGAATTTTTAAAAGGGATACATTTAAAAGATTACAAAATGAAATTACCTTACCTTTGGTTCAACTTCATTAAAATGTGTCCAAACCTCTTTTATAATGAATTGAATAGTGACAATAATTTATTAAAGAACTAAACTCTTGTTTATAACACATTACATGATCATCTTATAACATTTTCTACCCATTTATTGATAATATTTTGTTATTTACATTATTTTGGATGCATTAATTTTCATGGTATCCATGGTCATTTTATTGGGGAATTCCCAATAAAATATAAATAATAATCCAAAAGTGATAAAATATATACATTTAGTAAATTTTAAAAAACTTAATGTGAATTTCAAATTCCAATGTTGATGGTAAGGGAAACAAAAACTCATTTTCAATGAAGATGGTGAGTTTACACACCACGTATGATGATTTTGTTATGTAGGATTAAAAAAAGATATTTTATAAAGAATATACCATAAACACAAAAAAATTAAAATATATATATGATACTGGAGTTTTCATGAATAATTTTATAGTAGGTGAGAATAAGGTATAAATGAAATGAATTTAAAAGGCTTACTACTTGATAAATCATGCTTGAGATCCTTCTCAAGGCTCCTGGAAGTGGACTTTTTGTGAGACCTAGAGCACTATAATGTGGAAGGGGATGTTTCTAGAGTATATTAGATCATTAAGGCTCAAGGTTATGAATATTTTTGAAGGAAGGAGGCTCTTTTTATATGTGAGGTGAGGGGTAACACAAGAATTAATCAAACTGTTAAAATATAATGAATCAATTATAGTGTTTAGTAATCCAAAGAGGTTAAAACAATAAAGGGGGTTACATTTCAGAAATAATATTATCATTTTTTGAATTTTTCAATGATTTGGGATTTATTATTAATTTAATAAAATATTTTATTCATGAATAATTCTTTGGTCAAATTAAACACTATTCATAATTATGACTTTGAAAACATCAAAAAAAGTTTCAAAATAGAATAAAAATTTTATTATATCATAGAAACCTCATCTTAATCTGGGGAATTTATTATATAGCTTAAAAATATAAAATTATATTTATTTTATTATCCATAATATTGTTAAAATGATTGATTAATTAATTAATTAATTAGTGCATCATATTTGGTCAAGCCATTAGGTTATTTCTTAACCCAAAAAAATAAGAAATAAAAAATAATGAAGAATATAATTTTATTATATTTTAAAATAATAATATTTTTCAAAAACAACATTCAGAAAATCTCTTATTAAGGCATTATACAAACTAATATTTATATTTTTAACACCTTGACTAACTTTTAAATAAAATATCGTAATTGTTTTATTGTGATTCTTGTGAGTCCATGGTGTCCCAATTCGAATAAAAACATGATAATGGTCGACAATTTCATATAGAAAAATATTTATTCAAAATATGTGTCATTTAATAATTCTTATAAGTTAATTAAAAACATTTTTTGTATTTTAATTATGCTTGCACACGCATTGCATCAACATTTCATAAGCACTATTATTAATTATATCATATATAAAAAATAAAAATATATTAATATCATAAAAATATATATTAATTAGGTCCCAAATAAATTTATGTATTAATTAATTATATATATTCACTCATATACATGTCAAGAAAACTTCTAAAATTTGTTATTCTATCTTTTATTGCTTTTCGCACACATTGCACATGAATTTGGATTTGATTAATACAATATAGCTCTTAAATTATAAATTAATAGAAAAAAACATCAATAATACATTATAATTAATAAAAGTGTATTGAAAATAATTTTTACCCATCAATTATTTTCTATAAAGAACAAAATTTGAAATTTCCAATGCTGCGTAGGCAATGTGTCGGCACTGATAATAATTTTAATACTTATCATGAATAGATTATAATTTTCCATTACTAATTCATTTATATACAACATTATTCATATAAAATTTTCATTTATTTACTCAATAAATTTAATTAATTTTATATCATTAATAATATCTTCATGACATCACAAAAAATATTGTATTTTATAAAATAGTGGTATTTTTACTATTCAAAAAAAATTATACTTTTTCAGAAAATACCTCAAAAATCATACTAAAATAATTTCAATATTATGAATTCAAAAATAGAATTTTTCCCATCAAATTAAAATTCTATAATTGAAAAATTAATTATTTAAATAAATAATTGTATAATAAATTATTTATTTTTAGAATTACATAACATAATGAATATAACCTTTTAATTCATGAATACTAATAAATATGTTTCTATAAATACCTAGGTTATTATATTCTACCCCCACCCCCACCCTTAAAATTTCCTAATCAAAATTTATATTCATGTTTCAAACAAATGGGGTTACTTTTCCCTAATATCATTTTATATTCTCATGTTGCTTCTTCAACCATGTGGTTTCTCTACAAAACCAAACCCTGGTAAATTAACTTATTATTCAGAACTTGCTCTCTACAATCAAGAATCAAAATAGGCTTTTCATAAGAAAGTTTCTCTTTCAATTTAACTTCTTCTTGGCTCAAAACATAAGAGTAATTTGGAATATACATTCTTAACATCAAAACATGATAAAAACATTGTGTACCTGAGATAAACTCATAGGCAAGGATACTCAGTAACTTTTCTAGAATAACATAATGTCCAATGAACCATCTACTCAACATTATTTTCTTAAAAACACATAATTCTTTTACATGGATATATTTTAAGGAAAAAATGATCACCTACCATGCAAGAAAGGTGTTTCTTTAGGTTATTTATATAACTTTTCTTCCTGCTTTGAGTTGTCTTCATGTGTCACTAAATTAACTGATCATTCTCTACCACTTCCTATACCAAATCTGGTTGTATTAACTTATTTTCCTATAATTCATCCCAAAATTCTGGAGTTCAGAAACAATTCTCATATACTACCTAAAAATGTGTCATTTGTATACTAGAATAGAAAAATTCATTATAATAAAACTCAACTAAGGAAAGATGTTGATCCAAAATTCTCTGGAAATCCATTGAACAAGATCGAAGCATATCATCTCTTGTATGAATTGTTCACTCTGACTGCCCATAAAATTGAGGATGAAAGGTTATTCGAAAATTTAATTTAGTGACCAATGACTTCTAAAGTCCTTTCCAAAAGATATAAATTAACTTGTGATCATTATCATATATGATGGAGAGAGGCACTCCATTTTACATGACAATCTTCATTAGATACACTTATGAAAGTTAATCTAGAGATATGGTTTTTAGAAAAGGATGATAATGAGAATATCTATTCAAACGATCCACAATAACCCATATTTCATTATTAATTTGAAAATTATTTGTTATTCCTAACAAAAAACCATAGATATATTCACTCATTTCCACTTTGTCAATGGAAAAGGCTGAAGTATCCCCTTTGCTATCTGTCATTCTTTTTTAACCTATTGACATATCAAAACATTCATGGTAAAATCAGTAATATCTCCTTTCATTCCATACCACCATTGATACTCCCAAAGATCCATATATATCTTAGTACATCCAGGATGAACTAAAAATGGATAACTATGAGTTTCATATAACAACTCTTTTTCCAAATATAAATCAAAAGTCACACGTAATCAATTTCCAAATCTCAAAACACAATCTCTATCAATGATAAATTGAGGAAAATTAAATTTTGTAACAAATTATACTGTTTTCTACATCACATGGTTTTTCTTATGATCTTACATAATTATTTCTAAGAGAGATGACTACTAGGACACCAGAAACAAAATAGAGGAATTTCCTGCACCAAAAATGTTAAACCAAAATTCCTCAAATTATCAACCAAGCGGTCATGTTCCAAATGAGTCATGGTTAATATAGAATTATTTTTCTAACTCAAATCATCATGAATTCTATTTTATTTTCCAAGAAGGTAATGAATCATGAAATCATAATCCTAGATTAGTTCCAACCATCATCATGGTATCATGTTCAATTATTTCTTAGTGAATATATTCTTTGAACTTTTTTTACCAGTATATATTTCAGATTTTTCTCCTTACCAATGATGCCTCAAAATATTTAGTGGAAAAATAAAAATAGTTAATTTCAAATCATGTATAGGGAAATTTAAATCATGAGGTTTTAACTGACATGATGTATATGCAGTAACATGATCATTCTGTATTAGGAAAAACCTAGTCTATTCAATGAAGCATCATAATAGATTAAATATTCACAAATATTGGATGGTAGGGAAAGAACTAGAGTATTCACAAATATTCATTTCAATTCCTATAATAATAAACACATTATTTTGTCTAGAAGAACTTAACACCTTTTGGAGTTAGCTTCTTCAGTGGACAAGATAATTATGCAATTTTATCAACAAAACTCCGATAATATCCTATGAAACCAAGGAAACTATAAATATAAATTATATCTGTTTGCCTTGTAAATACATCAGCAATTTTTTTTAGCAAGATCAATAGTTATGTCATATTTGGAAACAATGTGAAAAAGGAAATAAATTTATTACAACAAAATTCACACTTTTTGAATTTTCCCCACAGTTTCATTTCAATTAAGGATTCCAAAAAACCTTTATATGTCTTTCATGTTCCTATTTACTTTTAAAATATACCAAAATTTCATTAATAAACACAAACAAAAATTTATCTATTAAATCATGAAATATTATATTTTTAAGATTTATTAATATAGTAGGTAAATTAGTTAACCCAGGCGGCATAATTTCAAATTCATAACTCTCATATCTAGTGAAAAAATCAGTCTTCTTAATGCCTACTTCCTTTGCTTTCAACTAATGGTACCCTGACCTCAAGTCAACCTTTGAAAAATATTGATCTCCCTAGAGAAAATCAAAAAAAATAATCAATATGTAGCCATTGATAATTATTCTTAATGATGATGTTATTCAAGGCTCTATAATCAATGCAAAGTCTCATTAAACAGTCTTACTTTTTAACAAACAAGAGAGGAGAACCTCATTATTATGTTCTAGGTCAGATGAAGTCTCTATCTAACAATTCCTACAATTGATTTTTCAATTTTGGAATTTCCATTTGAGATATTTGATAAGGGTTTTTAGATATTTTATTGTCATTAAGATCTAATTCAATGGAAAACTCAATGGGTCCTTCAAGAACTACAATGGGAAATCATCAATAAAAACATCAAGATACTCATTTACTACTGGCACACCATTAATCTGAATAGATCCTTTATTTTCAAAAATATGAGAAAGGTAACTTTAATTCAATTATTTTAAAATTATTTCATCTTCTTGATATGTTACCTGTGTTATGAGATCATTCTAGTTTGCAAACTGAAACTCTTTCAAAAAAAACTTCATTAGATCTATAATGAATATTAGTATGGTAAATGGAAATCTAATCCATTCCCATAATAACATCAAACTCTACTAGAGTAAAAACAACAAGGTTTTTTGGTAAATTCCATCCACATACATATATTGATAGATTATTATAATTTATTTTTGTCTCAATACTTCCACCAGGTGTTTTTATAGTGAGTTTTGGATTCATTTCTTGTGGTGGAATTTCAAATTTAGCATAAAAGATCACAGAAATGAAGGAATGTGTAGACCCTGAATCAAAAATCAAATTTGAATAATATATAAAATAAATAAATTTACCTGATACCACTTCATTTTATGGCTCAACATCTGCTGATGTAGTTGAAAAGGATTTATACAAAACATTCTTTTTCCAATCTTGCTGATTTTCTGCCTGAGTGATTAGAATTGGACAGACATTAGAAAAACTACCCAATTATATATACTTAAATTATCTTACCATAATATTCTCTTAATTATTATAATCATTTACCATTCACTAATGATCCATATGTTCAAACTTTCTACATCGATTGAACTTACCAAAATTTACAAGGCATTCTCCAAGATTCTCTTTACAACACTTTTTACAAGAAGGGAAATTGATTTTTCTTACCTTTGTATTTTTTTTGATTAATTATTCCCCAAAGCCTGCCAACCTGAAAACTTCTTATTCATGTCATTAAAATTTACTTATTTGTTAAAAAAATACATTTCAAACTTGTTAGAACAATTAAAACCTTTCTCATATGTTTTAAATCCTTGTGTGTCCAATGCTCTTCATGAATCTTGTTTCAATCCTGAGTAAACAGATTAATTGTTTTATTACTGTCCCGAATTAAATATGGACAATAACTATCCACTCATGTGAATTTTTCTTCATATTAAGCTATGGAATGTTTATATTTCGGCCCCAATTCCATAAATTGATTTTCCATTCAGATTCAAACAACCTTTGGGAAATATCTCTAAAAGAAAAGACCCTTTAATGTTTCCCACTCCATAGAATCATGATCTTTTTCTATCTCTGGTATTATTAAGAAAATACAACAATAAATAAGAATAACCTTCAAAATAATAAATTTTAAGGTTTTACTTTTGATATTTTAATCATCCCATGGCATTAAAGATCTTTTCCAGAACATTGATCCATCCTTCAGCTACCATCAGATCAGATGATCCACTGAAGTATGGGGTGTAGACTCATGAAATTCTCCACAAAATACATGTTCATTCATGATATATCAGGTTCCTATCTATCATGAATAAAACCACCTTTTTCACCAAATTCAACTGATCTGTTACTTTAAAAACAACTCGGTTCAAAATCCCACCATTCCAGGTTGCAGATTCAGAAAGATGTCAGCCTTTTGGTTCCTCCACACGCCATCTTCTATTTTTCTTTTTCCGAAACCCATATTGAAAAGACATATATTAGATGAAGTAATGTGGTAATATTAAATTGTAATATTATTTTACGTTAAATATAAGGTAAAATAATTAATGTTATTCTATTAAAATTATTATAACCACTAATGTTATCTAAACCATCCTTTGATACCAACTATAAGGACCCAACCTTAAAACATTACGTAATCTTCAATTTTAGTCAAAAAATTACATTCTATCACATTAAGAATATTTGGATTTTTATATCAATAGATAATTAGGATATAATACAAAAATAACATCCCATATTTATACAGAGTGGATACTTCTAAAACAATATTTATTTCTTCTAAAATATAAAACATTTATAATGAAACATGGATTCTTTCACAAAACATCATAACATTTATCTTGAATTAATTAATTCTATTACACATACTTATAACATTCAAAACCCTTTATTAACATGTAATGATCACAAAAGGATCAATAAGTGACATAAAGAAAGAAAACCATTAGTCTAGTGAAAAAATGAAAACCCATTGAAACCACATTTCTTGTAAACTCATAAGCATGCATAACAAAAACATGTAGTTGCCTTGGAAAAATGTTACAAATAGCATTAACATTAACACTATAAAATGGAATAACCTATCAATATACATCCATATTTGAGGTAACCAATTCATTGGATATCTATAATGGGGCTCACCCGTCATATCTTGGGTTATAATGGTATCAACTCAACATATATTATACTATAATGGGGATCAACCCAACATATCATGAGATATAATGGGATCAACCCAACATATAAGAATATATAATGGTATCAAACCAAATTAAATAATATCAATTGAACATATCATGAATAAAACTCTTGATAACTCATTTAAACCCTTGAGTAAAACATATTCATATTTCAAAATACCATTCATTCGGAAAAATCACTTTAAAATATGAAATCCACACACATAATAATGAAAATATATTCTTCAAAAATAAATATGAAAACATTTAAAAAATTATAATAATAAATATTCACGAACAAAGGAGAATCAGATCAAGCCGTATATAAAAAAAATATTTTTGAATATTCTTAAAAAGAGACATTTAAATGATTTCAAACGGAAAGTACCTTACATTGGGTTTTAATTCCTTAAAATGTATTAAAAACTAATGTATAATATTTTCAATAGTTTTATTAATTTATTACCGAACTAAACTCATGTTTATAACACCTTATATGATCTTCTTATTACATTTTCCACCCTTTTATTAACAATATTTTGTTATTTTCATTGTATTGGGTTTGTAATTTTTATGGTTTCCAAGGTCGGTTTATTATAAAAGTCAAATTCAAAAAGAAATATAATCCATAATTGAAAAAATATATAAATTAAGGTCATTTTAAAAAATTAGATGTGAATTTAAACTTAAAATTACTACAGTGAAGGTAAATAACAACCCATCGTCCACGAAGGCAACTAATTGACACACAACGAACTATGATTTCAATAATTAAGATGAAAAGAAGAAAGTAAGTGATTTTAAGAAGTATATACAATCAAAGAAACAATATTAAAATATATATATATATTTAGTCTTTAATAATCATTGGATAAGAGGTGAGGATAAGGTATAATTGAAAAATAATTTAAAAGATAAGAAAAAGGAATTTTATTTCTTGAAAAGTCTTCCTTGAGAACCACCTCTAGACTCTTGGAAGTGTTGTTTTTGTGATTCGAGGAGCACTAGAATGTTTCAATGGATTAATATAATATAATTTGGACGATTATAGTCAATCAAGAAGAATCATGGTGATGAATATTTTTGAAGGAAGGATCCCTCTTTTATAAGTGAGGTGAGGGACAACTTAATAATTACTCTAAGTATTAAAATAGAATAAATATATTATATAATTTAAGACATCCAAAAAGGACAAAAAAATAAATGGAATTAAATTTTTGAAGGAATCTTATCATTTTCAAACTTTTTCAAGGACATTGAAATTTTTAAATAATTTAATAAAACAGTTTATTCATGAAAAATATTTTTTTCTCAAATTAAAAATGATTAATAATTAAGACTTTAAACATTTAAAAAAAGATTCAAAATAAAATGAAATTTTTATTATATCATAGTAAAATTATATTCATCAAATTAATTAACTAATTATCTTAAAATTATAAAACTATGTATATTTTATTAGTTTATGTAAAATTAATTTGATTTATTCATTAATTATATAATTATTTCATCATAATGGTTGAAGCCCTTAAGGTATTAATTTATTCCCTAAAAATTTAAAATAAAATTTAACAGATAAGATAACTTTATTATTTTCACAAAGACTATTCTTTTTCAAAACACACTTTTAGAACACCTCATATAAAATCTTATACAGACTAATGTTTATAGAGTGAACACCTTGACATATTTTTGAATAAAATTTTATAAGGTTCTTATTGTAATTTTATTGGGTCCAGGATGTCCTATTTCGAATGAAAACATGATAATGCTAGACAAGTTCATATATAAAGCTATTTATCCAAAATATGGTACATTTAATAATTTTTATAACTTTAATTAAAAATCATTTTTTATTTTTCTTATGCTTTCACGAGCGCTACATTAGTGTTGCATAAGCATTAATGTAAATTATATCATATTTAAAAATTAAAAATAATTTACTATAATACAAAATAAATTACATAGGTCCAAAATAAAGTTCAATATTCATTCATTATGTATATTCACCCATATACATTTCAATAAAACATCTTAAATTTGTTATTTTGCCTTTATTGCCTTGTGCAAGCATGAAACATGCATTTGGATAAGATTAATATAATATAACTCCTATATTCAAAATTAAGAGCCAAAACTATATACAATAGATAATAATTATTAAAATAATCCTGAAAATGTTTTTTTAACACTCTATTATTTATGATGTACCAAATTAGACATTGTCAATATTATGAAGGCACTACGTTGGCATTGATAATAATGTTTATACCTATCATGAATATAATATAATTTTCAGGTTTTAATATAAATCTATACAATATTAATATTATAAAACAATAAAATATTTTTTCAAAAATTTAAGAAATTTTATGTCATAATTATGTCTTCATGACATAAAAAAATACCTTATTTTATAAAAAGATAGAAATTTTTACGATTCACTAAAAATTAAACATTTTTATAAACTTCTCAATAAATCATACTAAGATAATTTCTACATGATGAATTCAAAAATGAAATTATTTTTGTAGAATTAAAATTATATAATTTAAATATAATTTTTTTAAATAAACATATATTATATTTTTTTATTTTAAGAATTACATAACATAATTAATATAACTATTTAATTCTAAAATACTAATGAATATGATTATTTAAATACCTAGGATATTACACACCTTGTTTAGAAATTTTTTATGGGTATACCCTCCTTCGTAAAATTCAATTAATGATACCACAATTGAATTTTAATCTTGGAAATGTATTGATATATGAACATTCAATCAAATAGGTCCACAATATGGGGTAGAGGATACTTGTTATTGATCCTGATCTTGTTCATTTCCTAATAATCAATACAGAGTCTCATAGATCCATATTTCTTTTAAAGAGAATAAATAGGTCAACCCTAATTTGTCACACTTTTCTAAATGAATACCTTTTCAGGGATCTCATGGAGTTGGATTTTAAAATTCATGAAACCCAATTGGTCTCATTCTATAGTATTTCTTAGAAATTGGTGTGGAAAAAAATTAGGAGCTATTTTGAGAAATCAACATCAAATTTTGGTGGAAGGATAGAAAATTATTCTACAAGTACCTTGAAAAACATTCAAAAAATCGGTGTAGCATTGATGTTGAGTTTCTCTCCAACCGTATAACATAATCACCCCTCAGGAATATGAATCAAAACCCATGAAATATATATGATTATTATCAAAAGTTAATATTTGTCGTTTCACTGATAGATTATCATAGTATTTTTGGAATAAAAATTTGACATCCCTTCCACATTAATTTTTGTTGGATTTATATATATAAATTAAATCATGGCCTAAGATAATATAAAATTTAATAATAGGAACAAAAGGATTTTAGGAAGAGTAGTATTATAAACATCAACCGGAGAAGAATCATAGACTTGAGATGTGATCATTATGCAAGTAGGGGTTTTCACTACTAATTATATATAAAATTTTATATGTGTAATCTTGATTTAATTATAAAATTCCTTAGATATTAAATATTGGTTATATCTATAGTTAAATAAGACTTTAGCTGTTCTTGTGTGGTTGGTAATTTTACCTTTCACCATGATGTTATCACACCCCTCATCAAAATTAGTGATCACATGAGATTTACTTAACTTGGATTAAGAGGTCAATTATGTGAATCATCATCATTAACCTTCTCATATGGGAAATGTTTAGCACAATTTTCATAACCCTTATATTGAAAATGCAAGATTTTGGGTGGTTCATTCTGGGAATATTTCTCACTATTTTCCTCATTAGCAAACTTCTTCAAATCACTTAAAAAATCAATTTTCTGATGACCTTACCTTACACAATTATAAAATTTAATATTATTATTAATTTTATTTTGTCTATGTTTCTTCCCACACACTAAGCATAAAGGAAATTTCATTCTCTTCTTTCTATGGTTTTTAGATTTTCTTTTCAATTCCTTTTTTCTCTTATTATAAAAATCCTGAGATTGATTTATAACTCCAATTTCTATTAGAACATTGAACAATATCATAATATTTATTGAAATATATTATACCTAATATCCTTCAAAGAAATATTTTTAATCCATTTAAGAATCGATCATCCTTACTTTGAGGTTGTATGATAATACCAAACGAATGCCTCAAAAGTCTTATAAAATATTCCTTGTATGAAAAAATTTAATCATTATCCTTTTCTTTTAGGATAAAGAACTCCTTATATATATTTTTATAAAGAATATGAGTAATTTTCTTATTGAGGAATAAGTTCTTAAACTCATTCCAATCCATGGAGTTAATTTCATCATGTTCCATTTTATATATGATGATATTCCACCATTGATCCTCTTCTCCTTCGAAATGATAGATAACCAAAATATATATTTCATGTTAAAAATTTTAGAGAATGGAATATATATATTTTTAGTGGTACTAATAAGTTTCTAAGAAACTATCATATAATTGGTTTCACTTATGGATGGAGAAAATTTCCTCATGCAACACTCAATGGAATTTTTTTCTCACCTTTTCGCATTTGGATGTTCACCCTGATTCATAATTTTAGAAAGTTTCATGACCATTACAATGAGATTTCTCATTCTATGTCCCATAATGTTTGGATAATTATGAGTATAATAAATTCATTTTTCATCATACTCATCATTATAATCGTTCCTTCAGGTTCCATCCATTTACTAAAACAAAAAAAACATAGTGTAAGCAATTATGATTATATTGGGGAACCAAATAATCATGAAATATTACTTATTTTATTTCTAAAAAAGAAGCAGTATTTTTATTATATAACACCTTTGGTTTATTCTAAGTCATTCATAGTCACCATCTATTAAAATACTTATTGATGGTTCATAATTATTTTTTAATTTTTAAATAATATCCCCTAAGAGTGTCAAACTAGGTGTGTATCAATGAGAATTTTCATGCACCACATGACTAAATAGTCTAAATAAATGTTTCATTTTTATAGTTATTACCCCTAACTACCTTTTTTCTAGATGTAATTCCACTCATAGTATCTATATATGTATGTAATTTTGTGAAAACCACCCACTCGATCTGTTATTAAAATTCTAGGATATTTTCATATACTTTAACTCATACTTATACAATGCTTATACATGTCCTTATGGATCTAACTAAATATTTATCACCCTAGTTTCTAAAGTTATACTATAACTTTCATCTAATAAAAAGTATTGAAACCTAGGCTTTTAATACATATACATTATACCATTTGTTATGTATATTTATTACATTACACAAACTCGTTCCTAATGATCATAAAGGAATAGTTCCTTTGGAGACATGGAAACATAAAAAATTGGATCATATGTGAACTAAATAATCTCTAACTGTGTTCTTCATAAATATAACCCTTCTTTTACATATCATACATAATAATTTTCTTTATTACCTAGGGAAAGGAAACCTAAGAAAGGGTGAGCTCAGACGCTCAATAATGGTGAACCTGGGAGATATATAAGAATAACAAGAATATAAGGGTATGATGATCTGAAAATAAAATCAGAAAACCATACCCTATATATAAAAGATCACAATAATGAGTCATGGCTTAAATATAGTCAATTTATAAGATGTTATTTATAAGGGTATCAAAGAACATGATCCATGATAGCATAACTTTGGAATAAGATATAAATGTTAGGAATACACATATGCATAGAAAACCATTTCCATATTAGTTAGGGCCCAATACTAATACTATAATAGTGGAATGGGTTTAATTCACAAAATATCATAGTAGTTGTGGGTTATTCCCAAAACCATCATTGCAGACAAAGTCCCTTACTAAACTGTTTTCACTCTACGTTCTCGTTCTGTCTATCTCATGGGATATAAATTTTTTCCTAATGTTTTAGAGAGATATATAAGTATCACTAATCAAATAATGAAAATCATACGTTTGTGTTCCGAAATATCATAAAACAATAATAACATAATAACCCAGAATATAATGATTTTAATTGATATTTTCTTGTATTATAACCTCTGTAAAAGAGACTGTTTTCATAATAATCTTGACATATCTTCTTCACAAAACCTATGAAAAAAAGTGGGTTATATAATAATTTCCTTATGGAATAACTCAAGTAAGTGAAAAAAGTTTCACACAAATAATTATATCATAAACACACAATATTTAGAGAAACAATAAGAATGGTATCCTTGGTTCATATCCCAAGTTATACATAGGAAACATTAATTGATATCATCATAGATATAAAATTATTTTGAAATATTATTTAATTAATTTATTGAGGAAAATATCCTTTAAAATTTGAAAAAAACAGAATTTTTTTTAAATTAAATTTATTTTAAGATAAACTTATAACATTAAAAGGGATATTTTAAAAAAATGGTTCATGATAGTAGAGAATTCAATTCATGTACTACAAGATAAGAATAAGATTTCATTATCTTTTTTTTTGTAAATTATAAATGTTCATTTCTTAAAAAATATTATGAAGATTAATTTCATAAAAAAATTAGTAAAATTCAAACAAAGGAAAATAATTCATTAAAAAATAATTTAAATAATGGTAAAAACACTTTTATAAAACTTGGATTTTAAAGAAAAATGTGTTTTTGACCAAATAGATAAAAAACAATTTTTTAAAAAAAATCATTTGAACTATTGAGTAAATAAAGATAGGAGAATTTAAGGAATATATTTATTCTCTTAAAATACCTAGATAATTAGAAAATTCAATATTCCTTAATATATAAATTAAAATATTTTATCATCAAAAACATAATCATAAATGTTCCTAATAAATGATGAGATTGTAAAATAATATCTTAACCTCTTTGGTTTTACTACATCAAACACATTTTTAATTATTATCGTATTCAAGACCCATAATAAATCACATAGTGGTGGCCTTATTTCTAGGTCTTTCAGTTTACATTCCAAATGGTCTTCTATTGTCTGGGTGTTGATCCTTCCAGCCTATAGCGGTGTTGGACCGATCCCCTTGCCTAGGAATTAATCATATAATTTTTTTTGATATTGTATTTGGGGGGAAGATGGGTTGATTTCTTATGGGTTTTATCCATTAATACATTGGTGTTTTTCTTTTGGTCTTTCTATCATGATTTCAATGGCTATTAAATGGTAGATTTTGGATTATTGACATCACAATGGTGTCTTTTAGAGTCTCTAATGGTTTTGATGGTATCAGGATGAATATATCCCTTCTTGATGATGGTTTCCTAATCCTTCTATTTGAGTTTGATATGAATTCACATCATTAATGATTATTTTCTTGCATTAAATGCTTTAACTCTTCTTTATCACTAGGTTCCCAACTATCCTCTTCTAGTCGGACTTCAATGGTAGTTTTCATGGTGTTTTGGAATGTCTAGTTCAAGTGATCAATGGAGTTATAAGAGAAGGTTCATGTGGTGGATTCATCGTTGAATTTTGGTCCCTAATGGTATTGATCCTTCCGCTAATAGTAGAGCTATATTGACTAGTTGGTTATTTCAATGGCAGCGATGGATGGAGGTTTGTGGATTCGATGATGTATCTTCTTGAGATTTTAATTTTGAGTGTTGAAATTTTGAATTTGAAATTTGAAATTTTCTATTCTAGGGATAAGGGTGACTTTAGTGTTTTTTATGTTTTCCACTAAACCTAAAGTGCCTTTCTATAATAGAAAAAACGGATTGAGGCATAACATAACATATATATCAAGGAAATAAAATTGAAGAAAAAATACATTATCGCTTTGGTATCTTTTGAAATGAAATCCTATTGTAAGATATATCCTTAAATGGATACTTAAATCCCATTTTTTCATAATAATAAATTAAAAATAGACTCATGTATTTTATATTTGTATATACACCATATAAGATAAAGAAATGATGAATATAGAATATATCTTAGTGATTTAAAAGTGTGACAAAAAACTATAACTAATTTAGTAATATTTTGAATACTAGGCCCCAATAAAAAATTAAATAAAATTATAAATTAACTGGCATGAACATAAGATTATTAATAAAATAAAATTTCATATGGAGAGTGTATACCCCACACAAAATGAATGATTTGTGAATCTTCATATGTCTCCTAGAAATAAAAGAGTGACTAGAAACCCCTTACCCTAAGAATAAACAACCATAGTACACTTTAAAAACCCATGTATAATAAGTTTATGTTAATTAAATATATATTTAAAGAAACATAATTATATATATCATACCAAATATTACTTTCTTATGACCTTTTATAACTTTTAAATTAATAATTCTAGGTTAATGTCACATTTTAGCCAAAAACAACATTCTTTTTCCACTATATTTTGTTTTTAAATTTTTGGTCTTAGGAATTTGATTATGATTACCTCATATATAAAATTTTTAACAATATATTAATATTATATATATTAATTATATATGTTTTTATAGTAATCCATAATATTTAGAGATAGAAAATCAAGTACATTGTACATTGAAATGGTAGGTCGTAGGTATGCATGAACATTTCTTCCATTTTCTTTAAAGATTGAAAGAATGAAATTAAAATAATATATTAATGTTAAAAATAATATTTATGTCATATATATCACATATTTTTACTAAATCCATCTATGTTACCATCTAGGTAAATCGTTAATGAAGAACATTGTTTCGTGAGGTGGTAGTCCGTCGTACAAACGAGTGAGGTTATCATATTCCCACATAATTGAATTTTTTAAGTGATATGTTATATAATAATTAAATAAGTAGAAAAATATATTAAATATAATATAAAAATAATTAATCTATCATTACATACATCTTTTATAGTTGATTTTGGAAAATTAATAACATCGGTATGTAAGGCGATTGTTTATCGTACACAAAAATGATGGTTTTACATCCCATTTGATAGAAGAGGATATGATTGTAAGTAATTTACCAAAAAACATCTAACTTTATTTAATATACTTTTTTACTATATAATAATGGTGTAATACTAATTTAAGAAGGTGGAGGAAGAAATAAAATAAAAATTAGCATTGAATAATGTCACCAATTCTTCTGATAACATCCTTAGGTTGGCACCAAAATCTTTCCTAGTTCGGATTTAGGACTAAAATATGGCTTATATAACAAAAAATGTATTTAAGGAATATATTTAGGTAGGTATAGCCTAAAAATAATGATTTTAGAATTGTGATGATGATAAGATATGGGGTGGCCTTCCATAAATGAGGTAAGAGGCACATTTGTATTTTTTTCAAAAATAAAAAGTTTTGCCCACATGTTTCTCATTCCAAAAAGCTCTAAAAATAAAGATTATCTATAATATAGTGTATAATGTGTACATAGGGATCTAAAAAATATTTTTGGAAATTTTTTCTCTCATTTTTAAACCTTATTGTTTTTACTTAACCCCTGTATAATCCCATTTTCTTCATAACCACAATAAAGAATATTTAATGTTATTAATATTAAATACAGTCAAAAAATAAGTTTACATTATTAAGTAATATAAATTATTCATTTTAAAAATATTGAATCCATTTTTTTAAAATTTTATTCACTAAATTGGATGTTTGTAATTTAAAATTAAACCCACAATTACTACGAGAAATTGGTTTTCCAAAGAGAAAATCTGTAACCGTTTAATAGTTTTTGTATCGAAATTCAACATTAAGCTGATTAAAATGACCTAAATTGTATTAATTTAAATATAATTGAACTAATTTTAATCTAAATCCCATTTTAAAATAAATATAAACCTTATAAATTCCTTAAGTGATAATATATTTTTTAATAAAAACTAGTTTTTTCACTATTCATTAAGAAAACTAATCCAATGAGAAAAATCTAAAAAATCACCATATGATAATTTTTTATGATTATTTAAAAAATTATGTTTATTTTATCAAATTTATATTATAAATTTTTAAATTTTTTTTTCCAGTAAATCAAACAAAAAACATTTTTTAGTAAATAAAATTTTCAAAACATATAAAACATTTTTCAAAAAATAAGTATTTTTTATCAATGTATTTTATTTATAAAGATTTTAATTAATATTTAAAAATTAGTTATTAAAATTATTATTACAATCTTTAGTTTCTATTTAATAATATTCTAATTCAAATAAAAATATAAATAGTTTTTCATGGTTTTTTAAAACTCAGTATTGTGTGTAATGCAAGCCAAAATCCTTATAGAATATAAAGTAATCTATCAGAGAAATTTAATGTATTAAAAAATGTATTCATATGAAATTTGGGTGTTACACTAGCTATCATAGAGATCCCCATATGTTTTTTCCTTTTATTTTTTCACTACATAGTGGTTCTCATGTCCTGGGAATTTTGATGGGTCTTTAGAATGTGGGGTGTCCCCTATGGAAAAAATTAGGGAAAATAGATACGAAAGTAGTTTTTTGTGACCATTTTGGACAAGTTGTTTCCCTTGTGGTAAATGGATGAAAGAATTATGCTATAACACATGCCAGGAATAGTTTCAAAATAATGTGTTAAGGTTGTCTTGAGCTATAGTTTCGGGCATATCGAGACTTAAAGGGGAATTCCTAGAGGAACATCATATTTTGGTGCAAGACATGGTTCCTGTTTTAGTAGCCTAATAGGGTATAAAACATTCCAGGTTTTAAACTTTTTACAATCAAAAATTATTATTGGTTTAATCCTCCTTTCTTACCTCCCACTCACACATTAGTTACTCAAGATATCCCTTATATCTATTGCCTTCTCCTCCTTCATCTCCATTGGGTTCCTTCGTCTTATTATTTGAATTTATTAATATTTATAAGGTTTGTTACTTATTGATTTTTCTCCTTTTAATTTCTCCTTCTTTTCATTGATTTTTTCTTCTTTCAGAAACTCTAATCACGATATAGGTTGATTTTAGGGTTTGGGATGGGTCTAAAACTCATTTTTTGGTTGCTAAGGCACGATGATGTGAATTCTTACATATTTTGGATTCCATCATTGTAGGATATGTGTTGCGGAATTTTTATAATTTTATTGAGGTAGTTTTATTTATTTTTTGTCATCATATTACATGAAATGATATTATTATGTGGTTTAAATTCATTTTATTACTAATTTTATATATTTATTTATTTCCTGTAAGGGGTTGGAAATATTTTTGATATGGTTTTACTTAAAAATAATAGAGTCACACCCATGAAAGCTATTTGTGAAATTGATTCCATGGAACTTTCAAAAATTATTTTAATGCTCTCAAAGAGATTTTTGATAAATATTAATATTTAAAGGGTCTGTGTAATAGTTTCAAGGATTTCATGGAGGAGGGGGTATGATTTTCCGTTGATTAAATTTTTTTAAGCCATTAGATCTTGGTGTCATTTTGAAATGCATTCAAATAAAACTGTGGGTTTTTAGTAATTTTTAATAAATTTTTAAATGATTTTATTTCAAATAATGCGAGGTGTTGGTGAATTCCAAGAATGTTTTAAATTCCTATTTGGAATTTTCAAAGAGTTGATTGGAAATTATGATTAACCTAATTATTTTGGAAATTTTTTTTTTATGTTCATCATAGATTATTTCCCTATGGGTGATGTATTTTATTTTTTTATTGATTTTTAATCATGGGTGTAAAATAAGATGATTCATGAAATTGTGTTAAAGGTGATATGATATTTATTCCAAATATTTTGAAAAATATTTATATGATGACAATAAGATTAATTTTATTTATCACTTACTCTTTATTGATATCATGGAAACTCTAAGTAGCTATGTAAATGGTATAGATGCAGGTTATGATAGATTATTGTGCACATTATGGCTACTCCCCTAATAAATTTATGCGCTCCTATGGATTTTTTGTTATTGTAGACCTGAAAGGGTTCCAAGAGTTATTTTCTAGTTTCACATAGGTCGATCCTAGAGAGAGTGTACAATTAAAACAAGTATTATTATCATTCAAGTTATATTGAGCATATTTTAAGGGATCCTAGTATATATGTTTTGATATATCCCATATCTTTGATTTGGTTACATGGAACCTTGGATTATTTATTGGTTTCTTAATTTTTATCTATTAATATATTGGCTATTTCTATGGTTATTTCTTATATTCAGGTATGGTTTTGGGTTACCTTCAAACTTATTAACCAATGTTTTGGGAATTATTTTTTCTTTAAATAAAATAATTGATTGTTTTCCCAGGTTATTTAAGAAATATTGGTGAAAGGATGGAGAAATAGTTATTTTTTAAAAATTTGAAAGTCCACTTTACATGATTTTGGAAGAAATATTAAAAGAGTACTTTGATCTATATATTTGGGATTAATACTATATTTGTTTACCAAATGATCCTCATTTTTACTTAAAAGGTTTTATAATAATTTTTTAATAAAATAGATAAATTATCATACATTTATTTTTATTCATTCTCATGTTAAAACCATTTTTTATAATATGTGTTCATAATAGAATTTATGGTTTTTGATATAAAAGGAACTATGAAACTCTTTAGTGATAAACATCAATGAATGTTTTCCTCACACACTATATATATAAAAATGTGTGTGAGAAGACATTATGTCTTTTATTAGGATCACGATACATTATCCAATTCATTGGATGTTTGTTGGGTACTTGATGGTGAATTAGGATGTGGTTAGTGAATTTGGGTCACACTGTGTTTTTTTGGAGTTTTTTGGGTTCTATTTTGTTTTTAGGAAGTTGTATTTTCTAGTTTAAACTAGTGTACTTTATTTTGAAACTATGGTATATACATCCAAATTATTATTATTAAAACCATTGTATATTTTGGATGGTTTTTTATTTTATTATGCCATGTTTTCCTTATTTATTTATATTCATCATCTTATTTTAATTTCATTGATTTCCATTGTCTAGATAGGTCATGTCAGATTCTTGATAGTTTTTTTTACGTTTTTATATGTTTATAAATGGGTGAAATAACTCCCATTTGTGGTTTCTAATTCCTGGGAAATTTTTTCTAATATGTGGGGATCATGGAATAATTTCCTGACCACTGTAAGATTAGGTTATGTAATGTTTTGTTTGTATCTCAGGATGTCTCTTTAACTGTATATAATAATCTCAGAATCTATGTAATTTGGTCAGGACTGATGGTATCATCATGGTAGGGTTTTCCACTTCATGGAAACAACCCTTTCATATTGACTCCATTTATATGATTTTCTGATATTTTCAAACCTAGGATGAAGTCATGTTTTGGATTCAGTAATAATAGTGTGACATATATTAGGAAAGATTAACTTTTTGCTAATCCCATTTTTATGATTAATTTTTGTATAGATGTTAGTTTTATATAGGGGATGCCTTTTTGAAAATTATGTAAAGGGGGATCAACTCCCAATGGTCAAGCACCACACCATGGGGGCCTAGGGCTCAAAATCCTTGGTTCTTCCTAGATGAGATGCACTATGTTATGACTATAAGGGTCTCACTTTAGTTGGTGTCTAGAGATTATTTCATGTTATTATCAGAAGGGACACACTATTAGGTATTCTACATATATTTTAAAGTTATGTTTTTTCATTTCAACCCTAGAAATATTTAAATTCACTTGAGGCTTCATATTTCTTCCATTTTATTAGATAAATATAGAAAGATAAAGGGGGTGAATGACTCCATATTCATTTATTGTGGCTGAACCTAAAATTGAGGATTGAATAAATCTTATTTTTCATGTCTTCTATGTTGTTTACACATTCATTGGATATATTCATCATATTTTTGAATTTTTCTCATTATCCACTATTGTTAAAGGCCAATGTTTTTCTAAAATTCTTCAATTTTACATGCCATGAAAGGCTTGAGTTTTCTTAAATTAATTTTCTATAATATTATACTAATATTTTTCCATATTGTTGTTATAAGACATTTTTAATGGTTTATAAACATAGAATAAATTTTTCTGGGGTTTTACACATCTAAAGGGTGTTTCAAGGTTTTTCTTTCAAAGGATCTTAATATAACTTGGCTTCCCAAATTTTTTTCAGAGGCCTGTTTTTGTAACTCTGTAAAAATATCTATAATTGATAATTTTTCTAAACGTATTTTTGGCCCCTTATTTTATATTAGGTATTACATTGACATTTTATGTTTATGGTATGAACTAAATTGCTATGTGATGCTAGAATAAAAGTAAAATGGGTTAGTTTCATGAGATGTTGTTAGAGGGGAGTTGAGATTTATGTATTATGTTTTATCATTTTTATATGTGTTTATCATGTAATGAATGTGTTTTCTAACCTCCAATTGAATGGTTTCATAGTAATCCTAGACAGTTAAGTGAGAGATCTAGGTTTATGTTACACTAGTTTAGATTACATGCTACCTATACTCCTCTGTTTTAGATGATTTACGTTCGAGGGGTGTTCCTTACCATGACTATGAGAATAAATATAGTGATAATTTAATTTAAGGATGAAATATAGGTTGGATTTTGATTCTATTTATTATTTTAAAAGATTTTCTCAGGTTAGCACCTAGTGTGTTATATGCCTTGATAATTATTTAATTGAGGATTTTTCCTGGGGGATTTTTGTTATGAAATGTATTCCACATCCATTTCCAAATTTAAATATGTTTTTCCATTATTATGATAATCATTAATTCTTATTATTTTTATTTTATTTTATATTTCATGGTTAAGTTCATATTTTAATTTCTTTCACGTTGGTTTTATTTTCTATATTGTTTAAGAATATAGAATTAATATAATGGTTTTAATGGAAAAATGGATATGTATTTTACGTATGGAATTTTTTACAAACACATACTTTTTTCCACAAAAAAATTATCATTCTAGGGTTTCATGTGTTTTTACATATTATTTGGAGAACCAAATAATTTTATATAAATATAAATAATTTTATATTTCACGGTCAAATCATGATATTTTTTTCCTTATGTATTATTATGTGAAAAACCACATTTTTCTAAACTCTTTTCAAAATAAAATTTATTAATTTTTTATCAAATAAATTGTGTAGAATATTTGGTGAAATCATACTGGTCCAGTTTAGCTCACACCTGACATACACAAAAATGTTTATATATAGGTGTAATGTTTTATTCCAGGTTCTTATGTTATGATCTCCTTAGGTTCATCATTCATTTTTTTATATCAATGGACATGTTGTGGTGTGGAGAGTGACCATGGTTCAAAGGTTTTTTACAATTATATAGTGTATGTTTTTTTTTGAGAAGTTGAAGTATCAGCTAATTTTTCATGTTATAATTTCTTATTATTTTTTACTATTTCTTTTCTCATGATGTATATATATTTCAGCTTCTTTTCAGTCAATTTATATTATGTATACTATTGATTTTATCTATAATAAAGTGGGTTTTTTTGTTTATATTAATGATATATAATGTGTTTTGGCCTTTTATTTTTTATATTTTTTTTTCAAATTCATGGTATTCCATTATATAGATACTTCATGTTTTAATCTTATTAATTTTTCAGAAACACATTTACTATTTCTTAAAGGTGAAACAATTCCCATTGGTTATTATTCGACACCTCAGTGCATGCCTCCCACCCTTGGAAATTGGTAATGCACTTTCATCTATGTGGTGGGATAACCTAGATGGTGTGGTATGATGACTCTGGCTTGTTCATGACTCTATTAATTTTGAGTTGGAAAGTTAGGAGGAGAACAAATACTTCTCAAATCATTTGTATTATCGATTACATGTGAAATTCCTTATCTTATCATCAATTTCTACTAATATCTAACAAATTCATGAACATAAGGATAAATACTTGATATTTCATCATCTCCATTATTTATATCACGAAAAATATATCCAAGAGAGGTATGAAATACTCAATGAACTATTTATCTGAAAAATAGAACATGGAGTTATAGTTGGGTCATGTGTAGTCAGGATTTTCTTGTTGGTAAATTCTCATATTCTAAATTCTTATGTAATTTTTCATATACCTCATTCTACTCTCACATCCTCAAATATTTGAAGGATTAATTATGAATTTCAATGTATAACTTATTAAGGATTCTCTCTAAAATATTGACTTTTATTTTCTCATAGGATAAAGATATGCAGCATGAAAAACCTTCTATCCTTATAAAGAAATATAGGAAAGTAAAAAAGGTTCCTTAGGAATTTTTTTAGTATATGTGTAATTCCCCAGTGTCATTGTGCTGTTTTATTTTATATAAATTTCATGAAATTTAAATTTTTCAGTGTTATGATATGAAATTTAACATTTATATAAACATTTATTTATAATATGGTTAGTGTGAATTGGCTAGGGGAAACCTCATATGAAGTCATATTTAGGGCCTATCACAATTTATTTAGTTCTTGAATGGATATTATTTGTTGATAGCTCAAATATAAGTCAAAACCATGTGAAAAACTATTTAAATCAATTGACTATTTTTATTCCTTGGTGTTAGTGATTAGCTTTCACAATATTATAACGAAACATTCAAGGAAACTACAAAGAGTGTCGTAGTTTTTATGGTGTTTTCCATAGTTGATGTACTATGTGCCTAAATCATGCATTTTTGTAGTTCTTTTCTTATTATAGTTGAATAACTCATGGATAGTTTACATGACCATGAGGCCAAACTATGTAAGCTTCATAGTTTTACACGAAATTTAATGTGATACTTTTTCCCTTTCAATTTTTATATTTTGGGCTTCTTACTCTTCTCTTATTTCATATATCTAGACAAAGGGGTGTGTGGGAATCACTCCAGTTAATCACCTTGTATTTTTTAGACTTCCTCTAACAATATCATGTGGGGTCTTATGGTATTTTACTCCCATAATTTTCCTATATATTCTCTTTCACTATAGAACTTTTCTTTTTCAGATTTTTGAACTCTAATTGCCTTGGGGATAAAAATTTTGACTGTTAGTTATCATATTCATAGGGATTTTGTTATTCATAGATTTTAGAGGTTGTGGTGTTGCTTGGTTGGGCCATCCCCACTAAAGGATATGTGTCTCAATGAGGTTTTTTAAACTATTAGGTGTGAATTTTGATTATATCTACTTTATAATACATGATAGGTGGTTCTTTGATTTTTAAACAAAATTTATCTAAATATATAAGAATATTTTATACCCATTATGGGTTGGAAATGGTTTCTTAGTTGTTACATTCTTAGCCTTGAAATATTTTGAATGTTTTTTCTATAATAATTTTTCAAATAACATCATGGAATTTTAAGTATAAGTATACTTACCTTGAAAGTATTTTTAAATTACTTTTAGAAATCTATAATGTTTTTTACACTATTTTGGGATTTTAAAGTTGTTATTTTAACTTGTGGGTATTCAAAATAAAATATTTTTTTAAAGTTTTTTGAACAAGAATAGGGTGTTAAAGTCATGTAAAATGGTTTTTTAGATTTAATATTCTTATGTTGTGTTAGAAAATTATTCCTTTATAAATATTATGGTTTTCAAAGTCCCATTTTCCACATATAAATTTTTTTTCTCAAACATGTGAGGCCCTCATATGATCAACCTTATGATTGATATGACCATGGTGGATTGTGACCCCATAGGGGAATGTTTTATATATTTTAATATTTATTTTATGCTTATAAAGGGATGTAATATGATTTAATTCTATGTGAGTGTATAGGAGGTGAGATTATATTTATTTAAAAAGTTTTAAATTGAATTAATATTTAATAATAATATTATGTAATTGATCAACTCTATTGATTAATGTCATGAGAATCTTATGAGACTTATGAGAAGGTCTGGATAAGTGAAATCCTTAAGATATATTGTTTGCTAACTAGGGAATGTATACTGATTAGATATAGTGAGTTATGACATGATGGATTGTGTATCCCATGGTAGATTTATCACTATTGAGATAGATTATGTGTATTAACCAGTCCTAATGGATTACCTAGATTTTGGAAATATTTTTTTAGGCCATTATAGAGCCTAGTGTAGAATTTTTTTTATTTTTTTTTACTTGAGTCCAAGGAATTTGACCCTGATGTTTATTCTCCATTAATGATTATTTAGGGGATCCCATTTCAAGCCTTCCATTTATCATTGATATTTTATTTTATGGATCCCTTCATAAATATTTTATTACCCTTGATATGATTCATTGATACCTTATTTCTAGTGTGTTCATATTATTTTAATGTTGTGGTTTACCTTCAAAAAAAATTAAAAATAATCCAAATAATATGGTATTAAAGGTAAATTTAAAAAATTTAAAAACAAGATTGAATAAATTATATAAAGTATTTGTTTAATAGCAATTGTGATTTGTTTACATAAATTGGATTTTGTATTAATAATTGAAAAATAAAAAATTTAAAGTGATTTCTTATTTGTCCTCATGATTTTAAAAATCTTATTTTGATCATTTAAAAATTCTTATCCAAAATTTTGGACCCGCCGTTGATTTATTTGAAAATTATGATGCTTTATAAAAAAATTCATGATATGTTACTTGATTTTATTTATATTTTCACATGAAAAACCTTTTTATAAATTATGTTCAAGTTAGAATTAATGAACTATTTTATTGGGGGAATTTAATAGACTATTTTAGGAGATCCAACATGGAATGTTTATCTCACAACTTGCATATGCCTTGGGGGATAGTAGTCTAGAAGCTTCTTTATTTTCATTTAGGTTCCGGGGATTTTATTTATTTATATTTTTCATGGATCCATTGATAGATGGTTGGGATTTGGTGAGTGACAATTGGTCGTGTAGATAATTTTAGTGTTATTTTTTTTCCAAAATTTACTATTTTAGATGTTTTAATAGAAAACATAGCCCAGTGTATTTTATTTTCTCCTTCTACTATATTTTATTCTTGTGAACATATTGTATATATTTTTTGTAGATAGTTTTATCTAATTCCCTGTTTCAACTATCTATTATATTCATCAGTTTATTTTATATACATGGATGTAGAATGTCTTTATATATCTTGTTGGATGATCAGTATTTTTCAGTGAATATCTATATTTTTATATGATTATTTTAATATCTTCATTCCTGATACCCAAGGACTAGTTTTCATCCTATGGGGATTGAGAATACCCTTTGGGACTAGTGAAATAATTTCTTGGGGACCAGTCTGATGGTATCCTATGATAGATTGTTATAAATTTTATCAAATCCTTGATTTTGAAATTTAATCCTAGTTTCTATGAGAAATCACTTCATATTTGCGGAGTTTGATAATATAGATTTAGGATTATCATTGTAACTCAAAAGGTTGTCCATGTGTGTGTACTTGATCACTACCTTTCATGATGATGCTTTAGTTTTTTTCAGTAGTTTGGAATTAAATATTGTTTTTTTATTTTCCTTTTAATTATTATTGTCTCATGTGTTTTATATCCTCGTTGGCATGGTGTGAATTTTAATGGGGTTTGTTCATAGAATTTTTGGATGGAAATTAAAAGTGGATCAAATTTTTGAGGTTTGATTGCACAACCTAAAATATTTTGTAGTATCCTAGCTCTTTGTTTTTCAAATGTGTTAAAGGATTTTACATTATTATAACACGGTCCATTAAACTGACTGACTATGTTATTCATGGTTCTTCTTCCCATTTAGTTTGATATTTATAATTCCATTCATTGAGTCCTTATATTATGGAAATGATCAAGGGAGTTTTTGTTATATTTTGATGATGTGGATTGTATTTTTCTAGTATTTTTGGTATTTTTTTATTTATGTTGGTTATTTAAAAACATTCTTCTTATAAAATTGGTTAATTTCATGAAACATATGTTCAATTTTAAATGAGTATTTATGAATTATATGCAAGTTTAATTGGTTTTCATGAAATGCGTTTTGAAATGGTTGATTTTATAATAGAATATGGAGGGTTTTTTTTATTTAAAGTTTAACATAGGTTTTAATAAATATAAACCCCAACCCCTTGTGAATGTTTTAAAAAATTTAATAGGTGCGCTACGTTGAAAGTTAAAGTGGGTTCTTATTTGAGTGTTTTCAATTAAAGGATATATTTTTTATGCTCGAGTGGGTTTCTCAATTTGAAAATATTTAATTGGATTTTGAAAAAAGATTAAATCTTTTAAAAAATTACAGTATTAAAGTCAGTATTCTCAAATAATTGGGAATATTTTCAAAGAATGTGTTTTTTAATGAATTTTCGTTTTCTTAAAGTGGTCTTGTTTCTTATGGAATGACATGGTTTCATAAGAATCATATTTTTAGAATTATTCTTATTTTTTTAGTTGGTTATTTGGTAATAATGCCTTAGAGTTATGTAGAATTATTATTTTAGATATGGAACACATGATTGATTTTGACCTATACCTTGTGTTACTTAAGGTATTATCCTAGAAAACATTGTATGAATGGTTGAAAACTTGACCCTTCGGGTGAAACATTTAGTTAATCATAATATTTTAAAATTATATTTTGCGCTAATGTGCCTTAAAGATTCATTATAGATGGTATTTTATTGGTGGAATTGACTGAATATCATGTAGTTATAGAAGTCACTGGTTTTTTAATCCACATGTGGTGTGACTATGTAGTGATATTCAATGATTTATGAATCTAACTTATTTAGAGGAGGTTATTTCTCATGCCTCATAACATTTTTTGGTTACTTTTTGGAAGCATAGTCATTTAAATATCTAATATTTGTGAAAACTAGTGAATTATTAAAATGTTTATTGGGTCATATTTCATATTTCTTATGGAGATATTGGGAAATGTGTTTTCGATTTGGTATGGATTTTTTTTTTGATTTACTTTGTGAATTTTTTCTCGATTAATTATAGTAGTTTTTATTTTGGGATTTACCTTGATTTGAAGGATTATTTGGTGACTTACTCATTGTTTTATTTTGAGTGATGACTGTTTGGGGGTATTAAAATATCTTCTCTTAGTAATGCTTATGGGGATAGACTAGTGATTCTATCTTATGGTGAGATTAATAGATTTGGATTTTGTTGGTTTAGGTATGGGCAGGACCTTGGTGTGTCTTTTTTGTAACTATGGTGGACACGACACCTGCTAAGATTGCACACTGGTCAGTGATATTTAATATATGGTTTGGTTAAAAAAGGGATCTTGACGTCAGTATGAGATCCTATATTTCCTCTTCTATTCCGTTTTTAATCAGAATTAAGACCCCATATCACTTTTTGTTGAGGAATGTTTTTCCTTGGGACATTTTCTGGTTTTCTTTAGATGCAATAGTTTTGGTGAACCTATTTCTAGTCTCTTCAATGTTCTGATAATTTTTTCTTCCTTATCAATTTTAAATCACTTCCTCATAGTTGGTTTTGATTAGTGAATTTTTTAGATCAATTTGATCATTTTTTTAAAATTGTGGTTCATTCAATTGATCTCTCTTTATACAAGAGTTTGGTTCTTTCATTATCAATTTAATTAATTCAAAATTATATGGACACCTAGGTTGGGTCCCTATTTCCATGGATTATTTGATCAAATGATTAGTTATTGGAATATTTCTTAATGTTTCTTAATGTTGATTTGTGTATTTTCATAGATATCAAAAGGATGAATTATTGACCTTATTTTATTATTCTTAAGGTATTCAGGAATTTTTTCCTAACCCTCTCACCTCTCATAATATGTTGTTCATATATTCTTCTAAGATACATTTTTTATTTAAATAATGAATTTATGGAGGTATAAAGTTGAATATTTAGGAGAATTATGACACCCTCATTCCACTATGGTGTTTTATTTTATAATAATTTTGGATAATTTAATGTATGAGGGTTTCTATTTAAAATTTTAACTTTTTTGGAAATTGTTTTTTATTAATGGTTAGTGGTCATAATCTAGGGGAAACTATTCATAAATTCACACTCATGGACATTCCATGTTCATTTAGTTCTTGAATGGTTTTTCTAAACAAGTATGCATGATTGGTTCTAGCCCATTTTAAACCCAAAACAAATTATGAAAATATTTCTAGGATTTGGGTATTGGTACACATATTTCATGTTTTTATGAGAAACTATGTGAGGCAACTATGCATAGTGATGTTTTATTTAATATTTCATTTTATATGATAATTCATGGGTTGGTAAACCATGTACGTTTATGGGGGTTCTAGAATTCCAATTTCTTGGTTGGCACACGGTTTACCAAACTATGCAAACAAACCATGCCAATTATCCGATTTTACATAAAATGTAATGTGACCCTTTTACCATTAGTGTTTATGGGTTTGGATACACCTTCAGAACCTAAAAATTTTAGAAATTCTAGGGGGGTATTTAGGGATCTTCCCCTCTCATCTATTTATATTTTGGATCATCCCTCCATCAATATAAATTAATGTCTAGGGGAATTTTCTTAATTCCATAATCCCTTCTTCTACCTTCCTTTATTACATGGATTTTATTTATCACATAAACCCTAAAAGGCTTTGTATTCAAAATTAGGTTTGGTATTAGACCTAATAAAGGGGGTTTGGTTGTTTAGGTTTTATAAATGGTGTTTTCTTTCTTGCTTGGGCATTTTCCTTTGATGGAAACACGTCTTGGAGATTTTCTACCTGAGTTGAGGTATGTGTTCATTTAAAATCGATATTATAATAAATCTCTTGTGATGATTTCATATATATATAATTTTTATATATAATTATATGCATATGGTATTCCCATGGTGGGTTGAGAATGGTATCTAGATGGTTCTATTAATCGAGTGGAAGGATTTTCAATGATTTCTTCTAGAGTTTTTTTTGAAATGAATTGATGGAATTCCATATGTTATAATAGATTCCCTAGATTCATTTTAAAATGTTTTATTAAAAATTTAAAAGGAAACTTGACAATGGTTTGATATTTTATATTTGATCTTGGTACTGATAGGGTTTCCAAATGAAGGATTTAATGTTTTAAAAAGATGTTTTACAAATAAAGGGTTCTGTTTAGATTATGTGAAATGAAATTAGATTTAATATTTTTATAGGGATTTGAAAATGATTCATTTAGAAAATTTATTTTAAGGCTCAATGATACTTTTAATAATTCTTCTTCTAACACATATGTGATCCTTAATTTATCCCCATTATTATTTATTAGATTATTTTATATTTTGAACACCATGGGGTAATGTTTTATGTAACAATATCATTATTTTATGCTTACGAAAGAATGGAAAATAGAGTTTTTCTATGAGAAGATGTAGAATGTGAGGTGAGATTTACATTAAAAATTTTAAATTCATTTATGTGATGATCATATAATTTTTTGAAATAAATCCTATATTGATTAATGTTAGGGGATTTTAAAGATACTAAGAAGGTGGTATAGATTATTGAAAACCCCAGTTTAGATTGTATGTTTACTAGTTAATGTTTCTTGGTAATACATTGTGATTTATAATAGGATGGATTGTTTCTTTTATTAATTTTTTATAGCCTAAGATCGATTATGTGGCACATATTGTCTGAGGAGATTATATGGATCATTGAATTATTCTTTTAGGATACTCTAGATTCAAATATCAAAAAATCATATCATGTTATTTGATTCCATGGATTTTTCTCGTTATTATTAGTTTCCATTAAGGATTATTTATAGAATACTATTTTATTTATTTCTTTTATTTCATAGGTTTTATTTTTTGGAACTATTCTTTGTTTGTTGGTTATCCTTTTTTCATTCATTGAAACATTATTTCCAGTTTTTTCTATTTATTTTTTTATAGTTTAATTACAAAATATTTTATAGATTTCTAAAATATTTTTTAAATAAAAAACCTAAATAATATTATAAATAGGATTCTAGAAAATATTTAATGGTTTTTTCTAAATAAATTGGAATGGTTGATATGAAAATGATATTTTTAAGATGTTTTTTGTGAAATAAGAAATAAAAAGATGTTTGGATTTGGCTTCATGATTTTAGAACTCCACATTTTTTTATTTGAGAATTCATGTCCAAAATATTAGATCCAGCATTATTTTATTCAAAAAGGGTATATTGTTTTAATGTGTCTATGACATGTTACATTATTTTCCTTATATTTTCACATGAAAAAATTTACTAAAAATTGTGTTCAATCAAGAATTTATGAACTATTTTATTAATTTAATTTCATATACTTCTTGGTTAGATCATTTTTTACTTGTTTAACTCCACCTTATATATGTGCCAGTGTATGGGAGTGTTTTCATATTTCTTACTTTCTTTTAGGTTCCCAGGTTTTAATATCATTTTCATGTCCATCAAATTTGTTGATAGACAAGTGGGATATAATTATTGATCATTGGTATCATTAAGGATTTCAATACATTTCAAGTTCTATTTTACTATTTATAATATTTTAATATATAACTTGTCCTAGTTTATTTTATTCGTTTCATTTAGTTGAATATTTATTTTTTTATAAATGTTTGTGTTATTATTCCAGTTTATCCAGGCTGTTTATTTTCATCTATTTATTTATTATATATGAATGTAAAACTTTTGGACAGATTATTTCTTATGGTTGATAGTTTTTTTACTTATTTATATATTTATATGAGGGAAAAACATTCCCAAGTGCGTATTCTTCATCTTTTAGAACTATGTTCCTCTTTTGGGGTGTCATGAATTCCCTTTTAGCCTAGTGGATAATCGGTTTAGGTAATAGTTTTATGGTACCCCATTCTAATTCGTTACACTAATTCACCTACACAACACAATTTCAATAGGTAAATGATCTATAATGAGGACAAAGAGTGGGATGATGTATTTTTTTTATGCAAGAAAGGACACTGAATGAATAAATTTTCCTCAATAAATATATAATGGGAATATTTAGGTATGCTCATGAAATATTTTAGTTTCTATAAATTGGTTACTGGATACATCATGTGGTTATCACATTTATATCCAAATACAATAACCATGTAGATTTTATAATATTTCCAAAAGTCAGGTAGAACTACGATATGTTAATGGAAAAAAGACTAGTTGCATTGGATATAGGATATTACAATCTCACATTACCAACAGTATTGGTTCTAGTTTCCAATAATTATTATTATGTGTGAATTAGAACTAAGAACATCATTTCTATTTCAATTTATAACATGTAGTTATTTGTTATCATATTTTAAAATAGAAATTTAATGTTTTACAAAGATAAAAAAATGTTATGGGGTGAAACATTTGAATAATGGTCTTTATATACTACATTATGAAATTAAAATCATGGAAATATATTAAAAATAACATTTAGAAGACTCTTAATATCCCAAATTATGGAATCACTAGATTGATTATGTAAACCAGAATTGGTTTACCATATTATCTTATGAAGGGTTATTAAATCTTTTAAGTTGTAACCCTTGGATTTATTCCATGATTGATTACAAGGAAAAATAAACAAATACCACTTCAATGGAAAAGACAAAATATCCATTATGATTCAAAAATTGGTTCCTGAAGATGTATGTAGACCTTTTCAAGTAGATGATAAATTATAATACTCTTAAATAGTAACTTTTATAATAAAAAAATAGTATATATAGATATATTTACTTAATGTGGTGTATGTCGGATTCCATTGATAAATTTAAGGATTACAAGAATAATATATATAATATCCTCAGAAATGAAAAATATCCACTCAAGTACTGGTTGATAATATCTTAACTAATAGTTCATAGATTATTTAAAATAAGTTCTAATACTATCTAAACTCTTGCAACTATATATACCATACTTCAATGGTGTTTGTAAATATTAAATGAATCCTTATTATAAATATACGGATCGACGACGTGTTATAAAAATATTCTATTATACTTTTGGGGATATTAATTGTAATTAGTACTATACATACTAAAACGAGTGATAAAAATGAAAAAAAGGGGAATCCCATATAATTTATAGTATGAAAAGAATTATATTTTCTCCCATATATGTGTGTAGTAATAAGAAGTCTTTTTTAAGGATAATTCTTATAAAAAAAATTTAAAAACAATTTATATTTATAAGGTATCCCTATGATAAAAGATGATATTACCTATATGATCCCTTTGATAAAAGTGTAATCCTAGAAAGACACATCATGTTAAGAGAAATAGATCAAAACTCCAAAGAATATAGCTATATGAAGGTATATTTCAATGAATCTAACCTCAATATACACAAGAGTTGCAATATGAATGGATAACATGATACCCAATGGAAAAATGGTTGAAGAGACATAAGTACTACATATGATCACTAGATAGTTTAGAGAACATGATAAATAATTTTTCATTACCAATAAATAAGGTGATACCTTATTTATTAGAAATAATAATCAACTACCCTAAAAGGAAATACTAAGAATCTCATAATTTAAAAAGTAGAAATAACCCATGAATCCTAAAATCGATTCCATGTACCAAAAACCATGTGTGGGTTTTTTTAGATCCTATAGTTTTTGTATAGACTATTAGGTGAAGGTGGGTATACAAGAAGAAAATGGACTTGGATGGTAAATTTAGTACCTTTAAATAATGATTGGTTTATAAAGGGTGAAATCCCAAGGTATAGAATATGATAACAAATTTTCTCCAGTCATTATTATAAAATCTATTAAAATATTACTTACCATAGATGTTTTCCATGACTATGAAATTTTTCAAATGGATTTCATGGCCCCCTTTCATAATTTAAATCTTATGAATGATGTCTACATGTCACTACCAGAAATGTTTCTAAAACTTAAGGATTAAAATAATTTATTAAAGTTAGAGAGATCTATATGTGAATTCAATAAATATTTGAGATCATGAAATATTCATTTTTATGATTCCATTAGAGATACTTTTTTATTAAAAATAAATATGATTTGTGTTTCTATAAGAGATTTAGTGGTTGTGTTATTATTTTATGGGTGATATATGCTAATGATATATTATTGATAGGATCTTGATTTCCATTATTAATATCAGGTAATACACGATTAAAGAAATTATTCAACCAGAAATAATTACGTGAATCATCATATATTCTATGGATCAAAATCCATCATTAAATATCTAAGAGGATAATTTCACTAAGTTCAGATACATAAATTAAAAATGTAATTAATAGATACCATATGGAATAAACCAATAGATGATTGTTTCCAATGTTATATGGTATACATCTATCTAGGAAAATGTGTCCTTATACCCAATAAGCTATAGAATGTGTGAGTAGAATCCCTTAAGCTTTTGTGATTTGATCCATTATATATTCCATGATATGTACCAGGATTGATTTTTTTAATTCCTTGATCATAGTATAAAGATATCATGAATAAATAGGAGATCCACATTTGTTGGATATGAAGACTATTCAAAGGTACTTAAGGAATATAAATTATATAATATTTTTTATAGATGAGTTGAAGAACAAGTTGTGAGGGGACACACATATGATTGTTTCCAAATGGATTTGAATGATCTAAAATAGTAGAAGGGATATTTCATTCCTTAATGGAGGTGTTATGAGTTTAAATAGTTCTAAGTATCCAGTGGTCACTGATTCTATAGTATATTTAAATTATATCATGTCTTTTTATGTAGCAAAATAAGTAGTGTGGATATAAAACTTTTAACAAGATCATTGTTTTATACATAAAATTAAATATGTTATAAATTTTTACTATGATAGTTCAATGATATTGGTTCTAGATAGATAGCCTAGGTCACATCAATGAAAAAAGAATATACATAGAAAGTATCCCATATAAATGGATTTTTATCAAAATGGTGAATTCAAAGTAAGAAGAGTTTCTACATATAAAAATTAAGTAGACCTATTTTCTAAATTATTATCTTAGTGGAAGGATAAAAATCTAATGAATTCTAGTAGCTTAAAATTTATTACTAGTTGGCTTTAGTTCAATTTGGGGTCAATTGGAGTTCTCTCCCATGAACTAACAATGTTTTTACATTCAATAACCATTATATTAAAAATATCTTATCACATTATAATTGTTCTTCAATGTAGTGATATAGTTATATATTTGTTAAGGTATTAGTATCATTAAAAGGTTGTAGTAGTTCCCTACAATAATAAAGAAACTAGAGAAGCTCTGAAAATATTTTTAATCATATATTCCATGGTATAGATAAATTTTTTATTATTTTATATATATGATGTTTTACTATCAGGTATTGGAAGCTCATAAGGCATTACCGCATCTTCTCAATATGTTCACACATGGTGATCTCTCGGAATATATTTCATGCAGATATAACCACAAATAATTATTCCACATATTTTATGTTTCATTAGATATCACTATCTATACATGTCTGAATTGGTGCTTAAAATGAAATCTTTATTAATGTGTATCATTAATTACATACTTTGATGTATAGAAATAAACTATTATAATATATACTCACAAGGAGTTAGTAATGATTTATTTATCAAAAGTGATATTTCATTAATTTCATAAGTTAACAAAGTATTAGTCCATACTAGTTTAATAGAAGAAGATATCTCTAGACCATTAAAAGTATAGGCATGATGTTATTAAGAAGACAAATAGAGAAATAATAAAATAATGGAAGGTTATTTGATAAAGTTGTTTGGATAATGTTATTTGATGAACCCATATATATCCTACCACAAATTTCTTAAGGTTTTAATGTGTTATTCCTTATATTTAATGATAACCAAGATACTAAAAATACTTTAATTTGTAATAAATTTTAGTAAGATACATGAATACAATAAAAATTTTCTTTTGTAGCTAGAAAACTGAAATAGAGGTAACCCATTTCCTTTTATCATTTTTGGAAGGAAATCCAAGTTCCACACTTTCAAAACTATTAAGCATGTAAATATATCCATAGTAAAAAATAGAGGATAGATAAAATTAATTTCATTTAGAAATGGTCCAAATTATCTAAAATTAATAATAATAAATACTATTGGAGAATAAAAAATATATATAAGAGTGGAGAATATATTTACAATGAAAAAACACTTTTGAAATTAAGATCACATTGGAGATTCTGAGAAATGTAAATATCATAGGAAATTTTAATTTACAATCAGATTTGAATATATATTTCTATGATTCTCAATGAGATTTTTTATAACCTTCGTAGGTGTGTCATAATTCTTTGGACATTTTGTGTATTTAATGATTCTATTGTATCTTTTAAACTATCATTTAATTCTCCCCAAAAGGTTCTAGATCATAGTCACTAGCAAGCCAGTAAGACACCAGTTTCTTCACTCTCTCTTCATGTTTACACTAAATGGATGTTTCTTCTCCGCCAACTAGTTGATGGAATCTAGGAGGTTGGGAGTCTACTTTTTACACCATTTTTAGTTTGGTGAATCTGAACTAACCAGATGGTTCTTCCTATTACTTTCCAAACATCACCATATCTCTCTTCCTCACTCCTATGTATTTCATGGATTTGTCTTATAATTATCATTAAATCATCTACTAAGAAGTAATCATGATCTTCCAAATATCAAGATCTCGTAATTTTACAAAAACACAAATGAAATAATAAGACCCTTGAGTGTTTTGAGATTATTAAATCTAAATAATGTGAGAATAAAAAAAATATACCCCCTTTTTGATGATCATAAAATATATGAATAAAAAATAATATAACAATTTTATAATGATAATATTTTTAAAAATATTTTTCTTTGCGAAATAAAACAACATCATTACTCCCCGATAACTAAAACAACATCATTTTTTCCACCATAACTGAAACAATTATATCATTTTCAAAATAATTACATAAATACCTAATATTTCTATAATTTCCATAGATTTATCCCAAATTGATATTATAAAAAATAATTCATAGATGGGTTTAGGGAAAATAAGGGAAATAAAATTTAAAACTATGTTTATCACCATCAATGATCTTTTGAGAGATAGAAAAAAAATGTTTTGAAAACAACATCATTCTTTCTCCATAATAACAACCCTTTATTTTATATATACTCTACTAGAGATAAGATGTAACAATACCATCCTTGTAATTTCATCGGATGTTTTATGATCGCATTGACAAATGAAATTATTGACCTTCACATTTTTATTAACTTTATATTAATTTACTTTCCCTTGAAATATTCACTTTTTGTGATCATTAGACAATAATTCCCCTTAAATGTTTGTGTTATTTATAATAGATAGTATTATTGATTAATCATTATATAATATATATATATATATATATGGTAACTCATTTTGAAGGTTATATGATTGACATGGGAAATTAATTTAAATCTATATTCCTTACTCGATAAGGAATTTTTTTATAAAGCAATTTTTTCAAGAATTAAATAAATCATTAAATATATTATGAATGTGTTAGACATGTAGTTATAAGTGGGGCCTAGTTATAGATATCCAATCAATGAATATGTAGTATAATGAGATGAATTCTATTTAAAGACTTATTTTAATGGGTTTCTAGTGTATTCATACCCATTAGTTAGACTATCTTGGTACAAGGTATTTAAGGTAAATGTATCATGATTCACAAGATCTTGAAATCCAATATTAATGATTTCCTTCTTTGATAAATCAGTTTTTATTATTATTCAAGTTATTTTCTCATTGATATTATCTCTGGATTGATTTCATACTCATATTACTTATTAAATGGTTTTCAGTTATTTACCTTTACATATAAAGTATTCCTTATCTAATCATGATATTCAAGATATTAATTAAATGGTATATGTCTTTGGATACTTATGATGCCATATTTTTTATTCTATATCTAAAAATAAAATTCATTTTTTTGGTTAAATTTCATGTGTGTTTAAATATTTACCATTTCATATTGATTATTATTTATTGATTATAGTTTATCTATTCATGATAGCATACACTTTATATAACACTTACTAAGTATCTGATCCCACCCTTATTTGGTTTCTTTTCCCCATCATATAAATAAAAAATATTCGATTGATTTCAATGATATATAATTTTTACATTCAAATTTATCTATTTCTTGTTTTAAAATGTAATATGAAATTCAATTATGTATGTAGTTTACTATAACAACCAAAGTATTTTTTTCATTTAGGATATAATCACATTATCTTATACCAAAGCGATAAAGTAACAATTTGCACTATGATACTAGGGTTGGGGTATAAGGACCCAGGCTTATACATTAAATAATATTGAATTATGTTAATAATTCACATTGAGGATATTTTCAGGTTTAGAGATTTAGAGAATTATGCATAACTTATTTATAAAGACTTGAATATTACAAGTAGACACTTCTAATCACTGCCTATTTTTTCATAAAACAAAAACTATTAAACCCAAGAAACATTAATAGTTCCATGTTTTAGACAGCATGACATTTCATTGATCCCACCCTTATCCATATTCATCTTTAATTCCTATGAAAAACATTTCCAATGTTGGGATGAGAATAAATAGCACAGTAAGAGATACATAATGAAGGAGAACTGTTAGTTTTTCAAAAAAACATGTAAATCATGAATACATTTTCATAAAGTAATACTTTGTATTTTAAAGAAGTAGAAAAATAGTTCACTGAATATAAGCTCGTTAATTACCCTTTTGTATCTAAAAAATTAACATATTGACTATAAAACACAGTTTATAACATATAAGGTAAATTGGGACATAAACATAATGAAATGGAATAACCATATGGCCGACATACACATAGATCAATAAATGGAATAACTATACATCCGACTTCCACACCCAATATGTTAGAGGTTATAACATAACCACCCATCCTTGGTTTATCATGGAACCACCTTCCATTTGGTTTATCGCGTAAAAACCCATCATATATCCAAGTACCGTTATATAATCATCACACATAAAATATTGAAAATATCAACATTTAACCATAAAATTTAATTTTCAATCATAAGGAATAATTTCAAGATATTGAAATTATAAATCCTCTTTAAAAAACATTTTCAGTACCAAAATATATAAAAATGGTATATTGTATTTATTTTCCATTTAAAAACATCATTTCTTGTTAAGGAATCCAAATATCAAATAATGCTCGTAGCGGCAGAAAGGTCATTGTCACCGCATATATTAAAAAAATAATTCCCTTTGTCATATAGTAAAATGATATGTAGAAACATATTCCAATTGAACGAAATTAAAAGTAAAAGGTATTTTTACACCATATAAAAGCTTGTTCTGTATAAATCAAAATATGAATCAATGAAAAAATATTGAGACAAAGTCCCTTACCTCGTGTCCAGCATGACTTGTTCATTCTTTAATTTCCTAAAAAATAAAGGTAAGTTAAATTATACTTTCTTAGAAACATTTTTCAAAACTATTATTCCTTTTATATGACTTAATACCTTTCTATAACAATTAGTTAATTATTTGAGTTCATATCACACATTTTTTTGATGTTCTGAACATGAGTCAAAAATGACCTTATAATAATTATAAATTGTCCATGTAGTCAAAATTAAATTATCTCTAAATTTTATTCATGATTTAGATATCATATATATCCAATATATATGTATTTTATAACATTCCATTGCATTTGGATATAAGAAATGAAATGCACAATTCATGGAGACAGTAAGTTGTACGTACGCATGAATGCTACTTTAATTTGTTTTTGCAATTTCTTGAATGAAAAATAAATGAAACATATGTGTATTATAATTCAATTATAATATATATGTTTTATATGTTACATAATTTCATTAAATAAATCCTCTAAAAGTTCCATTTATAGCACGAACACGTCATATCACATTAAGGGGGCAGTAGTCCGCACTTCCTCAAATGAAATTATCATATTTATACAACATGAAAAGAATAAAGTTGTGTTCTAAATGATAATTACATAAGAATATAGATAAATTAAATATCATATATAATTAAATTTCAATCATAATGGCCACCATAAGAGGTGGTAAGAGAATATTGAACAATCATTATTTCGTGAGGCAGTAGTTCGCTGTCCATAGAAAATGTATGTTCTATACCCATTATACGAAGGTGTTTCTATGTGTATTTAGAACTAATTATCATAAAAAACATATTATATTTATTATAAATGTGTTATTATGTAAAAAATAATAATAATATCCTAAGGAGTGGAGAAGGAAAAATAATCGAAAGGAACTTGAGAGAAGACGTTACCCCAAATCGGGTAAATTATTTTTATTTGAGCCAAAGGGAGATCTTGAATTTCTTTATTCCTAGGTTAAGCCTTCTAGAAGTAATTTAGTAATTTTTTAAGATAATTTGGTCCATTTTTGGATGAACTAAGGGGGCTTGAGAGGTGTGATTAATGGTTGGAGGTGGTGTCTTTTTATTAGAGGGAGGAGGGGCACTTTTGGATTGAGTGAAACTATTATTTTATTATTAATTGATTTTAGAATTTTAATAACACAAAAGTGATATATTTAAAATATTATATGATTATGGGTCTAAATCATCTCATAAAATGGGTTTTAGAAAATTTTATGTCACAAAATTAACCTTATCTTTTAGCTTTAACCATTTGTAAACTTGTTGAACTTTTCCCATGTCTTCTTGTATATTCATAATATATGGTTACCATAGTTAAAATAAAATTCCAAAGGACTAAAAAATGGATCATTAATGAAATTTTTAACATCATATATTTCATTTTTCTGAATATTATATTTTTAGGACTATTATATCATTTAATAAAATATTAATTTATTTAAAAAAATCATTTATGTCAATTTTTATACTATTCATATAATGACTTTTTAAAAATTCATAACAACATTATTATTTCTAAATACCTTCATTAATTAAAATATAACAAGTAATAATCATCCTAAAAATTCTTTTATGTCATAAAAAGTTTCAAAATAAATTTATTTTTATTTTTATAATCTCATTTATATAAAACATTCATTAATAAGTTAATCACTACAACACCACTGTGTCATTAATAAATTTATTTATTTTGTGACTAAAAAATTATAAATTAACTACTATGAAGTAGGATATATTTTTAGCTTTCTAAATACTATTTATTGTCAGAAATGTAACTTGTATAACCCCATATAAATAGTGTTTTACTAAAAGATACATATTTTGGTTATATTTTCTTTAACTTTAAATTTAAATTAATTAAAATTCCTTTCACATCCAAGTGGCTCCATGGGGTCCTAGAATTGCCTCAAGGATTCCCATTGATGGAAATATCTCATCCAATAGGGTTAGGACCCGTGTTTGTGTTATTTAATACTATTATATTATTGTTTTTACCCATATTTACTGCATTTACCCTTTAACCATTGTTAATAAAATATTTACTAAAGTTACAATTCATAATTTTTAAAAATTAAAGTTACCAATTTACACATTATGGACCTTTTGATTCCAAATATGGAATAAATTTTTTTAAAATAAAAACACCTATGTTTCATAAATTAATTTAAAATTAATTCTCTTTTTCAAATCCAAAAAGCGTGTTTTTAAGAAGTAAAAACTACCAAAAGATTGACATTTGTTTAAGACCAATTTGATAGTGATATTACTTACAATGAACAAAATTGTATTAAATGATAAAAATATAATCCAATTACACTTTAAAACCAATTAAAATTACTATCTAAATATATAAATAAATTTGATTAAAAGGTAGTTTTTATTTAAAATGAAATATTTTTAAGTATTCATAAAAATGAGAATTTTATCATAAAAATACCAAAATTGCCTCTAAAGACAATTTTGATGTCCCGATACTAAATAATAAATTTATTTTGTCAAATTGAACGTATAAATGTGATATAAACTTGATTTTAAAAGTGTTCTCCATCAAAATACTGTAAAACTGCATTGTTAGAAAAATAATTCTTTTATCCGAAAAGAATGAATTTATTTTTATATCATATCTAGAAAACATATAATCTGAATATAAAACATTACATTAAAAATATATCATATATTTATAATTAAATAAAAATCTATATCGAGTGATATGAAAACACAATTATTATTTTTTAAATAGGTTTTCATAAAAACACATCCATTATATTCAATTTGTTTTTATTTCAATTTATAATAAATTTGGTAATGAATTAATCATCATTTAAACATGTGTAGAACATATTTCAAAATTATTTTGATACTATTCATTCCCCCTAATCCAATAGCTAGGTGTTAAATACCATTTAAAATAATAATAATGTATTATTTTTTAGTATAACTCAATGTCGTGTGCAATGTAAGATTTCGGAGAAGCATGTTGTTGTGTGTCGAGAAAGATATCGGAAAAAAGAATCCCCATTAACTTAAAATTAATATCATAATAATAATTATTAATAGAAATCCAAATATACTTCTATAAATACCTGGTTCATTAAATCCATCCCCCCTTTTGGAAATTGTGTCCTCGCAATTTTAAAATTGGGCTTGGAAACTTCATTAAAAATATCATATCAGAAAAAGAGTCAATAAAAATATCACATTAAAAGAAAGAAGTATAAGTACAAAGGCAAGTTGAGATAAACCATACTATTATTCCAAGAAAACAAGGATATACAGTAAAAAATTAGTGTCGTGTTCTGATATATAGTGATAGAAAACATGATCAGGAGAAAGTTAACAAATAGAAATCCACAAACTTATAATAGGTTAAACAGTCTTTGATTCCCCAGTAGAAAAAGTAAATAGAAAACGTTTTTTAGGTTCTATTTAATAAATATGGACAATTAATGTGATTGACTATAAACATAAGGAAATATACTTACTTTTCAAGTAGAGTTTCATCCTTTAATTAGTTTCTACCAAAAACTAATCTTTTCTCCAAACGATGAGTATTAAAGATGACTTGGTCACACCTGAAGCACTAGAATCATCTTCTAGAGAATAACATGATCCAAAAAATATAAACCATATATTTCCCATGTCTTTAGACATTAACCAAAAACAAAATTTTTAGTAAAAGTTCAGATAATCCTAAAAAATAATAATCTTTTATAGAAATATATACTACTCTTAATCTCCAAAATTAAACAAACAATACCCCAAAGTTTAACAAAGAACATTCAATACACAATTTTCGTTAAAATTATTCAAAATAATATAAACTAAAATTGGATCCCAATATTCAGAAAGATTTGATCACATAGTCTTCCCAAAAAATCATAACATTTATATCCAAATAACATCAACTACCTTTAATGTCTCATACTGAAACGTAATTAACCTAATCATATATTCTCTCTAATAGGTTAATCATTTTCATCGCCATATGTCCAAAATAAAAACATATATTATTCCCAAAATAATATTTCAACCATTTCTCCACAAATTAAATCTCATAGTATTTTATTTTCCTTTGGAATATATTGTTCCTAAAAGATCAAACATCTTCCAAATTAACATTTATCACTAAATCACCAAATCCTTTTCCAATACTAAAGGTATATATTTGATAAAAAATATGTTCCCAAAATAAACATATTGTTTACATAAAGGTATATATATTTCCCTTTGATTTTATTTCACCTTCATATGATATAATATAACTATTCCCAAAATAATGAACATTGTACTGTGATCATGGTGTCCACATGGTTATATAATCATTGTGTTCACATAGGTATAAGGTCCATGCATTGCAACAATGATTTAGAGGTCCTTCAAAATCATTTCATCCCTTTATCCAAATACACATTGTACAACTTGGGTCATGTGGGTGTTTGTTGAAAAATAGTTTCCAAAAATAATCATGTAGGACATTTAATTTCAAAACATCTGATAAAACATGATTTTTATAAAATAGTCGGACCGAGTTTGAGTTAAAACCTTCAATAAATTGTCCTTTCAAAATAACATAAGTATGTGCTGAGAGACTATATTTTAAAATCAAATATAAATAGTTTACCCAAGTCTCTCATTATTTAGAACCTTTTTCAAAATCATAATATACTTCAAAATGTTGTGATAAGGTAAAATATTTGAAAACACCATGATAATATTTACTATTCTTGAAAAATATAAGAATATTGAGAAAATAAGATTTCATTAAATACAACCCATGATCCACAATAGTATTGAGGTATACAGGATGTGTTTGATATCTCAATTATTTTCATCCAAGTGATTAGTATGTTAGAAAATGTTTTAGAATCATCTAGACATGACCTTGTAATAATTATTGCAATTAAGTCATCAAGAAGAGATATGAATTTAATTGGATATCCAATTCCTTCAATTTGTAACAGAAATTCCTTGATCTGAAAATTTTATAAAATAAGAATTTAACTAAATTAATTGACATAGGGACTTACCATGCATTCAATGAAAACTCATAATCCATAAAGTTAGCTAAACCTTTCCTCTGATACTATCTATAAGGACCCAGCCTTATACATTACATAATCTTGAATTAAGATAATAATTCACAATAAGGGAATTTTATGTTTTAGAGCTTTAGAGAATTAGGTCATAACTTGTATATAAAAACATGAATATTACAAGTACACACTTCTACTCACTGTCTATTTTTTCATAAAACAAAAACTCTTAAAAAAATAAACATGTATAGTTCGATGTTTTAGACCGAAATATGTTTCCTTGATCCTATCCTTGACCATATTCATCAATAAGTCCTATGAAAAACATTTCAAAACTAGTAATGAGCAAAAAAAGATTAGTAAGGGATACATAAATAAAGAAAACTATTAGTTTTTCATAACAACATCTAACTCGTGAATACTTTGTCATAAAGTAATTCTTTTCAACTTAAAGAAGTAGAAAATACAATTCACTAAATATAATCTCATTTCTTAACCTTTTTCTAACCATAATATTACCATAATTCTTATTAAAAAACAATGTATAGCATATAAAGTAACTTGGGACAAAAATATACTGAAATGGAATAACCATACGGTCGACTTCCACACATATCACTAAACGGAATAGTCATATAGCTGACTTCTATACCCAATTAATTGGAGGTTAAAACACAACCACCCATACTTGTTTTATCAAGTAATAACTCATCATTTGTTTTCACATAACCTCTCGTCAAATGTCCAAGTACCATTATATAACCATCACACATATAATATTGCAAATATCAACATTTCTATCATAAAATTTCATTTGAAATCACAAGAAATAATTTCAATATATTGAAATAGTAAATACACTCTCAAAACCATTTTCAATTTCAAAATTTGTAAAAATGGTATATTGTAATTATTTTCAATTTAAAAACATCATGTCTCGTTAAGCAAACCAAATATCAAATAATGCTCGCAGTGGCGGAAAGGTTATTGTCATCACTTATGTTAAAAAGAACCATTCCCTTGGTCGTTTAGTAAAATTCTATGTAGAAAAATATTAATATTAAATTAAATTGAAATTAAAAGGGGTTTATACACCGTATAAAATCAGGTCCAGTATAAATCAAAATATGACTCAATAAATGGAGATTGAGACGAAGTTCTTAACTCGCGTCTGACTTTATTTGTTCATTCTTTAATTTCATGAATAATTTAATTAAGTTAATTTAAAATTTCTTCAAAACATTTTTCATGTTTATTATTCTTTTTATATCACTTATTACTTTCCCATAACAATTAGTTAATTATTTGAATTCATATCAGACATTTTTTCGATGTGTGGAACATGAGTAAAAAACGAACTTGTTATAATAATAAATTGTCCATGTGGTCAAAATTCAATTATATCTAGAATGAAATTCATGATTTAAATATCATATATATCATATATATCCAATATTTTTGTATTTTAGAATATTCCAAAGCATTTGGATATATGAAATTAAATCCACTGTTTATGGAGACGGTAAGCCGTACGTACGCATGAACTCTACTTTCATTTTATTTTCATATTTAAAGAAATGAAAACTAAATTATAAATAGGTGTATTATAATTCCAGTATAATCTCTATGTTATATATGTAAAATAATTTCATTAATTCCATTATTTATATATTCCATGTATAGCATGAACGAGTCCTATCACTTTGATGAGGTGGTAGTCCGCACTTCCTCAAATGAAATAATCATTTTTTGAAAACACAAAAAGCAAAAAAGTTATGTTCTAAATGAGAATTACCAAATCATAGAGATAAAATAAATATCATTTATATCATATTTAATTGCATTTCCATCATAATTTCCACCATAAGAGGTGGTAAGAGAAGATTGAACAATCATCATTTCATGAGGCAGTAGATCAACATCCATAGAAACATTATGATCTATACCCATTAGAAAGTGGTGTGTTTCAGTTTTGTTATAATAATTATCATAAAAACAACTTAGTATATTCAGTATAATGTTGTAATTATTTAATCAAATAATAAGAAGAGCATAGTGAGTGGAGAAGGAAGAATAATGGAATGAAACGTGAGAGAAGACATTACCTCAAATCGGGTAACTTCTGTTGATATGAGTCAAAGGACTCTCTTTAATTTCCTTCATCCTAAGGTACGTCTTCTGAGAGGAAGGGAGGAATGTTAGGATCTTATTTGGGTAGATTTTGGATGAGCCATGGGGGATTTAGAGGTGTGAGTAAGGGTTTGAGGTGGAGTCCCTTTATAAGCGGGAGGAGGTTAACTTTAAGAATGTTTGATAGTTTTAGTTTATAATTAATTGATATTCAAATTATAATAATAAAAAAGTGATATATATTGAAGATCAGATTATTACGGTTCTAAATCATCCCATCCAATGGCTTTTAGACATGTTTAGGTCACAAAAATGGCCACTTCTTTTAGCTTTAACCCTTAGTAAACTTGATTAACTTTTACCATTTCTTCTTGTGTATTCAAAATATATTGTTACCTTAGTTACTATAAAATTAAAACAGACCCAAAAATGTTTCATTAATGAAAATTTTAACATCATATATGTCATTTGTCCAAATCAAATATTTTAGGACTATTTTATCACTTAAAAAAATATTAATTGATTTAAAAACTCATTTATGTCAATTTTCGTACTATTAATATCATGAATTTTTAAAAATCCATGTCAACTTTATTATTTCAAAAAAAATTCATTAATTAAAATATAACAAGTCATAATCACCCCTAAAATTCATGGATGGAATAAACAGTTATCAAATAAATTTATTTTTATTTTTATAATCTCATTTATATAAAAGATTCATTAATAAGGTTATCACTACATCATCATTGTGTCTTAAATAAATTTATTTATTTGATGTCTAAAAATTATAAATAAAATTCCATGATGTAGGAAATCGATTTAGCTTTCTAATGTCTAGTTATATTCAAAATGATAACTAACATAGCCTCATAGTTTAAATTGTTTTACTAAAAGATGCCAACGAGCTCATCCCCGAGTGGTAAGAGATCCTGATTAGAATCCAAGAGACCAAGGTTCAAAACCAAGTGGAGGTGAATTTTTAGGGTACTATAGAAGCAATTTAGTAGGAATTGTATCAGGCACTATATCATGTATGATTCCATACTATAGAATCCTAAACTATTCACCCGATTTGGGCCTTCGGGCAACCGGTTTGGGCCTACGGGTCTCTGGGCCTTTGGGTCATCAAATGTCATCGGGCCTTAAGGCAATCGAACCACAAAGACTATGGATTATCCATCTTCACACAAAGGAGGACCCAGAAGAGGATCAGATCAAGAGTAGCAGTCACCAGATGCATAGCTAACTGGATTGGAAGAATGTGAGGGTATGGAAACCACAATTAGGACCTGGCACCGTGCAGCTTTGTACGGGGAAATGCTAGTCGATCAACAATGCAGGGTGGGTAGCTAGGAGTTCAGTGATGCAGAAGCTGGGGAGGGGTTGCTCTAGTGGGTTGGGCCTACGAGTCACGTAATGGGCATAGTATGCCTCTGGGCCTTTGGGTCTTGTCGGGTCGTGTGCCTTGGGCCTACGGGTCATGTAAGGGTTCCCCTTCAACCCTTAAAAGTGGGATTATCTATAATGAAAAAAATAAGGCCTTTAAGCCATTCGGGTTTTACTAAAAGGTAAATGTTTAGGTTTTATTTTCCTTAAATTTAAATTTAATGTAATTGAATGTCATTTTCACATCCAAGTGGCTCTATGGGGTCCTAAAATCGACCCAAGGATGCCCATGGTCGCACCTATCTCATCAAATAATAATAGGTCATGTGTTAGGTTAATTTATTATTATTATAATATTATTTTTTACCCTTATTTAACGGATTTACCCTTTAACCATGGTAAATAAAATATTTACTGAAGTTATTATTCAATATGTCCAAAAATAAAAGATAAGTATTTACATTATTTAGACCTATTGATTACAAAAATGGAAGCCATTTTTTAAAATTCAAAACTTAGAAGTTGCATAAATTAATTTAAAATAAATTCCGATTTTCAAAACCAAAAAGTGTGTTTTTAAGAAATAATAACTACAAAAAGATTGAAATTTTTTAAGTCCAATTTCAAAGTGAAATTACTTCCAATTACCCAAATTGGATTAAATGATAAAAATATAATCCAATTTCAATTTAAAACCAAATAAAATTAAAAAATAACTAGAAAAATAAATTTTATTAAAAGGTAGTGTTGAATTAGAATGTAGTATTTTTCACTATTCATAAAAATATGAATTTTATCATAAAAATACCAAAATTGCCCCCAAAGTAAACTTTGATGTCCCTATTCTAAAGAATAAATTTATTTTGTTAAATTTAATATATAAAAGTGACAAAAAGTAGATTTAAAAAGTGTTCTCCATCAAAACACTGTAAAACAACTTTTTTAAAAAATACTTCTTTTATCCAAAAAGAATGAATTTATTTTTATATCATAGGTAGAAAACATATAAGATGACTTTAAAACATTAAATTCAAAATATATCATATAATTTTAGTAAAATAAATATCCATAAATAGTTAAATGAAAATAGAATTATTCCCTTTTGAATAGGTTTTCATAAAAACATATTTGTTATATTCAATTGGTTTTTATTTCCATTTCTAATAAATTTGGTAATCAATGAATAATCATTTAAACTTGTGTAAACCATATTTAAATATTAAAATTATACAATTCAATCATGCCATTCCAACGGCTAGGCGTTAATTAACATTTAAAATGATAATATTATTATTGTATCATTTTTTAGTATAACTCAATGTTGTGTGCCATGTAAGATTTTGGAGACGCCCGTTGTTGTGTGGTGAGTATGCTATTAGAATAAAGCATACCCTTTAACATAGAATTAATATCTTATTAATAAGTATTAAAATAAATCAAAAGTATTATTCTATAAATACCACATTCATTACATGGGGTCTTTATAGTCAGCATTCATTTTTTTGTGCCTTAATGATAGGACAATGAAATTTTAGGTTGATTCATGTTCATTGATAGAGTGCTTCATTCATGTTCCTTTGATATTTTTATATTTTGGTGACCCATTTTTGTGTTATTTTCATTTTCACTTTTCAATTATGCTCAATTTTAGTGTTTTGAGTTTGATGTATTTGTAGTTGTCTCTAGATATTTGAATTTTACATTTACATAGATGATTATGGGGAATGAGGTAGTTTTGGTGACACTAAAATTATAAGAGAGTGTTTAATTATGGTTTCAACATTATTGAAGAATGATAATTTTTTGGAACACCTATGTTTGTCCTCTATTTTCATAGAGGGTTTTTTTATATAGTTGTGATCCGGGTGGTGGTTGTTGTTGTTTTTTATTAATGCTTCAGGATCCACTCACGAGTTTTGAGGAATTATTGTTTTTGTGTTTTTTCCTTCACATAAGAGTCATCCCTTATTCCTCCTCTCCCACATAATATTTTAATGTCTGGATATTTTTGTTTTTATTGTAATATCCTTTTTAAATAAATTTCTACTAAAAGAATATGGTATTGTTAAGATAATTGGGAAACCCTCACGTTACTATTCTATTTAAGTCTATTTATTTTTTGTTATTATAAACTTATATTTTACTCTTAATGGTGTTTAGGTGGAGTGACCCACCAGATTCATACATAGTAATTGTCTCCTTTTTTCATGAACATATATTAAATTACACAAATGCACACATGACGATCATAATGGTATAGTGCCTTTTGAAATAAAGAAACATAAACAACTAGATCATAGGTAAACTACACCATCTCCCACTATGCTATTCATAACTAGAACTCATCTAAAATTTACCATAAATCATACATTTCCTTATAACCTTGGGAAAGGAAACATAAGAAATGGTGAGCTCGGATTCTCATTAAGGTTATAAAAGGGAGATATATTAGTTAACATGAACATAAGTGTATGAGAACTGAAAAAATATCATCTGAAAACCGTACACAGTATATCAAATATCATAATATTGGTTTATGGAATAATGATTGGTAGTTCATAAGACCTGAATCATAAAAGAATCAAATAACATGAGATCTTAATGTTGGAATAAGACACATATTAGTGTCATAAACATAATAATTGAAGATCAGTTTAATATTACTCAAGGATCACTGATTATACAATCACATTATAATGGGTTCACTCCGAAAACCACCATATTAGTCTAGGTTCACTCCCAAGACCATCAGAGACAAAAAATTCCCTTACTGAACTAGTTTCACTATGAGTTCTATTCCTAAATATCTCTTGTAATATTAATCTTTAACCAATGCATTGAAAGGAAATATAGGTTCCTCCCATCACATATGAAAATAATAGGTATGTATGAAATAATATCATAGAACATTCATCATATCACAACCCATGAAATTAAATGGGTTTTATAAAAAAATCATCATATAATATCCTATAAAAATAGAATGATTTTGTAATCATTTTACTATCTTTTCATATCATAACCAATGAAAATATACGGGTTTCATAATAATTTACTCATGGTGTAACCCATGAAAGAAAAATAGGACTCCTAAATAGAATTACATCATAAACATAAATCATTCAGGGAGAGAATAATAATTTTATTCTAGTATTATATTCCAGTATATTGTAGGTAACATCAAATAATTTCATAATAGATAGAAAATGGATTTTAAGGATCATTTAAATTTTTTCGTAAGGATAACATCTTTATATCTCTGAAAAAACCTTTTAAAAATTAAAAAAATAGAATAATTTTCATTTAAAGTAAACTCGGAATATTATAAAATAATATTCAATGATATGATTTTTCATGGTGATAGATAATTTCATTCATGCTATACTCATTAAAATAATTATTCTTTTCATGTTTTCGTTAAAAACCAATCATTAATTATTTTTAAAATGACTGGAATATTCTTATAAGAAAATTTAAAAAAGTAAAATATTGGTAAATATTTATTTAATAAATAATTTGAAAATTTTATAAATAAAATTTAGGACACTATTATAAAATATTTTTTTGGATTGAAATTGATTTTTCGACTAAATATTGAAATAAAAACAATTTTTCTTAAAAACATTCCTTTATACTCTTCAGCACATAATGTGAGGAAGATAAATGGAAAATATGTATTAACATGGTATAACCATAGGATAAAAAAATAAATGATTTTCTTGAGAGATAGATCATATGAATTTATTATCAGAAACATAATCACAAACAATCCCGATAAACGATGGGAATATAAAATGAAATCACTACCACTTTGGTAAGTTTGAATTATAGGACATGTAAAGTGATAAAATTCAATAAAATATAAAATATAATGAGAGAAATTAAATTCAAATAATTAAATATCAAGGGGACTATATATACACCTCATAAAGTTAGATTATTGTATAACATAACATATTTCTTAAGGAAATCAAATTGAGATAAAAATCCATTAACACTTGGGTTTCATTTAAACTGTAAACAATGTGAAAAAGATATCCTAAATTAGATATATAAATCCTGATAATATTAATGATAATTAATATGAAATAAATTCATAAAAATTATATACACTACATATGAGAAACATGTGTTGAATATGGTATGTATCCCAAGAAAATTAAAGTGAGATGAAAAATTCATATCCACTTTATTAATTTTTAAAATTGTTTTCCCAAAAAAATTATAAAATCAAATTTAATTTTAAATATCATTAAAATATAGATAATAATGATATATAATGTCAAAGGTGATATATATACACCACACAAAATATATTTGTGTTAAATTTTCATATGTCTCTCATAAATAAAGAGAGAATAGAAATTTTTATCCTTTAGACTCTACTTCCTTCGTACACATTAAAAACTAATGTAAAATAAATATATGATTAAAATATATATAATATAGAACCATACTTATATATATAATTCCATATATTATTTTCTTATATCCTTTTAATATATTTATATTTATAATTCAATGTTAAAGTCATGTTTCATTCAATAATTGATTTAATTTTTTGTATATGTTTTGATTTTTTATTTTTGGTCCTATTAATTTGATCATGATTATATAAGATCCATAATTTTAAGAATAATATAAACAAAATATTTATTCATTATATTTTTTAGAGTAATCTATATGATTTTGATATAGAAAATTAAATACACCATTATGGAGATGGTAGGTTGTACATACACATTAATACTATTTAAATTTTCTCGAAAAATTGAAGGAAAGAAAGTTAAATAATATATTAACATTATAAAATAATTTTTATTTCAAATATGTTTGATTTTTTCATTAAACCCATCCTTATTAACGTCTATGTAAAGTGTGAGATAATTGCATCACCTTAGTAGAAGGTAGTCCAACATACACACAAGAGACATTATCATATTCCTATAAATGATAATTATGATGTTATTTTTGATATATTAATTAGAAAAATATAATATATAAATATTTAATAAATCATTATAATCTTCCTTGAGATTTGGTTATGGAAAAAAATAAAAACAGATCGTGAGGCGGTAGTTTATCATATACACTAATGGTGATTTTGTATCACATTTGATGGAAGAGAAGATGGTTTAAGGTCATTACCCTAATATGAAAAATACAATTGTATATAAAATACATAGTTTATTATTTAAACATGGTTCAATAATAATTTAAATATATGGATGAATAAATAAAATAAAAACACTCGTTGAAGAGCTTTACCTCTTCCTCGGGTGACCTCCTTATGTTTTTCACAAAAATCCATTCTAGGATGTCTTTCTAACAAAAATATGTCTTTTATGAATAAATTATAAAATTATGGAAGTTTTTGAGATGTTCTTGGTTTAAAAAATTTGTTTAGGATGTGTAAATAAAAGAGGATAAGGTGTGGCCTTTTATTAGGGAAGTGAGTGGCACACTTGTAATTTTTGGAAAAAAAAGGTGTCGCCTTGTTATTTCTAAAGGAAAAAAGAACCCAAAATAGGAAATTTTATATATTATAATTGATAAGGTTGATATATGGATATATATTGGGTTTAAACAAGTTTTGGGTTATTTTTTACCATTATCTTTCTAGTTCAACCCCTAGTAAACCAATTTTTACCTTAACCATGGTAAAAAAAATTACTATTTTGTCTATTCATTATGGTAAAAATTATTTTGATATTATTATAAAATATAAATTATTACGATTTAAATATGGACATAATTTTATTAAATGTAATTCATATAAGTGGAGAAGTTAATTTAAAATTAAACTCACAGACATGCAAAGAAAGTTATCTTCCTAAAAGATAATTTCCAAAAGATTACAAAGGGTTTACCCCAAAATTAAATATAAAAATTATTTGAATGACATAAATTATATTAATTGATATATAATTGAACTAATTTTACTTTAAATAAAATTTTAAAAGAAAAAAATTTATAATTTCTTTAAATGAAAAGTCATTTTTCAATAAGAAATGAATATTTTTCACTATTCATCAAATAATTGATAATTTCATTAAAATCCCAAAATTACACATTCAAATATGTTTGAAATTATTATTAAAAAAATTATTTTATCAAAATAATTATCTTAATATTTTTGAAAATATTTCAATTACTTCTCCTAAAAAATACAAAATATTTTTTAGAAAATTGTATTCTAGAAACATATAAATGATTTATTGAAAATTATGTATTTTTTCATAATTTTTTTCATTGTATAAAACTATTAATATTAATAATTAAACATTAGTTATTACTATTCATATCATTATGTTTAATGACTATGTAATAATGGTATTATTCAAATAAAAAAATTAATAGTTTTTCATGGGTTGTTACGACTCGAGGATGTGTGTAATGTAGTTAAAATCGATGTTGTGTATAACAAAAGATATCAATGAAATTTAATTTATACAAAAAAAATAAAAAATATTTGGGAATTACATTATACCCTCCATTAAAAATAATTTTTACCTTGAATTTATTAAATCTCATAAAAAATGAGGATAATTCTTCCTTATTATTCCTTAGGTTTCTATATAGCTTCTTCAAACAGGTTGTTTTACCACAAAATGTTGACCATGTGAGTGGTATTTTTTCAATGAAATTACTACGTATGATCTGTAATATTCTTCAATTATTCATTATAATAAATATAATTATCCAATGTTATAACCTATGAGATCAGTACATGTGAAGGATGAGGTTTGTATGTCCTTAATAGAGATATACGAAACACATCATAATCATGGGAGAGGTTTGGTGTAAGTGAAAATTAATAGTATACCATCTTGATATAATGAAGAATTTAAAAGTGAATAATATACTTAGGTTTTATTTTTCCCTTCTTTCCAAATCTCATTACCTTATTCCATGGATAAATTCTTAGAAACACCTTGTCACAAACTTTAAATTCTAAATAGTGCCGAAAATTGTTGGCATAACTTTTCTGCCAACGCTTTTCTACCTTAATGTGTTACTAAAGGTCTCTAACATTATCTTATATTTATTCAGATATAGAAAGTCCCTATATCTTTCTACCTATAACTTCATTCTATAACAATGGATCTATACACTTATTTCTGTGGAGGGCTTCATAAGGATCCATCCAAATGCTCGATTAAGAGTTATTGTTATATGAAATATAAATTATAAGATGTTGTTTATATCAACCCCCTCTGAAATCCCTATAAAAAATATCATCAGATATTATAGGGGTTGATTTTTTCTCTCAAGGTGACCATATGTCTAAGGATGATATGCAGTGCTGAAACATAATTCTGTATCTAGAGCCTATTGAATACTTAGCCAGAAAATTGAGGTAAACCTCATAACCCAATTAGAAATAATGGAATGTGGTACTCCATGAAACCATACCACTTACTAAATTCATATTAATTAAAGTAATTCAATAGATAATGCTTCTCAAATTTCGATGAAGTATAAAGTCATTATAAGAAAAATGACTATAACTCATATAGAATTATTCCATTTAGATGTTTTGGGGAGTTTGATGAAAAAATCCATGTTTGTGTTTTACCGTTTCTAATCTTGTATAGGTAATGGATGTAACATCCCATTATTCCATTGTCTCATAGCCAAAACTTGATGACATACCATCAAATAATAATTAAACATTACGATGTATCTCTTTATTCCATACCATAGAAAATACTCATTCAAATCAAAATACCCCTTCATACTTCCATGATGAATAGAGAATGAAGAACTTTGAGGTTCCTCTAACAAATCCTTCAATTACTATATGAACAAAACCCATACACAATTCATAAAACGTATCATTCCATAATTATCAAGGATAAATACGGGAATATTTCTTACCATTTTTTCAGCTATACATATTACTTTGGTGTCTCTTTAACCATTACCTAGATATATAGTTGAAAATTAAATTGAGAAAGATAATATTTCTCCCTTTATTTCATTATTTTGAGATACATCATTTTCTAATCTATAAATATTGGATCTTTTGTAATCCTTAGCACCAATAAACTATCATGATCTTTTCAAATCAAAGAATCGGCCAACTTGATTGCTTTCCCATGGTGGAAATTTATTGATAAATCATAATCTTAAACTCTAACCATATTATCTAGAGAATATTCCTATCATTCTACATAAAAATGTACTTTAAACATTTCTGATTGGTATATAGTTAGCTTTTCTCCATAAAGATAATGCCTACAAATATTTAATGAAAAAATTGCCACAACTAACTCCTAATAATGAGATGGGGATGTTTTCTCATGAAACTTCAATTTTAATGAGTCGTAATTTATAACCATGTAGTTCTTCATAATAAAAAATCCCAATACCTTCTTGGACGGGTCACTATAGATTATAAACCCAACACCACTCTAGGTTAATGTAATAATAAGTGATCTAACTAATCTTATATTTAGATCTTTGAAATTTTCCTCAAATTCATATATCTATAGGAACATGGATCCATTTAGAGGTAACATGGTGATTCGATTAGATTGAAGTGATAAATTATCCAAAACCCTTCAATCAAATCCAACTAAATCAAGAAAACTATAGATCTCATTCACCATGGTTGGTATGGGTCGACACTCACTATCCTCCATCATTGATTGATCTACAAATATACCCTCTCTAGAGATTAGGTTACCAAAAAATTAAATCTTTTATAGCCAAAATTCCAAATAAGTGAATTTATCATATAATTTCTCCTTCTATAGGTTATTTAGTACAATTATCAAGTGATTTTCATGCTCTTCATTTATATTTTCATAGATAAGAATATTTTCAATATAGACAACAAAAAACTGATCAAGTTAGTCATTAAATAATCTATTCTCTAAATCCTTGAAGATAGCGGGGGAATTATTAAGACCAAATGAAATCACTGTATATCCATAGTCTTCATACCTTATAAACACCCAGACATTAAAACATTACATAAAATTGAGTTTTAGTCAAAAAAATAATTCTTTCACATTAAGGATCTTATCAGGTTTATATATTTATATAATTATAACATAATACATACATAACATCCCATATTTATACATAGTGGATACTAATAAAACAATATCAATTTCTTCCAAAATATAAAACATTTAAAATAAAATGTGATTTCCTTCACAAAACATCATAACATTTAACATGAGTTCCTTCTTTCTCTTAGACATTCGTATAAACTATTAAAACATTTAAAAACATTGTACGAGAAAAAAAAATCTTAGTAAGGGATATAAATAATGAAAATCATTAGTCCAATGAAAACATGAAAATCCATTAAAACCCATTTTCTTAAAAACTCATAAGCATGCATAAAAAAATCATGTAGTTTCCTTAGTATATAATTAACAAATCAATCATATATTAACCCACAAAAATGTAATAATCATTTGTTCTACATTTATCTCTAGAGTTCCCAATGTATCAGATAACTATAATGGGGCTCACCTATCATATCTAGAGTTATAATCCGCTCGACCCAACATATCTTGAGCTATAATGGGACTCAACCCATCATATCTTGAGCTATAACGGGCTCAAACTAACATATCCTGGTCAATAATGGGCTCAACCCATAATTAACAATGTCCAAGAAACATATCATCAATAAAAATATTGATAACTCATTTATACCCTTGAGAAAAACACATTAAGATTCTGAAATACCCTTTTTCGTAAAAATCACTTTAAAATATAAAATCCGCAAACAAAATAATGAAATCATATTCAAAAAAAAAACTTTAAAAACATCTAATAAAACATTATAATAATAAATATTCATGAAATAAGGGGAAACTTCTCATTCCATATATAATAAAAATACATTCTGTTTGAATTTTTATAAAGGGTACATTTAAAGGATTTCTAAAGGAAATTACTTTAACATTGGATTAACTTCATTAAAATGTGTTCAAACCTCCTTTATAATGGTTTGAATAGTGCTAATATTTTATTAATGAACTAAACTCGTGTTTATAACACCGTACATGGTCTTCTTATAATATTTTTCACCCATTTATTGATAATATTTTGTTATTTTCATTTATTTGGGTGCATTCTTTTCATGGTATCCATGGTCGGCTTATTATGGAATTCCCTGTCAAAAATAAATAATAATCCAAAAGTGATAACATATATACATTTAGTTAATTTTAAACAACTAAATGTGAATTTAAAATTCCCATGTGTATGGTAAGGTAAACAAAAACACATTTTCAATGAAGATGGTGAGTTTACACACCACGAATGACGATTTTGTTATGTAGGGTTAGAAAAGAAAATATGAGATTTTATGAAGAATATACCATAAACAAAACAAAATTCCAATATATATATGATAATGTGGTTTTCATGAATAATTGTATATTAGGTGAGGAGAATGTAGAAATGAAAAGAATTTTAAAGACTTACTACTTGAAAAATCCTCCTTCATAACCTCATCAAGGCTCTTGGAAGTGGTCTTTTTATGAGACCAGGAGCACTATAATTGGGAAATGGATGTTTTTAGAGTATATTAAATCATTAAGGCTCAAGGTTATGAATATTTTTGAAGGAAGGAGGCTCCTTTTATATGTGAGGTGAGTGGTAACACTAGAATTAATCAAACTATTAAAATATAATGAACCAATTATAGTGTTTAGTACTTCCAAAATGGCCTAAAAAATAAAGGGGATTACATTTTCAAAGTAATAATATCATTTTTGGACCTTTTCAATTATTTTTGTATTTATTATTAATTTAATAAAATATTTTTTTCATGAGTTATATTTTTTCCAAATTAAACTCTATTCATAATTATGACTTTAAAAACATCAAAAAAAGTTTCAAAATAGAATAAAAATTTTATTATATAATAGAAACCTCATATTAATCTAGGGAATTTATTATATAGCTTAAAAATATCGAATTATATTTATTTTATTATTCATAATATCGTTAATTTTATTAATTAATTAATTAATTAATTAGTTCATTATAATTGTTCAAGCCATTAGGGTTTTTCTTATCCGATAAAAATAAGAAATAAAAAAATATTGAAGAATGTAATTTTATTATATTTAAAAAAAATATTTTTCAAAAAAAACTTTTAGAAAACCTCATATTAAGGTGTTATACAAGCTAATGTTTATACTGTGAACACCTTGAGTAACTTTTAAATAAAATATTGTAATGGTTTTATTGTGATTTTTTTGAGTCCATGATGTCACAATTCGAATTAAAACATGATAATGGTCAACAATTTCATGTAGAAAAAGATTTAGTCAAAATATGCGTCGTTTAATAATTCATATAATTTAATTAAAAACATTTTATGTATTTTAATTATTCTTGCACTAGCGTTGCATCAACATTTCATAAGAATTATTGTTAATTATAACATATATAAAAAATAAAAAAAATATTAATATCATAAAAATATTAATTAGGTCCCAAATAAAGTTCTATATTAATTCATTATATATATTCACTAATAAACATGTTAATAAAACTTTTAATTTTTTTTATTCTTTCTTTTATTGCTTTGCGCAAGCATTGCACATGAATTTGGATAAGATTTATATAATATAGCTCTAAAATTAGAAATTAATAGACAAAAACATCAATAATACATAATAATTAATAAAAGAGTCTTGAAAATAATGTTTACCCCTCAATTATTATTTATAAAGAACCAAATTTTATATTTCCAATGATGCGCAGGCAATGCATCGACAATGATAATAATTTTTATACTTATCATGAATAGATTATAATTTTCATTTACTAATTTTTTTATATACCCAATTACTCATATAAAATAATAATTTATTTATTCAATAAATTTAATTAATTTTATATCATTAATAATATCTTCATGACATCACAAAAAATATCATATTTTATAAAATGGTGGTATTTTAACTATTCAAAAAAACTAAACTTTTTCAGAAAATACCTCAAAAATAATACTAAGATAATTTCAATATTATTAATTCAAAAATAAAATTTTCCCCATCAAATTAAAATTCTATAATTGAAAAAAAAATGTTTTTAAAAAATAATTGTATAATAAATTATTAATTTTTAGAATTACTTATCATAATGAATATAATCTTATAATTCAAGAATACTAATAAATATGATTCCATAAATACTTGGGTTATTATATTCTACCCGCCCCCCCCCCTTAAAATAGTATACCCATAATTTATATTCACGTTTCAAACAAATGGGGATACTTTTCCTTCATAGAATTTTCATATTCTCATGTTTCCTCTTCAACCATGTGGTTTCTCTATAAAACTAAAACCTATTGAATTGACTTATTCTATAAGACTTTCTCTCTACAATCATGAATCTAAATAGGCTTTTCATAAGAAAGGTTATCTTCCAATTTAACTACTTCTTTTTCTCAAAACATGAGAGAAATTTGGAATGTACTTTCTTAAAATCAATACATGATAAAAACATTGTGTACCTGAGATAAACTCAGAGGCAAGGCTACTCGGTATCTTTTTCTAGAATGTCATAAGGTCCAATGAAAAATCTACTCATCTTTATTTTCTTAAAAACATATAGTGATTTTACATGGATATATTTTAAGGAAAAAATGATCACCTACCATGAAAGAATATTATTTCCTTATGTTATCTATATAAATTTTCTACCTTCTTTGAGTTGTCCTCATGTGTCACTGAATCAAATGCTCATTCTCTACCACTTCCTCTACCAAATATGGTCACATTAACATATTTTCCTTGAATTCATCCCAAAATTATGGAGTTCAGAAACAATTTTCTTATACTGCCTTAAAAGGTATCATCTGTATACTAGAATAGAAACATTAATTATAAGAAAACTCAACTAATGAAAGATGTTGATCCCAACTTCTCTTGTAATACATTGTAAAAGATCGAATCATATCGTTTGCTATATGAATTGTTCACTCTAACAACCCATCAAATTGAGGGTGAAAGGTTATTCTAAAATTTAATTTAGTGACCAATGACTTCTGAAGTAATTTCCAAAAGATATAAATTAACCTGGGATCACGATCAGATATGATGGAGAGAGGCACTCCATGTAACATGACTATATCCTTTAGATACAGTTATGAATGTTAATCTAGAGATAGGGTTTCTAGAAAAGGAATAAAATGAGAATATATATTCAAATGATCCACAATAACCCATTATTTCATTTTGGATTTTGGCCTTGAAATGCCCAACGGCTCTATATCCAATGATTGATGGACCTACTTCCCAAAGGCAGGAATTCACCAGATGGTTTGATCAGCAACTCTAAAGAACTCACATTGGTCGAGAGGATGGGAAGTCAGGTTCATCACACCCTTTTTGGGGGGGAATTATTGCATGTTCCGGGACTCTCTTATAGATTTAAGATGTATTCATATGTTCGTGAATATTTGGATTATACCCAAACATATAATCCACGGATTTAACCCTGGTGGGAAATGGTCATTTGGATGCAGGGGATTCAGAATCATTTAGGCCTGAGGTTTACCATCCGTCGTTTGATTAATGACCCCTTGGAGTCTGGACTCATTGATACGATGCTAGGAGCACCTCGGTGAACCGATGTGAAGACAGTCGGATCGATCGGTTATTGGGCTTGAACCTCTTGAAGGCTTCCTACGTAACTTGACTAGGAGACAAGGATCAAATTCCATTTATTTCGGATTGGTTTTGGGGAGCCGACGTGAAGATGGACCGGGTGGTCCGATGGGTGGGGGGCTTGAACCTCATGGAGGCTTCCTACGTACCCTGTCTATGAGGCAGGGATCAAAGTCCACGTAGTTCACATTGTCTTGGGGATTATGCTCTAGGGTAGCCCGGAATGATGGATTGGTGCTTACACTCTGAGGAGGCCCATAAGGTGATTCCATGGTTGATGCTTACTCTAATCCCATGCGAGTCATGCTCGGTGTAAAAAAAAAGAGGCAGCAGGGACCAGAGGATCACGTCACGAAAGGTGTGTCCGTGAGAAGTGGAGTGGGGCTTACGCATGAATGCGGCCCATTAAGTTGGGGCTTACTCCTAGGTGGATTCCCGAGGCGATGGATTAGGGCTTACACTCTCATGAGGCCCATAAGAGGATGTCATGGTCGATGCTTACTCTAAGCCCACGTGAGTCATGATCGGTGTGAGAAATAAGAGTCAGCAGGGTCCAGAGGATCACGTCGCGAAAGTTTCATCCGTGAGAAGTGGAGTGGGGATTACACATAAGAGCATCCCATTATGTTAGGGCTTACTCCTAGGTGGACACTCTAGGAGATTGATTGGGTCTTACACTCTGAGGAGGCCCAGATGGTCAGGGCTTACTCCTAGGTGGACGCCTGTGGAAACAAAGCTCAGCGGGAGAGGGAAAGGGGGTGCTCATGTGCCCATCTCCTCTCTTGCAGTGCATGAGGGCTTCCTTGTGATGGCTATTTTACCATCTCTGAGGAACCCTCAATAAGTGGAGGGGTAGAAAGGGGATTCCCGAGCTCTGACTCCACATTACTGTGGGAATGTGAACCCAGGAATACTTCAGGAATCTGCTCAAGGGTCAGGGAAACCCCTTTGTCTCTACATACCCCGGGAATGTGAACTCAAAATGGCGCACTGATGCACCTGAAAGTTACACCACGCGAATCTAGTGGCTCTGGTGGAGGCCTCTGCTCGGGGCCGATGAATAGGCCCAAAAGGGAGTTGTGGAGGACTTGGCTGGATCGGATGGATTTTATCTGGATCAGGAAATGAGGACACCGAAGTATTTGGTGAGCCACTAAGGTGTATGGGTGGTGGCGCCCTTCGCGTGGGGAAGTTCCATGCAGCTGGAGAAGCTGTCCGCGGACCAGGGTGGTCTGCTGACTGATTGGAGTCCCGCGAACCAGGGTGGTTCGTGGATTTGGGTTCGATCAGTGAACCAGGGTGGTTCGTGGATGCTTCCAGGCGGGCAGCGGTGGCCAAGGGCGGCACCGGTCGGAGGCTTGTCGGTCAGGTCTTCGCCCGTGTAGGAGAGTGCTACGTGGTGCGATGAATGGGAAAAGAGGCATAAACTCCCTAGTCCATGGGGAATTCATCTTCTAAGGGGGTATGGTTCGTGGTTTTCCTTGTTTTTGTTATTTTAGGTTCGCGGTTCACCAAGTTATTATGCGTTTTCCAATTCCTTGTTAATTCGTGTACTTGCTGTGGTTAGCAGATTGGAATTTCACTTTTTCAGAAATCCAAAGCCTTCCTTCAACCTATCTCCTTTCGAATCTCCAATCCCTCCGAATCCAATTCCAATTCTCCGAACTCTTTTTCTTTCCCCCTTAGTCTCCTTTTATAGAGTAGGTAAAGGGATGTATATGTGGCCACACGACACCTTTTGCGGAGTCCCATAACCAAATACCCTGTTTTTAGCTGACTTGGTCAATCTGTGATTTGTGGTGGGTATTGGATGCTCCCCCCCCCCTCCATGAGGTGAACTCAGGGAGTGCTCCGCGGGTGCGGTGGGTTCCGCCTCTATTCCGCGAATGACAGCAGGTGCATCTTGAACCAGTCGACGTGGTCTGCAGTTGGGGCGGTTCATGATGGTGAACCGGACTGGCGCCCATACTCCCTCACGACCGTGGAGGCTCTCCACCTCCATTTCATGAATGAAAATGGTTCACAGAGGGGGCACTTCATGGGGCCTAGCCACGTTGCATTTCCCTGGGACCGATTCGCGGACCAGTCCTGTTTGTGTACCTTCTTTGATTGTTTTCCCCAATTCATTAGGGGATTTTGGTAGAATCTCTTTTACGGATTTTTCAGGACCCTACGAATTCCCCCCATCGAAATTGGGTCCGATCAAAACGAATAGGAGGCCATTTCGATGCAAAGTGGTCCTGAAACTGAGATGGTTTGCAGTAGAGAGGTGGACCCGGTAGGGGACCACGCCTATAAATACAGGGATCCCTTCATTTGTCCATTACCGAATTTTTCGCAAAACCATAGCTCCTTCGCCTCCACGTGCTCACTCCTTCGCGAAGTGCCTCGTCCGCAAACTGGAAGTGACCTCCACAAACCATTCCTTCTCCATGGTCTCCTTCACCCGTGGACCAACTTCTCAACTGCGAACCATTACTCTTAATTAATTAAAATGTAAGTGATGATGGGCTGCGGAGGAACTTTCTTTGCGGTTTCGATGCTCCGCGATTTCGATGCTCTGCAGACTAAAATATCTTGAACTTAAAAATTTTCTGAGTCTCCTAAACTTAATCACTTAAACGCAAGATTGAAATTCCGCAGAGTGAATTGGTTCCAGTTTCCTGGCCAACGCTTCGCGGGCCAGGGTTTCTCGGACTGATTTTGCGAAGGGATAGTTCACGGTATGATGTCATCATGAACCATCCTCTGAGGCCTCCTTTCGGGCTTTTCTTATGAATGCTCCTTAGCCATATATCTGGCTATTTTTGTCCATTTTTTTATTCTGGACTAACCAATTGTTGGCTATCATTGTACGGGGAAAAAATATGGTTCCCCCTCATTCTGCGTCGAGGCTTGCGGTAGAGCCCCTCTCAACTGTTGATAAACGCCTGAAGGACATGGCTGGCTCTGTTCAAGAAAGAGTCTGTCACTCCCTACCGTCTTCCTTCCTTGCCGACCAAATCTTCAAATAACAGCAGGAGTATCCTTTTTCTAACATCCTTCCTGCCTATGGGTTCGGTTTGTTGTCAGATACCCCGATTCTGGAACCATCACGTGACAACAATCCTTACGCATGGATATTTACCGCCACTATCCCCCAGTTCGTGATACCTATCATCGGGCGGCCTGCCCCGTGGGGTACAGTGGTCGGATCTAAATTGAATCACCTTCCCGTATCTCCGACAGGAGAACCATGTCAACAGGAAGGAACAATCCACTGCTATCGGAGTATTTCCCATAGTGCTATGGTAAGAGACCAGCATGGCTGGCCGACGAATCGGGATCTCCGGCTGGGAAGAGCATTTAAGTCATTGGATTGGGGGTGGCCCTTCTGGGTTCGCCAGAGCTGCACAGAATTTGGGGCAGAGTTGCGAGCCGTAGGCTTGTATGAAGCTGTCTGAGTGTCCCAAACCTATACCTACTTACCTCAACCCCTTGCTAGGCAACTTATGAGCAGTTGGAGCCTGGAAACCAACACCTTCCATCTGGTCCATGGGGAAGTGGGCATTAGTCTACAGGACTTCTTTCAGATTTCGGGGTCCCCATCGTTGGGAGTATGTATGATGAGTTCCTGTCTCCTTCTTCTATGTGGGAGAACAAATAGAGGACCCCCCCCCCTAGTGAAGCATCTTATTAACCAGGCTCAGAAGCACTCAGAGGATACATCTCCAAAACAGCTCGTCCCATACGGTGAATGGGTCAAGGCTTTTGTGAGAAAGAAAAATATGAAGAATCCGCAGCTCTCCCATGCAGGCCCACGACTTTCCCTATGATGGAGTCCCGTAAATATAGGGGTAGCTATTGGCTGATTTTAGAGCATGGCGATTTTTGCTGCTAGGGCTGGGAGCTTATTCCGGATATCGATCGATTGCTCTGCCTGGCAGTTTTTCTAACCATGTTCTTAAGTGGATGTTTATTACCCGTACGCATGGATAGTGGCATGGGGGTCACTACTTTTGTCATGGAAGCACAATTGGATACCGGTAATGTTATCAACCTACCCGTCCCAGTACTGGCTAGGATTTACCGGTTTCTTGGTAACATTACTGACGGGAGCTGGCCAAACCGAGTGGCCGGCCCTTTCCAAATTCATTGGGGATGGTTAAGCATACATATCGAGAACTGCTACACCTTCATCAACCCTCTTCAGATTTCGGGCACCGCATTCCGACCATACTTGCAACTGACTAGTGGGGTTATGCCCGAAGAGTGGGAGACCCAAGAGAAGGATAGTTAACAGACAGTTTTGAACAAGCATCTGCTATCAAGTCGAATCTCAAATTATGACTATTTCAATTTTCATCCATTTTCTTCCCCGGCTGGTGCAATTACGAACACCATAACAGAAGTGTTTAGCAAGTGGGGCTACCTCCTCTCCCTCTGAGAGGGTATTCTGGTATCTCGTATTGGTGGAGAACTGATCTGTGAGGGGTACGTGCCTTGCCGATTTGGGCGTCAATTTGGTTGTGTCCAAGCACAATGTCCCCCCACACATAATGGTGCCCATGAGAACCGTCATTTGATGGCGGTCAGACAACTGTGGTTAATGTTTACCCGGTAGGATACCGACTATGAGGTTATGACCCCCACGCTTTCGGACTCCATGCCTTTCTTATCCAAGAATTATGCTGACTCCTGGGTAAAATCATACCCAAATTGCCAGCTAGGGACATTGGTGCCTACCATCTCATGTCCCAAGACATAAAAGGGAAAAAGTATATGAAAGGAGGATGGTACTCCTACTAGGCTGGGAAAAATCCTTTGTTTCCCCACTAGTCTCGTGCTTCCGGGGATGATTTTGACAGACATAGGTGTATCCTCTCATTCCCTTGAGGCTGCCTGAAGAGGGATAGTTATTCCCGTTGCTGCTTCCTTTCCGATAGCTTGGGGCCAATGGGACGAATTCAAAGCCCGGTCATCCTTTCCCAGCCATTACCCCCGTCCTCGATGGCAGTATCTTCAAGAATCAGAGGTAGATTTTGATGGGCTGGGCTACATATCTTCTCCCACTGACATTCTTTATGACGCGGACCCCGAGAGGGCCGTTCGATATCTCCAAGACCTTGAGGTCTATATTCACGCACGCTGGGGTTATGCAGTGTTGACGCATCGAGTCCATGCTATGCTGCACTCGATTACTGATAAGGAGGAACAAGGAAGTGACCACTCTTCAAGGGGCGATGATTTTGATGATCTCCTTGTCACAACTGAAGCAAGGGAATTCCCCTCCATACCCATGAGGTATCGTCCATAGGTAGCCCCAGAGAGTTCTAAGGTGGTGGCGGGATCCAGAACACAAATACGGCCATTTGCGCCCTTACCAGCTTCTACCGCCGCCCGACCTTCTCAAGTTGATCCTCCCCGGTCGGCGATTCATGCCATGGCCACATTCTTGGAGGCTTGGGGGATTTGGGATGACCTGAGGTTTAGTGGTTCGGATGAAGAATTTTGGGCGTTACTTCAAACAGGCCCTATTAAACTTTCGGGTATTGGGATGATCTTCGCTCCACCCCACTTGCTATTGGAAGAGGATTTAGATGAAATAATCACCTCGTTAAAGGAGATGGATGTGTACATTCATTAACTCTGGAATCTTCTCTATGGTAGCATCTAGGTGTCCATGATGATTACACATCACGAATTGTCCATCCTTGAAGAAGAGGTTGCTCTGCTCGCCCATTCTGAGTTTCTCCCTCCTTTATTGTGTAGGTTCTAAGGTTTCTTCCTTTTATGCAGGGTGCCGAAGAATCTCAGGGGGTAATTCCTTCCCCGAAGTATACCCCTCATGGTACCGCAGTGGGTGAGCATGCGCCTTCAGCCACAGGTGTCATCGAGGTGGGGTCCCCTAGCGCGGCTGAGCTTATGGAGGCGAACATTGCGAATCTAGCTAGGGTATTCCCTCTTCCAGCTCATCCCAGAATTCTGGGCAAACTATCCCCTAGGAAGATTCAGAGATGGCAACAGGCGTTCCATTTATCGAAATGTCTCAGACAGGGGATGTCGGGTAATCATGAATTCATGTTTTATTGATTTCCAACATGCATATTTTGGATCTTCCGGTCCTTAGCTATTTTGGTGTATGGTGCAGGGCCACTCGGGATCTAGTTGCGTCTACCCAAGCGGTCATACCTTTCACCTCCTTTTCATATGACGAATCTCCTGTAGCCATGCCTGGGCGTGATGAAATGGATGGCCCTACTGGAGGGGCAAGTAATATGGATGATTTACTCCCGCCTTCATTGGTCAGAGATGCATCGGAGGAGGAACTGCTGGCATTAGAGACTCCTGCTAATCTAACAACCCTCTCTATCACAGAGGAAAATGGGGAATCTGTGATTGATCAGGGGCCTCCAAGCCCGACGGGGCAAGCCACTATAGACCCAACAGATCCCATGTTAATGGAGGAAGAGCCTGTCATTACTCCAGTTGTTGGGAACCCGGAGCGGGCCATTGTCTTGTTTACCGGGGGAGTGATTTACCAGAGCTTGTTCCCCGTAGGCGACCTCTTGAGGACGGCTTTGGAAGCCACCGGCCTCGGGAATGGCTTTAGGTCCTAGACCCCACTGGGGGCTCCCCGGACTCCCTTGCCTTTTGAGGATGTAGAATCTTCCTCGAGTGGTTGTCGTGGCGGTGCAGAGCTTGAGGATGTCTACGCATTGAAAATTAGGAGTAAGCTCCTCGATCTCCTACCACTGACTCCTTTTTCTTCCATTTTCTAGTTAGGGGTACTCATCTGTCTTATTGACTCTCAGGCTTCAGGACGACAACCTTTGGCGCTGACGATTGTGTCGCCAGACCCGGCTGTGCTTATGACCACAACTGTCGGGGGCGAAGCTGCCGCAGTTCCAGAGATTGTTGGCGAGGCCGCCTCAGGTCCCTCCTTGGTGACGTTCATCCCCGAATATGTGTCCTCATCCGGGAGTAATTCTGAGCCTGATCAACAAGTCCTCTCCAGCCTTCGAACTTCTCACCAAAGGGATTGGGATAAAATATGGAGACTGATCTCTCAAATACCCTTGGTCGAGATGCTGACCAAATTACTGAGGCTACGCAATTTGATTGTGTTGCTGGGATTTGATGGCTTTGACTATCATGGTGTTTATGACATAGTCAAACAGGTGGTTGCTAATCGAGAAAGACTGGGTGGTTTTGAATCTCGCCTCTTTGCTGCCCAATCTGATGCTTACCTTTCCGCAACCCGAAAGCATTTCTTAACAGAGGCGCATGATCATGCTGAGGTAGTTGCAAGGCTCCAAGGAGAGTTTATTGAGCAGCGTTCTCACTTGGAGGTTCTGAGGAATGAGATACAGCGGCTATGCCAGGAAGATGCCAACTTTTCCACCATGATTGAAGAAGGGGAGCGGCGGATGGAGGAGGAAATGAGGGCGAGCACAAAGGATGCCTAGGATGCGGAAGAGTTACGGGCTGGTGAAGAAGCTGAAATGGCCTTACTGAAGAATCTCTCTCATACAATCGAATATTATCACCAGTTCCTGATACAGATTTTTGAATCCGCCGAAAAACTCAGGTAATTTTTTTTGACATTAAAGGAGGCTCTAGATTGTGGATTCCCTTCCTACCAACTTTGTTATGGAACAAAGAAATATTTCTCCTTAGTGCTCTTATCCCCTTATCCTGTGATAGAAATTATTTGGCGTGATTGATGCATCTGTTAATTCCCAGAATCATAGAATAATCTGAGTTCAGGATTATTGATAAAAATAAAACGAGCTCTAAATTTTTCCTGGACCATGGGATCCAGTGAGAATAGTTTGACTATTTCTAGTGTTTTGTAGAAAATCCCTACAAACATTTTTTCTCTACTTTTTAATACCCTGATTTTTCCTGGGCCCATTTAGTGTGGACCCAGCGGGTATAACCTGGCTTTTTCATAGGTCTCCCTTTTCGGATTATCATCCTAACAGGCTTTGTGACTCTTTCCTTTGTGAGCGGTTTAATATCCCGCCGACAAGACTATCATTTCTAATGTTTTAGGTCGAACATCATTGACCAAACATGGAGGGGAAAGGGCCTCAATGGGGTTTAGCTGATTAAAAGATGTCTCAATACTCTTCAGATGCACATGGGGGAAATCATGTTTAAATTTGAATGGCATGCAGGGCATGCCTCAAGGTGTGGGAGCCGTGTTGGCGTACAGAGGTAGGAAGAACATTGCCTAAGGAAAACTTGTCTTTGGTAGACGGGCCATGGGTGATCAATATGAAGAGCCGCTGAGGGAATGGTATGCATATTCATGCAAAGGTGTCCTTAAGTCAATGACTATCCGTTTCTGATGGCCATGGGACTTCTTGGAAGTCCGGCTCATGGAAACCACGATGGATGGCTTGGAAAATTATGAAAACCACCAGGGGTGGATCAGAAGGGGAGTGTGAAATCTGAAAGGGTTTTGGGCGCATCCGTACTAATCAGAAGTTTGATCAGGAGACCACTTCCCTATGCATTTAGTTACCGTAAGGGATGGTTGAGGCTTGACGCAGTTTAAAGTCATGTAGCTGGGACATCATTTAAAATGGAAAGACTTCTCCTGGTTGTCAGTAATTTTATCAAAGACATTACACAATATTCAAGCATGTAAGAACTCAGTTTTTGCTGTGAAATACTTTGGAATATTCTTGAGGATATTCCAGAGCAGCGCCCTCAGACGGCGTGCGATTCCAAGCCCCGGAGTGGCTGGAATTTAATTTTCAGTGCGTTCACACTGGAATCACCAAAATAAATGCGATAACTCCTAAACGGGGCTTCAGATCAGAGATAAGAGTGTACGTATGGGTCCGAAATGGGGTGTATACCATAGGAACGACATAAAACTTGTCGGCTGCGGGACGTTTGGACCCCTCACCCACTTCTGGAATGTTAAACGGATAAATTAATTAAGTAATTTATTCGTTTAATGGTGAAACTTGAGTATCTCTTAAACAGTGGCTCGGATTGGGAAACCGAGGGCACTTTTGTGTTTGGAGCATGTCGTTTACCCTAGGAGGGGTATAAGTTTCGCGAGCGCGGGTCGTCTGTGAAAAATGGCTCTAGGGGTGTTTTCGTAATTTAGCAGCTTCGGATGTTAAATTTTATAACATTTGAACGAGGTCTCCGATTAAAATTATGAGACCATCATTGTGCTCATGAGGTGGTGTTTACCTTAAGGGAGGCTTAACAGCGGCCCCGTTGGTAGTTCGGGTTCGGGCCGACGGGCGGGTGGTTAAGTGTTTTCTATTTAAACGCTTAACACACCCACCTCCCTCTTCCCCTTCCCCTTCCCCCTGGCAGCCCCTCCTCTCCCCTCTCCTCCTCCATCTCTGGAGAGACAGTCCGGAGAGGCAACTCCGGCGAGGTGCGGTGGTGCCGGCGGATCGACGCGAATCTCCGGGCGAAGCCTAGCGAGGTAGGAGGTTTCGTTGCGTTTTCATTTCCGGACCGCCCTTTGAATTTAATTTTATATGTCTATTTGATGTTTAATCTTTGAAAGAAGCCCTTATATGCGTATTACGTTTTATTTTCTTCCCATCGCCTCTTTCGGATAAAAAATCTGAGTTTGGACATGGTCGCAAACACCCGCCGAAGTTTGCGGGTTTTGGGATTTGCGGCGGCAGCGAGGTGGTCTGGGGAGCTCCAGGGCGGCGCGGCTTCAGTCCGAGGAGGCGGCGATTGGCAGCAGGGGGTGTCTGTGGGCGTCCGCGGGTGTCCATTGGAGGCGCAGGGCATGGCAGCGGGGTGCTCGGGCGTCGGCGGGGGTGTCTGGTGGAGCGGCCAGGCGAGGCCGGGTCTCTGGCGGAGCGCCCGGTGAGGCGGCAGTCACCAGGGAGCAGCGACCGCGGGGTCGCAGCACGCGACCCCCATTCGGTGACAAAGACTCATGCCGCACGGGTCTTCACGCGACTGCTGCAACCGGCCCTCGTGGCCGGTCTGCGCGCAGGGCGGGCGGACCGGCCGGTTCAGGCAGGTCCAGCCCCTGGGGCCTTGCCCCCTCGGTGTTCGGACACCCGTATTTTCCGCTACGGGTGTCCGTTTTGAGTTCCTTCTGCGGCGGTGGAACCGTATCGACGAGGTGGACTTTTTGTGATGGTTTTGGGAATTTTGAATTCCCAAAATGAGGGGTCTAGGTGGTGCGACATGTACGTCGAGGGGATAGTCATTTCTATAGGGGATCTTGTTTTGGACGGCGCGGACGCGTCCGATGTCCGTTTTGAGCGCCATCAGTGGAGTTGCGACCCTGGCACTGAGGTGGAGGTTTCCAGGGTGGTTTCAGGCATTGAGGCCGAAGTTGAGGCACGGGCCCCACGCCCCGTCTTTTGAGCTGCGTGCAGCTTTTAGCGACTTTTTTCTCGGACGTCCGTTCGGGGCGTGCGAGCAGTCGATGTTGGGTGTTTTTCCGATGGCATCACGTCGGTGTAGTCTGCTCGCTGTAATTCCGCACGATGGTGAGGGCCCCATGAGGGCCATTTCGGGAGTTGACGCTAATTTCCATCTTTATCACTGGGTGACCGTTTTGGACAAGTGAATAGTCCATTTCGTGTACTTTTTCGAGAGGATCACAACGGTGCGATCCGTTCGTTGAGTTTCGGGACCGGGATAAGGGTCCCATGTGGCACTGCTCGTGTGCGGTGCGCTGAGATGCACCTTTTTCTCTGGATATTCATTTCACTCATGTGAGTAGTGCTTTTGACATGTTTTCCCAATGGGATCACAATAGTGCGATGTGCCCGACTGTTTTCGGGACCGAGGCTCGGGATCATGGGACGTCGTTCGGGCGTGAGGCGGTGTTGGCGAATTTTCCTTCGGATATCCATTGGAGGCGAGTAAGTAGTCGATCTCGCGTGTTTTTTCGCGAGGATTACAACGGTGTGATCTGTTTGGTGGTTCGGATCCTCTTGCACGATCTTGTTAAATGTGGAAGCATGGAAGGTGCTCCAGTGGTGGTTCGCCCTACCTTGTTTGGAGCGAACCCTTGGCGTGTGATCGTGCACTCTTGGGAGAGTGATGTAAATGGTTCACGAGATGTGGCTGGCCGTGACTGGTCCTTTGAAGTGGAGTTGTTACATCACGCCATCACGTTGAAGTTGGGTTCCATGTGCACGATAGCATATGGGCTAGAACGAGGTATAATCTGGGAGTATACGGGAGCGCTTGGAGGCACGTGTGGTTTGTACCTGATATGTTAGTGCGTTTGGTTGGTGTTGACTTGGGGCCACACGTCGTGTGGGCCCCACGTGCGTGCCGTGAGTTGCTTTACGTAATTTGACCTCTCGCGACGTAGAGGTTCCCTCTGTGCTCATTTGTTTGACCAGTAGGGTGGAGTTTCCCCTGGCCTGGTGCTCATTTGTTTGACCAGCAGGGTGGAGTTTCCCCTGGTCTGGTGCTCTTTTGACTGACCAGAAGGGTTGAGTGTTCTCCCCCTGGTCTTGTTCTGGTTGGTTTGGCCGACAGAGATGGTTTGTTTCCTCTGTTTCTTCGGCTGTGAGGGGTTTCAGTACCATGCCCTTTCACCGGTCTGCGGCACCATTTGCAGCCACAGGTGTTCGAACAACATGGGTGTTTTCCCCACGTTCTAGGATGAGATGTCTCGGTTCGCTTCAATAGTGACTCAGCATATTGGAGCGATATCTCCTTGTGAGGCATGTGGAGTTTCTCCCATTGCTCCTTGTTCCCTAGTAGAGCTTGTGGTTTCAGTGTGACCAACACTTTACGCGGGTACCGATCCTCTACCCAAGAGGTTGTTCCAGCAGGAATAAGGTTGTTCTAGCAGGGCTGAGGTTGCTTCCAGCAGGGATGAGGTTGTTCCATCAGGGCTAAGGTTGTTTCCAGCAGGGCTGAGGTTGTTCCAAAAGGGCTGAGGTTGTTCCAGCAGGGCTGAGGTTGTTTCGAGAAGGGCTCGCCAGTGGGTTACCATCCAGTAGGGATGGTTAGTACAACGGTGTTCACCGAGCAGTACCATCAAGCAGGGATGGCCAGAGCAGTTCTGAGCTTACCTCCAACTGGGCTGGGCAGTGGTCCCCGATGCCGGGCTTACCTCCAGCTGGGCTGTCCAGTGGTCCCCGATGCCGGGCTTACCTCCAGCGGGGCTGGGCAGTTGTCCCCGATGCCGAGCTTACCTTTAGCTGGGGCTGGGCAGTGGTCCTCGATGTCGGGTTACCTCCAGCTGGGTTGGGCAGTGGTCCCATCGCCAACATTAGTCGGGTCGCCCTCCAGTGGATTACCCTATTACGGGACTGGGCAGTGTGGCACCCATCGACTTTCCAGGTTTCCCTGTAGTGGGAACCCATTGACTTCTAGGGATCCTTCAGCGGGGCTGGTCAGGGGGTCGCCTGTCGTCTTTGAGCTGATATCTCGACTGCGGGGCAGTGACATGGTGTGGTTTGACGTTCCCCCAGAACTGTCAAGTATGAGGAGCTATTCCCCCACCGAGACACGTCCCTGTGACGCGACCTAAAACTGTGCGGGTGAGTCTGTGCCGCCCAAAGTGGATAGTATCGAGGTGTGGTGATTGACCCCTTGGATTGTAGTTCGGGGCAGATGTGCGGGATGCTGGGCATCGATGGTGTTACTTCTGGGACTGTTGGCGACTCACTTTTCTTAGGCTGAGCTACAGGATGGAGATCCCCTTACGACGTTGTTCGGTCTTCTTGATAGAGCATACGGATATGTATATACCTTGTTCTAGTACCCACTTCATGGGTTTGGTTACTCTCCTTCCATGAGAGGTGAAGAAGCAAGGGGTATTCCATGTTCTTTCCGTGTCTAGATTCTCATGGTTGGACGAGTCTACTCTCCTACTATAGGTAGTGAAGACTCGAAGGGAAGTTCATCTCCTCACCATTTCCAGCTCCTTTTGTTTGGACGAGTCTACCTTCTTTCCTCTTGTTGGGTTGAGCTGGACTCTTTACTGTACTCCTTAATGCCCTCTCTGTTGTGCTCCTTTACTTTTCCCTATTCGCTCTACTGCTCACCCTTCGGTTCCTCCTTTGTTTCTCCCTCGAGCCATAGGGGTATCCTACTGAGTATTTTTATACTCACCCCTGCTTGGTCTTTTCCCGCACTTGTTGTGCCCTTACAGACGATGGACAGGTTGGTCGTGACTTCAGTGGAGCATAGGAGTTCGGGAGCTTGGACCGCATGCGGTGGTCGTAGCCGGGTTCCAGGTGGGAGACCCGTCAGCTGTCTTTTTGTTTACCTGTTGCCGGGTTGTGGCACTTTTTGGTTGGGCGCGTGTTTTTCCCCTTTTCTTTTCAGTGTTCCTTCAGCTTTCTTTGTACTTGTAGAGGTCGATGCACTTTGTGGTTTATATATATTCCTTTCCCTTTTTCTTTTCTTTTTACTCTTCACTTTTGCATTGAGTGTGCCGCGTGTGTGTATACAGGTACTTAGGCAAAGGCCTCCCTGAGTTATTGTGCCTTTGGCGCTGGTCGCCAGCCCCTGGCCTATGGAGGCAGGCATGGGGTAGTTGCGGCTCGAGCTCGGGTAGGGTCGGGTCGTGACAAAGTGGAATCAAAGGTGGTTAGTTCCTTGGGGCGCTGTTTGGACATTCCTAAAATGAGAGGAATTGGTTGGGATTTAGGGTAACAGTGTTAACGTGTCTCGAGAGCGGCTCTCGGGCCAGGGAGTCTAGTGATGGTGCGGCGCCCGACGTATCCATTCACCAGGACCTTGATAACCCGCTTGTCGACTCAGCATGCTGAGACACTTGTTGTAGGGAAAATTTGTTTGTGCATCACGTAGGATTGAGTCTTTGACTGTCCTTCTTGAGTCACCTCCCCATTGATGTTTTTATTGGTATATACACATATGCTCATCTGACCGCGGTACTCCTTGATAATTTTCAGGATGTCTCCGTGAGGACAGCCAGCCAGGATACCAGCTTTGTTGCGTGACGATGATTCTCTGAGCTATGAGGCCACAATCCAGGACCCATCATGTGAGCCCCTTTTTCCGGGTGGGCCGGTAGCAGCACCCCCCACCTATTGAGCAGCAGACAGTTTCAGCAGAGCAGGCTGAGCTTGAGCGTAGGTTGAGCGCGCTCTGTGAGTTCCAGCGGCAGAGACCGCTGAGGATCAGTGGTGAGCCAGACCCTCAGGCAGCAGAGGTTTGGCTCGAGGTAGTGGTTCACCTTTTCAGGCTTTTGCAGATGCCGACAGATCAGAGAGTGGCTTTGGCATCCACCCATTTTTGTGGATCATCTTGGCGTTGGTGGAGTCTGGTGACTCAGTTTCTTGACGAGTCGTTGCTTTCGTGGGGCGACTTCCAGTTGTTGTTTCGTGAGGAGTTTTTACCCTCTTTCTTGCGCTCCGTTTGGATTCAGGAGCTCCTGTAGTTTCAGTAGGGAGGGATGACGGTGGCTGAGTACGCGGCTATTTTTGCAGACCGTGCACACTTTTACCCGAACTTGGTCCATGATGACCACATCCGAGCGCGGAAGTTTGAGCGGGGTCTCCGCCGAGAGATTCGTGCTGTCATAGTACCCTTGGGAATTTCCACATATTTCGGGGTGCTAGAGCAGGCGCTGGTGACAGAGGGCTTCCTGTCCCGTTCTGGAGTTGGTAATGGCAGCAGGCACGTTGGAGCTGAGACGTCTATCGTGGCTAGTGGGTGTAAGCAAGAAGGACCTCGACGCTGGTGGCTTTCTGAAAACCGGACTTAGGGGTGTGGTCGTACACCACATTGGCGCCGGAGGGCACCAGTGTAGCCCAGCGAGATTCGGTGCTATGCTTGTGATGGGTGAGGTCACTTGGAACGAGACTGCCCGACCCGAGTTGCTGAGAGCTTCGGGCAGGCAGCAGGTGCACCACCACGACAGAGGCAGCACCGTGATCGGAGTAGTACCCAGAGAGGTGGTACTAGCAGAGGAGCGGGAGGAGCTGGTAGTGGGGGACGACGTTACGAGGTCTTTCCATCACCACTAGTTGGTCCAAGTCAGGCTCTGGGAGCTAACAGTTGGGACTAAGGACAGACGCGAGCTTTGGATGTCTACTATCCTACAGATCATGAGGTGATAAGAGGTACGCTCTACAGCTCTTCTACCTTTTTGCAGCAGAATTGTTAGAATCTATGTGTGAACTTCTTTCCTCCCTTCTCCTTGTTTGATGTGTTACCAGGGTGACGAGGGGCGTCTGGTGTAACCCTGTGTTGGTAAGGTAAAAGGTGTAGGACCTTTTCTCTTTAGTTGATGGTGATGAATCCTTCACTCTCGGAGCATGTAAGAGAGTCTTGGTTGCTAGAAATCGACTGTGAAATATTGTATGACCAGATATCCTTGGGTATTTCACCATATGGATATTCTGAAGGAGGGAATCACCGGGCCTTTTTCCAGGTGCGGGTGGTGATTCTAGTCGCGGTGTACGACTTAGAGGTTTGACCGGGGAGGTGAGCTACCCCCGAGGGCCATCGGGCCGTCTGAGACTGTGCACAGGGATGGCGAGGTACCCTACCTCCTTGCCCTAACCCCAAAGTTTGGAGTGCATGAACGACATGGTTAAGGGCCGACCTCGCGTGAACATATCAATCCTTTTGTCTGTGTGCGGTGACGCAGAGCTATGCGTGGTTCTTCTGGGTATGAGAAAGCAAGGTGCGGGCATAGTACCATGTGTTGCTCCCTAGTTTTGCTTTTCGGGGGCGAAAATCTTGAAGGAGGGAATGATGTAAGAACCCGGTTTTTTCTGTGAAAGACTTTGGAATATTCTTGATGGTATTCCAGAGCAGCGCCCTCAGACGACGTACGATTCCGAGCCCCGGAGTGGCCGAAATTAAATTTTCAGTGCGTTCACACTAGAATCGCCAAATAAATGTGATAACTCCTCAACGGAGCTTCCGATCAGAGATCTGAGTGTACGGATGGGTCCAGAATTGGGTGTATACCCTAGGAACGACATAAAACATGTCGGCGTGGGATGTTTGGACCCCTCGCCCGCTTCTGGAATTTTAAACGGATAAATAAATTAATTAATTTATTCGTTTAATGGTGAAACTCGAGTATCTCTTAAAAGGTGGCCCGGATTGGGAAAACAATGGCACCGTTGTGTTTGGAGCGTGCCATTTACCCTAGGAGGGGTATAAGTTTCGCGGGCGCGGGCCGTTTGTGAAAAATGGCTCCAGGGGTGTTTTCATAATTTAGCAGCTTCAGACATTAAATTTTATAACTTTTGAATGGTGTCTCGGATTAAAATTCTGATACCACCATTATGCTCGAGAGGTTGTGTTTATCTTAAGGGAGGCTTAACCGCGACCCCGTCGGGAGTTCGGGTTCAAGCTGACGGGCGGGTGCTTAAGTGTTTTCTATTTAAACGCTTAACAAACCCACCTCCCTGTTCTCCTTCCCCACCCCCCCTAGTAGCCCCTCATCCCCCCTCTCCTTCTCCATCTCCGGCGAGACAGTCTGGCGAGGTGACTCCGGCGAGGGGCGGTGGTGCCGGCGGATCGACGTGAAGCTCCGGGCGAAGCCTAGCGAGGTAGGAGGTTTCGTTGCGTTTTCATTTCCGAACAGCCCTTTGAATTCAATTTTATGTGTTGATTTGATGTTTAATCTTCCAAAAAAGACTGTATATGAGTAGTACGTTTTATGTTCTTCCCATCGCCTCTTTCGGATTGAACATACGAGTTCGTACATGGTCGCAAACACCCACCGAAGTTTGCGGGTTTTGGGATTTTGCGGCGGTAGCGAGGTGGTCCGGGGAGCTCCGGGGCGGCGCGGCATCGGTCCGACGAGGCGGTGAGCGCCAGCAGGGGGGGTTTCACGGGCATCTGCGGGTGTCCGGTGGAGGCACAAGGCGCGATAGCTGGGTGCTCGGGCGTCGGCGGGGGTGTCTGGTGGAGCGGCCAGGCGAGGACGGGGCTCTGGCGGAGCGCCCGACGAGGCGGCGATCGCCAGGGAGCGGCGACCGCGGGGTCGCGGCACGCGACCCCCATGTAGCGACAAAGACCCAAACCGCGCGGGTCTTCACGCGGCATCCACGACCAGACCGCGTGGCTAAGCCGCGGGCCGGCCCAGGCCGGGCAGACCGGCCGGTTCAGGCCGGTCCAGCCCCAGGGGCCTTGCCCCCTCGGTGTTCGGACACCCGTATTTTCCGCTACGGGTGTCCGTTTTGAGTGCCGTCTACGGCGATGGAACCGTATCGACAAGGCGGACTCTTTGAGTTGGTTTCAATAATTTTTAATTCCCGAAATGTGGGGTCTCAGTGGTGTGACACGTATGTCGAGGGGTTAGTCGTTTCTTCGGGGGATCTTGTTTTGGACGGCGCGGATCCGTCCGACGTCCGTTTTAAGCACTGTCAGCGTCGTTGCGACCCTGGCACTGAGGTGGAGGTTTCTAGGGTGGTTTCAGGCATTGAGGCCGAAGTTGAGGCGCGGGCCCCACGGCCCGTCTTTTGAGCTGCGTGCAGCTTTTAGAGACTTTTTCCTCGGACGTCCGTTCGGGGTGTGTGAGCAGTCGATGTTGGGTGTTTTTCCGAGGGCATCACATTGGCGCAGTCTGCCCGCTGTAATTCCGCACGATGGTGCGGGCCTCACGAGGGCCGTTTCCGGAGTTGACGGTGATTTCCAGCTTTATCACCGGGTGACCGTTTTGGACAAGTGAATAGTCCATTTTGTGTACTTTTTCGAGAGGAACACAACGGTGCGATCCGTTCATTGAGTTTTGGGATCGGGATGTGGGTCCCATGTGGCACCGCTCGTGTGCGGTGTGCCAGGATGCATCTTTTTCTCCGGATATTCATTTCACTCATGTGAGTAGTGCTTTTGACGTGTTTTCCCGAGGGGATCACAATGGTGCGATGCGCCCGACTGTTGTCGAGGTTGAGGCTCGGGATCACGGGACACCGTTCGGGCGTGAGGCGGTGTTGACGACTTTTCTGTCGGATATCCATTGGAGGCGAGTAAGTAGTCGATCTCGCGTGTTTTTTCGCGAGGATTACAACAGTGTGATCCGTTTGGTGGTGCGGAGCCTCTTGCGCGACCTTGTTAAATGTGGAAGCATGGAAGGTGATCCAGTGGTGGTTCGCCCGACCTTGTTTGTAGCAGACCCTTGGCATGTGATCACGCACTCTTGGGAGAGTTATGTAAATGGTTCACGAGATGTGGCTGGCCGTGCCTGGGCCTTTAAGGTGGAGTTGTTACGTCACGCCTTCGCATTGACGTTGGGTTCCGTGTTCATGATAGCCTATGGGCTGGAACGAGATATACTCTGGGAGTATACGGGAGCGCTTGGATGTACGTGTGGTTTGTACCTGATATGTTTGTGCGCTTGGTTGGGGTTGATTTAGGGCCATACGTCGTGTGGGCCCCATGTGTGTGTCGTGATTTTCTTTACGTACTTTGACCTCTCGCGACGTAGAGGGTCCCTCTGTGCTCGTTTTTTTGACCAGAAGGGTGGAGTTTCCCCTGGCCTGGTGCTCGTTTGTTTGACCGGTAGGGTGGAGTTTCCCCTTGCCTAGTGCTCTTTTGACTGACTAGCAGGGTTGAGTGGTCTCCCCCTGGTCTTGTTCTCATTGGTTTGTCCGACATAGATGGTTTGTTTCCTCTGTTTCTTTGGCTGTGAGGGGTTTCAATACCGTGCCCTTTCACCGGTCGGCGGCACCGTTTGCAGCCACGGGTGTTCATACAACGTGGGTGTTTTCCCCACTTTCTGGGATGAGATTTCTCAGTCCGCTTTGATAGTGACTCAGCAGATTGGAGCAGGATCGCCTTGTGAGGCCTATGGAGTTTCTCCCATTGCTCCATGTTCCCTGGTAGAGCTTGTGGTTTTGGTGTGAACAACACTTTACATGGGCATCGATCCTCTACCCAAGAGGTTGTTCTAGCAGGGCTGAGGTTGTTCCAGCAGGGCTGAGGTAGTTTCCAGCAGGGTTGAGGTTGTTCCAGCAGGGCTGAGGTTGTTTCCAGCAGGGCTGAGGTTGTTCCAGCAGGGATGAGGTTGTTCCAGCAGGGCTGAGGTTGTTTCGAGCAGGGCTCGCCAGTGGGTTACCATCCAGCAGGGATGGCCAATACAACGGTGTTCACCGAGCAGTACCATCCAGCAGGGATGGCCAGAGCAGTTCCGGGCTTACCTCCAGCTGGGCTGGGCAGTGGTCCCCAATGTCAGGCTTACCTCCAGCTGGGCTGGGCAGTGGTCCCTGATGCCGGGCTTACCTCCAGCAGGGCTGGGCAATGGTACCCGATGCCGGGCTTACCTCCAGCTGGGGCTGGGTAGTGGTCCCCGATGTCGGGTTACCTCCATCTGGGCTGGGCTGTGGTCCCGTCGCCGACTTTAGCTGGGTCGCCCACCAGTAGATTACACTGTTACGGGACTGGGCAGTGTGGCACCCGTCAACTTTCTGGGTCTACCTGTAGTGGGAACCTGTTGACTTCCAGGGATCCTCCAGCGGGGCTGGGGAGGGGGTCGCATGTCGACTTTGAGAAGACCTCTTGACTACGGGGCAGTGACGTGGGGTGGTTTGATGTTCCCCCAAAACTCTCAACTACGAGGATCTTTTCCCCCACCGAGATGCGTCCTTGTGACGTGACCTAAAACCGTGTGGGCGAGTCAGTGCCACCCAAAGCGGATAGTGTCGAGGTGTGGTGATTGATCCCTTGGCTTGTAGTTTGGAGCAGACATGGGGGATGTTGGGCATCTATGGTGTTACTTCTGGGACTGTTGGCGACTCACTTTTCATGGTCTGATCTACGGGATGGAGATCCCCTTATGACGTTGTTCGGGCTTCTTGACAGAGTATATGGATATGTATATACCTTTTTCTAGTACCCACTTCGTGGGTTTGGTTACTCTCCTTCCAGGAGAGGCGAAGACGTGCAGGGTATGCCACGTGCTTTCCGTGTCTAGCTTCTCATGGGTGGATGAGTCTACTCTCCTACTATAGGTAATGAAGACTCGACGGGAAGTTCATCTTTTCACCGTTTCCAGTTCCTTGTGTTTGTAGGGGTCTACCTTCTTTCCTCTTGTTGGGTTGAGCTGGACTCTTTACTGTACTCCTTACGTCCCTCTCTGTTGTGCTCCATTAATTTTCTCTGTTCGCTCAACTGCTCACCCTTCGGTACCTCCTTTGTTGCTCCCTCGAGCCTTCGAGGTATCCTACTGAGTATTTTTATACTCACCCCTGCTTGGGCTTTTCCCGCACTTGGTGTGCCCTTGCAGACGATAGATAATTTAGTCATGACTTCAGTGGAGCATAGGAGTTCGGGAGCTTGGACCGTGTATGGTGGTCGTAGCCGGGTTCCAGGTGGGAGACCCGCCATCTGTCTTTTTGTTTACCTGTTGCCGGGTTGTGGCACTTTTTGATCGGGTGCGTGTTTTTTCCCTTTTCTTTTTAGTGTTCCTTAATCTTTATTTGTACTTTTAGAGGTCGATGCACTTTGTGGTTTATATATAGAAGTTTCCCTTTTGCTTTTCTTTTTTTACACTGCACTTTTGTATTTATTGTGCTGCGTGTGTGTATACTGGTACTTAGGCAAAGGCATCCCTGAGTTATTGTGCCTTCAGTGCTGGTTTCCAGCCCCTGGCCTATGGAGGCAGGCTTGGGGTAGTTGTGGCTTGAGCCCGGGTAGGGTCGGGTCGTGACAAAGTAGGGTTGTGAAAGAGGTTGGTAAACTGTGGCTCAGAGGGTTTCCGAATCCTGGGATAGAAATGGGATCTCAAAGGCCAAGAGGCGTACAGAGAGAAGCATTGCCTAAGGAAATCTTGTCTTTGGTAGACGGGCCAGGGGTGATCAATATGTAGAGCCGCTGAGGGCATGGTATTCATAGTCATGCAAAGGTGTCCTTAGGTCAATGATTTTATTCCCCCGATAGCCAAGAAACTTCAGGGAAGTTGAGATTTGGGACCACCAGGGGTGGATTATGAGAGTTCGTCTTTTTCTGAGCGCAGAGTATGGTTTATGATGAGAGGGTACCTGGATATGGGGGGAACATCTAGACTAAACTTCCTGATAATGGGTGAATTAATCCCTTGTCACGTAGGTGTGAGATGGTGACTTGTGCCGTTCTGACCCGTGCACTGAAGGATATAGAAAAGCCTCTGTTCCATACTGATCCCGTGGCGGGTTTGACCGTGTAGTTTATCGTCATGTGGTTAGGACATATTCCATGCAGCTTAGCGTTATGTGGTAAGGACGAGGGGCATTATTTAATGGTTGATGTGCAGTTTAACGTCATGCAGTGAGGACGAGGGGCATTTTTCTTTCCTTTTCCAATGCTGTGCAGTTTAACGTCATGAAGCAAGGACGATTGACCGTGAAGTTTAACGTCATGCTGGGAAGATATAGTTGAAAAGGACGCTCTTGATTAGAATGTAACTGGTCCTGAGTATCATGGCATGTCCAAGAAATGGAGGGGGGTTGATGGTGTAAATCATAGTTTTGGGGCTTCTTGGATCAGGAGAGATGTCACGGAGGCTCTGAGGCCGGTAAGCGTACGGAGCTAGGAAGAGTATCGCCCGGGGAAATCATTCCTTTAGAGAACGATCCAGGGGATATCATTATGCAGAGCCTCTGAGGGAATGGTATGCATAGTCGTACAAAGGTGTCCTAGGGTCGATGACTTTCCACTTCTGACAGCCATGAATGGTTATGAGGATCTGAAATTATCCGGGCCACAAAGTCTGTTTCTGAGGAAGGAAATGTCTGAACATGTCGGGAATACTCAGCCCTGGTTGCTGTTAAAGTTTAGAGAGCTCCCTACATTGATTTATCTTTCTTGCGAGGGCATGCCTTCACTACATGCAGTTTAACATCGTGTGGTAAGGACGCGATACTCCTAGTTTAGCGGTCATAGATCTCGGACCATTGGGTGACTATTATTGCAGTCACTCGGAGGATAACTGAGTCAACATGTTCTGATATACTTGGAGAAAGGTGGAGGATAAAGGTTGTAAACTGTAACATTGAGTTTTCCCGGATCAAGAGGTGTGGTGTGGGGGCTCTGAGGCCGGTAGGCGTACGGAGTTTGTATGATTACCGACCAAGGAAATATTTCCTTTGATAGACGATCCAGGGGCTATCATTATGCAGAGCCGGTGAGGGCATGGTATGCATAGTCATACAAAGGTGTCCCTGGTTCGATAACTTTCCACTTCCGATGGCCATGAATGATTATGAAAATCTATGATTCCTCACAGTGCAGAGTTCGGCACGTGGGGATAATGGTGTCCAGGTATACAAGAAACATCTTCACTATAATTGTCCATTGAGTCAAAGTAGCCTTGTCCTAGCATGATGTTTGTTGATGAAGGTTGCTATGTGAACCACTTATAGACACATAGGCTATCCAGATAGGGATACCCTGACAACACCTGGATGTGAAAAGGGGAATGAACTTGTAAACCACTTCGCCATAAACTTCTGGATCAGGGGTTATGGTATGGGGGCTTTGAGACCGGTAAGCGTACGGATCTAAGAAGAGCATCTCCTGTGGAAATATTGCCTTTGGTAGACGAGCCAGGGGATATCATTATGCAAAGCCGCTGGGGGCATGGTATACATAGTCATGCAAAGGTGTCCACGGGCCGATGACTTTCCACTTCCGATGGCCATGAGTGGTTATGACGATCCATAATTATCCAGGTCATGGAGTCTGATGTATGGATATTATGCATCCAAATTTGTAAGGAGTATCTCCATCTCATATCACCATGTTCCTTGGGTGGGTCGTGACGAAGTCCAAAAAATTTAACGTCATGCGGTGAGGACGAAGTATACACCCCGTGCAGGCTTGGTCTATACATGGGGGAAGGGACTTTTTTAATCATTATTGTCCATGCAGTTTAATGTCGTGCGGCAAGGACGCAATAATACACCCCGTGCAGGTCTAGCCCATACATGGGGAAAATGGATCATTTTTAAATATTTCTATCCGTTCAGTTTTACATCGTACGGTAAGGACGAGAAGTACATCCCATGCTAGTCTGGTTCATACACGGGGGGGGATTTTTATCTTTTATTCAGGGGCTGGTCTAGGATGGGGAACCCTGTAGTCACTACGTATCCTACAAGGGCAGGAATCAAGCCGCACCTAGTTCTGTGAAATAAGTACACCCCGTGCAGGGTCGGTTCGTACACAGGGGAAGGAAGGTATTTTTAACTTTTATTTCATTTCATTTTGAGATGGATGGTCTAGGATGGGGAATCCTGGCGTCAATACGTATCCTTCAAGGGAAGGAATAAATCCGAACATAGTTCTTTGATATAAGTACACCCCGTGCAGGGCTGGTCCCTACACGGGGGAAGCGGCATTGTTAAAACTCGCTACCCGCGCAGTTTAACGTCGTGCGGTGAGGACGAGGGACACACCCCATGAAGGTCTGGTACATACACGGGGGGAAGAAGAAATTTATTAGGGAGTGGCTGGGCCAGGATAGGGGATCTCGGTGTCACTACGTATCCTGTGAGGGCATGAATCAAGTCGTACGTAGTTATCTGAAATACATGCAGTTTAACGTCACGCGGTGAGGAAGAGGTCCATACAGTTTAACGTCATGTGGTTAGGATGAGGGGTATTATTAGATCCCTTGTAGTTTAACGTCATGCGGTGAGGACGTGATACTCCTAGTTTAAGGTCATAGAGTTTGGACTGTTGGGTGCTTGGCGGTTTAATGTCATGAAGCTCAGACGATGAATACACCTCTTTTTTTTTCTTCGTCCGTGTAGTTTATCATTATGCGGTAAGGACGATATACTTCTTGGTCTCTATGTGAAATACTTCTTCATGATTCTTGCATTGGTAGGATCTTTTGTGAACTGACCGTCCATGGTGATCAGGGCATATCCTCCGTTGGATTAGACCTTGTGTACAACATATGTTCCCACCCACTTGGGCTCCAGCTTTGGAGGCTTCTTGCCAGGTATCATTGGGGTCTGGAGGACCAACACTAATTCTCCTTCCAAGAAAGACCGGAGGAGAACCTTTTTGTTGAAGGCTCGTGCGATCTGGTTCTCATACACTTCCAGGTGGTTCAGAGTATGCAGCCACTTCTCGTCTAGTTGTTCCAATTCACCTAGCCGCTTTTCTAACTGCTCATCATCAGATAATTTATCACTGATGGCAACATGGAGTGAGGGAATTTAGAGTTCAATGGGAAAGACCACCTCTGTGCCGTACACCAATGAGTACAGGGTAGACTGAGTAGCGGTGCGGATTGTGGTTCGATAAGACCACAATGCATGGAGGAGTTTATTCGGCCATGACTTCTTGTCTTTGTCCACCATTTTCTGGAGGATGTTGGATAGGGTCTGCTTGAAAGCTTATATCCGTCTGTTGGCCACTGCATGGTAGCGGGACGTGTGGTTAGCCTTGATATTGTACTCGTGGTATAGCTTTTCCAATTCAGCAGAGCAAAAATTGGTGTCGTTGTCTGTCATTATGGTATGAGGGACACCAAATCTGGTGATGATATTGGTCTTCATGAAGCTGGCAATATTTCTTGCTCCAACTTCCTTGAGGGGTATGGCTTTTGCCCATTTAGAAAAGAAGTCAGTTTCCATGAGGATGTACTTCAGTTGTTTGGTCGTGGCAGGAGGGTATGGTACCACGACGTCCATCCCCAGATGGAAAACGGCCAGGAGTACTTAGCGTGATGATGTAGCTCTGGGGGTTGGTATATGAAGTTGGCATGAATCTGGCATGAGTGGCATTTCACGGTAAAATGCTCACAGCCTAATGCCACTATGGGCCAGTAGTACCCAAGCCTTCGAACATGATCAGATAGCTTGGTCCCGGGTTGATGTGCTCCACACGCTCTTGCATGTACTTCAGTCATGACGACAGTAGTTTCTTCTCCATCAATGCATATGAGGAGCACTCCATCGAGGCCTCGTTTGTAGAAGACCTCTTGCTGACCCACGCCGCGGTATAGGACAAAATTTATTTCCCTTCTCTGTATTTTCTCTCGTTCAGCCCTGTCTGATTGAACCTATCCCTATTGAAGGTAGTTCACAATGGGGGTCATTCAGCTGGCGGTAGAAGCATATGGCTCGGGGACAGGACTGACTTCATGGATTTCTTCCGTCTTGGCTTGGACAAATAGAAATACCATTCAACAGTGAGAAATACTGATGATTTTTTCATCCCGGTCTTGGTCGACTAGGGCTGTGGCCGCGTTGCCTAATGCATCAGCCTGAGCATTCTGTGACCAGGGAATATAGGTTAATGTTGGTTATTTGAATAATTCCGCCATTAACCCTCAGACATGGTCAAACAGGGGGATCAGATCCTCCTTTTTAATAGCATAGTCACCATTCACTTTCTTGATGACCAGCTCCAAGTCACCTTTCATCTTAAGGTGTTGTACTTATGCCTGGAGTGCGAGTTCCAGGCCTTCAATGAGGGCTTGATATTCCGCTTCATTTTTCATAAATCCCTCTGACAGGAGGAAGGAATATGGTAGGACTGCCTTTCCTAGGGACACGAGTATTATACCCAAACCCACTTTTTTGAATCTGGGATCCTCCATACTCTTCCCGATTGGGCTTCGGGATGCGCCGTCGAAGTACATTTCCCATGCTGGGAACTCATCTCGAACCGAGAAGACGTCTTCATCAGGTAGCTCGGCATCCGGTGCAGTGGTCCCTATCAAAGGGTGTTCTTCCAGAAAGTCTTCTAATGCCTGACCCTTGATTTCATTTTGAGGCACAAACCGGATTTCAAACTGTTGCAGGATGACTGCCCATCAGGATAGGCATCCGGTTAGCATCGGGCGACTGAGGATATACTTAAGCAGGTTACTCCGCGAGATCAAATGGACTTCGTGATGTTGTAGATAATGTCGCAGCTTTTGAACCGCGAAGACCAAGGCTAAACAGCTCTTTTCAATATCTGAGTATCAAGTCTCATCATCAATCACTATTCGACGGACGTAATAGAGACTGTTTTCACTGCCTGCGTCCGAGGAAGGCTCCCCGTGATCACCCAAGTGTTGTCACATACAAGATGAGAGGTCTTCCTTCAACTGGGGGCATTTGCACTGGTGGGATTAAGAGGTACTTCTTCAAGTTGTTAAACGCCTCTTGGCAGTCATCCGTCCATTGGTATGTGACCCCCTTCTTCATTAACCTGGTGAAGGGAAAACATTTTCTTGCTATGTTGGCTATGAAACGCCTAATATAGGATAGGTGTCCTTGGAATCCCCTCAACTTGGTGAGATTTTTGGGATGTGGAAATCCAAAGATAGCCTTGTTCTTCTCAGGGTCGACTTCGATTCCAAGATGGCGTATGATGAAGCCAAGGAATTTCTCTGAGGTAACCCCAATGGCGCATTTCAAGGGGTTCATCTTCAAGATTTGATGCCGGAGCTTGTTGATGATAGTATCAAGGTCCGACAAGTGATCCAAGTGCTACCTGGACTTGACCACTTGGTCATCCACGTAACATTAAACGAATTTACTTAGGAACGGTTTAAGATCCGATGCATGGCACGCTAATATGTGGCGCCAACATTCTTGAGACCAAAGGGCATGACCCTGTAACAGAATACCCCTTTAGGGGCCCTAAAGGTAGTGGATTCTTCGTCTTCTCAGGACATCTTGATTTGATTCTATCCAGAATAGCCATCCATGAAGGATAGAGCCTCGTACCCAGCCTTCACATCGATTAATAATTCGGTGATCGGAACCAGGAATTCATAGTTCAAGCAATGCAGATTGAGATCTCTGAAATTGATGCAGACGCGGATTTGTCCATTCTATTTCATGACAGGGAAGATGTTGGCCAACCAAATGGGGTATTGGACCTCTCGAATGAAGCCTGCTTTAATGAGCTTATCGACTTCAGCCTCTATTTTGGCAGCATGTGATGGATGCATCCTTCTGGCAGCCTATTTATAGCCCCGGTGGTCTTCTGGAAGACCCAGTTGATGCGTCGCCACTTCGGGATCGAGTCCCGACATTTTTGTGTAATTCCCGGAGAAAATATCTCGATGTTTCCTTAGGAAATAGGTATATACCTCATGTTCCTCGGAGGACAACATTGCACTAATGAGATTGGACCTCAGATCTTCCTCGGTACCCAGGTTTATTTCCCTCAGCTCATCCACCGTGGTGGAGATTCCTTCCTCAAATGCAGGAGGCGCATCCCGGAGATCATCCACCTATTATTCTCCCAAGTCCTCATCTTCTTGATCCAATGAGGAGGGATCTACCGGCATGGGTTCTTGGGGGTTTTAAGGAGACGCTTCATGGGCATTCCCACTTGAGTATTTGTCCCCAGATCGAGGGTTGGCGGACGTTCCTGCATTTTCGTGCTCGACCATCGTGGCGGAAGTCATGAGGACATCTGTGTGCATGTCCGTACTTGAACTCTTACATTCAACATGGTTTATGGGAAGGTCATAATCTCTTCCAAGCTGCCTGAGGGGGTCATCAGGGACCATCTCCAGGACATTTGGAGTGGGGATCCAATCGACACCATCGAACAAGGGCTTCCTTTTCTTTTTCTCATAGAACCAAGTGTCTATGTAATGTGACTCAGAGAGCTCGAAAGGGGCTTTACCGGCATGAAATGTTCCAATTTGTGCATTTATACAGTACTTGATACACTGGTGGTAGGATGAAGGAACGACAATGTACTTATGAAGCCACGACCTTCCCAGTAGGGCGTTAAATTGCATGCTCTTCCGGACCTCCAAAAATTTTGTGTAGGCTACCAGGTCACCAAAATGGGTCTTTAGTTTAATTTGTCCCATTGACTTCTCTCACTCTTGTCGTAACATAACAATGTTGTGGATGAGGGAATTTGATTGTCCTCACTATAGCTCAACTTACGGAGTGTCCGTAGAGGAAGGAGGTTAACTCCGGAGCCATTGTCTATAAAGATATTCCGGATCTCAATACCATTCAGTGTGTCAGACACATATAGTGGTCTGATGTGACCTTGCATGACGGCATCTTCATCTTGATTGTTGATGGAAATCACCGCATTGCATTCGGCCGGGTCAGTCTCCGTCTGGTATATCCCGGCGGCAGCTACCTCGGATTAAAACTCCTAGGGGCTGATCAAAGCCTCAATAAGCACCTCCCTTAGTTTGCTGACAAACTTAGGGCATCAAGGATTGAAATATTAGCTAGTAACGAAGCCGGCTGCTTAAGGATTTCGTATTTTTGCTATAGCGGTCGAAGCTTCCCCATTGGCGAGAGAGTCTTAGTGGGTGCTTTAGGGGCTGGGGCATTTGACGAGGAGGGACTGGCCATAGGGTCAGATATCGATGGCGCCCCCGCGTTTTGAGGACTTGGATCGGCCGGTCTGTTTGTGCGCACTAGGCGGTGATACACTTGTTCCTCCTCTAGTGGGTATCGCAGAACAACGGGGCCAGAGTCGCCGCTTGTGGAGGTGGAGGGGAATTCCTTCTCTTGTTGATTCCGTTGAAGGGCCCTCCAACGGGATTCCGTGATATTAACGGTTTGGGCCGGGGTCCTTCCATAGGGTTGGTTTCAGCCATGGCTGTTCCTCCCATGGTATCCCCTACCACTATGATTCCTCCTCCTGGCTCCTCATGCAGGGAACTCGGGTTTGTAACCATACCGTTCTTCAGGGAATGATTCCATAAGATGGATGACATTAATAGAACCAAAGATTGGCTATTCATCTTCTGACAGGTCAACCTGGTCGGTTGTCCCTGATGGTGTCATTTGGAGGGTTGGTGCCCGTGGTGCCATGTTCGAGGGAATAAAGTCTTCCAGGGTCAGGACTAACTTTGGCCATGTCGCGGACTGCTCCTCTTTTGGTTGTTTCCTCCTCCTTCGATTATGCCTGGGTGAATGGCTCGTGGAGGGTTGTGAGGTCGATTCCGTCGGCTGTGCAATATCAGGGGCTATTGGTGGCAACACCGACTTCTATATTTGAGCTTAGAGAATTCCCTAGGCTCAGTTTATAGTCTTCCGATTCATCCAGTTATCAAATTTCTTCCCATTATTGATGGTGACTTTCTGCCACCCCTTCTCTTTGTCGGAGTTGGTGGTAGAGATACCTACCACATGTGATGGGGGTGGTCCTAGCTAGACCATCCCGGAGACTACCATCCTCTGCAGGAGGTCTTTGAAGACGAAGCATTCTCGGTTACTATGTCCCAACATCTGATGGTAAGGGATGTAATCTGGTCTGTCATCGCGGCCGACCTCTTCAGGTTTCCTTGGCTCGAGGAGGCAGAGCAAGTTGCAGTTCATGGTGGCAATGAAGTAGCCACAGACTTGATTGTCCCAGAACGAGTATATTTTTTGTCTACGTTCCTCAAACTAGTTTCACTTTGTTCCTCGCCGATCGTCTCGTTTAGGTAGGGGAGACCACTAATATACAGGAGTCCCTTGACGATTAGGTGGAGGCCTGAGCAGTGGAGCGGGAACAGGGGCCGGCTTGAGTGTGACAGTGGACGCTTCAGCTCTAGGGGCTCTTTTTGAAGGAGCCAATGAGGCTATTCGGGACATCTAATTAGTCCATTGCTGGGAGTCCTCAATTTTCTGGGCAATGGCCGAGAGATGGCGGAAGCCAGTGGTGCACTCTATGGGTATGGGCGTTGTTCGCTGCTCATCTCGAATATTACCGATGCATATGGCTAACATATATTCCTGAGGAATTGTCCTGTTTAGCGAATAGGTCAGGCTTTTCCATCTGGTGATGAAATCTGAGACCCTCTTGTTCTCCCTCTTCTTGCAGTTCATGAGATCGATGACCGTTGTTTTAGGCAATGTTGAGCTGAAGTGGAAGAGGAACTGCTGCCGAAGGTCTTCCCAGCTTTTGATTGACTGGGCTAGCAGACTCATATACCAGATGAAGGAAGATCCTTCCAGGGTCCGTACGAAGCATATGAGTTTCACTGCTTCCTGTTGTTCTGGAGTTCCCATCATAGGGTCGCAATAGGATGCGTAGTGCATCATATGCTATTCTGGATCACCTGATCCATTGAAGATAGGGAATACAAGGCTCCCAAATTTTGGCGGATTTGGCGTGTTGGTCACCCAATCTGGGTAGGGTATCCGCTTTGTCTGTATTGGAGCACGTCGTCCTTCCATCACTTCCAATCAAGCCGTTAGTGCCTCGATGGTGTTGGTGAGACCCTAGTTTACATCCTGTTGGGCCTGGCCCTCGGCAGGCGTAGCCTGAGGCATTGCCTGAGGATCTGGGCTGGCCGACACCAAGGGTGTGTCTGCCGTTTGTGGCACCTTCGGAGGGTTCAGGTGTACTCACTCTGGTTTCTTCCTGAGTACAGAGAAATTTTGATATTTTTCTTGATCCAAATCTAGGTAGTTAGACAAGCCAGTCGCCTCATTGGATGGGATCTCTGACCGTATTTCGTTTGTCAGGGAAAACCTTAGCCTTTGAGGTGCACTTGCTGGGAGTGCATGATGCGGTTCCTCATGGGACTCACTTTCATTAAGGCGGTTCCTCTAGAGTATCTCGGTGTTAAGCTATCTCAATTCCTTCATCTCCTCTTCCTGTCGAGCAAACCTCTCTTCAAGCGTGAGTGGCTCATTTTTCTAGAGAGAAGGAGGCGGGTTAAGGGTAACCAGTCCTTTATTCTTATCTTTTTTGGAAGCTCTCTGGGTAGGCGGAGGAAGGTTAGCTAAAGGGGCGGCCATGTTTAGGGCGGCCCTCTGGTTCCGGGTGTACACACAAGGTGGTTCTTTGTGAGTCACAGCCTATCCAGAACTATCATCTACTGATCCCTCCTAATTTTTAGTTTCTTTGGTGTCACCCTTGGGGTTAACCTATATGATGTTGATAGATGCATATCACGGGGCCGAGAAGATGTCATCCTCCAAACGGGGAGAGGATCTCCCACGTCTTCTGCTGGCCTTCCCTTTTGTGTCCTGACATTGCCTTCAGACTTCTTGACGAAGGGTGACGCAGAGAGTTCTTTGATGCGACCTCACGGTGCTCCTTCCTCTCGGAGGGGATGATGATTCAAATGATAGAATAGGATGGGAACCTCCTCTTATGGATGTCCTCCCTAGACGAGAGAATATTGATTCTTGTGGGGGAGTTGGTTGTTGAAGGGGTATTAATTCCCCCATCCCTAAGGGCTGGGGTCAGCTCCGTTCCTTGGACATTGAGTCTCTTCTTTGTTTTATTGGTCTTACGGGGGAATTTTTTCTTAAAAATGCCCCCAGCCCTACAGGCTGGGGTTGACCCTGGATTGCGGTAGTGGCTGCTGATATCGCGACCTGCCTGATCTCGCGTGCCCCCATTCAAAGGTGAACTGGATTTGGTGCCGAATTCACCTGTGGATCAATCCCTTCCAGGGAGGCAGGAAAAGATCCCTGATTGGAGTCTCTTAGGTGAAAGGCATGTTGTATGATCTCAGTGGCCTGGTCCCGGAGTTCTTGAATGGCTCGTTCCCTTCGGGCCTGATGCTTATGGGACTTACTGAAGGCCTGAGTCTGCTGGGTGTGTTGCCTCTCCTGAACAGGAAGACCACTTGATCACTATCTTGAAGTGATGACGTTGCAAAAAACCATTCCGAACGGGTTCTTCTGGCTGGGGAGTAGAGTGAAATGCAGAGCTCCATGTTCTCCCCATCCCCTGATATGGACTCTCATTGGAGTGTCACCGATGAGGCGGCATAGTTGGTGCAGCGCACGGAGGCAGGCTATCTCCATGTTTCCTTTATGTCTCTCAGGGAATTGTAGTCATGCCGTAGGAAGGGCCTCCAGGTCGATATGACGCAGGAGGTCTCCTATTGTCTTGACGTGGTATACATACCCTTCAGAGGGCAGGAATCTCGATTTGAGCAGGTGGAGGGTCATCCATATATTATGGTGGATGCCATGCGCACATTCTTCCGAAAATTATCTGGGTATGTCAAACTGAGAAGTGGCAGTAGGCCAAAATATAACTGGTATATCATTCCTTGCCAGTCGTTTCCTCAGGCACAACATATCGGCATACTCCTCCGCTAGTGACTCTTCTACCTGGTCAGCCCAACTGAGACGTTCGTTGCCATTGTGGTCGGAGGCAGTAGGACTGGTAGGTGCCAAATCATCATGTGGGCGATTATGATGTGGTTCAGAGGATGAACGTGACCCTGTACCGTCTCCTAATTGCATAAGGATGTCGTCAGTGACTAACTGGGGATCTGACATGCTTGATCCCGTCCTTCTTAGTGCCTCGGCATACGAGGGGTTTTCTATGATTGGTTCGGTAGGAGGAGGACCTTCATGTCGATACGATACATCATCCTTGGGAGGACCTCTGCAATGACGATTGTAATGGTGAGGACTACCATTACTCCTTGATGCTTCACTACATATAGGAATTTTGCAGTGCACACCCTAGGGAGGACCTCCAAGGTGTGTCGTAGCAAGGGGAGAACCTTCTGGCTGTGTAACGTCGTTACGGGGAGGACCTTCTCAACAAATGCCATCATGGTGAGGATTACCATCATGGATTGAAGTTCGACATGCATCCTAGGGAGGACCTTCAAGACACACCACGACAAGGGGATGACATTCTTGTTGCTTGGGGCCAATGAGGGGAGGACCTTCGCAATGGCGGTCGTGGTGGCGAGTACTACCATCACAGCTGTGGAAATGGAGAGGACTACCATTACTACTACCGAATGGAGAATATCTGCAGGATACATCCTGGGGAGGGCCTCCAGAATGTACCGCAACGAGGGGAGGTCCTTCTCATTGCTCGATGTCTCTACGGGGAGGACCTCCATTATCAGGGTGGTGAGGACTACCACTGTGATCTGATGCCCGGCTGCACAGAGTGTCGTTCCAGGGTAACCCCTGGGGTGGACCTTCAGGGTAGGCCACAACAAGGGGAGGTCCTTATTGTCTTGATGAGACGTCACTGCGGGGAGGGCCTCTGCAGTTGCGACTATGATAGCGAGGAATACTGTCATAATCTATGGTCTCACTGCATAGAGAGTGATTGCAGTGTATACCCCAAGGAGGACCTTCAGGGTGGACCGTAGAAAGTGGAGGACCTTCTTGCTGCTCGATCTTCTGGTCACGTGGAGGTTTTTCGTGACTCGCATCAAAAGAGGATCTCTCGTGATCGATTGTTATATGCCCACGGGGATGGCCCCCCACGGGTGCTCTCGGGAGGACCTTCAGAGCTGCTGGTAGCGACATTGTAGGGAGGACCTTCAAAACTGCTACTACCACTCCCATAATATGGTAATGGAGGGGAAGGGTTCTAAGACTTTGATGTATGCTTAGTGGCGTTGGCAACCCCAGCTTTCAGCAAAGCGGAGTCATGAACTCCCTCTTTATTTTCCGGCTTCCTTCGACACGTTCAGGGAACCCTTTTGCAGACAGCGGTGACCGTATGCTGCTGACAATGGCCTTCACCTCCTTTGGGTCCCTGCCTAATTGGGTCCCGTGATGCTACCGGGATACACTGACAAACATCCTGGCTTTTAGTAGGAATATATGCCTGCTCTGGAGAATCCACCATGATGGACGAGTGTCCCCCAGTTGGAACGAGTGAAGCTTCTCGATCTGGTTGCCCTTGCGTCACGGAATATGGCCGATGACCCTCCTGGTCAGAAGAAGGGATGAAGATCTTCTCCGAGACAGCTATCTCATCTCTTAGATGAGTCTCCTCAATTGGGGAGATAGGCTCATGGGCCTGAGTCCTTGTTGTTTCCGCTGATGCAATTACATTCTGGAAAGTCTGCAAGATATGATCTGGGATCGATACCTGCTCCTCTACCATTTCCGGGATATGTAGAGAGATATCTTTGGCTGGAACAGGTATGAAGGCCCATTCCGATTTCGGAGTAAGAATATCCTGCTCTGGTCCTTCGATGGTTAGTGGGCACTGAAAATTCTCCTATGTCGGGGAAGGTGAACGAATCTGCCCCTGTACCGGGATACGCCAGTTTATCTCTCCTTTTGCCGCCACATCAAGGTGGCGAGCTTTACTTTCATCCGTAGGGAGCTGGCCCTTCATATATTGGTTTCCCACTATATCAAGTTGGTGGCCTTTGTTGGTGGGGAGACATGCCCGCCTATGCGTTGTCGCCACATCTGGGTGGCGGGCTTTGTTGATCGCTACCATATCAGGATGGCGGGCGTCAGAAGAAACTACTTGGAGCTGGTCCTGCAGGTGTCGGGGCGCCACCACATCAGGTTGGTGGGCTTAACGACCCTGGGAAGGGAGAGGTGCCTTCCTGGTAAGTGTCTTACTGTGTGATCTATGGGCTTGACGGAGCTTGGCGGGGATGCACGCCGGCTCGTACGATGTCGCCATGTCTGGATGGAGGTCTTGGGAGGAGCGAACAGGTGTAGGTACCTATTCATGGTACGGCTCCGTGGCTGGGCAGCGGAGCTCCTTCTCAGAGACCAGGGTGATGACCGGTCCCTGATTGTACATCTGCCGCCCTCATCGGATGGTCCAATGGGCCGGAGCTCGGGGAGCATGGGCCTGAATCCTCGGGGAGACATCCTCCTCGGTGTGAGGATGTTGAATCGCGGCGTGACCGTGATGACGTCTGCCGGTGGGGTCCTTAGAGCGGAACCCCCATTCGGTAGGGATGAAGTCATCTGCGTCGACCTCATATGCCTCCCTAAGATAAGGGAGGTACGCATTGTCCCGTTCCGGGGATAGACTCCCGAAACAGTTGGAGACAGCAATAGGGGCTATTTGGATCTGCCTTTGCAGCCGCTGCGGGGCAGGCGACGAGCGAGTTCTTGCAGATCGGAGGGCGTGCATGGCCACCTACACCATTGGGAGAGTACCGTTCACGTGGTACTCTCATATCATCACGTTTGAGACCTAGAGTTGAAGACGCTGGGTGGGTGACAGGGTCCTCCGTAGGTGAGGATGCCCGGTCGTCGCGTAGTTGGAAGTGCGCACTCGCGAGTTCCTTCGGGACTTCATTGGATCTAAGGGAGTTCTGTGTAGTACCTGTAAAACACTATAACAAATACAAGCAGCAAACCATCAACGCAGAATCTCATGATCCCATGCGTAGTTAATGACCTTGTTTGGCCCTCCTTGTGAGTAAAAGGGGGCACAAAGTGGGATTAAGTTAAACCCATCATTCTTGGTTAAATATTCATGCCGGGTTCACCATTTTTTGTTTCTTTTTTTCATTCGGCCTTGAAACTCCCAACGACTCTGTATCCAATGATTGATAGACCTACTTTCCATAGGTAGGAATTCCCTGGATGGTCTAATAAGTGACTCTTATAAACTCACATTGGTCGAGAGTATGGGATGTCGGGCTCATAACACCCATTTGGGGGGGGGGGAATTATTGCCTATTACGAGACTCTCTTATAGATTTAAGACGTATTCATATGTTTGTGAATCTTTGGTTTATACCCAAACATAGTATCCACAGATTTTACCCTGGTGGGCCATAGTCATCTGGATGCAGGGGATTCGGAATCATTTAGGCTTGAGGTTTACCATCCCTTGTTGGATTAATGACCCCGTGGAGTTTGGACTCATTGATATGGTGCTAGGAGCAGCTCGGTGAACCAATGTGAAGACAGTCGGATTGACTGGTGTTTGGGCTTGAACCTCTTGGAGGCTTCCTATGTACCCTTCCTAGGAGATAGGGATCAAATTCCACTTAGTTCAGATTGGTTTTGGGGAGCCAATGTGAAGATGTACTGGGTGGTCCGATGGGTGTTCCGATGGGTGGTGGGCTTGAACCTCATGGAGGCTTCCTACGTAACCTGTCTAGGAGGCAGGGATCAATGTCCACGTAGTTCGCATTGGCTTGGGGATTACACTCTAGGTCAGCCCAGAATGATGGATTGGGGGTTACACTATGAGGAGGCCCATAAGGGGATTCCATGGTCGATGCTTACTCTAAGCCCACATGAGTCATGCTTGGTGTGAGAAACAAGAGGCAGCTTAGACCAGAGGATCACATCGTGACAGGTGCGTCCGTGAGAAGTGGAGTGGGGCTTACGCATGAGAGCGGCCCATGAATTCAGGGCTTACTCCTAGGTGGATGCCTAAGGCGATGGATTGGGGATTACACTCTAAGGAGACCCATAAGGGGATGTCATGGTAGATGATTACTCTAAGCCCACGTGAGTCATGCTCTATGTGAGAAATAAGAGGCTACAGGGACCAGAGGATCACGTCACGAAAGGTGCGTTTGTGAGAAGTGGAGTGGGGATTATGCATGAGAGTGGCCCATTATGTCAGGGCTTACTCCTAGGTTGAAGCCCGAGGTGATGGATTGGGTCTTACAATTTGAGGAGGCCCATAAGGTCGGGGCTTACTCCTAGGTGGACGCCCCTGGAAACAAAGCTCAGCGGGAGAAGGAAAGGGGGTGCTCCTGTGCCCATCTCCTCTCTTGCAGTGCAAGAGGGATTTCTTATGATGGCTATTTTACCATCACTGAGGAACCCTCAACAAGTGGAGGGGCAGAAAGGGGATTCCTGAGCTTAGACTCCACATTACTGTGGGAATGTGAACCCATGAATGCTTCCGGAATCTGCTCAATGGTCAGGGCAACCCCTTCGAGTATACTTACCGTGGGTATGTGAACTCAAAATGGCGCGCTGATGCACCTGAAAGTTACAGCATGTGAATCTAGTGGCTCTGGTGGACGCCTCGGCTCGGGGCCGATGAATAGGACCATGAGGGAGTCACGGAGGACTTGGCTAGATCGAAAGGATTTTATCTTACTCCGGAAATGAGAACACTGAAGTATTTGGCGAGCCACCAAGAGGTATGGGTGGTGGCGCCCTTCGCGTGGGGAAGTGCCACGCGGCTGGAGAAGCCGTCCACGAACCAGGGTGGTCCGCAGACTGATTGGAATCCCATGAACTAGGGTGGTTCGTGGCTTCAGGTTCGATCCGAAAACCAGGGTGGTTCGCGGATGGTTCCAGGCGAGCAACGGCGGCCAAGGGCGGTGTCGGTCGGAGGCTCGTCGGTCGGGGCTTCGCCCCCATAGGAGAGTGTTACACAGTGTGATGGATGAGAAAAAAGGCATAAACATTCTGGTCCATGGGGAATTCATCCATGAAGGGGGTATGGTTCGCGGTTTTCCTTGTTTATGTTATTTTAGGTTCGTGGTTCACCAAGTTATTATGTGTTTTTTAATTCCTTGTTAATTCGTATACCTGCTATGGTTTGCGGATACGAAATTTCACTGTTTGAAAAATCCAAAGCCTTCCTTCAACTGATCTCCTTCAGAATCTCCAATCCCTCCGATTCCAATTCCAATTCTCTGACCTCTTTTTCTTTCCCCCTTGGTCTCCTTTTATAGAGTAGGGAAAGGGATGTATCTGTGGCCACGCGACACCTTTTGTGGAGGCCTATAACCAAATACACGGTTTACAGCTGACTTGGTCAATCCATGATTTTCGGTGGGTATTGGATGCTTCCCCCCCCCCCCCTCCGCAAGGCGAACTCAGGGAGTGCTCCGTGGCTGTGGAGGGTTCCGCCTCTATTCTGCGAATGACAGAGGGTGCGGCTTGAACCAGTCTATGTGGTCCGTGGTTGGGGCGGTTCATGACGGTGAACCAAACTGGCGCCCATCCTGCCTCGTGACCACGGAGGCTCTCCACCTCCATTTTATGAACGACAATGGTTAGCAGAGGGGCCGCTTCGTAGGGCCTGGCCACATTGCATTTCCATGGGACTGGTTCATAGACTGGTCCTGTTTGTGTCCCTTCTTTGATTATTTTCCCCAATTCTTTGGGGGATTTGGGTAGAATCTCCTTTGTGGATTTTTCAGGACCCTACACCCATATTGCATTATTACCTAGAATAGTATTTTTTATTCCTGCTAAGAAAACAATAGATATATTCTCTAATTTCCACTCTGTCAATGGAAAATACTGAAGTATCCCCTTTGGTAAATGTCATTCTTTTTTAACCTATTGACATATCAAAATGTTCATGGTAAAATAAGTAATATCTCTTTTCATTCTATACCACCAGTGATACTCCCAAAGATCCATATATATCTTAGTGTAACCATGATGAACTAAAAATGGATAACTATGAGTTTCAGATAATAACACTTTTTTCAAATATGAATCACAAGTCACACATAATCACTTTCAAAATCTCAAAACACAATCTTTATCATTGTTAAATTTTGGAAAATTACATTTCGTAACCAATTATATAGTTTTCTATATCTCATGGTCTTTTTTATGATCTTACTACGTTATTTTGAAGAGATATGACTACACTGACACCAGAAACAAAACAATATAATTTCTTATACCAAAAATGTTAAACCAAAATTCCTCAAATCATCAACCAAGGGGTCATTTACAAAGGAAATATGGTTAATATAGCATTATTTTTCTAAGTCAAATCATCATCCACACTGTTTTTTTTTCATGATGGTAATGAATCATGAAATCATAATCCAAGATTAGTTCCAACCATCTTCTCGGTATGATGTTCAATTATTACTAAGTGAATATAATCTTTGAACTTTTTTTACTAGTATATATTTAAGATTTTTCTCCTTACAAATGATACCTCAAAATTTTCAGTGGAAAAATAAAAATAGTTAATTTCAAATCATGTATTGGGAAATTTAACTCATGAATCTTTAAATAACATGTAGTATATGAAGTAACATGATCATTCAGTATTAGGACACAACCAAGTATTTTCAAAGAAGCATCATAATAGATGAGATATTCCCAAATACTAGAAGGTAGGGAACGAACTAGAGTATTCACCAATTTTCATTTCAATTCCTATAACAATAAACACATTATTTTGTCTACATGAACTTAACACCTTTTTGAGTTAACTTCTTCAGTAGACTAGATAATCGTGATTTTTTTTTAAAAAACTTTGATAATATCCTACGATACCAAGGAAACTATAAATATCAATTATATTTGTGTACCTTGTCAATACATCAGCAAAATTCTTTTTAGCAAAATCAACAGTTATGTCATATTTAGAAACAATGTGAATAAAGAAATAAATTTATTACAACCAAAATCCACACTTTTTAAATTTTCCACACAGTTTCATTTCAATTAAGGTTTCCAAAAAAACCTTTAGATATCTTTCATGTTCCTATTTACTTTTATAATATACCAAAATTTCATTAATAAACACAAACAAAAATTTATCCAGGAAATCATGACATATTATATTCATAAGATTTATTAATACAGTAGGTGAATTAGTTAACCCAATTGGAATAACTTAAAATTTAGAATTCTCTTATCTTGTAAAAAAATCAGTCTTCTTAATACCTACTTCCTTTTCTTTCAACTGATGGTACCCTGACCTCAGGTCAACCTTTGAAAAATATTGAGCCCCCTAGAGATAATCAAAAAAATATTCAATATTCATCCATGGATACTTTTTCTTCATGATAATGTTATTCAAGGCTCTATAATCAATGTTAAGTCTCATTGAACAATCTTACTTTTTAACAAACAATAGAGGAGAACCTCATTTTTATGTGCTAGTTCAGATGAAGTCCTTATCTAATAATTATTACAAATGATTTTTGAATTTTTGAATTTCCATTTGAGATATTTGATAGGGGGTTATATATAAATTATTTTCATTAAGAACTATTTCAATGGAAAACTCAACCTCTCGTTCAGAAACAACAATGGGAAATCATTAGGAAAAACATCAAGATAGTCATTTATTACTAGAACATCATTAATCTAAATAGTTCCTTTATTTTTAAAAATAAGAGAAAGTTATCTTTCATTCACTTATTCAAAAATTATTTCATCTTATTGATATGTTATCAGTTATATGAGATCATTATAGTATGCAAACTGAAGCTCTTTCTAAAAAAACTACTTTAGATCTATAATCAATCTTAGCATGGTAAATAGAAATCACATCCTTTCCGATAATAAAATCAAACCCTACTGGAGGAAAAATAACAAGTTATTTTGGTAAATTTCATCCACATGCATATATTGGTAGATTCTTATAAATTCATTGTTTCTCAATACTTCCACCAGGTGTTTTTATAGTGAGTTATGGATTCATTTCTTGAGGTGGAATTTCAAATTTTGCATAAAAGTTCCTAGAAATGATGGAATGTGTAGACCCTAAATCAAAAAACAAATTATAATAATATATATAAAAAATAAATTTACCTAATACCACTTCATTTAATGGCTCAACATCTACTGATGTAGTTGAAATGTATTTATTCAAAACCTACTTTTTCCAATCTTTCTGATTTTTTATCGGAGTGACTAGAATTTGACACACATTAGAAAAATTACCCAATTATTTATACTTAAATCATATTACCATAAGATTCTCTTAATTATTATAATCATTTAACATTCACTCATGATCCATTTTTCCAAATATTCCACATCTGTAGAACTTACCAAAGTTAACAAGGCATTCTCCAAGATTCACATTACTATAATTTTCACACGAATAGAAATTTATTTTCTTACCTCTATATTTTTTTGATTAATTATTCCCCAAAACCTTCCAACCTGAACACTTATTATTCATGTCATTCGAGGAAAATATATATTAAAAAAATAAATTCCATCCTTTTTATAAAAATTAAAAACTTTCTCATATGTTTTAAATTCTCATGCATCCAATGCTCTTCATGGATCTTGTTTCAATCCTGGGTAAACCAGTTAATTTTTTTATTAGTGTCCCGAATGAAATATGAAACATACCAATCCAATCCTATGAATGTTTCTTCATATGAAGGTATGTAATCTTAATATTTCGGCTTCAATTCCATAAATTGATTTTCTATTCAGATTCAAACAACCTATGGGAAATAATTTTAAAGGGAAATATCCTTTAATGTTTCCAATTCCATAGAATCGTGATCTTTTTTATCTATGGTATTATTAACCAAATAAAACAATAAATTAACTTAACCTTTAAAATAATAAATTTAAAGGTTTTTCATTTTATATTTTAATAATCCCAGGGCATTAAGGACCTTTTCCAGAGCATTGATCCATCCTTTCGCTACCATCAGATCATATGATCCACTGAATGATGGGGGGTGTTGACTCATGAAATTCTCCACAAAAGACATGTTCCTTCATAGTATATTTGTATCCTCTATATCATGAATAACACTACCATTTTAACCTAATTCAAAAAATCCATTACTTTAAAAAACTACTTGGTTCAAAATCCCACCATTTCAGGCTGTAGATTTAGAAAGATGTCAGCCTCTCGATGCCTCCATACTTCATCTTCCCTTTTTCTTTTTTGGAAAACCATTTTGAAAAGACATATATTAGATGAAGTAATGTGGTAATATTCAAATTTTTTATTATTTTAATTCAAATATAAAGTAAAATAATTAATTTTATTCTATTAAAATTATCATAACCACTAATGTTATCTAAACCATCCTTTAATACTAACTATAAGGACCCAACCTTAAAAAATCACATAATCTTCAGTTTTAGTCAAAAAAATTACTTTCATTCACATTGAGAATATTTGGAGTTTTAAATAATTAGACAATTAGGACATAATACACAAATAACATCTCATATTTATAAAGACTCGATACTACTAAAACAGTATTTTTTTATTCCAAAATATAAAATATTTATAATGAAACATGGTTTCTTTCTCAAAACATCATAACATTTAAATTGATTTCGTTATTTCTGTTACACGTCCTTATAACATATAAAAACCCTTTAATAACATGGAATGATCACAAAATGATCAGTATGTGACATTAATAAAGAAAACCATTAGTCTAGTGAGAACATGAAAACCCATCAAAGCCCCATTTCTTTTAAACTCGTAAGCATGCATAACAAAAACATGTAGTTGCCTTGGGAAAAAGTTACAAATACCTTTAACATTGACAATATAAAAAGGAATAACCTATCAGTATACATCCATATATGGGGTAACAAATTCATTTGAGATCTATAATGGGGATCACCTGTCATATCTTGGGTTATAATGGGATCGACCCAACATATCTTGTGCTATAATGGGGCTCAACCCATCATATCATGAGATATAATGGGATCAACCCAACATATAATGATTTATAATGGTCTCAAACCATAATAAATAATCTCTATAGAACATATCATGAATAAAACTCTTGATAACTCATTTAAACCCTTAAGTAAAACATATTCATATTTCAAAATACCCTTCTTTTGGAAAAATCACTTTAAAATATGAAATCCGCACACATAAAAATAAAAAAATATTCTTGAAAAATAACTACAAAAATATTTAAGAAAAAATTATAATAATATATAATCATGAAAGATGGAGAATAAGATCATTCCATATATAATAAAAACAATATTTTTGAATATTCGTAAAAAGAGACATATAAATGATTTCAAATGGAAAGTACCTTACATTAGGTTTTAATTCCATTAAATGTATTAAAAACTAATGTAAAATGTTTTCAATAGTGTTATTAATTTATTACAGAATTAAACTCATGTTTATAATACCATATATGATCTTCTTATTACATTCTCCACCCATTTATTAATAATATTTTGTTATTTCCATTGTCTTGGGATCGTTATTTTTGTGGTTTCCAAGGTCAGTTTATTATAAAAGTCATTTTAAAAAATAAATATAATCTATAATTAAAAAATAAATATAAATTAAGGTAATTGTAAACAATTATATGTGAATTTAAACTTCTAATTACTACAGTAAAGGGAAATAAAAACCCATCATTCATGAAGTTAGATAATTGACACACAACAAACGGTGATTTTGTTATTTAAGATTAAAAGAAGAAAGTAAGAGATTTTAAGAAGTATATACCATAAAAACAATATTAAATTATATATATGAATATTTAGTCTTTATGAATTATTGTATAAGATGTGAGGATAAGGTATAAATGAAAAATAATATAAAATAGAAGAAAAAGGAAATTTATTTCTTGAAAATTCTTACTTGAGAACCTCCTCAAGACTCTTGGAAGTGGTATTTTTGTGAGTCCAAGAGAACTAGAATGTTTTAATGGATTAATATAATATAATTTGGAAGAGTATAGTCAATCAACAAAAATCATGGTGATGAATATTTTTGAAGGAAGGATCCTCATTTTATAAGTGAGGTGATGGATAAATTAAGAATTACTATAATTTTTAAAATAGAATAAATATATTATATGATTTAAGAATTCCAAAAAGGCCTAAAAATAAATGGGTTTAAATTTTAGAAGGAATTTATTCATTTTAATACATTTTCTAGGACATTTTAATTTTTAAATAATTTAATAAAATAGTTTATTCATGAAAAATATTTTTTCTTAAATTAAAAACTATTAATAATTAAGACTTTAAACATATAAAAAAAATTCAAAATAAAATTAAGTTTTTATTATAACATAGTAAAATTATATTCATCTAATTAATTCATTAATTAACTTAAAAATATCAAACTATATTTATTTTATTATTTTAAATAAAATGAATTTGATGTATTAATTAATAATATAATTTCAACATCAAAACGGTTCAAGCCCTTAAGGAATTTATTTATTACCTAAAAATTTAAAATTAAATTTAATGGATATGATGATTTTTTTATTTTTCCAGACACTATTATTTTTCAAAACACACTTTTTGAACACCTCATATAAAATTTTATACAGACTACTATTTATAGAGTGAACACCTTGACTTATTTTTGAATAAAATTTCATAAGGGTCCTATTGTGATTTTATTGGGTCCAGAATGTCCCAATTTGAATTAAAAAATGATAATTCTAGACAAGTTCATATATAAAGTTTTTTATCCAAAATATGGTACATTTAATAATTTTTATAACTTTAATTATAAATCGTTTTTTTATTTTTCTTATGCTTGCACGAGCGCTACATTAGTGTTTCAAAAGCATTAATGTTAATTATATCATATTTAAAAATTTAAAATAATTTACAATCATACAAAATAAATCACTTAGGTCAAAAACAAAGTTCAATATTCATTCATTATGTATATTCACCCATATAAATTTCAATAAGACGTCTTAAATTTGGTACTTTGTGTTTTTTCCCTTGTGGAAGAATGAAACGTGCATTTGGATAAGATTAATGTAATATAACTCCAATATTCAAAATTAAGAGACAAAACCAAAAATAATAGATAATAATTAATAAAATAATCCTGAAAATATTTTTTATCATTGTATTTTTATTTAAGAAGTACTAAATTAGACATTTTCAATGTTGTGCAGGCACTACGTTGGCATTGATAATAATTTTTATACCTATCATGAATAGAATATAATTTTCAGGTTTTAATATAAATCTATACAATATTAATATTATAAAATAATAAATTATTTATTCAAGAATTTAATAAATTTTATGTCACAATTATGTCTTCGTGACATCAAAAAAATAACTTATATTATAAAATGATGAAACTTTATATGATTCACTAAAAATTAATCATTTTCATAAACTTCTAAGTATATAATACTAAGATAATTTCTACATGATGAATTCAAAAATGAAATTATTTTTATAAAATTAAAATTCTATAATTCAAAAATTAATTTTTTAAATAAACATATATGATATTTTTTTAATTTATGTATTACATATCTTAATGAATATAACTATTTAATTCAAGAATACTAATGAATATGATTCTATAAATACCTAGGTTATTACACACCTTGTTTAGAATTTTTTCGTGGGTATATCCTCTTTCCTAAAATTCAATTGATGATACCCTGAATGAATTTCAATCTTGGAAATGTATGGGGATATGCACAGTCAAAAAAATAGGTCCACAATATAGGGTAGAGGATACGTGTTCTTGATCTTGATCTTGTTCATTTCCTAATAATCAGTATATAGTCTCATAGATCCAGATTTCATATGAAGAAAATAAATAGGTCAACCCTAATGTGTCACACTTTTCTAAATGAATACCTTGTCAGGGATCTCATGGAGTTGGATTTTAAAATTCATGATACCCAATTGGTCTCATTCTATTGAATTTCTTAGTAATTGTTGTGGCACAAAGTAGGATCTATTTTGATAAATCAACATCAAATTTTGGTGGACGGCTAGAAAATTATTCTGCAAGTACCTTAAAAATCATCCAAAAAATAGGTGTAGCATCGATGTTGAGTTTCTACACAACCCTCTAAGATAAACTCCCCTCTAAAATATAAATCAAAACCCATGAAATAGATTTTATTTCCATCAAAGGTTAATATTTTTTGTTGCACTGATAGACGATCATAGTATTTTTTTGGAATAAAAATGTGAATTCCCTTCCACATTAGTTGTTGTTGGATTTATATATATAAATTAAATCAGGGAATAAGATAATATGAAATTTAATAAGAGTATGAATGGAGATGATTTTATGAAGCATAGTCTTATAAACATCAAGTGAAAGAATAATCATAGACTTGAGATGTGATCATCATGCCAGTAGGGTTTTCACTACTAATTCTATATATAATTTTGTAGGTCTAATATTAATTCCATTATAAAATTCTTTATATATGAAATATTGGGTATATCTATAGTTAAATAAGATATTACCAGTTCTAGTGTGGTTGGTAATTTTACCTTTCACCATGATGTTATCACTCCCCTCATCAAAAATAATGATCACATGAGATTTCCTTCCCTTAGATTAAGAGGTCAATTATGTCAATAATCATCATTAAACTTCTCATATGGGAAATGTTTACCATAATTTCCATAACCCTTGTATTATAAATGCTAGATTTTGGGTAGTTCATTCATTGAATATTTCTCACTGTTTACATCATTAGTTAACTTCTCCAAATAACTTAAATGAACTATTTTATGAGGACTTTACCTTACACAATTATAAAATTTAATATAATTATTAATTTTATTACTTCTAGGTTTCTTCCCAAAAACTAATAATAAAGGAAATTTCATTATCTTCTCTCCATGGTTTTTAGATTTTCCTTTCAATTACATTTTTAACTTATTATTAAAACCCTGAGATTGATTTATAACTCCAATTTCCATTAGCACATTGAACAATATCATCATATTTATTGAAATATATTATATCTAATATCCTTTATAGACTTAGTTTTAATCCATTTAAGAATCTATCAACCTTGCTTTTAGGTTTTATGATAATACCAAACAAATGCCTCAAAAGTATTATAAAATTTTCCTTGTATTAAAAAATATAATCATTGTCATTTTTCTTTACAATAAGGAACTCCTTATCCATATTTTTATAAAGAATATGAGTAATTTTATTATTGAGGAATAAGTTATTAAACTCATCCCAATACATGGAGTTAATTTTATCATATTCCCTTTTATACTTAATGATATTCCACCATTGATCCTCTTCCCCTTCGAAATGATATATAACCAAAATATATTTTTCATGTTAAAAAATTAGAGAATGGAATATATCTTTTTATTGGTACTAATCCATTACTAAGAAACTATCATATCATTGGTTTCACTTAAGGATGGTGAAACTTTCCTCATGTAACACTCAATGGAATTATGTTCTCTCCATTTATTATTTGGATGTTCAGCCTGATTTATGGTTTTAGAATGTTTTATGATAATAACAACAATATTTTTCATTCTAATTCACATAATTTTTGGATACTTATGATTATAATCAATTCATTTTTCATCATAATTGGCATAATAATCGTCATTTAGGTTCCATCCATTGACTAAAACAAAAAAATATAGTGTGTACAATTATGATTATATTGGGGAACCAAATAATCATGAAAAAAACTTATTCGATTTCTAAAAAATGAAACATTATTTTTAATATATTACACCTTCAGTTTATCCTAGGTCATTCATAGTGACCATCTATTTAAATCCATCTTGATGGTTGATAATGATTTTTTGAATTTTCAAATAATATTCCCTGAGAGTGTAAATCTAGGTGTGTATCAAATAGAATTTTCATGCACCACATGACTATATAGTCTAAATAAATTTTTCATTTTTATAGTTATTACCCCCAAGTACCTATGTTCTAGATGTACATCCACTCATAATATCTATATATGGCTATAATTTTGTGAAAACCCCTCACTCGATCTGTAATTAAAATTCTAGAATATTTTCATATAATTTAACTCATTATAATACATATACTTATACATGTCCTTATGGATATAACTATATATTTCTCACCCTAGTTTCCAAAGTTATAATGAAACATTCATCTAATAAAAACTATATAATCCTAGGCTTTTAATACATATACATTACACCATTTGTTTTGTATATTTATTACATTACACAAACTTGTGCCTAATGATTATAAAGGAATAGTTCGTTTGGAGACATGGAATCATAAAAAATTAGATCATATGTGAACTAAATATTTTATAACTATGTTCTTCATAAATATAACCCTTATTTTACATATCATACATAATAATTTTCTTTATTACATGGGGAAAGGAAACATAAGAAAGGGTGAGCTTTGATGCTCAGTAATGGTGAACTAAGGAGATATGTAAGAATAACATGAATATAAGGGTATTATGACCAAATAATAACATAAAAATACCATACCCTACATATAAAATTTCACAATAATGAGTTATGTCATAAATATTTTCAATTCATAAGATATTCTGTATAAGGGTATCAAAGTACATGATTCATGATCACATAACTTTGGAATAAGATATAAATTTTTGGCAGACACATATGCATAGAAAACCATTTCCATATTAGTTAGGGCTCAATAGTAAAGCTATCATTGTGGAATGGGTTTACTTCACAAAATATCATAGTAGTTGTGAGTCATTCCAAAAACCATCATAGTAGACAGAGTCCCTTACTGAACTGTTTTCACTCTACATTCCTGTTCTATCCATCTCATGAGATATAAATATTTACCTAATGTTTTATAGGGATATATAATTCTCACTAATCAATAAATTAAAATCATACGTTTGTGTTCCAAAATATCATAAAATAATCATAACATAATAACCCAAAAAATTAATGGGTTTCTATAAAATTTCCTTATATTATAACCTATATAAGAGAGACAGTTTTCATAGTAATCTCAACATTTATTCATCACACAACCTATGAAAAGAAGTGGGAAATATAAGAATTTCCTTATGGAATAACCCATGTAAGTGAAAAATGTTTCACAAAAATAATTATATCATAAACATACAATATTTAGAGAAACAATAAGAATGGTATCCTTGGATCAAATCCCCAGTAAGAAATAGGAAAAATTAATTAATATCATCTTATATATATAATTATTTTGAAATATTACTTAATATATTTATTGAGGAAAATATCATTTCAAATTAGGAAAAATAAATAAAACAAATTTTTTTTTTAAATTAATTTTTTTTAAGATAAACTTGTAATATTAAAAGGAATATTTAAAAAATTGTATTCATGATGGTGGAGATTTCTATTCATAATGTACAATATAAAAAGAAGATTACATTCTCATTTTTCCTAAATTATAAATTTTTATTTCTTAAAAAATGTTATGAAAATTACTTTCATAAAAAATTATATAAAAATTCAAACAAAGGAATACAATTCATTGAAAAATCAGTTTAAAAATGTTAAAAACGCTTTTATAAAACATGGATTTTAAATAAAAATGTGTTTTTTACCAAACAGATAAAAAAAATTATTAAAAAATTTCATTTGAACCGTTTAGTACATAAAGATAGGAGAATGTAAGGAAAATATTTATTCTCTTAACATTACATGATAAGTATAAAATTCAATATTCCTTGATAGATGGATCGAAATATTTTATCATCGAAAACATAATCATAAACTCTCCTGATAAATGATTAGATTGTAAAATAATATCTTAACCTCTTTAGTTTTACTACATTAACCAAATTATTAATTAATATCGCATTAAAGATCCATAGGAAATCACATACTGGTGGCCTTATTTCTAGGTCTTTAAATTTACATTCCCAATGGTCTTCTCATGTCTGGGTTTTGATCCTTCCTGCCTCTATCGGTGATGGACCGATCCCCTTGCCTATAAATTAATCATATAATTTTTTGTGATAGTGTATTTAGGGGGGAATATGGGGATTTTTCTTATAGGTTTTATTCGTTCATACATTGGTTTTTAATTCAAATTTTTATATCATGTTTTCAACGGCTATTAGGTGGTAGATTTTATTGTATTGAAACTGAAAATTTTGTCTTTTAGAGTATCTAATGGTTTTTATGGTATTAGGGTGAATATATCCCTTCTTGATGATGGTTTCCTACTTATATTTGATTTTTATTTGAATTCAATGCATTAATTATTATGTTCTTGCGGTTAATGATTTTACTCTTCTTTATCACTAGGATCCCAACAATCCTCTCCTAGTTGAACTTCAATTGTGGTTTTCATGGTGTTTTGGAATGTCTAGTTCAAGTGATCAATGGAGTTCTAAGAGAAGGTGCATGTGGTGGATTCATCGTTGAATTTTGGTCCCTGATGGGATTGATATTTCTGTTAATAGTCGAGCTACTTTGACTTGTTGGTTGTTTCGATGGCGGTGATGGATGGAGGTTTGTGGATTTGATGATGGATCTTCTTGATTTTTAAAATTTGACTGTTGAAATTTTAAATTTCAAATTTCAAATTTTCTATTATAGGTATAAGTTTGAATATGGTGTTTTTTATGTTTCCCACTAAACCAAAAGGGTCTTTTTATAATAGAAAAATGGATTGAGGCATAACATAACATATGTATCAAGGAAATAAAATTGAAGAAAAAAATCAATTATCGCTTGGGAATCTTTTGAAAGGAAATCCTATTGTAAGATAAATCCATAAATGGATATTTAAATCCCTTTATTTTTCATAATATTAAATAAACAATTGACTCATGTATATTATATACACCATATAAGATAAAGAAATGATGAATATAGTATATATCGTTGGGATTTAAAAGGCTGACAAAAAATAATAACTAATTTTGTAATATTTTGAATACAAGGCCCCATAAAAAATAAAATAAAATTATAAATTAAATATCATGAAAATAAGATTATTTATGAAATAAAATGTCATATGGGGATTATATACCCCACATGAAATTAATGAGTTGTAAATTTTCATATGTCTCCCAAAAATAAAAGAGTGACTAGAAACCCCTTTCCCTAAGAATAGACAACAATTGTACACTTTAAAAAACCATGTATAATAATTATATGTTAATTAAATATATATTAAAGAAACATGATTTTAAATATCATACCATATATTACTTTCTTATAACCTTTTATAACTTGTTTATTAATTTTAAACTATATATAAATATTATATAAATATTAATTATATATTTTTTTATAGTAATCCATTATATTTAGAGATAGAAAATCAAGTACATTGTACATGGAAACGCTAGGTCGTAGGTATACATGAACCTTATTTCCATTTTCTTGAATGATTGAAAGAATGAAATTAAAATAATATATTAACTTTAAAAATAATATTTATGTCATATATATCACATATTTTTACTAAATACATCTATGTTACCATCCAAGTAAATTGTTAATGAATAACATTGTTTCATGAGGCGGTAGTCCGTCGTACATACGAGCGAGGTTATCATATTCCCACATAATTTAATTTTTGAAGTTATATGTTATATAATAATTATATTAGTATAAAAATATCTTAAATATCATATATAAATAATTAAGATATCATTATATATATTTGGTATAGTTTAATTGGGAAAATTAATAACATCGGTGTGTAAGGCGATAGTTTATCGTACATAAAAATGATGGTTTTATATCCCATTTGACAGAAGAGGAGATGATTGTAAGTAATTTTCCAAAAAATAACTAATTATATTTAATATTCTTTTTTTCTATAAAAGAATGGTTTAATACTAATTTAAGGATTTGGAGGAAGAAATAAAGTAAAAATTATCATTGAAGTATGTCACCAATTCTTCTGATAACCTCCTTCGGTTGGCACCAAAAGCCTTCCTAGTTTGGATTGGTGACTAAAATATGGATTATATAAAAAATGGAATTAAGTAATATTTTTAGGTAGGTATAGTCTGAACCAATTTTTTTTTTAATTTTGATTAGGATAGGATATGGGTAGGCCTTTTAGAAATCTGGTGAGAGGCACATTTGTATTAATTCAAAAATAAAAAGTTTTACCCACATGTTTCTCTTTCCAAAAATCTCTAAAAAGAAACATTCTCTATAATATAGTTTATAATGTGTAAATATGGATCTAAAAATGTTTTTGGAGAAGTTTTATTTCATTTTTAACTCTTATTGTTTTTATTTAACCCCTAGATAATCCCATTTTCAGCTTAACCATAATAAATGACATTTAATGTTATTAGTATTCAATACAGTCAAAAATTAAGATTAAATTATTAAGTAATATAAATTATTCTTATTCAAAATATTGAATCCATTTTTTTAAATTACATTAACTGAAGTGGAAGTTTGTAATTTAAAATTAAACTCACAATTACTACGAAAAATTGGTTTTCCAAAGAGAAAAATTGTAATAGTTTAATAGTTTTTGTATCAAAATTTAACATGAAATTAATTAAAATGACCTAAATTGGATTAATTTAAATATAATTGAACTAATTTTAAATCAACCTTATAAATTCCTTAAAAGAAAATAAATTTTTCAATAAAAATTTGTATTTTCAATATTCATTAAAAAACTAATCCTTTGAGAAAAATCCTAAAAAATCACCATATGATAATTTTTTATGATTATTTCAAAAATGAAGTTTATTTTATCAAATTTATTTTATAAATTTTTAAAAAATTATTTGTTTTTATTTTTCAGTAAATGAAATAAAAAACATTTTTTTAGAAATTTAATTTTCAAAACATAAAAAACATTTTTAAAAATTTCGTATTTTTTATCAATGTATTTTCATTATAAAGAATTATAATTAATATTTAAAAATTAGTTATTAATATTATTATGACTATGTTTAGTGGCTATTTAATAATGGCCTAATCAAAATTATAACATTAATAGTTTTTCATGGTTTGTTAAAACTCAGTATTGTGTGTAATGCAAGCCAAACTCCTTATCAAATATCAAGTAATCTATCAATGAAATTTAATGTATTAAAAAATATATTCATATGAAATTTTTTCGTTACACTAGCTATCCTAGAGATCCCCATATGATTTTTCCTTTTATTTCCTCACTATATAGTGGTTCTCAGGACCTAGAAATTTTGATTGGTCTTTTGGATGTGAGGTGTCCGCTATGGAAAAAATGTGGGAAAATAGATATACAGGTAGTTTTTTGTCGCCATTTTGGACAAGTTGTTTCCCTTATGGTAAATGGATGAAAGCCCCATGCCATAACACAAGCCAGGATAATGTTAAAATAAGGTGTCATGGTTGGAATGAGCTATGGTGTTGGGCATATCGAGACTCCTATGGGGATTCCTAGAGGAACATCATATTATAGTACAAGCCATGGTTCATATTGTAGTGGCCTAATAGGGTATAAAATTTTCTGGGTGTAAAAATGTTTCCCATCGAAAATTATTATTGGTTTCATCCCCCTTTCTTACTTCCCACTCACACATTAGTTCCTCGGGATATCCATTGGATTTATTGCCTTCTCCTCCTTCATCTCCCTTGGGATACTTGGTATTATTCTTTGAATTTAATAATATTTATATGGTTTGTTACTTATTTCATTTTCTCCTATTCTTTTCTCCTTCTTTTCATTGATTTTTTCTTCATTCAAAAACTATAATCATGATATATGTTGATTTAAGGGTTTGGGATGCGTCTAAAACTCATTTTTTGGTTTCCAAGGCTTGATGATGTGGCTTCTTACATATTTTGGATTCCGTCATTGAAGAATATGTGTTACGGAATTTTTCTAATTTTATTTAGGTAGTTTTTCTTATTTTGTTCCTTTATATTACATTGCATGATATTATTATGTGGTTAAAATTCATTTTATTACTAATTATATATATATATATATTTCTTGTGAGGGGTTGGAAATAGTTTTTATATGGTTTTCTTTAAAAATAAAGGAGTCACAGCCATGAAAAATATTTTCAAAATTGATTCAGTAGACCTTTCAAAATAATTTTAATGATTTCAAAGAGTTGGTTGATAAATAATAATATTTAAAGGGTTTTTGGTATAGTTTAAAGGATTTCTTGGAGATAGGGGGTGTGATTTTCCCTTGATGAAATTTTATTGAGACTATTAGATCTTGGTGTCATTTTGAAATGTATTCAAATAGAACTGTGGGTTTCTAATTAATTTTTAATTAATTTTTAAATGATTTAATTTAAAATAATTAAAGGTGTTGGGGAATTCCAAGAATGTTTTAAATGTCATTTTGGAATTTTTAAAGAGATGATTGGAAATTATGATTCACATAATTATTGAGTAATTTTTTTTTATTTTATGTTCATCATGGATTGTTTCCCTAAGGGGGATGTCTTTTTTTTATTGATGCATATTCATGGATGTAAAATAAGATGATTCCTAAAAGTGTGTTAAAGGTAACATGATATTTATTGCAAATAATTTTAGAAATATTTATATGATAACATTATTATTAATTTTATTTATCACTTACTCTTTATTGATATCATAAAAACCCTAAGTTGCTGTGTAAATGATATAGATCTAGGTTATTCTAGATTATTGTGCACATTATAGCTAGTCCCCTAATAAAATTACGCACTCCGATAGATTTTTTATTATTGGGGACCTAAAAGGGTTCCAAGAGGGATTTTCTAGTTTTACATAGGTAGATCCTAGAGAGAGTGTACAATTAAAACCAGTATTATTACCATTCAAGTTATGTTGAGCATATTTTAGGGGATCCTAGTATATATGTTTTGATATATCCCCTATCTTTTATTTGGTTACATAGAACCTTGGATTATTTTATTTTTATATATTAATATATTGGTTCTTTCTATGGTTATTACTTATATTCAGTTATGGTTTTGGGTTACCTATTAACTTATTAACAAATGATTTGGGAATTATATTTTCTTTAAATAAAATATTTGATTGTTTTCAAAAGTTATTTGAGAAATATTGGTTAAAGGAGGGAGAAATGGTTATTTTTTAAAAATTTGAAAGTCCACATCTCATTATTTTGGAAGAAATATTGAAGGAGTAATTTTATCTATATATTTGGGATTAACACTAGAATTTTAGTCCGTATGATCCTCAGTTTTAATTAAAAGGTTTTATAATGATTTTTTAATGAAATAGATAAATTATCATACTTGTATTATTATTCTTGCTCATGTTAAAACTAGATTTTATAATATTTGTTAATAATAGAATTTATGGTTTTTGATATAAAAGGAACTATTAAACTCTTTGTTGAAAAATGATAATGAATGTTTTCCTCACACACTATATATATAGAAATGTGTGTGAGAAGACCTTATGTTTTTCATTAGGATCACTATACATTATCCCATTCATTGGATATTTTTTGGGTACTTGATGGGGAATAAGGATGTAGTGAGTGAACATGGGTCACACTGTGGTTTTTTTGGAGTTTCTTAGGTTCTATTTTGTTTTTAGTATGTTTTATTTTCTAGTTTAAACTAGTTTACTTTATTTTAAATCTATTGAATATACTTCCACATTATTATTGTTGAAATGGTTGTATATTTTGGATGGTTGTTTATTTTATTATTCCAGGTTTTAATTGTTTATTTATTTTCATCACCTTATTTTATTTTCATTGAATTCCAATGTCTAGATAGGTCGTGTCAGATTCTTGATAGTATTTTTAATTTTTTATATGTTTATACATGGGTAAAATCATTCCCATGTGTGGTTTCAAATTCCTTGGAACTATTTTCCAAAATGTAGGGATCAAGAACAACTTTCCCGACTACTGTAGTATTAGTTTATGTAATGTTTTAGTTTTAGCTCAGTAAGTCTCTTTAAACTCTAAATAATAATCTCAAAATCTATATAATTTGGTCAAGACTGATGGTATCATCATGGAAAGGTTTTCCACTTTATGTAAATAATCCTTTCATATTAACTCCGTTAATTTTCTTTTGTGAGATTCTCAATCCTAGGATGAAGTCATGTTTTGGATAGGATAATCATAGTGTGGCATCTATTAGCAAGGAAAAAATGTTGGATAATCCCATTTTTAAGATTACTTCTTGTATAGAAGTTAGTTCTATACAGGTGATGCCTTTTTGAAACTTATTTAAAGGGGGGTCATGTCATAATGGTCAAGCACCACGCCATGGGGTCCTAGGGCTCAGGATCCTTGGTTCTTCCTAGATGAGATGCACTATCTTATGACAAGATGGGTCACAGATTAGTGGGTGTCTAGAGAGTATTTCATGTTAGTATCAGAAGGGTCACTCTATTAGGTATTATACATATATTTTAATGTTATGTTTTTCATTTCTACCTATTAAAGATTTAAATCCACTTGAGGCTTCATACTTCTTCCATTTTATCATATAAATATAGAATGATAAAGGGGGTGACTCACCCCATATTCAATTATAATATCTTTTCCTTATACAATATTCTATGGTGAGTTCATTATGTCTCGAATTTGTTTCACATATTTTTCACTTATCCCCTTATTACCTATTCTTTTTATTTTTATTGGGACTTGGTGGCCGAACGTAAAATTGGGGATTGAATAAATCTTATTGTTCTTGTTCTAACAGGTGTTTATACTGATTCATGGGATATATAAATCCTATTTTTGAATTTTTCTCATTATCCAAAATTGTTTAAGGCCAGTGTTTTTCTAAAGTTCATCAATTTGACATGCCATGAAAGGATTGAGTTTTCTTAAATTCATTTGTTATCATATTATACTAATATTTTTCCCTATTGGGGTTCTAAGACATTTTTAATAGTTTATAAACATAGAATAAATTTTTTATGGATTTCCATCACTAAAGGGTGGTTCAAGGTTTTTCTTTCAAAGGATATTAATATAAATTGGCTTTACAAATTGTTTTTAGAGGCCTGTTTTTTGAACTATATAAAAATATCTATACTTGATAATTGTTCTAACCTTAGTTTTGGCCCCTTTATTTTATACTAGGTATTACATAGACATTTTCTCTTTTTAGTATGAAGAAAATAGCTATGTTATGCTTGAATAAATGTAAAATGGGGTACTTTCATGAGATATTGTTAGAGGTGAGTTGAGATTTATGTAATATGTTTTATCATTGATATATGTGTTTATCATGTAATGAATGTGTTTTCTCACCTCCACTTGATTGGTTTCAGAGTAATCCTAGATAGTTAAGTGAGAGATCTAGGTTTATGCTATGCTAGTTTAGATTACAGGCTGACTATACACCCCTAGTTTTGATGATTTACTTTCGAGGGGAGTTCCATACCATGAGTATGAGAATAAATATATTGATAATTTAATTTAATAATTAAATATCGGTTGGATTTTTATTCTATTAATTATTTTAAATGATTTTCTCAAGTTATCACCTTGTGTGTTACAAGTATTGACTATTATTTAATGGAAGAAGTTTCTTAGGGGATTTTTGTTTTGCATTGTATTACATATCCATTTCCACATTTAAATATGTGTTACCATTATTATGATAGTCATTTATTCTTATTATTCTTATTTTATTATATATTTCATGGATAAGATCATATTTTAATTTCTTTCTGGTTGGTTTTATTTTCTAAATGGTTTAAGAATATAGATTTAATATGACGATTTTAAGGAAAAAATGTATATGTTTTTTATATGTGGATGTTTTTAGAAAAACATACTTTGTTTCCACAAATAAAATTATCATTTCGGGGTTTCATGTGTTTTTTCATGTTATTTGGAGAACCAAAGAGTTTTATATAAATATAAATAATTTTATATTTCTAGGTAAAATCATGATTATTTATTTTCCTTATGAATTGTTATGTGGAAAACCCCATTTTTCTAAACTATGTTCACAATTAAATTTATTAAATTTTTATCAAATAAATTGTGTAGAATATTCGGTGAAATCATACTGGTCCAGTTTTTCTCACACCTGACATACACACAAATGTTCATATATAGCTGTAATGTTTTATTTTAGGTTCCTATGTTATGATTTCCTTAGGTTCATTATTCATTTTTTTATATCAATGGACATGTTGGGGTGTGGAGGGTGTCCATGGTTCACAGGATGTTTACAATTATATTTTTTATGTTTTTTTTTTTTGAGAAGTTGAAGTATCAATTAATTTTTCATGTTATAATTTCTTATTATTTGTTACTATTTCAGTTCTCATGATGTATCTATATTTCAAATTCTTTTCTATCAATTTCTATTATGTATACTATTGATTTTATCTATAATAAAGTGGATTTTGTTGTTTATATTAATGAAATATCATGTGTTTTGTCCTTTTATTTATTATTTATTATCTCAAATTCATGGTAGTCCATTGTATAGATGGTTCATATTTTAATCTTATTAAATTTTCTGAAACTCATTTACTATTTCCTAAAGGTGAAACTATTCTTAGTGGTTGTTATTCTACACCTCAGTGCATGCCTCCCACCCTTGGAAATTGGTAATGAACTTTCATCTATGTAGTGGGATAACCTAGTTGGTGTGGTATGATGACTCTGGCTAGTTCCTGACACTGTTCCTTTTGAGGTAGAATGTTAGAAGGAGAAAAAAGACTTTTCAAATCATTTGGATTATCCATTACATGTGTAATTCCTCATGTTATCATTAGTTACTACTAATATCTAACTGATTAATGAACATAAGGATGCATACTTAATATTTCATCATCTCCTTTATCTATATCAAGAAAAATATATCCAAGAGAGGTGTAAAATACTCAAGGATCTATTTACCTGATAAATGGAATATGGAGTTATTGTTGGGTCATGTGTATTCAGGATTTGAATGTTGCTAAATTCTCATATTCTAAAATCTTATTTAATTTTTCATATACCTCATTTTCCTCTCACATCCTCAAATTTTTGTAGGATTTATTATGAATTTCAAATTATAACATATATAGGATACTCTCCAAAATCTTGACTTATATTTTCTCTAAGGATAGAGATATGTAGCATAAAAAAACTTTCTATCCTTATAGAGAAATATAGGAAAGTAAAAAAAAAAGTTCCTTAGGGCCAACGAGCCCGTACCCGAGTAGTAAGGGCTCCGGCTTGGCATCCATGAGACCCGGGTTCAAAACGGGTGGAGGTGAATTTCCGAGTACTGTAGCAGTACTATAGCAATCACTGTTCGCTACTGTAGTAGTTACTGTTCGGTACTGTAGTAGCTGGAACTATTCACCCAATTTGGGCCTTGGGGCCACCGGTTTGGGCCTACGGGTATCTAGGGCCTTCAGGTCATCAAAGGCCTTCGGGCCACAGGGCCTTTGGGTCACATAGACAATGGAGTAGCCCAGTTCACACAGAACATGCCCTAGAAGAGGATCAGACCAAAAGGAGTAGCAACCACCAGATGTAAAGCTAACCGGATTGGAAGAATTAGAGGGTATGGAAGCCGCCATTGGGACTAGGCACCGTGCAGCTTTGTATGGGGAAATGCTAGCCGATCAGCAATACAAGGTGGGGAGATTGGTGATCAGTGACGTAGAAAGCTGGGGAGGGGCAGTTCAAGTGGCCTGGGCCTACGGGTCATGTATTGGGCATGGTATGCCTCTGGCCCTTCGATTCATGTATTGTGAGTGTGTCGAGCCTTGTTCCTTGGGCCTATGGGTCATGTACGGGTTCCCCATCAACCCTTAAAAGAGGGATTATCCATAATAAAATAAAAAAGAAGGCCTTCGGGCCATTTGGGAAAAAAATGTTCCTTAGGAATTTTTTTAGTCTATGTGTAATTCCCTCCGTGTCATTGTGGTGTTTTATTTTATATAAATTTTTTACAATTTAAATTTTTGTGTGTTTTGATATGAATTTTAACATTTATATAAATTTTCATTTATATGGTGGTTAGTGTGCATGGGATCGGGGAAACCTCATATGAAGTCATATTCGTGGCCTATCAAAATTCATTTAGTTATTGAATGGATTTTATTTGTGGATAGCTCAAATATAGGTCAAACCATGTGGAACACTATTTAAATCAATTGATTTTTTTTTTTTCAGCGTGTTAGTTATTAGATTTCACACTATTATAGTGAAACATACAAGGAAACAATGAAGAGTGTTGTATTTTTTATAGTGTTTTTCCATAGTTGATGTACTATATGCCTAAATCATGCATGTTTGTAGTTATTTTTTTATTCAAGTTGCTTATCTCATGAACAGTTTATCATACCATGCATCTAAACAATGTAAGATTCCCATTTTTACTTGAAATTTAATGTGATCCTTTTTTCCTTTCAATTTTTATATTTTGGGGTTCTTACTCTCATGTTATTTCATTTATCCATACTAAGGGGTGTGTGGGAATCACTCTGGCTAATCTCCTTGTATTTTTTAGACTTCCTCTAACAATCTCATGTGGGGTCCTATGATATTTTCCTCCTTTAATTTTCCTATATTTTCTCTTTCACAATAGCACTTGTATTTTTTATATTTTTGAACTATAATTTCCTTGGGATTAAAAATTGGGACTGTTAGTTATCTTATTCATATGGATTTTTTTGTTCATAGTTTTTAGAGTGTGTGGTGTTTCTTGGTTGGGCCTTCACCAGCAAAGGATATGTGACTCAATGAGTTTTTTTTTAAAATATTAGGTGTGATTTTCTCTTAAATCTCCTTTATAATACATGTTAGGTGATTATTTGATGTTTAAAAAAAATTATTATTAATTTATATATGAATATGTTATACCCATTATGGGTTGTAAATGGTTTCTTAGTTGTTTCGTTCTTAGCATGGAAATATTTTGAATGTTTTTTTTTATAATATTTTTTCAAATAACTTCATGGAATTTTAAGTATAAGTATAATTACCTTGTATGTATTTTGAAATGATTTTTAGAAATTTAAAGTTGTTTTTTACACTAGTTTGGGATTTTAAAGTTTTTATTATAACTTGTTGGTTTTCAAAATTAAAAGTTTCTTCTTATTAATTTGTTTGAACAAGAAGAGGGTGTTAAATTCATGTAAAATGGTTTTTTAGATTTAATATTCTTATGTTGTGTTGAAAATTATTCCTTTAAACATATTATGGTTTTCAAAGTCCCATTTTCCCATTATAATTTTTTTCTCAACCATGTGAGGCCCTCAACTGATCACCATTATGATTGATATGACCATTGTGAATTGTGAACCCATAGGGAAATGTTTTATATATTTTAATATTTATTTTATTCTAATAAAGGGATGGAAAATGAGTTCATTCTATGAGAGTGTGTAGGAGGTTAGATTATATTTATTTTAAATGTTTTAAATTGATATAAGATTTAATAACAATTTTATGTGATTGATCACCTATATTGATTGATGTCATGAGAATTTTATGAGACTTAGTAGAAGGTATGGATAAGTGGAATCCTTAATATATATTGTTTTCTAACTAGGAAATGTATACTGATTTGATATAGTGAGTTATGAAATGATGGGTTGTGTATCCCATGGTAGATCTATCACTCTTGAGATAGATTATGTGTATTAACTAGTCTGAAAGGATTACCTAGATCTTGGAAATATTATTTTGGGCCATTATAGAGCCTAGTGTAGACAATTTTTGATTTGTTTTACTTGATTCCTTGGAATATGACCATGATGTTTAGTCTCTATTAAGGATTACTTTGGGGATCCCATTTCAAGCCTTCCATTTATCACTGATATTTGATTTTATAGATCCTTTCATAAATATTTGATTACCCTTGATATGATTCATTGATACCTTAGTTCTAGTGTGTTTATATTATTTTAATGATAGGTTTTACTTTACAAAAAATAAAAAATAATCAAAATAGTATGGTATTAGGTAAATTTAAAAATTTTAAAAACAAGATTTAAGAAATTATTAAAAGTATTTCTTAATAGATTTTGTGATGTGGTTAAATAAATTGGATTTTGAATAAATGTTTGAAAAATAAAAAATGTAAACTGATTTTTATTTGTCCCCATGATTTTAAAAATCTTTTTTTGATCATTTTAAAATTCTTATCCAAAATGTTGGACTCGTTGTTGTTTTATTTGAAAAGGATGATTCTTTATAAGAATGATCATGATATGTTACTTGATTTTATTTATATTTTCATATGAAAAACTATTTTATAAATTATGTTCAAGTTAGAATTAATGAACTATTTTATTGAGGGAATTTAATATATTATTTTATAAGATCCAACATGGAATGTTTATCTCACAACCTGCATATTCCTTAGAGGGATGGTAGTTTAAGAAGCTTCCTTATTTTCTTTTAGGTTCCCAGGATTTTATTTATTTATATTTTTTTGGATTCATTAATAGATGATTGATATTTGGTGAGTGACTATTAGTCATGTAGATAATTTTAGAGTTATTATTTTTCAAATTTTTACTATTTTGGATGTTTTATTGGCAAAAATAGTATATCATATTTTATTTTCCCCTTCAACTGTTTTATTTTCTTGTAAACTTATTGTATATTTTTTTATAGAAAATTTTATCTAATTCCATGTTTCAACTATCAATTTATATTCTTCAGTTTATTTTATATACATGGATTTACAATGTCTAGATAGATCATGTTGGATGATCAATAGTTTTCAGTGAATATCCATATTTTTATATGATTATTTCAACATCTTCATTCTTGATACCCAAGAACTAGTTTTGGGACTATGGGGATTTATAATAACCTTTGGGACTAGTGGAAGAATTGTTTGGGGACCAGTCTGATTGTATCCTATGATGGTTTGTTAAAAAAATTCAAATCCTTGGATTTGAAATTTAAACCTAGTTTCTATAAGAACTCACTTCATATTTGGAGAGTTTGATAATATGAATTTTGTATTGTCATTGTAACTCATGAGGTTGGTCATGAGTGTGTACTTGATCACTACTATTCATGATGATGCTTTAGTTTTGTTCAGTAGTTAGAAATTAAATATTGTTTTTTTATTTTCATTCTAATTATTATTGTCTCATGTGTTTTATATCCTCATTGGCATGATGTGAATTTTCTTGGGGTTTATTCATAGAATTTTTGGATGTAAATTAAAAGTGGATCAAATTTTTGAGGTTGGTTTTAAGACCCTAAAATATTTTGTAGTAGCCTAGCTCTTAGTTTTGAAAATGTGTTAAAGGATGTTACATGATTGGAACATGGTTCTTCAAATTGACCGATTATGTTATTCATTGTTCTTCTTCCCATTTAGTTTGATATTTAGAATTCTGTTCCGTGAATCCTTATTGCGTGGAAACGATCAAGGGAGTTTTTGTTATATGTTGATGGTGTGGATTATATTTTTCAGGTATTTTTGGAACGGTTTATTTTTATAGGTCATTTAAAAACTTTATTTATATAAAATTGGATAATTTCAGGAAAAATATATTCAATTTCAAATAGGGGTTTATGAATTTTATGAATATTGAATTGGTTTTCATGAAATGATTTTTGAAATGGTTGATTTTAAAATAGAATATGTAGGCTGTTTTTGATTTAAAATTTAGCTTAGGGTAGAATAAATATAAATCCCAACTTCTTGTGCATTTTTTTAAAAACTTAATAGGTGATCTACTTTGAAAGTGAAAGTGGGTTCTTATGTGAGTGCTTTGAATTAAATGAGATCTTTTTATGATTGAGTGGGTTTCTCAATCTGAAAATAATTAAGTGGTTTTTGAAACAAGATTAAATTATTTAAAATTACCAGGTTAAAGTTGGTATTTTTAAATAATATGGATTATTTTCAAAGAATTTGTTTTTTAATTAATGTTCATTCTTGTAAAGTGGGTCTTGTTTCTTATATAATGTAATGGTTTTATAATAATGGTATTTTTAGAATTATTCTTATTTTTTTAATTAGTTAATTGTTTTGAATGCCTCAGAGTTATATAGAATTATTATTTTAGATATGTAACACATGATTGTTTTTGACCCATACCTTGTGCTATTTAAGGTATTTCTCTTAGAAAAGATTATATGAAAGGTTGAAAACATGACCCTTCGGGTAACACTTCGAGTGAATCCTATTGTTTTAAAATTATATTATGTGCCAATGTGCCTTAAAGATTCATTCTAGATGGTATTTTATTGGTAGAATTATCTGAATATCATGTAGTTATAGAAGTCATTGGTTTTTTTCCACATGTGGTGTGACTATGTGGTGAAATTCAAAGATATCTGATTTTAAATTATTTATAGAAGGTTATTTTTCATGCCTTAGAACATTTTTAGGTTATTTTTTGGAAACTTAGTTATTTAAATATCTAACATTTTTGAAACCTAGTGAATTATTAATGTTTTTTTGGGTCATCATTGATATTTCTTTTGAAGATATTGAGAAATTATTTTACGATGTGGTATGGATTTTTTTGTTGAATTATTTTGTGAATTTTTTCTCGATGAATTATAGCAGTTTTTATTTTGGGATTTCCATTGATTGGAAGGATTATTGGGTGCCTTACTCATTGTTTTATTTTTATTGATGGTTTTTTAAGGGTGTTAAAATATATTCTCTTAGTTATTCTTATGGTTATAGACTAGTGATTCTATATTATGGTGAGATTGACAGATTTGGATTTTGTTGGATTAGGTATGGGTAGGACTTTGGTGAGTCTTTTTTGAAACTATGATAGACACAGAACTTGCTGAGATTCCACACTAGTGGGTGATAGTTAATATATGGTTTGGTTATAAAAGGGATGTTGACGTTGGTATGAGATCCTATATTTCCCCTTCTACTCAGTTTTTTATCCAAATTAATACCCCATATCACTTTTTGTTGAGGCATGTTTTTCTTGGGGACATTTTATGGTTTTCTTTAGATGTAATAGTTTTAGTGAACCTGTCTTCGTGTCTCTTAAATGTTATGATAATTTTTTATACATTATGAATTTTAAATCACCTCCCCATTGTTGGTTTTTATTAGTGAATTTTTGCGGTTAAGTTGATCATTTTTTTAAATTGTGGTTCTTTAAATTGATCTCTCTTTATAAAAGAGGTTGGTTCTTTCATTGATAGTTTAATTAATTCAAAATTATATGGACACCTAGGTTGGGTCCCTATTTACATGGATTATTTGATCAAATGATTATTTATTGGAATATTTCTTAAGTTTTATTAATTTCAGTTTGTTTATTTTCATAGATATCAAAATAATGAATTATTATCTTTATTTTCTTATTCATAAGGTATTCATGTGATTTTTCCTAATCCTCCCACCTCCAATGATATGGTGTTCAAATTTTCTTCTAAGTTGCATTTTTTTATTTTAACAATGAATTTGTGGGGGTATAAAGTGGAATAGTTGGGAGAAATATGACACCATCAAGCCACTATGGTGTTTTATTTCATAATAATTTTGGGTAATTTAAATTTTTGATAGTTTCTATTTCAAATTTTAATATTTTTGGAAATTTTTTTATTTAATGGTTAGTGGTCATGTTCTAGCATAAACTAATAATAAATTCACACTCTTAGACTTTTCATGTTCATTTAGTTATTAAATAGTTTTTCTACACAAATATGCATGATTGGTTCCAACCCATTTTAAACCCAAAAGAAACTATGAAAATAGTTTTAGGATTAGGGTATTGGTACAAAAAGTTCATGTTGTTAGGAGAAACTATGTGAGGAAATTGTCCATAGTGATGTATTATTTAATGGTGTATTTTAATGAATAATTCATGGTTTGGTAAACCTTTCAAAAGTGTGGTGGTTTTATAGTTCCAATTTCATGGATGGGGCATGATTTACCAAACTATACAAACAAACCATGTAAGTTATCCAATTTTAAATAAAATGTAATGTGATCATTTTACCATTAGTATTTAAGGTTTGGGTTCCTCCTTCTTCTCCTCTTATATTTAGATAGACTAGGGTATGTATTTGGGGATCCCCCCTCTCGTCGTTTTTTATTTTGGATCCTCCCTCCATCAATCTAATGTAATGTCCTTGGGAATTTTACTAATTTCCTATTCCCCTATTCTCCCATACTCCATCCCTTGGATTTTTCTTATCTCATAAACCCTAATAGGCTTGGGATTCAAAATTATAGTTGGTAGTAGAACTAATCAACGAGGTTTGGTTTTTTAGGTGTTATAAATGGTGTTTTCTTTCATGGTTTGGAATGTTGCATTGAAAAAAACATGTCATGAAGAGTTTCTACCTGAGATTAGTTATGTGTTCCTATGAAATATAAATTATAATACATATCATGTGATGATTAAATGTTTAGAACAATTTTTATAAATATTTATATGAATATATTATACCCATGTTGGGTTTCAAATGGTATCTAGATGGATCTGTTCTTAGAGTGCAATGGTTTTAAATTATTTATTCTAGAATTGTTTTTCAAATGAGTTTATGCAATTTCATGGGTTACTATACATTCTCTAGATGCTTTTTAAAATGATTTATTAGAAATTAAAAAGGAAACAAGAAACTGATTTGAGATTTTAAAGAGGTTTTTGGTACTGATGGGGTTTCCCAAGGAAGGATTTAATTTTTTAAAAATATGTTTTATAAATAAAGAGTTGTGTTTATCCTATGTGAAATTAAATTAAATTAAATATTTTTTGGGGTATTTGAAAATTATTCATTTAGAAAATTATTTTTTAATGTTCAATTATAATTTTAATAATGTTTTTTCTAAAACATATGTGATTCTAAATTTATCACCCTTATGATTTATTTGATTATTTTAGATTTTGAACCCCATGGGGTTATGTTTTATATAACAATATCATTATTTTATTCTTATGAAATGATGTAAAATAGAGTTGTTCTATGAGAAGATGTAGAGTGTGAGATGAGATTTGCATACAATGTTATAAATTCATTTATTTTATGATAATATAATTGTTTGATTTAAATATTATATTGAATAATGTTAGGGTATTTAAAAAAGACTAAGAAAGAGGTATAGATTATTAAAAACCCCAGTTTAGATTATATGTTAACTTTTTAATGTTTCCTAGTTATATATTGTGATTACTAACAGGATGGATTGTTTATTGTATCAATTTGAGAGTTCCTGAGATAGATTATGTGGCACATATTGTATAATGAGATTATAGGGATCTTTGAATTGTTCTTTTAGGATCCTCTAGAGTCTAATGTCAAAAAATCATATCATGTTATGTGATTCCTTGTATTTTTATCATTTTTATTAGTTTCCATTGATTATTATTTATAGAATACAATTTTATTTGTTTCTTTTATTTCATAGGTTTAATTTTATGAAACTTTTGATTGATTTTTGGTCAGCCTTTTTTCATTCATTGAAAAATTATTTCATGTTTTTTATATTTTATTTAGATTTTAATTTCAAAATCTTTTACAATTTTATGAAAGATTTTTTAAATAAAAAACCTAAATCATATTATAAAAAGTATTCAATAAAACATTTAAAGTATTTTATTAAATAAATTGGAAACGTTGTTATGGAAATTATATTTTTAAGAATTTTTTTCTGAAATAAGAAATGAAAGGATGTTTGGATTTGGTTTCATGATTTTATAACTCCACATTCCTTGATTTGAAAATTATTTTCCAAAATATTGGATCCAAACTTATTTTATTTGAAAAGGGGATATTTGTTAAAGTGTCTATGACATGTTACTTTATTTTAATTATATTTTCACATGAAAAAATTATTTTAAAAAATATTTTCAATCAATAATTTATGAAGTATTTTATTAAATTAATTTCATATACTTCTTTGTTAGATCATTTTGGACATGTTTAGTTCTACCTTACATATATGCCAGGGTATAGGTGTGTTTGTATCTTTCTTAATTTCTATTAGGTTCCCATTTTTCTATATCATTTTTACGTCCATAACATTTTTTGATATATGAGTGGGATATGCTGACTGGTCATTGGTCGCATTAAGGATTTCAATGATTTTCAAGTTCAATTTTATTATTTAGGATGTTGTTTTATCCAACTTGTCTTAGTTTAATTTATTATTTTAATTTATTTGTATATTTATTTTTTTATAAATGATTGTGTTCTTATTCCATGTTTATCCTGGATATTTATTTTCATCTATTTATTTTTTATATATGGATGTAAAAATTTTGGATATATTATTTCATATGGTTGATAGTATTTATTGCTTATTTATATATTTATATGAGGGAAAATATTCCCAAGTGCGTATTCTTCATATTTAATAAATATTTTCAAGCTTTGGGGATCATGAATTCCCATTTATCCTAGTGTATAATCGGTTCATATAATAGTTTGATGTTACCCATGATAATTCATTAACTAATTTACTTTAACAACACAATTCCACGAAATGAATGGTTTATAATGAGGATAAAGATTGGATTTTTGTATATTTTTTTGTTGCAATAAATTACACTGAATGAAAAAAAATTTAGTCAATAAATAAGTAATGGGAATCTTCAGGTATTTTTATTAAATAGTTTAGTTTCTATAAATTGGTTACTAGATATAAGTTGTGATTTTTACATTTATATCCAACTTCAATAACTAAGTATATTTTAAAAGATTTTCAAATGTGAGGTTGAAATATGAGCTGTTATTGGATAATGACTTGTTGCATTGGCTATAGGATATTACAATCTTACATTTCTAACTAAATTGGTTCTAGTTTTAAATATTTGTTATTATGTGGGCATTGTAACAAAGAACATAATTTATATTTCAATTTATGACAAGGAGTGCTTTGTTTTCAAATATTAAAATAAAATTTATATCATTTATAAAGGTAAAAAAATTATACGTGGTGAAAATTTTAAATAATGGTCTTTATATACTACATTATGAAAATAAAATCATGGAAATAATTTAAAAATGACATTTACATGACTCGTAATACACAAAATTATGGAATCACTATATTGTTTATGTAAACCAGAAGTGGTTTACCATATTATCTCATGAAGGGTAATTAACTCTTTTGAGTTGTAACCCTCATATTTATTCCATTCTTTATTGCAAGGAAAAATAAAAAAATACCACTTTATTGAAAAAGGCTAAATATCCATTAAGATTCTAAAATTAGTTCCTATAGATGTATGTAGAAATTTTCTAGTAGATGATAGAGTTTAATACTCTTAAATATTAACTTCTATAAAAAAAATATTAGATATGAATATATTTACTTAAAGTGGTGTATGTCGGATTCCATTAAGAAATTTAAGGATTACAGGAATAACATTGAAAGTATACTCAGAAATAAAAAAACTCCGGTCAAATATTGGTTGAGAATATCTTATCCAAGATTTCATAAGTTATTTAAAAGAGATGATAATACTATCTAAACTCTAGCCACTATACATACCATACTTGAATGGTGTATGTAATGTTGGAACTAAACCTTATTATAAATAGACTAATTAATGATGTGTTATAAAAATATTCTATTATAATTTTGGGATATTAATTATAATTAGTACAATACATACTAAAACAAGTGATAAAAAAATAAAGAAAATAGGAATCCCATATAATTTATAGTATGAAAAGAAATATATTTTGTCATGTATATGTGTGTAGTAATGAGAAGTATTTTTTAAGGATAATTGTAATAACAAACTTGAATTCCAAGTAACAATTTATCTTTATAAGGTATCACCAAGATAAAATTTGATATTACATATATGATCCCGCTGATAAAAGTATAATCATAGAAATACACACCGTATTGAGAGAAAGAGATCAAAACTCCAAGACATATAGTTATAAGAAGGTATATTTCAATGAATCGAAGCTCAAGATACATAAGATTTTTCATAGGAATAGATTACACGAGACCCAATGGAATAATGGTTCAAGAGACACAAGTACTATATATGATCACAATAGAGGTTAGAGAACAAGATAAATAATGTTTAATTACCAATAAAAGATGTGATACATTATTTATTCAAAATAATGAACCACTACCCTGAAAGGAAATACTAACTATCTCAGAATTTCAAAAGTAGCAAGAAACCATGAAACCTAAAATCGATTCCATGTTCCAAAAAACGATGTTACAGATTTTTTAGATCCTATACTTTATGTATAGCCTATTAGATAAAGGTGGGTATATAAGAAGAAAATGGACTTGGATGGTTAAGTTAGTACCTATTAAAAATGATTGGTTTCCAAAGGGTTAAATGATAAGGAATATACTATGGTAACATATTTTCTTCAGTCATTATGATAAAATCTATTAAAATATTAATTTCTATAATAGTTTACCATGACTATGAAATTTTTCAAATGTATTTCAATACCACCTTGCATAATTGAAATCATAAGGATGATGTCTACATGTCACAACCAGAAATGTTTTTAAAACATAAGGATTCAAATAACTTATGAAAGTTATAGAGATCCATAAGTGAATATAAAAAATATTTTAGATCGTGAAATATATATTTTTACGAGTCCATTATATATATTTTGTTTATTAAAAATAAATATGATTCGTTTTTCTGTAAGAGTTTTAGTAGGAGTATTATTATTTTATTGGTGATATATGTTAATGATATATTATTGATATGATCTTAAATTCCATTATTAAAGTTAGTTAAGACATGGTTAAATAAATTATTCAACTAGAAAGGCTTAGTTGTATCATCATATATTCTATGGATCAAAATTCATCAATAAATATCTAATAAGATACCTAAACTAAGTTAAGATACATATATTAACAATGTACTTAATAGATACCATATGGAATAATCCAAGAGATGATTGTTTCCAATGTTATATGGTATATGTCTCTCTATTAAAATGTGTCCTTATGCACTGGAGGCTATGGAAAGGGTGAGTAGAATCCCATGAACTATTGTGATTTGATCCATCATATATTCCATGATATGTACCAGGATTGATTTTTTCAATTCCGTGATCATAGTAAATAGATATAATAAAGAAATAAGAGATCCACATTGGTTGGATATAAAGACTATCCAAAGGTACTTAAGGAATATAAATGATATAGTACTTTTTTATGGATGAGTTCAAGAACAGTTTGTGAGGGGACACACATATCATAGTTTCTAAATGGATTAGAATGATCTAAAATAGTAACAGGGATATTTTTTCCTTAATTGAGGTGTTATGAGTTGGATGAGTTATTAGTATATAGTGGTAACTTATACAATAGTATATTCAAATTATATAAAGTATTTCTATGTATCTAAATAAGTAGTGTGGATATACAACTTTTTCCAAGATCATGGTTTTATACATAACAAAAAATATATTATAAATTATTACTATGATAATATTATGATATTGGTTCTATCCAGGGTGCCTATGTCGCATCAATGAAAAATGAATATACATTGAAAGTATCACATCTTAATGGATTTTTCTCAAATTGGTGAATTCAAAGTACGAACTATTTCCACATATGAAAATGTGGTATAACTATTTTCTAAATTATTATCTCACTGGAAGAATAAAAATATTATGAGTTTTAGAAGCTTAAAATTTATTTCTAGTTGGCTTTGGTTCAGGTGGGGGTCAATTGGAGTTGACTCGCAATAATTAACTGTGTTTTTACTTTCAATAACCATTATAATAAAAAAATCTTATCACATTATAATTCTTCTTTAATGTAGTGATAGATTTATATTTTTTTAGGGTATTTTTATCATCAAAAGGTTCTAGTAGTTCCCTATTATAATAATGAAATTAGAGATTCTATAAAAATATTTTTAATCATAGATCCCATGGTATAGATTACATTTTTTAGGATGGTATATATATGATGATTGACTATCTGGTATTAGAAGCTCATCAGGCATTGCCACATCTTATCAAGACGTTCACATGTGGTGATCTCTAATAATAGATGTAATGCAGATAAAAATACTAATAATTATTAAAAATATTTTATCATTCATTATATATCACTGTCTATACATCTCGAAATTTTTTCTTCCAAATGAAATAATTATTAATGTGTATATTCAATTATATAATTTTATGTATAGACAAAAACTATTATAATATATTATCATGGAGATTTGGTATATGATTTCTTTATTATATGTGATATTTCATTATTTTCATAAGTTAAAAAATTATTTTTTCATACTAGTTTAATATAAGAAGATATCCTTATACCTTTAATTTAAATATAAATTTTGATTAAATATATGAACATGGTGTCAGTCATATTTGATAAAAATGGAAATTGGAGGGTAAATTTACCTTTAAAAAATATATCAATAATAATTATCTCAATGAATAAAAAAAATTAAAAAAATTATTAAAATTATTAACTTTTGAAGATATTGAAAAAAATCAATACAAGTAAATAAAAATATAATGTGAAATGGGATAACTATATATGATTATAAAAGTTGAATTATATAAGAATGAACACTTTATAAATTGAACAACTAAGAATATTGAAAGTATAAAATTATAAGCACAATGTTATTCAAAACACAAATAGAGAAATAATAAAATAATGTAATGTGATTTGATAAAGTAGTTTGGATAATGTTATTTGATGAACCCATGTGTATCCTACTACCAATATCTTAAGGGTTTATTGTATTAGTCCCTTGGATATAATGATAAAAAAGATGCCCAAAATAATTTAATTTACAATAGATTATAATAAGATACATGAAACAATCAACTATTTTTTATGGTAGTGTCAAGAAAACGCCAATAGAAGTAGCTCATTTACTTTTATAATTTTTGGAAGAAAACCTAAGTACCTTGCTTTAAAAATTATTATGAACTATAATAGAGAAAATGTAAAAATTGAGGATTGATTGAAGCAATTTCATTTAGATATGGTCCAAATTATCAAAAACTAAAATTAAGAAAAACTTTTGGAGATTGAAAAATATATATAAGAGTGGTGAATAGATTTACATTAGAAAACAATTTTGGAATTAAAATCAGTTTGGATATTAAGAGAAATTTTAATATCATAGAAGATTACAATTTACAATTGGATGTGAATATATTTTTCCATGCCTCCCAATGGGTTAATTTATAACCTTTATAGGTGTTGAAGAATTATTGTTACAATGTATATTTAATTATTCTATTAGATTATTTTCTACCATCATTTAATTTTCCCAAGAAGGTTCTAGATCATAGTCACTGGCTAACAAGAGAGACACCTGTTTCTTCAATCTCTCTGTACGTTTCCTCTAAATTGATGGTGCTTCTCCACCAACTAGTTAGTGGACTCCAAGAGGTTTAGAGTCTACTTTTTAAACCATTTTTTGTTTGGTGTCTCTGAACGGACAAGATGGTCCAACCTATTACCTTCTAAAAATCACTATATACCTCTACCTCACTCATATGTCTTTGATGGGTTTGTCTTAAAATTATCTTTCAAGGATATACCATGATGTCATCAGGATCTTCCAAATATCAATATCTATTCATTTTACAAAAACATAAATGAAATCATAAGACACGTGAGTGTTTTGAGATTATTAAAACTTAATAAGGTGAGAATCACAACAATCTACACCTTTTTTATTATCTTAAAACACATTAATAAAAAAAGTATATAACAGGTATATAATTATAATATTTATAAAAATATTTTTTCCACAAAATAAAACAATAACATTTCACCCTGATAATTAAAGAAAACATCATTTTTCCACCATAACAAAAATCATTATATCATTTTCTATAAAATTTCATAAATAAAAAATATTTCTATAATTTCCATATATTTATCCAACATTAATATTTTAAAAAATAATTCATATATATGGTTAGAGAAAATAATTGAAATTAAATTTAATGCTCTGTTTATCACAATCAATGATCTTTTGAGAGAAAGAAAAAAATGTTTTGAAATTTTCTATTATGAATAATTTAAAAAGCTTTATTTTTAGAAAATACCTAGATAAAATGAAACATTTTTTTAAATAATATTTCTCAAGCGAGAAATTCAGCTTTGTAAAATAAATTTTTTCAAGAGATCAATATTTAAAAAAAATTCCAAAAAAAATTATAACAAAGGTGTCTTTTATATGATATTTTTAGTATTAATAAGACTATCTCCTCCTAAAATAATGAATTATAAATATAAGGATATAATAAATAAGAAGAAATAAACAAAAAATAAATAAATAAATATTTTTTAAAAATAAAATATTTATATATAAATTCAAACATAAAATTAATATTTTATGATAGAAAATGTGTTCTATAATTAAATTCTAATAAGGATTATGTAAATAAGGAATAGAAAATTCCTTAGGATTGTCAAACTAACTGTAAAGTAAAAGCCCGATACTCATTCCTATGGTGATGATTAGATTTAGAATAAAAAAATCCCTTTTATTGGTAATAACATCTAGGTTCTTGTATTCCAAGACCATATCCACTTGTTTGTATCTTGATGGTAATTTATTTCTTTGGGGTATCAAACTCACTTTACCTTGCCAAAATTAAATAAAAAATAGAAAACATTTTTAGTTAAAAAAAATTATAAAAATTTTAATTTTGGAAAATAAGTTTAAAAATTATCAATATTTCAAGGTTAAGATATAGGAGTCACAAGATAATCATACACAAATCACTTCCATAAATTCATAGTGGTCCATATGTATGGTTTATTTATGATATTGGAATTTTTAAGGTTAGTGATAGAAATTAATTAATGATATTAGCTTTTTGTAAGTGTTCTCAATGAAAAATATTTCTCTGATCAATGGGATTATTGGGAAAACATTGTATTTTATTTTTTTGAGACACTAATCATACTTTTGTTTTCATACTTGATATATACATGATATTATATAAGAAAAAGTATATGACATTATGTTTCATTCATATGATTTGGTTAAAAAAACTCCCCAAGGGATATGTATTCGGCATCAGCTATAGAAATAGAAATAGAGTTTTTTATTACTACTCTATTAGAAATGGTATTTTCCAAATATATGGGAAGTTCCAATAATACTTCTATAAAAATGGAATCCTCAGAAATCAGAATTAGAAAAAAAAATTAAAAATATGTTTAATTAGGATAATGTAATCCAAGGTTTGTAGTTTCTTTAAAATATCCAAAAAAATCATTTGAACACATCAAAATGGGATTCCATTGAATTTGAATGTAAATGAGGAAAAAGGAATACACTAAAAAAGATGTTTGGTTGAGTAATAGTAATTTATGGTGGGCTTCTATACATATGTCTATAAATCTTATTTCTAATTGGCTTACCAACTTCATCCAAAATTATCTTACAAGCTATATTCATGGGTGTCCAAATTTCCATTTCATGGTCCATACAATACATCCTTAACATTTCATTAGTGTATTTACATTGATTTTGAAAATTTCCATTATAATTTTCAGAAATTTAACAACAAATGAAGAATTTATTTCTCTCATAAAAATAATTTAAATAATTTATTAATTAAAAAAATCATTAAAAATAGATTTATTAACTAATTTGAAGAAAACATCATAAATATTAATTTAAACTATGCATAAATAATTTTATAAAAAATATTTTAATAATGAAATCTTTATTTCTTATTTTCAAAAATTTCAATAAATGGAATTTTGTTAAATTTCCACACCAATTCTGAGGGGCTTATTTAAAACCATATATATCATTGGTTAGCTAGCAAATTTTATTTAGAAATTTAGGATTTTTATAACTGGGTAATTAATCTTAAAAACATTTTCAAGAATAAAACAATTTATAAAATCACTTTTGACATCCATTTGAAAAAAAACATTAATGTGATTGGTGAATTCTAACAAGATTCTAATGAATTTTAAGTATGAAATGTGTGTAAATGTTTCACTATAATCTATAAATTATTCAATAGTATAGCCTTTAGAAACTATTTTATCCTTGTTTGTCAAGTTTATTTTAAAAAACAAACTTGGTTCCAATATTTGTATATTTTTCAAGTCATTACCTGCGAGTCCAAAAAAATTTCTTTTGAAATTGGGTTGACTCCTGTTATATTAAAAGCATCAAATTATTACTATTAATAGTATCAATTAAGAGTTTCAGGACCAAGGTGATATATAAAATCCTGATATTCAACCTCATTTAAAACTGGAGTTTTAGTATAAGTTTTATATTATAATTCACCAATATCTTTCAAGATTGGAAAATATTTGGATTAAATTGATGAATTGGGTAAAAGTGTATAAGGGTTTTATTGTACATCATCAATTTCATTATAAGAAAGAGGTTTGGGTATGGTAAAACAAGCCTTTTTAATATTATAATCAATTTGAGGATGAGGTTTATCAATATTCTCATAAAATTTTATGTAAATTGAATCGTCTATGTTCTTGGTCCTCTTACGGAATACTCAATAATCTTTACATGATTTAGAGTACCCAATAAAGATACCTTTATTTTATTTTGGGTCAAAATTTCCTATATTATCCATGGTATTAAGGATAATGTATTTCCAACCAAAAACTTCAAGTAGCCCAAAATTAAGAATTTTTCCTTTCCAAAGATAACAAAGATTTTTTTAACGATGGGGCATATGATAACATTTTTAATGATATAGAAAGAGGTATTGAATTACCTATACCAAAATTATTTTGGTAGCATAAACTCACTTGATTGAATCATAAATATTTATAGTGTCTTATTTCATATTTTAGAGACCCCATTTTGTTAAATTATTCTTGGAGTATTGAAATAATTATGATAAACCTGAAAATCATAAAACTTATCATTGTATTTGTTAACAAATAATCCACCATGGTCACTTCTAGTAGGAAAAATATTGTATCATATTTAATTTGTTACTTTCTTGGAAAAGTTAATAATGAATTTAAAATAATCATTTTTATGAGATTAGAATAAGACCCATGTAAAGGTATTATAATCATATATTGTTATAAAGGATCAAGATTTTTCAACAGTACTAGAAAATTTAGTTGATAAAAAATTGAAACGTAAACTAATTATAAGGATTCCAAGGATGAAACATCATTTCAAGACATAAATGATGATTCTTTTTTCTTATCACGTTTGAAATGTTCCCAGACTATGTTACCATTGAATGAAACTTTGGTAAATCTTATAATAAGTTTATTACAGTTTACCGTAACAAGAAAATGAATCTTACAATGACGAAGAAACCAATTAAAAATATAATATTCATTATTATTTTCACTTATATACATAATATTTTTACTTAAATGTTTTTAAATAAATTATATAAACAATTTTGAAAACAATATGTGGAAATTAAATGCATTTATTTTGAATTAAAAACATTAGAAAAATCATTTTCAAAAAAATATATATAATTACCATCACATAATTGACAAAGTATTAATATATAATTATTTAATAAATTAAATAATAAAACATATTTTATTCAAGTAGAGCTATAGAAATTTATTTTACCAATACTGATGAATTTATTTTTTGAATCATTTTAATATATGGCATCAACTTCATTGATATTTTTTAGATGATTTAATTGGGAAGGATCATCACATATATTCTGTAAGTTCCCACCTTCCATATACTAATTATCTTACTATGTTTTTATCATGAGACCTATGTCCTTTAGAATATTAAGAGATTAATATTTTTTTGTACTTATCACTTGGGTCAACTAAATTGGTCTAATAAATTCCTTAGAGTCCAGAATTTTTTAGAAAACACTTTTCCATAATTAATGTGATCTAAAATACAAATTATTTTTGACTTATAATATCTAAAAATTTTACAATTAAATTCAAATCTAACATTCCTAAATTTCATAAAAACATTATAAAATTTATTTCGGGTTGTTCCTTTTCAAAATTACTCTTTTTATAACTTTTTGGGGAATCTAGGTTTTTTCTCAAACCAATTCCAAAATTATATTTTCCAATATGTTGAGATCCAAAAATCATATTTTTATATTGATCACCATATGTGAATTTAGAAATAATAATTTTATTCACATTAGTTTTTCATTATAGATTATAAACATTTGTTCTTTTTTAATTTTTAATCTAACTCATCATTTTCTATTAAAATATAATATTTAATGAAAATATAAGAAGGTATTTCTTTATAATAGCTATATATTTTTATAAAAGTTCAAAAAAAACAATATTATGTTTATCTCTACTATAAATAAAATCTACATAACCTAAATAAGTGGTTTAATAAGTAGAATATAATTAATTAGATCATGAAAAAAATTCGGTTACAAAACTAGATATCTGCCATGTGGAACTTATCAGTTTTATTTCATTTTTTATATACTGAAAATGAATCTTCTATACAACTATAAGTTGAAAAATATATTTCTTTCTTACTTTTATTCCTTTATTTATTCTTACTATTATTTAAGGGAATATCTAGCTTGATGTGGCCTTTATTTGTTTCTTTTTAATTAAGAACATTTATTTCTAGATCTTCCATTTTGAAATATTGAAAATACATTTTCTTTTTCAAGTACTTTTTTATCTTCATATAAATATGTGTAATATTGGTCTCACATATTGTTGTGTCATTATTAAAATTCCTTGAAATAATTTTTTTTTTAGTTTTTTCACCACCTTTTCTTTCTTTTTGACTTTTCTTTTCACAGTTATCTCATATTTCATGAGAGATCTGATGAGATCCCCAACTACTATGTTCTTTATATCTATATCTTCTTGGATCATGGTGACTTTGGGTTATCATTATTTTTTTAGCCAAGTTTTTTATTTACTAATTTCTCTATATAAATAGTATTATTGAAATCCTTTTTTCAATTAGAAAGATTAGTGAATTGTGTGATTATTTAAGTAATTGATTAATTTGGATGCATAAAAACTCTAAAGTCTTGTATAAACATATATAATCAAGTATAATTGACTTTTTCTACTCCTTAATGAGTTACTTCAACTATTTTCCAAATTATAATATATTTTTTTAATATAAAATTTTTAATAATTTCATTTTTGTTTAATCTAATTTTAATGGAATTCATTTCTTTACCATCTAATTAAAAATAAAAAATAACATTGAGAGTCCATTTATCATATTTTTCAATAGTAGTATTATTACCAAGAATAACTATATACCATATGAGATGAAAAATTTAACTATGAAAGGTACACCTATGTGTGTTCCAATATCCATAATTACTACAATAGAAAAATGGATAATAACCCAATGATTTTCCTTTATGGTCACCATGGGTGTTTGAAAATTTTATTCAGAAATAGAATGTTTCATGAAAACTCAGTAAAAGATTTTAAAAACAAATTATTCATTAAAAGAGATAAAAAATAACCAATAAATAAAGTGAAATTCAATATAACTGTGACCCCAAATGTAGTTCAGAGTAGGGAGAAATAGAAAGAGGGGGTGAATTCCCCTATAAAAACCATCATCAATTAATTTTTTAAAGACTAAAATTAACTTTTTTAAAATATTTATGATAATTAAGACCTTTTAAAAATATTAAAAACTCATAATCAATATAATTAAATCCAAATAAAAATTGTAATGGAAGAACTATATGTGATTATAAAAGTGAAATCTTATATGAATAAGTTATTCATAAATCGAATGATTAAGCATATTAAAATAATGGAAGTATAAACTTAATGATAGTAAAATATTAAATTTATAATGTATATAATAAATGAACATGACTTAATATAGTAGTTTTGGTAAAAAAAATTATAAACCCCTACTTCACTTACCATGGATTCTTAAGGGCTTATTATGTTAGTCCCTTGGTATTAATGGTAACCATGATACCAAAACTCATCTTATTTTTAATATTTTATAGAAATAAATAAAAATATAATAAAGAAAATATATATATTGGTTATAATTAGAAGAAAAAATTTAAATAATCCTTTTCTTTTTATAGGTTTGGGAATGGAACCTGATTCCCTCACATTAAATTGTATTGATAATCAAAAAATAATAAATATAGAAATAGAATATTGATAAAATTAATATCATTTAGTAATGGTATTGATTCTATGAAAATAATCTGAAGAATCACTATGAGAGAAAGGGAAATATTTGGAAGTGGGATATAAAGATTTACAATGAGAGAACACTTTTGGTATTGAGAGCTATTTGGAGATCGAGAGTTGTTTGAAGACCGTACCACTTTAGCATTATCAATTGAATAATAAGATATGTCAAAATGACTCCCAATTGGTCTATTTATTGTCATTATAGGTTATATATAAGTATTTTATAAAGATAATTTTTTAATTAGCTAAGCCAATTAATTTCAAATATAATTTGATGTTACTCAAAAGGATTTGTATAGTAGCCACCTTCCATATGAATGATCCCACTTGCTATCTGATGAGACACATACAACTTCACTAGCAATAGATGATTTTTGTTGATGGTTGGTACTCCTATACTGGTTAGTAAATGGATTCATGTAAGTCTATATGTTACTTTTAACATCACATAATTTAGAGGGCTTCTGAATTGGCTAGTTAATGCTACCAGCTATTGTCTAAACATCCCTATTTCCCTTTAGCTCCCTTCCATGTATTCAGTAAGATATTCCTACAATTCTCTTTCATGGATCTAACAAGGTTCCCTCATGATATTTCAATAACCAATATCCTATTCTTTTCCAATAACATAAATTAATTCATTAGACACTTGATTTTTTATTATTACTGAAACTAATGAATGTGAGATTCACAACACATGGTATTTCAACAATGAGTTCACTTTATAAACTTAAAGAAATTTAGATAAATAATATAGGCTGATGAAAACATTATGCATAATATATTATGATATGTTTATAGAAAAATGGATTATATTAAATAGTATCAATCGTAGGAAGGTTGTTGTTATTTCAACATTAATTTCTTTCTATATAGTTTTATTGACGTGTTTCTAGAAGTTGATCTTAGAATTTAGGGACCATCACCTAATAAAGATAAGAAAGTGTCCTAGTGGGTCGCACAATAACTGTAATCATGTTATCATTAAATTATGTTTAATTTAGTATTAAAAATTAATATAACTTCTATCTTGTTTAATAATGATAATTCAAGAAAAATGAGAATTCATAAATTCAATCCTGAGATATTCATGTGTAGAATATGTGAGATTAATTTTATCACTTATTTAACATTCACATGGTGATGAATAATTTTTTATTTGTTATCCAACATAGTGACTAGATAATTATAAATACTATATTAGATACATTAATATTAAAATAAATGTTTATTCATGAGTTTAGCGAATATAATAGTTGTTTATTTATCAAAAAAAATTAAAAAACTTTTATTATTATTTATGGTTTGATAAATCTCAGTGAATTTGTAATGAATTTAGTTAATGTAACATTGAAAATTATATTTAAATAAACCCATTTCAAGAAAATATTATTATTATTATTATTTGACATGGATACTATGTAGAATTCAAAATTGATAGAGGATTATTATGTAATTAAAAATTAATAAATTCAAAAAAATATCATTATAATGGTTTTAGACTTCTTGTACATAAATAAAGACTCTCTATAATTATTTAAATCATATAGACAGTAATCCTCCTAAAATACCTCTCAATAATATAGAGAGAAAAAGATAACATATTGGTGTTCTCAACAATGAATGATGGGATGAACTTTTCTCTACCACATTAGTAGCTAAATATTCAAGAACATATTCTAGCTATTTAGAGTGCATGTAGATACAACTCACAGAGTATCCTTTTTTATTATCAATATCAATGATAATAAAAATCATGTGGTATTGGATTTCAATCAAAGTAACTCTAGATTTGAGGTTATTCTAGTTTTGAAATAATTATAAATAAAATGTGAAAGATCTATTATAGGATATTATAAGGTTTATTAATCTTATTATTCAGATATAATCTATTCTAATTGATAAAGAACAAATATTAGGTACCCACCCCCCACTTACACTATTCCTCAAAACATTCAAACAAGGTGGCCACTAGCCATTTGGTGCTCGATGGTACCCTATCCAATACCTACTGGCATCTAGATGAGTAACTAAAACATTAATAATTTTTACATATATTAAATCCAAAGTTGTAATCATGGTCCACAATCATAATTTATCAATATAATAATCCAAATCACATTTTCATTATAAATCAACATTAAAATACATTCAAACATCAATGAATCTATTGATTCATTAAAGTTCACTTTAAAGTAATTAACACCAAAGAAATAAATATTTAAATTTTATATTAAAAACTTATCTATTTCCTTCCAATTTAAAGAATTAAGACACTAATATTTTATGATTTTGAAATATATTTCTATATCATTCATAATCATTCAACCATATTTAAATCAAAGAAACCGTAATATATATTTTTAAAATTCAATAAATTAGGAAAAAGGAATTTGATTCAAATTTCATCCATGTAATTCTATTTTAGCATCAGTAATTAAAAAAGAATCATAATTACATAGTTTTATGTTGATTGAAATGAATCCATCAAATTTGATTCAGAAATTAGATGAATTAGATCTCATGAATGTAAATTTATGTGATATTTAGGAAGACAAGTATATAAATATATAATCACCTACCTCGATCAAGATTTTGGGGATAGTGAACTACTTTAAAAAAATAAAAACATCCCCAAAGAGATTAAGCATAATTCAATTAAAAATTTAGATAATGTTGTAGAGTAATAATACTTATAATTATTAATTTATTGGTATCACATAAATTTTAAATCACTAAATATGCTTATGTTATCAGAAATTTTAATACCATTGAATGATATAAATCTCATAATTTTCAATAAATCTTTAATTTTCATATCAATATCAAATTTTTTTCTTCCAAATTGGGGATTATTTATTTTCTCCAAATTTTCATTTTTTTCTTTTTGGTGTAATGTGTTTCAAAATCCATTAAAATTCAGAAAAACCCAAATTAAAAAAATCATAGATCAATATAATAAGTATTTCATTTGGTTTTAATGGATTTTTGTTAATTATTATTTGATATTATCGCATGGGTTGGATCATCATGGATTATTATTGAATATGCATGGAATTATAGAACCTTGGAAAAGGGTTGGGGTCATTTGTCTCCATTTAATGATATTTGAAATGTACCATCCTAGATACTTCATTTAATTCCAAATAGGGGAAGCTCACGTTGACCCAAACACATTATCCAATTGTAAAATATTTTTTAAAAAATAGAGTTAAAACTAAATCATTTGATTAATTGTTTTTTCTTGAATATAATTTAACTATATATGTGAAATATTTACTGAAAATATAGCATAAAATATTAATATACCAGACTTTCCCATAAACCAGGTTGTACCAATAATCTAATTCTTTCTATTATTATTAGGGAGAAAATATTAACTTCTCCCATATGTTATTTTAAAGGAACATATACTTCCATGAGAAATTACTATATTTACTACATCTACATAAAATATAAATACAATAAAGGGGCATACATGGTACAAAATAAAGGAGATATAAAATACTATGTCTTTTAATAATAGTAATACTCATTGTGAAGTATATAATATAGCACTTTCACATACCACCTTTTATATTGTTGATCTTCCTTGTATATATTTATTCAATCATAAAAAATATAATTAATTTATATACTAGCATTGAGGTTCCAAACTAAACTATTGTGGAATCATTTTTCCTTATTTAAAATTGAAATCTTCATACTAAGGATTTATCTAAAATTTGATGCATGTGATTCATGTATTAGACTTTTCAAAAAACCAACCAACATAAATAATAACATTCACTTTGTAGCTCCAAGGGAAAACATCATAAATTTTCACTTAGTTGATCTTATATTTTCATTTTAGTATGAAATTATAGTTGTCTCATAGTCCACATAAAATTCAAATACACTAATAAAATACCAACAAAAAATGGATATGTCACCATAAATCCGAAATAAATTCAAAAAAAATAAAAACCATGTATAACACTAAAGAGGTCCAAAGGGGTATATATGGTATCAAAAAAAGTTGAAAAATCCTTATATCCAGTAATAATATTATAACTCCATCATGGGATATATAATAACACACCTGCCAACTTCAACATTTTTTGTAACTAATTTTTCATGGATATGGTTCATCAGTTATAAACAGTGATATCTTAATATTTTATCATAAAAAATTACAACTATATATGAAAACAAGATATGCATCAAGGTGGTAAAATATACTTAATATGGTATCGCAAAAAACACCCGATGGTTCTCATGCATATAAAAATCTTGTAATCATAGGTTTTTGCTTAAATAAAATATGATTTTTCCCATAAAAATTAATAAAATATGAATTTAAAAATATTTTCCAAGAAAAACAAACCCACTGTAAAATAAATTAAAAAAACTCATGTATATCAATGAACTATATTCAACCCAATTATGATCAATTTCAAACAAAAAAAAATCACTCAAACAAATAATCCTCTACAAATCCCTTTAAAATAATGTTCACAGTAAATCAAGAGGATATGAAAGACAGTAAGATATTATTCCATTGAAGAACACACAACCAACCAAGATGGAAATTGGGTCATTGTCAGATGGGTACCACCAATTTGACCCTATCATTATAAAAAAGAATATAAAAAAGTAATGACAATAATGCTAAATCAAAACATATACCCTCTAATCTTATATTGTGTATACATAATAATGGATCAATAAAATCATCATTTCTTTCTTAATTTCATCCAAAACAATCTATTTGAACTAGTTTCATAATCCATACAATTATTTATCATCACGGTTTCAAACCCCCATTTATTTTCATTAAAACTAAACTAAACCAATTTTAGAAGAATTTACACCCAATAATAAAAGGAGACATTATTGAACCATATCAATGTCACTATATCTGTCATTTAGAATCTCCCTAATCCTGATAGCACAAAGCATAATTCAACAAAATATATATTTTTTATTATAGAGAAACGTGTTAGGTGATTTTAAAATCATTGAATAATTAATTTTATAAAATAACTAATTAAAACAACCAAACATATCCTTAAAATGCATGATTAATATTCATAATATTTTCAACAATATTTTTTCCAAGTAAAATAATTTTTAACATAAATATGAATACCTATGGATAGATATAGCTTAGGCATGTTACTAAAGGACAGCAGAACATACTTATTGATTATCATAAGTCTCTTGAGGATATGCCAAATCTTATCTTCAAACCCCCCCCCCTAAAAAAATTAATTTGAAGGAACCCAAACTCATATATTAAACATCCTTGAAGTTATAAAATTAAATGTTGTAAGAATAAAAATATGTATATAAAGATGATATAAGTAGTGGGTTCACCTAGATGTAAGGTTAAAACACATTAAGATTAGATAAATGAGATATTTGGTTGAGAGAGACCTAAGGAAATCATTCAAGTAGACCCGTATGGGTCACCCCACACATGAGAGTTAAAAAATGGGATTGCTAAAAGAGGTACTGCCTCATTTAAATAATTTTACACATTTTTTATGTTTTATGATTACTATGCATGGTTTATAAATCATGAATGTTAACTATATGGAATCATACATCATATAAATGGATTTACATAGTGATTTTTCATGGATTTCAACTTATCAAACCACTTTAGACTTTATTTAGATGTCATGAACATACTAAAAATAATTCCCATAAACCATGTGTCTCTTAAATTTATTCAAATTTTAAATTTTTAAAAAAAGTAATAAAATAATTAATTTATATACCAGAAATAGGGGGATACAATTATTCCCACCTTATAACTTTACACCCTTGAAAATTAATTGGGTTCCTCCATCCATAAAATAATTATAATTATTTCTAACATATGAATGGTTTTCCCCTTTATGTATCTTATTGAAATTGATCATGTCATCTTGACACATAAACAATAAATAATACATGTTCCTATTAATATGTTTTCTTTTTTTCAATGATTTCAATGATTTTTTTCATAAAATTTTTACCACACATAAAATCAAATGTATCCTGATAAATAACATTTGAAATTTCCAACTAATATATCCTAAAAATAAAATGTGGAAGACATCATGAATATCATTTTACTAAGGTGGAAATAATAAATTATAACCCACATATCAAACTAATTTGATAATATTAATATGTTTCAATATATAGAGGTGTAACATTCATTTTCTTCTCAAGATGTTGATTCCCCAACCCAGGGGGACCTTGAAAAAAGGCTTGATCTTGGAAGGTAAACTTTGGTGGTTATTTGTGATGGTATGCATAATATTTCTTAAATATATAAAAATTCATTATTATTATTTTGATAAACTAATTTTTTTTAATCTTAAAACTTATAGAACTAGGCCCCAAATAATTTTTCTTTCTCATTTATGTTTAATAATGTGATCAAAAAATCATGGTATATAATTATAAAAATTGTTTCATATTGATTAGTCTATGAAAATTGTTATTATAATGAAATTTTATGAAAGTTTTTTGGTCCTTCCATGATTCCATGGATCCTAGAACATAAACCTAGAGCATATTATTTAAAATATATATCATTATCTCCTATTGACCATCAGTTTGGGGATGGTATTTTTGTTAATCATCAATTTTATTCTAATAAAATCTTGAAGACCTTTCTAAAATCTCTAAGTAATACATTGATATAAATATAAAATAATATAATTAGGGTCCATGTGAAACATAACAATTTCATTTAAAAATTATATTCCCAAATCCTCGAGTACCATGTTCCCTTGAATAAGCATTAAATATACCAATTTAATAAATTTATGTATAATTACATTGATTTCACTTAATCCTAGAGAGGATTTAGATATAAAAAATCACAATTTCCATATAAATTTCATCCCATATTTAAGTTGTAATTTATAAATGAATAAACAACTTATTTGTTCTTTTATACACAAAATTTACCTTCTTGAAAGTCAAGCATAATAAGATAAAACTAACTACCTATCACTTTATCCTAAGAAACAAGAAATAATATTTAATATCAACAAATATTTATATTTATCATGGATAAACAACTTATTTGTTTATTTATACTCATGGTGTTACTAGTATCCATCTTCTTAATGGTTTATATGTGTAGATGAAACATTTAACCTTAATAAATCCATAAAACCCTTTTCGTATCATGATTCCAAACACAAATTGGAATTAAAAATTATCAATCACTGTGGTTATATGCTAGATAAAAATAAAGAATATGTATGTGGTGATTTCTTATCACTTATCGTATAGAAGTTAAAAAGATGAAAAGGCATATTTGATGGAAATATACCTCTATGTTTTTTATATTATGGGAAGAATTATGAATATCTATTATATAAAAATATATTGATAAATATTTCATTTATTTTTAATTCTAACAAAAAAAATTCTACTAAAAGGAATTCCAATTCTTGAAATTGAAATAAAAATAAGGTTTAGATGAATATTCTAGCAAGTAACAAAGGATTGTGTGTAGAGGAAGATCTATGAGAGGGTATTAAAAAATATTTTCTCTAATATGTGGAATATGTAATGATTGATTCAGTGTAGAAGTATAAAACAAAAATAAAATAGAATGACAAACAAATGCATATTCTGGGTCTTTATGTGGAGTTAGAAATACATCTTGAAGATCTTGATTTGGAAAAAAATAGTAAAATTAGTTTTATTAAAGGATTCTTGAAGATATTAATTATAATTAAGTTCTATTTTTTAAAAATAATTTTTTTGAATATTTTGATATGAATTGTGTGAAATATGAAGAAAAAGTGAATTTATAATTAAATATTTAATAAAAAACTAAAATAATTTGGTAAAATATACTACTCGTTAGTGATAAATTATGAAATATTAAAATTCTTTAAAAAGTTATATCCTTATGAAATAAGGTTGAATTTAAAGTAAAATAATGTGGTTCAAAGAGGAATATTCAGTTTGGGACATTTTTAGATGATTTTTTAATGAAATGGGATGAATCGGGCATAATAACTTTTTAATGAATGGTGAGTGCTCAAAGGAAAAATGGTATATGATAAATTATAATTGTTTTTAATCCAAAAACATTAATAAGATAATAAAAAGGTGAAGATCATAAGGAAGTAGATAAAAGGAAAAAAATTCAACAACAGAGAACTTATTAAAAGACATGAAATTTAGAAAATCTTTTTACTAACTATTTATAATTTTTATGTTGATTAAGAAAATACTATATTCTCTTCGGAAAATTATAATTACAAGGAATAATTTTAATCCCTCATAATACATATGTCAAATTTGTTCGACATAAATTTATAAATTTTATTTAGGATGAACTTATCTTCAAGAATAAAAATTAATATCAACAATATATATTTTAATTGTAAAAATGTCATTTAATGATTAATTAATAAATTAACTGAGATTAGCATTTCCTTTTGAAAACCCATTATTAAAAATAAATAAATATAACCAACCATGTCATTTTATAGGGGAATTTTTAAGTCCATAATGAGCTTAGGTATTTATTAAAACTTGATTTGGTTTCTTTTCAAATTAAAAAATTGGGGTTTCTTTATAAATACTTCTTGAAAATTAAAAAATTAATATATTAACTTTTCAAATCCATTTTATATTTAATAAATCCACGAAAAGAAGAATAATATAGAATAATTATAATTTCGTCTAACATATAAATATAATAAAATGATTCCTCATAATAAATACCCTCCTCTTGGAAATATTCTTGTGTAACTAATTTGGCCTCATTTCTTAAAATTTTACCAGACTCATCACGATTATTACTAAATAAAAATTCAGTAACAATAACTTTAGAATATTTGGAGTATTTAAATAAGGTCAAAAAATTATTTATATTAAAATTATCTTGTTCATTTTTATTAGTAATAATCCAAGTAAGATAAGTTAATTTTTCATAAAAATAATTTGAAATAAAATAATAAATAAAATCATTATAAGAAAAAAAATCAATGAATTTATAGTTTGTATACCAACTGTTACATCTAGAATAATTTTTTCTATTGGATGATCTCTATGTGATTCTAATAATTTTCATGATAATTAAACTACCCCTCATAATGTGAAAATTCATTTTGAGTTTCAAAATATTTATAATTAAATTCCCTAAACTCTTAATCAATCTATTCTAAATCATTATTCCTTTTATTTCAGAATTCTCATCAAATTAAACTTTTATGGACTCTTAAATAATTATATATATTATATTATAAAATCTATTGGATTTACTAATATTTCAATATATTATAAAACATTCTTCATCAAACATATCTAATAAATCTTTGCAGTTATGTATATATACAATACAGTTGAGAACATTGAAATATAATAATTTTTGTTTACATCCTTTAAAAAATTCATAATATTTATTCATTAGAATAATTCTTAAATGAACTCTATTAGAAATGTAGAATATTTTATTTAAATCTCCTACCTAAAAATATCTTCATTTTTTAAACTCACATAGATACATTATATCCTATTCTAGTAAAATTCTATTTCTCTTCTCCAAAAGAACATTTTTTATGTTTTTCTAGGGGTTAAAATTTGATGTGAATGTCAATTTTATTCATAGAACTTTTCAAATTATAGATTTATAAAAACTTCGCACCAATCACTTATAATGGATAATATAAATTAATCTTTTTTTATTTTGACCTATTTTACAATAAGAATAAAATTTTGAAATATATTCTTATTTTTAAGTTATTAAATAGACTCATGTATATCTGCTTAAATCATCAATAGTTAAAAAATAAAAGCATTTTTCTACCAAGACAAATAATAGATATAGGCCCAAATAAATCAAGATGAAGAAATTGCAGATGCCTTACAATTTTCACTTTCTTAATAGGTATGATGTACTCTTTATAGTGTATACCATTTTAAATAACCCACATCATTATGGGTCATAAATTATTATGAGATTCTAAAGTTTTTAGATCATGGTTGGTCCATTTATAGAGAAGGTATTCAGGACCAAATTTTGAACCTTTGAATAGATCTAGGATTAGTATTGACATTAAATGGGGCTTATATGGGTGTAAAAGGGGTTTGGAAGGAGGATGGGGTGGTGGTTGAGGGGTCAGGCTACCCAACAGGCTTCCATCTAGATGGTTGTTGTCCACAGACTTGTAGATTGTTTCGGCAGTATCCTAGAAGCCCTACTAGAGAAACTGATCAACCAATGACCCATAAACAGCTCACCGATGGGGGCCTAGGTTTTTTCTAAATAGGATAATTTTGTTATTTTTTTAAATCATGGTCCATGTGGTTTTATAGTGTTTGGGGTACCATGAGATTCCATTTTTAGCTTAATATCCCTCTCCACTCTCTCCCTTTGAGCACCTATGTTGGGGACATATTTTCCATCATTATTTAGTATATTTAACTTTTTTATTCCCTATTTATCCCATTTATAATCCTCGCATCACTACCCTCTTAATAAATTCATAATGGCATTGGTTTTTGTGATAATTTCATTGTAGAATGGTGAAACCATTAATGGTTGATGGAGGGGGATTTGAAGCTTGTAAACGGTGCCCCAAGAGGCCACAATTAAAATTTTATTCACCATTATTCATAATTTATTCTTATTGATAAGTTTATGGAGTTTTTATGTAGAATTGTAGTTATTTTAACCTTAATTTTGGGATGATAAATTGTTTTTTTATTATCTTAGGCTCAAGGGTGAGTTAGGAGTGAAATACACCTAATTTTGTATTATTCTGGCATCATTGGACCACCCAGTGAGATTGGTTTCCCTTATACCAGTTGGATAAATTGGATTAAATTAATTATATAATAAAATTTCTATTTTTAAAGTCAATTTGGGTGATAATAAAAATGTTGGAGGATGGAACGGAGCTTGGGTGGATTTATTGAACATTCGAGTGGGTCTCAAGGCCTTAATCCTCTTTGTATAAATTTGTTTAATTGATTATAAATCATTATAAATAATTTTTTGTGATGCTTGATTCCATATATGTTCTAATTATTTGAGGCCAATCTTGCGCAGAATGAGGTCATGATAGTCAACCCATGAACTTAAATTCAATTTATTCTATTTATGGTAGGGGCATTGAATTTGTTATGTATCTTGATTAATTGGTTATTTTATTTTGGTATCCTCATTAGTATAACTTCCTTCATGTGTTGTGTGATTTTAATATTTTTGTTTTCTCATGGTAAAAAAGTGGTGGGTTGATTTCAATTAAAGTGACATACCCTTAGTGGGTAGATAAATGTCTAATGGAACCTAGTGGACAATTGTGTGTGAGACTAAGTCCCAATTGACTTGTTTCCTGATGATGAGTTAGTGAGTTATGATATGGGATTTGTGACCTATTTTATATTTTTCATATGTGAGCTAAACATGTTCTTGATTTTAAATCTCTAAGTATACTAGTATAGGTCTTGTTACTTGACATTAGGGCCTCCCAATAACTTTTGGGATGGTCTTGTATTATTTGGTCCCCATAAGAATCTATGGGATTGACTTTTAAGATCTATGGGCCTACCAGGAACATGAAAGATGGTACGATGTGATTTGGGCCTCCCAAGAACCTATGGTATGGGCTAGTGTGATTGATTGAACTCACTTCAACCTATAAGTATAGGTCGGGGTAACATAATGAACCTCACAATGTATGTAAGGATAGGTTGAGGTATTTATAAGGACATGAACCGATCAACAGGCATGGACAATTAGATACAATGTTATTGAGGTTATAACAGATGTTCCTTCTAGCATGGTGATGAAGTATGTAGTGTTTGGATTATGGTACAACATGGATTTTGGAACTGTGTTGATGTAGGAGTTCTTGTATATGAATGTGTTTTCTATTTTCTATTGGGTTTGTTTCATAGGACTGACTGCACACTATGTATATGAATTGAAATATAATACTTTTTATCACAAAAATACATAGTTGGTTGAGGAATTTGGGATACTTACTAGGTCATTAGACTCACCCCTATCTACATATATGATATGGGTTCTGGTGTATGCAGGTATACCTTTATGTTCTCTTTTAGGACTCGGCTATTGCGTGGAGTTGGGTTCAAGAAATAGGTTATCTTGACATGGAATTTGTGGATACAAAAAAGATATATCTGAGTTTAATTGGAGGCTATGTTTTCTTATTTTACATTAGAATGTACTGTTCAGTGCTCCTTTTTTTATATTATGTTTATTTATTTTTATCTACTGGAACAAATATATTATATTTGATGAATCATTTAGATATATTTTCCTTCTCTTATATCATAGATAGCATGGGCCCATGGGATTATAGTTTTTTCTATAGGTTGGTGGAGCATCCATTGTACGGATGGGTCATTCCACATTTTCTAAAGAATTGAACATGACCCCTATGAATCCTTCATATATAATAGTCTCCCCAAGACTATGTTAGGTACTTACAACTAGTTGGTTTCCTTTAGTATATGGGGACACATTCTAGAGGTCATGGGATGACCCACACTCATGTACCATTCAGGAGGCTCAGTCTAGGGAATTAAAAAAATAGTATCATAGCATGTTTTAGGATTCATAAAATAGTTATAAGTGGATATAAGATGTCAGAACTCATGAGGTATATCAATAAAATTCATGGCTAGTATTAAATCAATTGAAACTCAAGTTTCTTGGGGATGTCTTGTTTTGGGATTAGGCACTCTATTTTGATTGAGGTTTTTATTTTGACCAAGAATATCAATGTGTAATGTATGTGACTCAAGATGAATCATGGGTATCTATTTTGAGACATTAATTTAAACATTCACCGTGTTATTTTCATGTGAGGATCATGATACGCATGATTATGGGTGGTGTTTGTTGAAATGATGGCCTTATCAGAATCTATATTAATTTAAGAAAGTTATAATGTAATTGATGTTTCTCCCAATTATATTACAATGGGTGATGAAATTAATGTTAATATGGGAGGCTTTTTTCTGATTTTGGGTATACATGTTTGGCCTCTATAAGTAAATGGATTTTAAAATTATTGGTTTTTGAGAAAACAAATCCTTTTTTTAAATGGAAAACATGTGTGTGATATAATGAGTGCATAAATGGTTTTATGGATTAGTTTGTGAAAATAATTGTTGGTAATGGAAATTTTTAAATGAAAGGTATTTTAGTTTTTTTTAATTAAAGAAAATTATTTTTTTAATTGAATTTCAAATCATTTGAAAAAAAATGGAATTTTGAAATCATGATCAGTTTCAAGAAATGGGCTGACTATGTTGGGGATTTGTTAATGTTGTATTTAATTGAAACCCTTTGGTTTCATGGGGTTTTTTCAAAACTCTTGGATTTTTTTCAGGCATAAGTTTCTATAAAATGGGATTTTTGAAAATGAGCAACTTATATCCATGAATCCAGATTGTAGAGATTTTTTGTGCTAGATGAGGATAACATGAATTCTTAATTTGGGTTCTCATATAATGTTCATATATTTTTAGAAACCACCAAGCGATTTTGGAAAGTATATTTTTTTCCATTGATATAGTAGGTAAAGATAAATCGGTTCATTTATAGATTGCTTTGTATAGTAACCCATACATTTCATACATAAATATTACATTATTTTACATGAATATTCATTAAATTTAAAAATAATACATGCTAGAGGACCATAGAGGATCATTGTATTTAGAAACATGGATATTTAAAAAACTGGTACATAAATGATCTAGATCTTTTCCCATTTGGTTCTTCACATCTGGCACCCTTATGATACATACCATACATAAAACCACTCCCCATTACCTAAAGAAGGAGAACATAAGAAAGGGTGGTATTATATTCTCAGTAAGGTAAACATAAGATGTGTAAATAAATTATCATATGTGAGCATAAAATAATTATATGGGTATCATAACCTGATCTGAACATCGTAAAATCATACCCATCGATTCATATATCATAATAATGAAATATGGGATAATGTTTTATCAATCAAAATTCCTAAGACATAAGAGTTTGGAGTCACAAATTATCAATAAAGATCCAGTAAAAAATATTATAAGAATAATACATAAGTATATGAAATGATAAAAAGAATATAAAATCATTTACTTAGTTAAGGATCACTTCCAAGACAGTCAAAGTAGATTGGGTTCACTCACCAGCCCATCATTTCCTTAGTCAAGGTTCACTCCCAACACTATCTTATTTGAAAAATTCCCTTACTGAACTAGTTTCACTCCCAATTGAATTTATTTTTATAACGTGATATTTACTTATATACCCAATTAATTTTAGGGATATTATATATAAACATACCTTTAAAAGATCACTATTAAATATCTTCATAAAATAGTATTTTAATATAAATCTTGTATTTAGTATTAAATTTTTTGAAAAATATTAAGTAAAACAACTTCTATGAGAACACCCAAGGAATATTATAAATGATTCCTTAATAAAAGTAGTATTTATGATGTATGGTAAATCATTTCATGTGGTGTTTGTTAATATAAAAAATCCTTTCAATTTGTTGGTAAATAGTCAGTAGCAGCTTATTCAGAAGATAACAATAATATTCATCTACATAAATTATAGATAGTCAAACATGGTTAAAAATGACTTTAAAAAATATTAATATAATATTATAAACATTCATGGGGACATTTTGAAGAAAATATGGACATTCAAGAAAATATTCCCAACTAAAGAGAAATATAGGGTTTATTTTCCTTAAAACATTATTTTGTACTCTTGGGTATTTAAGAGAGTAAAATGAATAAAAAATAAACTATATATATTAATATATAATTAAAGGATATGAAAACAAATAATACATGGGATATATAGCTCATATAATTTCATAATCAGATAATTTAATCAGAAATAATCCTGGTAAAAATGTTATTGTAACATAAAAAACGTACCTTAAGCATATCTTGCATCATAAGCACTATGACTTTATTTATAAAAAATTTAAATTTCTTATAATTCTATAAAAACACATAAAAATACCAATAACATAATTCATATTTTACTTATACCATCTTTTCACCCTTTTATTAACAACCTTTCACGATCATCATCATTTTAGGTGTTAACAACTTCATTTTTTATATATATTTTTGTTCAGCGGATATGGTCCTTACACTTTGATCATGTTTAATTCATCTATATAATTTTAATAATGATATGAATATCATATATATTAATTAAATACATATTTATAATTATTCTTATATTTTGTGATGAAAAAATAATTATATCACTACTTGAAGATGGTTGTCTGTACATATGCACAAGTGACATTTCAATTTTTCCACGGACGTAAAAAAAGAAATGTCAATATAAATTTATATTTATATAATAATTATTATAAAATAAATATATTATATAATTATTTATTATAACATAATAACCAATCATTGATTGTGGTGGTGGAAAATGATTCGGTTTTCTATGTAGAGGTAGTAATTCATACATACATAAGAGTAATAACTTAATCTTTCATTAGATTGAGAAAAGGTGGTAAATTTTTGAATAATAATTATAATACTATCTAAGTATATTTATGATACTATATTAATCAATTTTAATGTGTGTGAAAAATATATATAAATTATATTAATAAATAAAATTAAACAAGCTTAATTAAGATCATTACATCTTATTTATGAGACCACCTTTGGATTACTTCTTAAGCATTGAAGGATTGGTCTTGGGAGAATAAAAAAAGATCTAGGATGAATTGAAGAATTATATTATGTTTTTATAGTAGTTATTTTTTAATCTATAAGGTTAAATTATTATGACTAAGGCAGGATAATAGTTTCGCTTTTATAAGTGATGGGAGGGGCACATATGGATTTTCTTTAATCATTTAAATTATTTAAGGTCAATTTCATGAGAAAGTTGCTCCAATTGTCTTGAAATTAAATTTCAGGATAATATAAGTTTATAAATATTCAAATAATAATAATTTCATAGGATTGTGTGGAAATCCTACTCTTATCATATGGTTTATCCCCCACCCCCAGCTAAACCGGTTTTAACCTTAACCGTAGTAACAAAATTTTTCAGATTTTACTATTCTCAATGAATAAAATTTAAGATGATCCTAGTAAATTAATATTATTATTAGCATTAAAAATATTGAATCAATTTTACTATATTAAATTTATTTCAATGGAAGAATTTTATTTTAATTATGCGTGCAACCCGCAATGAAAATCCGTATTTGATAAATGATTTTTTACATTTAGAACATAATTTACTTATTTTCCAAGAATTTTAAAAAAATAACTTTATTTTTAAAATAATTTATTGAAAATATAATCTATAAATATAATTAAAAATTTTAATCAATATATTTTAAATTATTTAATTTATATTAAAATGAATTGGCTATATAAAAATAGTTTTTTTGAAAAAAACATTATAATCCCAAATATTAACCAATCCCAAAATAAAGTATATTGAATATTAATATATAATAAATTAAATTATTTATATTTCAATTTCAATTTATTTTACTTTAATATCAAATTCAAAACATAATCTTTTATTTTCTAGAAAATAATATACATTTTTTACAAAAAAAATCATTATTTTACACTATTCACTAAGAAATATATCTTTTTGAAAAAAATATAAAAATTCAACATAGGATAATATTTCAATTATGATTTTAAAAATGAATATTAATTTCGTAAAATAAAATATCAGAAAAAGGTAGACATAAATTATAATCTCCATGCGTGAAAATGCGATAAAACACATTTTTAAAGAAAATAAATTTTTCAATTATAAAATGATAGTACTCAAAATTGTGTTCTTATTTATTATAAATTAATATAAAAAAATCATTAATAAAATATTTTGTGAGTTTTTTAATAACATTTATTATTATGGTTCATTCCTTCCAATTTAATGGTTCGGTTATAATGGTTTACAATAACATAGTTCATATAGACTCAGGGTTTCGTATAAGGAAATATATTGAATATATAATGTTTTTTTAAAAGAAAATAAATAAAAAATATTAGGTTGTTATAGTTTACTATTCCTTATTTGGTGGACTAGGAGAGGCTTGATGGTTGGTTCATGCACTCTGTAGTTATTTCATGCATATTTAATGGAGTTTTGGTAGTGGGATTGTGGGATTGATATTTTGTGGGTGATTCTTTTAGAGGGCTTGAGCTGGATGATTTGTAGGATATACCTATAGAAAGCTTATAGATTAATGATGGGAGGATTGGTAGTCAGAGTTATTTTTTGAAACATTTTTATTTCTCCTGATATTTTTGTTTGCTGTGTTTTTTTATTTTATGAGTTGGTTCGATTGATGATTTTTTTATTTAGGTCCCCAATTGGGACTAGTTGAGGTAAGATCTGGTAAAGTGATTTTAATGGTGGGGATAACCACTAGTTAGAATCATCCATTGGTAGGGGAGACTTATGGTTGGGATCACCATAAGCCTTAGGATTTTTCGATTATTGGTTTTGGGGTTTTTTCCAAAACAGATAGGCGAAGTTGAGCATATTCACAATGATTGGTAATAGTTATCAGTGTAATACATGGAAATTTCTCATCAGAGATGCAATAAAATATTTTTAGTGAGAGAATAAATGAATTCTATTAGAAATATATAATTAAACCCATGTGATTTTGATCGTGTTTTATGACTATCCTAGGGTAGATTCCTGATTTTTGAAGAGTGGTACCAAGTGAACATCACATTGGTTATGTCTAAAATGCATGTAGGACATGGATAGTGATTTAGGCATATAGTCCTAGGATAGTTGATAAAATTCATTAATCAGTGTTAGTTGAGTTCTGTAATCAGGTTTCATGGGCGTGTGCAGCAAATAGGTATGGTAGATACATGTTCAGAAAGTGGGAGACAACCAATTAGAGGATTCATGTTTGACCACACTTCCTTACAACAGAAGATAGAGTGGCAAAAAGACTTTTGGGAAAGTTCTTGGTGTGAAAGGGACAGTATTTATTGGTGGTGCATGGTGTTGGTTGGTTTATAGGTTGGTGAATAAATATGCGTGAGTCCATTGAGAATAGTTCATGTTGTGGATGAAGCTAAGAAGAACTAAAATGGTATCATGGTGGTGGTTTCATTTTAGGGTCACTCTCTGGGTGAGTTGACCAGTGTGATCAATAATATGTGTGCAGACATGGGTTCCCGAGGCCTTGGTGATAAATATGAGATGTCCCTTGTCTGTGAATGGTAACGTTGGTGATGGATAAACGTACCATATAATGGTAAATTAGATATTGGTCCTTGTAAAACGTTTTTAGGTATGGGAGAGCATTTCCTATAAATAAATATTGGTATGTGCATTGGGACCTATCTAGTGTTACTAATCATGCACCGGTATAATGGAATCCATATTTTTTGGAGCACCCCAATTGGTGGTTGTAAGATGTGAACCTTTTGTTTGATGGATCATGTGGATGAGACCGGATATGGATGTTCGGAGTGGCATTGAAACACTAGTTCATGGGAATCTCCAAATAATTATAGCTTATTGGTAAATGATATCTTCTGAGTTTGGGTGTAGAGATAGTTGGAATCGGGATATGGGAATCATGCTTGAGAGGTGATGTCATGATCTAAGGGTGAGTCAGATTGAAAGTGTTTCGGTGATCATGGTTGAGAGTGGTAATTAATGCAGTACACTGTAGAATAAATCGAGAGATAAAATTGATTTTTGTATGGAAATCATTGTTCATTTCAGATGTGTGGGGATTCCTCTTTGAGTTGGGTATCATTTCTGGGTGATTTAGTGATTCTTTGGAAGGCGAGGTAATGCGTTTTTTGAATGATGTTGGTTGATGAAGGACCGACTAGTGATGTCAAGTGAAATCAGATGTGGTGAGTTGGAAGTTGTATATGTATCTCTGTTTTGGATGTTTTTTATGAGGTTTAAGGATCAAACCTATCTTTTCAAATGGATCATGGGTCATAAGAATCAGAATTAGAGTTTTTTAGTGGAAGTTTATTGGGAATTTATGGACAGAACACAATGAGTGATAATTTTTTTGATGAATGTGGAAAGTATGGAGTTGGGTTCTAGATTAATAATGGCTTCTATAGGATTATAAGCATTATAGTGGAGAGTTTTTAATGATCATAATCATTACAAGTTGATCATTCATGAGGTATTTTGAACATTTTATTCAGTCATTAGTCGGTTTAGTGACAATACTAATGGTCCAACCTGGATTTTGGAGCCTTTAAAGATAACTAAGGGTGGTTTTGTACATGGAATCAGGCTTATATGGGAATTATAGGGGCTCAGGAGGATGTTTGGAAGTTGTGTTGGGGTGGTCGGGCTTCTTAATAGGCTACCAGCCAGCCGATGGGAGTCTATCGGCTGATCGGTTGGTTTGGTCGTATCCTAACATCCTTTATAGGGGAACCGGTCAGCCTACATAGGGTTTGCGAATTTTTTTTTGTTGGGGGGATTTCAGACTTTGTGTTATTAGGGACCGTGGATTTTTAAGGGGTTTAGGATGTCAGCAGAGAACACTCTTATCTTGAACTCCCTCCCATCCTCTTCCCTTTGAATCTCCATAGATAGGGATGGATTCTAGTGTATTATTTAGTATATTTAAGTAGAATTTTTTTCTCTAACCAATTTTAATCCTCTCTTCATATCCCTCTAAATACATTTGTAATGAGATAGGTTTTGGTGATTATTTCACTAGATCATGCTCAAATCGATATCAGTTGATGGAGATTTTGTGTGTGGCTCGTAAAGGGCATCTTGAGATGCCAAAATCATGTCATTATTCACTATTTTTTATAATTTATGTTTCATGATGAGTTTTTAAAGAGTTTACAATGTATTTATTTTCTTTTTCTATTCAAATTAGATTGATAATTTGGCAATTTATCTTGGATTAGAATTAATTATGCCTTGGGAGTGAAATTCACCTGGTTGCTCAGTATTTCAACTTCATTGGACAACCTGATAAGTTTTTCATCTCTCACACCAATTGAGGATTTTTGTTTAAATTAGTTTAATAATTAATTTGATAATTTTTATAACTAAGGTAGGTTTCAGTTAACATATAATAAGTCAACCCATGCCTTGGGTAGATTTATTGGACTTTCGGGTAGTTCTCCAAGATTTAAGCCTATTTTTTATTGACTATAAATCATTATAATTAATTTCATGAGATTTATAATTTAAGATACGGTCATGGGTTTTGAGATGGGTTTTTTGAGGGATGAGGAAATGATGGTTGATCCATGAACATGAAGGTAATGGATTTGGTTTGAGGTAGGGGCCTTGACCATGTTGTGTCTCTTAGTTAATTGATTATTTACATTCATGTTCCTCATCATTATAACTACATATATGTATTTTGTGATTTGATAATGGATTTTTCTTATGGCATCAAAGTGGTGGGTTGATACCAATGGAATTGATGGTACCTTAATGGGATGATATGGGTCCAAGGTACCTAGGAATATACTAGCATACATGACTAGATCCTAATGTTATATTTATCTAATGATGTATTTGTGAGTGGAGAGATGGGCCAAAGGCCCTATATTTTATTTTTCTTACGTTTTATAACCTTATATGTGGTTTAACCTCCCTATGTTAATGTTAATTAGTCGATATACCTGATTGCTGGGACTTCAATGAACCTATGGGAAATTTTTGTGTGATATGGGCCTCCCAAGAACCTGTGAGAATGGATGGTGTGATTTATAGGCCTCCACAGAATCTACAGGATGGGACATTGTGAATTAGGCCTCCCAAGAAACAACAGTATATGTTAGTGTGATTTATTGGCCTCCCCATAACCTATGAGGGTTTTTCAGGGTGACTTGATGGACCTCTATTAATATATATAGATTGGTTGGGGTACTTGATGATGTCCTAGCCCAAGTGATAGGTGAGGGCCATGGAATATTATGTTACTATGGTTTTGATAGATATCCTTTCCAGCATGGTTCCAAAGAATATAGTTTTTGTATTATTACAAAATGGGTTTTCAACTGATCTGATGCATTTATTCATGTTTTTTCCTGAATTTTATATTTTTTGGTGGGTGTATTTCATAGACATGACAATAATCTAGGAATATATATTGTAGAAACATCCATTTGATCAAAGTAGCATACAATTAGTTCATTCATTTGGGATACCTACTCGGTCATTGGACTCACCCAAATTTGGGTACATGGTAAGGGTTCTAATGTACATAGGTAGACCTTAATGTTTTCTTTCAGGACTCACAAACCATGTGCAGCTAGGATCATGGTAAAAGCAATCTAGTTGTGGAGGCTATGGATATGGAAGGTTGTATGTGGGTTGGGATAGAGGCTATATATGAGGAATAAATGATGGGAAGATCCCATGCATAATTCCCTCTCCCATCATTTTCAGTTGATAGTAGAACTTGGGCCCCCTATATTGGTATAAGTCCAAGAATTATCATATCCTAACTGTAAGAGGTTAAATAGCATGGTCTATTTTCTTGTTTTATTATGTAAAATTGCACATAATTTCTATCCATGTTTGAGAGGATCATAACTTCTAGTGATGGTACCCCTACAACACATTTATTTGAGAACTATTTGTGGCTTGTTCTCATTCTAATAATATTCATAATGATTACTTGGATCTTCGATCTTAGGTCCAATCATGAAAAGAAAAAAAACCTTCACTCCATGTGTGTATGAGTCATACCTATATAGGTAAATTTCCAATAACTACATGTTGCATGATTATTTCTCCAAAAATATACGTAGTGATACCCGGGACCTATCCACTGGTCTAGCTACAATATCAATTTCCATGTTGGGTAACCCATGTCCATACTACAAAATGGTAAAATCCACGATCAGTGTCTTCATTTCATGGTGACATACTTTATGATATCTGCATAATAGTGTGATGCTTGATTATTGTTCTAATGATATATGTAGTGATGCCTTGACCTCCAATCATGGGTCCATAAGCAAAAAAAATCAACTTCCTATGTATGAGTCAAACCTTCACAGAGAACCCTTTCAAGAACTATGTATTGATTTATTCTCATTCCAATAAGATATGTAGTGATTCAAAGACCTTATGTCTAGGGCCCAACTATCATTATGGAAGATATGAAAGCCCCATTTTCCCCATATAGGAATTGGATTTATGAGGGGAATTGTTTTCAAGAACTATTTGTGGTTTTATTCATTCACCAACAAGATATGTAGTGAAGCCCTAGTCATATACCCTGGTCCAACTAAAAAAACCTCTTTTCCCATTGGGAATATAAAGTCCTTTTCACATGATGTTATAATGCATGGTTCTTAAAGAACAACGTGTTGCTTGATTTTCATTCTAGTGAGATACATAGTGATGCCTAACTTTCCATCCTTGGGCCCAGCCGCAGAATATCCTCTATTTCACATCGGTTCATGTTTCTCCTTTACACATGATGTCATAATATATGTGATTTCAATAAATATTTATGTATTTATTCTCAACCTAATGAGATATGTAGAGATTCCTAGATCATAACTCTTGGTCGATCCACCAAAAAAATATAAATTCCCCTACCCTTCACTTGTGTAGCCTTTGTTTCATGGAAGAATATTTTATCACTATGGGTTTATCAAATAGATTATAGATCATGTGGGATTAGAAGTTTTGGTAATGTAATTCCCTACATGAGTAAGAAATATCAATTTTCATCAAGTTTATCATGGTCCTAGTTGCAGGACCATAAAATTCACATCAGATTTCCACATCATATAATAATAACCTGCATGATTTCTGCAAGAAAAATATGTCTCTTGATTCTCATTCAAATGAGATATGTAGTGATATCTGGATCTTCAATCATGGAACCACCTAGAGCACAATACAATAAATTCCCCCACTCCCCTACGTACTTTTGAGGCCTATATAAGAGGATTAAATATGGTGTATTACCCCATGCATGAACCCATGTTCAAAAATAACCATGTTTTTTCCACACATGGTTTCAATCAGTGTGTGAAATCCTTATTTAGAACTTTGTGTGGCTTGATTCTTATTTCTACATGATACATAGTGATGCATAAATCCTATGCTCTGATCCAACAGTAATAAACCTTTGCTTTTTTACATTGATTCACCTTCTTCATTACCATATGACATTAAACAACATGGTCAACATCCCTACTTCCTAACATTAAACTGCATGGAAAATGTCCTGGTCATATGAATTTAAACTGCATGATACCTCAAGTACTATATGAGTATTTTTTTCTTATTCTAGTAATATATGTTGTGACACCTAGGCCTGATTCCCTAATCCTGTCCACAAGATAAAGAAAAATTCCCCCTCTCTGGTTTAAAAACAAGGATTCTTGTAGGAGCTCTTAATTTGGGTTCCCTCATCACAAGCTCCACCAATGTAAGTGATATGACCCTACTCTACAAATGAGTCAGAACTATGTAAGATATTACACACTTCATGGCCAATATCGGTCAAAATGCTTCCTTTTTGCTTGTAAATATACCCTCTACAAATAATACTCCTAACCATTGACACTTTCAGATCTTCATAATCATTCTTTAGCTTCTGATGATATAATGTATGATACTTGAGGAATCTATTTCCTGACAATGTTTTAACACACCTTGGTTAGATTTTCATATGTCACCCACAATTGGGTGTGTTAGCTGAAGGATGTCACTATTTGACTATGTTTAAACACACCCCAATTGTCTTTCCATAAAGTACCCCACAAATGGGTTTTTTTAACCAGTGCTAAGTTCATCCTTTGAAGAATCCTCTTCTATCTTCATAATCTTTAATGACATTATGATTGATCCTTTTATTTAAATAAGTTTGAGGACATCCCTCACATATTCATTCTTTCTCCTTCCCCACAATATAAGAACCCCTAATACCATGTTTTACTATATCCTCTCTCAGGTCTAATGTATTCTAGAATGAACCTGGTTCGATAGGACATATACCACCGATCGTTTCAATAATACTATGTTCTTAGTCATATAGACCAAAACTATAGGAACTCTATTTCTTATGCTTGAATTAGACCTATGTAGGGAACCAATTCCCCCAATTATTTGATAATTTTGACTTAAAATGATCCTTCCGTGTCCAGGTGCATTCCTTCCGCAAACCTATACTCTGTGTCTGGGGAAACCAAAATCTCCATAAGCATCCATCATCTATCAGAAATAGAATGCCTCAATTCCTAAGAACTCATTTTTCTAACTATGTTTTAACCCCCACCAGTTCATTGGGAATAAGATTCTCACAAATTTCAGAGACTTTTTCGCAAATGATACTACTATTTGGATATGTTGTAACAGACCCTAGTCATCTTTTCTAAAATTATCCCTCAAAATAGGGTTATAAACTAGTGGTAACTTCTTCTTTTAGGGATACCTTCTCTATCACCATAATCCTTCTCCCCATACAACTCTTCGAATCTGGAGATCCCTAGGTTACAACTTATAGAATATTCCACCTCATACCTAAAATTGATGGTGCATTATCATAAAAATTAACCTCAAAGGGGAGAATTATTAACCTTGTGGTCAAATCTAAAGACCTTAAACTATGGCCCCCATAATTTCCTTGTTGTACAAATTTAACTACATATCATATTGTCTTTTTTGTTTGATATTAATCAACAAAGCATAACATTATAGTCACAATAAGGTAAAATGTACAACAATGTGTCTGTAATAAGATTCCAAACTACAAAATCAATGTTCTAGTCATACTACATTAAAATGAATGATGATTTAGCCCTTTTCAGAATGGGGCTATCATCTGAAATTGGTTATTTAACAAATTCATCCTCCTTCACACAATTCTAAATTCATGTAGGAGAAGTTCACCATTCATGGACAATTCCAATAAAAATTATCTCATCATTCTCATTCATCATACCATGACAAAACCACCAATCAATGTCTTGAGAAATATGAATCTTCATATGCATCCTCCATTCATCACTAATAGAAAGTTGAAATTTAGGAGAACTCATTTTACTAACTATGTTATAACATTTCCTAGTTGGATTTTCATAACTCGCCCAAAAAAGGTTGGTCATCCTAAAGAAGCCACTATTTGACTATACAGTAACATGCCCCAAACATATATTCATAAAATAGACCAAAGAAAATGTTTTCCAACCAGTAGTAACTTTATCCCCAAGAGATACCTCCTATATTCCCAAATAGGTTTTTGATTCAAAAATCATAAAATCATCACTCAAAATTCCCCATCAATTATTTTAAGAATGTCATAACATTCATGGACTATATGCCTTGTTTGGTTCATCATTTCAAAATTTACTATCAAATATATTCGACCTAAAACACCAGTCATGTTAGTACATCCTGAAAAATATTAATATAAAAATAAAAAGCAAAAAAATACAATCCGTGTTGAAAACTCACAATGGGAACTTTAGTAAAAGTTGGGTCTCGGCTCACAAGACCTATGCTCTAATTAGTTTAGGACAGAATCTATAAATTAAAAGATACAAGGCCCAAAACATGTTAGGTTGAAAACCCATAAAGGTTATCCTAATAAAGAGCCAAGTCTCTCCCTCTAAGTCTGATTCATATGAGACTTAGAAAAAAAAATAGGGTGAAGAGACAAAAGAAAAAAAGATTGTAGGTATTCCATAAAACCTTATAAATATAAAAACTACACTTGTTAATTCCCAAGTCTTACGAAACAAATTAGAGCATTCTCCCTCAAGTGAGATAGATCTAAGTACCACCCAAATATTTTGGAGTGCATTAAATTATAATAATTTTTCCTTACAAATGGATTCTTTTCGTTCAGAATGAATCAAAATCTTGGGGGATTTTTCGACACTATGAAACCTGTTCCATGCACTTTTCATTAGAATCTAATATTTGAACCTAAAAAAACACCAAATGTATAGTTTCAGTAAAAATGCATCTTTATTAGGATGGAGGATCATATTTTATTTTTACGTGTCATGACCCAAAACATCCTCTACCAAGTTTGAGAATTTCATGGTGTGACTCTACTTTTTTCATGGGGTCAGTTATGGTATTAAGGGGACCAGGACATAGGGATGTGTTCGAAGCTCAACATTGATCTCGAGTAGTGATCTGGTGGCATAGCCCCCACAATATAGATTATGGTGTTTGGAAAGGGTGTTTTCTGAAGGTTTTATTCTAGGTGGTACGGCTTGCACTAACCCTATGCACCATGAGGATAGTTTAGGCCCAACATGCGCAGACCAGAAGGCATATACCCTCCTGTGCATGGAACATACACAAAGAACATGTGCTTTTGACATGTGCATCCCAAAAGTTTTTTCATCCCTAAACGGGACACCTATGTCAAGTACCCATGCTAAAAACCTATTCGGGTTGACTCTTAAACCATGATCTCCAATTTTACTCTAAATAAGACCCTAGGGATCCTCATTTTCAAAGTAGAAAATTGTAAGAAGCCCCCAAGCTCTGGTCACAAAAACCCTTTGCCTAATTTGCGAAAAATTACTTAGGTAGCTCTGAAAAACTAGAGATAATAGATAATTAGGGGTTTTAAGTGAGATAAAAGTCCCTCCAGGGTCTCAAACACCAGACACCTATAGAGGACCCCATCTCCCCAATTGAATAATTGCATGCGTGAGGCCCCTTCCCTAACCGGGGAACTACATGAGCCTCACCCAAGGACACATGAATATACAGATGGTACCTAGTCTAAAGCCTCTCCCAAATATTGTTTTGGTCGTCCATTTTAAAAGGCATATCTAACTCATGAAGGCCTATACCCTCCCCCCCCCTCTTGTGATGCACCTTCAGTTCTGCTCAGGAGATGCTTGAGGCACCTCTACCATATAAGCTAGATCCTATGAATTCCTCTCTTTATGTACTCCTCCAAACCACCAATGGATGGAAACCGCTTAATTTTTATCCCTCATCTAAAAGGGAATAAATCATAACCTCCCCTGAGGCCTCCAGACTCACAAAAACATTTGAAGGAGGACACTAGTGCACCTTCCATAAGGGAATGAATTCCTGTAGTTAGAACTCTGTGGCCACATCCAGGGCACCATCCTTATAATGTTATGTGTTCTTATTTCAATGCTCGTTGACTACGAACCCATCTAAAATTAGATTTTATAGCATCCTAGGTTAGTAATAGTAAGAAGTTCATTACTTAAAACCTTTAACACAAGCAGAATCCTTTTAAAAATGTGATTTTTCTCACAGACTAAAGTTTAATGGCTACATGCATGTTGATCATGTCAGCCGACATATCTAGATCTTTTTTCATAAGATTATTTTGGTGGTCCAATTCCAAGATAGTGATCAATACATCACCATGGAGGTGGATCTCGAGAACAAATGCATTTTATCCCTTTATCTATGGGAGTTGTGATGCCCAAAGAAGAGTAACATTAGAGAATGAGATCAATTCATTTGACCTCAGAAATCATCCATTGATTGTGGGGGGGGGGGAATTCAGAATGGTTTCTACCCTAGAGAAGAATAAAGGTAGGGGTACGATCTTGAGGGGTCCCATCTAATATTTTTTTTCAATTTATGGTGAGTAAAGGTCTCATGGATCAGGGATATTCTAGAGACCACTTCACTTGGTGCAATAACGAAAGAGAGAGTCATCATTCATGGAGATGTCTTGACTAATTCCTAGATAACATGGAGGTTATCTCTACATTTGATAATACCAAGGCTAATAAATTTGTTTTTGGAATCTCTTCCCACTCTTATGTCTTTGTTTCTTTGTCCTCAAACTAGGAAAACTACATCAACTATAGGATCTATCAGCACTAGACCTCATTTTCTTCATACCACCAACTGGTCAGTGATATTTAGAGAGATCCTATAGAGATTAATGCATGGATCGTGATTCATAAAAAACTATGGACTCTTAAAAAACATTAGGTTTGGGCTAGATCACTCCCACCATTGACAAGGACCTGGATTCCCACATGCTTAATATTGATCACCTCAAAACCAACTATGAGGAGGTCTAAAAAGAATAGGTTTTCAAGGAGCTATATTTTAGGAATGATTATTTTGTAGAAAGATTATTAAGTAGGAATAAATAGTGAGGGAGGATTGAAGAATTAAGTGGTTGAAGGAGGGTGAATGAAATGATACCTTTTCATGAATGTATTAAGGAAAGGATGATTCATTCTACTCCCATCATATTACTCGAGGATAGTACCTTTTTTGAGGATAGGGATATCGTGGGGGCCTATACCCATTATATATTTTTTGGTCTTATTGATGGTCCTAATATATTCATACCAAAGGGATACAAGGGATATAATGGTGATATTATGGATGTAATTACCAACTATGTTTCTTTATAGGACAATGAGATTTTTGGCACAATCCCTGATGATACTGATTTTTATGAGGCAATGTTAAACCTCAATCTAAAAAGAGAACCAGGACTAGATGGCTTCATGGGATCTTTTTAGAGAGTGTCTTGGGATGTGGTTATATATGATATGGTTTCAATGATTCATGATTTATTCTGGGAGGAATTCTAGCATAGGTTGCGATGGACACCACCCTAGTTCCCATTACCAAGATTAGAAACCCATAATCCCTCATTCACTTTAGACCAGTGAGCATGTGCAATGTTCCATATAAAATTTTAGCCAGCATCATCAACTCAAGGATCACTACTCATCTTCTAAGAAGGGTCTCTCTAAAAAACATGGATTTTAAAAAGGGGCATTGTATCCAAGGGGCTATCGGTCTGGCCCAAGTGCTGTTTACGGATCTTGATACTAAAACTCACAACTCCAACATGGTTATTAAACTAGAAATGAATAAATCATATGAAAAATCAAGTGGATCCTAGTCAACATGGTTCATACATGTATGTGGATCTCCTATTGGGCTATAGATCACCTTTTTGGTGCCTTAGCTCCTCATGTATGGTGGTTTCTTGTTTATGGAAAATGCATGGTTTATTCAAAGAGAACAATGGGTTAAGGTAAGGGGACCTCCTATCCCTACCCATTTTCATTCACTCCAAGGATGATCTGAGGTGGCTCACAAATAAAAGGGTACTAAGTGGTGATATCCTCCCATATCATAGGAATATAGTCTCTCCCTATATCTCTCACCTCAAATTTGAAGATGATACAACTATTTACAGGAATTCCAGAAAGAGATAAGTGTGGGTATAAGCAAAGTGTTAGAGGATTACTTCCATTGAAGTGGTCAAGTCTTAAATACATTGAAGATAAACTTATACATTTCTAAAATATGTACTACATGCCACATGTCCTTACTGTGCATTAGTTTGGATAAAAAAAAGGATCATTTCTTGATGGATTACTTGGGAGATTCTATCTCCTCATTCAAGCATCACATTCAGGACGTTGACCAATTTTTTTTGTAATATTGCAAAAATATTTCTTAACTTGAAAAGGAATTACCTATCCTTATGGGTCTAGAGATATTTTGTTAATAGTGTGATCATGGATAACCATATCCATGCACTATCTTCTATTAACTTCCCAAAAGGCATCATCTCTAATATTGATAAGATCCAAGAAAGTTTCATCTGGTATTATCTATTGGAGGGAAAACATCATTCAGTATCTTGGGGTAGGATGTAAATACCCATACAATAAGGAGGTATTAATTTTGGAAGCCTTATTGGCAATCTTCTATGCATGCATGAAAAACTGACATGGGAAGTTTTGTAGAAACGTACGTTATGGGGGGGGAGTAAATAGTTGGAAAATAGAATGGGTGATCATATTTGGATGGAGGCCATGTGTCTCCCTTAAGTTCCGTGATTATTTCTCTCATATTGGTTCTCTAACACTTCACCCATTGGATTTTTGGGTTGAGTGACATGTCCTATTAACACCAAAACTGGGTAGGTCCAGTCATTATTTTCCAAGGATACCAGTCACCAATATTTCTTTCAGGGAGGCTTCCTTGCAGCCACCCTTCATCACAACCATCGTATATAAGGATTATAATGCCTTATTTGATCTCAATGTTATAAAAAATAAACCAGACAGGTTTATTTTCACACCATCCATCTCGGGGGATTTTTCTATGTGGTATTTTTTAAAGATATTGGAAAACAATGCAATTTAAAATTGATGGAATGATAACCTATGGTACAAAAGGATAACAACAAAATATAAATTCCTCACTGTAGAATAAGGATTAATGAAATCCCCTTATAAGAAAACATCAAAAGATGTAGAATCAACATGGCCTCTAAGTGTTTTTATTATGGAGAGAATCATCAAGAGACTGCAGTTCGTATATTTTTTTAAGGTGAATAGGTACAATAAGAATGGAAATTTCTTAGTGAGTTTATTACTCTCTAAACTCAAAACATGGTTGATTCCCTCTTCTGGGTTATATGGTTCCATGATTAAGGAGACCAAGGGCTGGAGAAAATGGCTCAGACTATTTTGCTTCACTCAAGTTATTGGTTTCTATGGTAAGCACAGAACAAGTCGACGTATGTGAGGACTCAAACCTTAAAAAGGTACATAATTTCTCAAATATAGAACCTATTGATCGACATGGTTATGAACTTCAGTAAATGGTGTGAGTATCCTACACTCCATTTGTTTCTCTTTAGTGACCACACATCCCACATGGATATTAATGTCTTGAGGCCTCCTTGGGTTTCCTGGATCCGACCCTCATTCAGATTGAAGCTTAGCACCGATGGTTAATTCAGATCAAGATTCATTAGTGGAGTTCGAGTTTTATGTGACTCTAAACTCTTTCTCATATTGGTGTTTAAAACTCACCTCGACTGTGGTTCCTCTCTTCAAGTAGAATCCAAGGTTGTCCTCACTATATTATCTCTCTACAGATAGGTTAACATTGCCTTATCAGAAGTGGAAACAGACTCTATGATTCTTTATAACTTTTTGAGAGGCATTGCCTCTACCCCATTGTCAATATCCTACACCAATATAAAATGGGGAATTATGCTCAACAACAATATCAAAGTGCTTCATTCTTGCTGTGAAGTTAACAAAGTGCCCGATTATCTTGCATCATTATCTGAATAAGGCCCCAATGTTTTCTACTTCTTGAATGAGGATTTTTTAAAACCTGAAGGGTTAAATCTTGTTAGAGGGGATTCCCTTAGGTTTCAATATTCCAATCCAGCTTACGGTCATTCTTTCTTTGTCTCTTCCCCTAGGGGTGCATGTTCTTTCTCTTCCATTTCAATAAATAAATAAATGATGATGATTAGAGGTGTCCTATAGTTATCTTATCAAATAGGTTGGGTCCTTGAGGTGCATTTTAGTATGCATTCCGATGGTTATGAGGATTCCGACCCTGAGGATAGTTCTAGGGAAATCCCAATTTTGGGTACTTGGGTTAGGACTATGTACTTCCCTAATCATCACTAAGAATTAGAGCCTCCAGTTCTAGGTATGGAGGGTGAGGATCACAGTTCCTTTCACTTATATAGGGAATGAGATCCTCTTTCTAGAACCAAATTTAGGGAAATCCTATTTCCTTTCTCGCGGGACCTCTCCTCCTTCATTCTTTCCTCCAACTTCATACCCATGGGTTGTAGCTAGATAGATCATTACATGTGACTTCCCTATTTACAAAAATAATAGAGTATATGGTAACTCAAATCTATCTCAGTCTCAATTTTTCCCCAATGTATAATAATGGGTGAAAATGGGAACCATAGCCTAGTCTCTTTACCACTCCATTTATATTTTGATCTCATCCATCAATAGACAGAGCATATTGTTTGATTTCATAGATCTATCACTTCCTCATGTTTTTCACATTAAGAAAGACTCGAATGGGATTAGATATTGGTGGTGATCATGGATCCATATATTCCCAAACCTGAAGGCAGCCTTAGTGTGTAATCCATAAACAATTTTACTATGAGAACTCAAATTATTACTATACTCAGGATTTGTATAACACCCACCGAAGGCATGATCTAATTAGTCCCCCTAGTTGGTATACATCTCAATAATATCACTGAACCCATCCACAGTTGTCCTCTTTAGGTTTAAGCCTAGAACAAGCATATAAGTCACTATGATTTGAGATATACCTCATGGACCCTTTTCCAAGGCATCCTGCTCAGGTGTAAGACCCAACTCAATCCTCTCAAAGTTCCATACTCCCCTATGAGACAACCCTGAGAGCCACCATTGGTGTGGTTCCTCACCACTGAACTACATGGGATTTGATTAGTATCCAAATGGAATATATTAGAACTCTCCATGAGGTCCAAACCCAACACCTCAAACCTATCGTAATCCTTTCTAGGCCACATTCCTAGTAGAGACTTATCCAAACATGGAATCTATATCTCATCCAGGTTCCCTGGGACACTTTGACATAAGTCCCAAACAAAACATTGACAAGGAAGAGTGTGTCATCCTTAAATTATTGAACTGCGAGAACTATGATTCCTACTATAATTAGGATATGTATGATTCCAACCTATGGTTTGAGCTCATTGGCCTGCCTACTTGGTATAATTCCCAATAATATCATAATACTCATCCATGGCCCTCATATCTAGGTGTAAGCCTAGAACAAGCCTCAAAATCACCATGAGTCAAGAAGACCATCATGGTCCCTTTCATATGGAATCCTCCTAAAGTGTAAGACCCAATTAAATCCTCTAAATGGGACATAATCCCTTGAGAGAAAAACCTAAGGGCCTTCATAGGTGGTTGTACTCAATACTAAACCTCCTGGAATTTGATTCCCTTCTAAGTGGGGTGTTTTGGAAGCCTCCCTAATGTCCAAAATCAACACCTCAAGCCATCCTTAATCATCTCTAAGACACATTTCTAGTAGATTCGTTTCCATCCTGGGAATATATATCCCTTGAAGGTTTCCTGGGCCACTTCAAAATAAGTCAAACACCAAACATTAACTCAGAAACTTTCTCCTAAACATACTAGGAACATGAAATTGAACTATAGAGTTAATTCCTTATCATATGACCTAAAAAGGTTTGATGTTCCCCATTAAGTAGAATAGTACTATTTGGGTTCTGATTCCTTTCATGAGGAAAAGTTGGGAGCCCTTTTTATGGTTCAGATCCCAACATCAAAACAAATCCAATCTCTCTAGATGATAATACACTTCAGAGAACCCCAGTGAGGCTAAAAACTGACATCATCATAATAATGACCAAATAATCTCTAATAATTATGTAAGAGGATATAATCGATGAAGGGCCTTAGATCCAAACATATATCTTCATTATTGAAGGAATTCTGATACCTAAAAATGATTCTAAATTCTAAATATGCTAACAATTAATTGTTAATTCAAGAGTGGGACATGTAATACTTGGTAATTAATAAATGATTCAAGAATATATATTAAATCTATAAGAGTGTCCTGATATAGAAAAACATTCCTCCCAAAAGGGTGTGATGAGCCCGATCTCCCATCCCCTCGACCAATGTGAGTTCTTATGTACATTGTAAAAAATCCCCAATGAGAATATGCCTTTAGAAAGTAGATCCCTAATAGATATAGAACTGTTGGGTTTTACCTCTACCAAGAATAAACTCATTGGAAACCTTTTGGAAATAGTGAACTGGATGTGAATGATTTCACAAAAGTCAACTACTTGCAATAAACCATCAAGCGAACCAATATCTATTTGAAATAGATTGACATTGCCATCAATAAAAAAGATTATGTGTACTAAGATCCCAATTCATAGGAACATAATATTGAAACCATACATCAAGATTAGGGTGACCAGGATGCACGAATTGAAGCTACCCATATGTGAAGTTAGAAGAGGAGCTAGAATTTGGCACCCCCAAATAGTGATTTTCCACCTATATAGTGTAACACTTCCAAGGATAAAGAGAAAGGTGTGGTTATATCCCACTCACCACCCTGAAGAATTGAAATTACTTCCACTGAGTAATGGTTATAATAGTATGAGAATATGATAAAAAATATAAAATAACTCAATGATGATCTACTCAAGGGAAAAATTCACACTAGGTATCATCTTCAGATATAGTTTAATATCACTCCTCTCTCACATTAGTAAAGATAAAATCTTCCTAAAATAGTTAAATATGAGTGTTAATCTGGCTCTCCATCTAGATATCCAATCTTTCTAAATATGGATGTCAAAGATGATTAAGACTTTACTCCATTACGGCGATGGCCTCTTTCCCAACAAGGTTATAACTCAGTCCAAGAATAGATCAAAAATAAATAGGATATGAAAATTTTCCCACCTAATAAAGCTTTAACCAATCATTGTACATGGGAGATAGACTAGACATTAGTTCCATTGGAACTGCTCAATGGCATTGAGTCACTAGTTTCTCAAATGGAATGCATAGATGAGTGGTGCACATCTTTGTAGCCTGAGAAGAAGAAATTTACCAAATGGTTGGATTACCCTTTTCCCTCATCCAAATTTGGAAATCCGAAATTCTCAACCTTTCATAGCATGGGAGATCTATAAAAACATCTCTTGCACTTCATATTTTGATTCGGGCTGATGATGATTCCTCAGGATCAATAGGAGGTACCCAGGTTGAGATGTTTTGTACAAACCCTAATAAGGCTAGCCTTTGTTTGGTACATCAACCTTCCATAAATATATATTTCATGATGGGAATACCTTATTCACCAATTCCTTTATCAGTTCTTCTCTACACTATGGAAATGAAAATTTTCAGCCTCACAACCTACAAGAATCGGTAGAATAAGAGGTCTTCTGACTTCATCACCATATCGAAATGTTTATACTATTCACCAAGAACCCCTCTATAGAATGAGAAACTACAGGAATATTATGTTGAAAACATTGGGATTAGGTTAAAATTCCTTTTATTCTAAAGGACTATCCATGTGAATTCTATAAGTTTCTAGAAATGGAACAACACCTATAAGATTCCATTTAGCAAACCCGATCTAAATCTTATCCCATGCCCTCGTGATGGGGGAATTTTTTGGTATGTCAGAGACCATAATTGTGGCCCTCAATCTAGTTGGAGTTCCCATTAAAGCAGCCAGGAAGGCCATGAATCCTCTTACACATCCTTTTGAGTGGAAAAAATTACAAAATTACCCTTGACCAGATGAAAATAGAGATTAGGGTTTCCTATAGTTTAAGGAATGGATGAATAAAACATAATCACTTAAAAATGAGAAAACCACCTATTATTTCCTTACAGACATGTAAAATAAACTACTCAATATACTATATCCCAGGAAACCCGATGAGTTCAACCCCACTGATCTCTCTGACTACTTCTGTTTCCATAAGATGTTGAGTCATAACATCCAATACGGGTTCATCTTCAAATAAATTCTTCAAATCATGGTAGATTTTGTATAGGTGATTTTGTAAAATTCAATAACATAGATTATTTGTAAAGACATCACCCAAATATATGAATATGGTGATTCGAAAGATGTTTTCCCTAGTATTGGGAAGAATTTAGATAACTAGATGACTCAAAAAATAGTTAGCATATCTCATGCTATTTCATCAGGAATATAAAATATGTGGATGGGATCCACCTGAAAATTTGATTGTGGGTGGTTTGTGTTTTTAACAATCATGGACATTTGGTTGCTATTATCTCTCTTACCAAAAACTCCCAATGGTTCCCTCATCTGTATTTGGGTATAAACCTACTTTCAATACTCAAGAGATCACCTCGGTGTTCTGTCCCAATGAATTTGGGGACTCACATTGGTCGAGAGGATGGGATGTTTCACTCATAGAACCCTTTTGGGGTAAATTATTTCTAACTCTAAGACTATCTTATAGATTAAATATATATTCGTGAATATCTTCATAATCTCGATACGAGACTGATTACCCTAATAGAATGACTATAGTTTGAATAAATTTTATGTGAAAAATATTGGGTTCTAATTTATGAATCCATTTATATATATATGAGGTTACCCATCCATTTCTAGTAGTGGATGGATGCTCATGTGTTAAAGTCGTATAAACTAGAGCATCACAATCTGCTTCCACTCAAGGAGGCGGTTAATATTCTGAGGATGATATTGAGCTGTTATAAAGTGCCCTATGTATCCTAGTTAATGAATGAATAAAAACCCATGTATTTCATCAAACATTTTTTGTTTAACGTCATGCATATAGGACATATATGGGTTCTTCGAGACACTAGGAATTGAAGATCAAGTCCTTGAAGGACGTCTTACATATCCTAATTATGGTAAGAATCAGAGTTCTTGTATTTCATATGTTTTATCAATACATTGAAGGATGTGGTATAATTATCATCCCATGGTAATTATTGAGTGTTGATGGTTGAGATGTCAGAGACATAAAAGAACTTTCACTGAATGGGATATTTATTTTAGAATGGTCCATAGAAAGGTATCCTATGTATCCTAGTTATTGTAGGAATTAGTGTACTCATAGTTTATAATTCCCTTGGTACTGGATCCAAGGTAGATGCATTTTTATAGTATTGAATATATTATTCTACTCATCAGGTATTATATGCTTGAATTTTCCTAGATAGTGGATATTCATGTCAAAAATGATATGACAATTTCATCTCCCTATGCCCAATAGAGCTATGATAGGTGTGATAAGAAAGGGATAAAAAATTAGTCTGTTTCATTCTATATGGATAGGGGTAATAAATTAGGACTCCCCCGTGAGATATTTGTTTTGGATCTCGAGTCTTAGGGAAACTTCTGACATATCCTGATTATAGAAGGAATTAGGGTTCTCAAATATCACTCACACCCTTAAGATTGTCATAAAGGTAGATTCCCTTATGTTAAGGCTAATGTTTTGTGACACTTTTTGGGGATTTACATACATATATTACCTAGTATTTGGATACTCATGATGAAAATGATATTATTATTATATATCTTTATGCTGTTGTGAGTTATGCTTAGTGTGAGAAGTAAGTGATTGTAAATTATCAATATCATCACCTAGAGAGTGAGGGACTTATGTATTTGGATAGACCTGTGGATCTTAAACATTGAATAGGTGGACTATGTATCCTATAAATGGAAGGAATTAAAGCTGTCCTAGTTTTTTAGATATGGTCTTACACTCTAAGGTTTCCCTAATATATGGGTCATGTCATATCATGTAACTATTTGAGGCTTATACTATAGTGTTTCCTGGGTTGGTGGGACATGTTATCTCATGTCACTGGTCAGGGCTTATACTCTATAATTTCTCATGTATATGGGACATGTTATATGTTTTTGTGGGTTAGGAATTGTACTCTTGTGTTTCCCAGGTATATGGGACATGTTATATCATATTGTAGGTCAGGGATTACACTCTAGTGTCGCTTGTGTCCTTGTAGAGTCTCGTGGAGAAAATGATATGATTGTTGTTAATCCCTATACCCATGTGAGATATTCCTAGTGTTAGAAACAAGGAATGAAAAATGATTGGTCTCATTGAATATGGGTGTGGGACATATGTACTAAGACATCCCCTTGAGGTTTTGGTATGGATCTCGGGCCTTAAGAAGGAATCCTACATATCTAGTTTATAGTGGGAATCAGAGTATTCGTAGTTCGCTTGGTTAGGTATAACACTCTGATATTTCCATGGTTATTGGGACATATCATGTTATGTCGTTGGTCAGGACTTACACCCTAAGGTTTCACTTGTGACCTTTTTTCCTACCTGACATGTGTTGAGTGTCCACTTGTATTGATATGTCTGAGAGTGTCTACCTGTAATATTTGAATTCAAATAAATGATCTATTTGGTCTTCCTAAAGGACTTCATGTAACTCAGCTGTAGTATATAAATTTTGTCGCATGATAAATGGTGACTTGTCCAGAGGAAATCGTAAGATCTAGGTGGTCTGTCTTAGAATCCATCGCATGACCTAGATTGCTTATATAGAGGGTGTCGCATAATCTAGTTGAATTTCCCAAGTGTCATTCGGAATAGTTGGCATGACACAAATGGAGGGTTTTGTGAGGGTCAATATGACATGTCTCATAGGTTGTAACATGTCTTAGATAAAATCCATGGAGGGCATCACAGGACCTGTTTGACATGTCTGGAGGATGTTGTTATTCTCAGCTGACTTTCTTATAGGGTTTAGTGAGGGATTAAGAGGAATGAGAAGATGTATCCATAAGACATATATGACATGATCTGGTGTCGTTATCTGAGTCATGTGATGTATCAAAAAGACGTCATGAGTCTTGTGTGAAAGGCCCATAGGGCTTCTTGATACTAAAGCAACAAACCCAGGGGGAACCATGTGACATTCTATGACATATACAAAAGACTTCACCTGAACTGAGTGACATACTGAGGTAGAATCATGATATATGGGTGAAATTTCCCCATGAGGTCATGTTACTTTGGATGGATCTCGTGGAGTGCATCAGGGTCAGTGAACATGTTTTATGTTTGAGTCTTTCACCTTTATTCTTTGTTCTAGACCTTGTATTGTGAATTCCTAATATTTATTCAGTATCAGTTGATTTTAATTATATCATGATCTATCATAGATGTGTGATGTTCTTTTCATGTACTTCCATATGTTCTTCACATTATCTATAAATGATCAAGCGAAATGTTTTATGAATGGCACATGATCACTTTGGTTTTTTCACTAGTATATTACCTTATGAAATAATTTATGTTTGTGAGATCATCCTCTTTGAGAAATCCAATCTGGTTCTTATGAGAAATTCCCAGAATTCTTCCTCTTGGTCCTGATCGGTAGTGGTGAATTTTTCAAACTAGGGTGGGGAATTTATAGGCCTCACCACCCTGCTTTTTTGACGGTTTTTATGGCATATCTGGTGTGGATCTTGGCTAGATCGGGCAAAGGGGTCTATCACCATTTTTCTTTATGATCATTTTCATGGATCACTCCTGAGGGAATCACCTGATTTTCAACAACCATGAGTTCCTACCGTCAACATCAAGTTTATTGTATTATTTCCAATTTGATAGGGACTTTCTGAATTATGTGGGAATGCTAGAGGACTTCCATATTTTTATATTGACATGTCCAAGGGCCTTCGTGAGATCAAAGTTCCTACTAAAATAAATTCATGTGATTCTTGATGCTATGTCGGGTACATTTCACGATGCAAGGGTAGCTTTTCTAGGGGTCTTCATGAGATCATGTCAGCTTGTACAGGGGTCTCGCGGGACCCTGATGCATACTTCCTTATCAAATCACCAGCATTTTATGATCAAGATAGGCTTCTGAATGCCCCACTTTTATTTCCTTTGTTTTGTTTTTAAAATTTATAAGGTTATGTGAAATCACGTGAGTAACATCAAAGAAAATTACTTTACCTCTTGATGGTGCATTGTGTGACCCATAAAGGTCTCATGGAGATGTGTGAGAATTTCATGGATAGTCCCATATGTTTTTACATAGGGAAACAAAGGGGTTTGCATGCGTTCCTTGGAATACCTGAGGCCTTTCACATGATGAGGCTGAGAGGCCAAATGACTATTCCAAGATGAGGCAGGCACATTGCTAGGGACCCACAATGTCTTGGATTTCTCCTGGGGTGCATCATATGATGTTTAAAACCCACAAGAGGATATCATCTCCAACCATTTTATATCATTTTTTTATTTAAAAAAATAATAATGATTCAGTTATTTAATATTAATTTTATCATGGAAAATCATTCTTCCCTTTAGTGATGTGTCATATAATCATTACGACCTCCAGAGGCCTCCACCTCTTGGAAATTCCCCTCACATTTTCAATGGATTTTTGCGAACATTACCCACTGATTTTCTATGAGTTTGGCACATGATTAGTATTGGATCTTGTGATGGAGCATGTGACTTTTCTTGTTCAGTCACCCTTTTACCTATGGTGAATCACATGATCAGTTTTGGATCTCATGCCGACATACAGACATCGTCAAATACGGTTTATTTTCTTGAATTTGATGCACAGGATGTTCATTGATGGATCTAGTGATGATGTACGAACATTTTAAAGGATAGTATCTTTTCTCTCTATTGACATGTCAGGTGTTTATTGATAAAATATATATCCTCTTCACATGAAAATTTCATGGGTGACATGGATATTCACATGTACACATCAATATTGCATGTGTGGGGTGTAGATTTCCAGTAGATCAACATGGTGCATCAAGTATTGAATTTTATTCAAGGTTGAATTTTTTTGTAAATTAAATAAATTCCTTAAGATTTATATCATATAAAGACTCTAAGTCACCATCCACAATTCATCGCATAAAAGGGTTTATGGTAATTCAATATCCTTCTTCATCATGGAATACCCATGATGTAGACTAGAATCCATATTTTCATGGTTTATTTTCTTCATGAGACATGATTTCTATATTTTCATGATCTTGAACCAATTTGGTATTACATCCTATTGCATGATGGGTTATGAAGTGTCACACCCTTTCACATGAGGTTTTACATGGTGCCAACTAGTTAAGTGATACCTCAACATTTTTCAAGAATGATTTTTTAAATAGATATCATGGGATATTACCCCTTTTCAAGAATGAGTATGTGATACATGTATCACATATTCTCCTTTGTGTATATCATATAAAGTCTTTCCAAACTCTTTCATTTAATGAAAATGAGATATTTTCCTTCTAGAGTGGTAGGAGACCCCCTTCAACTTATGATTCAATTATATTTATAGATGGATCATCACACTGTGTTTGTGTTTTTGAGATTCATGGAGTGTCTAATAAACATTCTCTATCATTCATTCCATCAGCTTTCCCAACTTCGGATATTAAAATAATTATGCTTCAATATATATCTTCAAAAAATCAGAAATCTCGATATTCTTTTTGTGTGGTCGTGTATCCTCAAAGGCTTTTCATCATTGTGTAACCTATTCTAGGGAATTCCATGAACATGACACATAATTACTTCACGTATAAGACATTTTTTATTCTCATCATTTACATAGTGTATTTTTTTCACATGTTATATTTGTGCACAATAGAAAAAATGGGTAACACCATCAACATGTGCCCTATTTTTGGTATTAATTCATATTTTCTTCAGATATTTATTTTTGAACTCAGCCATGTGGGCAAGGCACTCATAGACTTCTCATATGGTACACTCAAACTCGAGTAATCCACTCATGCAAGATACTTCCGACCACATTCGTCACACCCTAACATCATCCATGGATCGTCTTCATGACCTTTCATGTCTTTTCTATTTGTGTGGGAGATTCAAAAAATCCCATAATATTCATATTATCAAGTTTGTGTGATCAGCATCACATGAAATATACTGGATTACCTCTATATGAAACCCAAATTTGTTGTGAGAGGTGGCTCATGTTGTTGATCCATGATATTAGTTCCCGACACAATCCACTGAAACCCCCCTCAAGACCAATCATGTAGAAATAAATAGTCCAACATGTGGCTCGATCCTCATATGATATAATGTTTCATATAGAAGTATGGGTGTGAGGATTTGTACTATAATCAAGAACATACATAGGTAGTGTATTTCAAGATAGGGTTCTACCAAGTGTATCACATTAGAAGAACCAAAGATTATAACTTTATATGAGGGTGATTCTATGGTTCTCACTTCTTGATAGGAGGTGTTGGGAGGTTTGGAGCATCCCTAGGTTCCTAGATGGGCACTAGTTCTATCTTAAGGATGAGAGATACAACTTATTATATGTCTAGAATTTCCCCATTTTCTATGGGAATGTGTCGATTTTCATATGGGTTTCTCATAAATAGCCTCCTCAAGATGTTTTTTAATTTTATTGTACTCCCAGAACCCACCTACATACTTCATGGGGGTCACAGGTGTCCACAACTCATCCGCAAGATTTACATCATAGAGTTCCATCAGTTTCTCTTCTAAGAGAGGCATTCTTAGTGAATAAGTAAAACCATTCCATATCACTATGATATTAGACACCCTATCGTTCTAATGTGGCTTGCATTTCATTGGGTAGAAAATTATTATCTTCTTTATCATGGAGATGAACTGATAAAAGAATTTATGATGAAGGTCTTCTCATCCTACAATGGATCATGTGGTCAGGCTATTGTACCCCACAAAGGATAGCCCTATGAAAGTTTTCAAGAAACACATATGCTTGATTGCCTCCTGTTGATATCGAGGGACCATCATTGGACCACATCGGGATACAAAGTGTGTGAGATGCTTTTGGGGGTCACCTAAACTATCAAAATTAGAGAAGGTAGGGTTTCCAACGTTGGGTAGAGGTGGACTATCATTCATACATTCAGGATATAGATTCTTTTCAGGATTCACATGTGTGCATCACCCTTCCATAGATTCTATTCAAGTATATAGGTACTCTATGATGTTACATAACTCCGGGGGAACTTCTCTCTGAGCCACCTCTCATCTGAAGGGAGTAGAAAGGTGATGATGAGGTGGTTCAACATTCATCTCCCACTGATTCTTGATTATTCCTAGAACTAAATTATTTCCTAGGTGAGGGATAGTCTATCATCACAGTAGAAGGAATTAATGATAAATTTTGATATCCTTATTTATGTAGATTGGATACCTAGATATTGATCTAGTATGATGCTCCAATACCACTCATGCTAGTTCATCAGCTATGGGAGGGAGAATATTTGTCTCTTATTGTAAGTGATAAATAGGAGCAATATTTCCCTTGATTATCTCCTCATCTATTTGTCATAGAGTTTGTATTTTAATCTCATATTGTGACAATTGTTCCTCCAGGGATGTAACATCAATTATTTTGGGCAGTGATTTTGATGTATCCTTACCTTTCACCTTGGAAATGTTCCATCAGGGAGGCAGAAACTAAATATTTAGAGGTGTCATGTTTTGGAGCCTTCTATGTTTCCTGGTGCGTACAGCTTCATTTGGTGCATCCAAATCACCCTCCTCTCGATGTAAATTCTCCATATTATGTCCCACTACAATTCCATATTGGTAAATGTCTTCCATATTAGTAGTGATGACATTTATAGGGGCATATTGAGAAATAGTGGTCATGCAATTACTTTCAACGCAACAAGTTGATTCTGCACTGCCTTCATTAGGGTGGTTATTTGAACCATTGGACATATTGGTCCATTTTGGTTGCAATCCCAGTGGAATCAGATCACCTATTTTGTACGATCCTTCCATATTAGCCTATGAATATTGACTTTTGGGGAGTTTCTCGTTATTGTGGTATGGGCCCTGACTAGTATAGGGTTTTCTTATGGTGGGAGGGATAGGTGGGACCCCAGCCTTTTTTCTACCGACCTAGAGAAGAAATAATCTCTCGGTGGTGATAATGACGATGAAGATGCCCCCATCCCTATGGGTTTGGGATCATTAGGGGATGAAATTGGAACTAAGGTTTCTTGTTGTTGAGGATCTAATGATTCCTATTGGGAACTTTATGACTCCCATGATGAACATGAAGATATAAATACCCATATCCCAATGGGGTGGAGGTGATCTGGAATCACCAATGATTCTTCTATGAACTTCATAAGGGATGATGAACCTGGAGATGGTGATTAAGATATAAATTCCCCCAGCCTAGTGGGTTGGGGTTCACTCACAACTGAAAAATTTATGCTCTAAATCCTCTCAGGAATTGATGATCTGACGGGTGGAGATGGTAGTATATATTTTCTTAGCCTAGGGGGTCCCTTTCTGGACAGCTACTATGGCAGCTGATATTGCATCCCATTCTTATGGCCCATTAGTGATTGCGTAAGAGCTGGGTGCCATGTTATCCCATGACGTGAACCATTGTAACACCATGGGATTTTTTGAATTATTATTTTTTTCAAATTAATTCAATCTTCTTAATATTTTGAATTCATACAACACTGAAATATTTTTTTATATTAATTATCTATATTTTTCTTGCATTATACACAACACCAAGTGAATTGTTCACTACCTGAAATATAAATTTTAACTTTCTATACATGGAACACTGAGCTAATCCTTCATTACATAAAATAATGACTTCCCTCAATGGCTTGAGTACCATGTAATATTGAGTTTTACCGAAACATAATATATTATTAAAATGTTGTTATTTAATATAATAAGATATAATTTAACTATTAAATTGGATATTGTGAGTAGTATTAACTAATTTTTTAAAATATATGTTTTAAAAAATATAATATGACTTCAAAGGTTACCAACGCGATATAAATGAATATTAAAACTAATTGAATATAATAAAACATACTATTATTTTCATGGTACTAAAGTTGTTTTACACTACTAAATTAAATTAATTAAAAATAGTGAGTGATATTCAGGTAATATGTATTTTATAAATTCAATAAAATATTTATGATATTCATCCAATATATTGGATATAAATATGAAATGAATAAACACAATTTTAAACTTAAAAACCTATATTTTTATTAATGAATTTTTAAAGACTTTTAATGGAGAACCCATTTTAAATATAATTTTTGAAACTTTAAAATATTTAATATTTAAAAATAAAACTCATCTTTGAAATTGGAACATAATAATAATGTTTTATTAATTTTTTGTTATTTTTTTATGAGGTTTCATTTTTTTAATGAATAGGGAAACATACTGAATTTTAGTTCAAAACTCTTTTTTCATCTAATTTATTTATAATGATAAATTACATTTTAAATTGGTTTAAAAGTTTGATAATATTATATTTTTATAAATAAAACCAATTTATGTCATTGGAAATAAATTGAATATTAAAAGATATAATATTTTAAATGTTTTTACTTTAAAAACATGCATTGCCGAACCGACTGTAGAATTAAATTTAAATTAATTTCTTAGAATTATGTGTTAATAATTGGGAAAATGGATTCAATATTTGGAATTATCCTAATTTATAGTTTCTAATATGTTCATCATAGTTTTTTACCACAAATATTAATGAAATCAATTAAAATTAATTACAACGATTAAAGAAAAATTGAGCTTAACAAAGGACTAAACCTTAAACTTAAGGACCTAAATGACCTATAAACCTTTCTAAAAACCATTTTATGGACATGTTTTACCATTATAAACACTTTTATATAAATTTTACCATTATGAAATCCAAATTTAATGTGAAAACGTGGGTGGAATTCCCTTTTCCAAAATTTTCAAGAGTGTCACTCCTCCCCCACTAAAGAAATGCCTCTTCTACTCCCACTTCATCACACCTCTCAAGACACTTTGGATACACCAATATCTATCCAAATAGATACTAAATATACCTACCCTCATCCTAGGATCCTTTCCTTTGGAATAAAGGAATCCAAGGATTCCCATTGGTGAAAACCAAAAGGAGTTACCCAAATAAGAGGCAACATCATTCCTTAAGATATTTAGTTTTATTTCCAATATATAGTCCCAAAATTATTTTTATTCCGTTTTTATATAATAATGCCTTTATAATAAATATTCTAGGATGTTTTTATATGATGTTTGAGACCTCAACATACACACAGTTCCATCTAATGGGTACCAAACATACTGTTTATTTGAACGGTGAACTATTATCTCACAAAATGATGATTGTTCATTTTTTCTTTACCACCTAGCATGGTGGACATTATGATTTAAAAGAAATTTATATATAATATATATGATATATATAATTTATTTATTATTATCTTATATTTATTTATAGCATGACATTATGCTTTCCATCTTGTGTAAATATGATAATTTCTTTTGAGGAAGTTCGGACTATCGCCCCCTCAAATCGATATGATTCATTAAGACGATACATGGAAAGTTTTAAGGATGTTTTTAGTGAAATTATATTATATATATTACATAATAATACTAATTTAATTATATTAGGAACATATATACAATTATATCATTTTCATTCATTCTTTCAAAATGATAATACAATGGAAATATCATTTATGTGTACGTATGACCTACCCTCTCCATGAACAGTGTATTATATTTTATACCTCTATAATATATAGATTATTATAATAAAAATATGATAAAAATAAATTATATTTATATAATGGATTACATTATGAAAATAATAATATATGTATAAGGACAAATGATATAACAAATTAAGACACGAGAGAAAAACAAATCCAATATTAACAAAAGTGTAACCTTAACATGAAATTATTAACAACTGGGTAATATAAAGTGATAATAAAATAAAATATGGAATTATATATAATAATATATCTCATTAAAATATTTATAACATACTTAAATTTATTATATATAAGGTTTTAACGAGTACTGTGAGAGTCAATACACAAGGCTAGGGGAATTCATCTCACTTTTTTATTCTGTGAGATACATGCCTTAATAACCACTCGTTTCATTTGTGTGGTGTGTATAATACCCATGTATGTTTTTTATTATTCTTATCATTAATTTTTTTGGATATTTAAATATCCATTTTATGATCTTTCATTCATGGGGTTTATGTTTCAAAAGTTACCAAATAGGTAAAATAATTTTGTCTCAGTTTTCCTTCTTCAGGACATATACCATGTTATGAACTTATATATTTATATGAGGTGTATATACATACTTAGACATGATATATCATGAATATAATTCATTTAATTTTTTTTAAGATTCTTTTAATTTCATTTCATTACAAGGATATAATGATCCCAAGTTACAATGTGATTAGAGTATATTGAAACAATCTCATTTCTTTTAAAGATTGTTTAGGATTATGCTTACTTTATTGAAATATTATGATCTATATCTCAAGAAAACTTATGAATTATCTTATCATCTTGTTTTCCATGATATATTAAGGTATTATTACCATTTTTTCACTCTTTGGAACTTAACATACTTAAGAACATGTTTTTATGAAAGTATGAATTTAATTATCTTTTGGGTCAGAAATATATGTTCTTTAAAAACCTTGATTTATAAAAATGGTTTCAAAAATGTGTTACTTTTATCCTATGATGTTAAAGGATGTTTTTACCAATGTTATACCTTTTAAAAAAGGGTTTTAGAGGGAATATTTTTGTCATTTTCTAAGTAAGACACTTTTATGAACATCTATGGTAAAAAAAGGAATTTTTAGCATGTACGGACATACATGTCATCATGATAGTAATTTACTTGAAGCTTATATTATATATATACAAGGTTATTTTTAAAGAAATTTTTTTTATTAATATTTGGGAAATTCTATTTTTTAAGGTGGTTTTCAAAGAAATATTTTTCCAAATGCTTTCAATCTCTATTTATGATTTATCATGAAAAAGGGTTTTAAAAATGATTTCATGACTTCTCTATATGTTTTCAAAGAATTTACAAAGAAAATGGTTTTAAATTTTTTCATCTTTTAAAACACTTTTTTAAAAATAAATAAGGTTATTTTATTCATGAAAAGTTTTCAAAATGTATTTCCAAGTTATTTTTCATCTAAGATGACATCTATAGATGTTACTCAAGTCCTTATAGGAAATGATCCAGAGGTTACATTCATATTTTTTCTTTCATAGTTTATGTTTTGATGAAATGATGATTATGAAACCTATTTCTCTTACATGGGTTATATGCTTTGGAAACCCCATTATTTTCATGGGTTATGCTTTGATCAATTGATCATTAAGCCTATCTATTTTCCAAAGGTTAAAATGTGATGAATTATTTATGGTACCAAATTAATTTCATATAATTATTATTTGATATTTATAAAACCCATCTCCTTTCCTGTGTCATGATTTGATGGATGTTATGTGAAAAATTCATGTATGATTTCCTTATGTTATGGGTGGGAAATATATCTTCCTACAATTCATTGGGTAATTATAGATGACTCATGAGTATAAATGTTATGTGTAAACCTGATTACATGTTAAAAATGTTAAGCATGAACCTGGTTTCATGTTCATTAGTATATGTGTAAACCTTATTACATGTTCACAATGTTATGAGTGAACTTTATTATATGTTCGTAATGTTATTAATGAACCAAATTATATGTTCTCAATGTTATTAATGGACCCTGTTGCATGTCTATGAGTTTATGATTGAACATAATTACATGTTCATAATATTATGTTTGAATGTTATTACATGTACACAACATTATACATGGACCTGGTTGTATGTCCATAATTCTATGTGAGGGCCTGATTTAATGTCCTTAACATAATGTGTGAACTTATTTCTACTTATAATTGTTAAAGATGTTATATTTTGATGTGTATGCCACAATTCCATGTCTTATTCATATGTTATGATTTAATGGCTTATAATCCTAATTATCATATGAGTCTTGTCTTATGAGCTGCTAATATTCATTTCATGATTCATGTTTATAATATTTTATATGAAGGGTACGACCTTCTAATGATGCGATCATGTTCCTGTACCCTTATGTTCATGTTATTCTCAATAAAGTCTTTTATTTACCCTTATTTTTCATTCGAGCTCACCCATTTTTTATGATTCCAATATCCAGGTTATGAAGAAAGGTTTTTAAGTAGAATTACTAATGGTGAGATAATTGTGGGAAAAATTCAATATCTTTCAAAGAGTTATAATATTTTGGTTCCATGTTTCCAAATTTACTAAACTAATATGGTCCTTGGGATTCTATTTTTATAATGTTTTATGTATTCCAAAAAAGTGATGTAATGTATATGTATGAAAAGTGAGGGTTGAAGTAGTTTATATTAGAGAAAAGGTTTAGTTAATGTTTGGAAAATAGGATAGATAACATTAGCAATATACCTTTGTATATTTCTAAGGATATGTCTAGGGATGTCTCTAAGAATAGGTATAAGAATGAGTTAAAGTATAATAAAATGTCCTGGAATTTTAGAAAAAGATAGGGTGGTTGGTTTCCTAGAAATACATCCCTGTCTAGATACTAAAAGTTATTGTCTCTAGAACCTATGTAACTAAGGGTAATAACAATAACAACGTGTGTCATGCCTGACTCGTTGTAACCTGGTACACAAAAATTGTTCTTGCTTCACGCCTTGTTTGAAACTCCTGGGGAATATTCTTTTGGAATTCACAAACTCTTCAAGAACCATTATGGAGGATTTAAAAAGAGGATGACAATGAATAACCTAGTAAAACCTATATTGTATTGATTAAATAATTAGGTGTCATGATTTGAACATCCAATAAGTAATTCTTTATGATTATTTGGCTTTACAATATGATGACTGTTTCTCACACTATGCTTTCTTATTATAGTCAATGGAGGGAATCAGAAGGAACTGGGTTAATGTTGAAAGTGATAGACAATTGATTGATGAGTATTCAAATGGGATGATCATAGGAATAAAGTATATCATGACCATGCCTAATTAGTTTTTATATAACATGATTATCAGTGTGTGTATTAACCAACTCATAGACTCACCGAAGAAGAGATGGAAGTGTTTCACTAAACATTTGGGTGATTGAGACCATGGAAGAAAGAAGACATGGTTTCCTTTGTGTCAATAATGCTGATGGAATCACCTAAATGAATTTTATAGAGGAACAAGAATATTATTTCACTATATAAAAGATGGTCAGAAAGAAAGAGAATGCAAAGGTAAAATGAAAATTATAGTTGACTAAATGGATAAGAATGTCAGACTACCCATTTTATTATTAATTGATGACTTCACAAAATATTTGGGGTATGGAAATTATGAAAATATATGTCCTATGTGGAAGGCTTGTGAAGAGAGTCAATAAGGTGGTACAATTATTGGTTTTTCTTCTGATGATGAAGAGTCCAAGAATGACGTATGAAAAGGTATGTGTTATTCTAATAGTATTGTTGGTAAGTATGATTAAATTGAGTTTTATAAATAATAATACATGATTCGTATTACATATTATAGGAAAGAGGTAGTATGGAATAAGTTGATGAAGACTGAGTAATAGTTTAAAAATAAAGTTGGATGAATGAAGTATATATGTTTTAGAATTCAAAGATTATTTTATATGAATCATGAAATATATATTTATTTTCAGTATATGATTTCATTAAGGATTGAAAAGGATATATTTAATGGTGATAAAGACTTAGAAAATTTATATATTGATTATGGGAAGGTAACCCATAATGTGATAAAGATATTGAGAAAATTCTGTTTATTTTAGATAAAGATATGATTTATTTGGATAAATTAAACTGTATAGCACTGATTACCCTACATTAGAATATGGATTTGTTGAAAAATTATTCTATTTAATCATGTATTAAGTTTAAAACTTAATGGATTTAAAGAATATATCCAATAATCTTTGGAATAAGGAAAAATGCATGTTTTCAAAATTGATTTATTATAATTCAGGTAAATACCTTCTTTCAAGAAAATACTTAATGAAGGTATTCACATGTTTGGAATGTGAAAACATAAATCTAATTTGAGGTATTTTGGAGGATCTATTTTAGAATAATTGTATGACCTTAATTATAATGTATTTTATTTTCATTCTTCTAAAGGGTTATACGGTTGCTGACTATAAATTATTATTATTTATTATATCATAAACCCCTTTTAAGGATGAAGGAGAACCTAACATGACATCAAGGACATCAGACATTAAACTATGCCTCAAAAGGGTCAAAATCCATAAAAAATCAAAACAACCAGGGCAGCCCCTCCCCAGCATAAAACAATCAGTCCAGCTTCCATCTTCTCATCGCTACTTGGCTAGTTGTCTCGTGCAGTGATGCACAAGCCTAGTATTGATGGAAAAGACCATACCCTCTCAAACTCCTGATTCCAAATATCCATGATCTGATGAAAACTCAACTCAAAACCTCATCTGTAATAACCCATGAAGTATAAATGGAAGCACAGACCCTTGTACATCTGACTGCACAACAGAACACACCAACCAATCAGAATCAATTCGAATCAACCAAATTCGCACTACAGATTCACCGCTAGAACAATGCACAAAAACACATCACCAACCATCATAAAAATACCAATCTCAATTCCATCCGAGCAGAAACCATCTCTCAACACCATTAAACAAATCAAAAACATCCCTAAACAGGAAACCAGTAATAAACTCACGGAAGACAGCCAAGACCTCCCCCCTCTGAGATAGGTGAGATCTATCGCCGACCACACCAAAATCACACCAGAGACGTCGACAAGCACTACCTCTTTGAGCCGTGAAGTAGAGTAATGTTGGGATGTGATATTTCTGAGACTGAGAAGCCAGCCACACCGAACCGAGCCAAAATATCGAAGCCATACCGAGAAAATCTTTGAGAATGAGAATCCAAGCCCCACCGATCCATGCCAAAATCCATTGAAAAAGCAAGCCTCATTTTTTTGGAGGACCCAAATTGAATGACGAGCCACATCCCAGCCACACAAGCCACACTGACGATGAGCTACGCCACCTTTGAGAAGATCCAGAGAGCTGATGTCGAGATCGAATCATGCCAGAGGGAGGAGGGAGATATGCCGAGGAAGAAACCCTAGCTGCTGCGAGGAGTGTGAGATGCCGCTCAGAGGCCCAACTCTAGGGTTATAAGGTTACCATTTATGTAAATATTTAGTTAAACTTCAGAAGAAGTTTGTGATATTAGAGTATTATCTCACCACATGAGGATTCTGGTATATTGGATAACTTTTCCCACAACTTTTTGTTGATGGTGGTTGAAGACTGATGGGATGACTCATCGTGGATCTCATGATCTATTAATACTTTAGGAATGACAAATTGACCCTCATTTTTTATATTGAGAGAGGATGTGGATGTTGACCAAGGCCGAAAAAAATGTAAGGTTGTCCTGAAATCATTTAAGTATATATTTTCATTAAAATTATTCAACTTCAGAAAAAAGGTCCTTGAAACCAAAAATTGTATCATAGTACCTTCATTTTAAATGAATTAAATGGCCCCTTAGATCATCATAGATTTATGTTTCTGTGACTATTAAATTTCTTCTAGACTTGTTCTATATCAGTCTCCATCAAAACGTTATTGCTATATTTCTCTTCCATTTTCATGTTTTCACTTCCCATATATGTTCTCTTATGTGGAAACCTATTTATATGTTACTTCTGGTAACTGTTATAGTTCCAATTTTCCCTTCTTAAGGGATGTTTTAGTATTCATTGTTATAATGTGGGTTTCTATAAATGAATCTGTTAACTCATAAACCATTGTTAACCAAGATGAATTTCGAGGGAGGAATTTATTTTATGGTGGTAGGATGTAATACCTAGATTTTTTGAGATTTTTTTTAATTAATTTAATCTTTTTGAAATTTTTCATTTCACGCATTAAAGAAAATAGTTTACTTTATATTAATGCACTATATTTGGATTGGGTTATAAAAAACACCAAGTTAACATTACACTAAATACAAAATAATCTTTAGATTTCTCTAAATGTAAAACCGAGGTTATATTTCATTACATGCAACAATGACTTTCCTCGATGGCTTGCATAACATGCAAGACTATGTTTTACCAAACAATAATATATTATAAAAATGTAATTATTTAATATAATAATGTTTAACATAGCCATTAAATTTTTGTTTATGAATAGTGTTAACAAATTTAGGGAAATATATGTTTTAAAAAAATATAATATGAATTCATAGGTTACCAAAAAATTATAAAATAATATGAAAACAGATTGAATATAATGGAAAATATTATTATTTTTATGGTAATAAAGCTATTTTACCCTAATAAATTAAATTAATGACAATTAAAGAATAATATTAATTTAATTTATATGTTATATATTCAATCAAATATTTTTTATATTCATCCAATAGATTTTATAGACTTAAGATAAGAACAATCACAATTTTACACTTGAAACCCAATATTTTTATTAAGGCATTTTTATCACATTTTAATGGAGAAACCATTTTAAATCCAATTTTTTGAAATTTAATAGATTTAATATATCTAAATAAACTTAAAATTTTTCATATGATATAATAATTAAGTTAGGGTTGTTTTCGATATTTTTCTGTGAAGTTTCATATTTTAATAGTGAAAAATACTAAATTTTAGTTCAAAATTGATTTTTAATTTAATTTATTTATAAAGTTAAATTATATTTTTAATTGTTATCAAAATTTAATTAGATTATAATTGTTTCAATCCCAATTTATTTCATGGGAATAAATTTCACTTTGAAATTTAAAAAATAGATAGCAATTTTTTAATGTTTTTACTTTAAAAGCTCGCATTATCGACCAAATACGGAATTAAATTTAAATTAATTTATACTAATTCAATTTTTGGAATTTGGAAAAATAGATTAAATATTTTAATAATAAAATTGTTTAATTTTTAATAATCTCAAATTTTTTTTGGACCAAAAATAAAAGTGAAAGTATTTCAAACTAATTTCAATGATTAAGGGAGAATTGAGCTTAATAAAGGGAAAACCTTAAACATAAGAGCCCGAATGACCTAGAAACTTGTTAAAGAGCCATTGGATGGAACTATTTAGACCCTATCTTACTTTTACTCAAAATGGTTCCATTATGGAATCCACTTTCCCAGGAAAAACATGGGTGGAATTCCTTTTCCCAAAATTTTCAAGAGTGCCACTCCTCATCACTATAAAAAGGCCTCTTATGCTTCCACTTCCTCACACCACTCAAGACAATTTTTTTTCCAAAAATATCTGATCAAATACCTCCTCAAAATCAGTCCCTTAATATTATAATCCTTCCCTTTGGTATAAAGGAATACATGGATTCCCTTCTGTGTAAACTAAAAGGAGTTACCTGAATAAGAATTAACATCTTTCTTTAATCTCTTTAGTTTTATTTACATTATCTATTACTTAAACAATTATTATTCCATTATTGTATAAAAATAGTATCTTAAATATACTAGTTTGTTTTTACTCTATGTTTTTTACATGTACATATACACATTTCCATCTAATTGGTAATGAACATATTTTTTACATGTACAACGATCTACCATATTATGAAGCGATGATTCTTCCTTTTTTTATTTTACCACATATCATTGTGGAAATAATAATGAAAAATATTTTTTGATATGATATGTATGATATTTATAATGTCGCTATGCTCCTGATTATTTTTTCAAAACATACCTTTAAGATTTCTATCTTGTGTAAATATGATAATTTCATTTGAGGAAATGTGGACTACTACCCCCTCGAAGCGATGTGATTCATTCACACACTACTTGGATTGTATTAGGGTTTTGTTTAATGAAATTATATGACATATATGAAATAATAATACTAATTTAATGATATTATATATATATATATATATCTGTTTATTTATTTCTTTTAATATGACAATAAAATGGAAACAGCATTCATGTGTATATACAGCATACTGTATCCTTGAACGGTGTATTCGATTCCATAATTATATGTTATATAAATTATTATAATTCACATATAATGAATATAAATAATATTTATATCATTTTTTACCTTATTTATATCATTATATGTGTATAAGGACCAAATATATAACAAATTAAGACACAAGATAAGAATGAAGAGAATATTTCCGAAAGTGTACCTTTAACATGAAATTGTTAACAAGTAAGGAATATAAAGTCAAAATAACACAATATATGTAATTAGATATAAGAATATTGTTTTATAAAATATTTATAATAAACTTAAATTTATTATATAAGAGTTTTGAATGAGTACGACATGATTCAAGACACAAGGTAAGGGAATTTCATCTCATTTTTATTTCCGCCAGATACATGCCTTAATCACTAGTCGTTTCATTTATTTGTTGTATATACTACCCTTGTATGTTTTATATTATAATTATACTTAAATTAATGGGTTTTTAGATATCCATTTTATTATCTTTCTTTCATGTGGTTTATGTTTCAAAAGTTACCAAATCGGTAAAATAATTTTTCCTCGATTTGCCTTCTTCAGGACGCATGCCATGTTATGTACCAATATTATTATATGAGGATTATATACTTAATTTGACCTTATATATCACGAATATATTTATTTTAATGTTATTTTAAGGTTTATTTTATTTTATTTTATTATATGGACATAACGATCCCAAGTTATTATATGGTGAATGTTCATTGAAAAAATCTCAATGCTTTTCAACATTATTTATGATTTTGCATCCTTTGTTGAAATAATATGATCCATCTCTCAAGAACACTCATGAATTATATTAACCTAATTGTTTACAAGATATATTCATGTATTAGTACCATTTTTTACTCTTTGATACTTATTATACTTTATAAAATGTTTTTATTAAAGCTTGAATTTATTTCCCCTTTCGGTCGGAAATTTGTGTTCTTTTAAAAGCTTGATTTCTAAAAATGGTTTAATGTTTTTTTTAATTTTATAATATTATGTTATAGTTTGTTTTTACCCATGTTTTAACTTTTATAAAATGGTTTTAGAAGTAATATTCTTTTAATTTTCTGATAAAAATACTTTTATGGACTTTTAAGGTAAGAAAGAAATGTTCCCCATGTACAAACATACCTGTCGTCAGGACCGTCATTTCCTTGAAACTTATATTATACCTCTACAAGTTTATTTTTAAAGAAATTTTCTTCTTAATAATCTAGAAATTAATTTATTTTAATTATTATTTCATATACATGGTTTTGAAAACTTTTTCATACTCTCTTTATAAGTTTTCAAGAAAAATGGGTTTCAAAATGATTTTTAGCCTTCTTTCTATGTTTCAATATTTTTATAAAGAAAATGGATTTCAAAATTTTATTATGTTTTAAAAATAATCTTTAAAATAATAAAGGATATCTTTCTCTATAAAAGTTTTTGAAATATCTTTCAAAGTTATTTACCATCTAAGATGACATCTCTTGATGTTACTCAAGTCCTTATATGAAATTATCAAAAAGTTTCATTCACATTATTTCTTAAATTTTTTATGTTTTGGTGGAATGATTATTATGAAAAACATTATCTTCCATGGGTTATATTATTTTAAAAAATACTTCTTTTCAGAGGTTTTGATTTGATTAAATGATCATAAAACTTATATATTTTCCATAGGTGAGGTTGTGATGAAAATCTAATTATACCCATTTCATTTCCTAGGGTTATGATTCAATATTTATAAAACCCATATCGTTTAATGGGTCATTATATGATGAATTTTATGTGTCACATTCATGTATGATTTAATTTTGTAATGGGTGGGACCTATATCTACCTCCAATGAATTGGGTTATGATGGATGGATCATAAATATAAATTTTAGGGTTGAACAAGATTACATGTTCAAAATGTTATGCATGGACCTGGTTTCATGTCTAGAAGTTTATGTGATAACCATATTTCATGTTTACAATGTTATGAATGAACCTTATTATTTGTTCATAATGTTATGTGTGAACATGATCACAGGTTCACAATGTTATAAATGGACCTGGTTGCATGTCCATAAGTTTATGTCTGAATATAATTATATGTTCAGAATGTTATGCATGAACCTGATTACATGTTCTCAACATTATGTGTGGACCTGATTTCATGTCCATAATTCTATGTGAGGACCTGATTTCATGTACTTAACTTAATGGATGATCCTTTTTCTACTTACACAAGTTCATGATGTTACATGTTGATGTGTATGCCAGAATTCCATGTATTATTTTTATGTTATGGTTTAATGGATTGTGTTCTTTACTATCATATGATTCATGTCTTATGAACTACAATATTTATGCCATGATTTAGGTTTACAATCATTGATATGCTTGGTATGAACTTATAATGATACGATCATGTTCTCATACCCTTATTTTCATATTTTTCATATGTATTTTTTTTATTTTCCCTTATTGAGAATTCAAGCTCACTCATTTCTTATGTTTACTTTCCCGAGGTTATAAAGAAATGTTTTTATGTAAAATTAGTAAGGGGGAGATTTTTTTGGGAAACATTGATGATCTTTCACTCAGTTAGAATTTGTTTGTTCAAGTTTTCGAAGGCACTAAACTAATACAGTCTTCATACATCTGTTTGTATAATGTTTAAAGTATTCTAAAAAAGTGATTTAATGTCTATATATGAAAAATGAGGGTTTCTAAAACAATTGTTTCTATGAAGTTTTTTGGATGATCGAAACATCGGTCTCTATGTCAAAAATGTATTCACATTGTTTCATGGGGCCTAGCTTGATGACCTCTTGGCTATCATATCCCTCTATTTGTGGTGTTTGGGTATCGTTGAAGTAGATAAATTCCCTTATAGTGACCAAATATCCTAATAATTACTTGGTATGCTGATTTTAACAAATTCTATAACATTATATGATGCTGAATCTAAGGGGTTCTATAGTTTCAAGGGTGCGGAAAAGTGTAACCCTCCATACATCCCCCATCCTCAAATACAGACATGTGACATAGCTTCAGAGATAAGATACTAAAGTTCCATGATGCATTGGTTGAAATAATTTTTCATATTTGTGCTTTTATTTTCTAGGTTTGGATCGCTGGCAAGGGATATAGCATCCAGGTCAATATGACAACAGAGTTTATTGATTGTCTAGAGGTGAAATGCATATCCTTATTAAAGGAGGTGTCGAGCCTTCAGTCACTTTGTAGACCACATATTATTTCATAGATAAGGCATGTACTAATTTTCTAGATCATATGAGACCTATTAATAAGAAGTATAAAGAGGCCAGAACATGATTGGGTGGTTGTTTATAGTTTACTCTCTCTATATGTGAATGTCGGCCGCCTCTTCATCAGAGTTACACACCTCTATCTGGTCAGACCATAACATATGGATCTGATGGTCACCTACTAATGGAAGTGGAGTGTAGATGGAAGTTAATTAGGAACCATATATAGTTGACCATAATTTTTTGGGCACCTCTCTATATGAAGGTGTTGGAGTTTTGAACCCCTATATATATGAAGGTCTCTGGGAAAGTGGAGGATTTCCTTTTCCATAGTAGATATCACCATGGGAAGGTTGACCATGGTAGATTTCAGGAGTATAGTCCATGTGATCCCTATCCACACAACCATAAGGAGGACTATCATGATAATGAACATCTTATTCTTCTGTTTATATAGAAGAATCATATTATTCTTTTGGTGTTGATAATATGTCTTGGACTGCCTCAAGGATATTGGAATTGAGTTGATTAAGAATATGGGACATGTTCTGCATCGTGGTTGAAATATACAAACCTACCTTTGGGTATTTTGAATGGATATTATCATTTTATATGACAGTTTCTAGAACATGTATACAATTTTCTGGTGTTGTTGGACTATGATCCCACTACTGAGAAGATGTTGGACTATTCAAATATGTTGTCTCATTATTCACAGTAATATGGGAATTTCCTAAGGCATGATCCATTCTAACTTGGTGATACACAGTCAAGATGGTATTATGAGCATGATCTAGATCCTTTGGTATATGTCATTGGTCTTTCTTTTTAATAGTGTGAGCCTTCCCCAAGGCATATGCTTCTCATACCAAGTGAGCCCCATTTGGAACAAAAATATGATCCAGGTGTGAATATGCATTCCCCATCAGAATATTCAGATAAACCTATTCAATTGGAGGAGGATTATTATCCTCCTCATGTATTTCCTTGGAATGATGTTGGAATAGTCTTTCCTCAGAAGAAGTAGTAATATGAGTATTTTATTCATGATCTTCTAGAATATTTCAAGTAGATTCAATAACATGAATATGAACTCTTCCCAATGATTATCTCGTTGTTAGTTGGTTATCCCTAGTTAGAATGGGGACATATGCCCAATCCTCATCCTTTTAAGTATACGGCTGGAATTATTTGATAGGAATATGAGCCTGTCCTGAGGCTTGTTCCCCTCTCACGTGGTTATCCCCAGCCAGAACGAGGATATGAGCCCAATCCTATGCCTTTAGAATATACCACCAGACTTTTTCAACATGCATTTTCCCCTGTCCTAAGGCATGTGTCACTCTCACCTGGTGTACCCCAGTTGGAATGGGAGTATGAACCTGGTTTGATTCCTCATAATTTATTTAAATATGCTGATAATTCTCCTGGATGGGAGTAAGAGTGTGTGGTTGTTCTGGTATAACCACTTGATCATAATGATTAAAGTGTTGAGTTTCTATAACTATAAGGATAGGAGTATGTTCTTATCCCTTTATGTAAAATATTGTTGGAATATTTTAGTGTATTTCTTAAACTATTTAAAATATATATATTTTCATTTTATCAAAGTGTGTGCAGGGATATAAGCCCCCAAATTTTTCAACATCATTGCACATTGGTAGATGCCTTCGATTGAAGTAGGAATATGCACCCACTTTTTCCACCTTTTTCCATCAGTATATGTTAATGGGATTTCTATACAGAGGTTGGTATATGCGCCTCCCCCATGCCTTTTGTGGGAATAGGCCCATGGACTTCTTCCGATTCAGAAGGGACATGAGCCTACTTATTAGTTCCTACTGGAATATGTCGGCATGAATTGTTCATAGGAGTGGGGATATAAGTTCTCTCTTGGATATATTGTTCCTTCTTCTTCCTACGAGCCTTCCAAATTTCCCATGCTTGGGAATTAGAGGTGGTAGCATATCAGATGGTACCCTCAGCATGCGACTGGTGGGTACTAGTGGGATAGTGTTTGTGATGGTTGTTGATACGTTCCCTCCTTAGTGGAACTTGTACCAAAATGGATCCATATTTGGATTCATGATACACCTTCATTGGAGACTGAAGGATACATTTTTCATGTTCCTGGATAATATTCAAAAGTGATTGGTTATAGAAACAAGGGATGTTGGATTAGTTGTATATTTTCCTTAGCGATGCAGACTCACTAGTCACCATGCTTGTAGAACATGATGGGAAGCCTCCATGGATGGGACGATACCACATTGGTGGTACTCCAGGACCATCATGTTTCCCACCTTTCATTAGAGTTTTCAAGAAAGTGAAATCATTTTGAAACCTGTGGGTATTGCTTCTATAGGTGATTTATGGGAGAAAATACGAGATGATGAAGATGTTCTCTTTGATCGAGATGATGTCAGTATCTGTAGTCATGAAAAAAAAAGAACGAGGTTACTTATTAGTGAAATACTGAAGGCATGATGTGATTAATTAGATATGCATGGTTAACACAATTTTCATGGTTTCCAGATCTGTCAATTCTACTTGTGTGTACTTTTCAATGTGAGGATGGACTTATAGGAACCATGATTACAGAGGATCATTTTTAAGTTCATGTAGGTATTACTACTTTGTTTGTGTAAGGTACATAAAAAAAGGTATCTTGACACATGATTAACTGATAATTTGTTATTTCAGTGATTCACATCGGGTTCACCATTTTTGTTTTCATATATTGGGAAAACAAAATAGTCTGATGGATAATAACCGATCATTTTATTGTTAGATAGATTCATATTAGGCTCACCATTTTTTTCATTGAGAAGAGAGGAGATATGGATCGGATCTACCTGATGGTTTGATTGTGAGGGATTTGTGTTTTTCAGAATCATGAACATTGGGTTACCATTTTCACTCTTATCTAAAACTCCCAATGGTTCCCTCATCCGTAACTGGTTACAAACATGCTTTCCAAAGTCAGGTGATCACATGGGTTTTTAGGCCCAATGACTCTTTGGGACTTACATTGGTCAAGAGGATGGGTGTTAGGAATCATCACACCATTTTGGGGGGAATTGTTTCCTACTCTGGTAATCTATTATATATTTAGGATATGATCGTGAATCTCTTCATAATCCTCATACATGACTAGTTACCCAAACAAAATTACTATTGGTTGATTTTGTTTTATTTTTAAAATATTGGGTTCTCATTTATGAATCCATTTGTATGTATCTAAGTTTCTCCTTCTGTTTCTAGTAATGGATGGTTTCTCATGTGCTGAAGTCATATAACCAAGATCTTAAGAATTTTCTACCACGGAAGGAGGGGGATAATATTCTGAGGAGGGGATTGAGATGTTATGAGGCATACTATGTATCCCTGTTATGGAAGGAATAAAAACCCATGTAGTTATTCAAACCCATGTAGTTTAACATCTTGTATAGAGGAAATATGTGGGTGCTTCAAGACACTAGGTATTCAAGCTTGAGTCCCTAAGGGACATCCAACATATACCAATTATAGTGAGAATAAAATTTCTCAAAGATCATATGTTTTCTCAATCCTTTTAAAGATGAGGTAGAATAATCATCCCATGGGAATTATTGGGTCTCGATGGTTGATATGTCAGTGTCATAAAATTACTTTTACTAAAAGGGGTATTAATTTGAGCTTGATCCTCAGAAATGTGTCCTATATAACCTATTTCTTGTAAGAATTAATGTTCTCATAGTTAAATCATGCCCTTAAGACTATCTCCAATGTATATGCCTTTGTATTGTGGTGAATATATTATACCACTCATCAAGGCTTACATATTAGAATTTTCATGTCTAGTGGATATTCATTATGTGAATGATATGACTATTGCAACTCCCAAGGCCCATGTGAGTTATGATTGGTTTGAGAATAAAGGGATAATAAGTGGATAGTCTCATTTCATAAGGATATAGGGACGATGCACTAGGACCCCTTTGAAATGTTTAATATAGAGTTTGGGCCTTAAGAAAATGTCCAACGTAACCTAATTATTGTAAAAATCAGAGTTCTTGTAGTTCACACAAACCCTCTGGCTTGTCCCCATGGTAGATTCCATTGTGTGGAGGATATTTTTTGTAACACTTATTGTGGATTTAAATACATATGTTTCCCTGGTTGGTGGAGACTCGTTATGTGATTGGTATAATTATTACAACTCCCTAAGATTATGAGATCTATGCTAGGTGTGATAAATAAGGGATAAAAATTCACAATAAGTTGGTGACTAACATATTAGGATATCCTTATGGAGAAATAACCTTGAATCGATGTCCTATGTATCCTAAATATGGAAGGAATCATAGTCATAATAGTTCCTTGGGTCAGGGATTTTACTCTAAGTTTTCCCTATTATATTTCACATGTTATGTCATGCCTTTTGTCAAGTCTTATACTTTCTAATTTCCTATGTATATGGGACATGTTATATCTTGTTGTTGGTTGGGGATTATACACTAGAATTTCCCATGTATATGGGACATATTATATCATGTTGCGGGTTGGGGATTGTACTCTAGCATTTCCAGTGTGTATGGGATATGTTATATCATGTCGTTGGTCGAGGCATACCCATTGGTATTGCTCGTGTACATATAGAGGCTCATGGTGAAAATTAAATGATTACTGAAAATCCCAAATCCCATATGAGCTCTGCTAGGTGTGGAAAATAAGGAATGAAAATGATCATTATAATTGAATATGGGTGTGGGACATACGTACTAAGACATCCCCTCGGGGATTTGGTATGGATATCGGGGCTTAAAAAGGAATCCTATATATACTGTAACATGAATTAAAGTTGAAATAGCTCACTTTGTCAAGGTTTACACTCTGTGGTTTCCCTACTAATTGAGACTTATCATTTTATGCTTCTGGTCGGGGCTTATACTCTAAGGTTACCCTTGTGACCTATTTTCCTGTCTGACATGTGTTGATTTTCCTCTTGTCCTAATATGTAGGAGAGTGTCTACCTGGCATATCTGAAGAAAAATAAATGGTTTAGTTGGTCTTTATAAATGAATTCATGCAACCCATGTAAAATATCAGAAGGTTTGTGCATGATCAAAGCTGAATTTCCCATATGACATCGTAAGATCCTTTTGGTCTGTCATGGTAGCCATCGGATGACCTAGATGGCTTTTCAAGAGGGTATCTCATGATCCAACTGACTTTACCTAGTTTTGTTCACAAGATATTTCATGACACGTATGGAGGGTGTCACAAGATTCATTATTACATTTCTTGAAAGGTGTCTCATGTCTTGGATAACATCTCTAGAGGGTATTGCGAGACCTCGCCGACATGTCTTGAGGATGTTGCAAATCATGGCTGACATGTCTATAAGATATCAAAAGGGCTTAGTTGAAATGCATAGATTCCTCTATGATACTTATCTAACATGATCTGCTGCCATTATATGAGTGAGAGGATCTGTCTGAAGGACTCCATGAGGCTTGGGAGGTGGGAGTAGTGGATTTTGCAAGACTAATGTGTCATGCCCAGGGGGGCCGTGTGACTTTCTCTAATATATTTGGAAGACTTTTCATGACATGAGTGGAAAACTGAAAGAGTGTCGTGAGATCTGGGTGACATTTCCCCATGCTATCACATGTCTTTGGATGTCTCATTTGAAGCACATAAGGGTTAGAGAATATGTTTTTTGTTTGATTATTTCACCTTTAGTATTTGTTCTAAAACTTGTATTACAAATTCCTTAGACTTATTCAGTATAAAATTATTTTAAGTCTCACATAATATAGAAAAAATATGTGATATTATTCACATGACCTGCTAGAATTCCATAAAATGATCTATAAATTATCACATGAAGTTCTTTATGCAAGGAGTATGATCGCTTCGGTTGTTCATCGATATATTACCTGATGGAAGACTTATAATTTGTGAGATCAAAATCTATAATATATCATATTTGGTTCTTGTGTTAAATTACAAGATTTAATCCTCTTGGTCATGATCGGTAGTGGTTCATTATTCATGCTGGGGTGGGAAATTTATAAGACATGCCACCATGTTTGGTCACTAGTTTTTGCAGCATATTTGATGCATATCCAAGATTGAGTCATCAAAGGGGTCTGGCACCATATGTCTTTAAAATACTTTGTTTTGGATCTCTCTAGAGGGCATCACCTAATTTTTAGTGACCAAGAGTTCTTCCCAACAACACCCCCATTATTATATTATTTCCAATTGATGGTGACTTTTTGAATTATGCGGGCATGCTGAAGGAATTACATATTTTCATATTGAAATGTCCAAGGGCCTTCACATGATCAAAGTTCCTATTAAATGGTAGTCAAAAGATTCATGTTCCTTTCCTATGACATTTCTTGAGCAAAGGGTGGCTTGTAGAGGGGTCTCCGTGAGATTATGTCAGCATGTCAATGAGTCTCGTGAGACCGCACTACAGACTTCCTTAGTGCATCACATGTGATTTACAACCATGAGAACCTTTTACCCCCCCCCCCCTCACTTATTTACATTATTTTATTTTACAAAGGTTGAGGGTCATGAAAAATAACATGACTAATGTCAAAGTCAATTACTCTACCTCTTGATGATGTATCACCTGACCAATAAAGGTCTCCTGGATATGTGTGATAATTTCTGGACAATCCCATCCATTTTTCCTAAGGGGATCAAAGGGAGAGAACGTGGTTACCTGGGTATACCTAAGACCTTTCGCGTGATGGGGTTGAAATTCCAAATTACTTTCACAAGATGAGGTGGGAATGTATCTAGGAACTCGTAGTGTCTTACAAATCTCCCAAGGTGAATCAGATGATGTTCAGCTAGCGTGAGAGGCTCCCTCCTCCTCCTATTTTATTTCCTTTTTTATTTTACAAAGGCTTGAGGAATTTTTGATTCTATTTTAATGTTATCAAGGACAATAATACTTCCCTATGGTGATGTGTCGCATGATATTTATGACCTCTTGAGTGCTCTACCTCTTGGAAATTCACCTCTAATTTTCAATGGACTTTTTCGATCTTTACCCACTAATTTTATGTAAGTGTGTCGCATGATCAATATGCAATCTTGCGATGGCGCACATGTCGTGTCTTGTGCAGTCATATTGTTCTCATATGGTGTGTCATATGAGAAGTTTGGATATCATAGTAGAATGCATACATTTTTATAGATAGATTCTTTTCTTGATATTGACGCATTGCATGTTAATTGATGGATCTCAGGAAAAAGTGAAAACATTTTCAAGGACATTCACTTTTCTCTCCTTTGATAGGTCGTGTGGTCATGGATGGAATATTTCTCCTCTTCACATGACAATATTAGGTGTGACATGGATATTCTCATTCACACATGATTATTTCATATGTGTGGTGTGGAATTCTAATTGATCTACATGGTGCATCGAATCTTGAATGTTATTCATGTTTGTCTCTCACAACACGTTAAATAATTTTTAAGGACATGATCATATCCATAAATCGAGTTGTCCTCCACAATTCATCATATAAAAGGTTATGAAATAATTTTATCTCCTTATACACAATGGTAGGCCCATTATATGAATTGTAATCCATGTTTTCATGACTGTTTTTATTCACGATACATGATTTCTATCTTTTCAAGAGCTTGAACCTCTTATAGTATCATATCCTATCACATGATGGTTCATGCGGAGTCACTGATTTTTACATGAGGGATTATGTGGAACCAATAGGTTATGTGACATTGTAAACTTTTAAAATAATGCATATGTGAAGGGATATTTTGGGATATCACCTCTTCATGAGAATTATCATGTGATATATTTATCACATTTTTTTCACATATCCCTTATAAGGGCTTACCATACTATATCTTTTGAGGAAAGTGAGATCTTTTCCTTCCAGAGTGGTAGAAAAACCCCCTTCAGCATGTGATCCTCTTATTTTTATAGATGTATCATCTCATTTTGTTTTCAAATCCAAAATAGGTGGAATGTTAGGAAAACGTGATTTTTTGTTCATTTAACTGGATTTCCCTACCATGATATGAAAATAATTATGCTTCATGAGATAAATACAAAACTTTAAAAATCTCAATATTCTTTATATGTAATCTTGTATCCTTAGAGTATTCATATTTTTATGTAACCTGCTCTAGGGGGTTTCATTTTCATTCTGTATAATTCCTTCATGCATTGTATTTTTTTTTATTCTCATCAGTTTCACAATGGATTTTGTTCATGCTATGTATTTTTACACAGTATCAACCTTATGTAACACCATAAATGTATGTTATTTTTTGGTGTTGAATTCATATTTTCTTTAGATGTTTATATTTTCAATTTTAAATGTGGTAATGGTGCTCAATTACTTCTCTTTCAACACACTCACACATGAGCAAGCCTCTTATGCTGGCTATTGCAGACAACATGTGTCTCAGCCTAACCCCATCCATGGATCATCTTCACAACCTCATGTGTCTTTGTGGTATGAATGGGGGTTTCACATTATCCTAAAAGATACATATTCTCATGTTTTTGTGATAATAATCACATGAAATATAATTTCAATCCAACATATGAAACCCATATTTGCAATGAGAGGAGGTACATGATTCTGGTCCTTGATTTCAGTTCCAGACACAATCCAATGAAGAACCCCTCAATAAAAATCATGTTGGTGTATGTGGTCTGACGTGCGGATCGATCCTCATATGATATAATAATTCTTATAGAATTATAGTCATGATGAGTTATACTGAAACAAATCATATACACAGGGACCGACTTTCTGGATAGGTCTATGTAAGAAGGTATGTTGCACTATGACTATATCTATTGGAAACCATTGATTTGTGTAGAGGCTTTGGGGAGTTTTAGTTTGAGAAAGATTGTTCACTTCAGGTCCTACTAGTATGAAGTATCCACTATAGGTGCAAGAGGAAATCCAAAAAACCAACACCATGAGGTTGAAGAAGAAGAAAAGTTTTTTCATTTATTCATCACATTATATGCACAAGTTCTTGAATAAAATGGAATGTTCCATTTTTTATTTCATTTTATTAGTTACAATTATTATTATTTTAAAACTCATAATAATCATAATAATAACGACACTCCTCCAACTGTCGCAAACATTTAAACCATCCTAAACATCATTATCAAATGTCATTTTGCATCATGATCATCCAATCACTCACAACATCTGTCTTTCCATGGCAAAGTGTGAGATGCACAATTCTGAGTGTCAACAGCCACAATGAGACTAAATATTCACTATCCCATAAAAATACCATCACCTATATATGTGACATCAAGTACACCTCTTGTAGGAGGATGTAATCATCAGACATAGGAAGAGACAAAAAACGAAGTGTTAGATTTTTCTCTTCTGTAAGATCTCACTCTTTCCAACTTCATTACTTCAACGTCTATAGAATTGTCACTGCCCCAAAAAATGGAATACTCATCTTATGAAGAGAAAATATTTAGTTATTTTAATTTAGTTCACTTAAAAAAATCCCTTCTTGAATTACTAATATGCCTCTGAGTATGAGTTCCCCAAACATGACTATGGAGCTGGAAGACAAAGGTGTAGGATCTGAGGATATAAGGGAAAATGTGGCCATAGTTTAACCCAATATCTCAGTCACAACTCCATTTATAACATATAATAAGACAAGAAACATGGGGGGATCACTCTATAAAGGCCAAAATATACACCAAGGTTTCATAGGGCCCTCCAGTGGTGGTCCAATCCCAATCATCTTACACAACTGTCTGACAGGGGTGTGAGTTTCTGATCAACATAGACAAATGGGAAGGCTGGCATGAACTATGCCACTTTAAATAGATTCCCCTCAACCTCTTCTCAAGAACCAGTCACATTTAATAAAAAAACATAAACTCGTGTGCCACACGATATGGAGAAACATCACCTTGGGAAGCACACACCACTGGAACAAAAGTATGACATTTGGAAGGATTTGGAAGCTCTTTTAACCAAAATCACAATCCTATATGTGCTATAACTCTAAAATGAAATTAGATGGGCACTCTTCAAATCCCTCTATAGTACATAAAAATTTGGGGAGGAAGTCGTTCTAAACATGGTCTATTGGGTGGAGACTATTCCTTCAGAATTCCACGTTGCCATCTTATTCATAGAACATGATCAAGAAGAAGTTATACTAGAAAATACCGGACACATGTATGTTTCAGATAAACATGAAAATGTTTACATACAATGAGATCTAATTGAAAATGGATTTTGGATCAACCTTATCCAGATTTAGAACCATTTATGTTTGAGATATAGTGAGGGGGTTATCTCCTAAAAAGCTAACTGAAGGGTCTAATAAGTGTGAGAAAGGGCCTCTTAGGAATATCAAGATCAAGTCTTAGTTTTGGTATATCAGATCTAATAATGACTTTCCGAATTATCTAGTATGGAACCACATATAATATCCTTCTTGGAAGACCTTGTCTTCATAGCCAAGTGGTTGTACCTTCAAAATTTCAACCACGGTTGAAATACCCAATCGATTGGAAGGTCGAAATACTACATGATTAAAGTTACCACCTTCGAGTTCAAATAACCCATATATGCTGAAGTAGGTTTCTACAAATATGGACAAAACAACCAATGGTGGGTGAAAATATATAGGTTTCAGACACCAATGTCTTGGGGACTACCCTGATGAATCCCTCGAGTATTCTCGATAGTTATTTTGTACTACTTATTAACATAATTGTGGTCATAGACTTTATACTAGATATAAAATATCTTAATTTCCCTAGTGATTGTGTAAAAATTAATCAATGCTTGAATCTCTCAACGATGATTCTATAAATTGGGGATGAAAATGTCTCTTCCTAAGACCTATCTCACCTCGATAGTGATAAAGATTCCCTAACATTACCTACCATGTATGAAAATACCTCCACTAACTCAGAGGTGAAAGAAGAAGAGGGTGACTTCATGATTTCCCCTCTACCATTTGAAGAAGTCCTCTCCACCACCATTGATGTGCTCAGGCAGGTGAATCTGGGAATAGAATAAGACCCATAGCCTATGTTGATTAGTGTCTCTAATCCTCTCAAGGATAAGGATATGTACACTGCATTTATAAAGAAACATCAACACATATTTTCTTGTAATTATATAGAAATTTTTGAGCTAAACGTCGATGTGGTCACACATCACCTAGTCTTAACTGATGACCATTGAGGCTTCAAGTAGTCATCTATGAAGATTCACCTCTCTCGTACTACTAATGTAGAGTTTTAAGTTTAAAATTTGATCAAAAAAAACCTTTTTGTGGGAAGTGAAATAACAAAGATAACACACCAACACCATCAATGTAATGAAAAATAATGGGCATATTAGGGTCTGTATCGAATTTAGAGACCCGAATCTATATTGTCTGCAAGATGATTTCTCATTACTGTTCATATAACTCTTGATCTATACAACTGTATTTTTACATGACCATTCATTATTTAATGGGTATTTAGGGAAAAATAAAATAAGCATGTCCATTAAAGATGATGAATCAACTACATTCAGAGATCCTTAGGGGATCTTTTTCAATCAAGTCATTCCCATTAGATTAAATAATAATGGATATATTAACAAACATGCAATGAATTTTATAATTGAGACCTTCTAGTGATAAATATGATAATGTTTTGTCGATGAATTGGTGGTCAAATCTCTAAAATTATGTGACCACTTTATGAAACGTTAATAAATCTTTAAAAAGTTGTGACAGTGCAACTTGATGGTAAACCTACAAAAATATAATTTCATAGTAACCACATGGAAATCGCTTTGCATTGTGGTATGCCACTATGTAATAGTGGTGAGCCCAAAAAACAGTGAAATTATTGTAATTTCACCTATCTGAATCTCAGAAAACATAGAGGGTTCCAAGGACACCACAGTTATATTTGTTTTTTCATAATTAACTTCACCAGAAAATATTTCCCATTCACGAAGTTAATGTTAGAGGGAGTCACTTACTGATGGGATTAGAACAACCAAGAATCCTTTGAGTGACTCAACCCACCGGTCTTGATTCTACAGGTGTAATAAAATCCACTTATCATATATGTTATCTCTTTGTTATATCCTCACACAAAAAAATGATGTGGGAAATGAGAACATAATCTACTACCTATATCAAATGATGCTTGGTATTAAGACCTAATATTCTGATATCAAGAAGAACTACCTCGCACTCATATTTGTAGTAAAGAAGATGATTCATTAATTGAAGCAACATGAAGTCCAATTAGTCTCTCATATTGACTCACTCAAGTAAATCCTTGGACCTCTTATACTGACTAAGTGTTTCCCCAAATGGGAAATTATTCTAAAACAATATAAAAACAAGTTCATTTCACAGATGGAAATGAAAGGGTAGGCCCTGACCAATTTCATTGTGATGCATCGCAATCCAAAAATCACACCAGTGGACACTAAACATCTAAACTAAGATGTTTTCTTTTCCAATGACACTCCCCAAACAAGGATGATGTATTTTGAAAGTGCCTCCCAAAGCCCTATCAGCAAGAGGCTGGAAAACCAAAAGATCAATCGGGTTAGTTTTTGGATTTTATTTGTTTCCCCAAACAAATAAATATTTCCCTACTCTTCATCAATTTCTAAAGGCTAAACTAATAATGAGTAAGAGTATAAGTCCCTCACATCTATCTTGGAACTATTCCTACAACTGTAGATAGCCTACCTATACATCAAAGGGGATTCAGAGTTAGTGATAAAATAGATCAGTGTGAATTTGACATCAAGAAGGAGGAATTGGATTGTATCACAGGTTATGTCAAAGGAATGATGGAAGATTTACCTTTTGAACTAACATTTCACCATTATCCTTGGTCTTACAATGATCATGATGATGAATTGTATAAAAGAGTCATAGTCAAGGATGGACCAGACCAGGATGAAGAGATTTTCGGCATCAGGAACTGTAGGATGGTCTCATCAAACATCATCTATTATATGGGGAAAATAAATTTGGGTAAAACTATCCTAGATCATGACTAATTTATATCCACCCCTAGATGGATAGATTCCATAATTGATTATCTCAAAATGGGACTCTCCCGAAAGACCATGCCGGAAGCGATCTGAATCAATATCGAGCATTGAACTTTTACCTTCAGGATGGGAAAATGAGAAAAAAACCCTCTAAAATGTGGATTATATGGAATTTGTATCATATGCATAGCAGATGGAGAGATTGTCATCATCATGGAAGAAGTCCATGTAGTCTCTTGTGGTTCTCGTGAATATGGGACCAGGCTCTCCCAACAAATTAGGAGGCTGGGTTATTACTAAATAACAATCAGATAAGAATATTTGGGATTCATCAAGAAATTTGACACATACTAGATCCATGAAAATATCATCCATAAACCCATGGAATTTTTACATACATAAAAATATTCCTATCCATTTTCCATATGTGGAATTTATTTTGTGGGCTATATCCCCTAGCCATAGCTAATCTATTTAAGTATATCATTACTAAAAATGAATTGATTTCTAAATTGGATAAGGGAATACCCGTCAAGTAATTGAAGTTGAAAAATAAAATAAAATTCATAAATTCCAAAATCATAAATAGCTTTAGAGTCCATCACATGATATTGATGGAAAATGAAACCAACTTCTTCTCTTTCAAGTTGATTAAAATGTACCAGGAGAAAAACATCTTGTCTAACCATTCATCCCACTATCATGAAGTGTTGAATAGATATATAGAGTCCTCTAATAAGACTCTATCAAATATACAACAAAAGATAGTGGATAAGGACCAGAATTCCAATATGAACAACGTGCTTTATGATTTTCAGGCCTATCTTACCACTGTATGCACTACAACATAAGAAACACAACATTAATTTTTGTATGAAACCAAGTAAGTGCTTATCATATTATTCTAGTTACCCATTATTCAAAAATATATCTATGGAAAACTATCAATTGATGAGAAATTGTAAAAGTATCTCGATAATTCGTAATGTCACAATAAGAAAAGGTTGTTTACACTACACAACCTTGAATTCCATCAGAATAAAATTGCATGAACCTTCAATAAAAAGTTTCTCCATCAACTTTTCCATCATGGATAACATGTACTGGTTCTCAAAACTCCAATGATTCTAGGAAAGAAACCTGCGAAGCTATAAACCATGTGGGATGGTCTATATATCAGGCATAAACTCCATTCTAATAGAGAATACTCATTTTTAATAATGGATGGGGAATGAATCACATCCCCCTCCCACCAATGTGAGTTTTATCAATAATTACATTTCATTCATACCAAAAATCCCTATATCCTAATCACATGATGTTAAAATACAAGGAAAAAATCCCAGTCACATGATGTTAAACTGCATGATACGTCTTTACCGCCAAACATTAAACTGCATAGAATGAGTCATGGAACCAAGACATTAAACTATGTAGTACCATAAGGCCTGGAAGTAAGACTTTAAATAGTGAAAAACATTACATCATTACCGTATGACTTAAATTTCATAGAGAACATCACTTCATGGAAAATTTACTACACATTGGATATATCTATGGAAAGGAAAAAATAAAGTTCCCTCATCCTCATTTGTGAGTTAGATCCACAGAGGGAATCTCAACATTCAATATCTATGACTGGATTGATTAAATCCATCATGGTATATATAGTGACACCTAAATCCCAAATCCTAGGTCCATTCACAATATATTTTTCCTGATCATGGGACATAAAACCTTGAAACAAATTTTTCAACACATGATGTTAAAATGTAGTCTTAGCCTATGTACTAATCATATGATGCTTTGAGAAACTAGATTAAGAAGCCTCATATCATAAACATAGGATTCCTATTTTGAGATGATTTCATAAATGTTTTGATAACATTTATAGGGATATGTTCCTTCTTTTTTATGTCAGGGAACCTTCATCCTTTCCACATGATGTCAAACTACACAGTTTCCCAGAATTATGTTTTGATGGATTCTCATTCCAATGAGATATATAGAAATCCCAATATCCTAAGTCTTGTCCTAGCCACCACATTTTATGGTATTCCCCTATCCTTTCATGAAATTTCTTATGTATGGTGAAAGAAATATTTTTCATTCCTTGTTTTTAAAACTGAGCATAGCTCACATGGAATTAGGAATTTTGGTAGGGGATTCCATGCATGATTAAGACATGTTAGTTCACATCAGGGATAACATAGTCCTAGACAAACGTCCTTAAAATTCACACCATAAGTCCTTGTGGCATGATGTTAAACTTTATGATTGATGTTTGTTGCGTGACATAAAACTTTGCATTACTATGGTCCTCACCTGAGTGGACCACTATCCTTGGATTTAGTCTCCCACCATACCTCTATTCAATAACTATAATTTTCTTGTTTCTTATCATCACAAGATACAATATGATGCCCATGTCTACAATCTTGGGTCTAGGTGAAAAATATACAATAACAATAATTCCATCTATGTGCAGTTTATATCTATGTGGAACGTTTCCCATTCAATATCTATGTGTGTATTGATTACTATTACCTTAGGATATGTATTGATGTTTGGATCTCAAATCCTGGGCCCATATGCAATAAAATATCCCCATATCTCTATGTGAAATTCAAAGCTACGTAGGGAGATTTCATGTATTAACTATTTGTTTCTTGATTCCTACCCTCAAATAATATGTAGTTACTCTTAGATAATCAATATTGGGTTCAACTACAACAAATAAAATTATAAAAATTCACCCCTAACTACATATGGTATGGACCTATATAGTGATCCATATGAGACCCAATCTTGTGTAGATCAATATACTTCCCAGTTGTCCCTAGTTTCTCACACTGAGAATTAATCATGTGATCATAGGGAACTTGGAAAGCCACTCTGGTTGATGTGAAGGAGATGCAACTCAGATCAAGAACCATGTCCTATTACCATGATGTTTAATACATGACCATTACCTCGTCGCATGAAATTAAAATTCATGACCATTCCCTAGTCACGTGATGTTAAACTCCATAAAAAATGTCATCACATTGAACATATCAACCCCTTTGATGGTTTTGTATCCAAGAATCATGTGTTTTCTTCTTTTACCTCAATTTGTTTTAATACATGATGACATATACATTAAGGTTCTCAGACCCTTCATGAATATTTTGGTTTCTATGAAATTACTTAATACCTTTGATATATATGACAACACAACTAGTTCCTTGAGTTGATACCCTTCTATTAGAATACCATGGACCTCGGGCTTCCATACACCTAGATCTTCCCTATATAAATTGGTAATAAAGACTGGTTTATCCAAATAAACCCTTGGATCCTAGGAATAATCCTCTTAAAACTAGGAGTTATTATCATAACTTTTTGGAACATTATAGGCTCTAACCATTACTAATGGTGAACATGCATCCACCAGTTCCCACCTCTAGTAAACATAGACATTATTCGGTTATGATATACATCATACGTAAGCAAACTATTCTCGTGGATTCAAACTCTCTAAAAGATAAACATATATTCATCATACTCATTTTCATTGAAAGATCATGACATTGAATCCTTCTACACTTCCATTTTGGGGTTTTCATCTTCTATGGGGACCCAATTTCTCTAAGTTAGTCACCCATATACCCTATATACAATTAAATTATATGTGGAAGGATATTCTTAAAGGATATAGTTATGGAATGATTCCTACCCATAAAATATGTATATGGGACCTGGGAAAACCCAATATTTAAAGTAATATATACCTCTGTTTAAAGAGGGTCTATTCATATAAGCTCATTTTGCATACGCATGAGTCAAATCTATGTAGGGATTTCTTATGAACAAGATAAATCTATTCATGAATGGATCTGAAATAAGGCTACACACCAAGAATACTATACAAGGATAAACAAATGTTCCCAAAATCTTAATTTCTTCAACCAATGCAGAGTATCCTCAAGAAAATATTGAAAATTTTCATTATAGTTTCCACATCCTTACCTCAAGATGTTAAACTATACGGAAAATTCTCATGTACTATGATGTTAAACTACATGATAGATGCATCCCTACTACATGATGTCAAAATTTGAAAACCATCACCCATTATCATTCCTCATAAAAAGACCATAAGAACTAGATCCTGGTTTAACAGAGTATGGGGAGATTGCATAATCTTTTAAGCCCCTCAAAAAATAAATCACAATTTATTAATTGAGCACCTTGTGTTTCCACAAACCTTTCATGGCCCATGGAAATGAATAAAAAAGATCTCTCTATTTTAAAATTATAGCAATGCATAAGTGATTTGACATACCAACCAAAGACAATTTTTCCCTATATTAAGGGATATATCATCATTGTGAACTCGATGCCACTATTACATAACTCATTAACATAGGGTATTTTGTATCATTTGAGGAATGATTATACACTATCACTACTCATGGCCTAATAACCTTGATCCATGATTTACAAAATTTTCATCTCCTGCTAAAAAGGATACTGGAGTACTCTTGCCCCTAGGTATCTTAATTAGGTTTCTGTATAAAATTACCCTAATACTAAGACCATGTGTGTTACAACCTTAAAATGCATTCAAATTTATCAAATTTATACCACCATAAAATTTATCCTTTAATTTTCCAAATCACAAGACCAAAAACTAATAGAAAAAGAGGCAAAAACATTTCAGGCTGAAAATCCATAAAGGAAGGGTTAAAAAAATTCAAGTCTCATCTCACTAAACTCATTACCTCCAGATTTTAAGAAGTAAGAGAACAAATAAATGAGGTGTAAATCTCATAGGGCCCACTTTATAGCCATCGTAAATTCCAGTCCATTCTCACTAGACCACTTGGTCCAGAAAAAATGATTGAGTAGTTATTTTTAAAATCTATTTCCCATGATAAATTGTTCAACAGAGGTAACACATATTTTATTATTCCTCAACCCTTATTAATTATTTCAATTTTCATAAACCAACATCATTATTTTAAATTATGAGAAGACACAACCAATTCCTTGATTTGATATCCTTCTCTTTGAACCTCATAGAACATGGGTTTCCTTACTCTTTTATCTTCCCCTTAAAAAACTAGAAATTAGGACTGGTTTATCCAAACTAACCCATGGATCCATGAACCCCCCCCCTCCTAAATATAGGATTTATTATCCTAAATGTGTGGGATGTGATAGGGTCTTTCCAATATTGATAGAGTACTTGTACTAACCGATTCCCACCTCCACTTAATTAAAATATTCCTAGGACATGTTTTACAATCCCTATAACCCAACTATTCAGGTGAATTTGAAATCCTCGGCGCCACGTCACTATGTTTTTTTACCCTTTCCCAAATATGGAATGTGACACTCCATTATCGACATAATTTATGGCCCAAACAACATGAATCGAAACCACATGGAATAGGTGCTGAGCTTCCCAACAAAAATCTAAACTTCTCTAGGGTTCCAAGACCCTTCCTTTGAAAAATTTCACTCCACTTCAAACATTACCATCTAGACATTTGTGTCTTCAAAAATCTTTAATGGCCTTAGGAAAATAATGTGGATCCCATTTAATTTTCCATGAATGTATCCCATATAGTCTCATGCATAAGGGCTTCTAACCTACCAACTAGATTAATCTCCTCCTTGCAATTAATAAAATTTAATCCTCATGAGCCTCGATAACACCACAGCTAAACTCATATCCATATGTTGTTTTGGGCCATCCTCTGGTATGTATTTTTTTAGGTTCACTAGGTTAGATACCCTGAGAGGGGCGTGAATCAGGGTATGACAGATTAAAACAACTACCTTTATTGATCTTATTTCGCTGTTAAGAAAAACTATCTTCTCTCTCTTTCTCATAGAAAAGTATAAACTTAAATTAAATCATGCACAGGACATAGTGATTTTTACTTGGTTAATCCTCACTAGGCTACGTCAAAAGAGCATACAAAAATGATGTGTCAATGTACTAACATTACTAAAAGAGCACAACTATTTACAATGTTCGAAGCAGAGTCACTATCCCTTTAGGTTTATAACCAATCACAATATGAAAGCTCACTATTCTCTCAATTGGAGTGTTCTCAGTGCTTCTTTAGAAGATATAGTCACAGTTTATTAACCTATAGGTATCTTCATTATCTCTAATGAAATTGGAATCCTTAACTATTGATAGATGCTCTGTTGATGTCCCACTTTCACCAGCAGATGAATCTCACTTTGCACCGGGTGTATTAGGCAACCCCAATTTTTACATGCTTCCTTCACTGGGCCTTGCGCATAATTCCCTACTTTTGCACAAAATACACTTTTTAAAAAACACCTATTTTATGCACAACCAATTTTTTTACGTGCAATAGCCTTCTTTTACGTGTATCTTTTTCTTTATGCACAACAACATTTTTACGCACAACCTTATTTTTATGTGCATCATTTTCTTTACGCGCAAACACCCGACTTTACACGTAATATTGATGTGTACATGAAACTCCCTTCAGTATTCCAATTTCACGCACCAGAGCTCAGATAATCTCTAATCCTTGACTTCCTTCAAATGAAGGGGGTCACTTCATATTTATAGGTAAAATTGATCCTTGCATGAAAAAACCCTTCTTGCGTACGTAATCCTCTTTGAGCGTGAAAAACACGTCTTCCAGGAAATACCATATTTTGTGCAATGCTCCAATTTTTCATGACCTCATGCCTTTTCCAATTTTCAAGCTTCTGATCTCGAAACACCTCTTGTGTGAAAAACTTTATTCCTCTATTTCACACACCACGCCAATTTTTCATGCACCAATCTAATATTTCACACACCACACCAATTTTTCACGCACCACTTTTTTTTTCGAACACCGCTCTAATTTCACGTGCACCTACTTTTTCTAAAAACTCATCTCTACATTATCTGATTTTTAGGCCCAAAAATTTGGCAAACACTAGAAAATTACACCACCTAGTATCTTCTCTTTTTGTTCCACCTCCAGATCATCAATTTCTTTGTGAAGGTTCTTCAATAAAACATGGATTGTTGACAACATCACTTGAACTTGACAACTCAGCATGTAAACCCCCTTTGTCAAAAAATTTGTACATTGTAGCCTGCTTTTTCAACAAACACAACATGAAGGTATGCTTTTTAATAAACACAATAACCTCAAAAATTCTTCAATGATACCTTGAGGTATTTTTTTCCCAATAATCACCCCCTTTGGGTTTGATGAAAAATCATCTAAAAAATAATTCTATTGTCTTTGATACCTCATTGAAGATCCTTTCATCATCAACAATCATTCACCTCTTGAGATTTAGATAGAGATCAAGGATTCACTCAACACATACTCTAAGACGACATGACAAATGCTCAGCATGAGAAACAAGAGTAAATGAAAAGTTAATCAATGAAACAATTCATTTATGACACCAATTGTTGATACCAAACTAATACCAATTGCTAAAATCATACCTATTGTGGATCAATAGAAACCCTTTCACACAATTCAAACATCACTCTTATTCTTTTATCATGATCCCCAGCTATCGTGATATCTACTCTTTGATTGACCACTTCTATCATTGTCCAATTAAAAAAAACTCTCCCCCTATCTCACTACTCTCCCCTATCTCACTACTCCACCTATAGACTTCTCCACATGCCATTGACAAAGACATTTTCTTCCTTCCATAGCCACATTTTCTCCCCCTTGAGTATTAACTATTTCTCCCCATTTTTTAATGAACCCAAAGTTCACTCCTCTATGGTCTAAGACATTAGAAAAAACACATATTAGCACATTAGCGAAAAACACACCATACCTCGGGGATAGGGGGTCCCACATCCACACTTTTTCAAGTGTGGAAAGTCGACTGGACTCCCAGAGCCAGTTGATGCCTCTAAAAACCTTCATTGGGTAAGGCCTTTGTCAGAATTTCTCTAACCTGTAGTTCTATTGGAACATACTCCAACTTCACAATTATCTGCTCAACCTTCTCCTTAATAAAATTATAATTTATCTAAATGTTCTTTGTCCTTGAGTGATGGATAGAATTTTTTCTATGATTAATATCACTTGAGTTATCACAATGGATTTCAACCAGAGACTTCACTTCAATGCCCATATCATCAAGCTGCTTCTTTATCCACAATAATTGTGTGCATGCTTGAGTGGTCACAATATACTCAGGTTCTATAGTTCTCAATGAAATGAAATATTACTTCTTTCATTGCCAAGAAATACGCAATCCACCAAGATATAAAGCACATCCTGACGTTGATTTCCTATCATCTACTGAACCGGCCTAATCTGAATTAGTATAGCCCAATAACTCTGTCTGAGATTGGTCATTATATATCAAGCTGAAATATGGTGTGCCCTTGATATAACGAATTATTATTTTCACTAAAATCATTTGGGTTTCCTTGAGATTTATTAGATATCTCACTACTTGTCATGTGGAGAATATAATGTTAGACCTTGTCATGGTCAAGTATAGTAAACTTCTAATAATCTGCCTATATTCTGTGATATTAACTACCTTTCCATTATCATCATTCAATAATTTCATCCAGATAGCAACTAGAGTCTTCATATCCTTGGAATTTTCCATTCCCAATCTTCTCAGAACCTCCTTGGCATATTTGTATTGAGAAATGAATGTACCATAACTTACTTGTGTCACTTATAAACCAAGGAATTTTTTCATCTCACCAATCATAGACATTTCGAACTCATGTTTCATAAATTCAGAAAATTTTCTACATTATGCTTTATATGATCCACCAAATATTATGTCGTCATCATAAACCAGCACCATCATCCTTTGATAACTGTTGTTGTTGAAATAAGGATTTTAATCAACTCCACCAAACTGGAAACCAATCATCTTCAAATACTAATCAAGCCTTGAGTACCTTGCTCTTAGTGCTTGTTTCAGCCCATATAATGCCTTATTCAACCGAAAAACATTGTTCTCATCTTCAGAAATGATAAAACCATCTGGATTCTCGATATACACTTCTTCCACCAGAATCCCATTTAAGAATGCAGATTTGACATCCATCTAGAACACTTTGAACATCTGTTGCACTAGAATGGCTAGGAATAATCTGATTGTATCCAGCCATGTAACCAGTGAAAATTTCTCATCGACATCAATTCCCTCTTTCTGGGACTATCCTTTTCGCACTAGTTGTTCTTTGTTTTGAATAACTATTTCATATTCATTCATCTTGTTGAGAAATACCCATTTAGTCCCAATGACTTTCTTATCAGCTGGCCCCGAAACAATTTCCCACATCTGATTATTCTCAATCCCATCTAGATCTTTATTCATATCCTGAACCCAATTTTCATCTTCAGCTGCATCAGCAAATCATTTAGGCTCTACTTGAGATAAGAAAGATGTCTGCTGTAGTGATTTCCTTCTTCTTCTTTGAACTAAATCTGACTGATCATCAATGATATTTTTCCTATCAATTTCATCTTGACTCCATTGATTCTGTGTATATACAAACTTTTCTTCTTCATGCTCATCAATAGTACCTTCTTTATTGGTAAAAACTTCCTCAAGGTATCATTGAATCATTTTTGAGGTGATTGTTTTTGTTGACAAAGTGGACATCTGTGTTGTGATTATTGACAAAGAAAACCATGACATACAAATTTTTTGACCAAGGGGGTTTCATGGTGTCATGTAAACTTCAAGATCTATGTTTAATGATCAATGTGTGATTCAAAAACTTCGACAAAGGAATGGATGATCTAGAGGTGGTACAAAAATATCATATACAAGGTGGTGTCATTTTCCAGTGTTTACCAAATTTTTGGGCCTTAAAATCGACAAATGAAGAAAAGTGGTTTTTGGAAAAAGGACTTTCATGTAATGTACTTGAAGGAGAGGAGACTTGAATGCCTAATGTTTTTCAAGATAAAAACATCAAAAATGACAAATGGATAAGTGTCACGCAAGTTTTGGGTTTGGTCGCGCAAGTGATTTCCGCAGTAGGAGACTTGCGCACCGAAACTTCTGCGCTGAGGGGAGACTTGTGCGTCGTCGCATAGGGTGTCCAAATGCCTATAAATACAGGTCTACCCGTCCTCATTCAATGAAGAGTTCAACACTTAGAAAAATCAGACCTCCCGTCGCGTAGGTGTGGTGGTCGTGAAAGTGGTGTGTGGTCGCGCAAGTAGAGGTTGTACACCAGGTGATAGTTGCACGTCCATGGTGGTCTGGGTGAGGAAGGAAGATAGTCACACAGATTCTAAGTTGAAGAAGGAAGTGTCACACAAGTGGTTTGGTGACACATTCATGCCAAGTTTTGAAGAAATGTGAAAATTGTTGGTTGCGCGCCAATGTTGGTTTGGGCATAAAAGGGTGTGCGTCGCGCAAGTTTGGAGTTGAAGAAGCTCGTGTCACGCAAGTGGTTGAGGTGGACTTGCACGCCAGTTTTGACTTTTGTGTTGGCATAGAGAAGGGATCAAAGTAAGGTTGGTTCCAGGTAGTGATTCAGGGTTGTGTGGAAGCTAGAAGATTGCCCGATACCTTCGGTGAAAAGTGAGACTTATCTACGGGTGAAAGTTGGACTTCGATAGAGCATTCACTTACAAGAAAGGTTGTATTCAGTAGTGATAATGAAGAGACCAACAAGTATATAAACTATGAGTGGATCCTTTCCAGATCCATGAGCAAAGGAAGAGGGAGAAGGGGATCCTCTCCACCGGCAGTGATCCAGAGAGAGAGACAGGGAGTGACCCTTGGGAAAGCAGTGAGCTGATCCTAAACATTGTAAAGGCAGTGAGCCAGGGAATAGAAGTGATCTATCCCAAACCTTATAAACAGTAGTGAACTTTTTGTGAATTTTTTACATTGGCACACTTCCGTTGTATGCTCCTTGGACGTAGCCCAGTGAGGGTGAATTAAGTAAAAATTGGTATGTCTTGTGCATGATTTACATTCTACTTATATTATGAAATGGGAAAGAGAGAGAAGAGTGTTTTGCTTAATAGAGAAACAAGATCAGAATAAGCGTTAATTTTAAATTAGTCATACCCTAATTCATCCCCTCCCCCTCAGGGTATTCAGTCTTGTGGTCCTAAAATTATTCTAAATCAACATCATCCACTTGTGCTCCTCCTACATTATTTTCCTCCTCATCACTTTCATCAGAAAATTGTACACTGTGTAGTTTAATTTTCTCATCATTTTCCACAATATTGAAATCATTTCTCTTAACTACTCTCATAATTTTATTAAAGCATTTATATACTTTTCTTTTTCTTGAGTATCCAAAAAATATTCCCTCATCTCTCCATGATTCAAATTTCCTGTGTTTTTCTTTGCTGAGTATAAAGAAATTATTCCCAAAGATTCGAAAGTACTTCACCACTGGATTCTTTCATACCACATCTCATATGGAGTTTTTCCTTCCATTGGACACAATAGATCACTGTTATAAATTTAGACTGATGTCAATACTGCTTCCTTCCAAAATTTCTCTAGTAGGTCTTTTTCTATAATCATTGTTATATCCTTGCTGTTGATGATCTGATTTCTCTTTTAAAAAACTCCATTCTATTAGGGGTTCTTACTGAAGAAACTTGATGCCTTATACTATGTTTCTTGAGATAATCTTCCACTTGACTGTTTGTGAATTCCGTACCATTTTTAGTATGAAAAATCAGAATTTTCTATCCAAGAATCCATTCACACTCCCTCTAGTACAATTTTAAGCTGCTGAACACATCAGAATTATGGTAAATAAAAAACACGGATTCCATTCTGTTGTAGTCATAAATGAAAGTAACATTGTACCTCTTTCCATCAATTTCTCTTGTTGTGATAGGCCCAAAAACATCATCATGCACCAATACGAGCACTCTTGTTGACTTATTTTTGTTTTCCTTATATGTCTTTTCTGATGAGCTTCCCTTATTGGCATGCATCGCACATGTGAGTACGATAACGTGATAGCTTATAGAGGTCTCTTAATGCATAAAACTTTACCAGATCTTCTAGGGATGGTTGTTATAGATGACCAAGTCGTTTATTCGACAGCTTGTTTTCTTGCACTTTGGATAGAAAGAACATGTCTTCTTCCCCACTTACCAGGTATAGATTTCCCTTTTTCCTTTTTCCCTATAGAACCACTGTCATGTATCTTCCTTTGACAAATCATATATTCTTAGTAAACCATGTAGAGTTTCATGAGTCACATAGTTGACTGAAACTGAAAAAATTGTGACTGAGGCCTTCAACTACTAAGACATCTACAAGTCTCATCACTTTTCTCCTAAACCTGGCCTTTCCTAAGACAATAATCTTCAAGCCTTCATCATTTCAAAACTTAAAAATTCTTTTTTCATATTTTATTCCTGTAACAAGATCCTTATTACCTATCATGTGAGGTTTCCAACCACTGTCCAGGATCCACACACTAGAACAGTCTGATGCTTTAAGGTAAATTTCGTCTACCACTGCCTTCTCATCATTTTTCTTCTTGGTCTATATTTTTTCCCTCACACTCAGCATAGATTGAGACTTATGATATTTCTTAGATTATGATGGACCAGATTCATCTCGAAATGCTTCAAATTTATTTTTCATTTTCAACTCACCAGTTGGTTCATTGATTTGCTGCTTGTGAACATTTTGATTCTGCAGTGGCACACTTATCTGTATGGTTTATGTACAGTATCTAGCCATGTTCCCAAATCCTCTACACCAAAAATAGAGTCCTTTGAAATATTGTCTAGAGAACCATTCTCTTTTGGCTACCACCTCAGTTCTTATGCTCTTCAATATCTTCTGGTTATAGAACAATCATTTTCAAAGTGTCTCATCTTTCCACAGCAATAACAGTTGATTAAAGGCACATTCTTATGTGAAACTTATGTACTTCTAGTTGTTCCTTTGGTTACATGAATTTTGTGATCCTGATTTGTACCCACGTCGATTTTTATTCATGGAATGCATGCGTGTGGTCTGACTTCTACCCTGATTGCTTTCTATTTCTGATTGACTCCCAAACCAGCCTTGACAACTGAGCTCGATTTCTTATTCCTTCCAACTGAATGACTAGGACCATCTTTCATCTTTTCTATCTTCTGAATGATCTGATTTCCTGATAATGTGCTGGGAATCAGAAGTTTTTTTGGGTCCTCAACCCTTTTTTGCAGACCGAAAAATTCCCCTTTAAGTTCATCGATACACTTCATTTTATCTTTCATTGTGTTATTCAAGCCATGGATCTCCCATTTCTATTCTTTAATCTTGATTTTATACTCACTAACTGATTTTGAGTCATCTGGTGTTGATGAATTGAGTTTTTCAATTTATTCAATCAACTCAGACTTCTCTTCTTCTTGCTGCTGCATATAGTGACTGGCGCAATAAACTTCTTTGTTAGATTTCATTGTTTTATCCCTCCAGACATCTATCTCTTCAAGAGAAGCCTCTAACTCAACTTTCATATCAACTCTTACTTCAACTTCTTCCCTTTATCAATGTTAGTTTATTTCTTTTTATTATTACTACCGACAACTTCCACCACATAATTTTCTCCACGATCTTCGCAGTTCTCTATCTCTTCAACCTCCTCAACCTCAAACTCATCTGAACTATAACATTCTTATAAAAGGAGATTATTCTTCTTAAAGAATTTTCTCTTGAACTGTTTCTTTCCTTTCCCATAAGCTGAAGATTTTTTTTGGGTATTTTGGCTTCATCCACATCATCTTCTTGGAACTTCTTGGGGAACCTTGGGGAAAGGTGACCAACTTTTCCACATCTGAAGTAAGAAAGTGTAAGTTTCCTTTTGAACATTCCTTTTCCTCTTTGATGATTTGAGGAAAGGAAGTAAATCACCTCATATGTCTCTTGTTCTTCCTGAGAGTCTTCAATATAGACCTTCTTCATGGCCTTGAATGTAACATCTTTGGATTCCCCCTTTTCCACAGCATCGTTATCATCATTTATCATTTCATATGCAACAAGGGTGTTGTGTAGGTTATCAAATGTCATCTCTTTCAGGTCTTTATCTTCAAAAACTGAAAATTCATGATTGAACTGAGGTGGAAGTTTTTCCAATATGCACTTCACAGTCTTTATGTCTTCAATAACTTCCCCAATACCTCACATGTATTCCTCTACAACATTTACCCTATTAAAGAATGTTTCAACAGACTCATTCGGGCTCATTCTAAGATCTTCATACTTGTTTCACAACACTTGCAGCTTCACTTCTCTGACCTTTGTATCTCATTCATATATATTTAGTTGTTTTTCCCACATGGCATGTGATGTTTTGAATGACATCACCTTTGTATATATAGTCTTTGATTGAGATCCCCTAAAATCATTAATTCCCTTGGCATCAACATCCAATTCTCTAAGATCAGCATCTGATAGTGCACCAATATTAACATCAGTTTTTATACAATGCATCGCTATTGTAAACACATCCATTACCAATGATCGAATTAGTGTTGCATCTGATTCTTCCATAGCTAAAAATTGTTTCCCTTGAAGATCAAAATCCCATTATGTTTAGTGACCTCCATTTGAGAGAGAAACACTGATATCAAACTTTCCCTCTGATACCAATTGATAGGTCCACTATGTTAGATACCATGAGAGGGGGGTGAACCCAGGTATGACAGATTAAAAAAAAATCCCCAATTGATCTTGTTTCATTGTTATGCAAAACTCTCTTCTCTCTCTTTCCTATAGAAAAGTATAAACAGAAATTAAATCAGGCACAGGACACAAAAAAATTTATTGGTTCACCCTCACTGGGCTACGTTCAAGAAGCATACACCAACGATGTGTCGATGTACCAACTTCACAAAAAGTTCACTACTGTTTACAATGTTCGAAACGGACTTGTTGTCCCTTCTAGTTTACAACCAATCACAATATGAAAGCTCACTTCTCTCTCAACTAAAGTGTTCTCACTACTTATTTAGAATATATTGTCATAGTTTATAGACCTGTAGATATCATCACTGTCTCTAATGAAATCTGCATCCTTAACTGTTGATAGATGCTATGTTGACATCCAACTTTCACCCATAGATGAATCTCACTATGCACCGAGTGTACCCGGAAACCCGAATATTCATGTGCAACCTTCACTGGGCCTTGTACATAATTCCCTACTTTTGTGCAAAATCCACTTTTCACGCAACACCTATTTTACATTCAATCAATTATTTTATGCCAAACATCCTTCTTTTATACGCAGCTTTTTCTTTATATGCAGCAACCTTTTTACGCGTAGCCTGAGCTTTTTGTGCAACCATCTTTTTACATGCAACATTTTCTTTATGCGCAAACCCCCAAATTTACGCGCAAACTTTAATTTTACGCGCAAATTTCTTGAATATTCCAATTTCACATGCCAGTGCTCAGATACTCTCTTTGTATTGAGCTACATCAAATGAGCGGGTTACTTCTTATTTATAGGAAAAATTGACCATTGAGTGAAAACCCCTTATTTCTCATATAATCCCCTTTGGGCATGAAAAACATGTCTTTAGTGCAACACCATATGTCATGCAATGCTCCAATTTATCACGCACCTCATGCCTTTTCCAATTTTAAAGCTTCTTATCTCGAAAAACCTCCTGCGCAAAAAAACATTATTCCTCTATTTCATGCACCATTCCAATATTTCATGCACCACTCTAATATTTTGCGCACCATGAAAATTTTTCATGACCACTTTACTTTTCACGCACCACTCTAATTTCACACGCACCTCCTTTTTCCAAAAATGCATCGCTCCATTTTCTGATTCTCATGCCCAAAAATTTGGCATACACTAGAAAATGGCACCACCTTGTATCTTCTCTTTTTGTACCGCCTTCAGATCATATATTCCTTTGTCGAGGTTCTTCAATCAAACATGGATTGTTGAAAACATCCCTTGAACTCGATAACTCAGCATGTAAACCACCTTTGTCAACAAATTTGTACATCTTGGTCTGCTTTTTCAACAAACACAACATGGAGGTCCGCTTTGTCACCAAACACAATAACCTCAAAATGATTCAATAATACCATGAGGGAATTTTTCCCAACAATTATCAATTCCATATACATTGATTTAAACTTCCAGGTTATGACTTACATAACCAATATTACAACTATTGAGGTGGACTCAAATTCCTTAATACTTTACCATCCAGCAATACCATCTCAAAAATAACTCATAGCCCTTGGAAAATACTAGGTCACCTCTAGTTGACCATGAATGTAATATATATGGGATCATTTATAAGGTATTCCATCCTTCGAACTAGATTGATCCTTATAGGATAAGAACTCAAATCCTCATGATCTCAGGAAACAAAACAATGGATCTCAACCCCATAGGGTGTTTTGGGTCATCCCCAACATGTCTTCCCCATTTTATATTCATAAATCATGTCCTAGTAGAAATAACTTAAATTACATATAATTTTTATTTCCTTACCACGTGATGTTAAACTACATGGAAGACATCCATACAACAAGATGTTAAAATGCACAACATACTTCCATAACACATGACATTGAAATGTATAGAGAACATTACTTCATGAGAAAGATGTTACTAGTAATAGAATTTTTGATCTAGAAAACTATATAACTATAGCAATGAAATGTTCTAGTTTTCAATACTGTAAAACAACCAACTAAAAAAACCTAATGCTCACCAGGTTGAAAACCTGAAAAAGGAACCTTGGAAAAAATGTAGAGTCTCTAATCACTATAAATACACTTTGTGTGATCTAGAAAATATTAAGCATTTATAAAATAAAAAAGGCACAGAAATTTTCATGTAGAAAACCCATAAGAGGTAGGCCTAAGAAAAAACCATGTCCATGCACACTGAGATTTCCCCTATATCAAGATTAGGAAAAAGTTAGTGTAATATAAAAAAATAAGATAAAAATATACAAAGCTTGTAGGGAACATCATTTTTCACTTGAAAAAATCAATGTAATCTCATTGAAACCATTTTATTAGGAACATAAATTAGAGAATTCCCCTCCATAACTTATATTTTACCCAATTTATCATTTTAAATCAGTTGATCTCAATAGTAATTGAGAAAGTACATTAATGATGAGTCTCATGTTTGTGGGAATTCATGGGAATTTATCAACAAGAATCTATTATTATTTAAGCATTCAAATATTAGTGTTTTGGTTTATTTCATATTATAAAAAGGAAGGATACCATTGATGATCCCTGCAATATTAGACTGATGAAATGTCTTTAACGTCATGAAAGAATGAAAGATGGATAAAATATGTAATTTTCAAGAGATTTTTTCATTTATACCATGAACAAGTATAAAGCTCCACATAAAGGAGTGTATCACTTGAATAAACAAATAAGGGGAGAGCCACAATAGTAAAATCCTATTACATTATGCCTTTATAGGATTCCTTGATCTTTGAATATTTCTTCTCTATGGAGGAAATATATTGGAAAAATTGATCAAAAATTTTAGTTTCCACCTTTGAAATTCACTACAATGACTCCACCCTAGAAATAGTACCAAGACTGGCCTTCTCCTCCAGTTTGAGGATCCCTTTTTCCCTAATACATTCTTCTATTATAATAAAAATGTATTCTAAAATCAATTCATTTTTTCCTAAAGAAAAAAATTTAATATTTTAATCAGCATATCTCAACCTTACTAATGTTGACCATGTCTTGGTGAGATATAACCTCTACCCTACACTATAAATCCTCATTAAAGGCCTCTTCTCAACATCATTTTACTAAATATGAAGCCTCAGCCGCTACTGACCTTAATTCAAGGCTCCTTCTTTTCTCCCTTGGATAGATCACTTCCTTCAACTAAGTGTGAAGAGAGATATAGTCAAGGACCTTGTTACCATGTTTGGTAAACATAAACCTATAATGACCCAATAAATCCACCAGCTCTTCCAAAGGGGCCACTAAAATAAGGCTCCAAATATCAATCCCAACTTGCTGCTAGATCAGCTGACATAGTTACACAAACTCTAATCTTTTACATAATCCTAACATGGGGACATAAATATATTCTAGTACTAGGTCACTGAATAAATGAATCATGCTCTTGGTCTTCTATAAGGTGGTAATGGAGGTGGCCTTTTCATTTCTTGGTTTAGTTGGATGAATCCCCAAGGATAAAGGGACCAAGACTTCTGAGCTCTATACTGAAGGAAATAAAAAAAGAGGAAAAAAATTATCAGTTTGTGGATATATGATATAACTCCATCAAGTATCCAACATTTGTGATCTATGTTGGAAATATTGATTTCTTGGTTGTGTCACTAGAAAGGTTTGTTTTTCCAACATTGTCTTCTAGAAAGGAGGCAACACCCTTTTGATTCATGTTTCCTAGCAGAACAAAACATTTTTTCTATATTTTTATATTCTTCTCACCTCCTTTAAGGAATGAAATTGTGAAATAAATTTTTGAATATGTGACATAAAGTGAATCATATGTCATGTTTCTAAATAAATTTTCACCTTACTTAAAAAATTCATCCATAAAAGATAAATCTGAAGTCGAGTAGCTACCATCGTCAGTTTCCTCTACATGTGTTTTCACCAATATCTTCAGGAACAGATGTATGTTCCTCCAGGGGATCTGTAGGGACCAGTGCATTATTGAAAAACTAGAATGAGTTACTTGAATTTTCCAAAATCATGAAAGTATAAACTGCAGTTCTTACTTTAGTATTCTAAGTGACAAGGCTATGATAGTTTATAGCACTTCCTTTTCCCTTTTCCCTATAGGGAAGGGCCACCATATGGTGTTGATGCCAAAGGTAATGAGGATGTAACTGAGAGAAGTGTATATTGTGACTCCATAGGGAAATTAATCTCTTCCATCATCAGAGCCAGTTGACCTATTGAACCATCATCATCATTCCTCTAGTCACCTCTCAATTTTGTTTCAACATATATACCCCTATGAGAATATACTGATGATTGAAAGTGTGGTAGGTCTCTTTCAACTTCCTATGATTTCAAATTAAATGAAAAGTACATCATTGCAGTTGCAATATCACCATGTACCTTTAAATATGGTTTCAGTATCTGTCTTAATAATTCCTTAGTGATGGGATATCCTGATTCATCCACAATAACCTCTAATGTTCCCCAAATCACCATTCTCGCTATCAAAGGCAGGTAGTGGATCTGACCCATCACGCTTTCCATCATTCCATCTATATCTTAAAGTTAGTCCTTGACCTCAGTTTTTTGGTCTTTGAAATTGACACCTTCAGGAGAAATAATATTAGAATCTATACTTGATGTAGTATTCCCTATGTTACAACATCTTAATTATTTCTCCTCTATATCATAAATCCCTGAAATGAAGTGGAAAATAATAGTGCAGATAGGGATTCACTAATAAGCATTGTGCTACCTAATGTTGTGCTAGTGGATGATTTTATCAGCAAAAAAATAAATGCTAAATGTTTCACATACTTATGTGGATTTTTTCTGGATTTTGATCCACTCAAAGGGAGATGATTTACAGTACATGGATTGGCTATGAAAAGTAGTAGAAACCTTGAAGCCTCAAGTAATGATTCAAATAATTTACCATTCATATATGAGAATATCCAAATATAAAAATAATTTTGGGACAATCCAATCTCTTCATCTCTTACAAAGAAGTATATCTGGACCTTAGTCTCCCCCTGAGTGAACATCATCCTAAAATAGTGATCCACCATTGAATTATTTTCATATTGAACGTAAATAGGGGTAGGGAATTTTTTATGAATACATAGAAACTAATGGTTGAACTGAAAAGGTTCATATCATTCACATATAATGCTCCCAACAATGTTTTTATAAAGGACAGCCTTCTTAATGGGAATCATATAGGACAAGGATTCCCCCTCCATTTTCAACAATACTACCAGTAAAAATTTCCTTGTATGGTTTTATGGGGAAGTGTTCACGAAGGATTAGGCAGGACATGATCTCCCAATCCATTAATGTGATGTGCCTAACCTCACTAATGCACTATAAAAATGGTTTTAAAAAAAATCGGGGATGCTATGGAGGTTCAGGTTCTCATAGCCACCAAGATAACCCCGCATCAAACCCCATAGTACCTGAAAGGGAACATAAATTCTATGTGGGGCTCTTCCCCTATAAATGTGGTGTAGGATTTTATATATTTTTTTGAAAATGGAATGGCTAAACCAATGTGCCTCCCCTATACCATAGATTATGCCATATTAAAGGTTCAAACTCTGACTCTACCATTTTCTATCATTAGGAAAAGGTTCCCACAAAGGTACATGGCATGAAAACAAGCATACTAAAAGGTCCAATCAATGTTAAGAATAACCACCCACCCCGAGTGGGTGAATGAACCTTCTTCAACTATGTTCTGATAGGAACCCACGGCACTACGATATTCCTTTATGATGAAGTCCTTTGGCCTCTCGTATTTTGGATCAAAATGGCATTTCTTGATAAACATTTCTCAGCCATTTCTTAAACGGGATATCAACTCCAGGACGTAGGTCCTTATAATGTACTTTCTCAGCTAACCAATTCCACTCCTTAGAAATGGGATATTCCATCTCCACATCATCCCATGTAGATGATGGGGGTAAAACTCATTGTATATATCACCTAAAATAGGTGTTCCAAAAATCATCTCAATGTCCCAGAGACTGATCCCCACATCTCCATGCATCGTGTAGAATGTGTTTGTATTTTCACTTCACCAACTTAATAAGTCTTCCATAAATCCCTTATTCTAATATTTAAATGTTTTAGATATCCAAATGGATTCATAAATCCCATTTTTTTAGGTCTATGGTGAATTCAAAATAAATATAATTCTCCCAGATGGGCTATCCCCAATCCATTACAAAGCTCCCTCCAAGTCAAAGGTCCCAGTTAAGAAACTACCCAAACCATTAGTTAGGGGAATATTTATTCATTATCAAGTGAAACTTGCGGATGTCCAAATTATGTCTGTGATGGTTATTTTTAAATTATGTTGGAAAAAATTTCATCAGGTAACCATCTAATAATTTTTCCTAGGTAATGAAATGGGCCACATATGAGATATTTTACTGAAAGGTACAATGGGTCTCTAGAATTGAAAATAAAGGTACAATTGATGAATAAAGTGGAATTATAAGAGCACCATTTGTAATATGAAACCAATAAATATGTATAAAGTTATAGAGAGGATAATCACTAATATTAATCCCCATAATGTCTATCAAGCTAGTCTATGATGAATCGATAATGGTACACTAGTAGGAATCCACACAAGCAATAGTGGAATTTCAATGATCCACTACTACACAGACCACTTTCTTTGAATACATAGAACAACTGGACACCATGTGTATGAAATAAAGAAGTGCATGTTGGATGAGAAATTATATCCTATAAAAATAGGTGCATTACTCAAATAGTATCATGAAAATCACATGAGGCTTGAAGGGATTTGTGATCGCTTGACCTAATATGGGTCATGCAAATCAGATGACCCCTAGAGAACCCCATGAAGCACATGACCCATGAAGCATCTCAAAAATGCATGATCTATCATAATACTTGTGATAGAGTGACCATGATATGGTCACGTGAACCACATGAGGTTCAAGTGATAACACAACTGAGCTAATGGATAAGGTGAAGCCTATAAGATAGTCATGTGGTCAAGGACATGGGTTGGCATACAAGAAAATTACCAAGAATTCTTTTTTGATTTCCTTGATCATGTTTTGAGACAAAAGAGTCACACATTTATATCTCATGAAATATTTTCCCAAAATAGTATTGTGATCGATTCTCACAAATAGATCTAATGAAATGGTTTTGGTGATGAGATATTGTAAAGAAATCATGATACATGATAAATCACAAGATATTTGGAGCTTGAAGTCACTAGTGAAATGAGATTCACCCTTACTCTCCCATTTATAGGATTCCTTGCGGAATATGAAAGGTTTTTTGGATGACCAAGTATCATCTGAGACACAGATCAGTGGAATCCCCAAGGAATCAAGTAGGAATTTACTTTAATCACAACTAAGTCTATGTCCCTAAGTACCTCACTCCTAAGGGGGGTATTTGTTAATTCCCACCAAAAAAGAAATATAGAAAATAATAAATATATAATGCATGGGTATTATTATATCCCACAATATGAATAAAAAAGTATCATGAAGTCCAGGTGATCGAATCATGTGGATAACATAACTGTTAATATAAAACATTATTGTATAACCCAGGGGAGTTCATATGAATGGATCATGCATTCCACATGATCTAGTTTTTATTATATGAGGACCCTCTGAAATACATTCCTACTCTAGGGAAGGAATCTAGACAAACACAAATGATAGTGGGATGGCTACCATGAAAGTTCCTCCGATCATAAGACATATTAATTGATAGATTCCTAATAGTATCCCAAAATCCCTTGTAAAATAAATGGGGTAAAATGAAGAGGATTCATGAAAATGAAAGTTACGTTGATATTCATATGACCTGCTCATATGGGTCGCAAGACACCATGGAGCCTCTTGGTGAAATGTTGACCTTGTCATGAAATACCTTTTTATCATATAACCTTCGTCATGATAAGGAACTCATACACATCCATTCATTCATGTGATGCCCCTTCAGATCCATAGACAAGTAGGTGAATTTTCAGGGATAAGTATCTCTCACTATCTCAAGATCCATCATTTATCATGTGGTCCATCATAGACAAGAGGAGAAACTATCCATGACAACACTCACATGTCGTCGTGATATTATTTACTGATTATTTGATGTCGTGAGGTATAAATAATGAAAAAATTCTACAATCCTTGAAAAAAAAAATAATAATAATAAGATATTCATGCCTCTCGTGAATGGAGGATACATTTATTTTCATGTGAAATGGGTTATACGCCTTGACCGATCCCCATTGATCACATAAAGGCCCTTTGAAAATCAATTTTGGTCTTGGGATGACCCCTCAAGAAGAAATATTGTTCTTATAGGGGGCCCCTAAAAATACCTCTTGATCACTAAAAAGGTCGTTGACAAACCAATGTGATCTCATAAAGGGCCTCATTCAATTCTACCATAATCATATGTGTTGGCCTCCTCATGTTTTAATCATGTTTTAATGCTCACAAATCATGTTAATCATGTTTAATGTAACAACCCGAGATTTTATAAGATAAATTATTTTTAATTTCTTTCATATCTTCTGTTGTACGATACACCAAGATTATCTTGCGCTATACGCAACATCGTATTAGCTTGCGGTATACGCAACACTAATCTTGGATCGTGTTACACACAATTTCATGTTTGTTTGATAGTAGTTATTCTACACAACATTGAGTGTATATATATATATATATTACATGTATTTTGTTATACACAACAACAAAGGAGTCTTTCACTACATGCAACCCTGACTTGGCTTGCATTACACACAATCTCGACCTTCCTCGATAGCGTGTGTTGTACGCAAAACCGGGTTTTACTAAACAACGATATATTATTATAATATTATTATGAACTATCCATTATGAATAGTATTAACTAAATTTTGAATTTTATAACATTATTATTCATCTTCCACATTTTCTAAAACATGGTATAAGAACAAAAAAAATTCAGGTAAAATAAGTATTTTTTTCAAAAAATGCAGTTTTGCCGCCTTTTGATGGCGCACCCACATTAAATCTAGTTTTTGACATGTTTATAAGTTCAATTTTACAATATAAAATTATTATTTGGAATAATGATATAAAATTTTACCTTGGATAAAATTTTCATATTATTCTAATAACTTTCATATTTTAATGAATAGTAAAAACACGCGATATTTTAATTAAAAACAACTTTTTTCATCGTAATAATTTATGTGGTTAAATTATAATATTTAATGGTTTTAAAGTATAAATAGAGTATATTTTTTCCATTTAATATAATGTATGTCATTATCATTGATTTTACATTGAATTCGTAGGTTAAATAAATTCAATCTTTTGCAATGTTTTAAACAAAAACTCATTTTCTTTCGACAATGGGATTAATTTTAATTTAATTTCTGCAACATCTGTGTATTGAATTTGGAAAAATGGATTCCATATTTGGAATAAGTGGGTCCAAATTATATTAATCAACTAAATTTTATTTTTGGGCTTTATGAATAGTACCAACGGTAAATTTTATTTACCATAGTAAAAGGTAAATGGGGTAATTAAGGGTAAATATATTATTATAATATTATCCTAACAATTTTCTTAATATAATTGGATGATTATATTTCATCCTAAGTCATATTTGGGTCGAAATGTAATCCATTAGAACCCACTTGGAGGTGATTAATACCTTTAGTTTATTTTATTTAAAGGAAAGTGAAATATGTCTCACTCAACTTTAATAATTAAAATATTTTTAATATAAGTTTATACAGAATATAAATTTGGTTATAAATATTCATTTAAAATATAAAATGTTTTTCTTTATCATGGTAATTTATTTTTAAGTTTCAAGAGTTATTTAATTACCTTATTATCTTATACATTAATGATGTAGAAATTATTTATTTAGTGAAAAATCAATAATATAGTTTTTATTGAAATAGTAATACATATCAAAAAGCTCAAAAATCTGTAAAAAACATATTATTAGTGTATATATAAACCCTAATCATCCACTGGCCGAATTTTTGACCATTTGGATCCTTATTAAGGCAATTATGACACTTATAATATTTTATTTTAAATGATTCCAAAGTTGTCACCTTCATAATTTAATAAAGATAACAATTTACATGTTGTTATTTTAAGATGATAAATTCGAGTAAAATTATTATTATAAAATCTTTTATATTTATATACATCAGAAAATTTTATTTTTAATTTTTATGAAACAAATAAGTATATTAAATAATTATACAAATTTGTTGTACTAATTATTTTATTAAGAGATATACCAAATAAATGGTTTTAACAATATTAAAATAAATATTATATGAACTATTTAATGTGCTCCACGAATTTTCTAGATAGATGTGACATATTAGGAATCTATTAAATATTTTAGTTCGAATATATCCTCTATGTAGATTTTATTTAAATTCAAATAAATGAATAGTGTCAAAATTAACACTATTGTTATTTTATAAAAATAACATATTATTAAATTGTTTAAAAATCACAAAAATATTTAAAAATTATAAATTGAAATTCATATAGTCTACAATGTCATAAAGTATCCAATTATGGAAAATTAACAACCCATAAGTGATTATTTATAACCATTTAGAATTTAGAATTTTATTACCACAAATAAACTTAAATAGATTAAATAAGGATAAATCAAAATGATAGGGTTTAAAATAAGATCAAAACATGTCTAAATATTATTGGTTGATGATATTACAACCCTATATCATCTTATATTCTAATTGAGTCATTTTTTGGAGGTTTTTATGTGGGTTTGTAATTTATATTAAACTAATATTTTTGAGGATTCCAAAGGTTCCCCTCTCCTCCCTTATAAAAGGGCACCTCCTCCCTCTCTTCCCAAAACCATTTTGAGCCTTGAATCTCGGCCAACCTCTGACCATTTCACTTACACACTTCCCTAGAAACCTTATAGAGGTACTGGTCTTCTCAAAAGACCAACTATAGTGCCCTAAGAGAAATTTTAAAGGAGGCACTTCGAGAAAGAGGTAATACCTTCTACCGTTTTCTTCAAGTTCCATTCTTCTTCTACTCCCTCTTATTTAGTTGTTTCATTATGAAGTAATAACAAAAATATCACTAATATACTTATATGTTATTATAAATATTAAACAACCCTATTTCACCTACTATCCATCCTACGGAAATCAAAATCACCGTGCGTGCATACGTACGGAATACCGTCTCCATGCTGTGGTGTAATCTGTTTTTGCACCAACACCATACATGGATGGGTATAATGGTGTAAATAATAACTATATATGTTTATTATAACATCATACTTATTATGATATATTATACCATCCACTCAAATTCTGTTCAATAATTATAGGAATGATATCATCGCTCGTGCACACGTACGGACTACCGTCTCCACGACGCGATGAGATTCATTCTCCATGTTAACCATACATGAATGATCATAAAGTTCATATAATGAATAATAATGAAATATATGAAATAATAATTCTACTAGATTTATGTATATATATATATATATATATATATATATGTATTTCATATATTCCTTTTATCGGTCTATAATATATATGTATATGCTGAATATATATCATATATAAATCATGTTTTACATTCTGGAATTATGTAAATCAGGATATAAGTAATAATATCAAGAACGACAAGTCGAAACACATACGATAAATGAAATGATTTTACCCAAAACGCTGCTTTAACATGGAATTTACAAAAGAACGGGTTATATAAAGTCACAAGTGAAACATATATATGATATCATAACAATGAATATTATTATGTAATAATTAAATGACATTATTTAAATCATTATACAGGATGTTCGGATCTATACGAAGAATATCGGACCTAAGGTAAGGGATAATTATTCCAATCTCATTATTATTCGAGATTGTTTATTCGTAAGTATTTACTGGGGTTATGTTTATTATCCATGTCCATATGATCTCAAAAGATTTTCATAAAATGTTTACTTTTCTTCCATGTATGTTTAAAGTCATTTTTACCCTTTTTTAATTTTACCACATCGTATGGAAGTAATCTTTCTTTTGTTTACGTTATTAGGTACATTTTTTACTTTTTCGATAAAAGTACGAGAAGAAAGTTTTTTTAACTTATACGGCATGAAATAATTTTTACGGTTTTATAAAGCCTTATTTTCATGAAGCTTACTCCAAAATATTTCATGACTATTTTCAAACAAATCTGTTTCTTTTAAAATTTGCATGACGTTTTGTTAAAAGAAATTGATTTTGAAAGAAGAAAGGTTATTTTCCTCAAGAATTCATTTCAAGTGCTTTATCAAAACCATTTTTTCATCTAAGATGACATTATTTTATATATATATGTTTCAAGTATAATGTATCTATGATTTACATGGTTTCACTTTTCTTATGATGAAATATCCATTTGTTTTATATGGATTATGTGATGATGGGATAATGTTTATGAAACCCATTTTATTCTTTGGGTTATGATGAATGTTTCAAGTTTATTTTGTGGAACAAGTAATAATGATTTCATTATGAGATGGTTGGGACCTATATCTCTCTCCAATGCATTAGGTAATGATTTATATCTCATGAGATAGACATGGCTAGAACGGTAAGTTAATCTGGTTCAGTGTTACAAGACTGAAACGAGGAGTGAACTCGATTCAGAAATGGACTTTGTCCACTAAGACGGTCTTGGTAGAAATGCCTTGGCTACTATGGAAGTCATAACATGTGCTAAATGGTTTCCACAATTACATGTTTTATTCACATTATATTTTATCATGGTTGATGTTCCCTTATGATATATGCCTTAAGTACTTCCACGATTTATTTCTTTACTCAAGATTTTGATGTTCAAATTTCATGTTCAAGTTTTTTCTTTCAAATGTTTATGGATTGTTTTATGTTCTCTATGTTTTCCCTTACTGAGCATTTGAGCTCACCGTTTTTATGTTTTATTTTTCCTAGGAAATAATGAAGGTTTTTAGGTAAGGAAAAAAATGGGGAAGATCGTTATGGGAGTTGTTGAAGATCTTTCAACATGATTAGAAGTTTATATTCCAAGTATCCAAAGACACTAAACTATTACGGTCCTTGAGTGTTGGTTCTTATTATGTATTATGTATTCCGAAAAAGTAATGTAATGTCCATGAACTTCAAACTTCGGGTCTTTACAGTTGGTATCAGAGGAAAGGTTTAGTTGACCCTTGGAAACTAGGACGCGTAAACTTTAGTGAGATCCCTAGAGATATTTCTAAGGTATGTCTAGGGATGTACCTAAGGTTAAGTATACGTATAGGTTATAATACTAGAATTGTGCTAACGATCTTAGAATTAAACCTAAGATGTTAGATATTGAAGGTAATCCCCCTTTATTATGTTTTTTCCTAGCATTATTTTTTCCTCTCACACTATTCTTTTTGGGTTTTAGACGATGGATGGAATCCGAAGGAACCGTGTTGATCTATGTAATGGACAATGCAATGATTTTCCTCTTGAACAAACCAACATTATGAGATATGGAGTGAAAAATCTTATTGTTATACATACACAAGCTATGAATCATTCTGAACTTCCAAATGAGCAGAGGAGGGAACAATATTCTATTGAGTCCTTCATGAGGAAATGTCCACCTTCTTTCAATGGGTCTTCTGATCCACTTGTAGCAGAAAAATGGATCAGTACCATTGAAAAGATAATTTGCATACTTCACTGTTCAGAACATGATAAATTCATTTTAGCTGTTTACCGTTTAGAAGGTGAAGCAAACTAGTGGTGGTCTATAATTAAGAATACAAGGCCCCAAGATGAAATTGAATCCTTGGAATGGGAAGAGTTCATGAACTTGTTTTTCAGTAAGTACTTCCATAGTATTCTTTGAACAAAGATAGAAAAGGAGTTCCTTGAGATTAAATAGAAGGATGATGAATCAGTTGGCATATACGAAGTGAATTTTACAAGACTTTCAAGGTATGCATCTAGTTTTATCATCCAACCTGAAAGTAAAGTTGATTTATTCTTCAGTGGCTTAAAACCAAGTATTAGAAGGGAATTAGATATAAGACACTTCAGTATCTATGAAGAAAGTGTGCATTGTGCTCTCAAGGTAGAACTGGAAGTTGGTGTTACATATCCATGTCATGGTTTTGACAAGAAACGAAAGATGTATTTCAAGGATAAATCTCATAACAATGGTGAAAAGAATATGAATGTTTCTTTATGATCAAAGTGTGGAAAGAAGCATGGTAGAGATTGCCTAAAAGGTACTATAAAATGTTTTAAGTGTGGAAAAAAAGGTCATCGAGCATTTTATTGTCGAAGTAATGGGAAAAAGGTTGCTAATGATGTGAATAGAGAAAATACTATAAAGAACTCTCCACTGACACTTCAATGCTTCAAGTGAAATGAAATGGGGCATTATGCTAATCAATGCCCTAATCCATGGGTTAATGATGATCAATGTGAGAAACCACTTAAGGAAAAGGATAAAGGGAAGTCTCATTTGATCACAATTTGTGATGTTGAGTATGAAAATGATGTTGTGTAATGATTAAGTGTTTATGTAATGGGATTTTAAAATAGTATTATGGAATCTCATTTATAGTATTATGGAATTTTGGAATATCTATGTATTGGTTTTTAATAATTATATGGTACTGGTAACCATGAAAAAGTGATTGAAATATTTTTGGAAAGTAGATGATATGCACATAATGAAGGGGTAAGAAGATAATGAGATGTTTGATAGTATTCATGAGCTCATGATTGTTATAAGGACTAAGTGATATCATGGTTTGAGTACACAGAATTTTGGGATTTTGGTATGTGGAAAGAGTTAACTTTTTACAACACTCATGTTTTCACTAAGGTTCAACGGGTATTCATTTTTCAAGAGAATACATGATTAAGGTCTCTGAATGTTTGGAATGTGACCAACAAGACATATCTTATGATATATGGGGATCAACGATGGTATTAACATGTTTGTTATATGAACTCTCTAGTAATCATTTTCACTATAATATGAGATTAGATAGCAGTATTTTGGATAAGCATAAAGACTGGAATGGATTACGTTGTACATAAGTTAGTATTGTTTAGTGCTAGAACTTTTTTGATATTATTGATGGAAAGTTATAATACTGTATTTTTTGGGAAAAAAGGACAACTTGCAGGACGGGCGACAGTCCATCGCGTCGGACAAGGCTGTGGGAATCGAACCCAGAACCGAAGTGCAACATGCCTTTATTTCCCACCACTGGCCTACAGGAAATCCCTGGTTAGTAGAAACTAGTTTTATTTTATTATGCAGGATGATAGATGAAGTATAAATCCATTTTGGAACCATATATGATTAATATCACCATAAATGGAATTATGTATATAAATTTGATAACATATGTTTGAGACGGATGTAATGAACAATCATTCTATCACATGATCTGCTAAAACTTCGTGATAGACAAATTCAACTTTATTTCTTAAAGAGATGAAGTGGAAATTGTTCAAGGCACAAACAACGGTGAGATTATACCAAAATAAAGTAAGTATTTATTCTAATTCAAATTCTTCAACTTTAGGGAAATTATCTTGAAAACCAAAATTGTTTTCCTAGTGCCCTTATATCCGATGAATCAGATGGTACCCTAGATCATCACAAATTTATGGATTTGTGATTGTTGGATTTTTCATAGCCATGTTCTCTACCACTCTCCATCAGAACATGATGGTTATATTTCTCTTCCATATCCATATTCTCACCTATGTTCTCCTATGTGGAAACCCAGTGATTAGTTTATTTGGGTAACTGTTATGTTTCATACATTAGTTTTTAACGATAAGTTTTGGTATTTCTTTTTACGATGTGGGTTTCAATTAATGAAACATTGAAGTAGAAAACCATTTATAACCCCGACGAATTTCGAGGGTGAAATTCATTTTAAGGGGGGATAGAATGTAACAACCCTATATTTTAGAAGATATATTCTTTTTAATTTCTTTCATATCTTCTGTTGTACGATACACTAATATTATCTTGCGCTATACGCAACACCGTATTAGCTTGTTGTATACGCAATACTAATCTTGGATCGTGTTACACACAATTTCATGTTTGTTTGATAGTAGTTATTCTACACAACATTGAGTATATATAAATATATATTCAATGTATTTTGTTATATGGAACAACAAAGGAGTCGTGCACCACACGCAACCCTGACTTGGCTTGCATTACACGCAATCGCGATCTTCCTCGATAGCGTGTGTTGTACGCAAAACCGAGTTTTACTAAACAACGATATATTATTATAATATTATTATTAACTAGCCGTTATGAATAGTATTAACTAAATTTTGAATTTTATAAAATTAATATTCATCTTACACATTTTCTAGAACATGGTATAAGAACAAAATAAATTTTTCAGGTAAAATAAGTAATTTTTGTTAAAATGCAGTTTTGCCGCCTTTTGATGGCGCACCCACTTTAAATATAGTTTTTGACATGTTTATAAGTTCAATTTTACAAAATAAAATTATTCTTTGGAATAAGGATATAAAATTTTACCTTGGATAAAATTTTCATATTATTCTGCTAACTTTCATATTTTAATGAATAGTAAAAACACACTATATTTTAATTAAAAACAACTTTTTTCATCGTAATAACTCATGTGGTTAAATTATAATATTGAATAGTTTTAAAGTATAAATAGAATATATTTTCACCGTTTAATATAATTTATGTCATTGGAATTGATTTTACATTGAATTCGTAGATTAAATAAATTCAATCTTTTGCAATGTTTTAAACAAAAACCCATTTTCTTTCGACAATGAGATTAATTTTAATTTAATTTCCGCAACTTCTGTGTATTGAATTTGGAAAAATGGATTCCATATTTGGAATCAGTGGGTCCAAATTATATTAATAGACTACTTTTTATTTTTGGGCTTTATGAATAGTACCAATGGTAAATTTTATTTACCATAGTAAAAGGTAAATTTGGTAATTAAGGGTAAATATAATATTATAAAATTATCCTAAAACTTTACTTAATATAATTGGATGATTATATTTCGTCCTAAGTCATATTTGGGTCGAAATGGAATCCATTAGAACCCACTTGGAGGTGATTAAGACCTTTAGTTTATTTTATTTAAAGGAAAGTGAAATAGGTCTCACTCAACTTTAATAATTAAAATATTTTTAATATAAGTTTATATAGAATATAAATTTGGTTATAAATAATCATTTTAAAGATAATTTTTTTTTATTTATCATGTTAATTTATTTGTAATTTTTAAGAGTTATTTTATTACCTTATTATCTTATACATTAATGATGCATAAATTATTTATTTAGTGAAAAATCAATAATATAGTTTTTATTGAAATAGTAATACATATCAAAAGGCCCAAAAATCTGCACAAAACTTATTAGTAGTGTATATATAAACTCTAATCATCCACTAGCCGAATTTTTGACCATTTGTATCCTTATTAAGGCGATTATGACACTTATTATATTTTATTTTAAATGATTCCAAAGTTGTCACCTTCATAATTTAATAAAGATAACAATTTACATGTTGTTATTTTAAGATGATAAATTCGAGTAAAATTATTATTATAAAATATTTGATATTTTTATTCATCAAAGGATTTTATTTTTAATTTTTATGCAACAAATAAGTATATTAAATAATTATACAAAATTGTTGTACTAATTATTTTATTAAGAGATATACCAAATAAATGGTTTTAACAATATAAAAATAAATATTATATGAACTATTTAATGTTCAACACAAATTTTCTAGACAAATGTGACATGTTAGGAATCTATTAAATATTATAGTTTGAATATATCCTCTGTGTAGATTTTATTGAAATTCAAATAAATGAATAGTTCCAAAATTAACACTATTGTTATGTTATAAAAACAACATATTATTAAATTGTTTAAAAATCACAAAAATATTTAAAATTTATAAATTGAAATTTATATATTCTATAATGTCATAAAGTATCCAATTATGGATAATTAACAACACATAAGAGATTATTTATAACCATTTAGAATTTAGAATTTTATTACCACAAATAAACTTAAATAGATTAAATAAGGATAAATCAAAATGATAAGGTTTAAAATAAGATCAAAACATGTCTAAATTTTATTGGTTGATGATATTACAACCCTATCTCATCTAATATTCTAATTGAGTCATTTTTTTGAGGTTTTTATGTGGGGTTTGAATTTATATTAAACTAATATTTTTGAGGATTCCAAAGGTGCCCCTCTCCTCCCTTATAAAAGGGCACCTCCTCCCTCTCTTCCTCAAACCATTTTGAGCCTTGATGCTCGGCCAAACACTGCCCATTTCACTTACCCACTTCTCTATAAACCTTATAGAGGTACTGGTATTCTCAAAAGACCAACTCTAGTGCCCTAAGATAAAGTTTAAAAGAGGCACTTCGAGAAAGAGGTAATACCTTCTACCGTTTTCTTCAAGTTCCATTCTTCTTCTACTCCCTCTTCTTTAGTTGTTTCATTACTAAGTTATAACATAAGTATCCCTAATATACTGATATGTTATTATAAATATGAAACAACCCTATTTCACATTTTATCCATCCTACAGAAAACAAAATCACCGCGCGTGCGTACGTACGGAATACCGTCTCCACGCTGTGGTGTAATCGGTTTTTCCACCAACACTCTACATGGATGGGTATAATGGTGTAAAGAATAACTATATATGGTTATTATAACATAATACTGATTATGATATATTATACCATCCACTCCAATTCTATTCTATAATTATGGGAACGATATCATCGCTCGTGCGTACGTACGGACTACCGTCTCCACGACGCGATAAGATTCATTCTCCATGCTAACCATACATGAATGATCATATTGTTTATATAATGAATAATAATGAAATATATGAAATAATAATGCTGCTGGATTTATGTATATATATATGTATGTCATCTATTTAGTTTCATTCAATTCAATAAGGAAACGAAAACATCGTTCATGCGTACGTACGGCCTACCGTCTCCATGAACGGTGTATTTCATTCCTTTTATCGATCTATAAAATATATGTATATGATGAATATATATTATATATAAATCAAGTTTTACATTATGGAATTATGTAAATAAGGATATAAGTAATAATATCAAGAACGACAAGTCGAAACACATACGATAAATGAAATGATTTTACCCAAAACGCTGCTTTAATATTGAATTTACAAAAGAACGGGTAATATAACATCATAAGTGAAACATATATGTTATAATAACAATGAATATGATTATGTAATAATTAAATGACATTATTTAAATAATTATACAGGAGTTTTGGATCCATACGAAGCATATCGGACCTAAGGTAAAGGATAATTATTCCAATCTCATTCTTATCTAAGATTGTTTATTTGTAAGTATTTACTGGGGTTAGGTTTATTATCCATGTCAATATGTTCTCAAAATGTTTTAATAAAATGGTTACTTTTATTCCATGTATTTTTAAAGACATTTTTACCCTTTTTAACTTTTACCACATCGTATGGAAGGAATCTTTCTTTTGATTACGTTACGAGGTACTTTTTTGACTTTTCCAAAAAAAGTACGAGACGAATGTTTTTTTAACTTATACAACATGAAAGGATTTTTATGGTTATATAAAGCCTTATTTTCATGAATCTTCATCAAAAATATTTCAGGACTATTTTCAACAAAATATCTTTCTTTTAAAATTTGCATGACGTTTTGTGAAAAGAAATTGATTTTGAAGAAGAAAGGATATTTTCCTCAATAATTCATTTCTAGTGTTTTATCAAAACCATTGTTTCATCTAAGATGACATTATTTCATATATGTATGTTTAAAGTATAATGTATCTATGATTTACATGGTTTCACTTTTCTTATAATGAAATATCCATTTGTTTTATATGGATTATGTGATGATGGGATAATGTTTATGAAACCCATTTTATTCTTTGGGTTATGATGAATGTTTCAAGTTTATTTTGTGGAACAAGTAAGAATGATTTCATTATGAGATGGGTGGGACCTATATCTCCCTCCAATGAATTGGGTAAAGATTTATATCTCATGAGATAGACATGTCTCGAACGGTAAGTTAATCTGGTTCAGTGTTACAGGACTGAAATGAGGAGTGAACTCGATTCAGAAAGGGACTTTGTCCACTAAGATGGTCTTTGCAGCAATTCCTTGTCTACTATGGAAATCATAACATGTGCTGAATGGTTTCCACAATTACATGTTTTATTCCCATTATATTTTATCATGGTTGATGTTCTATTATGATATATGCCTTACGTACTTCCAAGATTTATGTCTTTACTCAAGATTTTGATGTTCAAATTTCATGTTCAAGTTTTTGCATTAAAATGTTTATGGATTGTTTTATTTTCTCTATGTTTGCCCTTACTGAGCATTTGAGCTCACCATTTTTATGTTTTATTTTCCCCAGGAAATAAATAAAGGTTTTAGGTAAGGAAAAAAAGGGGAATATCATTATGGGAATTGTTGAAGATTTTTCAACATGATTAGAATTTTATATTACAAGTTTCCAAAGACACTAAACTATTACGGTCCGTGAGTGTTGGTTCTTATTATTTATTAAGTATTCCGCAAAATTAATGTAATTTCCATTTACGTCAATCTTCAGGTCTTTACATTTAACATATTGAAAATCATGTTTAACCTATCAAAAATCATGTTTAGAGATTGTTGGTTCCCTTATGTCTTAATGCTCACAAGATCTAAATTTAGAATCTCAAAAATCATGTTTGAATCTTATAAACTATGTTTGATCTTGTTATGTCATGTTTCATTATACAAATTATTAATTCTAATAAATTATATGAGTATTACTTCTAAAGGTAGTTTACAAATATTTGGATAAGTCTAAGAAACTCTAATTCTGCCACTGGTTCTGGATTTTTACAAAGTCCAAGACACCATAACTAAGACACCATAATGCAGACAGTGTGACTTAGACACCATGTTTCAGACACCGTAACTCTGACACTGTAACAAGTTCTAGGTATACTTGGACTTACTTTTTGGCTCACAAAATTGAAGCATGTGATTATTTCACAAAGTATCCTGGGACTTTATAAAATATTATAGGTCTTAGAATTAAATCTCTTAGAAGTGATCATGTTCATGAGTGTGAAAACCAAGAGTTTAAATACTTTTTCTCAGAAAATGGCTACAGTCATAAATTCTCTGCCCCTAGGACACCTCAACAAAATGGTGTTGTATATAGAAAATAATATAACCTTATAAGAAATTTCTAGAACCATGATTAGGGATTATGATTTACCTAATTATTTTTGGGTAGAATATGGCAACACATTGTGCTATATTTTTAGAAGAGTGTCAATAAGACCCATTCTTAAAATAACTCCTTATGAGTTATGTAAGAATAGAAACCCAAAGGTTGATTAATTCAAAGTTTTTGGTTTTAAAGTCTATATTCTTAATACTAAGGATAATCCTGAAAAGGTTTCATCAAATAATGATGAAGGAAGTTTTCTAGGATATTCAATATCTAGTAAAACCTATAGTTTCTTTAACAAAAGAATCAAAATGTTTGGAAGAATTTGTACATGAAAAATTTTATGAAATTGATTCACATAAACAAAAGACATCCCTAGGGAATCTTGAGGATGACATGTCAAATTGGAACATCAATGAAAATTCTTCTGAGTATCTTATAAAAGAATCTACCAAAACTTCCAGTTCTAGAAATTCTCTTGATTCAAGTCATAATGAACCTAAACCTATTGAAGAACCTAAAATTACTAGACCTTCTTTTCTTAGAGATGTTAGAACTCTTAAGAACCATCTGATAGATATTGTTGTTAAATGCTTAGATAAAGGAATACAGACCATAGCTTCTCTTATAAATTAGTTTGAACATCAAGCTTTCTTGTCACAGATTGAATCTAAAAACACCAACGATGCTATCAATGATGAATTTTGGATGATTAAAATTAAAGAGGGGATAAATCAGTTTCAAAGGAAAAAAGTTTTGAAAAATTTGGATAGGATTAAAGAAACCTAGATCATAGGTACTAAATGTGTGTTCAAGAACAATGTAGATGAATCTAGTAACATAGTTAGAAACAAAGATAGATTGGTTACACAAGGTTATATTCAAGAAGAATAAACTAACTATAAAGAAACCTTTTCAACAGTATCCATACTTGAAGTCATTAGAATCCTTCTTGTATATGTCGCACATCTGAATTTCAACATTATCAAATGGGTTTCAAGAGTGAATTGTTAAGTGCTTATATAGTTGAGGATTATTTTATTGAACAACACACTGGTTTTACAAACAGCCACTTTCCAAATAATGTTTTTCAATTAAAAAAATAGTTATATGTCTTAAATCAATCTCCAAGTGATTCTTATGATAGATTAATTAATTTTAATATTTTCAAAGGTTTTACAAAAGGTACAGTTGATCCAAATCTTTTTATAAAACAAATTTCTAAAGATGTATTAGTTGTTCAAATCTATATTGATGGTATTATTTTTGGATCTTCAAAAAATTATTTATGTATTAATTTTTCAAAGATGATGAAAAATGAATTTGATATGAGTTTTTTGGGTGAACTAAAATTCTTTCTTGGATTTCAAATTTTTCAAAATAAAGACGTAATTATTTTAAATCATAGAAAATATACTAAATATCTTCTAAAACATTTTGGATTGGATAGCAATAAAAGTAGTGGTAATCCAATGATCACAACATATAAGTTGGATATTGATAAAAATAGTAAATCATTTGACCAAACCACTTATAAAGGATTGATTAGATATTTACTATACATAACTTCTAGTTGGCCTTATATTATTTTTAGTGTTTTCATGTGTGCACATTTTCAAGAAAACCCCAAAGAGTATCATTTTAATACTATTAAAAGGATTTTCAAATACCTCAAACATACTACCAACATAGGACTATTTCAACATAGAGGAAAATCATTTAACTTATTTAGCTATTCATATGCTTATTTTAGTGGTTTTAAGTTATATAGAAAAATCACCACTCGAACATGTCACTTTTTAGGAAGGTCTCTAGTATCATAATGTAGTAAGAAACAAAATTACATTGCATTATCTACTATCGAAGACAAATACATAGATTCTGGTAGTTGTTGTGCAGAAATTTGGTGGATGAAACACACCTTACGAGACAACAGATATAAATTCATACATGTACCTATAAACTGTGATAATACATGTTCTATTAACATTTTAAGGAATTATTTTTCACATTCCAGGATGAAATATATTGATGTAATGCATCACTTTTTGAGATATCATTATAAAAAAGGTGATATCACTTTGGAATTCATTTTCACCGAACATCATCTAGCTGATATATTAACTAATCCATAAAATTATGAATGAATAAATTACATCATACCTGAGTTAGGAATGATAATCCTCGAGTAAACAATTTATTTTTTTCGCAGCTCATGATTTCATGATTCATGTTTCAAAAAGTTAATATTTTTCAATTATTGTCTCACACTTATGGTCTCACAGTTACTGTCTCACAGTTATTGTCTCTCGGTTAATATCTCATACATGATATCTCAATGGTATGGTTGCACCATTTAGAGTCACACCGTAATGATGATGTAGTGGTGACTTGTTTTGGTCTCACTGTAATAACTCAGATTTCTATTTTTAGAATTGTATTTCTTGTCTCACTATATCAATTATTTTATTGATTTTATACATTTTTTTAAAATGTTTAGAATCCCTAAATGATAAAAACCTGATATCTTTCACTCCTCTCTTCACTGAAGCTCACTTCTCTTAAAACTGAAACCCTTATCCCTCAAATTGTTAGCCCTCATTCAACCTTTCATATTTCATAAACCCACATTGGATGCCCAGAATAAAGATCCTTTTTTCAATGACTCCTGATAAGTTCATATCTTAGAAGAAAGTGAAAATTTTCTAAATGTAATTCCTGGGGGACCACTGAATCTAAGACTTGTTGATAGAATAGTTTTTCTAGAAAAGGAAGTCTATCCAATGTGGTTGTTGACAAGTAAGTCACTCATTCTGAAATTACTGGATGAACAAGAATGGAAGAGATAGTTTATAAAAGAGAATAAACTAATTTATCCAAATCATGTATATTATTTTTATTAGTATGTTCAATTTTCATTCAATACTAAAGATGACTTTGTAGTAAAAATCAAGGTTAATGGTCAAAGGTGTACTTTTTATTCGATATTATGGGATGGATACCTAGGGATACCCCATAAAATAATATTTGATAATTACAAGAGAGTTCATCCTCTTCTTAGTGATGTATTTAACCTAGAAGATGCCATGGGAAGTTTGAAAGGAAATAAGAATAAATGAAGGTAAATTATTCCTCAGTTGGATAGTGAGACAAGATTGTTGTTTAAGTTTATTCAAAATCAAATTTTTCCAAGAAAAGGATATTTTTCACCCTTAAGTATCAAGATGTATTCTTGATAAATCTTATAAATAATGGGCACAAGATAAATTTGTGTATGTATGTTATACTTTACATGTGTGAAATGATCAAGACAACTTTGAAATAAACTTGTTTTTTATTCGAGGTTAATTTATGCAATGTTGTCTTCCAAATGAGTGGTTTCTCCGAATGAAGATTAATTGAGGATTATGATTTTTGTATCTCAAAAGATACAATAAAAATGAATGAAAATTATCTGGTATCCTTGGAAAAATTCTTGTGTGGAAGGAAATGAAATATTTTATGAGAAGTTCAATTCGGTTGAGAATCATTCAAGACCTAATAACAAATCTAAACCTTTTTTAGAACCAAATGAATTAGTTGAATACTCAAATAATGAAGTAGGAGATGCAGAAGCTTCACTTGAGGAATAATATATCTTAGACAAAGTAGACAATGGTCTACCTATTCAACAAGATATAGTTTCAAAATATTATAGCTACTTCTAAAAGAAGTATTGATATAATGGAAGAGCCTACTATTTAAAAGAGCCTACTTTTGAAGAAGAAAATTTAATAGAAGAAGAAACTGCTATTGAGGAAGAGTCTACTATTTGAGAACAGTTAGAAAAATAGGTTGAACTGGAAATAATCATATCTGCTGAGGGGAGAATTGAATAGGCCTTTTAGATATCTAGAAAAGTGATGGGTGAGCCTCACAGTGTTTATAATTTAGAAATGGGTCAATAGACTGAGTCACTTAGTCCTATAAAAGATTCACCCATTGAGGGGGATCATCACCCCAGTTTAGAAAGTGTTCATGTTCCAAATCTTATTGACCAAATCTCTACGAATACCTATTATATGTTTTCTAGCTATTTTGATGTGGACAATACCCAAGAGGCCTCGGTAAAAGACATTGATATATCTATTGTGTTTCAATTAAAACCAATTTTAGCCATAGAAGTAACCCATTCTAAGGATCTTGAACCTGTTTCAGTTGTTGTTCCTAAAACTACTCAAGAATCTACGGATTTTGTGAGACACAGTGATTTGATGGATTTTGTAAACAAATTTATATCAATATTTAAAGATATCATGAATTCATAACCTACCCCGGTGATTAATAACATTGAAAGATATATTGTCTTGTTGTTAAAGAAAATCATATGGAAAATAAAACTGAAAATGCATCATGAAATACAAGAAGTTGGGATTGAGATTAAACAGCTGAGTGGTGAGGTGAAGTCTCTCAGATCTATGGTTAATTATATGTATAAATTGTTGTGAGATGGACAAGATCCTATATCTCATCCTATTGAGGATGTTAGTGATCATATCCCTTAGAAAATTGTATCTATGATTCAACCAAATTTGACTTCTAAATATGAAAAAGTGGCTGAGAGAAACATCAAGATAGTTAATGAGATGTGTGATCTTATTGTTGGATTTAACAAGATAAATGATGAGTATATGGGGTGTTTACAGAAATTTATAAACCAACTTAAGTCTCTCACTTCAGCTATTATAGCTTCAAATGCCTCTGGAAATCCATCTCAGACTATGGATAGTTACCTGATTATAAATATTGTTAAATAATAACTTCAGTTGTTGTTAAGTGGTGTTGATCAGGAAGGGTTCTCTATTTTCATCAAGAATAGTGACTGATTACTTTATTTGGTGAGGAAACATTAAATAATTTCAAAATATTCACAAGAATAAATATCTATGAATTTAGACTTCTACTTCAACAAAATTTATTCTAATAATGATATGACCAATCACTTCAATTTCATTTTAGAGAATTTAAAAATTTCTCCTATCACTCAAGCCTTCAAGACTCAATTTCAAAAGATGAAACACTTCACTTCTTTGTTGGAAATGTTCTTGGAGAACAAATATGAATTTGATAAGGGTTTGTAGTATAGAGGTGAGATTGTTAGGGATTTCATTAAGTTGTTGAATCCTTATCTCAATGTACATAGTGCTTCCATAGTTGCTACTGTAGCTACCCCATTACGTCTTGGTTTAACCCCTTCCTCATCCACTTACTTTTCTCCTGCTACCATGTCTATATCTTAGGCACTAATCCAGATCAAACATGTTATTATTAAATGTCCATTTCCCCAGTCTTTAACCACACCAACTCTAGAACTCTCTTTCTTGAAGGTGTGCTTCTTTACTTCTCTCACTATTAGTTAAATCCCTTCTAACATCTCTACGTCTTCTCCTATTAATATCTCTACCAAGTGAAAAGAGAAGACTAGTAGTGTTGAGGATAAGTGAAGGATGTATTTGTGATAGGGATGTATTGTCTTTTTCACTATGATTGTACTGAATTCCATATTTCTATCCAATACAATGTGCAATTTTGTTATTTATTTTCATTCTTACATACCTTCATTTAGTGTTTATTTTATTTTTAATATTCTCTTTTTGATAATTTCAAAAGGGGGAAAATAAGAAAATTTATTATAAAAATATATGGAAATATTAAAATATATCGCTAATAAATTCCCTGATTAGTGATCATCAAAATGGGGGAGATTTTTGGCCTCATCATGTTGTAATCATGTTTTAATGCTAAAAAATAATTTTAATCATGTTTAACATATTTCAAATCATGTTTAACCTATCAAAAATCTTGTATGGTGATTGTTGGTTTCTTTATGTTTTAATTCTCACAAGCTCCTGATTCAGAATCTCACAAATCATGTTCAAATATTATAAACTATGTTTGATCCTGTTCTATTATTTTGATTATACAAATGCTTAAGTATAATCCATTCTATGAGTATTACTTATAAATAAAGTTTACAGATATTTGGCTATTTCTTATAATCGGTAAGTCTTCCACTGCTTCCAGATTTTGACAAAGTCTAGGACACCATGACTAAGACATTATAACTCAGACACTAAGACTCAGACACCACGACTTAGACACCATGACTCTGACACTATAACTAGTTATAGATTTCATAAAGCATGTGACACTAGTTCCTCTCTACCATCTCCTAGACATTGTAATAATACACTGTTTGGAACTTTGAAAAAGGACTAGACACCATTACCTGAGACACTGTAATCCTGAAATTGCATCTATTCTACTGGTTACAGATTTCAACGTAACTATGTCATAGTGACTATATCACTGTGACTATCCCTCCACTTAAATGAAAAGGACAACACATCATTTTTAGTGACACCATTTCAAGACAAACTGTGACACAGTTTCATACTTAACCATTTTCTGTCTCTTCCTATTTAATTTAAATGTTATTTATAATGGTCATATTTGAGTCATTTAATAACCCTGACATAATTAATGTTTCATGTTAGACATTTCACCTAACAGTATAAGGTATGATGTGTAGAAATCATGCTCCCTTTCAGCTCCAACACATGCACCCAAATTGAAAAGAAAAGTGTGCCACTAGAGAAAGAGAGAGTTAGAGTTCAAGAAGCTGAATACATGTGAAATAGAGCATAACACATACACTGAAGAAAAAACGTAGAACTCTCTATTCCTAGTGGTTGAATTTCAATGGATCAAAATCTCAAACATCCTTGAAGCAGTAAATCTATGAAAAAACATGAGCTACAAATCACATCTCATCGAAGTGAAAACCAGAACACAAAACTTGTGATACTCAGTTTTCACAATAGGATTTGAAAATCGCATATTTTATATCCAGAAGTCCAGAGTTATATAGAACGACACTTAGAGAATTTCTAATCCTTTCTCATTATCTTTCTCTTTTGTGTACTTTTTTATTAACTTTTGGGAAGTGTGTATGTATGTATTAAAACACACTTTGTCTCCTACATTAAACTGAAGGATATAAGATATCATCGCTTAAATATCTTTCTACACTTTGTTTCACCCATTAATAAATCTGAAAGTGTTCTTTTGTGACCTGGTTGCTTTTTTCACATATAATAGTAGAAGAAGTCTTGTGACCTAGACAGTACTGTGAACTATTGTTAACTCTGATCCAGGGTTTGGATAAAATATTTATATAAATAATACATGGATGAACGTGATCACCAAGTGGATTATATTAGGTCTCACCATGAGATTGAACAACACATTTTATCTAATATGTCTATCAATTTAGTTTTTCTCTATTTTAACTTATATTTTAGAAAACTATATTTTACTTTGATAGTTAGTCGTGGATAATAGTTATAACTATTTTTTCTTATTATAATAGTTTCAAAAATTTTATTAGTATCTCATATTGATATTACTGAGAATTAATCAATCTTCTAAGAATCTATTTGAGCAGTCATGCTATTATAATTTTATTACCTTTATTAGATAGCCTATTTTATAAGAAATTGGGGAAATATTTTAAATAAACATTTTAATATAAATTTTATAGGAACTCAATTAACCCCCCTCTTGAGTATCCCTCTCCAACCAACAATATGTAATCTTTTTTATAGGAATTGTTATCTTGTGAAGAGTCTTAGATAAGTTAGCTTGATCTTGTGACTAATATTTGACTTGTCAACATAATCATGTGATGTCCATTTCATATTAAAAGGGTCAAATAAATATGGAGATGAAGGAGAATTATTGTAGTCAATGTTTATCATGTGACACCATGGATGACATGTGGTAGGGTTATGCGATGTTCATTATATCAGGCTCCCTCGACTGACTCCATCTCATATCTACAATATATAAACTTTTTAAGATGTTCAATATCTATGTTGTAGAGGATAATAAAATCCACCCCTCTACACAAAATTACTAGGAACCACACACACATGATGGTAACTAAACCCATGGGAGAACAGAAGAGGGTAATTATCAAAGTATAAATTGATGTGATCGTAAGCGTATTATGCCATGTAAAATTTGGGGACCTTCCTAAGAGATCACCTATAGTTAATATATGTATCATGTGATCACACTATAGATCATTTGAAGGGATTTCTATGGGATAGAAATATTATATAAAGGAGTTTATGCATATCGAATGGGTCAAACAATAACTAAACAATATAATGCTTGACAAAACTAAATGAACACATGCCAAAAGGACTAGAAAAAATTGGAGACTTATCTGAATATGGATACACTAATTTTCATATGAAATCATGGTTCTATTTTCTTGACCTATCTAGATCATGTGATAGTGGCAAGATATGTCTCTAAAGTCTTCCGAAGTCCTCTGTATGTGTCACCTATGCCTTATGATGTCCACAAGACATTTCACCCAAGTCTTGTCAATTCCTACGGATTTTTCTCCCATGTATTAAAAATTCCTCAAGAAATGTCACCAAAGTATTGAAAATTCTTCTAGACATATCTTCAAATATGTGTGAATTTCTCAAGACATGTCACACAAGTCTTGAAAAATCCTCTGAACATGTCACACAAATATTGTGAATTCTTCAATAAATGTCGCCAAATTATTGATAAGTCCTCTAAAAATTTAACCTAAGCCTTTTGAATTCCTGTGGATATATCACACATGTCTTGTTAAGTCCTCAACAAATGTCGCCCAAGTCATGAAACAACACTGAGACATGTCACCCAGGTCAGGTGGCAGTGTCAGGACTTGTAGTCCAAGTCAGAACAATTATTCAAGGCATGTCATAAAAATAAATAAATTTCCTATATACATGTCATAAAATTCATGAAAAAAACTTATAACATATCATACTAGATCATGCGACACCCTTGTAAGTTTCTGCATTGGTCATGTGAAGACCCTTGTATGTGTCATCCATGTCATGAGGTAATATTCCAGACATGTCATCCAAATAATGTGGAAGAACTCCATCATGTATGATTCAATCAATCTAAGAACCCTAATCCAATTAGGACATGTTAGGTAGATTCTCATAACATTTCATACAGACACTTAGGACATACAAAGATGACACTTGATAAATGTCATACAGACACCTCAGGATGTGATAAATTTCTCCAGTATACATATTTGAACATACCCCAAACTAAACTATGAGAACTCTAATTCCTGTTATAGGTAGGATATGTAGGATTCCTTCATAATTCCTAAGATTCATATCAAACACCCTATAAAAGATTCACATGTTCATAAGTCTTGAATCCATATATGATGAGACTGATCACTTTTCATCCATTTTTTCTCACACTGGTCATGGATAACATGGGATTAGGGATCCACAATGTTCATATCACGTGAATCATAAATCTCCTTCATCTATTGAAACCTTTTTGTGTAAGACCCATTCATTGATAGGGTATGATCCCCCCATATAAAGGAATCCCCCTCAGGGTAAATCCAGATGTTACAACTGATTAACGATGAATTTGATTCCTACTATAAGCAAGATACATAAGAAACATTTCTAAGGATTAATATCCATACCTAATTCCTAATATCCCTTTTATATGTCCTCTCCTCATGAAATTAAACTATGAAATTCAAATTAACTATGTAGGGGTTGATTATTCTTGTAAATAGGATCTGTAGGATGCCTCATAAAGGTTCAATCCCATATTAAAAATATAATTCACCTCCCTGGATGGAAGTAAACTCCCTAGTTCCTAGTTATATTTCTTAATAATAAAAGAAGATACCCATTTCTAAGAAACAAGAGTAAACGGATGAAGAACCATATATACATATAGATAGTCTAATTAATTGTATGCCCAAGGATTCAACACCCGACCATTTTGTTAGGGTAGTCTATCACTTATCAATAATAGGAAGAGATTATCAAACATATCTTAAATCTATAAGAGATTCCAAGAATTGGTAATAATTCCACCCAAAAAAAGTGTGTTGAGACTGACCTCCCATCCTCTCAAAAAATGTGAGTTCTGAAGTGCCATTGGGTTTGAAACCCAAAATGACCACTTGAATTTGGAATATAGTTCTATTCCTTGTTTTGGATGTGGGATATATTGTAAGTTTCTAAGAAATAAAAATGGTGAATGAGATGTAGATGATTGTGAAACTATACTTAAACCCCCACAATCAAGATAAAAATGGAGGCAAAAATGGTAGTCCCAGTGTGAATGAATGTAATGACTGAATAAATGAATCCTTATAGGAATCATGAAACTTATATTATTAACCCAATACAATACATGTTTTATGATAAATTTAACCATTGATAAAAATATATTTAAAATAATATATGTAATATTTCTTGAGGAAATAAAATTTTCCCTTTGAAATCACTTATTCATAATCATTAAATTTCCAAAACATTATAGAAAATATTTTCATCAAAAATAACAATAGATACTTATAAATGATGCTTAAAATGATTTAGTGGTCATCAAAATATGTAATTTTCTATATGTCTTGTAAGTTAAAAAACATTATTTTTACATTATTGTTAAAAGGATAAAAAGTACCTCATTCATAAAATGAAAAGAATATTAATTTCAAAAAAAATTATAAAAGCTAAATCATGGGTAAATATTTCTTTAATACAATTTTTTTTAATGTTAAAAACATGCTTGTAAATATTTTTTTAAATCATAAATATAGAATAAAAGGATTTTTTGAGTGAATAAAGAAATTAATTCAACCATTCATAAAAACTTTTTATCAATAATTTAAAGTACAAAAGAGAAGAAAATCCTATTATTATGTAAAAATTTCACGAATAAATAGACTATTTGAAATTATACTATTTTTAATATCAAAAAATCAAAAAATTCATCCAAGGGAGAGTTAAAGAGAAATAATCCCCAATAATAATTTGATTTTTAAGTAAACCCTTATCACATTTCTAACTTTGGAATCCTAACACCCATAAAAGAATTGACCTCAAATAAAACTTTAAATAAAAAAATATAAAGAAAATAATGATATAAAATTATAATTTTTAATATATCCACCACAAAAAATAAATAATTAGTGAATGTGGAATATTTCCCACATATGTAAAACTGAGACGAAAAATCCCTTACAACGATCATGTCATTGAAGTGAGAACTAATCAATAAAGTCATTAAGAGTGTCGAATGTAATTACACATAAAAAAGTGTAAATAAGAAATAAAATAATTAATTTTCAATACACACATAATTTTATGTTATCTAATACAATGAATAAGTAATTTAACCAAATAAATGAAATTTAGTTATAAAATCTCTTACCTTGAGTCTAGACTTATCGTGTATGTTTTTTTATCTCCTGTATAATAAATTAATATCAATTATTTGTTTAATTATGAATATTTTAGAGGTATATTAACTTATTAATAAACCATTGACTTCATTTATTTTAATAACATTTTTAATTACTTAATCAGTTGTGTCCACATCAGTTGTTTTGAGGACGTATAGTTTATAAATTCAAAATAGAAATTTTTTGTTGACCTTGGTTGAAATGATAATTTTTCTATCATATCTAGAATAATAATATTTAATTAATTATAATTTTTAAACATAACTTATATCTTTAAAACAAATTATGAATTATGTATATGAAAAATCAATTAGGTTACAATCATGGAGATGGTAGTTCATATATAAATATGGGTAACATTTCCATTTTTCAATGATCAGGATGGAGATAAGGTAAGGTTAATTATATATTTATATAATGATAATTATTTCATAAATATCATTTCATTTATAAAAATTAACTTACATATACCATCCATGTGATGTGGTAATAAAAAATCACATCTCACGGTGTTGTGATCATCCACCGTACCCATGAATGACGTTATAATTTTTAAGTGGATGGTAAGGTAAAAAGGAATATGATATATGAATTTTCAATAAGTATTAATAAATCTTGAATTTAATATATAAAAATTAAATGGATTATCATGGATATTATAAAGAGGAAATGATGGAAAATGAGTTACATTGGTTCACAAGGCGGTAGTCCGTCGTACACACTAACGATGGTATCATTTCGCATTTGATGGAAGAGGATATGGATATAGGTTATTATATTGAAATAATAAATTATTATAATATGTTATACACATGGGTTATTATTTTCTAAAATTTGGATAATAATTTTATAGGATAGAGTAAGAAACAAAATGAAGATACATGGTTAAGAACAATACCTCTTCTTTGGGTAACCTCTTTAAGATTATAACTAATTCTTTACTATAATGTTTTTATGATCATACAAAGGACTCTAGGTAATAGTTAATAATTTGAGTAATGTATTTTGGTAGTTATTAGATAAAACAAATGGCTTTGGATGTGTGAATAGAAGATGATATAGGGTTTCTTTTTATAAGTGGGGGAGAGGAAACACTAATTTTTTTGGAAAACAATAAACTAGATCCATGTTTTTTTACAAGCTAAAAGTCTCAAAAATATACAATTATCAATAATTATAGGATATAAAGTCTAAATATGTATATAAAATAGGAATTATACTAGTTTAAATGTCATTTTACCCATAATATTCTTAGTTTAAACCTTGATAAACTCGTTTTAACCTTAAACGTGGTTACTAATTTTTATTGTTTTTACTATTAATCATAAAAAAAATAAGAGAGAATTATAAGATAATATTAATTATTATTATTTAAAAAATGTAACATGTTTTTACAGATTCAATTCTCAGTTATGGAAAATTTTAATTGAAAATTAAAACATCTCACGTGAGGAAAATATTGTTCTCCAAAGAAAAAGTTTTCTTAAGTCTAAATAAAAATTATATCAAAATTGAACATATAATTGATTTAAATGACTTAAATTAGATTAACTATTATATATTTGAACTATTTTAACTTTTAAAATAAATTTAAAACAAAATTAAACTTTTAGATTCTCTAAATGAATATTTAGTTTTTAATAAAAATCGGTATGTTTCAATTTTCATAGTAAAATCAGTCTTTTCAAAAAATTATCAAAAAATTTCTCTAAGATAATTATTATATGATTATATAAAAAATTTATTTCATTTTTAAAAATATATTTTCTAAAATTTTTAAAATTTTATTTAAAATTAGTGCAAAAAATGTGATGAAACTGTTTTTTAGAAAAATACAATTTTCAAGTATAAAACTGGGTTTATTCTTATCTCATGACAAGACAAAAATATTAGACAAATAATAAAAGAATTTATTGAATATATAATATATAAATTTAATTAAAATAATTCACCAATAGTGATTATTTTAATGTATTCATATAAAATCACATTATGGGCATAAAATAGTTTTTAAAAAAAGTGCTTATTTTAGTTTAAAATTGATTTTTATTTACATTTATAATCAATTGATAACCAATTTTATTTATATTATACATGTGGAAACCATAGATTTTTTTTAATTATTTATTATTTTTCATAAACTCTAGATTAATGTCTAGGTTATAATGTTCATATTTAAATAATATATTTCATGGGTCATTTAAGCTCGGTGTTTCGTGTCGTATATGCTATCGAACATAATGTTATTCCTTTAAAATATTGGGGTTTTACACTCTCCCCACCAAAAATAGATGGTATCCTCTCATTTTTAACATTAAATTATAAATAAAAGGGTTCTATATTTTTAAATACTTTTATTTAAAACCCACATCATAAAATGGGTTTATAAAACATAAACTTGAAAAGAGAGAAAGGAAAGTATGAAGGTCATCTAGAATAAAAAATAACTAGGTTTCCATGTAAGAAAAAATTAGTGTGAATTTAAAATATGTATGTGGATGAAAAGTTTAAATAATTATGGAGAGTTATATTGATCATTGATCACAAGAAATTGAATGATCTTGAGAAAGTTAATGACCATAAATCCATAAATCTATTATGGGTGAAAAGACTCTTGTCTCATCAGAAATGCTGGTAAATATATAAAATTTTGATTTCAGAATCCTTTTCCTAAATTTGATGGATTATTTCACAATAAATATGGAGAATACAAGTAAATAGACATAAATTATATATTTTATTTTATAAGAATAATTTTATCATTTAGTTCTGATCTAATTTTCTTCCTCTTCGTTTCTTACTATAATAAATGAATAAAAAAGGATGAATTTTTTTGTGTCTGAATCCCTTAAATTAAATTTTATTGAATCATATATCCATAAAAATAATAATAATTTATTTCTATTATGTTTACTAAAACCAAAATAGTTAGAACAATTTAATAAAATACCCAAAATGAATAAACCTTCACAGGAAGAAATAATACATTTTACTTTAAAATTTCCACCAATGGATCAACTTAGATTATACCAAAAATAGATAACCCTAAATCCCAATTTACCTCAGTAACCTAAATATTATAGATTATTTAATATTAAAATTTCAAACTTTTCTGTTTATCTTAAACCTCTAAACTCTTAATAACATTATTCCTAAATAATAGTTTATTTTAAATTATAAAACATCTCCCAAAATATTATCAATCACCTCAAAATCATAAAAAATCAATATTTCATCCAATAATATTTTTCCCAAAATAAACTTAATATTTATTAGTTAAACCATTTCATTAAAAATTCATATTAACCAATACAAAACATAGGCCAGTGGTAGGAATTTCACCCTTATCACTCAGCAGTTGTGGTTTCAGGCCCCATGGTCTTGCCGAATATGACACGTATTCACCCGGCATGCAAGTTATCATTTTTCCAAATCCATATAAATATAATTCCTATATAATTTCCAAAAATATGATAAAAATACACAAAAATAACATTAGTCAAGAAATAAATTTTTAATCACAATTATTTTCTATACAACTTATTTTTTACATAAAATTAGATAATCTTTATTGACTAGTATTACCTTAACATCAATGATCATATTAAACCTAAAGATTATCAATGTTATTAATCTTATGTCCACAAAATGTGAGGGAATTATTCCTCAAATAATGTTTTCACTAAAACTTATAAAAACCCATAAGGTCATATAACCGTAAATGTATCCTAAAATACACTTAATCATCTTGGACTTCGATCACTTAAAACCTATAAAGTTCTATCTAAAACTATGAACAAATGAGAAACTATAACCTAATAAACCCATGATGGTATACATAACTCTTACGTTATTCAAATATGAATACATATATTCTTCCATAAATTATCACAATCCTTAGATGATTCATGATTTTTATAAAAAAATCATTGATAAAAATAATTCTACAACAAAATTATAAAATCCAAATATATACACATTTCAATCATTCCACTTTAACGATTTCCATAAAATAAACCCTTCCTTGGTATTGGAGTTAACCTTTAGAAGGGGTATTGACTTGGATAATTTCTAGATTCCCCACATTTAATAAAAAAACTATAAATCGATCTCTATGATGAAATTAATTTCTATATATTGAACTCATCATTTTTTCTCAACAATTTGTTTCTATATTACATTATTTTCCAAACAAAAAACTTTTTATTCTTCATTTGAGGCATTCTTCTGGGTGTATATTACCACATTTAATAAATGTAAGAAAATTAATCTTATTTTATTTATCATCTTTAACACTTAAACATCCATGAGATTCCATCATTTTATTCTTTGATGTGTTTAGAAATTCAACTATATTCTAGTTGTTAATTGTATTTTGAGATAGAAAATTTGGCATAATCATAAGATCTCTAATTTTCATTCCCATTATTTAAGGAATCTCATCAAAGAAATTGTTACATTTCCCATCACATTATTTATTGGTGTAATACACAAAGATTTTGTAAATAAATATTGAATTCATAAAACATTGAGTCTCTCCAAAAAACACATTGTTATAACCTAGCCACTACACATTATTTTGTCACTTCTGTGATGTGATTTTTTTTTAAAAAAAAAGAAATACACAGTTTCGTTTAGTAAGATATTTAGAGCCTGACGGGATCAAGTTACATATTTGGTGAATAGTAACTTGAACCTTATGAATATTAACATACCCTTATGAATAGTAATGAATAGTAAATCAGCTAAAAAATTAGAAACTTCACCCATGATTGTATAAATACAATTTAAACATCTTATAATTGAAAAAATGATCATAACATAAGTATCAGTATTTTTTAAGTCATAAATATTTTAATTACAAATATTTGATAAATTTAATAATTTAAAATGGAAATGTATTTCCATAAAATGAAATCACAAATTTTTATTTTATTTTCTTATGTTTATATGATAATTTTGTGGCACCTCGATTAACTTTTCAAGGTGTTATAAAACGATTTATTGTTTTAAAGTTGTTTTAATAAATTTTGATTTTATTCATAAATTTAATTAAACATATTTAGAAAATTATTTTCAAAAATTTATTAAATTTCTGAATTCCACATATCGAAAAATGGTTGAGTAAATTTTTGGGATTTTTCTAAAATAATTGAATTTTTTATGAATAGTGAAATATGGTAATTTTCCTTATATATACATTACGTTTTAAATGCACTATTCCTAGCATCATAGATGATTTAAGCACCCTTGGTTCAAACTCACATGAACTTATTACTATTTTTGGTAATGTAATCATCACTATTTATTGTCTCATAGAAAAATAATAAACTAATGATTAAAATATTAAGAAAACCCTCCTCTCCTCCACTATAAAAATCACCCACACTCCCCTCTTCTCTTCACTCCCCTCAAGCCTTGTGACTTGTCTGAATTCTACTCAAATATCCTCCCAAGATCCTCCCCCATTTATAGTATCCCTTGGTCACCCAAAAAGACCAAATATTCTCTCCTAAATAGGCTCTCAAGGAAGATTAATTCAAGAGGTAACTTCTTCTTTTCAATTATTTTACTTTATTTTCACGTTCCTTTGTTTTCTTTTCTATCCTCACATATCCTCATTGAAATATTATGACCAATATAGTACCTTACATGTTATATAATGTTGTTAAAATTATGGAATAAGTTATTACCATCTCTCCTCTACCCTTATTTTATTCTTGCAATAAAATAACAACATCTGATATGTGTTAATTTACCACATTCATGTAGAGTCAAAAGTTTTGTGTCAACCTTCTCATCAATTTATTTTTGTTTTGGAAATCACAAATTTTTTCATCGTAACCACATATGTTGTTTTAATCATAACCGTATATGTTTTTTTTCATCGTAACCACATCTATTTTTTCATCATAACATCATATGTTGTTTTTCATCGTAACCACATATGTTGTTTTCATCATAACCACATATGTTGTTTTTCATCATAACCACATATGTTGTTTTTCATCATAACTGCATGTGTTGTTTTTCATTGTAACAACATATGTTGTTTTCCATCATAACCGCCTGTATTTTTTTTTATTGTAATCACATGTATTGTCTCTCATCGTAATTTCATGTATTGTTTTTCATCAAAATAGTATGTATTGTTTTTCATCATAACCACATGTAATTTTTTTCATCATAACTAAATGAAATGTATCATATCCATGTTATACATTGTAACCAAGTTATGAATTGTACACATGTTATTTATCATACCTGTGTTATACATCGTACCCATGTTCGGCATCATACCCATGTTATACAATATGCTCATATTATGCATAGTACTCATGTTATGAATCGTACCTATGTTATTCATCATACACATACTTTCATATTTATGTTCCTATTATTTTCTAACCCAAAAAATGTCATAGAGTTAGTTATATACTAATCAAAATGATGTTTTGTATTGTGTTTTGTTTCGACCATTAGAGTGTCAGGTGTCCAGGTCCCTCCGAGTTTTCCAGAGAAATATGACCATTGAAATCAAATATGGACATTAGACAGGAGGCCTATAAATAAGATTTTCTTTGAACTTGAGAAAATAAGACTTGAATCATTGAACATATAAGACACACTATTGTGAATTAATATCTAAAGAGAGACGATGTAACCTCTCTCTTGATTTGTAGGAAAAGCCTTTAATATACAAGACGTGAACGACTTGTTCCTAGTTCATGTATTTCAATATGTGATTTTTATAGAATTGTGTAACCAATCATTAGGATAATGATAGAGGGGTTATACGGATAAGAAGATGGTGCTTCTGATCATTGTACTGAGTGATTTCATGTATTTTAAAGATAGAGGTGATTATTACCTTCTTAATCAAGGGATTCTATGGATAGGAATACAGACGTGTCGATCATCATATAGAGGTATTTCATGGGTTTTGGTAAGACAATCATATTATCCTAAGTGAAAGCATAACCTACTCTTTGTGATAAAAGAATTGTAATACCCTTTTCTTTTTTGCTGTTATTTTTAATAGAAATAGAATCCTTTTATTTCCTCTTTCTATTAATATTTTTTCTATTTTAATTGTTTTAATTAAAATATATTAATTTACATTACATATTGTATTAAAATATTTTATATGTTTAATGGTATAATCATTTACATTTGTTACTCTGACCATTTTTATTGTTTCATAAGATTATTTGTGAATTTTATTAGTTTCAAATCTCTTAAACTATGTTTCTTCTTAAGAGTTTAAATACAAAACTTTTAAACCTACAATTCACCCCCACCCCCTCTTGTATTGTTCCATCTCATATACATTTACATATATATTTCAATCATACAATTGGTATCAGAGCATGTTTCCATTGATTTTTTTTAATTGCTTTATTTATTTTTATAAGACAATTATATTCTTATTATAACCCCTTTATTTATAATTACCTACTACACTAATGTGTAGAGTGGAAAAGTGTTGTTCTATAATATGGAAGGAATGAATGTTGGATCAATTGAAAATATAAGCCCAACTAGACCACATATTTTTTATGGGAATGATTATTAGTACTAGATAGATCTAATGAAGACATTTTTTATTAATACTAGAGTAGATAATTTTGTGATGCTCAATGGAGCTTACAAAATTCCAGACAAGGAAGTCAGATTTTACACCAACCAAGAGAAAAAAGAATACCAACTAAATTAAAAGGTATGTAATTATTTTTTATGTTCTATAACTAGGAATATATATATTCAGATATCATCATGCAAAGCATCCAATTGTATTTGAAATAAACTAGATGTTACACATTTTGGTACATCTAGAGTTATAGAAACAAGAAGAGCCATGCTACAACATGAATATCAAGGTTTGGTTTTTCCATATGGAGAACTAGTATGAAATGTCCAAAAAAGATTTATGAAAATCATCAAAAACATTTAATCTATTGTAGAAAAATGACTTGATGATGAGAAACATGTGGATAAGATTATTGATATCATTCCCACAAGTGGAAATCAAAAAGGACAGCTATTGATGTGAACAAGAAAGTTAATAGAATCTATATTGATGAATTATTTGGTACTCCCTTACAGCAAGAGACAACAATGAAAAGACATGTAGATATTAATAAGAAGAATAATTTTAATAGAAGTATAGATTTTACTACTACATCTAAATCCAATACTATAGAAAGGGTAACAAGATCCAAAACTAAGAGAGGTGTTACTATATCTGAATCCAATGAAAGAGATCATTAAGAGAAATAACCAGCCAATATTGCTTGAAGAATGATCATGATTATGGGAAAGAATAATTTTTAGTACTGATATAAGAAGAAATATAGAAAGGACAAGAAATACTCAGAAGTAACTTGTTATGAATGTAAAAGATAAGGTCATATTAGATCATATTGTCTTTTTATTTAAATGAAAGAAAGGAAGGATAAACATTCTAAAAGAAATAATAAAAATTATTATAAGTCTAAGACTAAGAAATTCTTGAAGTCAAATGATACCTGGAGTGCCAGTGGTGGTGAATCTTCAGTAAATATTCTGAATATGGATCTTCAGATTTGAAGAATATTGGACTTATAGCCAGACTACCTATTGGAAATCATTCTCTCATGGTTAAGGTACATAATTAAAAATCTATTACAAATGTATCATTGAACACTAATTAACCAGAAGAAAAATATTTTTACTCTTCATATGAATAATATTCCTTAACATAGGAAAATTCGCCTTATTTTGAAGAAGTATCTAGATTTTCCAAACTACTTGAGAATGAGAATTTTAAACTCAATAAAAATCTTGATAATGAAAATTCAAGAAAATCTATCCTTACCAAAGAAGTGTCAGATATTTCAAAAGGCCTTTATCAGAGAAATCTTAATTTAGTAAATATTTCCAAAAACCATATGGAAGTAAATTTTGAGAAAGATAAACTTTCTAAAGACTTTAAAAATATTTTTTTAGAGAAAAAAATTGTTAAACATAAACCAATTCCAAAACAATTTTTTTTTGAGAATGAAAATTTACTCATTAGACTAAAATATGAAATTTTTTCTCTTAAGAAACTTTTATCACAATTTTCCTCAGGTAAATAAAACTTTTAAAAATTTTAGTAAAAAATACATCCTCAATGAAATTATTCTAGAATATGTTATTCTTACTCAAAGCCTACTTTTAAACATAACTATTTAGTTCCTAAGAGTTCCCCATTTTTTACTAAGTGTCATAGTGGTGGACATTGGGTAATAAATTGTTCCTTTAATAAAACCCAGTCTTTAGAATTTTATAAAGCTTACTTTACAAAAGAAATGTGACTTCCTAAAGTTATTTTATCTAACATTTCCATATCTAAATAATTTTGGGTTCTGAAAATCTAATTGTTTCATTTTTTGGAAAACAAAAATTATACCAACAATAAGAATATTTGGTACGTAGATAGAGGATTTTCTCAACATATGACTAGAAATAAATATTTCTTTGAAAATTTCATTGAAATGAAAGTTGGAAGAGTGACCTTTAGAGATAATTCTCATATAAATATCATTGGTATAGGTAATATATTTCATTTATGAAATTTTTTAATTACAAATATTTTCTTTCTTAAAGGTATTATTCCTGACTTTGTAAGCACAATTTAATCATGTGATGATGGTTATCTAGTGAATTTTATGAATGATGTATTTTTAGTTCAAAATTCCAAGGTTTAATTCATTCTATCTACCCATTGGCATGAAAAATTATACCCACGTAACATAAAAGACCTTAGAAACTAAGATTTACCAATATTACGTCCAATGGAAGACCAATCATGGTTATGGAATAAAAGGCTAGGACACTGTAACTATATAAACCTATGTAAACTATTAAATAAAAGACTTATTAAACATCTACTGGACCTTAGGATTTATTCTACAGAAGTCATTGACCATTTTCAATATGGAAAGAAACATGAAGAAAGATTAAAATCTATAATTAATGTTTCAACTACTATTCTATTATAGTTAGTGCACATGGATATTTTTTTATATTCTAACTAGAAGTATTGAAGTAAAATACTATGTATTTGTTTTAGTTAATGACTACACTAGATTTAAATGGGTCTATTTCCTAAAATAGAAATCAGAAGCATTTTCCTTTTTAAAAACATTTAGATCCCATGTTAAAAATGATAAAAATATTTCACTAATAACTATTCTAAGTGATCATGGTGGAGAATTATAAAATTTTTATTTTGAAACCTTTTGTAGTAAGAAAGGTATTGCTCCCAACTTTTCTGCTCCTAGAAACCCTCAGAAAAATTCTACTTTTGAAAGAATAAATCATATTCATCAGGAAATGAAAAGAAACATGTTGAGTGAATACTGAATTGCTAATTATTTCTAGGCTGAAGCTGTAAGTACTGCATGTTATACTATAAATTGGGTTTTAATTAGATATTTTCTTAATAAAAAACCTTCTGAATTATGGACTCGCCAAAAACCTAAAGCTTATTACTTCAGAATATTTGGATGTAAAGTATTCATATTGAATACAAATGATATCTTAAATTAATATTCACCCAAATCTAATGAAGGAATATTTTTAGGTTATTCTACTACTTCTAAGGCTTATAGAGTTTTAAAAAAAACTCTTGTATTCTTAAATAAACAATCAATTTTAAATATTGATTAAAATGACCCTTTTTTTAGAAAAATCCCCTACCTATATCAATGGATGTGTTTTTAAAAACTTATTATCAACCTTTGATTGAAAATTATTCTAATAAGGGAAATACTCAAGAAAATGCTTCTTAAATATTTACCTCGGAAAACTTTCTACCTTATAATGATGAACAGGTTTTAAAAAACCCAAATCCATTGTTTCTTAGGAATCATCCTAGTGATAATATCATTTGTGATATAGATCAACCCATAAAGACTATAAATTCCTTAATGAATGAAATTGAAAATAATTCGTTTCTATCTAAATTTGAACCTAAAACATCTAATGAAACCTTAGGTGAGGAGTATTGTATTAAAGTAATGCAAGATAAACTAAATGAATTTGAAAGGATTAAAATTTTGTTCTTGGTTAAAAGACCTAAAGAAACAATTGTAAATGGAGTAAAATGTGTTTCCAAAAACAAATGTGATTAAAATGGGGTCATTATAATAAATAAATTAAGACTTGTTGCTAAAGTATATAATCAATAGAAGGGAATATAATATAAAGAAACCTAAGCTCTAGTAGCAAGACTTGAATCTATTTTTATTCTATTATCCTTTTCATAATTCTTCAACTTCAAAATTTTTCAAATGGATGTAAAATGTTCTTTCCTTAATGGATTTGTAAAAGAAGATTTTTTTGTAGAAAAAACTCTTGGTTTTTTAAACTCAAAACAACCTAATCAGGTTTTCAAACATACCAAAGATTTATATGGCCTTAAACAAGACCCTAGAGATTAGTATGATAGGCTTATAAGATTTATATTATAAAATAATTATGCCAAAGGAACTACATATCCAACTCATTTTATAAATATTGAAAAAATATATTTTTATTGTTCAAAACTATCTTGGTGACATTATATTTAGATCAACTCACAAATCCTTAAATGGTTCTTCTGTGAATCTCATGATATCTGAGTTTGAAATGAGTATGATGGGTGAGTTAACATTCATTTTAGGTTTTAAAATCTCTTAAAAAAGGGAAGAAATCTATATATCCTGACATAATTATATCAAATATTTACTTAAAAAGTATGTATATGACAACAAAAAAATTATAAGTACTCAAATAGATTCCTAAAATAATCTTGATGTTGATGAAACTAGAAACCAATTGATCAAAAAAATTTTAGTGGAATGATTGGATGACTACTTTACTTAACTGCTAGTCATCCATACCTAATGTTTTCTATATGAATATGTATAGGATACCAATAAAATCTAAAATAATCCCATTTAGAAGTAGTAAAAAAAAAAAATTTATATTTAAAAGAAAATATGTATTTGAGATTATTTTATTCTTTTAGAAATGATTTTATTTAAAGTTGTTTAGATGTTGAGTTTAGTGGTTCTAGAATGGATAGAAAAAGTATATCCAGAACTTTTCATTTTATAGGAGATTAATTAATTTCTTTATCATAAAAAACATTATTCCATAGCACTTTCCGCTACTGAATATGAATATGCAGTAGCTAGAATTTTTTGTTCTCAAGTGATCTAGATGTAACACATACTCACTGTCTATGGCATGAGTTTTAACAAAACTCAAATACTATGTGATAATACTAGTGCCATTTATCTAATTAAAAATCTTGCACATCACTCGCTTTCAAAACACATATATATTAGGAATCACTTTCATATAGACCACACACTAAAAGGATATATTATTTTACAATTCATTAGATTGCAAAAACAACTTTCTTACATTTTCACAAAACCATTATCTTACGATCGACTTTATTATATTAAACAGAAGCTAGGAATGATCACTATAATGTAATTATGGTTAATTTTTTCATTTTAAAAAAATATCCTTATATTAAGTTACTCATTTTCAAAGGGGTAGTATACATGTTTTTATCGGGTTTAGGTTTTTATCTATTTCATGTTTTTATCGGTTTCATGTTTTATCAGTTTTATGTTTTAATTGATTAAATGTTTTATCTTTTTCATGTTATATAGGTTCTATGTTTTATGGGTTTCATATTTTTATAAGTATTATAATTTTATCAGTTTTATAATCTTATCGGTTTTAAAATTTTATCGTCTTTACATTGTATCAGTATTAGAATATTTATTGGTTTCATATGCTTTTTGGTATTACAATTACTTTATTCTAAAATATTACTTAAGTTTTATTATCATAAGAACAATTTACTAAAACCAATATATCTGTCCTGATACTCTGAAAGGTATCACTTCTAAAACCCTATATTTTCCATTATATTTCAAATTGTTGGTATTTTATTTCTTTAAATTTTTTACCTCTAAACTGATTCATCTTGAATAAATTTATTTTATAGAAAACCACAAGATTTAAAATTCATTCTCAACCATTGGATCTTTTATATATAATCTTGACCATTGAATTATATTTTAAAATAACCCCATACTAATCCCACATCCAAATGCTTATGAATTTCACCAATGTTCTGATGCTCTAAATATCCAGTATGGTTCATAATCAGATATCACCACAGTTTTCATAATTGGATAATTTCTCAACATTCATAACCAGAGAAAACCTCGATGTTTGAGATTTTTTAAGCTTTTCATGTCTATGTCAACTAATTATTCTCTAAAACAAATGTCTCCAAAATATTTCCCTTTTATGACATTTTGAGGAGAATGGTTTGTTTCTTGAGAATTTAGTGAGTCTTATGATTATTAATTAATAATAATTATAAATTTTCAAAGGATGGGAGTCCCTCTGTACTAAAAGACAGGAATCATATCAAGATTTTATGTTTTATGAAGTGGTATTAAAATTCGTTAAAATAATGGAGATAGAAGATAGACTCAAGGTTTCGTTTATGATGTATGAAATGAAATAAAAAAATTTAATTAAAAAAGAAGCATAATTCCAGGGAGTTCCATCTGATGGGGATGCTCTTCTCACATCCCAAAAATTACTGGAACTTGATAGAACTTTTGATAAAAGAATAATAGAGGAATATATTTTTGAAATTGATGAGGATAAGAGGAAGGTAAATCATCTATTAGCTGAAAACCATCTCATAGCCCTCTAGATGCATGGTTTCCTTGTATCAAGAAAGGGTGACAAAGAAACTCTAAAATTATATGATGCCTATTTTCTTGACTAACTAGTAAATATGAGGAAGTTCAATCTCATGGTTTTAATTTTCTTTACCATCCAGAAACATAAATCTGGTGCAATCAAATCCCAACTGATCATGTTTCCCACTATCCTGTGAAATATTTGGAAAATAAGCCTAAGTTTATGAAACATGTCTTTTAAATCATATATAACAACCTTTAAGGATCCTCTTATTAGTAAGTATATGATCAAGAGACTTGAGTTATGATTCAAGCTTAAACACAAGATGTTTGAGAAGGATCTGGAAGCTTATAAAGAAAAAGAAGAAGCTAGAGAGAGTGAAAAACTCTCAATCCATACAAATAAACTACGGTCAAAAGATAGTTATCTGACGATAAAAATCCCATGAAATCAAAGAAGAAAAAAAGTAATATCAGATGAGGTTGTGGTAGAATGGAGGAAATAGAAGGCTCAAAGGAAAGAAGGTGATCCACAATTCGGATTGGACCATGCTGAATCCCTAGATGAAAGAATAAGAACCATAGAAACCTTAAATAAAGAAAAAAATAAAAAGATAATAAATAAGATAAAGCCTCATGAAATTGATATTTATAGTCTTCTAAAGATATCTAAGGAACCCAAAATTTGAATAATCATAAGGGAACTAGCTCCTCAAACCCAACCAGATCCTTCAGACAAAGAAAAATTAAAATAGGTAACTAAACAATCAGTTATTCGAATCCTCTATCAAGAAAGTGAAGAAGAAGAAGAAGAAGGTTAAGAAGAAGAATAAGGAGAATAATAAGAATAAGAAGAGGTAGATAATTAATCTCTAAATCAAGAAAAATCAATCTCAAAAAAATATTAAGTAGAATCATCAGAATCCCCATCCTTTAAGTTTTCATCATCTAATCCTAAATAATAAAGAGTAGTTTCCCAAAAGAATACTTCCATTAAATTTATAAAAATATTAGAAAAATGATAATAAGATGAATCTGATAAGAATTGGAATCAACCTGTTGACGTTTTTAGTATGGAAAATCATTTTGGAGAAATTCCAGATTTCAATGAAGATACGGATTCCAAAAGGGAAATCATAGTAATGGTAGTTCAATATATTGAACAACACATGAATATATTAGAAAATATTATACCTTTATTTCTAAAAATTGAAGCAAGACTAGATATCATTGCTAATAATCTTAATTAGAGAATTGATTCTGTCATGATTCTATGGAACAAGTCTTTGAATCTTTAATCTGATTTTAAAGTGTTCAAAGAAAGTTTTGTTGAGCATAGAAAGGCTTATAAAAAAGTTACTATGTGGTTATATGATATTGATGAAAATTTCAATTAAGATGTGCACAAGCTTGTGGAATTTGTGAAGTGAGTAAATTATCTCAGTTTAGTATACCAAATGTTTCTCACTGATATGAATGAAAAAGTAGAATCCATTTAAAAATTGAGTATCTCAAAAGGGATATCCTCTAAAGAGATTGAAAATATAAAGGAAAAATTAGAAAATCAATGAAATGGGATTGTTTTTATCTCAAATACAGTTCTAATTTTATAAAATGCCTACAGGTCCATAATAGACTATTACAAGTCCCAGAAAGTATGGCTTAAATCATAGAAAGAAATCAATCGACTTTATAAAGAAAGGATCTATAAATAAGAAAAGATTATTGCAGAATACGGTGAGATGATGAAGGCTCGGCAAGAAGTTGTTGAAAAATTGATGGAGGATAGAAAATAGTTCAAGAATATAAATCTTGATATTTTCAACATATTGGATAAAAAATGAGAAAGAATGAATATTAACTCTTGTTATAATAAAACTTATTACATTTCAAGTAATGTATATTATTTCATATACATTTTTTCTCTAACTCCTTGTAAGAAAATAAGGTTTTCCCTTATTCTTTTTTTTAATCAGAAAGGTGGATAATAATTTGGAAAAAAATAAATTGCTTAATACAAAAACTTTTTACCCATAAGAAGGAAAATGGGAGAATATCTTATTAATGGGAACAACTCATAAGAAAAGGTGAAGTAAAGAGAATATGATCCTTATAGATAATTTTTATCCTAAGGTGGAATTTGTCGTATTCATTGATAATTTCATAAGAGTTACTAAACATAGGGGGATATAAGCCTTTATTTTTGTTTTATTTTGTGCTTTCTAGAAAAGGGGATATTGTTGAATCAAAAGTTGCATTTTGACCTTCCCATTCATTTCTTTTGGTTTTAGAAATCACAAATTTTTTCATCGTAACTGTATATGTTGTTATCATCAAAATTTCATATGTTGTTTGTCATCATAACCACATATATTTTTTTTCATTGTAACCGCATATTTTATTTTTCATCATAACTGCATATATTGTTTTCATCATAACCGCATTTGTTGTTTTTTATTATAACCACATATATTATTTTTCATCATAACCACATATGTTTTTTCCATCATAACCTCATATGTTTTTCCATCATAACTGCATGTATTTTTTTTACATAATCACATGTATTGTTTTCCATCATACCTATAATGTATTTTTTCAGAAAAACTGAATGTATTGTTTTTAATTGTAACTTCATGTGATGTTTTTCATCATAATCGCATGAAATTTATTGTATCCATGTTATGTATCATAACCATGTTATTCATCATATCCATGTTATGCATCGTACCCATGTTATACATCATACCCATGTTATGAATCATACCTATGTTATACATCATACTCATGTTATGCATCATACTCATGTAATGAATCATACTCATGTTATTCATCGTACTCATACTTTAATATTTCTGTACCTATTATTTTCTAACCAAAATGATGTCATGGAATTAGTTATATACTAATAAAAAGATGTCGAGTATTTTTTTTACCATTATAGTCACAGGTGTCCAAGTCCCTCTGATTTTTCCAAAGAAATATGACCATTAAAATAAAATATGAAAGTTGGATAGGAGGCCAATAAATAGAAGTCTATTTAAACTAGATAAAACAAGACATGTATTCTTAAACATAGAAGGAACACTATTTTGAATTAAGTTCTAGAGAGAGATGGTGAAACCTCTCTCTTTCTTCGTGCGAAAATCCTTGATGATTCAAGATGTGAATGGATTATTCCTAGTTTGTATATTTCAATAAGTGCAATTCATTTTTTTTTCTACTATCATTGTGATAACCATCGATGGCTTCTGGGGATAGGAAGACAGTTTTTCGGATCGTTGTATCAAGGGATTTTAAGTATTTTAAAGATATACGTGAAGATTAAAATCTTAATCAAGGGATTCCATGGATAGGAAGATAGACATTCAGATCATTGTATCGAGGGCTTACCCAGGTGGTGGTAAGATAGAACTATTATCCTATGTGAAATGATACCCTACTGTTTGGGATAAAAGAATTGTAATACCCTTTTCTTTTTTGATGCAATAATTAATAGAAATAGAATCATTTTATTTCATCTTTATATTCATATTATTTTTTATTTTAATTGTTTTAATTACAATACATTCATTTACATTATATATTTTATTAAAATACTCTATATGTTGCCTGGTCTAATCCTTTAAATTTGTTACCCTTATCATTTGTATTGTTTCATAAGAGTTTTTGTGAATTGTATTAGATTAATATTTCATAAAATAAGTTTTTCTTTAGAGTTTAACTACCAAACTTTTAAACCTAAAATTTACACCATATTTTGTACCATCTCATATACATTTATATCAATATTTTGATCCTTCAATTCGAGGATGATAGGTTTTCAATTTCTATTTGTGTCTTAAATTATGGTCATGAAACCATTATTATTGTTGAACGGGGCTATAATATATATATTATTTCTCATTTATGGTTCTGTAATCTTTTTTGTACCTATGGTATTTATTTATAAATAAAAATGGGTTTGTTGTGTTCAAAAGAATCTAATTAACCCAAAACGGTTATCATTAAATAATTTATATAATGATTCATATTCACTCAAAGTAACCAAATGAAATTTATAACCATGTAACCTTATGGATGTTAAATAATAACATATAACTTCAATTCAGGACAACCTTCCTCATTTTACATTGTTCTCCATTCATGTATATAAGTATACTGATTATCAAAAAAATGGAACCGAACAATTAAATTGAACCACTTAACCCGTCCAAAATTCCATGAATGAACATAATAAGGTTATACAAAATCAATTATATGTATATGAGGTTCTGGAATTAGTAATTAATTTACATAAATTTCATTGTTTAGGTCATTTAGATCAAGTGTAGGACACCATTGGACATATGGTAATGGTTTCTTCATCTCACTTCCATTTTTGAGAGATATTCCATATTCTCTACTATTACTTGTGTATGGTATATTTTTACTGAAAATTAATGTATCAAATCATGAATATATTTATTTTTATGATATTTAATGTATCATTATATTATTATTAATTTTGGTTTACATAATTCAACTGGTTGCATAGTTGTAATGATTTTCTACCTAAACCACTATTTTCATTCAGGTTGCTCTTATTCCATACTCACCTCAATTAAATTATTATTTATTCTTATGTAAAACTAATAGATTATATTTCAATGTTCTATATATTTGTACCAATAATAATCCTTTTTTATTTTATGGGGTGTTATATGTTTTAAAATGATCATTCAAAATTTCATCCCGGTAAACCAACCTGATTCAAGGGAACTTCTCAAATTCTTACCCTTTTTCAAGTGCAATGCAGAATCTATTTAAATACATCATTTTTTTATAAAATCACTGATTTTATCATGAAAAAATTAACTTGGATCATTTTTTTTTATAAAAAAACATTCCTTTCCACTTTAAAATTCTCTTAAATATTTTGATTAAAATGGTCTAAAATGTTTTATTTATACAGATTATTAAGAACTCTTTTTTCATGATTTCACTTCAACGGGACATCATTTATGCCCCAAATATAATTTTAATTCCATTAAATTTTATATTCTGGAATATAAATGTTTACAATCTTATTTCATGGAAAAACAAATTATTTTTCAAAAGAACTCTTCTTTCAAAAGTAATTAGTATTTTTTCATATCACATTAACTTTTATGAAGTATATGTCATGGTCACCACTTATTCCATGAATGTGGTGTTTGTACTTCCCTTTGGTAAATCATATCAAGAGTCTCATAATTCTCATGATATTCTGAGGGATTCTGATTTGAATGTTCCAATGTAGTATGGAACACATTGAAATGTTTAGGGGTTATTTCTTCAAAAAAAAATCAATGGCCTCATATAAAAGTATCTTAATCTAAGACAACATCCCTTATTGAATCTTGTACTTAATTTAGAATTATCTCTTATTATTTCATATAAAATATGTTTTTTAAGGGTTTCTAATTAGTTTTACTATGGATGTTCTATCTTTATACCATTCACCATATTACACGGAATGGTTATTGTATAGGTTAAATGATTGAGGAATGTTATTTACAATTCATATGTTAGTTTCAATATGAATGTATATGTTGTTTGTGTTTCTCCCCACTCATATGAGGAATGAATTGGAATTATTATGTAATGGGTGGGGCCCTCTATATCCCCTTGATGCATCAGTAGGTCTCATTAGACAAATAGATATGGACTTGGGCAAGGCCATGCCCATTTTTAGATATGGTTTTGGGTGAGTCCTTAATCATTTTTAGTTGTCTTGGTCAAGGCCTTGACGATATGTTTCCAAATGTCCAGAATATGCATTTACCTCATTATGAAACTAGTAATTGAAATTTCATGTGGCTATTTGACAAGTAGAATACCCAGGAATATGATTTATTATGTCATTATTTATTTAACTCTTATTCCTACCATAATATGTTCATGTTTATTTTTAAAAGTATGTGTTTTAGTTATTCACCATGCCTAATGTTTATATTTATGATATCTTCTGCTATATTTCTTACCATTACTGAGCATCAAAGCTATCCCCTTTCTTATGTTTCATTTTCATATGACAAGAAAATGTTTATAATGAGTGTCCTTAAGGGATAAACATAGAGTTGTGTATGTTCCCAATAAAACTTATATGTTTTATTTCATTTCAAGATATAAGGTTGAACCTATGTATGTATCAAGTTTTATAAAACTAATAAAATACTCAGTCCTTAGAGATACGAATTTCTTATAAGAATTAAAATGTAATGAAATAATGCACCGGTTCTATGAAACTGGGGTCAGGTTGTTACATTTGGTATAAATGAAAGTTTAGTAGAAAACATGGAAGCTATATTTAGAGAGCATAGATTAGAGAACAAAACCCTAAGATTGTATTTGAGGATAAGTATAAATTGACATCCTATAAATTTGGTAAGGATTATATTATGTGGATACTTCTTGAAAATATGTCCCAGTTTAGATACTATAAGTGAATGTGGTTCTAGTACAGATATAACTAGGAGTAGCAACTCTAAAAATGAGCTTCGGGATTGACTGAGGGTATCATGTTGCACAACAATAAGACTTACAATTCACTTGGTTTGACACTCATAGGGGATATGCTTAGGATAATTCTCATTTTCTTAAAACACCGTTACGTAGGATTAATGCTTCTAAAGTAACCAAAGTATATGGTTCTAGGATTTATGATGCATTAATTTATTCTATTTTTTGAGTTATAGAGATTTAATTATTTTATGTTCCAATATGTTGTATAGAATTGATTAGAAATGGTTCCTATAATAAGGAATTAGAACTTCACCAATGCACGTGATGAAAAGAGTAAGAATGATCATATATATTATGGATTTAATCCATCATTTAAAAAGAATATAGTCTCCCAATTATCCACGTCATATAAGGAAATAGTGTCATGTGTTAATAATATATGTAAATAATTCTCTGAGTCTTATGGATTTGAATGGCATCATAAAAAAAGGATGGTTGAGAAAAAATGGATAATGGGAAGAAGGGAAAGAAGGGTCTTACTACATGTGATAACAGTGGAAAGAATCACCCTGGTAAATGTTTGAAAGGAATTGGAGTTTTTTATTAATGTAGAGAAAAAGGACACCAATTTCATGATTTTAAGGGAAGGAAAAAGGTTTCATATGTACAATGCTTCAACTACTAGGAGATGGGACACTATGTGAATCAATGTCCCAAATATCAAAGGAATATTCTCCATATGATGTTATTGGATAATGAACAAGTCATGATACTACTATAGATGAAGTGGAATGATTAATATGCCTCACCAAGAATCATTTCATTTGAATATTTTATCAGCATTGTACTATTTATATGAATTATATAATATATGAGGATTTTATAGCAGTACTATTTCATTAATTATTTGAGGTTGTATGATGATTTTGTACCAAGTATAAGTGACTTTGTAGAAAGTTAATATCTTGGGAAATAATATGGTTGAGGGAAATAAATACCTAAATATATTATTGGTGAATAATATAATGATAAATAATTGATTGATTTGGATATGTACTAACTACCTCAAAAATAATTATTGACTTGTTGAAAATTGGTCTGTGTTATTATTGATGGAGTGTACAACATTTTTAGATATCATGAATATATCCAATATCATTTGTAAGGATGAATGCATATTTCCAATAATAATTTATGGTAATTTGAGTTATTACCATATTTCAAGAGGACACATGATGAATATATTCACATGTTTGGAATGTGAAAATTTTGGGTTACTTCATGTTGATTAATGAAAAATAAGGTAGCAGATGCATTGATTAGGATATATTGTGGAGTTCTAAACAAAATGGGGATTTCCAAGGACCCTGTGTACATGGATCTAGAAAGGATGGATATGGGAATGATTCTAAAGTATTGTCTCATGATCTTTTTAATGTTAAACCATTTATGAAATGGTTTATATTGATCATTGAGTGTGGTGTTAGAGCTTAATGTCACCACATGATGCAACCTATGCTAAGAGATGAAGTATAGATAGTTGAAGGTGCCAACAAAGTATATGATTTTGTTTATGAAATACAAATGTATAATTATACTCTTATAGAGTGTAATAATTCCTCAAATCTAGGAGAAGTTTCTTCAACAAATATTTTATACTATTATCATATATATTTTTAATGATATCAACGTAATTTTTCGTAATTGTAGTTTATGGTTTTTTGGTAGTGATATTTCATCTCAGCATGTTATCTATTTGTTTCCATCATAAATTGATGGTTTTATTATCTATCCATGACCATGTTTCCCAATTATAATGAATTTTTTTTATTAACTGGTGAATTTACATTTCACTCTTATTTGGAGGATATTTTAACAGTATTTCTGATGTGGGATTCCCATAAGCGAATTTTCAATTATCGACCATTAACTTTCAATGTTCAATTTCAAATTTTAATGTAGAAAATATTGTGAGGGGAGAATGTAACACCTCAATATTTTAAAAATATATATCTAATGCATAAAACATTAAGTCTCTACAAAACAACACATTGTTATAACCTATCCAATAAACATTATTTGTTACTTTTGTGATTTCAATTCAAAAAACTAAGATACACGGATGTGTTGAGTAAGATATTTAAAGTATGATAGGATCAACTTACAATATTTTTGAATAGTAACTTGAACCTTATGAATAGTAACAAACCCTTATTAATAGTAATGAATAGTAATTTGTCTAAAATAATAATAACTTTACCGATGAATATAGATATACAATTTAGACATCTTATAAGTGAAAAATGATCATTGCATAAGTATTCGTATTTTTGTACGTAATAAATATTTTAATTGAAATTTTATGATAAATTTAATAATATAAAATGGAAATTTATTTTAAAAAAATTTAATCATAAATTTTTATTTTATTTTATTATTGTTATAAGATATTTTTGTGGGACATTGATTAACTTCTCAATGTGTTATAAAACGAGTTATGGTTTTGAAGTTGTTTTTTTCAATAAATTTTGATTTTATTTAAATAAAATGAATTAAAAAAATTAGAAAATTATCTTCAAAAAATGGATGTTATTTTTAAATTCTACACATAGAATAATGGTTGGGGTTAATTTTTGGGATTTTTCTAAAATACTTAGAGTTTTGATGAATAGTTAAATATGGTAATTTACCATATATATACATTATGAGTTAAATACACAATTCCTAGCATCATCACTGATTTAATCACCCTTGGTTTGAACTCAAATGCACTTATTACTATTTGTGGTCATGGAAGCATCACTATTTCTTTTCTTAGGGAAATATAATAATCTGATGATTAAAATATTAAGAAAAGCTGCCTCTCCTCCACTATGAAAACCACCCACACTCTCATCTTCTATTCACTCCTATCTAGACTAGTGCCTTATCTGAATTCTTCTAAACTCTCCTCCCAAGCTCCTAACCCATGTACATTATCCCTTCGTCTCCAAAAAAATATCAAATCATCTCCCTTAAATATGGTCTCAAGGTATATAAATTCAAGAGGTAAATTCCTCTTTTCAATTATTTTAATTTTTTTCAAGTTCCTTTGTTTTATTTTCTATCCTCAACTACCCTTATATAAATGTTATGAAAACTCCAGTACCTTAAATGTACATTAATGTTTTTATTAATATTTAATATGTTATTATCATCTCTCCTTACCCTTCTTTTAGGCTTGTAGTAAAAAACACCATCCGAGATGTGCTAATTTACCACATTCAAGGACGATGGGTTTTCAATTTATTTTACCATATTCAATTGTGGACATGAAAAAATTATTATGTTTGATCCAGATTATAATATATTTATTATGTATCATCCATTATTATATAATATTTTTGTACACATGGTTTTTATTTATAAATCAAAATTAATTCGTTGAGTTCAAAAACCGCCAATTAACCCAAATGGTTATCATTAAATAATTTATATAATGATTCATCTTCACTACCAGGAACAAAATGTAATTTAAAACCATGTAACATTAGTGATGATCAATAACAACATATAACTTTAATTCTATAAAACTATCCCCATTTTACACAATTCTCCATTCATGCATATAATTATACCGATCATTAAACAAACAGACCTGAACAAGGAAATTGAACCTCTTAACCCATCAAAAAGGCCATGAATGAACATAATAAGGTTATACTAAATAAATTAAATTCATAGGAGTTTCTGGAATTATTAATTAATGAACCTAAATTTCACTCTTAATTTCATTAAGATTAAGTGTAGTACACCATCAAACGTAAGGTAAGGGTTTCTTCATCTCACTTCCATTTTTTGTGAGATATTTTGTATTCACTACTATTACTTGTGTATGGAGTATGTATACTGCGCATAAATGTATGATATAATGAATATATTTTTTCATGATATTAAATGTATCATTTTATTATTATTAATTTTGGGTCATAAAATTTAATTGGTTACCAAGTTGTAAGTATTTTCTACCTGAACTTCTATTTTCATTCGGGCTGCTCTTATTCTCTAATCACCTCAATGAAATTATTATTCATTATTATGTAATCCTCATAAATTCTATATGAATGTTCTATATATGTGTACCAATCATAATCATTCTTTATTTTATGGGTATTTACATGTTTTAAAAGTATAATTCAAAATTTCATCCTGGTAAACAAACCTGATTCAAGGGAACTTTTCAAATTCTTACCCTTTTTCAATGGCACTCCAGAATCTGTTTTAAGAAACCATTATTTTTATAAAATCACTAATTTTATCATGAAAAAATGACCTTGGTTAATTTTTGGTTTTAATAAAACAAACATTTCTTTCCACTTTAATATTCTGTTTAATATTTTCATTAAAATGCTCTAAAATGTTTTATTTCTTAAGATTCTTAAGAACTCATTTTATAAGATTTCACTTCAATGGGACATCATTTATGCCCCAAATATAATTTCAATTCCATGAAATTTTATTTTATGGAATATAAATGTTTACAATATTATTTCATGGATAATGAAAATTATTTTCCAAAATAACTCTTCTTATAAAAGTAAAAAAATCATTTTTATCGTCTCACATTACCTTTTATGAAGTATATGCCTTGTTCACCACTTATTCCATGAATTTAGTGTATGTAATTAACTTTGGTATATCATATCAAGAGTCTCATTATTATCATGATATTCTAACGTATTGTTATTTTAATGTTTCAAGGTGGTATGGGACACTTTGGAATGTTTAAGGATTATTTCTTTAAAAACATTCAATGGTCTCGTTTAAAAGTATCTTAATCTAAGATAGCATCCCTTGTGGAATCTTTTACTTTATTGAGATTTAAGTATTATGATATCATATAAAATATTTTGTTGAAGGGTTTATAATTATTTTGATTCTTGATATGCTATCTCGTTACTTTTCACCATATTACTCTGAATGGTTAGTACTTATGTTAAATGATTAGGGAAAGTTATTTACATTTCTTGTGTTAGTTTCAATATGAATGTATATACTGTTTGTGTTTCTACCCATTAATATGAGGAATGCATTGGGATTATTATGTGATGGGAGGGGCCTTCTATATCCCCTTGATGCATCGGTAGGAGTCATGAGACAAATAGTTATGGACATCGGTGAGGCCATGCCCATTTTTAGATATGGTTTTGGCAGAGGCCTTAATCATTTTTAGATGTCTTGTAAAAGGACTTGATGATGTGTTTTTTTAATTTCCAGCATAAGTATTTACATTTTTATGAAACTAGTAAATTAAATTTCATGTGGTTATTAGACCAGTAGAATACCCACGAATATGATTTACTGTGGAATTATTTATTCATCTCTTATTCCTAACATAATATGTTCAAGTTTATTTTTAAAAGTATGTGTTTTGGTTATTCACCAGTAATAATGTTTAGGTTTATGATATCTTCTGCTTTATTTATTACCCTTAATGAGAATCTAATCTTACCCCTTTCTTATGTATCATTTTATTATAACTTGATGAAGTTAATTATGAATAACCTATAGAGATAAACTTAGAGTTATTGATTTTCCCAATAAAACTTATATGTTTTATTTAATTTCAAGTTTTAATGTTGAACCTACGTATGTATCTAGTGTTCCAAAATTACTAAACTACTTGGTCCTTTGGGATACAACTTCCTTGTAAGCATGCCAATGTAATGAAATAATGCACCAAATCCGAGAAACTAGGGTTGGGGCATTACAATTAGCATACTTTATCTTATTTAAATTCATTAACTACAAAGAATAAAATAAATACGATGATAATAAATTAATATATAAATTGGTAAACATATAAAATTGGATGGAATAATATACAAATGATAGATATATCATAACTTGTGATTCCCTAGGTTTCAATCTAGGTAATCCATGGAAACATTTCTTATATTATAGGTTTTCATACCTAATAATTTGTTCTAGTCCTTCGCGATGGTTCATGAAGATTTTGTGAATTTTTAAATAATATCCCATGGGAGTGTCAAACCAAGTATGTAGAAATTCATATTATCAGGAACCAAGTGATAATCGATTCAAATCTTAATGTGACCTTTTCATGGTTTTTACCCCTATACATAACTTTACCACCACATCCACTTCTAGTATATATATATGGATTCAATTTATTATAAACCAATTACTCTAAAATTCCCTGAAATTCGAGAATATTTTCCTATACTTATACTTACCCATATAATAGTATATAGAATTTTCTCAAAACAATTATAGTTCTAATCTAAAAAATAAATATTCCTATCTCTCATACCAACTATAGTGACCCAATACTATTACACATATTATTTTATGATTTTTACATAAATATCCAATAATTACAACCCAAAGATCATGAATCCTAGTGTCTTTAGATGACTAGGTTCATAATAAATCAAAGTGTGTCTAAAATAAAAATTATTTAATTTATTCTATATAACAAGATATTAATTTATTTTGAGGTCCAACAACTATATATGTTATCCTAGGTAAGCACTTGAATGAAAAGTTGATGTAAAAAATCCAAGTAAGGGAATAAACATGATAAAGAAACATAGTTCGTAAATCAAAGGTACAATATGATATCATAAAAGAGAAGGTTCATTCATAATAACATCAAATCATTACACAGAAAATATGTTATCATAGGATCATAGAAACATAGGAAATGTTGTAGTGAAAAAAATGTGGCATTAACATGAGTCAAGGATAACTGTCTAAATTGTATCACACAGTGGATATAGTCTCATAATAGATTAAGTTCACTAATTAATCCTATATATAACATCACATGCGACTATCACATTACCAAATGAATTTGAACAATATCTGGGAACACTGATCATAACATGTTCATCATTATGAGTGACACAAAAGGAAATCAATCATAAGTCATAAAAATAATAATTTCCCATGTAAAAAATGGGTTTCATAATCTTTTCACCTATTATAATCACTTGAAAATTCTTTTGGAAAGCATTTTAAAGATGAACATAAGGCATGTGTTACGCCATCAAAGTAAGTTGGGGTAATCTAAGTATATATGTGAGAGAAATATATACATAATTTAGAATGAATATATAACATCCAAGGTTGTCATCATTGATAAAAATGTCTTTAAAATATTACATTGAATATTTCATAAGGAAAATACCCTTTCACTTTGAAATGACTTCTTCAAAATCTAAAAAATTAAAAACAAATATTGAATTTTTTTTATTTAAAATACCCTATCACTTTGAGAGATGAACAAGAGGGAATAGTTTACCCACTACCAAATCTTAGGCCCACACTCCTAGTCAGCAGCCTCTGATATTTGGGGAAATTTTCTTGAGGTGATGTGGCCAACCAGGTATGAAGAACCTTTTAACGGCATCTGAATCCTGGACATTACATAATTCACAGCACTTATTCTTTCCATAATTTCAAAAGGTTTGATGTACCTAGAACAATGTTTCATATTATTTTGTAATATTATAACACCTTTCTGTGGAGATTCTTTTAATAAAACATGATTTCTTACTTGAAATTATAAATCCCTCTTTAAATTATTTTTATAGACTTTTTCTACTTTTTGTTGCATTAATATGACTCTAAATATTCCATACATTCACCATTGTATCTTAAATAATATTTAGTAAAAAATCATCCTTAGAGCAATTTAATCCTAATAATTTGGTTTATAACACTTATTTTCATACAATGCATCATATGGTTCCATTTTAATACTTTAATAGAATCTACTATTATAAGTGAATTTAAAGAAAGGTAAATACTGATCCCTTATACTTTGAAAGTCAAGAAATAATGACCTCAACATATCTTATAATGTATGATATTATTTTCTGACTGTCTATCGGTTTGAGGATAATATGGAGTTCTCAAACATATCACATTTTCAAGAACCTTATGAACACACTTCTATAATTTTGATGTAAATTGTTGATCATGATGAATTATAATCGAAATAGGTACACTACGAAGTCCCACAAATTCCTTAATATATATTTTTTTAGGTACTCAAGAGGTATATCTTCACATATATAAATTAAATGTGTGGAATTTTTAAGGATATTATCAATAACCCATATGTAATCATTCTTCCTATTAGTTTTTGGAGATTTCGTTAACAAATTCCATAGTAATACAATCCCATTTACACATAGGAATAAGTAATGGTTTGATGAGTTGTTTAGGATGTTATCTCTCTTCCTTTAACTATTGAAAAATGAATCATCATGATACATAGTCTTCAATTTTCTATTTCATATTTTCATAAAAAATGTTTCCTTAAATACTGATATATTTTTATTCCACTAGGGTTTATAGAGAAACTTGAGCTATTATTTTCATCTAATAATTATCCTTTCATCTCCGGCATGGATGAACCACATAAGATCTTTCCAAATTTCAAAATATCATCTTCATAGATGAAGTATACTAAATTCTAATTATTCATAGATTTGATTTTATTTTTTATATTATTATCATTAAGTTAGGAAGTTTTTATTTTCTAAAATAAGTATGGTTCTAAATCATTTAAAATAGATCTGATTTCCCCCTTCCTTAATTATTATCATATCCAACTTTATTAAATCCATGAATATAGTATCTTTGACCGTCCTTGTTTTAGTCGAAACTAATTGATCTTTCCTATTTAATGCATTTTCCACCTCTTTTTCATTCCCAGTGTTGCATTTCTTTGGGAAATAAAAATCCCTGAGTAGTTCTAATCATCTTCTTTTCCACATGTTGACCTATTTCTGTGAGAATATGTATTTAATGATTTTCAAATCTGAATATATTTCACATATTTCACCATAAAGGTAATTAAATATATATATTCAATTAAAATATTATTGATACCAACTAAATATCAATGGTTAGATAAATTTTCATGAATATTTAACTAAATTGATACATAGTTAAAAACTCTATAATTCTATATAAGGACACATACAAGTTCTTTCTTTGATGTATCACGATATATCAAAACTCCATCCATTCCTGTAAGTAAATTTTATATTGGTTCATTGAACAATATCAACTTTAATTCATGAATCTTTTCTTGAAATTATTCTAAACATATAAACATAACCCCTTTACATGTCAACAAAGTTAATGGGTTAGATGATCAAGAATTATTTTGAAACAAATCATATATAGTAACATATTACTCCAAAGAAACTATATACCTATGTTATATTCCTTGTTGTTTTCCATTACATCATTGAATTATACTTTTTAGGATCAAATGATATTCCATACTTAGAGATAATATGGCCATGAAAGGAAACTCCCCAGAGCCAAAAATGGTTTTTCCAAAAAGAAATTCAATATAACTTCTTATCTCTAACAGTATTAAGAATGATTCATAATTTACTCTTATAATCAACATAGATTTTAGATTATATAAATATATCATTAATAAATGACACAAAGAAATTATCAAGATAATATTTGAATACTCCATTCATAATATCTGTTAAAAATTGGGTTAATTAGTCAATTAAAATGGAATTAATATAAATATTTATTGTCCATACCTCATATAAAATGTATTTGGAATATCTTCATTGATTACTTGTATTTGATGATACTTATAATGAAGATAAATCTTTGAAAATTAATATTATCCTTTAAGTTGATCAAAAAAGTAAAAAATGTGGGGAATAGGATAATTCTTACATATATTAATTGCATTTATTTCCCCACAATATATGCACAATGTCAAAGATTCATCTTACTTCTTAACAAAAAGAACAATGTCTTCCCATATTGAAGCACTAGGGCATATAAATCCCTTATCACACAATTCCTTCAGTTTTTTATTTAGTTCTAAAAATTAATCTATGCTTATCCTATAGGGAGTCCTAGATATAGGTTGTACTTTACGGATTATATTAATAAAAAACTCAACTTCACACTCAAGTTGGTTTCTATATAGTTATTTCAGAAACACATCAATTCAGTCATACACATTTGGTACATCCACTATTAAAAGAATTCCTTTCACAATCATAGGTTTCTTATACACTTCTTATCAAGGAAATTCTATAAGGAGAGTTAATATAGGTGGTTCTAGACATGGTTCACATGATGTAGTATCCCACCTAAAGATAATGGATTCTATATATCTATCACCAATTATAATCTCCTACTCTATGCAATAAATTTTAGCATTATAATATGAATTTTTATCCAAACCATAGATTATATTAAATTTATCCATTGATATAATAATAAATTATATATATATATATATGGGGTATGTCTTTCTGTCCTAATGGGAACTAACTAACATATCTTTGTTTCAGTTATAAATCAATTATTAGTCTTGATTGACAACTCTAAAATTAAAGTTCTAGGTAAATATAAAATTTTCATGGAAAACATAGAATAAGAAAAGAGTGATAATATCTAAAATCAAATAAATCATTAGATAAATTTGAGGCTATGATTAATTTACATGTCACTACATCTTAATGAATATTAAACTCATATGTAGTTATCCCATATGTTTTGTCATTCTCCTTTAGACTTTTCCAAGGAAAATTCCCTAGATTATTTGTGAATTCATTCAAATATTTTTTTATCACCTAATAGTTGAACCATTAGACATTATAAGCTTCTTTATTTCCCTTTCAATGATAATCCTGATGTAATTTCTTTCTAAACTTGTTGAAAAATCTCATTCCTATCAATCATATTCCATGATGTGTCTTTCCATTATTTTTACAAGTTGAAAATTTCACCCTTCCCTTATTCCCTTTTCTATTATTTCTTTTTCTAGATTACTCGCCCACCTAATTATTTTCTTTTTTCCCCTGAAAAACATAATACATAGAGAATTATTTCTCTATATTCATGGAATAAGATAATATATCCTTATACACTAAAAATTTAGGTGCGACTAATTCCCTTAAAAGTCTTGTCTTTATCCCATAAAAATACAATCAATCTTACTCCTTATATTATATACATAATCTGAAGCATGAGTTCCTAACCTTGTAAATTTAAGTTCATATTGAATAAAATTATCTCCTTCATTTTTATTTATATTAAAAAAATTCTCTCAATCTCGACTTGTTTCTCATGAGGAATGTATTTTTTAAATATTTGAAAATATTCAACACAATAATATTTATTTCCTACACTCCTTAATATTATGGATCAATAACCCTCATTGATCAACATCTTATTTATGATGATAAACTTCCATGATTACTTTTTATCTTTAAATACTTCCCCAAGAGATAAATATATTATATAGGCACTTGATCCATTGATCAGCATCTAATAGAATAGTATTCCCATTGAATTATATATTTCTCTATCACATGAAGTTATCTAACATTTCTTCACTATGTTGGGGTAAAAAGGCATCTCTATACGGGCAAGGTTATTATTCATAACCTGGGTAAGACACCCTAATATAGTGATAATTTTTTCATATATAGCTGAAACTATATCTCTAGATTCATTTCCATACCCAATATGAAAATCCCTATATATATTATGTGTATTGATATGGTTTTCATTCCTTCCACTGTATACCATTTCTCAATAATGGCATATAGTTAATTAGATCATAAAATTATGAATTTTACATTAGGGTATATTATTCTAAATTTTGTGTAGCACTTAACATAAATTGAAAATTAATGCATAGATAATTTCATAATCATAAACTTAATATCTTTGTGAATATCCTCATATCATAAAAAATAATTATTTTATAATTCTTTGTTATGGGTGTGTGAATCAACCAAATAATATCCCTCTTGAGTGTCTATCCGGGTGTGTAGTCTTAGGCCAACAAATTGTGAATGAGTGATGATTAAGTTAATAATCAATCTGATCATTTTAAATTTGATTCCCATAGGTTCATTTAATCTATAAATTCAACAACTTTCTTGTATCCAAATAGAAATTCATTTTCTAGGAAAACAACATAATCACTAACTCACCAAAACTCTATCACATTATATTATACTTAGATTAATCCTCAAATTCTATCATATTGTTATGTTATATAATCTATGTTTTCCTAAATCTAGTTCCCAATGATTATAATAAAAATATTATGATACCAACCACAATACCTTGACTCCAGTAACCTAGATTAATTGGTTATTTTAATTCATTGACAAAAGAAACAAGGGATTGTGTCTTGAAGGATTGAATAATTTAGTAGTCTAGTTAGAATAGATACAAACATGAATATAAATTTATACTTCTTATGAGAACTTTATTATTTATTATACTATATCTCTGAAATCATTCATATATATCTTCTTAGTATCCTGTAGAAATGAAAACATAATAAAGGGTAAGATCATATACTTAGTAAGGGAAAGCATAAAACAAAATCTATCATAGAATAACTAAATCATGACTAATACAAAATGGATATAAAATAATCAAATACTTCAAATAACTAATATCATAAAAAAGGGACTAAATCCATGGATAACATAGTAATTTAAATTATCTCATGGAAAAAACAATTAGTTTCATAATGATAGAATGAATAATGTCGTAAATCCTAGTATTATAGTTAGGGTCTCATTTCATCAGATATTATATAAAACATTTGTACACCAAATTCAAAAAAAAATTGTCTCATGAGACTTACTGATTTATTTAGGGGATATAATTGGTCTCAAACATCACTTATTTAGACAAATAAATTTATCATGTGAAATAAATGAATAATAATTTAGTACATACTCTATGTAATATTGTATATTAAAAACCAACATAATAAATGCTAATATTTAAGACAATCAATAAATATAATATTATGATCATAAAACATCCTTAGAAACAATTTTTATTGTATAATTAAAGTATATCTCAATTAAATAATAAGATTCATAAAAGTATATTAAATTAGAGACAAATAATTTCAAAGAACCTAGGAACCTTTCTTGTGGAAAATACCCTTTTCATTTTTAAATCACATATTTAAAATATAAAATTTTCTAGAATATTATGAAGAACATTTTCTTATAAAATAAATATGGAAAATTTTAATGTAATATTAAAATAAAATAATATTCATGATGATGGGAAAATTTATTCTTGTGATAAATGTTAAATAAATATTTTGCTTATACCTTAGGTACAAAATTTTTCACTCAAAAAATGACAAGAATATTCCATTTCAATATTCTTGTATCAATTCAAACATGGGTAAAAATGAATTTCATAAATAATTATATAATATTAGAAACATTTTTTTAAACATTTAAAAGAAAATATAGATATGAAAGAAAATGATTCATGACCAAAACAACTATGGGTTTCCTTAAAAAAATTACAAATTTTGAGTACTTAAAATGAAAAGAATGAAAGAAAAAATATAATTCCCTTAAATAACTTGATGATAAAAAAAATATCTATTATTTTTGAGAGATATGTCATATAATTTTATCATCATAATTTTAGGCATGAAAAATCATGGTAAAAAGTGGGATTATATCATAAAACCCTTACATCGAGATTGACTTGTCATGTAACTGATTTTAACCTTATTTATATTAAAATAAAATTAATTATAATTCTATTTTATAACCATATTAATACTTATAATATCATATATGATCTACTTATAACATATTATCACTTATTTATTAATAATTCATTAATAAAATCACCCTTTTGGGTGATAACTATTTCTTTTTTCATGAATGTTTTAGTTTGACAGTTATGGTTCTTTCACATTGATCACCATTCCACCACCTACAAAACATTAAAAATTTCTTGTATATATTATTATTACATAATATCACCAGTATTAAAAATTACTTAATCCTTAATTTCATAAACATTATAACATCACTCATGTACATGGTAAACCCATCCAAAATAAGAGTGTGTTTTAAAGAACAAATGGGTAAGAATATGTTAAAGTATAATCTTGATATAACATTTAAATATTATTATTCACTTCATATTTATTTTATATATTCATTATATGTAATTTTATAACTGTACAAAAATGGTGTATATTGAAAAATAAATCACATCGCTTCATGGAGCTGGCAGTCCACACGTATGTACAAGAGACATTATCATTTTTTAACTGGTGTAATGGTAACAACGTTGATGATATCGTATATTTCTAGAATCATAGTTATTTCATAAATATAAAATATATTAATTATTTTATCTTTATAAACTTCCATTTAATATGGTGATGAAGATATATTTACACCATTATGTTGAGGTGGTAGGTCATAGGTATGCACGATTGATGTTTTCATTTTCCATTTGATGGAAAGATAGTGAAAACTGGTTATCCTATAATAATAATAAAATATATGAATATTTATGATACTAGAGTCATTATATGAGAATAGGTAAATTGTATTTATAATAATTATAATAATAAATTAACTTTTGAATATCTAGTAAAGACGATTACCTCTTCCTTGAGAGGCCTAATTTTTCTTACACCTTAATCCTTCATAGATTTGTCTTATAAGAATAAAAAAATACCAAGAAAAAGGATATGAATTTAAGAATATATTTTTATGTGTTTTATGAGCTATAGTGCTCAAAGTTTGAAAATATGTGAGGATAAAATATTACCATTTATATTTTATGGGAGGTATAATTATGGAATTACTTAAAATATTTAAATAATATAAAGTCGTTTTCTTATAAAACTAACACAAAATGGTCAGGCCATCAAAGGTAATATAATATAATATCAAAATATTTTCAAAAAAATGATAGAGATAATTTTAAGTGTATTATTTTCCCTTATATCTTATTTTAACCCCCCCTGCCATGGTAAACCAGTTTTAACCCTATATGCAGTAACAAATTTTTAATGTTTTTACTATTCATGATGACCAAAGACTGAGTTATCCATATTATATAATATTAATTATAATGATTCCAAATATGGAATACATTTAATAATATTCAATTTGAATAAGTATCATAAATTAATTTTAATATAAGTGTGCAAGACCTAAAAAACACATTTTTTGAATAATTTTTATATTAAGCATAAAAATATCATTACAAAAAATAAAAGTATAATTTTGATTCCAATGGAACTAAAAATATTATTAAAAATAAAAGGATAATTAATTTTCATTTAAACCATGATAAAACAGAAATTAACCTTGTTTATATTTCATTAATAGGTAAGAACTAAATTTGTTTTTATTTGAACAAAAACATTATTAATATTTTTAAAATTTAAATCATATATTTCTTTTTTGGATACTATATTTTTATTTGAATTATATTAAATATTAAATATATATTTGGACTTATTAAAGTATTTAATAATATTTCATGTTATTATTAAATCATTATAATGTCATTAATGTGATAGTTTTTATAAAACAAGTATTTTTTACTATTCACCCAAAAATCAACTATTTATGAAAATTCTCAACAATTCACTCTGAAATAATTTGAAATGATGAATTCAAAATGAAACTCATTTCATAAATTTAAATTTATAATATTTAGGAATTTAGTTTTAAATAAAATTCATGAATAGAGTTATGTTCATGTTTCTATTGTGTTTCTAAAAGGAAAGGCTTTCCATAATTGAAGCTTAGGAATTAAATCATGTGAGGTGCATGGAATGTAAAAGTATACATAATGTTATGTTGAAAAAAATCAGGTGATCTTTGTTATATGAATTAATATATATGGTTTATTACACATCATATGTTCCTTGAGGAATGCTATGGATTTTGGAAATACATGTTTATTCATGTATAGGTACATTCCTAGAGTGGGTCATTGGTAATACACATTGTATACCTTAAGGTACACATCAATAACCTTTCTCTCATAGGGGTTTTGTGTTCTTTCTCTCCTAGTATATAAATTTATATAGTGCATTCCAATTATCTTTCCTCATATAGTGAAATTGTGAAGTCTTCTATGTTACTAGAATTCATTTCCAAGAGGTTTCAAGTATAATTGTAAATCTTAGCCCCATGTCGATGATGGAAGGATCAAAATGATGATCAATTGAATGGGTGGGGATGGTAATCCCAATAACATCACTCTAATTTTGTTTCATGGGACCCTTTTATGTATTCAAAGTCTTACATTCTCTGAGATTTTGTTGAATATTATACATTCTCAAAGGATGGAGTGTCATGAACATACGGGTACAAGATAGTATTCAGCAGTTCCCACTACATAGTAGGGAGGATCGAAGGGTATTTCAGAAAGATGTAGAACTCAATGAGACTTACCTCCTTATTTTTTACCCTATAAACATAGTTGGTAGATATGGTTCATATTGATAATGATAGGGGGTGCATTTTCTCCATTTTTTAATTAGACTTTGTAGGAAGGAGTTAAAATTATGGAATATTCTTAGTATAACTCTTTAATTATAAAACTGGTCCTGATGAATATGTGTCATGATTGGCATGGAGATAGAACGTGTGTACTCTGTAGAGCTTTTATCTAGTTTTTAGTTGTGGGTTGTCCCCTACATTGATGAAGTCTGTACTTTCATTGAGATGTGGTGTGTATATCTTCCATGCTAGGTGATGGTTTCTTATATCTTCCCCGATAAGGCATGGGATAATTCTCACAATGAAGAATATTGTGTTCCCCTTGATAAAAATTTTCCCTTAGAGATTTTTGAGGTACCTTGGGGAGATGGTACTCCCTTATATGGTTTTTATGCCTCAGAAATGCATGGGTCGTCTAATAGATTTATGAGTTGTGACGTGATGGTTATGTAGCTTGATAAATGAGGATATTTTGGACCCTTTTGGTTGGTAACTCCCTCAGTCTATATATATAATCCTATGAGGTTTGGTTTTCCCCACTATAGCATGGAATCAGTGGTTTAATAATGGTTGTATTCAGCTTGCATATTTAATTTAGGTGTTTATAGAGTATTTCCATACAATGTGCATGAAGTTTCTTCACTTTGGAATGCATCTCTAGAAGATTTGGTAAATTTTCGATGGGTTTCACATTATGGTTGATTTATATCCCCCATCCTAATCATTCATAATATTTAGGTTTTTGCATATCCCGTTTGGGTCTTATCATGGATAAAGAGATGTCCTCTATAATGAACAACCCTGAGTCATCCCTTCGTTGGATAGTTAATCTGGTTATTGAGAAGACCTAGAGGGATTTCCCAATCTCCATAGTCTAGCACAAGTTCTATGCTATCAATAAATCACCAATTGGGAATAGTGTTTCCTAATAAATCACCTAGAAAAATAGAAATTAAAATTAAATAATGTTTTGGCATGACCCTTATGTATGTCAAATTTCCATGACAAAAAGAAAACAATATGAAACAATAAAATAAAAACAGAATATGAAATCCCTCCACATGAAATCTGTAAAGGCCTAAGTGGCCTATGATAAAAAGGAACTAAAACAAAAATAAATTTTAAAGATACCTTCCTGTGAATACGAAAGTAACCATCAAACTAAAATAACCACAACACCCCATGGGTGGTAATAGATAAGTTGAAACCTATAGATAAAATTTTTGATGTAGGCATGAACATTGAGATTCTTAGTATGGATGAAAAATGGGAAATCACACCCCATTCCTTACCTTTAAATATAAAATCATTTAATGCTATTTTGAATATATGACTAAATAAAAATAAGGTTCTCCTTTATTTTTAAAGTCAGTATCAAGATGATACTTCTTAAAAGTAATTTTATTTTCTATTCGGAAAACCATTTCCAAAGAGTGATACACTTATAAAAACCCATTTTCAAGGAACAACATGTGATGAAAGAATCATTCTAATAAGAAATAAAAAAGAGTGGAAACCATTACATAAAAGTGATACATGATTTGAGTAAAGTATTATTCATTTAAAAATAGTATCATGGGAACCAAGAAGCTAGTTATGATGGTATATAAAAAAGTTATGGAAATTATCAAAATAAATTTACTCCAATATTGGATACTTGAAATCACTTTACTCCAAAACTTTCTATCACCCTCACTGGTTCAACTGTGGGTATATCCCACATCAAAAAAAATTTATCATAGGTCCACTAGTAAGAGAATAATACTAGACTAGTAAAACAAGTGTTCTTAAATATCCCTCTTACCTACACATGGCTTCCCATGACTTAAAAATGGAGTTCATTTTATCAAACAAACATATATATAAATATCATACAATTTTTACTAAAAACCAACCACTTCATCACATCCAAACTCTATTTTAATCATATAACTTTTTTAATTTTTATGATTCATAAATAATAAATAATACCCCTAATGAGGATTACATCATACATTTATTCATTTCATGCATTTTCCCTCTATTAAATGCCCATCCCAATTCCAAAACAAATGTGCCTGCCTTAAGATGGGTTTTTATTTCTATTGGAAAATCTCATATTTCTAATCAAGCCTCGTTATTTAAAGGAAACACTGTTAATTTAGAAAAAAACATTTCCACAAATCATTAAAGTTCCAAAAAAACCCTTTACACTTACACAAATATAAATATATATATATATAATCACCCATTCTCCCAATGTACGTATTCACACCACCATGGGTGAATATGTACAAAGAGGGAACCCATATATATATGCCTATATATGTATATGTTTTTAAGTCACATTTAATAGGTATATAAGGTAGAAAAATATTTCAGTATTTTTAGGAAACCAAATATTCCCTATGAAGATTATAGAAAATTGGTGAAATACCAAAATATCCTTGGAAAGTTTCATTTTACTTTGTATAAATAATTTTTAAAACCTCCCAGGCACCTAAAATTCGTAAAATTTCCAAATATGTTTGAAAAACTGATTTAGAAAGAGAAACCCATGTTGGAAACTTTATAGAAAATATATAAAATAATATAGAAACTATTTTTTACCACCACAATAAATTTATATTATATAATCACTTTGTATAATAATTAATATGTACCTTAAGACAACCAATAAATCATAGTTTTCAACTTAAATTCTTGGACATGGCGTAGTCTACCCAAAATTGAATTTTAATTCACCTACATTGATGTGTAAGAGACAAATTCATCAAAATTGTGTCTAAGTAACACTGAAAGATGAGAAGAAACAATAAACATAAATAAAAGTACAAAAATAAAACCATAATATTGCCCTTGGTTTTAGTTGACCTCGCATTGTAGTAAGGAAAAAGGAGGATGAAGGAGAAAGATATAGAGGAGAAGGAATAATCACATGAGATGGTCCTTCTAATATTCCAAGGGGAAAAATCCAATAAAGGAGGGAAGTAGAGTTAGAGGGATGAGTAGAGAGGATCCCCCTTAAGTTTCGAATGAGAGTGAGTGAGTAGGGGTAAAATTAATTAAGGAAAGAAGTGCTATTTCAATTTTTATCTTTTTAAAGAATTTTGGGCATAGAACATGGTTAGGTCGCCCTGTTTGTATAATCAAGTTCGAACCATATACTTTCTTCCAATATTCTAGAAAACAACACATGGCAAGGCCACATGATTTTGAAAAATATGTGATGACCATGTAGTTTTTCCATATTAAATTGTAGAGGTTTTCACACAGTTGTTGCACATTTTTACAAACCATGCGCCCTGGTCATACTATATTCTCTACATTCCAAAAAAAATCCAACATTAGAGAAAAACTTCCTAAAAATGAATAAAATTTAATAAAATTCTAAAATAGGAAAAATAAAATAGTAGTGTTGGGTTGGGTTGTGAAAATTCCTCCAACCATAGCACTTTATACCCAGAGAAAGTTCAAAAAGATTTAGTTGATCATGAAACAATATAATCAATCTATTACCTAAGACAATTCCTTTGAACTCAAGGATAGAGAAACTCACACTTTCCTTCCTTTACAGACCCAAAACATTAAATACCAAATAATACGATAATTAGATCTTCCTAAAAAATTGATCTAAACATCTAAGGAGACAGCTAACGAGACCAAAGAACTCAAACCCCCAAAATAGAAGACTCAAAAGAGGGAGTGAGAGAATAAAATCTTCAAACAAGGCCTCAAAACATGGAACACTCAAACTTTTATCATAGAAACTACCCAAAAATTTATCATTATATGCTTGAGATCTCCATAAGCTCTTGTCACATGACCTAGGGTCCAGGACAACCGAATGATGACAAGTAGTGTCAAGTAGACATGTAACAATGTATTACATCATCATGAAGGTATGGAGGCTCAATTATCCTCAAGATCCTCCTATGGTGGTCTCTCCATAATTTTTAGGTTCTCGCCTATCACTAATATTTAAATATAGGACAATATTTTGAATCCTAGAAAAATACATATCTATGAAAAATGAAACAAGTAATGAGAGATATTTCCTAAAATTATCCTATAGGAAACTTCAAAAGGAAACATCAATTAAAACAAATTGTATAAGATTAATAGTACCATCCCCTATTCCAAAAAATAAAAATTTAACACCACCAAGCACAACTTCTATAACAGAAAACATTTAAAATTAGTGAAACATTAAATATATCTCATATTAGCACCATATTCATCAAAATTTTCTATAATATTAGTTGAGTAAGTGGGTCTTTCTCTACATCTATTCTTAGAAAACCCCTAAAAAATATTTTCAAGTACTCCATTTGACCATAGGTATGGAATTTATTTGGTTCTTCTTGATATCATGACTTCTTGGGCCTTGAATTCCTGCATTAATGGAACACATAGAATTTAATCCAAGAATAATTTAGAGGGAATAAATAGAATGGACACTTCATCATATTCCCCAATAGTCTTGACATAACATTATTCCACTTCCATTAACCAAAACTGCAACCATCGGTCCAAGGTATTGGTGATACATCAACTATATTTGTCTCTTCGGACAAGATATCTTTAGACCAAACAAACTTCCCCATCACATATTATTAAATTTAAGAATAGAAATAATATACTACAAGAATAATATCCAATTATATAACTCTTCAATAGTATCAATCCTTCAAGGATTATTCTCTTTCCAGTTCTAGAAGATATTGAACCAGCTCGGCAAAACGCTTTCATTTATCTGACACTGTTGAATCACCTTTCTAAATGCCAAAAAATTTCATTATCTTTGAAATTATTGTGGTTTAAAAAAAATTAATTCTAGATTAAAAAAATCCTTGAATCTTTCCCAAGATTGGTAATTTTGTGTTTTGGTCTGAATAATATACCTACCATACTTACAAATCGGTCTTTTTATCATAAAGATGTAAAAAATTGGAATAAAGAGGCTTGGGAAGCTCAAGATGAATAAATACCTCCTCATAACATTTCCACCATTCCTTGTCATTTCCTAGTTCTAGTTATCTGAAGAAATAATGAGGATTTAACTCTTATAACTTCTAGATGAACTCTTTTCATAGAATAATTACTTGAAGAACACTAGGTTTTTTGTCTGGAATGGTTGAACCAAATTACTAGAACAAGACTTGATCAAACAAAAGGAATCAGGTGTAAGAGTAACCTATATATCCTCGTAAATATTCTGTAGAGATTATTGGGGGAATAATATTAAACAAAAAAGTACATTAAATTGAATTAAAAAACATCAAAAACCAAAACTCCACATCTCAAATACAAATCCATAACCCAAACTCAAAACACCATTTCAACCACTCTCTCAATATAAAAAACCATAAATTATAAAATTTAAAACCTCAAAACATGAAAGGAAACATTAAATGATAACATACTCATTAAAATTCCAAAATTCCCTTGTTTAAAACAATTTTAGTGTGTCACATCAGACTTATGAAATTAGACCCTAACTAATGGTATTATATGAAGCTTGGAATATATATATACACCCACACCATCTTATATACACATACAAACATATATACAAGAATTAAATTACCAAACAAATATACATATATGTGAAACTTAATAATAAATAAAAAATTAAGGCCTTTGGGCCATTGGATGAGGAATAAGAAATAAAAACAGTCACATTTTAAAATTGTACATTAAAATAAAACAACTAATTAAACCCCCCCCCCCTTTTCCATCAAAAAAAACATTTACAAAAATATTATTCAATTTTCGTTCCACATTTTTGATATCTTTTCAAAAGAAAAAAAATTATCTAATCTTTACACAACCATGGTTTTTTTTATAAAACAAACATCGATAAACCAATTATAAACTAGATTTCAAAGGTAATATCTTAAAATCAACATAACCCAATAATAATAATTATATAAAACAACCCAACTCTTAAAGAACCAAAAATTATGTTAAAAGGATGGTTTGAATGGTTAGGTTTCATAGTTTGAAAGACCTTGTGCCAACCATGTATTGCTCACTGAAGGTTAAGAGAGGTTGTCACATGGTATGCACATGCTTTTCTAGACTATGTACAATAATGCACCCCTAATTTCATCCAAAAATAAACTCTAAACATTGGATCTTCTAAAAATAACATATAAATTCTCAATAATAATTGTAAACACTCAAATAGAGACAAAATAACTCAAGAAAATAAAATAACCGAGCTCAAATTTATATAAAAACATCCTTGAACACCCTGGTAACCATAAAATCTATCAAAATAGGCAGTGATCAAGAACCTACCCTTGATTAACGATTTCAATTATAATAATCCTATTTTCAAACTACCAGACATCCCGAAATAAGAAGTTCCAACTAGATATGATACCATTTTTTCATAAACTATACTAGTTTATAAGTCTATTAGAAGGCCAACCCAGTTTGCATTAAGTCCTGAAGGGAATTTTCAATCCCCACAGTTTGGCACATTTGCCTTAATATTAAGGAATCTACATGTGTGAATGGTATTTCCAAGTTAATAAATAGGAAAATGAGAAGGAAAATTAATTAATGCTTCGGTATGGCCTTCTCATATGTCAAACATCCATGCAAAAAAAGAAAACTACAAGAAATAATAACTAAAAATATATATATTTTTTATAATCATCATGAGATAAAAAAACTCTCCCTTTCCTCCAGTCTCCTTCTATCACAAGGCAATGATTCCCACTAGATGTATTTTTTTCACCAGTAGATATAGGTTACCTTCATCCATAAAAAGGATTAAAAGGCATAAGTGGACCATATAAAAAATAACTAAAATAAAACTAAACAAAAACATATGTCCATTTTATTATTCAAGTCGCCATAAAACTAATAGAACATCAACACCCCATGTTCAAGAATATATTTTTTGAAACAAAAAATGAAGAAGTTATAAAATATGAATGAGAACCATGATTTTCAGTTGGGATTCCAAATGAAAAATCATATCCAAGTCCTTATATTTAATGGTAAAATCATTTCAATGTAGTTTTAAAAGAAAAATATATAAGGATTTACTTTATTTTTAAAGAGAGTAACAATAAAATTCATCTTTTAAATCATTTGCCATTTATATTTTGAAAACCATTTCCAAAGTGTGATAAACATTCAAAAATCCATTTGCAAGGAGGAACATGAAATGAAATAAAAATTAAAATAAGAAAACATAATAGTGGAAAGCATTTCATAAAAGTGATATATGATTAAAGAAAATTAGAATTCAGGTAAACCTAGTATCATGGGAACCTATAAGTCGGTCAGGACGGTCTATAATAGATCTATTAAAATTCTCATAATCAATATCATTATGTTTCGGATACCTATGATCTCTCTACCCCAACACTCAATGCCACCCTCACTAGTTTAACTGAGGGGTATATCCAATAAGTATAAAAATTCAACTTCAATTCCACTAGATAGAATGTAATATTAAACTAATGTATAATGTGTACCTAGAGATTCCTCCTAACTACCCAAGGCATCCAATTATGTGAAAATAGAGGCGACTTTAACCAAAATTCTATATACATACATATCATATAATTATCACTAAAATAAACCATCCAATTCTTCACCTACAAACTACCTTTTAAGAATATCCCCATTTTTCTTTACATGATATATAAATAATACATAATCCCCCTTACTAGGCTTACATAATACATTCATTCATTTCACATTTTTCTACACCATTCAATGCCCATACCAATTCCGTAACCTTGGGGCCTTACTTAATAGGGGTTTTAATTTTCAAGGACAAGCCTCAAACTTCCAATATGGACGCATCATTTGAAAGTAAACACTATTAATTTGGAAAACTACTTTTCCCCAAATATTTCAAGTTGAAAAATCACCCATTATAGTTACACACATACACATCTATATATATAAGAACCCCCCATACCAATGTATATATTCACACCACCATGAGTGAATATATAAAAATAGGGAACCCATATATATTCCTATATCTTTATATGTGTGTAGGTTATAATTAATATGTAAAGAGGATAGAAAACTCTTAGAGTATTTTCATGAAACCAAGCATGCCCGTAGGCCTTTATGGAAAACTGGTTGAAATACCAAAAAACTCTTTCATAACTTCTTATTTAACTTGGTTAAATCATTTGTAAAACTTCTAAATCACTTAAGATGCATGAAATTTCAAAAAAAAAATTGAAAACATACTTTGTTAAGAGAAACAAATGTTTGAAACTTTAGAGTAAATATTGAAAATAGGGTAGAATCCATTTTTAAGTGCTATAACCATTCAATATAATATACTCACATAGTATAATAATGAAAAAATAATTTAATTAAACCAAAAAATCATAGTTTTCAATTTAAAGGATTGGATATTAGGTACCATACCTCATATTGATGTGGAATTTTCTACCTTGGGCCTGTGAGGCCCAACTCTATCTCAGTCAAGTCTGAGAAACCCTACAAGACAAAGATAAACCCTATACACAAATAAAAGTAAAAAAATAAAACTACAATAATGACCTAGGTTTCGGTTGACCACACACCACAGTAAGGAAAAGGAAGAGGAAGGAGAAATAAACAGAGGAGAATAAATGATCACTTGAGATGATAACACCAATAATTGAAGGGGAAAATAATAAACAACATAAGTAGGGGGTGGAGGATGGGAACATGACTAGGATCCTCCATTGTAATTGAATGATATTGAGTGAGTGTGTGGGTGATAACCTTCATTAGTGGTTAAATTCATTAAGGTAAAAAATATTCATTTCAATTTTTTTCTCTTTTTAAATAATTCTAGTAATGAAACATTTTTAGGTCACACGGTTTAGCTATCCATGTTCTAATCATGAACCCACTACTAGGATTATTGAAAACCACACATGGGAAGGCTACAGTATTTGGAAAATGATGTGCTAACCATATGTTTTATATATGTAAAAATTGAAAAGGATATCACACATTTGCTTCAAAGATTGAAAAACTTTGTTCCCTAACCATGTGGTATGCTCTACATTCCCAAAAACATGTAGTTTTAGAGAAAATACTTCCCAAAAATGAATAAAAATAAATTCAAGTCCAAATATAAAAATTAATAAAGTATTTTTTGGTTGGTTTATTAATTCTTCCCTCTAGTAGGATGAGTTAGGGAATCCCCCCCCCTGTGAGACCAGATGAGGGTCACCTATCTTCTCGGTCGGTAAACTTCATGAGAAATGTATTATTCTAAAGGTATAGTATCCATAATTAATTATATTTATGATTCTAGACTTAGTGATGAGGATGTTCTTATGGGTCTTATATGGATAGAGGAATTATTCTTGGAATGATGATTTTTTAGTGATTTTGATTGCCTTCCCTATGTGATGGGAAGGTGATGATGCAAGTATATAAGGAGATTCTTTTCGATGATGAACCCCTTTGGTATGGGATTTTCAAAACTAGATCTATGGGGTTTTATTGGGTGATTTTGTTTTTCCCTTCAAATAGTCCAATGTGGTGTATCTATCAGTGATGAGAAGATAAGTGTTTTCCCCCAAGTTTGATGATCATAGAGGTGTTTTCCCATGGGATATGAGATTCATTCCTTGATTCCCCATTCTATAGTATCATTTGACATTCATTGGTATCCCAAGTATATTCCTATGAGATAATATTAGTGTTATATTGGGAAATGAAGTTAAATTTTATTATAGTGATGGTGTTTTTTCTCCTTGGTGGAGTTATGAGGTTTCACAGTTCATCTCTTGGTTACATGCTGACAAGAGACCATGTGACCCTATTTATTTTTAGGGTGAAATTATGGGTATTCTTATACTCTCCCTTTTAGGATCTTTATTCCCACAAATTTCATTTATATGAAAATAATGTATAGTTTTGCGAAGTTTTTTATGGGTGTCTAGATAGTGGGGATAGATAATCGAAACCATATTTAGAGAATTGTGGTATTTTTTACATGAAGTGCTTTGGATAGATTTGGTGTGACAAGGTTATCCTGTTTATTTCAGTCACTTGAGTCGGTTTTATTTCATGGTGTTGGTAAATGTATTATTTTTCAATTTTGTAATGGAATTTATTTTTTACTCCATCAGGGTGTTTAGAATATGTTTTCATGGTTTTTTTTATTTTAGATAGTATTATATTGAATGGTTGTGGTTATTGTAGTTGGGTGGTGATGTATGTTATCACTGTATTCATAGGTAAAGGCCTCCCATATATTATTTATAAATTATTGGTGTTAGTCACCATCACTTGGTCTATTAGAAGTGTTATTGGGGTGAAACACCTATCTCACCATCAACCCAGGTGGGGACATGGTTGGTCAGGTCATGTTAGCTTGTGAAGAATAAATAATAGTTGTGTGAGTTGATGACTTTTTATTTGGTGAACTCATGGCATTTTTAGTTGATTCTTTTATGAAAATATTATTATATTTTTTAATATTTATATATGTTTATTTTGACTAAATTAATGATCATGGGTTTGGGAATTTTTTCATAAAATGCATATGGTATACTTGATTTTCACATGGATGAGGTTTATGGGAAAACGCATTAAAAATATTACCAAGTTGTAATAATCACTCTCTAAATATGCATCATTATGCACATGGAAATGTTGTTATTATTGTTTTTAGTTACAAGTAATTGTTTATTTAGTATTGTGGATTTTATGAGAATTCTATCATGGTAGTGGAGATTACTAGAGGATGGTTTTGGTGTTTTCTAAAAGGATGTATATTTTATAGTAGAAATATGGTATTCTGGTAAGTATGATCATACAAATTTACATCCATGGTTCCAATTCATATTGTTTTATAAGTTTTTTATTCTAATATGTGTTTATTGGATTAATATTTCCCCATAGATTATGCTAGTTATGATATTTTTTTATTATGTCTTTAATAGTCAATGTAAAGTGACAGGGTCTAAGTAAAATTTGGATTAGTCTTGGGGTTGGGGTTTGATTAGTTGGGTTAGGTTATAATGTTACATGACCCTTTTCAAACATTTTTTATTACATTTAACCCATTCAAAATTATTGAAATCAGAAAATATATATTTATATATATATGAAATGAAACCCTATAAATGTATACCATGATTTATGAAGGAAATTTTTATATCAGATTATTGTGGATAAAAAATAAAAGGTTCTATAAATAGATCATCAAACTCTTTTTATACATAAACTATTTAGTAACTAGGGGTTTTATTTAAATAGGATAGATATGCTTATTTATAGACTGCATCTAGAGTCATGATTATCCTCCTACCATGCTAATAATTTAATTTAAAATGTTGCAACAAAACTAAAGACTTTTATAACATTTTATAACATTCTAATTAGGATACCTGATATGAAACCCATGTTAGGGAGCATCATATAGTCTTAAACACATTCCTCGGTCTCTAAAGTCAACTAATATCATAGGAAAAATAAATTTTTGGAAAAACGTTTTTTCTAAAAGTAAATTCAACTACCAATTATAAGAACCAAATGGTTCTAGATATGGGTGTACATAATCCTAAAATTTATTAAAGAAAGGGTAAGCATGAATTGAGGAATTTCAAGGGGTTTTAAAAATATTGTAGTGGATATCAACCTTCATGTTTGTATCGACCATTGGTGCACAATAATCATGAGTTTTGAAGTACCACATAGTTCTTGATTACATGATCACTTTCTTTGATAAGGCATCTACAACTTAATTTTCTTCTTCGTAAGCTTGGGATAAAATTATGTTGAGATGGATGGAATCTTGAATACATTCAATTCAATGGGGTTTCATTTTCCTAGGAACATTCCTAGTTCCATTCGTAAGGTTTTAAATAGAATTATTTGAGTAAGACTCAATCTAGAGAGAATTTCATCCATGATAGAGAGCATGTTTGTTGTCATGTATAATTTCTCATAGCTTAGATTCATAAGAAATTAAAATTCCAATATAGTAATGAAATATACCTTTAAAAAAGTTGTGGTGGGTGTAAAAGACATATCCATATCCTAAGGGTCATGGTATGTCATAGGATATACCATAAACACTATCCTTGATCCATAAGGGGGTCGATGGAATCTAGTGTATATATTTTAGAACCAGTGCTTTTATGGGTCTTCCATGAACACACAAACATTAAATTTATGTTGAGATCAATGATGGTATTCCCCATTGCTCCTATTTTCACTTTAGATATTGAAAATACCAATATTTCTATAGGAATGATACCCCAAAATTGAGTGATGGTGGATAGTTATTTAACACCATCATATTTATTATATTCCAAACAAAAGTAATCATCGAGGAAGTGGCCACTAGGAGGAGATTTTGTACATATTTTCTTTTCCATCAATACTGATGGAGGCCATGTGGTTTAAAAACTAGTTTTTTGTGCTTATTTCAATCTCAAATAGGTTATAAACAAATTTTCATAGATAAATGGAAAGGATAAATCCTATATATATGTAATATATATTCACCCAATCCATCAAACATATGTGGAAGGCTGATTCACGCTGTAGGATATCTCTCATTAGTTGGGCATTGGTGGGAAGTCTACCTTTCTAGAAATTCCATATAATCATTAACATCAATGTTTTTATAAAATGTGCATTTAATTTAAGCATACATGGTATATTAATAATGAATCTATCACATTTATGACTATAGAACTAATTCTCATAGAAATATCCATTTTTGTTTGATTTCCATATCAGTGTATCTCTATCTATGAAGCCATAACTTTTAATTTCAAGGACAATTTTCAGTGGTAAAATTTCATTGGGATAGTTATTGTAGAGAAGGAGACCAAAAAACATTTGGTTCTTATTTAAGGGGACATCTCTTATGTCTTTGATGGGTATTTATAGCTAGGGGTGTTCCAATAGTTGAGGTCAGACTGTTTGTAGACAATCCACCAAGAGTTACACATGATTTCTTTAAAATATGACAAGATGGTAGGCCAAATAGATGAGAAATAATATTGAGGGTATCCATCCATTATCCTTATATTGAACCTTTTTATAGAAATCCATTAGAAGAATCACTATATGTCTAGAGGTTCTAAGTGAATTTCTTAAAAAGAGTGTTATTAATGATTCAATGGTCTTTGATTCCTAAACCCCACATTTGAATAAGATATATAAGTTACTTCCATGAAAGAGTTATAAATTTCCTTTCATGGATAGATAAATTCAAGATAAAGTTATTGATCTTTTTTTATAGGTCATTGATGAGAAATCTAGGCCATCTATAGAGAGAAGAGTTGTAGATAAATTTTGAGGTGATCACTGATTTGACAAACACCCTTCCATCTTAGTACATAGACTTCCATTTCCACAAAGAAAGTTTATTAATTACCCCAAATAATATATTCCTAATGTGTAATCTTTGCCCCTTACCCAAATACATGGGGAAGCTGATATAGGAAAGGGGAAAGGATACCCTCTTTACGTCAAGGGTTCCAGTGAACCTAGTTTTATTGGTTACTAGAACTCCATATCCAATGATAATGAATGATTTGTTCCAATTGATTTATTTTCTAGACACTTCCTCATAGTGTAACAAAATTTCTATCATAATAGATATGGATTTCTTGGGGGATTGAATATGGAATAGTACTTCATCAGCATGAATTAGGTGTGAAGGATAAAATACCACTATACTAACCTTGATTTGTTTGTAGATTCCAATATGAGAAGTCATATTAATTCATCTACTCATGTAATCCTCAATAATGGAAAATAGGAATCATGAGAGTGGATCCACTTGTATAACACACCTAGTACACTGGGAGAATGTTCTAGGGGATCCATTTATGATATTGGACACCCATATAGAGTTGAGGATGGTTTTGACTAATTTAATAAAACCATTCGAGAAACCATACTTCCTGAAGATAGAAAAAATTAAACTCCATTTTGATGTTCGAAGTCCTTAGAAATGTCAATGTTGAGGGAAAATTTCCCATACTTCATTTTCCTATTCAATATATTGAAACATATAAAGGATATAAAGAAATATTTATAGATACTTCTCCTAGATATAAAACCAAACTAGCTCATGGTAATAATTTCCCTAACTATTCATCGCATCCTATTCACAATAACTTTATAGATGATTTTAGTAATAGTGTTCCCATTTGAAACTAGCCTTAATTCTCTAATGTTAATGGAATTATATTTCTTGGGTACCAAGGAAATGAAATTTTAGTTGATTCCATAAGGCATAGAGGCATGATTGAAGAACTCCATAGTAGAATTAGTCACCTCATCGTACACAATGTCCCATTAGAATATATAGAATTTATTGGTAAATTCATCAGGACCAAAAACACTAACTATATAGAGGGATAATAGAGTTACCTTAACATTCTATTCAAAATGATATGTGGTTAGAATTTAGTTTTTTGTCTCCAATGCATAAGGGTATGTTATCAATGATCATTTGGGTGTTTTCCACCCCATTATAATGTATTTGTATAATATAATCACCTAGAATATTAGGTCCATATATCAGATAGAGGGAAAAAGGAACCATAAATAATCTGAAACACGATATTATAGTTATTTGTAAAGGTCATATGAGAGAAATTATAGTATATGTATAAGAAATAATAAGTTTTTATAGAGGAAAAATAACTTCCATAGAGAAGACTCTAAATATTTTGGCCATAATGGAGGCTGTTCAAGCCCATGACCAATGATTTTTTCAATAGAATCCAATGAATAAACCATAAGAACAAGTAGAATTATGAAATGTCTCATGAGAGGATAATTCATGCTAAATTGATAATTAAATTAATAAAAAATAATTACTTCATTCTTGAGATTATTTCTTGAATGAATATATCAATTATTAAAGAAGATGTTGATTGGTCAAACCCTTTTTTATTGTAATGTTACTGCACTATAGGGTTTCAAGTATAGAAACCATCAAGCAGTGATCAAAAAATGTTCCTTGATCTTGAAACATAACCAAAAGAGCTCCAAGTTCTATCATGGAGCTGCCAATTTTATTGCATAGACCATGATGATCACTACCCAATCCTTTGGGAATAAATATTTCCATACTTATGATCTCTCAATCTTCAAAGGAAAAAAATGGTGTAGGAATCTCTTGATCTTGAGGGGAGAAACTCTAGAGTGTTCTTCATTTGATAGAAATATCTTGGGAGAGAATCTATGTACACAACCAATGATTTTGTTCTCAAATTAGTTTTAATTAACCCTATAAAATGAAAATAGATGAGAATATATAGAGCTAAGGATTCATATTTTGATAATTACAAATAATTACCTTATCTAATATTAAACTTCAAATACACTCACACAAAAATATTATTATTATTATTACATGGTATTTGAAAACCCACACATTGTTAAATATTATATTATTTATCAAATAAATTAATATGTATTTAATAACCTTTAACACTTATATCATTCTCATCACAAAATACTTCTTGGATCATCAATCCCCCAATATATTTATTGAACCAATTAATAATAAATAAATATTACTCACTCAATATGTAAATTAATATTATATTCATGGTCTTGTAAATAAATATTTATTATAATATTCACCTAACCAAATAAATATTTTTTTATCAATAAATATTATTTATTGCGTTGCTAATAAATTTGAGATACATAAATATTATATACTTTTTTATTTAATAATTTAATTATAAATAAAATTTTATTTAATATTCAAGTCATAATATATTCTGAAATAAATATAATGAGAAATTATATATTTTCTATCCGAAAAATCCTGAATAAATATTATTCCTTGGTTTTTAGAATAATATTTATTCCTTCCATTAAACATAAAGAGTATATTACTGAGATAATTGATGCACTATGTGTGTAACCCTCTAGGAATCATCCTTATGTAATTAGGAAATATTTTCTAAAGTCAAATATCAATGTCTAGAAACACATGAAGGAACCCACAGATAAAGAAGTTAAAATTACAATGATGAAACCCACATGCAAATTATTATTGTGTAATATATTCTCTTTGTATCTATATATGATCAAGTAGGTTTGATACTCATTTCATCAACCTCTATGCTTGATATTTCGTTCATTAACTATCTAAAATGAACTGATCAATACACTATGACCATATATTTCAATTCATCAGTTCCATTACATTAAAAGGGTCGAGATATAAACTTCTATATATATGGTTGTGGAAAATACTTCGCTTAATTTTTTATTAATAACATGTTACATGTGATGCACCCAGTATACCCTACTTCTCATGAATATATGGAATCATAGTTTTGTTCAGTACATCAATGTAGGTGAATCATGATATGTATTAATAAGAATATTAAAATATAAGTTCCATTTAACACATTTATAGATATTAATATCCAAATACATGTAAACAAGTTGAATTCCAACATGTGGGTCTGTTCTCATAACCTCCTTTCTTTATGATTTTCAAGGTCTAACTTCATTAGATAAATTCACATCTTTTTATGAGTAATATCACCTAATGATCAGTTTACTATGTTTCATATCACATAATGTAATCTATCTATAGAAAAATATTTAAGAAGATGTCAAATCACTCAAGGGTCTCAAAAATGTAGGCAATTAATATGTGATTTATATATTAAAAATATACCAAGGACGTTATCACTTTAATTTAATGTAGAATAAAAAACATCATTTGATAAAATATTTTAATAATATTCATGTCTTATAATATAAACAGGTTATCTAAAGTATAGAGTAGTTGATTCTAGGGCACAAAATCCAAATAATCCCACTTTCCCTTGATCCAACTACCAATGACCTTAGTTCTTCTTTCCCTAACATGATATACATGCTTCTTTTGAGTGTTCCTATTGTTATTAGTCCTACCACATTTTACTATGGAAAATTTAATTATGGTTTTTCATTATTCCTTTATTTAAAATTCACTTACTATGACCTCACTATCTTGAGAAAATAACTCAAGATGATATATATATGAGTATACACATTTTATTCCCTTGTCAGAAACCTAAAATCCTAACTAATATGATAGTTAAATTTTATCATAATAATGATAACTCTTACCAATGGTACATGCCAAAATTCACCATATGACATTGGTAAACTACTACTTAAATCATATCAGAATCTGTAACATACTTGATTATTTTAAATATGGAAACCAAATATTGTAATAAGTTTGTTCTTAATATTACCTTAGACTCATTGTGAGGCAATATCGACTTGATCTGAAGTAATACAATTATTGTATCCTCTTGAAAACTAGTATTACCATTTCTCCATTCACCAGGAACTCATCCAGTTATTATCTTTTTGGTATTATCAGATATATTTTTAAGGTTACTCTATTCAATTATCTCGATTCAATAAAATATGTTTTCTTTCATAGACTATTCATACATAATATGAATCATAGATATATATCATGAAATACAAAATAGATTCCTAGCACTTAAGATTATGAAATTATAAATTAATCTCCTCTTTGGACCATGTATGTCATCCTAGAAACAATTCATACCACATTACATAGGAATCAATATAGATTTTAATTGTTCCAATTTGTATTTTCAATATATTTTTAACTGCATACTAAGATTAGATTTCACAACCCCCCCTCCCATATCCATGTGAATGGATCATTTTCCATAGAACATGGTTTTTACTTTAAGTCTTCCTTAGATAAACTCAACCCTTGGTCATACCAATTGGTAAGTATAAAATATATTTTTCATATATTATCAACATATATGTCTTAAAAAATAGCACTCCCACTAAACTTTTATAGAAACATGCCAGTCCTTCATTCCAAATTAGTATTCTATGATCACTATACTTATTTATATCTAGAAATAGATATGTGAAATTTTCATATGATGTTGGAATTTAATGGTTTAATCAACCCTTTTGGTTTTTCCATATAAACATGTTCTATATAGACTTTTATAATAAAATATTTCTTGACATCTAACTGCCCAATATGATAATAATAGAAGATAGTAATGACAAGTTTAACTCAAATCAATTTATCATGATGATTGGTGAAATGGTTTTGTTATATGATATGTTTAGACATTGATTAAAAATTTCAATTTTCACTCATTCTCTATTAGTATTTTTTTACCATCCATGCATTGTTTCTGTTGAATAACACCCAACAGTATCAAATCTTGAAACATCCAAAATATGGATCCTTTTAATTTTGGTATATGAAATCCATTAATAAATTAATATAATATTATAAATATTAACTTATTTCTTTTTACTTATTTCACAACAAATTTATTATTATTAATGTTATATATATATATATATCACACACTATAGTGAATATAAATTTAACTATTAATTTTATCTCTCTTAAGAAATATATGTCTCTAGAACAACTCATCTAACTCAATCTTATTAGAGTATAGTATTCCTTTACCAAATATTTTGTATCCGAAGACTTAATCTCTTAGAAGTAAATTTTTCTCCCACTATCTCAAAAATATATAGCTTTAAGTCATATAAATTTAGTTAGTACAATCTAATTAGATATGTTAATATTCTTAGTGTTTGTAGGATAATTAACTGAGATGCACTAAGTGTTTCCATGATGTTTTTTGTACTTAAACCCATCCATTAACAAAATGTTCTCATCAAACACATGACATTGTGACCTAATGCATTCCCATGATTTCATGACATTTCTTGGTCAATATGGTTGTAATATGTCAATTTTATGTGCTACTTCCAAAACATGCATTAGAAGAAATCATGCAAGACTTGAAAAAACATATAAGACTCTTCATTGATCCTGATTTCACTACGAGTAATATATTGATGTATATAATGAAATGTGGGTTTAATAATAAATTCAATCTATATATAAAATCATCAATGAATACTTGTATAAGATATCCTCTGATAAGCTCACTCTGATGATTAAATATCTCTCTCCATGTTTATTTATTAATTTACTAAGAATTAAAAAAATCAAAAAGGAATATCATGAACTTATTTGTAGATGCACTTTCAAACATTTCAAGTGGCCTTATAGAACTATTTTGGAATAATTTACAGTATAATTTTATTACTAATGTTTTTTGTTGTTTGAAACATGATAAGTAAATTTCTCAGTACACATAGTGTTTTGTCTCAAAAGATAATAAACAATATTTTGGATATAAATTTTTCAAATATTATCATTTTATATTAACTAAGATTTATCATACATTAAATAGATATGAGTCTTATATTTTTATTCATCATTGATTCTAAATCATGGATATCAGTGAATAAAATTTATTAAGCTATTATTTGAGTATGAAATATCATAGAATTATTCATTCCAAAAAATTATAATGCCTCATTTTATCCAAATGAACAGTAATATAAATGTTTTGGTAATAATAAATATAAAACTATAGTTTAACAAAAATCCATTGTCCAATCTTGAAGTCATGTACTTATTTATACTATTCTTAGAATCACCCATAATCATATCCTGGGAGAATTCATATTACTTCTTGCAATATTACTATACTTACTTGTCTCTTTTATCTTGAATACATATATGGGAAAACATATACCCAAGATATATGAAAGTAATGTAATAGGTGATGATGAATATACCTTTAGTGGAAAATTATGATTGTTTCTTCTTTAAATTATCACAATTTTTGTTCCCATTCTATTTCTTACCACATGAGAAGTAGATATCCTCATGTTCACATCTATTACCTTGATTAATTTGTTTCGTTGAAGTATGCTATAAATACACCATTAGATTTATATAGACAATGGGTTTTCAACTTGTTATTTCATTATGTTCATTATATGGTGTGTTAAAACATGTTCTTAGTAATCCTTATCCATCTAGTGAAGTATAGACAAATTATTGTTAAGATATCTATCTGTATAGTTTATCTAGTAATCCTTGATTAATATGAAAAACATGGTTAGTGTGGATGATAATATCAATTTAATTGATAATTTCTTACCTAAATAGATGCTTGTATTTTATAACTGATCAGTTTAATCCATAATTTTTAAGGATTTATCACAAGCTAAGAATGTATAATCCAGTATACAATGGTATAATGCAGTGACAGTCTCATTTATCAATTACATTTTGTAAATCCTATTGTCCATTTTAAGATATTTCCCTTCTCTTTATTCATTTTTCTCTATATTTTGGTGAATCTTCAGACTTATGAATATGGAGATCATTTTATATATAAAATGGATAGATGTTTGGGGATGTTTGTTTGTTTGGATTAATGGTGTCCTAGTATAAATTTGTTAGTTGATTTTTAGGTTCTCCCTAATTTTAGAGAATATCCATAGTGGTTAGGAATTTTTTACTGAAAAATGGATATTTCATAGTCTTCATGAGAAATACACAAAATATAAAGAGATTACACCTCATTTAAAGGTCTCTAGAAATATATCATGAACACTTTCAGGGTGTGAAAGGTTTATATGCTGTGTTCTTGGAATTCTCATCATGTAATTGATAAAGTTAGTTTTTTTGTAAAAATGAAATGCGATTTTTTGAGTTTTAATACTTGGTGGATTACACGACGTGTAATGGTAATACATGCATGGTAAAACATGAATATAGTGTTGTTAAGGCACTGTATTGGTGATTTCTTATTTCATTCATCATCAAAATATTTTTCTATAAAACTAGGATCTTTCCCATATGATTTTGTAGATCTCCATTGCAACTGAATCACCTCGTTCAACGATTGATCTCTAGTGCGGTTAGGTTACATCTCTTTGGCTGAGTAATCCTTTCGACTTGATCATTTTATTTGATCATGGTATCACCTTTTTGTTGAATTATTGGATCTATTGACCAGTGATGATGGTTCTTCTAGATTCCTTCAAGATCCATTGTGTGATCATCCTCTGAAGGATAGCCCTTATATTGGTTTTGGTGTGGCGTGTGAGTTTCTTAATGTAATGGTTTTTTCTTCCTATTCACCCACCCTTTTTCTAAATTGAATAAATTTTGAGATATTTGGATTGATTCTAGGGACTCTATTATCATCATTGTGTTCTTACTTGTTAGTGGATCCTATTATGGTTGTGTGCGACACAAGTTTGAGGTGGATGGTTTCATCTCTATCCTATATTGGATGAAATATAATTCTCTAGTTTTATAAATTATTTTATAAATGAAATGGAATGAATTATTGATTTTTTTGTGTAAATGGGATTTAGATAAAATATGGTTTTTGCATTATTTGTTAAAATACATGGGTATTTTCAAATCATTGTGATATGGATTTTTGAAATGTTTTTCAAAGCATTGTTTTGATGAAATGGTTTGGAAAATAGAGTACATGGGATGTTTTGGGTAATTTGGTTGAAAGTGTAATAATATGCCTCATTCATTCATCAGGGGGTCACTCATGGAATGCTCATATGATATCTAGGCCTATTGTTCAAGGGACTTGGTAGACTTGTTGGGGGTCACTTTATAGGGTGTTACTCTACTTTCTCGATTTGCTCAAATGGCCTGAAGGCCTTATTTTTATTGGTTTTTGATAACCCCCCTTTCAAGGGATGAGGGGGAACCCTTGCAAGGCCCATAGGATTAGAGATTACATGACTTGTAGGCCTTAGGAAATTATACAAACTATACTTGGAACTCCTCCTCCAAGCTTATTCATCATGATATCAGCTCTCCACCTTCACAAGGCTGTTCGGCTAGGCATCCCATGCAAGCACAGGATGGTCCCGATGGAAATTTCATACCCTCTATTTCTAAAAAATCCTCTTAACTTCTACACTAGTGAATGTTCCCACTCTGATCCCCATCTAGACTCTACTCCTTGTAGAGTCTGTATGATTGTTAAGCACAATCTTAGGTGGCCTGAAGGCCTTGAGGTGGCCCGAAGACCAGGAGTTGGCCCAAAATCCTTATTGGCCAAAAGGCCTTTGGGGTCCCAAAGGTATTAAAAGATTTGAGGCCCAAACTGGTGGCCAGATATCCCAAACAGATGAATAGTTCTGGCTATTACAGTACCTAACAGTGTCTTCTACAATACCTGCTATAGTACCTGCTACAATACTGCTTCAGTACCGGAAATATGTATCCACCCGGTTTTTTTTATGTATGAGTTTCCAAACTAGATGTACCTATAGTGATACATGGAATGACTTTACTTATGCTTTTCCAACTTTCGATTCATTTGACTTGTATTATTTTAGCTTCTAATTCCTTGGATTATTAAGATATGCAATGATTGATTTGGTTTTATTTGACTAATTTGACATATGAAATGGTTTTAAAATTTATACCTGACATGTTTTATAAATATGGATAATGGAAAATTAAATGTTTTTCCATGATTTTGATATAAAAAATATAAACCACTTACCAAGACTTATGTTGTTTAATATTGATAATCCTCATATTATTGTATATAGACTTGTCATAGAACACCTTGGTTAGATCCAACTGATCCTATTAGCTCACACCCTACGTATCCACTCAATGGTGCATAGACCATTCTATGCATTTTGATGTAGAGAATAGCCAGGAATCACAACTATGTGGAGATTTTTCTGTCAACTTTATCTATAAATTTATTGGTGAGATGTTTGGAGGTTTCCCATGCTATCACATGGATTTTTTAGTTTTATTTTTTGGTAGTTATTTGAATTTGGACTTGTACTTGGGATTTCTTATCTTATTTGGAGTTTTATAATTTATATTTTCTTCTTATTTTATGGAATATATTTTTTTCTTCCATTATTACTCTATATTGTATATGTATGATGTGTTGCTACTTCAGGTTGGTAAAAATCATTCCTGCTTATTATTGTCTGATGGTTGGGTGTTATTCGCCAGCCCATGGGGATTAGAAATGACCATTGTATTTTTGGTAATTCAGTTTAGGTACCATTTTGAGAAGGTATCTATGTTAGGAAAATCATAGTTTGTTATCAAAGTAAGTCTTTCCTTGAGAGTCCTTATCTTGGGATGTTTGGTAGAATTGAGATAGGATTTTTAGGACTTGAGAGGTAGGTTGTGGAGAGTGAATGGTCATCTCTTGTCATGACAAGACTCAAGTTACCATGGGATATTGGGATGTGTGTCTCATTTTTTTAGTTTTTGATCGTAATTTTTTTGGTTATTGTTTTCTATTTCAAACTGTGATTATTCTTTTGTATGATTGTTCCCTATGTTTTGGTGTGCAACAGTTTGTGTCTGAGGAGTGTTTTGTGAGTTCCCTATAAGGGTGTAGCTGATACCCCTCAAGGATATCCTCCAAAATATTAGAATCATATTGAGGCTATCGTGTGGGAATTTTGTGATATCGACCAAAATGTACCACATTTCCATAATTCAGTTATTCAGTTACATCCAGAAATTTTATGAGATAGATATCAATCAGGGGAGTTATTTTATAATAATCCACCATCCTTTAAGGGTACTAATATACATAAATATTTGGAGGAAAGGATTTATAAGAAAAATCATCTCTTTTAATTCTTAGATTCATCTGATAGTAACAAGGTGAAATGTGCAGTATTCAAACTTGAGGGCCCCACCAAGAGATGGTGGGATTCTATTGTATATGTAGATATGCATGTGGGTTTGGAATGAAATTTTTTCAAGACTCTATTTTTTCAGTACTTTTTTATATATTCAATGATTATAGAATAGTATTTTTTTTTCTCTCTTATAAAAGAGAATTATTTGGTCTTTTCATACACAAATAAGTTTTTAGATATGGTTCTTTTTTTATAGATGTGGTAATGAATGACCAGCCATAATCTCAGAAGTTCCTATAGTGTTTTCAATTAGATATTAGATCATTTTTTTATGCTAAATATTTTGAACTATGCGGAGAGAGAAGATAGATCTATAATGGTTGAGATGGAAATGGAAGACTTGGTTGGTTACTTTACCACTTGTATTTTATCCAGTGGTATCTTCATTGGCTCACAAGGGAAAAATAAGAAGTGTTAAGATCATTGTGAGAGTAGTGGGGGTGGTTCTCAGTAGTATTCCTCCTCTACACCTTAATTTATAGTTAGTGATGTGCCTCTTACTTTCAATAAATTTGGAAGGGTGGGACACATCATTTGTTCTTGTTCTGCACATACATATACATGCAATAGTTTTGGGTGTTATGGACATCTGTAGTTTTTCTATCAACTTATTTCAATGCCACGTTATAGCCACGGATCATTATTTATAAAGGCTACTGCATGGTAATCATATTCCTCAAATACTATAGGGATCCAACTATAGGATTAAGGAGTGAATCACCTTTATGAAGTAGATTAGTTTCTAGTGGAGGTAGATGTAGGTTTAAAAATAGTGAGGGTTAACATATTTATTGAATATTTAGAAGTAGTTTATTTATTTGATACTGGAACTTCCCAATCATTTATATCTAGTGGTTTTTTGACATGGATAAACTTTTAATGAAGATCATGTCCTATTTTATGGATTTAGTGACACCTCTTGGGAAGAGGAAAGAGTAGGGGCTTCAGTGTCCTTGTTCGCTACTGATATATAATTCATATTTAGCTATTTATTTCCTTATTCTCGATCTGAATCAGTTTTATATCATCTTCATGATGGATTGGATTGTTACTCATTATGTTGTGGTTGAATATTATCATCATTATGTCTCATTTCTTATGGTTGATGGGATATCATGGGTTTTTTAGGGATGGTGAGATCTGAGGTCTGGCTATGAAGGACCTTCATTCTTAGAGATCAGGTGTTTATTTTCTGATGTATCATTTTTTTAATAATGTTTCTTCTATTTTTGACCTTCCTTCATTTGTTTATAATTTTCCTAAAATTTTCCCAATGGGTTCTCCAATATTCCTCTAGACATAGAGGTAGAGTTCATGACTGATCTGGTGCCAGGTACACAACTGATTTCAAATAACTTCATATCATATGTAACTAGTAGAGCTTAAAGAGATCATGAATCGGTTGGATGAGCTGATGGTGAAAGGTTTTTTTCACCATAGTGTTTCACCTTGGGTAGCCCCTGTGATATTTTCCAAGAAGGCAGATGGTTCACTCCATTTTTTGTGTACTATCAAATGTTCAACTGATTAAATATTAATAATATCTATCTTTTTTCTTGTATAGATGATTTTTTGGATTATCTATAGGAGAAAACTAGTTTTGGAAGATTCATCTTCGATCTGGATATCATCAGCACCAAGTTCAAGAGTTTGACATACCAAATATGACATTCAAGATCAGGTATCACCAATATGAGTATCTAGTGATTTCATTTCGTCTGACTAACACTCCTACAGTGTTTATGGATGTGATTAATAGAATATTCCATGAGTATTTAAACACTTTTATGGTAGTGTTCAAAGATGATATTTTGGTCTTTTCAAGATATGACTATAATCATGAGAACCATTTCAGTTTATTTCTAGAAATCCTAAGTAGTAACATTTCGTATGTTAATCATTCAAAATTAAATTTCTTGGATTCAAGAAGTGATGTTCATGGGGAACATGATTTATGGGAATGGATTATTAGTTGATCCTGATAAGGTGAATATAGTTTTGTAATTGGAATAACTACATAACATCTTTCAGATTCAGAGCTTCCTTGGACTTGTAGGATATTATCGATATTTTGTTAAGGATTTCTCAAAATTAGAATCACCATTGACTGGTATTACTAGGAAATGGGTGAAATTTATATGGGACATAATGTGTGATTCTTCTTTTCATGAACTGAAATGAATTATGACATTTTCTTCTATTTTGATATTACTTGAGCATGGTAAGGGTTATGTGGTTTTTTTATGCTTCAGATGATGGTTTGGGTTGCGAGCTTATATAGGATGATCATGTGGTGTATTAAGGATATCATCATCATTGAACATAATATAAAAATCACCCCACTCATGATTTATAGCTTTTTGTGGTTATACATGGGCTTATGTGTTAGCAGCGCTATCTTTTATGGTAGAGGTTCCCAGTTTTTTCTAACCATAAGAGTATGAGTTATATATTTTCTCAAAATTTATTTCATCTTAGATAGATGTGGAGGGTATAATACCTTTGGATGATTTCCTTTTATATCTTTTATACCTTACAGAAGGTGAATTTCATTGCATATGCTCTCAGAATGAAATTACCACCACATACTATTCTAGAATCAAATGAATAGTGAACATTATGGGAATCTTCACTCAATTACACCTAGATTATTAGTGGGATATTTTAGTTATGTTTTCAAAAAAAATAGTTATAATCATCTCTCTATTATTTTATTCTATCGATCCAACAACAATATGATGAGTTCAGATGAATTTGGAAAACCCTTTACGGTGGGGAGATCGAATTGTGTTGGTCTCTCTCTTTAGGTGGGGTACTCCATTTTGGGGATCGATTTCTTGTACCAACTTCTATTAAGAGCTCATTTTTAGTTAATTCCATGATTCTTCACGAGACATTCGTCTAGGAACTATGAATTTGTATTATGACATGAAAGGATGACTCTAGTGGTTGTGTATGAAGTGTGACATTTCTGACTATGTGTCATGTTGTTACACCTACCAACAGATAAAGTTAGATCATCTAATTTAAATTTTCATGCTCTCCTAGTCTATTACTTTGAATTTTTTGAGCATTGTAGGTGTTCAGGGTAGATTCTGGGAGTTTTCAGTGGATGCTGGAGGTTCAGCCAAGATGCTTTAGGAAATACATGTTGTGTAAACATTGCACAACATTAAAGTTCTTTTCATAGTTTATACAAGTTTTTTTCATAATGGGTAGATTTTGGGGATTAATTTATAAAAAGATTACTTTTTTCATAGAAACTGAACCCTAAGGATTACACGATGTGAAAGGGGATTACATGTTGTGTAATTCCCCGATGCTTTGTAGTTTTAGAAGTTATTTCAAGGTGAATTTCCATTCTTATATTCATGTATTTTTCTTATAATCATTTTTGGAGAACCCTAGGCACCCTGAGGTTTTATTCAAGGAATCTTCCTCCCTCATGGATATTTTTTTCTCAATGGTTGTTCATTGGAAATCCTTGGAAGGCCCTTATATCATCTTGGATTGTTTTTTCCCATTCTTCTTCAAGTTTTTTCTACAGTAGTGTCAACTTATTTGGGTTCTATGTTTATGATTCATATTTATGGTCTTTGGGTGTGTTGTATCTTGATCCAAGTTTCACTGTGGTGCAGTTGTGGTTTTGGGAATTTCTTCTTCATCCTGTGCTGCGCAACAAGTCAGAAAAGCTTCTTTGTTGTAGGGATTATCTAGTTTCTCTTTATTGTGTATCATATGGTAGGGGTTCACTTTTATTTATCTATGGATTATGATTTTGATGGCTTAATAAAGGATAAATAATTTTTTGAATTAAAATTTAAAGGGTTAAATGGGGATTTATTCACATGATTTTATAGGTTTGATATTATTTTTGGTATTGTGGATTGTACAGGGTTGATGCCCCACTGAAAAGTGTGGTCATTGGGGGATTTTTGCATTGGATATATGTGTTGTGATTGATTTTTTTTGTTTTGATTATTTTAATTTCACCCTAAAATGGAAATTTATTACTCAATTCTATTTGGTTAATGAAATGGTTTTACTAGAATTATGGATTGTTTGATAATTCCCCTAAAAAAAGTGGAATTTGATAAAATCCCATTTTTGTAAATATGTAAAATGATTTCGATGTGTTGTGTTGTTTGGTCATTCTTTTGGGGTGGTGAGGTGGTTTTTGGTTCATTATTTTGGGGGGTCGATGTGGTTTGTGGGTTGTGATTTTAGGGCAGAAAGGTGGTTTTTTAGTCATGCTTTTAGGGTGGTGAGGTGGGGTTTTGTTTGTTCCATATTCCTAAGTAGAAATGGAATAAATGGTTAATAATTATTGAAATGGATTAGGTTGGTTTGGTTAATGGGTTGAATATATTTAATGAGTTATTAAATGATGGGTTTCATGATTAAATGTGGTTGTTTCGAAATAATGAATTGAATGAGATGATGAAGTGGAATTTGTTGGAAATGTGAAATGGGGTTGTGGATTATTGTGTGGTGTTATGTATTTAAAGGTGTCCTCAAAAGTGATGGTTTTGTGATTTGGTTAGTTATTTAATGAACCCCTCATATTTAATTTAGTTTTTGATACTACATATATATATATATATATACTTATACATTATTGTGATTTCTATATGTATCACACCCACGTTGAGCACTATGTGTTGACACCCGCATAGTCACACGGGGGTGTTTTTCCAACATCTAATGAAGAGTATGGATGGGTGGGTACCTCCTCTTTCTTATTCTCTATTCCATTTGAGGTATTCATTTTATAGGATTTTATGTACGAAGGTTTATTAGTGCATTATATGGTGGTTGTGATAGCCCAAGTGTTTGTGGGAAAGGATAGATATGATTGTGCTTGTGGGGTGGCTTCAAGTGGGGGTCGTGCATGGTAGGAGGAGGTCACGACATTGATGTCCTATATGTTCACAATACCTTACTATTCTGACTTTGGCAGCGTTTATGTTGTGGACTTGTTGTTTTTGGGTGATATATGATATGTTCATTCCTATGGGATAGTGGTCCTAGGTTTCTTCAGGTGAGGTGTGTTGTGACCATATGTGCTTGTGGGGTGGTGTACTATATTGGAGAGATGGGAGCTCTAGGACTTACGATGTTGGGTGTCAGAGTGGAATACTAGTGGGAAATAATTGATAGGTACCCTTATCATTGTGATTCTTTTTATATTATATTTATTGTCTTGTGTTATTAGTTGATCATGCCTTTGTGAGGTTTTGATGGTTAGTATACCTTTATAGGTGATTTTTGGTTCTGTTATTTTCTCATGGGTGCATCAGTATGCTTCTTTAACATATTCATGAGATACATTGGTTTTTCTACTTAGTATAATGTTTTACTAACCTTACATATATAAAATGTTCTTTAGTTTTCATGGAGGATTACATGGACCATGATGAATATTACTGGCTTAGATCATTAATAGTTATTATGTCGTTACTTTAGATTTAATTTAGGGTATTTACTATTGATACTTTTATATTTATCAGTTCTATTTATACATGCATGTGGGATGGATTTGGATTTATTTTTATATTATTACATGGAATTTATTGTATATAATTCATCTTATCTCATTATCCTATTTTATTATAGTGGGTAATGGCTCCCATATCACAATATTTTTATACACTTGGTGCTAGTTTCCAAACTGGGGAGTACTGGAGGTGGGACTCGGGGTTCATTATCTCTCCCTCCCCTTATTGAGTCACCTTTGTATGGGGTGTCATGATAGAGTGGTATCAAAGTATTGGTTGAGATATAGGATGGATTTTAGATTTTTTTCATGGTCAAGTTTGATTGGGTTAGTATGGAAATAATTCCATCTTACTATGGTGCATGAAATAGGTTAGGAAGACTAGCTAGGACATGGGATTTTAGGGCCTCCATGATCCTATGCATGGAATCAGAGCTTATTGAATAACCAAGTGAGATGGACCTGATTTCAAGATAGAGATCTAGGAAAGGTGCATGCATCATTATGACTTGTGTTCTTATTTCAATTGGTTTGTTTAGGAATGGTTAAAATAAATAAAATAAATTTAAATAAATCTAAATAAAAATTCCATATTTTCAGGATTATGAAGTTCATTGTTTTACTTATATTTATGGGTCATATTCATTGTTCACCAGTGGCTAAGGCAGTTGAGGCTCAGTAAGCCTGTCCATTTGATCGTCGTAGGGTTGATTCGACAAATGAGGATGAGGTTTGGAAAATGGAATAAATTTATTTCTAGTGGTAGTCTTTGGGGAATTAGGATGATAGTGACTCATATGTGGAGAGAGAGATCTAAATGGTGGATATTGAGCTCAATTTTAGTCTTATTCAGGCCCCAATAGAGTACTGGGTCCCTATGGGGGTCATTTAATTGAGTGGATCTATGCACTAGTGGAGGATGTTCTTTCTGGGAGAGTTGAAGGAGGCAGATGTTTTGTGTGTAGAATTCTAGAAGGATTTCTGGGTAGATTTTATTTCATCTACCACGAAGGTGGTAAAGAGGTAGGATATTTTTATTTTTAGTAGGGGGAGCATGTCCATGTGGGAGTTGGTAATTAGGTTAAATGGCCTTCTTCATTTTCCCCCAGATTCTTTCCCATATGAGGAGTCTTGTGTGAGATTTCTTGATGAGTAATTCCATCCTTCTATCTAGTATGTAGTTACACCTTTTACATTTCTAACATATCTAGAGGTTTAAAAAAAGGAAGATACGATCAATAGGATGCACTCATGAGGAGGTTTTCTATGGTAGGGGAACCCGTAGGGATCCTCAAGGATCATAGTTGTTAGTGGAATGTCTCTAGTACCAAGATCTTTGTGGTTTTGACCATGATGGGGCAAACCATAGTAGACTCATTTTCATCAATTTGGGACCAGTGGTTTCTATGATTTTACTGGGAGCTTTGTGCTTATGTGTTTTGATTATGGGGTTCATGTCCATCATTAGAACCAGTGCCAAATGGTTCCCCAATCTCGGTTTGGTGGAGGTGGACTGGTTCATTTCCAGCCTCAGAAAAAGTTTCTAATGAGGCTATTATAGTAGCAGGGGCATCAGGTTCTTACTCCACCAAGGGGAGATGGAGGGGGTAGAGGATGAATTCAGGTTTTTCCTCATGTTCATGGACTGTAACACAAGCATGTCTGTGGAGGTGGTCATAATCAGAGAGGTAGAGTATTTAGGTGTGGTCAGTTTCATGTAGTAGAGGTAGTAGTTCTAAAGGGTCCAGAGATCATCATAGGTACGATCAGTTTGTTTAGTTCCATTGTTTGTGATTTTTTTTAATTTATGATATTTAGACAATTTTGTTTCACCCTCTCTAGTTCATGCTCTGGTACTAGACGTAGAGAGGATTCATATTCCCCTGGTGTTAACTACACCAATCAAAGTCCAGATCAGCTAGTTTAATGTCTGTTAGAGATGTAGACTGATGAAAGGGACACATCAATCATGCGGTGATCATTTCTTGCTACAGATCCATCCAAACAATTTCATCCATAGAATCAAATAGTTTCATTCCATACTTGTTGTTATTGATTGATTCTGTAGGATAGTTATTTTTTTGGATTTGGAAGGACAATGTGTGGTTTTCATGGATGAGAAGGTTTGTTAGGTGGGCAGTTGGCATGTGGATACCCTTATTTCCCTGTTGGTTGAGTTTTTGGTGGAATCAGTGGATTTCGGGATGGTAGTGGTTACCATGGTTTGTTTTAGTTCCTATATGTTTTTCCTGATGTTATGTTACCCCCTCGATGTGATGTTGAGTTCAAGATAGACATTTAGCTCGATTCTTCTCTAATTTTGATGTCTCATTATTAGATTGAACCTTTTGAGTTTGGAGAGTTGAGGATTCAGATAGAGGATCTAATGAAGAAGGTTTTATCTAGAATAGTTTGTCATAGTAGGGTGATCTAGTGTTTTTTGTAGAGAAGTGGTATGGTATTATGAGTTTGTTCATAGACTATCAACGTTTGAATTAGGTAACGGTCTAAAACATTTACCCTCTTCTGATGATATGATATCTTTTTGACTAGATGGGAGGGTTTAGTTGGTTTTCTAAGATCATTCTATGGTCTTGATATCACCAGTTTAGGATGAAGGATGGAGATATCCTAAAGGATTCTTTCAAATTCAAGTATAGGAGCTTTGAGTTTATAGCCATGTCGTTTGGTGTTATGAATGCACCAACTATGTTCATGGGGATTATGATCCCATTGTTCCATGGGTTCTTGGATCAGTTCATCATCGTATTCATTGATGTTATCTTAATCTACTCAAGGTCAAAGGATGAGTATGTTGAGAATCTCATAACTATCTTAAAGGTTATTCAATGCCAATATCTCAATGTAATGTTGTCCAATTGTATGTTTTTTACATAATAGGTGCATTTACTTGGGAATGTGGAGCCTCAAGAGGGTGTGGTAGTATACCCAATGCAGGTGGAAGTCCTTTTTTCTTGAGAAGCACCAAATAATGTGGCATTCAGTTCATATTGTTTCTGGTCTCATAGGATATTATCAAATTTTTGTAACTGATTTCTTTCAAGTCATATCCCTATTGTATCTTTTACTAGTAAGGACCAAGATTTTGTTTGGATTTATCAATGCAAGAAAGATTTATGTTACCTTAATGGGAATTTGTCTAGTTCTCCAGTGCTTCAGTAACCTGAGGAGGGGGGGTTTTTCAGGTGTTTGGTGATGCTTCCTACAAAGAGCCTCACTTTTCATACATTAACAATACATCAATTTTTCATAATACTTAAAACATTATACAAAGAGATTCCCAAAGACCGTATTATTTTAGTGCCTTTGAAAATGTAGAAACATAAACATTGGTACATAGGTGAGGTAAATTATATCCTACTAGGTTCTTCATGACTATAACCCCTCTTAGACACATCATAATTAATAAATATCATCATAATCTGGGGAAGAAAACATAAAAAGTGGTGATATTACATGCTTAGTAAGGTTAAATAATGGAGAAATGTAAGAAAATACATGAGCATAGGGATATAAGAATTTTATCCTAACATTAGACGACTAAAGCCTGCATATCATACAATCATAAATGTGAAACATGAAATAAATCTTAGAAGTTCATAAGACATGAATCACAAGGAAGTAAAGAACATAATCCATAAAAACAAAACAAATTGATGAAAAATAGAATTGTATAAGACATATAGTAATATAAAATAATTTCCATAGTAGTTAAGAAATTACTTCCAATTCCATCTTAGTATCATGAGTTCTCTCCCCATACCATCATGGTAATCATGGTTCACTCCCATGTCCATATTAGTAGCATGATTTCATTCCTCATACCATCTTAGTATTCATGGTTCACTCTCATATATATATTAGAAGCATGAGTTTACTCTACATACCATCTTGGTAGTCATCGTTCACTCCCATTTTCATCACAGTAGTCACAGCTCACTCTCAATACCATCTTATCCTATATCAAGAGATATAAATATTTTCCCAATTCATTCGAGGGAGATTTAGGCCCCACCCATCTCATAATGAAATCATACATACATCTTCCACAAAATTATAAGGAATCATAACTTAACCAATTAAATTAAATGGGTATCATAAATATGTAATCATATCATAACCTGTGGAAAAATATAAAGGATCATAATTTCATCAAAATCATAACCTGTAAAGAGAAGCAGGTTTCAAGATTATATAACACGTGAAAGAGAAATTGGTTTCAAAAACAACATGCCATAAAAAAATACACCATTTGGAGAAATAATATGAAGGGAAACACTGAATCATTTCACTAGAAAGGCATGAGTAACATCAAAAGATTTCATCTTAGATGGAAAATAATTTTGAAATACCTTTTAAAAACATTTCTTGAAGAAAATATCCTTTATTTTTTGAAAAAAGTACTTTTAAAACATAAGAAAAATTGAAAACCATTTCCATATAAAATAATTTTAAAAATTCATAAAAAAAAGGTTTTAAATCATTTTGAAAACCTTTTTCCTTGAAATCTTATAAAATAAACACGAAACATTTATGAAAACCTTTTGTCCTTGAAAAACTATAAAATAGGCTTCAAAAAATTTAAAATAATCTTTATTTTAAAACACATTGAAAACATATAAATAATGCTTCAAAACGTTTTGAAAACCTTTTTATTTTAAAATTTATGAAAGAATCTTGAAAACATTTTGAAAACCATTTTACTTGAAAACCTATGAAATAAGCATTAAAATTTTTGAAAACAATTTTTCCTTGAAAATTTATAAAAGGAGTTTGAAAATGTTTTGAAACCCATTTTCCTTTTAAATTTATAAAATGATCTTGAAAACCTTTTGAAACCCATTTTCCTTGAAAACTTACAAAGAATTTGGAAAATTTTTTGAAAACAATTTTCCATGGAAATTTATAATGGGAGATTGAAAACATTTTGAAAACAATTTTCCTTGAAAATTTATAAAAGAGGCTTAAAATGTTTTAAAAACTATTTTACATGAAAACATTTAAAAGGAACTTTAAAATTTGTAAAATACTTTTCAAAACATAAAATCTTTTCAAAAACATTTTTTAGTAAAACCCACATTAAAAATAATGATTGTCTATAATATTAACAAAACATTTTTTCCTTAAAAATAAACATGTAAACATATAATGGAATCTTCAAGTAAATGAACTTCATGATGGCAGGTATGTTTTTACATGTCAAACATTCATTTTTAGCTTAAAAGTCAAGAGAAGTGTCTTGATCAGAAAATGATATGAGCATTCCTTATAAAACATTTTTTTAAAAGGTAAAAAATTGGTAAAAAATTCCTTTAACATCATAGGATAAAATTAAAAAAAAAATTAAATCCTTTTTAGAAATCAAAGTTTTGAAATAACATAGGTTTTTTATTTAAAGGAAATATATTTCCATATTCTCATAAAAACATTTTCATAACTATATTAAGTACCAAAGAGTGGTAAAATGGTACCATAACATGTATATAACATGAATATTCAAAATTTAATAAAATTAATGAGATTTTTTAAATAACGATAATAATATTTCATCAATGAAATCATAATCATAAACAAACCTGATTAATGATGAGATTGTTATAGTAAACTCTTGCCACATGGTAACTTGGGATCATACTCTCCATTTTAGAAAATTTAATTACATGAAGCTTAAAATAACATGAAAAGAATAATATTTATGATATAACATTCCAATGTAAATATATACACCTCATATAAAAATATAGGTTCATAACTTTAAATGTATCTCAAAGAAGGAAAAGTGAGACAATATTAATTTACTATTTTGGTAACTTTTGATACTTAAACACCATGAAAGAAATATCAAAAAATGGATATGTAAATAACCATAAGTTTAATTATAAGTATCATAGAATATATTCATGGGTATTATATACACCACACAAAATAATTAGTGGTGAATAAGATGTGTATCTCATAGAAATAAAAAGTGAGATTAAACTCTCTTACCTTGTGTCTTAACTCTCATCTAACTCATTAAAAACTCCTATATATAAAATTTATGTTTATTATAAAAATTTTACAGAACCATATTATTATATATAATACCATATATGGTTTTATTATGACATTATATTACCCTCTTGTTAACAATTTCATGTTAAAGTCATGCTTTAGGTAATATTCTCTTTGTTTTTCACCTATGTCATAATTTGTTATATCTTTGGTCCTTATGCATATATCATGATTTAAAGAATCTAAAAAATGATTTAAATATCATGCATATTCATTATATGTTTATAATAATTATCTATATAATATAGATTTATGAAGTGGAATACACCATTCATGGAGATGGTAGGCCGCACATACACATGAACATTGTTTCTATTTTATTTTCATATTGAAAGAATGAAATGAAATGACATATATGTATATATATATAATATCATTAAATTTGAATTATTATTTCATATATAACATATAATTTCACTAAAAGAATCCTTAATATATTCCATGTATTGTGTGAACGAATGGCATTGCTTTGAGGTGACCGTAGTCCTAGTAGTGAAAAATGAGTCTATTACAATGCTTATGTATCAACGGTTTATAAAAACCATTGGTATATGTGATAAAATCTCATCTATGTCAACGGTTTTGTGCTAGATGTAATTATACATCGACAATTTATCAAGATCTCCTCCCCTCGTGTGAACCCTCTCCTCCCCTCACTGACCTCTACCTCCTGTCCCTCTCCTCCCCTCCCTGACCTTGACCACGTAGCCTCTGCCTCTGCCTAAATGCCCCGGCCTCCACCTCCCAACCCACATCCCCTCTTAGCTCCCTCTCCTCCGGTGACTCCCCCCCCCTCTCGACCCCCTCCCTATCATCTCCCACTCCTCCAACTATGTCCCCAATCCCCTCTTGTCTCCCTATCCTCTAGTGATTCCCCCTATCCCCTAATCCTCTCTAGTCATGAGCAAGATCCCCCATGACCAAACACCCTATGTGATTTTCCCCTCTCTCGTCTCCCTCTCCTCTCACCATTTCTCTGGAATTTCTTAATGGTTCTTGGTCATTACTTTGAGGTAATCATTCATCTTATTTAATTCTTAAATATATTATAGTTTTCCTCTCTCCCATTCCCAAGTTTCATTCATCCAAACCCTAAGGGTTTTTAGGTTTTTAGATTCTAACGATGATCCTTGTTTCTAGGGTGTATCATGGTTCTTTAGGGTCCCCCTCAGACATTTTTTGGCATCCTCTACCAAAGAAAAAGCGGTTTGGATCATCTTGGTTCTTCTAACACCATTTGAGGTTGGTTTATTCTATTCTCTTGGTTTAGCCCAATTTAATTTGGGGCTTTTGGTGATTTATGTTGCCATGAAAAAACTATATTAGGTATGAATTTCATGAATAAGACTACTTTACATCCTCTATATCTATTTCTATGTGTTTTTAGCTCATATAATGTGTATTGTTTCAAGATTAATCCTTTGGTATAATCATGACATATCTTTTTAACCATTGGTGAGTTGGGATACGATGAGAAACATGATATTGTGCAATATATATATGGGTGTAATTTTTTTTAAATTCTGTTTTGGTATGTGCTATTATATTTTTCAACTCATCCTATTGTATGTTTTATTCTACTTTCATTGAATCTTATTTTTATGATTAATTTTTTAATTTTGAACTGATGTTAGTTATGTTAATCTCATTTGGGTTATTTATCTTTATATCAATGTTGGTCATGTATTTTATAGGATATTGGTAATAATTTTTTGTGTCATTATATATATGAGGAATGGTTTTATTGACATAAAATGTTTTTTATGAGGGTCTTAATTTTTATCATGCATCATTAAGAACATTAATATATAAAGTGTTACTATTAAAAAGAATATTCAAGGAGTCTTATATCATATTTAAATATTTTTAAAATAATTTATATGATATTTGAGTTCCCATGTTGAATTTTGAATAATAGAGTTCACTCTCTTGATTCTATTAAAAGATATTTATTTGTTATAAATTAATGTTTTATTGTACAATCCACCCAAAAATATGTCCTAAAATATTAATTGAAAGTGATATATATGAACCATAGCGAGTGAACACTCGAATCATCCTAAAACATGTAGTGGTTGGAATAAATGTCATCTTTCTATAGGATAAGTTGTTTCACCTGCATTTATACTGGTTGTACATGATGTAACATAGAGGGATGCCAACAAATATCATTTATAAGAATATCATCAATATAAATAATGACCGTTATATGGTTTGAATGATCCTAAATAGGTAGTGTAATAGTTGTACAATATTTTGAAACTTTTTGGATTCATGGACATGTTAGATTCCTTTAAGGTACGGTGACATGTATTCAAGTTTTATAGGCCTTGATGGAGATGGTGGGGAGTGATAGTTCTTATATTTATGAATTAGGTCATGAAGTGAGAATGCAATATGATTATTTATACAGAGAAGTACTAAATGTTTCCAATTTATTTAGCTATTTCTATAGAGGCCCTTCTGCTTAATTAATGGTAGAGGACAATGACTCATAATGAAAATCGTGCTTATGAACATTCCCATTTATCACCAAATGCATTCTAGATTGAGATGGTAATAGCATGGTGGTTTTTGTTGGGTTATTGATCATATATCTGGTCTCATGTAATTATTTTTAATCACTCATTGAATGCATATGTTCTACATATATATTTGATTGATAAAATTAATTCATCTTGTATGTTAGGGTAGAATAAACTTACTTCTAATCAAATAAGTAGTTTTAGTGGTTTTATAAAAGGAATGATAAAGATGGATGAATCTCATGGTGGAAAAAGTACTTATGTTCCTTAATAGAAAACATTCTATAAAATGGATGTGGGGTCTACAAAAGGTCCACTAACTTGTTACTAATATTAAAAGGTTTGACACTAAATTTATCTGTTAGAATCATCATATTTTAATAATGTTTTAATGATCACATATTTTTACTCCTGTTTAATCTATCTCATATCATGTGTTGATATGCTTGGTTTCTGTATTATTCAAATAAATTTTCTCAATATCTTGATTCCTATAATTTATAACTGATTATTGTAAACTATATTTAATTTGTTCAATAGTGATTTCATTTATGAATTATAAATTTTAATTCATTCGGTGAATATTACTGCTTAAGTACGTATACAAGTATTTGGCTATGTTTGAGAAACCGTGAGCCTGCCACCGGTTCTGGTTTTCTAGGAGAGGACCCAGACACCGTGACCAGACACCATGACTAGACACCGTGACTAGACACTGTGACCCAGACACCCTGACCTGACACCATGACCCAGACACCCTGACCCAGACATCGTGACCTAGACACCGTGACCCAGACACTATGACCAAAAACCATTACCAGTTTTAGATCTAATGAAGTATTTGATATCGGTTCCTTTCTAAGACACCGTTCAAAGTTTGGAAATGGACCAGACACCATGATCCTAACACTGCATATGAGCTATCAGTTTCAGATCTTAACACAAATATTCCATCATGAATGTCTCACTGATCAAAGGGAAAGAATAAGAAGACATTATTTTGTGGTGACACCAATCTGTGGTGACATCGTTTTTATGTGACACCATTTCTAGACAGACTGTGACACCGTTCTTTAATCTGTTTTTTCGTTTTTCAATTTAATTTTTAATAGTCATATTTGAGTATTTTAAATGTAATGACATAAATTATATTTCTTTGTAGACATGTCACCAGAAAGTACGGTGTAAGAAGTTCAGGATACATTCATCATGTATGCTCCAACACATGAAATCCAAGAATAAAAAGAAAAAGAGTGGACTTGAAACAAGACAAGTAGTAGTGTATAGAATAATCATGATAATTCTTGAAAAATGGACCGACACATGTACCAAGATAAATTTGAATAACACACAAAGGATTATCGAATTAAAAAGTTGGAATACCACAGATCAGAGCCAAATCGTCTTTGCAATAACAACTCCACAAAGAACACAAGATAGATCTAACTAGAAACAATAACAATAGACTTTCAATAATCTGTTTCTCATGAGAGGAATAAATACTTACATATTCTTCATCCTAGAAGTCCAGAGCTACATTGAATAACACCCAGAGCACTTCTAACTTTTTCTCATCATCATTGCTCGGTTGTGTATTGTTTTTAGCATTCAAGCAGTGTGTGTGTCTATGAAAAAAACACACATTGTATCTTACATTAAATTGATGGATAAAAGATATCCTTCCTCTAATATATTTTTACACTTGTTTATTCCCATGGATATGTGTGTAAGGGGTTTTTGTGTGACCTGATAGTTTTTACCCACGAAGAACTATGGAAGAGGTTTTATGACCAGGAAAGTCATGTGCACTATTGTTTACCCTAATCTAGGGTGTAGGTTAAGTTTATTAATATAAAATACATAATGGAAGGTGATCACCAAGTGGAGTGGATTATGTCTTGTCTTTAGACTGAACCACTTGTTTTATCCACTGTGTTGTTTAATTTAGTTTTTCTCTATTTTACTATATAATTCAAAAATCGCTAGATTTAAATTGATAGTTAATATTGGAAAGAATTTATAATCTTTTTGCCTTATTATAATAGCTTCAAAAGTAATATTAATAACTCATATTAAGATTACTGAGAATTAATCAATCTTCTAAGAAGTTAAATGAACTTTCAAACTTTCATAACCGTATTACCTTGATTGACTGGGTTGTATTTATTTTTTATTGGGGGAATTTTTTAAGTAACAATTTTAACAGAAATTTTTATAGATACTCAATTCACCCCCCCCCCCCATGACTAATCTACTCCGACCAACATTTGGTATCAAATGAGTTTACTAAGACTATGTTGTTTAAACTATTCAGCTATGATATTATTTTTACTTTAGAGATATGTAAATTTCAATTAATTCTAAATTTCTAGCTCTTTAAAAGTATATATTTATTTTGGATAATAGACTAGAAGGGGATACAACAAACATACCACCATTATTTAATGAAACTAATTATTCCTAATAGAATATTGAAAAGAAAATGCATTTTTAAAGTATGGGATTTGAAATTTGGTCTTCAATTATAGATGAGTATAAGATTCATACTACTGATAGAATTACTCGGGATGAACCAACCAAGACATCCTCCAATAAAAATTTCAAAGCCATGAATTCTTTATATTTCTCTTTAGGAGATGAGGAATTTAACAGAATTTTTGCATGTAAAACTGCCCATTAAATTTGGGATACTTTTTATATTTCACAAGAAGGAACTTCAAGTGTGAAAGAAATGATACTTACTACTTATACTACTAAATAAGATAAATTTAAAATGAAACATGATGATACTATTTCTAACATGTATCTCAGGTTCAATGAAATTTTCAACACAATGATTTATCTTGGAAGACAAGTTACTTACAAAGAACAAATCATGAGGATTCTCATATGCCTATATGATAGATGAAGAGGAAGCTCTGTATCTATTATAGATTCATGTGACATCAGAAAGTTACCTATAAAATAACTCATCGGGAAACTAATGATGTATGAAGAGGAGCTTAAAGTCAACAAGGAAGAGGAGGATGAACCAAAATGAAAATCGGTTTCATTTAAGACCACCACCTCTAAACACAAAGAAAAAGGGAAATTGGATGTCTCTGTAGAAAGTTCAAGTGATGAAAAATCATCACCTGACAGTGATGAGGATATGGATCAATTATCCATTGGGTTTATGAAATTTTACAAGAAGAATAAAGTTTTTATAAAGCATAACTCCAAAGGAAGATATGATCAAAAGGGATGTTGGGAGAAGGACTGGAAAAGAAATGGAACATCTGATGAGATAGTATTATATGAATGTAATAAAAAGGGAAATATAAAGGTTTAATGTCCCAAGATCAAGTTTAAAATGAAATATGGGGACAAATATATAAAGTATAAAAAGTAAATGAAAGCAACACGGAGTGCTTCTGAGGATAGTTCAAGTGACTCAGTGTCTTCACATGATGAATAGGATAACAAAGCCAATATGTATTTCATGACAAAAACATATGAGGAAAATTGTTTAAAGTTATCCTGTAGAATCTTATGGTACTTGGGCATTGGGTGTTCAAGACACATGACAGAGTACTATTCATACTTCAAGAACTTAATAAAATTTTATTGTTGACTTGACACTTTTAGTGAAAATTCCAAGGAAAAAATACTTATGCTTAGCTAAATTAGTAACTCTAAATCAGTTTTAATTTTCAAAGTACTTTTTTTTGATGTATTGAAATATAATCTACTTATTATTTCACAAAAATGTGATGATGGTTTTCGTGTAAAATTGGAAAATGATGCTTGCATTGTTTTTAATTCTAAAAATAAATTATCTTTTTCTGCATTGATAAATGAAAAAGTATAATATTTTTAAATTATATTCTTTAGTTTCTCAAATGATTCATGTTTAAGTGTTATTCACAAAGAGTATTGGCTTTGGAATAGGAGACTAGGACACAGTAATATTCACTCCCTTATAATGATGACTAGAAAAATCACAGTCAATGATCTACCCAAACTTGAGTTTCCAGATGATAAAGTGTGTAATCCTTGTAAAAAGGGAAAGCAACACAAAATGTTACTCAAACCAAAAAAAAAGTGTCAACTTCTCAACCTCTTGAATTGGTTCAAAGGATTTTTTTGGACCATCAAGAGTTTCTAGATTAAATGGGAATCACTATGTTTATGTTTTTGTAGATGACTTCTCTAGATATACTTGGACTTTATTTTTATATCACAAAAGTGAAGCCTGGTCTCATTTCACTAAATATGATAAAACTATAGAAAATATTAGTGGCATTAGAATTAAATCATTAATAATTGATCATGGTTGTGAATTTGAAAATCAAGAGTTTGAATACTATTTTTCAAAAAATGACTATAGTAATAATTTCTCTGCCCCTAGAACACCTCAAAAAAATGGAGTTGTAGAAAGAAGAAATAAACCCTTGCAAGAGATTTCTAGAACCATGATTATTGAATATGAATTACCTATTTATTTTTGGTCTGAAGTTATAAATACATCATGCTATACCATTAATAGAGTGTTGATTTGACCCATTCTTAAAATAACTCCATATGAGTTATGGAATAATAGAAAACCCAAAGTAATATACTTAAATGTTTTTGGTTGCAATGTTTATATCATTAATACTATAGAAAATCTTGACAAGATTGCACCCAATAGTGATTGAGGAATTTTTCTAGGATATTCAATCTCTAGTAAAGCCTTTAGAGTGCTTAATAAAATAACTAAATGTGTGGAAGAATCTTCCCATGTCAAGTTTGATGAGATAGATCCACATGAGCCTAAGGCCACTCTAAATAACCTAGAGGATGATATGTCAAATCGAGAAATCAATGTAAAATCCTATAACTATCCTGTAAAGGAATCTGTGCAAACTTTTGGTTCTAGAAATTCTCCAGATTCAAGTCATAGTGAACCCGAACCTACTGATGAACCATAAATCACTAGTCCCTCTTTTTCTAGAGGTGTTATAACCCTTAATAACCATCCTTTAGATGTTGTTGTAGAATATTTAGATAAAGGAACTAAAACTATATCTTCTTTTATAAATTAGGTTGAACATCAAGTTATCTTGTCACAACTAGAACCTAAAAACATTAATGATGTTATAAATGGGGAATTTTGGGTGATGGTTATGGAAGAAAAACATAATCAATTTAAAAGAAACAAAGTTCAGAAACTTGTTTACAGACCCAAAGACTTATTTACCATATGCACTAAGTGGGTATCTCGAAATAAGATAGATTAATTTGGTAATATAGTTAGAAACAAGGCTATATTGGTTGCACAAGGCTATAGTCAAGAAGAAGGAATTGACTATGAGAAAACCTTTTCACCAGTAGGTAGACATGAAGCCATCAGAATCCTTCTTACTTATGTGACTCATCTGGACTTCAAACAATATCAAATGGATGTTAAGAGTTTATTCCTAAATTGGTATATAGCTGAGGATTTCTTTGTTCAGCAGCACCCTGGTTTTACAAATCCTCACTTTCCAAATATTTTTTTAAAATTATCAAAATCATTGTATGGTTTAAAACAAGCTCCAAGTGCTTGGTATGATAAATTAAGTACATTTATTATTTCCAAAGGTTTTAAAAAAGGATTATCTAATCCTACCCATTTTATAAAATGAATTTCCAATGATGTTTTAGAAGTTAAAATTTATGTAGATGATATTATTTTTGGATATCCAAAAAATTATTTTTGTATTGAATTTTCTAAAATGATGAAAAACAAATTTGAAATGAGTCTAATGGGTGAAATAAAATTATTTTTTGGATTTAAAATCTCTCAAAATAATGATGGTATTATTTTAAATCAAAGAAAATATACTAAATATCTACTAAAACATTTTGGCTTGGATAACACTAAAAGTAGTGACACTCTAATGTGTACTAATTTTAAGTTGGGTCTTGATAAATATGTAAAATCTGTTGATCAAACCACTTACAGAGGAAGTATTAGAAACTTACTCTACATAACTACTAGTTGACCTGATATTTGTTTAGAGTATGTATGTGTGCTCATTTTCAAGAAAACCCTAAGTAATCTCATTTAAATGATGTTAATATGATTTTTAAATACCTCAAACATACACCCAATCTAGGATTGTTATATCCCAGAGGACAATAATTTCAGTTAGTTAGTTATTCTGATGCTGATTTTGGTGGTTGTAAGTTAGACAGAAAAAACACCTCTGGAACATGTCACCTTTTAGGAAATTCTCTAGTATCATGGTGTAGTAAGAAACAATACTTGATTGTATTAGCTACTACAAAAACTAAATACATAGATGATAGTAGTTGTTGTGCACAGATTTTGTGGATGAAACACACATTACTGTATTATGGATATCAATTCAGGCATGTACCTATAAATCGTGGCAATACAATTGCAAATAAAATATCAATAAAATAATGTTTCACACTCTAGGACAAAACATATTGATGTAAGACATCAATTTTTTAGAGACCATTATTAAAAAGGTGATATCACTTTGGAATTAATTAGATCTAAATATCATCTTGCTGATATATTCACCAAACCATTAAATTCTGAAAGAATATATTACATCACACGTGAGTTAGGAATGATAATTCTTAAGTAGAAAGTGTACTGATTTCAATACATACTATTTTCAGCTTACTATTTCACAGTTTTCGGTTTCATAAGTAACTATCTTAGAATTATTTTCTCACTCTCACAGTTCTAAAAGTTATTGTCTTACATTTTTTATCTCATGTTTAAGGTCTCATAGTTATTGTCTCTTGGTTACCGTTTTGTACATACTATTTCGAACAAAATGGTCACACAATTTTGAAGTCACACAGTAGAGATGACATCGGGAAAACCTATTATGGTCTCACTGTGACAACCTGTTCCGGTCTCAACATGAAATTTTGTTCTTATTTCACCATAATAACACTATTTTTTTATTTAAATATTATAACCCGTATCTCTATGATTGATTGTTTTATGCTTTTGCTTTCCTTATTTTTTGGATTTTCAACGCTTGATATCCCAAAATAATAAAAAAGAAAGTGGTTTCACTCTTTTCTTAACTCGAGCTCTCTTATCCCAAACCTTATGTCCTCCTTCAACCCTTAAGTTCTCTTTCTCTATCTATTCAACCTTCGCTGAATGCCCAGAATTAAACACATGTCTTCATCAACTCCTGAGAAGCGCAAATCAAAGAAGAAAATGAAAAGAGCACCAAAGATAGTTCTCAAAGGTCCTTTGAATCTAAATCTTGTTGATAGAATAGTGGTACTAGAAAATTAAATCTATCCTATGTGGTTATTGTAAAGTAGTTATTTAGTGTTGAAAGTACTGAAAGAGAAAGGATGGTTGGCCCGGTTCATAAAAGAGAATAGGTTGATTTACCCAAATCTTTTTTCTTATTTTTATAAATTTTTTCAATTATCTTTCAATACAGAAGATTATTTTTTTGTAAGAAGATAGATCAATGGACAGATATATACCTTTTCTTAAAGGTTATGAGATTATTGCCTATGGATACCTCATGAAGTAATTTTTGAGGAGTATCAGAGAGGTCCTCATCCTCCCAATGATATCTTTATTTTAGAATAAGCCTTGGGAATCTTGATTAGAAATAAAACAAAGATAAGAGCTATTGCTACTGATCTGGATAGTGAAACCATATTGTTGTTTAAGTTTATTCATAATCTGATTATTCCAAAAAAATGAGATTTTTCAACCCTAAAATATCAAGATATATTTTTGATACATCTTATGAAGAATGGAAACAATATCAACTTGTACATGTATGTTACACTTTATATGTGTTAGTTGATTAAGGAAACCTCAATGTCTACCTCCTTGTTCTACTCAAGGTTAATATCTGATATGCTATATGCTAAAGGAATGGTTAGACAAAATGAAGAATTTCTCAAGTACTGTGAATTATGTATCTAAAAGGTTATAGTCAAAAGAATGAAAATTATTTTGAATTGGTGGAAAAGTCTTGGGTGGAGGATAATGAAAGGTTGTATGAAAAGTTTAATCTGGCTGAGAATTCTTCAAAACCTAATGACATATCTGATTCTGTTTTGGAACCAGATGAAATAGTTTATTATCCTATTGAAGAATAATAAGAGGAGTTTGTTTCACCTTTAAGGGAAATTATCATAGACAGGGAAGATAGTGGACATGTTTTTCAAGATAGAGTTGAGAAGGAATTACCTGTTCCTGAAGAAATTTTTGATTTCGAAGAAGAACCTGCTTCTAGAGAATAGTTTATTGTTAATGTAAGGGAAAAAGATGTTCTAGAAGATCATATAGAATAATAAATTTATATTGAGAAATAAGTTGCTTTTGAGAAACACTTAGAGGAACAATTTGATCCTAAGATTATCCTCTCTGTTGAGGAAAGAATGGAGAAAGCCTTCAAGTTGGATAGTAAAGAAATGTATGAGTCTATTGGAGATTAAAATTTTAAAACAAATCAAAGAACTGAATCTCTTAGTTCTATGAAATATTCACTTGTTAAGGGGGAGAAGAACCCTAGTCTATAAAGTGTTGAAATTCTTAACCATATTGATCAAAGCACTTTGGACACCTGGTACAAGTTCCCTAGCTACTTGGATGTGAATGATACCCAAGAATCCTCGGTTAAATGCATAAACCTCTCAAAAAAGTTTCAATTGAAACTGATCTCTGTTCTTGAAGTGATTTTTGTAAAGGAACCTTAGCTTGTCTCAACTCTAGTTCCTGAACCTTTACAAGAACCTCCTACTTTCATGAGTAAAAATGATCTAAAAGCTTTTGGAGATTCTTTATTGGCTGGAGTTGAAAATATCATGAACACTAAACCTACTCCTATTACAAACTTAAGTGAAAGAGATGCAACCCTACTGTTAGAAAAGATCATATGGAAGATTCAGAAAAAATGATTCATGAAATTAAAGAGTTCATAATTGAGAACAAATAGTTGAGTGATGAAGTGAAGTCTCTCAAAGCTATGGTTGAAGATATGAAAAATGTGTTAAAATTAGGACCAGATCATGTTGCTCATTTTTTTAAGGATGTTAGTGGTCAGATTCCACAGGAATGTTTCTCCCTTATTCAACCAAAACTAACTTTTTTAGCTGACATGGTGGCTGAGAGAAACAATAAGATAGTTCAAGAAATGTGTGAGCTTGTTATTGGTCTCAACAAATTGACTAATGATTACAAGGGATGTATAAAGAAAGTTTTAAATCATCTCAAGTCCCTCTATACAGCTGTTTCAACATCTAATACCTCTGGAAAATCATCTCAACCCTTTGATAGTGATCTTCATAGAACTTTTGTTAAGAAAGAACATCAATCAATACTAAGTAACTTCGACATGGAGAGGCTATATATTCTTGTCAAAAATAGATATAGATTCCTTGATTTGGTAAGGATTCATTCAAATATTGAAAATGATTCTTAGGAAGAAATTACTAAGAATGTGGATTTCTACTTAAATAGGATTTTCTATAAGCATGATATGACAAACCATTTCAAGTACCTTGTAGAGAATTTGAAAATTTCTCATGTTACTCAATCTTTCAAAACTCAAGTTCAAAAATTGAAATATTTCACTCCTTTGTTGGAAAAGTTCATGGAAAACAGAGATGATTTTGAGAAAACAATGCAGTATAGTGCTGAGATTATTTCTAACTTCATCAAGTTATTGAGTCCTTATCTTAATGAACAAATAACTACTATTGTGGCTCTTGAAGCTGCACCCTTGCGGCCTGGTTTGCCTCTTTGTTCATACATTGGCTTTGCCTCTACCTCTATGTCCGTCTCTCAAGCTCTGAGTCAGATCAGACCTGTTATCCTTAACAAAAAATTACCTTAGTCTTCTACTAAACCTACCTTGGAACCCTCTATTTTTGAAGATCTCCCTCTTCCATCTCTTATTGTTAGTTCACTTCCCTCTTCCACTTTTACTTATGCTCTTTTGGCTCCTCCTGATGCTACTGTTGTAACACCCCAAGATTTTATGAGAATTATGCCTTTTAATTTCTTTGATGTCTTATGTTGTACACTACACCAAGATTATCTTGCACTATACGCAACACCATATTATCTTGTAGTATATGCAACACTATTCTTGGCTTGGGTTACACATAAGAGAAACCTTCCTCGATAGCTTGCGTTGTACTCAATACCGAGTTTCACTAAACAACGATATGTTATTAAAATATTATATAAACTATCTGTTATGAATAGTAATACCCACTTTTTGAAATTTTATAAATTTTATCTTTCAAAATGGACTTCATTTTTGGATTCAGAATATTAGAATTATCGTAGGGTGAATTTTTGGTATTTTTCTGAAAACATTCAATTTTGGATGAATAGTGAAAAACACTAAGTTATAGTTTAAAACCGAATTTTTATTTAAATATTTATTTATTTTATTTAAATTTATTTTATGTAAAAATAGATACACAATACCTATATAAGTTAAATTTAATTCATTGTATTAATTCTATAATAATTTTAGATATATAAAAATTTTATTGATCTTTTCACCGTCTTTTACCCACCTCCTAAGAGCATTTGCAAATTTACATAAAACTTAATTTTACAACTTTTATTTACCACGGTTAAAAGTAAATAGGGTAATTAAGGGTAAAAATAATATTATTATTACCCTAAAACATGTCATAATTCTATTGGATAAGATTAATTCGACCAAAAACAATATTAGGAATAAAATATTACCCTTTAGGTCCATTTGGATTAGATTAGGACATTTATTTTTATTTTATTTAAAGAAGAGTTAAAATAGTTAAAATCAAAGTATAATAAAAAAACATTTTTAATATAGGGTTATACATAAGATAAATTCGACTATAAATATTAATTAAAAATATAAAAAGATTTCCTACATAATGGAATGTTATTTATAATTTTTAGACATTAAATAAATTAATTTATTTATGACACAATGATGATGCAGTAATTACTTTATTATTGAAATATTAACATAATTGACGTTATAAATACCCAAATAAATGTAATTTGAGACATTATATGAATTAAACTAATTTTACAGGTTAATATAGAATATTAGGGTTGGTTATATGAATTTTTTTCGAAGTAATAATGCTGTTATGAATTTAACAAAAACAAAATACCAAATAGTGTCAAAATTAACATAAAAGAGTTTTTTAAAAAAATATTATATTATTAATTGTAATTCTATTCCTAATAATATAAGGTTCTTACAAAAGACTTATATAATAATATATATGACATTAATGTACTAATTCGGGGTTCAATTGGCAGTTTATAGTAAGTTTATTAACTATATAGTGTAAGAATACAGGAAGACGTGGTAAAAGTTAATTTATTTAACTTAGAGTTAAATCTAAATGATAAGGTTAAAATGGTAACCTAAACATGTCTAAATCCTATTGGTTGAGAGGGTTCCGACCCATCCCCACCCTAGTCTCTAAATAAGTCACTTTGGAGCCTTTATAAACCGAATATGAATTTATTATAAAATAATATTTTATGTTTTTTCTAAGGTACCCCTAACCCCTCTTATAAAAGGGAACCTGTCCCTCTCCTCTTCACACAAATTTGAGCCTTCAATCTCAGAAAACCCCAGATCATTTCACTTCTCCAACTCTATAGAAACCTACTAGAGGTTCTTGTCTTCTTCAAAGACCATATTTAGTGCCCTAAGAGGAGGTTAAGAGGAGGCGCGCCGAAGAAGAGGTAATCTCTTCTACCGATTATTTCAAGTTTCTTTATTCTTCTACTTCTTCTTGTTTAGTTGTTTCATTATAAATTAATGTAATCAGTATAACTAATATACTTAAATGTTATTATAAATATGAAACAACCCCATTTAACCTTCTATAAATCCTACGGAAAACGAAATCACTGCACGTGCGTACGTACGGAATATCGTCTTCTTGTATTCTTACACTATATGGTCAATAAACTCACTATAAACTGCCAATTGAACCCCAATTGGTCCATTAATGTCATATATATTATTATATAAATCTTTTTGCAGAACCATGTATTTTTAAGAATATAATATCAATTAATAATATAATATTTTTTTAAAAACACTTTTATGTCAATTTTGACACTATTTAGTATTTTATTTTTTTCTAAATTCATAAAAGCATTATTACTTAGAAAAAAATTCATCTAACCAACCCTGCTATGTTATATTAACTTATAAAATTAGTTTAATTCATAAAAAGTTTCAAATTACATTTGTTTGGATATTTATAATATCAATTATGTTAATATTTCATTAATAAGGTAATTACTACATCATCATTGTGTCATAAATAAATTAAATTATATAATGCCTAAAAATTATAAATAAACTACCATTATTTAGGAAAATTCTTTAGATTTCTAATAATTATTTATAGTTGAATTTATCTTATGTATAACCCTATATTAAAAATGTTTTACTTATTAAACATTGATTTTAACTCTTTTAACTCTTATTTGAATTAAATAATAATAAATGTCTGAATCTAATCCAAGTGGACCTAAAGGGTCATATTTTATTCCTAAGGTTGTTTTTGGTTGAATTAAACTTATTCAATAGAATTAGGACATGTGTTAGGGTAATAATAATATCATTTTTACCCTTAATTGCCCTATTTACTTTTAACCGTGGTAAATAAAATTTAAAAGTTACTATTCACCAAAAATTATTTGTATTTTATTGAACCACATTTCACTCCTTGATATTAACCGTGTCTCTTGGATTTTTGAAATTTCACTCATAGAAGCGGTAAAATTATGTTTTATGTGAATTTTCAAATTCTCTTAAGATGTTGGAAAAAGACGGTAAAAAGTTTAATAAAATTTTTATATATCTAAAATTATTATAAAATGACTCCAATGAATTACATTGAACTTATATAGGTATTTTGTATCTATTTTGAACTAAAATAAATTAAAATAAAATAAATAATTATTTAAATAAAAATTCTGTTTTAAACTATTACTCAGTGTTTTTCACTATTCATCAAAAATTGAATGTTTTTAGAAAAACAACAAAAAATCACCCTAGGCTAATTTCGATATTCCAAATCCAAAAATGAATCCCATTTTGAAAGATAAAATTTATAAAATTTCAAGAATTGGGTATTACTATTCATAACGGCTAGTTTATATAATATTTTAATAACATATCATTGTTTAGTGAAACCCGGTATTGCGTACTACAAACGCTATCGAGGAAGGTCGTGATTGAATGTAATGCAAGCCAAGTCAGGGCTATGTGTAGTGCAAGCTCCCTTTGGTGTTTCATATATCATAATCAAAACTTATTTCATATATACATTAAACAAAATCTATACTTAATGTTGCGTAGAATAATTCCCACAAAACGAACTTGAAATTGTGTGTAACACGAGCCAAGAATAGTGTTGTGTATACTGAAAGATAATACGGTGTTGCGTATAGTACAAGATAATATTGGTGTAGTGTACAATAGAAGGCATAAAAGAAATTAAAAAGAATATATCTCATAAAATCTTTGGGTCTTACGTTCTGCCAAGGGCAAAGAGAGGACAACCAATGCTGAAGAAAAATGAACACTATCTTTTGATAGGGATATTTTGTATTTTTGTTGTCAACTAATTGTAATGATACATATTTCTTCATCTAATTAAATATGAATTTTTATTTTCTATTCGCTTATATAATTTTTTACACTTTTTTATAATCCAAAAAGGGGGAGAGACATGTACACTAAGGGAGAGACAACAAACTATAAATAGATATCTCACTCAAATGATTTTTGAACATCAGTAAGGGGGATATTGTTGGACTCCTCATGTTTTAATCATGTTTTAATGATCACAAATTGTTACTCCTATTTAATTTGTCTCATATCATGTGTATATTTTCTTGGTTTCATTATGATTCAAATAAATTTTCTCCAGATCTTTATTACTATAAATCATGAGTGATTATTGTAAACTATATTTAACTTTACTCAATAGTGATTGCTTTTATGAATGATTATGTCTAATTAATTGGGTGAATATTATTGCTTATGTTTATATTCATATATTTGGATAAGTTTGAGAGACCATGAGTCTGGCACCAGTTCTGCTTTTCTGGAAAAGGACCCAGACACCGTGACCAAACACCGTGACCAGACATCGTGACCTAGAAACTGTGACCCAGACACCGTGACCTAGACACCGTGACCCTGACACCATGACCCAGACACTGTGACCAGACACCATAACCAATTTCAGATCTCATGAATTCTATGACACCGGTTCCTTGCTAAGACATCGTTTTAAGTTTTTCAAAGTACTAGACATCGTGATCCAAACACCACATCTGTGCTATCGGTTCCTAATCTTAACACAACTTGGACATAATGTCTATCTCACCACTCGAAATCAAATAATAAGTTATCGTTTTGTGGTGACACCATTTCGTGGTGACACCATTTCCATGTGACACCATTTCTACATAGACTATGGCACTGTTCTTTAATCTGTTTTGTCATTTTTCAATTTAATTTCTAACATTCATATTTGAGTCTTTTAAATTTACTGACATAATTAATATTTATTTGAAGGAATGTCACATGATAGTACAAGGTATGAGGTTCAGGGTACATGCACCATGTCGACTCCAACACATACACTCCCAGAATAAAACAAAAAGTGTGGTCCTGAAACAAGACGAGCAGTAGTGCGCAGCAGAACCACGAGCATTCTTGAAAAGTGGACCAATACATGCACTAAGATACATCTGAAGAACACACTAAGCATTCTCAAATCAAAAATCTATAATACCATAGATCGTATCCAAACAATATTCTAAATACCAACTCTATGAAGAACACGATCTAGATCTAACTGGAAACCAAAGCACCAGACTTGTGATACTATGTTTCTTATAAGAAGACTCGATAATTGCATATGATTTATCCTAGAAGTCCAGAGCTGCAAATAATGACACTCAGAGGACTTATAACCTTTTCTCATCATCTTTTCTCTTCTGTGTACTGTTTTTAACTTTTGAGTTGTGTGTGTGTGTGTGACTGTGTTAAAAATACACATTGTCTTCTGCATTAAACTAAAGAATACAAGATATCCTTACTCAAATATCTTTTTACACTTTTTTACTCCCACTGATAAGTGTAGAAGTTGTTCTTGTGTGACCTGGTAGTTTTTACCCATGAAGAACTATGGAAGAGGTCATGTGACCTGGATAGTACTGTGCACTGTTGAGTACCCTAATCCAGGGTATGGATCATGTTTATTAATATAAAATAATTAGTGACAGGTGAACACCAAGTGGAGTGTATTAGCTCTCAGATTGAGTCTGAACCACTTGTTTTATCCACTTTGTTTTTTAATTTAATCTTTATCTGTTTTACTGTATAATTCAAAAATACCTATATTTACTTTGATAGTTAATCTTGGATAGAAGTTATAATTGTTTTTCCTTATTTTAATAGATTCAAAAGTAATATCAATAACTCATATTGAGATTACTGAGAATTAATCAATATTCTGAGAAGTTATTTGAATAGTCAAACTTTTATAACTGTATTACCTTGACTGACTAGGCTGTATTTTTTTGTTAACCTTTTTAAGAAAACTTTTTAAATGAAATTTTTATAGATTCTCAATTCATCTCCCTCTTGATTAATCTACTCCGACCAACAGTATATGTGCATGAAGATCTTGAAGACCTGAAGCTCTTATAACTACTAAGATCAATTGTAGAGTTTTTTTCTTAATTTATACCACAATGCATACTAGTATGTGGTTTTCTATACTAAGGGGATATGAGGTATTTTTAGATAAATCATGAATTTTGAAGTTCTTTCCACATGAATTAGAAATGAAATTTCATCACACATTATATGATAATCAAATGATAAATGATATAGGTCCAGAAATAGTGAGAGGTGCAATTAATATTGACTCATCATTATATAGTGTTTTATTAGAAAATATTTCCACTAATTATATTATTTGAACCAATATTGTGTACATGATATATCATTTTATTGAATTCATGCATTGTGTGATTTAAATTGTAATGCCTCTAGGTAAAACGAGAGATAAAGGTCTCAAGTTCAACTAATATTATTTTCATTATATGATATCATTAATTTCTATTTATTTTCTACTCCATATATGGAACCAATGGATATAATTATTAATAGGGATTGACTGGTTATTATTAATTCCATGATTGAATTCTTTTTGTTTTGAAAAATCCACATTAATTCCTATAATGGGGTCTCATGTTTTTTTAGGATAATAAAACATATATTATAGCCATTCCAATCATATGTTATGTAGTTAGGTAGGATTAAATCTATTTATTATTTTAAACTAGAGTGTCCATTTTCATGTAGTGAAAACCCTTATATAGAATATGAGTTTTAATATTTTTTATCATAATTTACTTTTTTGAAAAGATAATGAGATAAAGTCCCTGATCAATTTAGTTCCATGTATGTTACATATATCTATTGCATATTATAGGATTACACTAGCTAAAGAGATGAAGTTACTGGATATGTTGGATAAATCAATTTTCCATGATTCATTCAACCAAGTGTGATGCCTTTTACATCAATAATGTTTTTTTATAACCAAACTAAAGGGGAACTTCCTTTGCGTGATGATTATATAAAGAAAAATTAGCTTAAATTCATGGAAAGTTATATATTATCCAAATTCTCAAATTATTATACTAGGTTTTAATATTCATGACCCCAACGGAAATGAACTAAACTGAAAAAACCCAAATTGATATGAACCAAATGTAATAAAGTTGAATAGACTAGAACCCACATTAATGAAATTGTCTAAGATAATATAAAAATAGGAAAAACTAAATCTAATGGAAATTTCCTAAACAAAATTGTATCGAACAAAACCAAACTAATCTGAAATTTGATCCAAACTGATTATATACCATTAATAGGAATAATAATTGTTAATTAATATGAATTTACTATTTAATAGTATCATTTTGAAATTTTGATCGATTTCCCCTTGCTTGCAGAAACATGATTTGACCCATGGGGCGTTTTGGTTCTTATATGTTGGGTAGTGAAATGTATAGTCATAGGATACATGTATGTTTTAGTTTAGTTTTTATTTTATTTTATTTATTACATTAGCCAATTAAGCCTTTTAATGCTTTCTATGGATGGAGGGTAGTTATATTCTATGAAGGGGGTGAGAAGGGAACTGGAGGTGGCTGCGTGGTTTTATTTATAGGGGAGGGAGATTGGGGTAGTGGAGATATTGATTAGTGTGTTTCATTTTTTTCTCCATTATACAATTTTTATTTTTATTTCTTTTCTTTTCCTTGTGCGTTTACATCCGACATACAAATTCTTCATGCCAAAATTTTATTTATTCTCCATTGTAGTTTTAATTTATTGTTAGAAAAATTGCTCCCATGTAGTGTTTCCTTGATTCTAAATCACATGTTTCACCCCATGGTTGTATCCCATACACCTTACCCCATCCTAGTCACACTTGTCTAAATTATGGGAGGGGCTAAGAAACATGGAATAACTAGGGAGGGATTGATAACATCATCACAATTCTATACCTCCATTAGTCTGGTTCACATATAACATCTAACAAATCAAAAAAAAGACACAATCCTAGGATTAGATAATCATGACCTGAATGTAGTTAATGTTTGTTATCCTATTTTATATCCAATGATTCATATGCAATGTATTCCCAATCAGGAGGAATAAACTATAGCTTTTCTCAAGATTAATTTTTCCCCCAAAAAAAATTTCATGGTTCCTTATTTTGAATTTATATGCTATAAATTTAAAATAAAATTTATTATAACTATCCTAAAAAATATGCAAATGTTTATAACTCCAAACTCTTTCCCAAGAAATTGAAAACAATTTTTCGCATCCTAAATTTCATGCAAACAAAACTCACTAATTTTATCTTTAATATGCCAAGGGATAGCAATAAGTGATGAGGCACAACCAGTAGCTAGGTCCAAACACCATATTAAATTTTCGATAGTCCCTCTAATGATGTTTTCGAGGTATGTCTTCCAATAGAATCCATTAATATAACTACTAAAATTAGTGAACCATGTATGTCACAATTTAAAATTCACACTAATGTATACAACAAAACATTTCCCTATTTTATCCATGGGGAATTTTTTCTTCATATAATCTCTAATTATATCACATAATAAATAACCTACACAAATCCTTCATCACCTATAGAACTCCATGATGCATACCATAAACCCCCTCATTTATATGCATCACACATTTCACTAGAACTTAACCACTAATGATGGTTCATGAATCCATATAACACTACATATGTGCATTTCACTTGGATACCACTTTTCTTATAATATCAAAAATAATCTATCATCATCCTTCTCCTTTCACTGAAGATTGTTCAATTCAACTTTCCCTGTTATAAATGTTGAACATTGTCCATTTAGTTGGGTCTGTTGATGGATTCTGTTGGCATGAATCTGGACATCCTAGAAAAAACATGTATTTTCTCCATCTGGATATCCTAAGAATAAAATTAGGTGAGTTAATCTCTAGATATTCTAAAAATCACCGACTTGAGAATTTTTTGGTAAGTCAAATCCAAAAATCTACCACCCTAAGAAAATTTTAATTCTTTCTCCATAGTTCCATCAGCCCTCTACCATACAACATTTGTAGTTCCCACATAGTTCTTCTTCATGCCTATTATAATAATCATGTCCCCACTAAATAAATCCTCTTTAGTCCCCAAGACCATAATCTCATATAAATACTTCCATGTAATTTCTCCCAAAGAAAAAAAAGACTGAGTTACATAAAAAACAATTGAAGTCCAATCACTAGATTGTGTTGTGTACAATATCCAAGGATATACCTATTCCTGTAAATTTTTCATCTGAATAATATTCCACTGAGCTTTCACGGATTTCAAGAGATTTTTCATACATCACACTCTAGCCATAAAAATAAAACAAGCTGACATTAGAACCTTTAACAAATGGAATGTCAGACATCATTGGAAACATACTCCTATTGAAATATTCCTTCAACTTACTCCCCCTCCCTCTGAAGCTGCATCCCCCCCAACATCCATCCCCCCTCTTTCCCCACCTGCACCCCCTCCCAAACTTCAGTCCCCCCCTCCCAACACGTAGCCCCCTCCCAACATGTTTACCCCCTCCTTACTTGCATCCCCCTCCCTACCAACCTACTGCCCCACCTCCCTCCAAAACTGTACCCCCTCCCAAAATGAATCCCCTATCCCAAACTATTTCCCCCCTCCCTACCAGTATCCCCCCTCTGAACCTTCACCCCCCTCCCTCCCAAACTGCAGCCCCTACCCCCTCCCTCCCAACATGCATCCCCCCTCCCAACCTGTTTCCCCCCTCCCTACATGCATCCCCACTCCCAACTTTCACTCCCACACTCCCAACCTGTAGCATCTCATACTAAATAAAACAAATCCATAACATTTACTATTTACATGAACTAAATATAAATTAACCATTCTCATCCAAACAATAATTCATTTAAAGTTATTAAATTACATTCATAAGTCTCCCTATAAATTCAAAAATAAATGGGATTAATATCCTCCCATCACCAACATCCCTATCCCTATAACATGATTCTCATTTTTTATGACACATATTCCATTGTTTAGATAATCCTTGAAGATATATATTGATGAACCATGATCATAAATCACACCGTCTTTTTTCCCTTGATCAGATAGAACAACCACGCCTACAACCTTTAGTTTTCTATATGATATATTTGTTCACCTTCAAGAAATTTGGTGACTAGAGCACAATAGTCAATATTCCATGAATTTATATGGGCTATAAAACACTTGGTTTTATTGATATCCACACCCTCTCATCTATAGAATTTATGGAACCTCTAAAAAATTTACCATCAAGGAAAGGATCTTTTATTTCTAGAAGATATTCCTTGACTCGACTTTACATGGCTTAGACTTTACTGCCAATGTCCCCTTAAAGTAACTTGTTTCATGTATTTTGACTTAAATAATCCAAAATGAACATTGGGTTAGTTTTCACAGGCTTCCAGTATATAAAATACCTCACTTCTAACTGAATTTCCATTTAAAAGAATGTATAAACCCTATAGGTGTAGTAACACTAGTTTCCTACAAGATCTATATCTTTTACCATCAAACCATCAAAATTGGCCTAACCCTTGCATGTATTAACTTTATAATCCTCATCTTTGATATCATTTGGATGACTCAAACAAGTGGAATGGGAAGAATTAATTTGTTGGGGGAAGGTTTACCACCAGACAACCCATTATTAAATTTCATAAAATATTATACTATAATCATAGACATTCCAAATAAAAACCTAAAAACTATGATAATGATAAAAAATATAAAAAATTTAATAATTTCCATCTTAGTATAAAGGGATACCATGGGATAATTTATACATCTTCTGTCGTGGCTTTTAAGTAATAATAACTACTGTGGAACTAAAGGATTTCTAGGAATATGGACCATTGAGACATGTCACATGGGAGATATTTACCTTCAATGAAGGATGGAATGAATGAAATATAGAACACTAGTGAAGGGTAGCTCCCAAAGAAAAGGGCTCAATTAGAATGGAAAGAGAATTCTGAATATTTCCATTTATAGATGATTTTATGGGTATTTAAAATTATGTTTTCGACCTCTTTTGCATTATATATTAAAATATATTGTGTTACCCATATTGAATTTACTAAAACTATGTGATAAATTAGTCCCAACCTAAGAGTATAATCCCTGCATGACATTGGACTCCTACCACACTTCCCTTAAGAAAAATGTATGGCTTGATTCCCACTATATATGATACATAATGATGTCTAGACATCAGGTCTTGGACCCAGTTACAAACAAAATTTTCATTCAATCCTTTATCTTAGGGATCATGACATACACATGTCGATCCCTTACCTAGACTAATTCTCAGATGATGCCCCTTCTTCCAAGTATGACCTATATCTATGTGAGAGGTTCACCTAGTTTTTCTCGGGTGATAAGGACATAATAAATTCACATAAGTAATTATTTCCCAACTTATAATTTCCCATCCTTATGTACATGATCAAGACCTTTATAAAAATAAGTTAGTCCGAACACCATCACCTTAAAAACTACACACTCATACCTGAGGTGTTTCTAATAATCCCTAGGCTTTGAAAACATGCTAAGTTCATTTTCCCCCTATTTATTTATTTACTATATATCCCCTTGTTCCTTGATACAAGAGCATAAAAATTACAACCCTACACTATAGGATTTATGAAATTATGGTTTATCCTCTTTGGTTAATGTTATGAGACCATAAAAAAGCTGTTTTTTGATCACCCCTGATCTTACCACTAAATAATACCTAGATCCCATTTTTGTATACCCTGTCCACATGATTGAAGGTGTAACCCTAAGAGTACTTGAATAATTCCTGAGTATCTTCTCCCTTGTAACATCTTTCCCTTGGTCCATATCCACTGATTTGTGATTTAATGAAGGTGTCACAACTAGACCTCAGGTACGCCTTCCCATACACAAGAGGATATCAATTAACAATGAGGTTCTAGGGTCATACCATTGGAAGCCTAAAACTCATATCAAAGTGCACAAAAATAGATGAAAATAAACCAATCAACATCCATGATATAAATATTAGATCACACATGATAATAAATAAAATAATTAAAATTAGATACATAAAAACTAACACACACTGGTCTCCCGCCATATTGACCCCATATATAAAAAAATTAATATAAAAGTAAAAAAAGAGACTTCAATCCATCCTTGAGTCTCACATAATCTCAATCACCAAACCATCTAAACGGATCCATCATTATCATGAAACAATGATCCTTTACCCAATTTTATCTTTTATGTAAGAAATAATTCTTCTTAGGTACCAAAGTTTCATGGCCTCCCAAGCATGATTAGAGTACAACAGAGTATGGAACCGCTAATATAGTTTTATACATAACTAGTAAATATTTTTAGCTACATTTTATATTATTTGATAAATAAATTAATATAAAAAAATAAATCACTATTGATCCTCAGTATTTAATGTGACACTTGTGATCGACCACACCTACCTTGTATAGTGTTGAAGTGTCTCTGATCATGTCGTGAAACCATTCCAACTAGTGTATCATTTAAAAACAATTCACATCCTATTGGGAAATACAATATCAAATTAGTATGTTCAAGCACTGTTTCCTAGGGGAATGGCCCTAGGAAATCTAATTACAGCAAGACCACAACCAATTACTAGGAATCCTAAGAAATCAAATATTATCATGAATAATGGAAAATTCCTAGACGTCCTTGGAATTCAAACATCATCTCATATAAGCCAGTTCCCATGATCCTAGGGAAATAGAGTTTCAATGTTCATTGAGTCGATTCCATTATATCTTGGGAACTACCACATCTGTAGTCACATCATCAAATCCAAGGGGATTACACAAGGAATTCCATATACATGAAGGCTGAATCCCAGTATCCTAATAATTCCACACTCAACAGGATCATGGATGAATCCCTATATCCTAAGAATTACACACTCATAGGGATCAATATTAAATCCTAAAATCCTAAGTATTCTACACTAATACTATGATTTCAGTTTTTGTGTTTGATTGTAGGTTTCCGTGAGTTTCTGTGTGTTTTCAGTGAGTTTCTATGTTTCATTGTTGTGAGTTTTTGTGTGTTTTTGTGTAATTTCAGGCAATTGCAGTGAGTTTTTTTTGTGTTTTTTGTGTGATTTCACGCAATTTTAGTGAGATTTTGTGTGTTTATGGTGAGATTTTTGTGTTTTTATGGTGAGATTTTTGTGTGTTTGTAGTGAGTTTTTTGTTTTTTCTATGTGACTTCAGGTTTTAGGTTTGCAATGTGTTTTCTTTTTTTGAAGTTTATTTTTGTGTGATTGTAGGCTGAAAGTTGTAGTGTGTTTTCTTTGTTTGATTACATGTTTTGTTCATGAAATTGAGTGGGTGTATATTCTAATGGTTTTAAAACCATTTTTATACCTCTTTATAATTACTTAAACCAATACTAACAATTCATTTTGAACCATTGGTATAGAGATACCCCATTGGACCACATTACAACGGTTATTGAAAACATGGGTATAGGCTATCCAAACGGTTTGAAGTCCTATCCCAGCAGTTTCAAACCATTTTGATAGGATATATTTCCAGTAGTGTCTACACTTCCTCAAATGAAATTATCGTATTTACATAAGATAGAAAACATAAAATTATGTTCTAAATAAAAAATTTAAAAGCAAAAAGACATTATAAATATCATATATATCATATATAAATATATTTTCTATTATTATTTCTTCCATGATAGTTGGTTAAGGAAAAATGAACAATCATCATTTCGTGAGGAGGTAGTTTGTCATACACGTAAAAAATAGTTATGTTGCCCCTTAAATGGAAGTGTGTGTAATTGTAGCTCGAAACCTTATAATAAAAAATAATGGTATATTTATGATAGTTTTTTTATTAAAAAATCATGTAATAATAATATTTTAGTGACTGGATGATGTAAATAATATAAAATAAATTGATGAATAATGTTACCTCTTATTCGGGGAACTCCTTTTGGTTTTCACCAAAGGACTTCCTTATATTTATTTCTGCCCAAGGGTATGATTCTAGTATTGGGGGAGGTATTTTAAGGAACTATTTTTTCAGATCATAGTCCAACTAAACTGGCTTGATAGGTGTGAATAAATGGTAGGATATGAGACCATTTATAGAGTTGGATGAGTGGGACTCTTTAAATTTTATGAATGGGAATTCCACCCATGTTTTCCCCATGGAAAGTGGCTCCCATAATGGTAAAAAGTTTATATAATAGAGATAAGGATCCAAAAATAGCCATAAAATGACTCTTTTAAATGTTTCTAGATCATTTGGGCCCATAATTTTAAGGTTTAGTCTCTTACTAAGCTTCATTTTACCTTAATCATTGTAATTAATTTTAATTGCATTCACAAATATTTTTGGTAAAAAATTATGTTTACCATATTATAAATTATATATTATGATTATTAAAAATATAGAATCCATTTTTCCAATTTCAAAACACATAAGTTTAATTAATTAATTTAAAATTAATCCAGTAGACAGGACGACACTATGGGTTTTTAAAATCAAAATGATCAAAATTCTGCTAAGTTTGTTATATCCAATTTCAATGTGAAATTGGTTCTAATGACAAAAAATGGATTTATTAATAAAAATATGATATAATTAATCTTCTAAACAAATTTAAAAGGTAATTTAACCTTATAAATTAATTAGATGAAAATTAGTTTTAAACTAAAATTCAATATTTTTCACTATACATTAAAAACATAAACTTCATAGAAAAATACCAAACATTTAACATAACCTAATTCTTATATTACACTTAAAAATATTAAGTTTATTGTGGAATATTAAATATATTGAAGTTTCAAAAATATATTTTTAAATTGGTTCTCCACTAAATGGTGGTAAAAATGCCTTAATAAAAATATAGGTTTTAAACATAAAATTGGGTTTGTTCTTATCTTATGTTAGTAAAATATATTGGATGAATATAAAAAAATTATTATTGAACATATAAAAAATATATTAAATTAATTTCTATCACTAATTGTAATTAATTTAATTTATTATGTTAAAATAGCTTTGTGACAATAAAAATTAAAATATTTTCCTTTATTATCAACCGGTTTTCATATTAATTTATAAATAATTAGTAACCTATGAATTAAAATTTTATTTGTGTTAACCATATATTTTTATAAATTAGTAGATACTATTCATAACCTCTAATTTAATGGCAAGGTTATATATTATTATATTAAATATTTACATTATTACAATAAATTATTATTCTGTAAAACTCGGTCTGGTGTGTTACACAAGACATCGAGGAAATTCATTTTTGCATGTAATGAAAGATAAACTTGGTAATCTATGTATATAAAGTTAAAATTTATGTTTCCTATAGTTAATGATTTACATGATGTTGTGTATAGTGCAAGATAAACATATTACTTTAATATAAAATAAACATTTTTTAGTGTTGTATGAAATAGAAAATATAAAAAAGTTTAAATTAATTCACAAAATAATAATTCACAAAATATTGGGGTGTCACATTTTACCCCCTTGAAATTAATTTCTCGCTCAAAATTCACTTAGGTTATCAAAGGATTAATAATTGAAAGTTTCATTCATAGAAACCTCTATTGTAAAAATGAATACTAAAAATTCCCTTAAAAAGGAAAAGTTGGAACCATAATAATTACCCAAAGTATTATATAAATAGGTTTCCACATATGAGATCATGGGTTGGGAGTTATGATTGGACATGGGGGAAAATCATAAATATTTATAGGGATTGATCAAGGTCATCAATCACAAATAATTTTATGATCAAAGAAAAGCAGAGGACCTCAAAGTCATAAATCTGTAATGATTTAAAAGGCCATTGGTTCAATAAAAATTAAGGTATTAGGGAAAAAATTTATTTCTAGATAATTTTCCTAATGTTGAAAATTTTTCATGAAATTATATACTTTCATGATTTTAGGAAACATTCCCCGTTGTATTTCCTTGATTCACTTCACCTATTTCTCCAAAAGGAAGGTGAATTTTTCATTCCTGAAGAACTAAAAATGCATGAGATCCATGATATTCCATCCCATTTTTCATCAGTTATCATCAATAGGAAGTCAATATAATTGTTTATCCAATATGCATAAATCATCATATGGTCAGATAATATAATAATATCAAAAACTTCATCTGAATTGTAATTTAATATTTTTATAAATTGTTAACCTTATAACCATTATGAAATATGAAAATACAAAACTATAGAAAGAAAGGCATGAAATCAGCTTAAAATTGATCACCCGTCCATCACAAAGCACCACTTTTTTATCACATTCCAAACATGTGAATACCCTCATCGTATATTCCCTTGAAGGATCGTAATAACATAAATTACCGTGAATCCCTTGGGAAAACATGAATGCTTCCTTATTTCAATTATTAATGGATACATTAACTAAATCCATGAAGTTTTAAACTTCATCCTTGATTATATATACCACATTGACAATAATTATTTCTAGGGTAATCTATATTGTCTAGTTTACTTATTCATATCCAACATATCTTTATCTAAATATCATTATCTCAATATCTGACATTAATTAAGGGTTACCTTCCCTTAATCAAAATATTAACTTTCCATGAAATCACTTGTATATGTATCCATCGCCATTAAACATGTCCTTTTCAATATTTAATGAAAAAATATTTTTAAAATACTTATATATATCATGATTCCTATTATATAATCATTGAACTCCAAAACATAAACACTTCATTAGTCCAACATTATTCTTAAACCATTACTTAGGCTTCATCAACTTATTCCTTAATACATATTTCCTATAATATGAAATATGATTCATTTATTAATGTTCCTTAATATCAATATAATCATTGTTTTTATGTTTAATTTAAAAAATACTGTAATAACATCACATACCATTCATATGTAATTTATGGTCATATTATCTTCATTAGTATAAATAATACTTATACAACATTCCTAATTCTCTTTATGAGATTTCCATTTTGAAAATTGATTCTCATGATGACCATTATTTCAACATCTAAAACATTAAATGTTAAAAATGTTCCTTATAGTTCTCACCATTTAATAAAACCATAAATAATAGTGTGAGAAACATTTATCATATAGGGATACCATATAATCATGATAATTTATTTATAGGGTTCCTAAATCATGGATCATACTTCTTTAATCTATGAAACCTTAGATTTATACTAGGTTATTAATATTAATCCTATATTTATATCATTCATGATGGTTTATAAAGTGTTTTTGAATTCCCATCTCATATCCCCTAAGAGTATCAACCTAGGTATGTATCAAGGTTTGTTGTTGTGTACCAGGTTATGTTGAGTCAGGCCCAACGCAACTTGTTGGATTCGTTACCCCTAGGTACATTTCTGCCAGAGCCACATCCACTTTTAGTATCCATACAAGTATTTATTATTAGGAAACCACTTACTCTAACCTTTACCAAAATTCCAGGAAATTTTCCTAAATGTTAAAACATCCTTATACTTATCCTTGGATACATCCCTAGACATATCATTAAAAATATAATTAGGGTTCTCACTAAATTTTTCTCATCCTATTTGAAGAATGTCAATAGACCTTTTCTTATATTCCAATAATAGAGACCCTCTATTTTTATACAATAACTTTATATCATTTTCTCTGAATACTTAAAACATTGTACAAATATATTTCCAAAGACAATATTCGTTTCGTGCCTTTAGAAATATAGAAGCATAAACACTGGTACATAAATGATCTATATTATCTCCCTCTAGGTTCTTCATGACTATCACCCTTCTTAGACACATCATACATAATACATATCTTCATAACCTGGTAAAAGAAACTTAAAAATGGTGATCTTAGTTCTCACTAAGGGTAAACGAGGAAGACATGTAGAAATTAACATGAGTAGAGGGTCATGAGAATGTGATCATAACATTATAAGATCATAACATGTATATCACAAGTTCATAAATGTGAATCAAGGAATAAATAATGGAAGTTCATAATAAATTAATCATAATTAAATAAATAACATAAACCATGAAAATATAACATAAGAACAATACATTGAATTTGGGCAGACATGTAAGAATATAAAATGATTTCCATAGTAGTCAATAAATTGAGGCCACGTACATCTTAGTAGCATGGGTTTACTCCCCATTTCCTCTCGTTAATCATGGTTCACTCCCATGTCCACCTTAGTATCATGAATTCATTCCACATACCATCTTGGTAGTCATGGTTCACTCTCATGGCCATCTTCTTAGCATGAGTTAACTCTTCAAACCATCTTGGTAGTCTTGGTTCACTCCCATGGACATCTTAGTAGTCAAGGTTTAGTCCCAATACCATATTAGTCAATATCATGAGATATAAATATTTCCCAATGCATTGGAGGGATATATGGGTTCTAACCATCTTATAATTAAATCTTACATACATGTACCACAAAATCATAAACAGTCATAACTCAACACATGAAATTAAATGGGTATCGTAAACATATTATCATATCATAACCTATGGAAAAAAATAAAGGTTTCATAATCATTTCATCAAAATTATAACCTATGAAAATAAGTAGGTTTCAAAAAATATAACCCATGAAAGAGAAATGTGTTACAAAAACATCATGCTATCAAAATATACACTATTAATGGAAATAATATGAATGGAAACATTGAAATATTTCCCCATTAAGTCATGAGTAACACTAATAAATGTCATCTTATATGGAAAATAATTTTGAAATATATTTCAAAAATATTTCTTGAGAAAAATTCCCTTCTTCTTTGAAAAAGTCTATTTAAAACATAAAATATTTTGAAAATAGATTACTTTAAAAATACATTAAAAACATAGAAAGAAGGCTTGAAATCATTTTAAAAACATTTTTCTATTAACACTTATAAAATAAAATCAAAAACATTTTGAAAACATTTTTCCTTTAAAACGAAAAAAAATAATATTAAAAAAAATTTAAATCCAATTTCTTTGAAAGCAATTAGGAAATTTATAAAGAAATCTTGAAAACCTTTTGAAAACGTATTTATTTAAAAACATATGATAAAATATTGAAAAAAATTTGAAACCCTTTTTACTTGAAAACATATTAAATAATATTGAAATCCTTTGAAACCTATTTTTCCTTGAAAACTTATAAAAGGATACTGAAGACGTTTTAAAAACCATTTACCGTGAAAAATTATAAAAGAATCCTGAAAATATTTTGAAAACAATTTTTCTTGAAAATTTATAAAAGGAGTTTGAAAATGTTTTGAAAAAAAATTCCTTAAAAACTTGTAAAAATAGATTGAAATTGTTTTCAAAACATTTTCTATAAAATTTTTAAAAGAGGATTTAATAGGTTTTGAAAACCATTTTCCTTACAAACATATAGAAAGAGATTTAAAATGTTTAAAATAATTTTTTATGCATAAAACATTTTTGGAAACATTTTTTTGTGAAAACCACTTTAAAGAAAACGAATGTACATAATATTAAGAAAACATGTTTTCTTTAAAAATAAACCTGTAAACATAAAATTTAATCTTCATAAAAATGACATTCACGTTGGTGAGTATGTCCATACATACTGAACATTCATATTTACCTTAAATATTCAAAAATATTATTGATAGAAAAATGACAAGAATATTCCTTCTAATTTTTTTTGTAAAAGTTAAAACACGGGTAAAAATTTCCTTTAACAGTATAGGATAAATGTAAAACATTTTTGAAATAATTTTTAGAAATCAAAATTTTAAAAGAACACATATTTCTAACCAAAAGGAATGATATAGCCATATTTTCATAAATACATTTTCTTAATTATATTAAGTACCAAATATTGGGAAAATGGTACCATTGCATGGATATAATATTAATATCCATAGGTTAGTAAAATTCATGAGAGTTCTTAAGATATGGATCATAATATTTCATCAATGGAATCATAGTCATAAAATATCCTGATAAATGATGATATTTGTTTAGTAAACTCTTATCACATGATAACTTGGGGTCATACTCTCTATGTAAGAAAATGAAAATACATAAACATTAAAATACAAGGAAAATAATTAGATTCATGATATACCATTATAAATTTATTATATACGTCTCATATAAAAATATAGGTGCATAACATGGCATGTTTCTCAAAAAGGAAAATTGAGATAAAATTAATTTACCATTTTGGTGAATTTTGAAACTTAAACCCCAGGAAATAAAGATCATAAAATGGAAATTTAAATAACCATAAATTAATTTATAATAGTAATAGAATACATTCATGGGTATTATATACACCACATAAAATAATTAAGTGGTGAACAAGGCGTGTATCTCATAGAAATAAAAAGTGAGATGAAATTCACTTACCTTCTATCTTGAATCTCATCATACTCATTAAAACCTCATTTATAATAAATGAAATTTTATTTTACATATTTTACAGAAACTTATTCTTATATTTAATACTATATATGTTTTTATTAAGACTTTATATTATCTTTTTTCTTACAATTTCATGTTAAGGTTACACTTTTGGTAATATTCATTATATCTATATTATAATAATCTATAGAATATAGAAGTATGAAATAGAATAAACCATTCATGGAGATGGTATGTCATACATATGCTTGAATGTTGTTTCCGTTTTATTTTCGTATAGAAAGAAGGAAAGAAAATGATATATATATATGTGTGTGTGTGTGTGTGTGTTTGTGTGTGTGTGTGTGTGTGTGTGTGTTTGTATGTAATATCATTATAGTATAATTATTTTTTCATTTTATGTAATATAATTTTACTAAACAAATCCTTAATACATTTCATGTAGTGTGTGAATGAATGATATCGCTTTGACGGGGTAGTAGTCCACATTTCCTCAAATGAAATTATCATTTTTACACAAGATGGAAAGCTTAAAGTTATGTTCTAACTACAAAATACATAAGAATAAAGAAATTATAAATATAATATATATATATAATATAAATATATTTTCCATTATAATTTCCACCATGATAGGCGGTAAAGGAACAAATGAACAATCATCATTTCCTAAGGTGGTAGTTTTCCGTTCATGTAAACAGTGTGTTTGTTACCCATTAGATGGAAGTGTGTGTAATTAGAGGTCGAAAAATTTTCATAAAAAATCCTAGTATATTTGTTATATGGTTTTTTATAAAATAATGGAATCATGAGATTTTAGGGGGTGGAGAATAGAAATAAAATAAAAGAACTTGAGGAACAATGTTACCTCTTTTCGGGTAACTAATTTTGGTTTTCACCAAAGGGATTCCTTGGATTTATTTAATACCAAGGGTAGTATTGTTGGATGAGGAGAGTTATTTTGGGGATCTATTTTTTCAGATAATTATCTAGAAAAAGTTTCTTTATAGGTTTTAGGAAGTGGGAGGAGAGGAGGCCTTTTTATAGGGGAGGATGAGTGGTACACTTGTAATTTTTTGGAAAGGGAATTCCACCAACGTTTTTACCTAGGAAATTGACTCCAACAAGAGTAAAACTTCAATAAAAGGGAGTATATTTTTTCTATATAGACATAAAATATATATTTTATAAGTATCTAGGACATTTGGGCCCTTAAGAATACGGTTTTGTCTATTATTAAGCTCGATTTTTCCTTAGTCATTGTAATTAAATTTAACTGCATTCACTAATATTTTTGGCCAAAAATTAATTTTACCTTATTATAAATTTTAAATTATTTTTATTCAAAATATTAAATCCGTTTTTCCAAATTCCATCCATATAAGTGGAAAAATTAATTTAAAATTAATCCTATATAGGGCGAAACACTACTGGTTTTCAAAGTAGAAATGATCAAAAAATTCATACATTTTTTAATCCAATTTTAATGTGAAATTGGTTATAATGACCAAAATTGGATTAATTGATATAAATATGATATAATAAAACTTATAAACAAATTTAAAATGTATTTTAACCTTTTAAATAAATTAAATGAAAATTTAGTTTTGAACTAAAATTCAGTATTTTTTATTATTCATTAAAAATGAAACATCACAAAAAAATTAAAAAAATTAACTAAAACTAATTATTATATTTATATTTAAAATATGAATATTATTTTAACTTATTAAATCTATTAAAGTTTCAAAATTGGATTTAAAATGGGTTCTCCCATAAAAGGTAGTAAAAATTCCATAAAAATATAGGTTTTTAAGCATAGAAGTGTGTATGTTCTTATCTTTTGTCTATGAAATATATTGGATAAATATCAAAAATATTTTATTAAATATATTACATATATATTATATTAATATCACTCACTAATTGTAATTAATTTAATTTTTTAGGATAAAACCGCTTTATAACCATAAAAATATTAATATTTGCCTTTATATTAAATCAAATTTCATATACATTTATAATTAATTGGTAACATATGAATTTTATTATATTTTTTAACCATATATTTTCATAAATTAGTTGATATTGTTCATAAATTATAATTTAATGGTTAGGTTATATCTTATTATGTTAAATAATTACATTTTAATAATATATTATTCTTTGGTAAAACATAGTCTTGTGTGTTAGAAAATAAAACGAGGAAAGTAATTGTTGAGTGTAATGCAAGATAACCTTAGTTTTTAGTGTAGATCAAGCTAATAATTATGTTTTTTAAGTCCATAATTAACATGTAATTGTGTATAATGAAAACCAAACATAGTCCTTTAAAATCTATTTTCAGTGTTGCGTGAAATGAAAAATATCAAAAAGATTAAATTATTTCAAAAAATTATAGTTCAAAAAATCACAGCGAGTTACATTAATCCCCCCTTTAAATTAATTTCACCCAAAAAAATCAGATGTGTTATTAATTGATTAATACTTAAAAGTTTCATTCATAGAAACACACATCATAAAAATGAATACTAAATCTTCTCTTAAAAGGGGAAAGTTGGAACCATAACTGTTTCCCAAAGTATCATATAACTAGGATTCCACATAAGAGAACATAGGTTGTGAGTGAATATTGGGCATGGAGGAAAATTTTACATATTTATAAGGAGTGATTGGGATTATCAATCACAAACAAGTCAATGATTGAAGAAAATTTAAAGACCTCAAACTCATAAATCTGTGATGATTTAAAAGGCCCATCGATTCAAAAAAAATTATTGTATTTGAAAAAAAAAATTATTTCAAGATCATTTTACTAATGTTGAATAATTCTCAAGAAAAAATATACTTGCATGATTTCCGGAAAACCTCCCCCATTATTTTTCCTTGATCCACTACACCTATTTCTCCAAAAAGAAGGTGAATTTTTCATTCCTAAAGTACTAACAAATCATGAAATCAATGATATTTAATACCATTTTTCATCAATTATCATAAACACAATTTTATTATAATAGGTTTTCCAATATTCCTAAATCCTCATTTGGTGGGATAATACATTAATTTCACAAACTTTATCAAAAGTTTGACTTAATATTTCCATAAATGGTTAATCTTAGAACCCTTCCAAAACATAAAAATCTGAAACTTTGGAAATAAAGTAATTAAATAAGATTAACATTGATACCCTATATATCACAAAAACCACTTAGATTTCACATTCCAAACATGTTAATACCCTCCTAGTATATTACCTTGAACACTATAATAACCTAAATTACCATAAATACTTTTGTAAAACATGAATAATTCCTTATTCCAATTATTACTGCACACATTATTTAAATCTAAGAATTTTTAAACTTCATCCTTAATGACATAGACCACTTTTTAAATAACCAATTCTGGGGTAATCTATATTATACAATTTACTTATTCATGTCAAACATATCCTTATCCCAACATCATTTTCCCAATGCCAGACATCAATTAAGGGTTTTATTCTCTTAATAAAAATATCACATTTACAATAAATCACTTTTGTATGTCTACCTCACCATTAAATGTGTCATTTTTAATCCTTAATGAAAAATTATACTAAAAATACTTATATATATCATGATTAATATAACATAATCTTTGAATTCCATAACTTAACTACTTCATTAGTCCAACATTATTCTTAAACCATTACTCAGGATTCATCAACTTATTCCTAATAACACTATCCTAGAATATGAAAAATTAATCATGTATTAAGTTTCCTCAATATCAATCTAATCATTCATCTTATGTTTAATGAAAACAACACTGTAATAACGTCACATATCTTTCACATGTCATTAGAGGTGTTATTATCTGTATATGTATAACTAATACTCATACCACCTTCTCAATTATCTTTATGATATTTCCACATAAGAAAATTGATTTTTATAATTCTCATACTTTCCACATATGAAAAATTAAATGGTATCCATGTTTTTTCTAGTTCACTCCATTGACTAAGACCAAAAACTATAGTGTATGAAACATATATCATATTGGGATATCATATAATCATAAAAAATTACTTATAGGATGCCTAAATCATGGCTCCTACATTTTAAATCTATGACACCTTAGTTTTATCCTATGTTATTCATATTTATCTTATATTTAAATCCATCATGATGGTTCATAAGGAGTTTGTGAATTCCTAAAGCATATCCCCCGAGAGTGTTAAACCTAGTGTGATGTAAGGCCCTTTGTTGTGTACCAGGTTATGTCGAATCGGGACTCTCGTAACTTGTCGAGGTTTTTACCCCTAGGTACATCTATTCCAAAGCCACATACACTTTTATTAAACAAACATGGATGTATTTCTACGAAACCACTCACTCTATCATTTACCAAAATTCTATGACATTTTCCTAAATGTTAACTCATACTTATAATATACAACCCTAGACATATCCTTAGAAATATACCTGTGGATATCACGAAAGTTTTCTCATCCTAGTTTCCAAATGTAACTAAACATTTTATCTGACACCAACTATAGATACCCTTACCTTTCATATATTAAAATTATATCACTTTTTAAGAATACTTAAAACATTATACCAACAAATTCACAAAGACTGTATTAGTTTAGTGCCTTTGGAAACATGGAAACATAAACACCGGTACATAAATGGGATAAATTATATCCCACTAGGTTATTCAGGATGAGAACCCTTCTTAAAAACATCATACTTAATTCTTATCTTCATAACCAATGGAAGGAGACATAAAAATGGGTAAGCTCAGTGCTTAGTAATCATGAACAAAGGATAAATGTAAGCATAAACATGGGAAAAGGGGTATGAGAATGTTATCGTGACATTAGAATATCATACCCTTTATATCATAATATCATAAACGTGAATCATTGTATAAATCATGGAAGTTCATAAGACATGAATCATTATTAAATAAATAACATAATCCATGAAAACATAACATCGGAATAATACATGAAATTTTAGTAGACACATAAGCATATAAATTGATTTCCATGGTATTCAAGGCATTTCTTCTAAGGCCATCTTAGTACCATGGGTTCACGCCTCATACCATATTTTTACTCATGGTTCACTCCCATGGCCTTCTTAGTGGAATGAGTTCACTTCTCATTCCATCTTGGTAGTCATGGTTTACTCCCATAGGCATCTTAGTATCATGAGTTCTCTTTTCATACTATCTTGGTATTCATGGTTCACTCCCATGGCTATATTAGTAGTCAAGGATCATTCCCAATACTATCTTAGTCTATCTTATGAGATATAAATCTTTACCCATTTTATTAGAGGGAGATACTGGTCTCACCCATCTCATAGTGAAATAATACATACATGTTCCATAAAATCATAAACAATCATAACATAAAACATGAAACTAAATGGGTATCATAAACATGTAATCATATCATAACCTATGAAAAAAATACAGGTTTTATAATTATTTCATAAAAATCATAACCCATGAAAATAAGTGGGTTTAAAAATCATTTAACCCATGAAATAGAAATAGGTTTCAAAAAAATCATGTCATCAAAACATAAACTATTCATATAAATAATATGAATAAAAACATTGACACATTTCCCAAAAAAGGTGTGAGTAACACCAATAGATGTCATCTTAGATGGAAAATAATTATGAAATTTATTTCAATAACATTTCTTGACGAAACTATCCTTTATTCTTTGAAAAATTCTTTTTGAAATATAAAAGCTTTTGAAACCAATTCCCCTTGAAAACACATTAAAATTTTATAAATAATTCTTGAAATAATTTTGAAAACCTTTTTCATTGAAAATTTATAAAAGAAACTTTAAAAAAATATGAAAACTTTTTTCCTTAAAAACTTATAAAATAACATTCAAAACATTTGAAAATTATTTTTCTTTTAAAACACTTTGAAAATTTATAAATAATGATTGAAAATTTTTTGAAAACAATTTTATTTGAAAAATTTTGGAAGAAGCTTGAAAACATTTGGGAAACCATTTTACATAAAATCTTAGGAATGAATCTTGAAATTTTTTTGAAAACCATTGTTCCTTGAAAACTTATAAAAGGATCTTGAAAACATTTTAAAAATGATTTTCCTTGAAAACATATAAAATGAGCTTGAAAATATTTTGAAAACAATTTTACTTGAAAAATTATAAAAAGAGATTAAAAATGTTTTGAAACCCATTTTCAGTGAAACCATATTAAATAATCTTTTGAGGATAGGATCCCTTTTTATAGATGAGGTGTGGAACTCTTGTAAATTTTGGGAATGAGAATCCACCCATGTTTCCCCCTTGGAAAGTGGCTCCCATAATGGTCTAATTTAAATATGAGGGAGGATAGGGTAGAAATATTACCATAAAATGGATATTTTATAAGTGTATATATCACTTGGTCCCTTAACATTAAGGTTTAGTCCCTTATTAAGCTTAATTTTACTTTTATCATTGTAATTAATTTTAAATGCATTAACAAATATTTTTGGTAAAAAATTAATTTTATTTTATTATACATTATACATTATTTTGATTCAAATTTGGAATAATTTTTTCTAAATTATAAACATATAAGTGGTAAAAATTGTTTTAAAACTAATCTGTCACATGGGATGACACTATTTGTTTTTAATGTAAAAATGATCAAACGTTTGCTGAGATTTTGTATCCAATTTCAATGTGAAATGGGTTCTAATGACATAAATTGAATTAATTGATAAAAATATGATCTAATTTAACTTTTAAACCAAATTAAAAATTAATTTCTCTTTATGAATAAATTATGTGAAAAAGTAGTTTTGAACTAAAATTCTGTATTTTTTCCTCTTCATTAAAAAAAGAAACTTAACAGAAAAATACCAAAAATTTACCATAACCTAAATATTATATTCATATTTAAAATATGAAGTTTATTTTGACATATTAAATCTATAAAATTTCTGAAAAGTGGATTTAAAATGGGTTCTTCATTAAAAGTTGCTAAAAATTCCTTAATAAAAATATAGGTTTTAAGTATAAAATTGGGTTTGTTCTTATCTTATGTCTATCAAATTTTTTTGATAAATATAAAAAACTATTTTATTGAACATATAACATATATATTACAATAATACCAATCACTAATTGTAATTAATTTAATTTATTAGTGTAAACCAACTTTTTGACCATAAAAATAATAATATATTCCTTCATATTCAATCGGTTTTCATATTCATTTATAATCAATTGGTAACTTGTGAATTCATATTATATTTTTGTTAAATAGATATCTTCATAAATTATTTTATACTATTTATAAATTCTAATTTAACAGATAGTTTATATATTATTATGTTAAATAATAAAATTTTAATAATATATTATTATTCAGTAAAACTCGGCCATAAGTGTTATGCAAGCCATCGAGGAAAGTCATTATTGCATGTAATGCAAGCTAACCTTAGTGTTCTATGTGGAGAAAGTTAAAATTTATTTTGTGTGTAGTAAAAGATTAACTTGTTATTTCATATAACATAAGACAATCATAGTCCTATAAAATAAAATAAAATATTTTTATTTTTTCATGAAATAAAAAAATCAAACTGATTAAATTAATTCAAAAAATAATAATTCACAAAATCTAGAGGTGTTACACTTCCCTTTTGGTCTTGGGATGCATGCTGATGTAGAAACAAGTGTTGATATCTTATAGTTCTAGTTTGTTACATCCCCATGAGTGTAACTACACCACACAAGATCTAGAGCTAGAAGCGGTTGTGTTTTTGCTAAATTTTTTTTGGAATTACAACATTGGGGAGTGCTTTGTCGTCTTCACATATCACAAGAGTTTGAGGTATATATTTTCCCAGTGTAATTTGAACATGAGGCAGCATAGGGGGACGGATTTTCATCAGGATTGTGATTTTGATATCTCTTACACCTATTGAAAAGGGAAATTTATGGTGGATGCTTTGATAAGTCATGGAAGGGTGATGTTCTGAAATCTGAGGATTCTTGGAGAGCAATGGAGGAGTTAGAAGCCTATCTATTAGATGAAAAAGTGGTTAATTTTAGAGGTTGTTTGTTTCAAATGATGATACATACTTATCTGATATATTAGGTGGATGTAACACCCCAAGCTTCCACGATACGCTTCTCTTGGAATAATACAGTAGCGTGTGTTTTACGCAACTTCGAGTTCTAACACACCACAAACAATAAAACTAGCCGTTATGAATAGTAATACCCACTTATTGAAATTTTATTAATTTTATCATTCAAAATGGACTTCATTTTTTAATTCGGAATACCGAAATTAGCTTAGGGTTAATTTTTGGTATTTTTCTGAAAACAATCAATTTTTGATGAATAGTGAAAAACACTAAGTTATAGTTTAAAACTGAATTTTTATCTAAATAATTATTTATTTTATTTAAATTTATTTTAGGTAAAAATAGATCCATAATACCTATATAATTTCAATGTAATTCATTGGAGTCAGTTTATAATAATTTTAGATATATAAAAATTTTAATGAACTTTTTATCGTCTTTTACCCACCTCCTAGGAGCATTTGAAAATTTACATAAAACATAATTTTACCAATTTTTTGAGTTTAATTTCAAAAATTTGAGAGACACAGTTGATATTAGTAAGTAAAATGAGGTTCAATAAGATGAAAATAATTTTTGGTGAATAGTAACTTTTTTACTTTTGCTTACCACGGTTAAAAGTAAATAGGGTAATTAAGGGTAAAAATGATATTATAATTACCCTAAAACAAGTCCTAATTCTATTTTATAAGTGTAATTAGACCAAAAACAACCTTAGGAATAAAATATGTTCCTTTAGGTCGACTTGTATTAGATTAGGACATTTATCATTGTTTAATTCAAAGAAGAGTTAAAAGAGTTAAAATCAAAGTTTAATAACTAAAACATTTTTAATATAGAGTTACACATAGGATAAATTCGACTATAAATATTAATTAGAAATATAAAAAGATTTAATACATAATGGTATTTTATTTATATTTTTTAGACATTAAATAATTTCATTTATTAATGACACAATGATGATGCAATAATTACATAATTAATGAAATATTAAAAAAATTGATACTATAAATATCCAAATAAATGTAATTTGAGACTTTTTATGAATTAATATAATTTTATTGGTTAATATGACATATTAGGGTTGATTAGATGAATTTTTTTTTGAATTAATAATGCTTTTATAAATTTACAAAAAACAAAATATCAAATAGTGTCAAAATTGACATAAAAGAGTTTAAAAAAATATTATATTATTAATTTATATTTTAATCCTAAAAATCTATGTTTCGGAAAAAATACTTATATAATGATATTTTTATCATTAATGAACCACTTGGGGTTCTCTTGGAAGTATATAGTATGTTTATTTACCATATAATATAAAAATGCAAAGAGACCTGGTAAATGTCAAACTATTTAACTAATAGTTAAATCTAAAAGATAAGGCTAATATAGTGGCCCAAACCTGTCCAAAACCTATTGTTTGAGTGGTTTTAGACCCATACCCACATTATCCTTTACATAATCCATTTTTGAGCCATTATAAACCGAAAAGTATTTTATTATAAAATAATATTTCTAGCTTTTCCTAAGGTGCCCCTCACCCCTCTTATAAAAGGGTACCCCCCCTTCTCTCAAATTCACACCATCAAAGCCATTTGGATCATCCAAACCCTGCCCAAATACCCTCTAAACAGTCCTCCATTCATCCCATAGGCCTTCCATTAGTCAAAAATCCAACCTAAAGAGAAAATTTGATCAAATTAAAAGGAAGAACCCAAAGAATAGGTAAATATTTCATCACCTCTTTCAAGTTCCTTTCTTCTTCCACTTCCTCTTTCTTTGTTTTTCCCATTTTAAAATAATAACTCTAGTATCTTCTATATAATTTTATTTTATTATAAATATTTTACAGCCAAATTCATTATTCTATTCATCCATTGAATGACATGTCACCATACGTGCGTATGTACGGCTTACTGTCTCCATGTCGTGGTGTAATTGTTATTCAATACATTATTATTTAGATGGGTATAATAATCATGTGTAATTGATTTAATAATGAATATAACATGATAATTATTCTTTATATATGATATAACATCCAATTATATATTATTTTAATATCAAAAGAATGATATTTTCACTCGTGCGTACGTACGGATTACCGTCTCCACAAACGCGATTAGATTCATTCCCCATAGTATCCATTCAGGGATAATTTTCATTTGATGATTAAAAATAATGTTTAAAAGACTTGATATCATTATTAATATGAATAAGATAAATCCTATCTATAAAAAACATTACTTACATAACAAAGCATATACAGGAAAATGAATCAGTTAACACCTGAAACGACGATAATAATAAATTATTATTAACAAAGCAATATTAAAAGATCATATATGATATCATATTAATGTATATGATTATTTTATAATTTAATAATAATTATTTCACCATTATATAGGAATTTAACCTACCCTAGACGAAGTAAAAGTACAAGGTAAGGGTTAATTTCACTATCTCTTTTATTATCTGAGGTTGTTTATACGAAATTATCTACTAGAACCTCTTTATCATCCACATCCATGCTTCTTAAAAATGTTTTTCAAAACATTTTTAATATTTACTAGACAATGGGTTAAATTTATTTATACCCTGATTTGACCTTGTATGTTTTTTAAAGGAATCTTTCTGTCGTTTTCCAAACAAGGTACTTTATAACCTTTTCGACAAAATTAAGGTAAGAATGTATTTTTTAACTTATACGGCGGGTGCGGCTATTTTTCACCTTTATAACACCGTTGAAGCTTCCCTTACAAGATTATAAGAATATTTTAAAAATAGTTATTTCCTTAAATTATTTTAAAATAGAAAGAGATATTTCTCTAAAAGAGGTTTTTATTTCATCTATGTCAACATCCTTTGATGGATTTTAATCTTATTTGAAGTGGATTTATTATGATACAAAACTTCCATATTATATTGAAGGTTTTGTGATATGTTTGACTATGGATATGTTATTTTTACACCATTCATGGTTTATGGATAAATTATTGACATTTGGTATGCTAGTTTTAAAATGAATGTTTATGTTATGTTTAAACCTTTTCATATGAGGAATGCATTGGACTTAGTAAGTGATGGGTGGAGCCCGCTATAGCTCCTCAATGCATTGGTAGGTCTAATGAGACAAACTAGTGTCTTGGCACAAGGCCTTGAAAAAATATTATTTGTAGTATTGGCACAAGGTCTTGACTATGTGGTTTTGGAAGTCTGTCATTATGCATTCCATCATTATAAAAGTGGATATTGATATTGCATGTGATTATTCGACTAGTAGAATATCCATGTGAGTATGTAAATGGAATTATTTGATTTTATCTCTGACATGTTATTTTTAAATTCAAGTTTAAAAAACTTTTTTTTAGTCTTATACATTGCCTTAAATTTTTATGCCTATTTATGAAAGTTTATTCTATATTGTTATCCTTACTGAACATCTGATCTCACCCCTTTCTATGTTTTATTTTTCCCAGGATGCGAAAAAGTATTTTATGACTAACCTACAGGGATAGTCTATGGGATATCAGTGTTGTCTATGGAAACAATGTTGTTGTAGTTTTCCATTTTATGATGTAATGTAAACCTTATTAATGTATCTAGTACTTCCAATGCTATTAAACTAATCGGTTTTTCGAGACTTGAACTTTTCCGATCATGCCAATGTTATGTAATAATGCACCGACTCTGGGTAACTAGGGTCAGGGTGTTATTGTAACACCCCGAGATTTTATGATAAGTATTATTTTCAATTTATTTGATTTCATGTATTGTATTCTACACCAAGATCATCTTGCGCTATACGCAACACCGTATTAGCTTGCAGTATACACAACACTATTCTTGTATTGTGTTACACACAATATCAAGTTCGTTTGGTAGTAGTCATTCTACACAACATTGAGTGTATATATATATATATTCAATGTATAAATGAAATATGGTTGGATTCTATTATACACAACAACAAAAAAGTCTTTCACTACACGCAACCCTGACTTGGCTTACATTACACGCAATCGCGACCTTCCACGATAGTGTGTGTTGTACGCAATACCGAGTTTCACTAAACAATGATATGCTTTTAAAATATTATATAAACTAGTCGTTATGAATAGTAGTACCCACTTTTTGGAATTTTATCAATTTTAACATTCAAAATAGACTTCATTTTTGGATTCCGAATATCTAAATTAGCCTAGGGTGAATTTTTGGTATTTTTCTGAAAACTTTCAATTTTTAATGAATAGTGAAAACACTAGGTTACTATTTAAAAACCGACTTTTTATTTAAATAATTATTTATTTTATTTAAATTTATTTTAGTTCAAAATTGATACATAATACCTATATAAGTTCAATGGAATTAATTGGAGTCATTTTATAATAATTTTAGATATATAAAAATTTTATTGAACTATTCACCGTCTTTTACCCACCTCCTAGGAGAATTTGGAAATCCATATAAAACTTAATTTTATCGCTTCTGTGAGTGTAATTTTGAAAATCCGAGAGACATGGTTAATATCAAAGACTAAAATGTGGTTCAATGAGATGGAAATAATTTTTGGTGAATAGTAACTTTTTACTTTTATTTACCACGATTAAAAGTAAATAGCGTAGTTAAGGGTGAAAATGATATTATTATTACCCTAAAACATATACTAATTCTATTAGATAAGTTTAATTCGACCAAAAACAACCTTAGAAATAAAATATGACCATTTAGTTCCACTTAGATTAGATTAGGATATTTATTATTAATTTATTTAAAGAAGGGTTAAAATAGTTAAAATCAATATTTAATAAATAAATCATTTTTCATATAGGGTTATACATAAGATAAATTCAACTATAAATATTAATTAGAAAGATAAAAATATTTCATACATAATGTTATTTTATTTATAATTTTTATTCATTAAATAATTTAATTTTTTTATGACACAATGATGATGCAGTAATTATCTTATTAATGAAATATTAACATAATTGATGTTATAAATTCCCAAATAAATGTAATTTGAGACTTTTTATGAATTACAATAATTTAACTTTTTTCGAACTAATCATGCTGTTATGATTTTTACAAAAATCAATTACCAAATAGTGTCAAAATTGACATAAAATAGTTTTTAAAACAAATATTATATTATTAATTGTTATTATATTCCTAAAAATCTATGGTTCGTCCAAGATACTTATATCATGATAGGTGTCTCATTAAAGGACCACTTGGGGGTCTCTTGGATGTATATGGTAAGTTTATTAACTATATAATATAAAAATACAAAGTCACATGGTAAATGTCAATCTAATTAACTAAGAGTTAAAACTAAAATATAAGGTAAATATAATGACCCAAACCTTTCTAAAATATATTGGTTAGAGGATTTCTACCCATACCCACCTTAGCGTCTAAATAAATTAATTTGGAGCTATTAAAAACCGAATATGACTTTATTATAAAATAATATTTTATGTTTTTTCAAAGGTTCCCCTCTCCTCCCTTATAAAAAGGGAACCCCTTCCCTCTTCTCTTCACACCCTTTTGAGCCTTTAACCTCGTCCAACCCCTGCCCATTTCTATTCTCCACTTCTCTAGAAAAATTCTGGAGGTTCGGGTCTTCTCAAAAGACCAACTCTACTTCGTTAATGGAAGGCTTAAAGGAGGTGCGTCGAAGAAGAGGTAATCTCTTCTTCCAATGCTCTCAAGTTTCTTTCTTCTTCTACTTCTTCTTCTTTAGTTTTATCATTATAAAGTAATAACATAAGTATTAATTATATACTGATATGTTATTGTAAATATGAAACAACCTTATTTCACCTTCTATCCATCCTACGGAAAACAAAATCACCGCACGTGCGTACGTAAGGAATACCGTCTCCACGTCGTGGTGTAATTTGTTTTCGACCACCACCTTACTTGGATGGGTATAATGGTGTAAATAAATAACTATATATGATTATTGTAAAGTGATATTGATTCAAAAATATTATAAATACACTTCAATACAATTCCTTGATCATGGGAATGGTATCATCGCTCGTGCGTACGTACGGACTATCGTCTCCATGACGTGATGAGATTCATTCTCCATGTTAACCATTCATGAATGATTATAAAGTATATATAATAAATAATAATGAAATATATGAAATAATAATGATACTGGATTTATGTATATATATATATATTTATGTCATCTTCTTAATTCCATTCAATTCAATAAGGAATTGAAAGCAGCGTTCATGCGTACGTACGACCTACTGTCTCCATGAACGGTGTATTTCATTCCATTTATAGATCTATCATATATATATGTATATGAAGAATATATATTATATATAAATCATGTTTTACATTCTGGAATTAATTAAATCATGATATAAGTAATAATATCAAAAACAAAACGTCGAAACACGTACAATAAATGAAACGGTTTTACCCAAATAGCTTCTTTTACATCGAATTTACAAAAGAACGGGTAATAAAAAGTCATAATTAAACCATATATGATATCATAACAATGAATATGATTCTATAATAAGTCAATGACATTATTTAAATCATTATACAAGAGGTTCGGATACATATGAAGCATATCAGACATAAGGTAAGGGATAACTATTCCAATCTCGCTCTTATCCGAGATTGTTTATTCAAAAGAATTTACTGGGGTTTTTTTTATCATCCATGCCCATGTTTTCTAAAAAAATCATGTATTTTTAAAGTTCTTTTTACCCATTTTTGAAATTTACCACATTTTATGAAAGAAATCTTACTTTTTATTACCACACGGAGAAACTTTTTGACTTTTTCGACAAAAGTACGAGAAGAATTTTATTTTTTAACTTATACGACATGAACGGATTTTTACAGTTTTATAATACCTTATTTTCATGAAGATTACTCTATAAGATTTTGTGGTTATTTTCAATAAAATCTTTTTCCTTTAAAATTTCATGAAATTTTTTGAAAGGAAAATGATTTTTATGAAGAAAGGATATTTTCCTCAAGATTTCTTTTCAATTGTTTTATCAAAACCATTTTCCATCTAAGATGACATTATTTCATATGTGTATGTTTCAAGTATAATATCTCTATTGTTTACATGGTTTCAATTTTCTTATGATGAAATGATATCCATTTGTTTTGTATGCATTATGTTATGATGGGATGATGTCTATGAAACCCATTTTTATTATTTGGGTTATGATGAATGTTTTATGTTTATATTGTGGCACAAGTAAGAATGATTTTATTATGAGATGGGTGGGACCTATATATCCCTTAAATTAATTGGGTAAAGATTTATATCTCATGATATATACATGGTTGGAACGGTAAGTTAATCCGGTTTAGTGTTACAGGATTAGAATGAGGAGTGAACTCGATTCAGAAAGGAACTTTGTCCACTAAGATAGTCTTGGCAGCAATGCCTTGGATACTATGGAAATCATATTGTGTGCTTAATGATTTTCCACAATTAACTATTTTATATCCATGCTATTTTATCATGATTGATGTTCCTTTATGATATATGCCTTACGTACTTCCAATATTTATGTCTTTGCTCAAGATTTTGATGTTTAGATTTTATGTTCAAGTTTTTGCATTAAAATGTTTATAGATTGTTTTATGTTCTCTATGTTTACCCTTACTGAGCATTTGAGCTCACCCTTTGTATGTTTTCTTTTCCCCAGGATATAAAGAAAATTTTTAGGTAAGAAAAAAAAATGGGATGATCTTTATGGGAGATGTTGAAGATCTTTCACCAACGATTATAAGATTTTGTTCTCAGTTTCCAAATACACTAAAATATTATGATCCTTGAGTGTTGGTTTTTGTTATGTATTAAGTATTCCGCCAAAGTAATTTAATGTCCATGTACGTCAAGATTTGGGTCTCTATAGTTGGTATAAGAGGAAAGGATTAGTTGACCTTTGGAAACTAGGACGCGAAAACTTTAGTGAGATCCCTAGAGATATTTCTAAGGTATGTCTAGATATGTCCCTAAGGTTAAGTATATGTATAGGTTATAGTCCTAGAATTACAGTAACGATATTAGAATAAAACCTAAGATGTTAGATATTGAAGGTACTCCCCCTTTATTATGTTGTTTTACATAGCATGATTTTTTCCTCTCACAGTATTCTTTTTGGGTTTTAGACCTTGGTTAGAACCCGAAGGAATCGTGTTGACCAATGTAATGGACAATGAAATGATTTTCCTCCTGAAAAAACCAATGTTATGGGAGATGGAGTGCAAAATCCTATTGCTATACTTACACAATCTAGGAATCATTCTGTACTTCCAAATGAGCAGAGAAGGAAACAATATTCTATTGAGTCCTTCATGAGACAACATCCACCTTCTTTTAGTGGGTCTTCTGATCCACTTATTTCTAATCAATGGATCATTACCATTGAAAAGATATTTCCCATACATTTATGTTCGGAACATGAAAAAATCATTCTGGCTATTTACCGTTTAGAAGGTGAAGCAGATCAATGGTGGACTCTAATTAAGAATATGAGGCCCCGAGATGAAATTGAATCCATGGAATGTGATGATTTCAGGAACTTATTCTTCAATAAGTACTTCCCTCGTATTGTTCGAACAAAGATGGAAAAGGATTTCCTTGAGATTTAGAAAAAGTATGATGAATCTATTGGTATATACGAAGCAAATTATACAAGGATTACAAGGTATGCATCTGGCTTTATCATCCAACCTGAAAGTATTGTTGATAGATTCTTTAGTGGCTTAAAACCAAGTCTTCGATGGGAATTATCTTTGAGAGACTTCAGTAGATATGAAGATATTGTGCATTGTGCTATCAAGGTAGAAATGGAAGTTGGTGTTACATATCCATCACAAGGTTTTGACAAGAAATGAAAGATGGAGTTCAAGGAGAAATCTCAGAATAATGGTGAAAAGAAGATGAATGTTTCTTTATGCTCAAAGTGTGGAAAGAAGCATGGTAGAGATTTTCTTAAAGGGAATAGAAAATTTTTTAAGTGTGGAAAAGAAGGTCATCGAGCAGCTGAGTGTCAAAGTAATGGAAAAAGGGTATCTACTAATGTGAATAAATAAAAGACTGCAGAGAACGTACCACCAACACTTCAATGCTTCAAGTGCAAGGAAATCGGGCATTATGATAATCAATTCCCTAATCCAGGGGTTAATGATGATCAACGTGAGTAACCCCTTAAGGAAAAGGATAATGGGAAGTCACATGCGATCACTATTTTTGATGTTGAGTATGACAATGATGTTGTGTAATGATTAAGTGTTTATGTAATGGGATTTCAAAATAGTATCATGGAATCTCATTTATGGTATCATGGAATTTTGGAATATCTATGTATTGGTTTTCAATAATTATATGGTACAGGTAACCATGAAAATTGATTGAAATATTTTTGGAAAGAAGATGATATGTGCATAATTAAGGGATAAAGAAAAAATAAAATGATCTTATGACTGATATAAGGACAAAGTTATATCATGGTTTGAGTATATAGAAATTTTTGGACTTTGGTATGTGGAAAGTGTTCAATTTTGACAGCATTAATGTTTTCACTAAGGTTTAATGGGTATTAATTTTCAAGAGAATACATGATTAAGGTATTCACATGTTTGTAATGTGACAAAAAAAAGATATATCATATGATATATGGGGGATAAATGATGGTATTCACATGCTCAGCAGATGACATTTCTAGTAATTGTTTTCTTTATACTACAAGATTGGAAAAAAGTATTTTAGATATGCATAAATGTGGAATGGATTAAGTTGGACATCGGATAGAATTGTTTAAGGCTAGAACTTTTTTTCAATATTATTTATGGAATGTTATAATAATGTATTTTTAGAAAAAGGACAACCTATAGGACAGGCGACAACCCATCGCGTCGGACAAGGTTGCGGGAATTAAACATACAACCGAAGTGCGACAAGCTTTTATCGCCTACCACTAGCCTACATGAAGTCCCTGGTTAGTAGAAACTAGTTTTATTATATTAAGCGGTATGTAATATTAAGTAAAAGTCCATTTTAGGAGCCATATAAAATTAATCTCACAATAGATGGACTTTTGTATATTTATTAACTTTTTCTATCCTTTTTTTTGAGACAGATGGAATGACCTATCATTCTATCGCATGATCTGATAACACTTCACGGAAGACAAATTCAACTTCATTTCTTTAAGAGATGAAGTGGAAATTGTTCAAGGAACAAACAACAGTAATATTGTACCAAAATCAAGTAAGTATTTCTTTTAATTCAAAAATTCTTCAACATTATGGAAATGATCTTGAAAACCAAAAATGTTTTCCTAGTGCTCTTATATCTTATGAATCAGATGGTACCTTAGATCATCACAAATTTATGGCTTTGTGTTTTCTGGATTTTTCATAGCCATGTTCTTTAACACTCTCCATCAGAACTTGATGGTTGTATTTTTCTTCCATATCCATATTTTCACATATGTTCCCATATGTGGAAACCCAACGATGAGTAACTTTGGGTAATCGTTACATTTCATACTTTAGTTTTTAAAATTAAGTTTTATTATCTTCTTTTAAGATGTGGGTTTCTATGAAAGAAAATTTCAAGTAGTAAACCATGTATAACCCCGACGAATTTTGAGGGAGAAATTCATTTTAAGGGGGGTAGAATGTAACACCCCAAGATTTTATGATAAGTATTATTTTTAATTTATTCGATTTCATGTGTTTTATGCTACACCAAGATCATCTTGCGCTATACACAACATTGTATTAGCTTGCAGTGTACGCAACAATATTCTTGGATTGTGTTACACACAATTTCAAGTTTGTTTGATAGTAGTCATTCTACGCAACATTGAGTGTATTTATATATATTCAATGTATAAATGAAATATCGATGGATTCTGTTATATGCAACAAGAAAAGAGTCTTTCACTACATGCAACCCTGAATTGGCTTACATTACACGCAATCTTGACCTTCCACGATAGCGTGTGTTGTACGCAATACCGAGTTTCACTTAACAAAGATATGCTATTAAAATATAATATAAACTAGCCGTTATGAATAATAATACCCACTTTTGGGAATTTTATATATTTTATCTTTCAAAATGGATTTCATTTTTGGATTCTGAATATCGAAATTATCCTAGGGTGAATTTTTGGTATTTTTCTGAAAACTTTCAATTTTTTAGGAATAGTGAAAACACTAGGTTAGTATTTAAAAACTAACTTTTTATTTAAATAATTATTTATTTTATTTAAATTTATTTTTGGTCAAAATTGATAAATAATACCTATATAAGTTCAATTTAATTCATTGGAGTAATTTTATAATAATTATATATATATATATATATATATATAAATTTTATTGAACTTTTCACCGTCTTTTACCCACCTCCTAAGAGAATTTGGAAATTCACATAAAACTTAATTTTACCGCTTCTGTAAGTGGAATTTCTAAAATCTGAAAGACACGGTTAATACCAAGGACTAAAATGTGGTTCAATGAGATGGAAATAATTTTTGGTGAATAGTAACTTTTTACTTTTATTTACCATTGTTAAAAGTAAATAGTATAATTAAGGGTAAAATGATATTATTATTAATCTAACACATGTCCTAATTCTATTTAATAAGTGTAATTCGACCAAAAACAACCTTATGAATAAAATATGACCATTTAGCTCCACATGGATTAGATTATGAAATTTATTATTAATTTATTTAATGAAGGGTTAAAATAGTTAAAATCAAAGTTTAATAACAAAATCATTTTTAATATAGGGTTATACATAAGATAAATTCGACTATAAATATTAATTAGAAAGCTAAAAATATTTCCTATATAATGGTATTTTATTTATAATTTTAATACATTTAATAATTTAATTTATTTATGACACAATGATGATGTAGTAATTATCTTATTAATGAAATATTAACATAATTGATGTTATAAATACCGAAATAAATTTAATTTGAGACTTTTTATGAATTACAATAATTTTCTAGGTTAACATGATATGCTATTATTGATTTAATTTACTTTTTTCAAACTAATAGTGTTTTTATAATTTTCACAAAAATCAATTACCAAATAGTGTCAGAATTGACATTAAATAGTTTTTAAAACAAATATTATATTATTAATTGTTATTATATTCCTAAAAATCTAAAGTTTTTCCCAAGATACTTATATAATGATAGGTTTATCATTAATAAACCACTTGGGGGTCTCTTGGATGTATATGGTAAGTTTATTAACTATATAATATAAAAATACAATGTGACATGGTAAATGTCAATCTAATTAACTAAGAGTTAAAACTAAATGATAAGGTTAATATAATGACCCAAACCTATCTAAAATCGGTTGTTTGAGATTATTTCGACCCATCCCCACCTTATATTCGAAATAAATCAATTTTAAGCTATTAATAACCGAATATAACTTTATTATAAAATAATATTTTATGTTTTTTCCAAAGGTGCCCCTCTCCTCCCTTATAAAAAGGGCACCACTTCCCTCTTCTCTTCACACCCTTTTGAGCCTTGAAGCTTGGCCAACCCCTGCCCATTTCTCTTCTCCAATTCCCTAGAAACATTTTGGAGGTTTTTCTCTTCTCAAAATACCAACTCTACTTCCTTAAGGGAAGTCTTAAAGGAGGTATCTCGAAGAAGATGTAATCTCTTCTTCCGATTCTCTCAAGTTTGTTTCTTCTTCTACTTCTTCTTCTTTAGTTGTCTCCTTATAAATTAATAACATAAGTATTACTTATATACTTATATGTTATTATAAATATTAAATAACCTTATTTCATCTTCTATCCATCCTATGGAAAATGAAATCAACGTGCGTGCGTACGTACAGTATACCGTCACCATGCCATGGGGTAATCTGTTTTCGACCACCACCTTACTTGGATGGGTATAATGGTGTAAATAAATAACTATATATGATTATTTTAAAGTGATATTGATTATGAAATATTATAAATACACTTAAATACAATTCCATGATCATGGGAATGATATCATCGCTCGTGCGTACGTACGGACTACCGTCTCCACAACGCGATGAGATTCATTCTCCATGTTAACCATTCATGAATGATTATAAAGTATATATAATGAATAGTAATGAAATATATGACATAATAATGATACTGGATTTATTTATATATATATATATATATCTTTCATCTACTTAATTCCATTCAATTCAATAAGGAATCGAAAACAGCATTCAAGCGTATGTATGGCCTACCATCTCCATGAACGGTGTATTTCATTCTATTTATCGATCTATCATATATATATGTATATTCTGAATATATATTATATATAAATAATGTTTTACATTCTGTAATTAAGTAAATAATGATATAATTAATAATATCATGAACAACAAGTCGAAACACGTACAATAAATGAAACGATTTTACCCAAATCGCTTATTTTACATCGAATTTACAAAAATAACGGGTAATATAAAGTCATAAGTAAACCATATATGATATCATAACAATGAATATGATTCTTTAATAAGTCAATGACATTATTTAAATCATTATACAGTTGTTTCGGATACATACGAAGCATATCGAACATAAGGTAAGGGATAACTATTCCAATCTCGCTCTTATCTGAGATTGTTTATTCGTAAGTATTTACTCGGGTTTTTGTTATCATCCATGGCCATGTTTTATAAAAAAAATTCATTTATTTTTAAAGTCCCTTTTACCTATTTTTGAAATTTAACACATGTTATGAACGGAATCTCACTTTTGATTACCACACTGGGAATTTTTTGACTTTTCCGACAAAAGTACGAGAAGAATGTTATTTTTTTGACTTATACGGCTTGAACGGATTTTTACAGTTTTATAACGCCTTATTTTCATGAATCTTACTCTACATTATTTCATTTTTATTTTCAATAAAATCCTTTTCTTTTAAAATTTCATGTAATTTTGTGAAAATAAAATGATTTTTAAGAAGAAATGATATTTTCCTCAAGAATTATTTTCAAGTGTTTTATCAAAACAATTTTCCATCTAAGATGAAATTAATTCATATGTGTATGTTTCAAGTGTAATATCTCTATTATTTACATGGTTTCACTTTTCTTATGATGAAATGGTATCCATTTGTTTTGTTTAGATTATGTTATGATGGGATGATGTTTATGAAACCCATTTTTATTCTTTGGGTTATGATGAATGATTTATGTTTATATTGTGGCACAAGTATGAATGATTTCATTATGAGATGGGTGGGACCTATATATCTCTCCAATGCATTGGGTAAAGATTTATATCTCATGAGATAGACATGGCTGGAATGGTAAGTTAATCCGGTTCAGTGTTATAGGACTGGAATGAGGAGTGAACTCGATTCAGAAAGGGACTTTGTCCACTGAGATGGTCTTGGAAGAAATGAATTGGCTACTATGGAAATCATATCATGTGATTAATGGTTTTCCACAATTACATGTTTCATCTCCATGATATTTTATCATGATTGATGTTCCTTTATGATATATGCCTTACGTACTTCCAAGATTTATGTCTTTGCTCAAGATTTTGATGTTTAGATTTTATGTTCAATTTTTTGCATTAAAATGTTTATGGATTGATTTATGTTCTCTATGTTTACCCTTACAGAGCATTTGAGCTCACCCTTTATATGGTTTCTTTTCCCCACGATAGAAAGAAAGGTTTTAGGTAAGAAAAAAAAGGGGATGATCTTTATGGGAAATGTTGAAGATATTTCAACAACGATTAGAAGATTTTGTTCCGAGTTTCCCAAGACACTAAACTATTATGCTCCTTGAGTGTTAGTTTTTGTTATGTATAAAGTATTCCTCAAGAGTAATGTAATGTCCATGTACGTCAAACTTTGGGTCTCTACAGTTATAGTTTCTATTAGAGGAAGTTTAGTACAAACTTGTGAATCTAGATTTAGATAAACTTTGATTAAAGCACATTACCCTAAGATAGACATTGAGGATTAGTATAGAAGAACTTCTTAGAATTTTTGTATTATAGAGATTTTGTGAGTTTTCCAAGCAATACATCCATGTCCGGATACGAGCAGGTAGAGCTGACTCTGGCACAGATGTACCTAGGGGTAAAACCCGAAAACACCGCTTTGAGATAGACTCGAATGGGAACTGGTGCACAACAACGTGCCTTCCTGCACTATTGGTTACGAAACTCCCAGGGGATATGCTTAGGATAATTCTCATTTTCTTTACAAACCATTATGAAGGGTTTGTGAGTATATAATTCCTCAAAGAAAACATTTTTATTATTATGTATTATATCCATAAATAGTTTAGTTTATGTTAAGTGTTTTATAAGTTTGGAAGTATGTATTTCGATTCATAAACTAATCTAGTTTATGCAATTATTTAGAAATGGTGCCTAGTGGAAGGAATGGAAATCGTATCAATGAACACACTCTATGTAGGGATTTCCCTCCTACTCAAGATAATTATAGTGGATCTTGTAATACAACTGGTGATGATCAGCTTATCACTATATTAGGATAACTCACTCAAGTTATGAATAATAACCTTACCCATATGGATCACCCTGATCTGCAGCATGGAGGATCATTTTTAGATCTCTTCAGGAGGCAAAAACCACCAACATTCAATGGGGGTACAAATACACTAGTATCTGAGCAATGGATAAATTCCTTAGAGAAAATATTTCATGCCTTGGGGAGTAGTGAAAGGGAAAACGTTGTCATGACAGTTTACCGCCTCACTAGAGATGCTGATCAATGGTGGTCATTGATTCAAAACACAAAGGAAGATGATGAAGTATAAAATATTGAATGGATGGAGTTTAAAGAGATATTATTAGAAAAAATACTTTCCTCATTACCATCGAGCGGATATGGAAAGGCAATTTCTATGTCTGAGGAAAAAGGAGGATGAGAATTTATCAAAGTATGTGGCTAACTTTACAATATTAGTGAGTCATACTGCAGATTATATATGTAGCCCAAGAAGTAAGATTGATCGTTTCTTTGATGGGTTAAAACTATTTCTCCATTGAGCATTAGTCTCAAAATCCTTCTCATTATATGAGGATATTGTCTCATGTTCTATCAAGATAGAAAAAAATTCTAAAAGTCTTACAAATTTAAAGCAAAGCAAGAGAAGAAGTGATCTGCTTAACAATATGGAAATGAAAATAAGGGGAATAAGGGAAATTTTGAATATCCATCCTGCATTAAATGTGGGAAGAAACACCTTGGTACTTGCCTAAAGGTAATGGGAGTCTATTACAAGTGTGGTTAAAAGGGACACCAAGCTCGTGATTGCAAGGGGAGGAAAGAGTTTATCGATGTTTAATGCTATAATTGTATTTAAAGGGGGAATTATGAAAATTAATTTCCTAAGCGTCAGGGGAACTTACCTTAGAAAAGGCCAAGGGATAAAGGTCAAGCTTATGCTATCACTATTGCTATGGTTAAAGCTCCTAAAGATGTGGTGTTAGGTAATTTGGTGGTTTCCTCATGTTTAGAAAATGCTTTATTTGATTCTAGATCATCGCATTGTTTCATATCTTCCAAATTTTCTAATAAAATTAGATATTTCAAATTTTATTTAACAAGGGAGTTGTTAGTAAAAACTCCTAAGGGAAGTATCATTGCACAAAATAATTGTGAATCAGTCCTCATTAGGTCATATAAATGTTTTTTATCTACTGATCTCATCGTCATACCCATAATTGAATTTGATATAATCCTTAGTATGGATTGGCTTTTGGACCATGATGCAAAAATTTATTGTAATAAGAAGGAGGTTAATATTTTTGATGATGATGATAAAGAACACCTTATCTTTAGAGCAGAATCGTCACCACCTGATTCTAATCTAGATCCACGCTCAGTTGCTCAAATAAATTCAATTATTGGAGAGGAAGAGGATGAAACAAATGTGGGTGAGGAAAGGAATGTTCAAATATAGGATTTACCTATTGTTAAAGAATATGTCGATGTGTTTCCAGAAGATTTACCTAGACATCCTCCAGAATGAGAAATTGAGTTTTCCATTTATTTAATTCTAGGATCAAGGCCCATATCGAAGACCTCTTATAGAATGGTCACTGTGTAGTTAGTGGAAATAAAGAAAAAACTAGAGGAATTCATTAATAAGGGATTTTTTCTTCCTAGTGGTTCTCCATGGGGAGCCCCTATCCTTTTTGTTAAGAAGAAATATAGATCTATGAGGTTGTGAATTGACTATAGGGAGATCAATGCTATAACAGTAAAGAACAAGTATCCCCTACCTTGCATTGATGATTTATTTGACCAACTTCATGGAGCTCAATAATTTTCAACGATTGAACTTCGATCTGGATACCATCAGTTGTGCATGAAGAAGGAAGACATTCCAAAGACAGCATTCCAAACCAGGTACGGGCATTACGTGTTTACAGTAATGTCTTCTAGATTGACAAATGCACCCTCTGTCTTCATGTATCTAATGAATAGGGTTTTAAAGGAATATCTTGATGACTTTTTAGTGGTATTTATTGATAATATCTTGGTATACTCCAAAAGTTATTAATATCATGAAAATCACTTGCACATTATCCTAAAGTCTCTTAGAATACATGAATTATATGAGAAGTTTAGCAAGCATGAATTATAGCTTCATGAGATTTCTTTTCTTGGCCATATTGTCTCCAAGGATGAAATCTCTGTAGGTCCTTCTAAGACCAAGGCAATTCAATAATGGACAGCACCGATGAGTATAACTGAGGTATGCAGTTTTATTGGTTTAGTAGGTTGTTATCGATGTTTCGTCTAGAATTTTCCTCGGTTGGATAACCCATTAACAAAGCTCCCATGAAAAGGGGTTAAATTTGGTTGGAAAAAAGAGTGTGAAAATTTTTCTGAAGAACTGAAGATAAGATTATTCAATGCTTCTATATTGACTCTACCATCGGGGAGTGGTGGGTTTGTTATTTATAGTAATGCATAAAAGAAAGGACTTGGTTTTTTCATTATGCAGAATGATAGAGTTATTTCCTATGCATCACGAAAGATGAAAATTATTGAGAAAAACTATCCTACTCATGATCTTGATTTAGCAGCTGTAATCTTTTCTTTGAAGATTTGGAGACACAATCTCTATGGTGAAAAATGTGAGATTTATACTGATCACAAGAGTTTGATGTATATTTTATCACAGAAAGAACTCAACATGAGGCAAAGGAGATGGCTTGAACTAATCAAGGATTATTATTTCACTATACACTACCACCCACATAAGGAAAATAAGGTGACAGATGATTTGAGTAGAAAAGATCATGGAGTTTTCAACAAGATGATAGTTGAAAAGGATCCTATATTCATGGATCTAGTAAAGATGTATATGGGAATCACCATGGAAGCTGAAACATCAATGATTTTTCAAATGGTTTCCAAACCATCTATACTAAAAAGGATACATAGGTCTCATACCAATGATGAAGAGTTTCAAAAAAATATTAAAGTTGTGAATGATGGGATATTGAGTGACTTTGTGTATGAAGATGGAATTTTGAAATTTGGGAAGAGGCTTTGTGTTCCCGATATACCTGATCTAAAAAGGGAATTGTTGGATGATTCTCATAGTTCCAATTTCTCTATACATCCTGGTAGAACTAAGACGTATAGAGATTTGAAGGAACAATTTTGGTGGGACAACATGAAGAGGGAGATTACTGATTTTGTGTCAAGATGTATGGTTTGTAAACAAGTGAAAGCTGGAAGGCAACAGCCTGGAGGATTCATGCAACCTCTTCCCATACCTGAATGGAAATGGAAAGATATTACGATGGACTTTGTCATGGGACTACCAAAGACTCCTAGAAATAATGATGGAATATGGTTCATTGTTGATCATCTTACCAAGTCATCACATTTTCTTGCTATAAGAGAAGATTTACCACCTAAACGTCTAGCAAGAATATATATTAATTAAGTTTTAATACCTCATGGAGTACTCTTATTGATTTTTTTTGATCGTGATCCCTGTTTTACTTCAAGATTCTAGAAAAGTATTCAGAAAGCCCCGGATACTGAACTTCGTTTGAGCACTGCCTACCACCCTCAAACTGATGGACAATCAGAACGGACTATTCAAACCTTATAAGACATGTTGAGATCATTATCACTTGATTCTAAATGTATGGGTGATCAATATTTACCTCTGGTAGAATTTTACTATAACAATAGCTTCTATTCAAGTATTTAGATGGCACCATATGAATCATTTTATGGAAAGAGATATCTCACACCAACCTATTGGGATGATGTTGGTGAAAGAAAACTCGTAGGCCCAAAACTTGTGGAGGAAATGATGGAAAAGGTGAAGGTAATCCAAAACCACATCAAGGAAACTGAAAGTTGATAGAAGAGCTATGCTGATAACCGAAGGAAGGATTTGGAATTTTAGGTAGGAGATCATGTTTTCTTCAAGGTATCTCCATGTAAGGGTGTTATACATTTTGGTAAGAAGGGTAAATTGAGTCCCAGGTACATCGGACCTTTCAAAATTCTATAACGAATTGGGGTTGTAGATTATCGGTTGGCAATGCCACCAAGTCTCTCCAAAGTCCACGATGTGTTCCACATATCACTGTTGAGAAAATACCTGCCTGACCCAACGCATGTATTCACCTATGATGAATTAGAACTATAACCTGATCTGTCTTATTGTGAAGATCTTGTCAAGGTTATTGATACAAGAGAACAAGTTCTGAGAAACCAGACGACTCGTCTGGTAAAAGTTATATGGAGAAACCATAAGATGGAAGAGGCAACGTGGGAACCCGAGGAACTTATGATGAATAACCAACCGAGTATTTTTACATAGTAATAATCTAGAATTTTTAAGGACGAAATTATTTGAAGTAGTGGATAATTTAACACCCCAAGCTTCCATGATATGCTTCTCTTTAAATAAAACAGTAGCAGGTGTTGTACACAACTTCGAGTTCTAACACACCAAAACCAATCAAACTAGCCGTTATGAATAGTGATACCCAATTTTTGAAATTTTAAAAAATTTATCATTCAAAATGGACTTCATTTTTGGATTCGGAATACTGAAATTATCTTAGGGTGATTTTTTGCTATTTTTCTGAAAACATTAAATTTTTGATGAATAGTGAAAAACACTAAATTATAGTTTAAAACTGAATTTTTATTTAAGTAATTATTTATTTTATTTAAATTTATTTTAGATCAAAATAGATACATAATACCTATATACGTTTAATGTAATTTTTTGGATTCATTTTATAATAATTTTAAATATATAAGAATTTTAATGAACTTTTTACCGTCTTTTACCCACCTCCTAGGAGCGTTTGAAAATTTACATAAAACTTAATATTACCACTTCTATGAGTTGAATTTCAAAAATCTGAGAGACACAGTTGATATCATTAAGTAAAATTTGGTTCAATAAAATGAAAATAATTTTTGGTAAATAGTAACTTTTTACATTTATTTACCACGGTTAAAAGTAAATAGGGTAATTAACGGTAAAAATGAAATTATAATTACCCTAAAGCATGTACTAATTCTATATGATAAGTGTAATTCGACCAAAAACAACCTTAGGAATAAAATATGATCCTTTAGGTCCACTTAGATTAGATTAGGACATTTATTATTATTTAATTCAAAGAAGAGTTAAAAGAGTTAAATTCAAGGTTTAATAACTAAAACATTTTTAATATAGGGCTAAATATAAGATAAATTAGACTATAAATATTCATTAGAAAGATAAAAATATTTCCTACATAATGATATTTTATTTAAATTTTTTTGAAATTAAATAATTTAATTTATTAATGACACAATGATGATGCAGTAATTACATAATTAATGAAATATTAAAATAATTGATACTATAAATATCCAAATAAATGTAATTTGAGACTTTTTATGAATTCAAATAATTTTATTGGTTAATATGACATATTAGGGTTGGTTATATGAATTTTTTTCGAAGTAATAATGATGTTATGAATTTATAAAAAACAAAATACCAAATAGTGTCAAAATTGACATAAAAGAGTTTTTAAAACAAATATAAAATTATTAATTTATATTATAATACTAACAATATAAGGATCAGACAAAAGACTAATATAAAGATAGTTTTATCATTAATTAACCACTTGGGTTCTATTGGAAGTATATATTATTTTTATTAACCATATAATATAAAAAAACAAAGAGACATGGTAAATGTCAAACAATTTAACTAAGAGTTAAATCTAAAAGATAAGGTTAATATAGTGACCCAAACCAGTCTAAAACCTATTGGTTGAGTGGTTTTTGACCTATCCCCACCTTAGACTTTACATAATCCATTTTGGAGCCATTATAAACCGAAAATTATTTTTTTGTAAAATAATATTTCTAGATTTTCCTAAGGTGCTGCTCACCCCTCTTATAAAATGGCACTCCCCCTTCTCTCTAATTCACACCTTCAAAGCCATTTGGATCAGCCAAACCATGCCAAAATACCCTCTCAATTGTCCTACCTTCATCCTAATGGCCTTACTTTAGTCATAAATCCAACCTAATAATCCCTTTTGATCAAATCAAAAGGAATAACCCGAAGAAAAGGTAAATATTTCATCACCTCTTTGAAGTTCCTTTCTTCTACCATGTCCTCTTTATTTGTTGTTTCCGTTTTAAAATAAAAACTCCAGTATCTTATATATATTGTGATATTACTATAAATATGTTACAACCAAATTCATTATTCTATTCATCCTTTTAATGACCTGTTATCATACATGCGTACGTACGTCTTACTGTCTCCACGTCGTGTTGTAATTGTTATTCAATACATTATTATTTTGATGGGTATAATAATGATGTGTAATGGATGTAAATAATAAATATAACATGATAATGATTCTGTATATATGATATACCATCCAATTATATATTATTTTAATATCAGAAGAATGATATTGTCGCTCGTGCATACGTACGGATTACCGTCTCCACGAATGTGATGAGATTCATTCCCCATCGTACCCATTCAGGAATAATTTTCATTTGATGATAAAAAATAATTTTTAAAGACTTGATATCATTCTGAATTTGAATAAGATATATCCTATCCATAACAGAAATTACTTACATAACAAAGCATATAAAGTAAAATTAAAAAGTTAACACTCGAAACGACGATAATACTAAAATATTATTAACAAAGAAATATTAAAAGATCATATATGATATCATATTAATGTATATGATTCTTGTATAATTTAAAAAAAATTATTTCTCCATTATATAGGAGTTTAAACTTCCATCGGCCAAGCAAAAGTACAAGGTAAGTGTTAATTTCACAATCTCTTCATTATCTGAGGTTGTTTATACGTAATTATCTACTAGGACCTCTTTATCATCCACATCCATGCTTCTTAAAAATGTATTTAAAAACATTTTTACTATTTACTAGACAATGGGTTAAACTCATTTATACCCTAATTTTACCTTATATGTTTCTGAAAGGAATCTTTTCATTGTTTTCCAAATAGGTACTTTATAACCTTTTTGACAAAATTAAGGTAAGAATGTCTTTTTTAAATTATACGGTGGGTGCGGCTATTTTCCTCCATTATAACATCGTCAAAGATTCCCTTATAAGCATACAAAAAAAATTTAAAAATAAATTTTTTCTTAAATGATTTCAAAATAGAAAGAGATATTTCTCTAAAAAGTTTTTGATTTCATCTATGTTAACATCCTTTGATGGATTTTAAGCTTATTTGAAGTTGATTTATTATGATATAAAACTTCTATATTGTATTGAAGATTTTGTGATATGTTTTATTGTGGATGTGTTATTTTTACACCATTCATGGTTTATGGAAAAATTATTGACATTTCGTATGCTAATTTTAATACGAATGATTATGTTATGTTTAAACCTTTTCATTTGAGGAATGAATTGGACTTAGTAAGTGATGGGGGGAGCCCGCTATAGCTCCTTGATGCATCTGTAGGTAACATGAGACAAACTAGTGTCTTGGCACAAGGCCTTGAGAAAACCATATTTGTAATCTTGGCACAAGGCCTTGACTATGTTGTTATGAAAGTACAGCATTATGCATTCCATCATTATGAAAGTGTCTATTGATATTGCATGTGATTATTCGACTAGTAGAATATCCATGTTAGTAAGTAAATGGAATTATTTGATTTTATCGTTGCCATATTATACTGAAGTTCAAGTTTAAAATTCTTTTGTTTTAGTCTTATACATTGCCTTAAATGTTTATGCTTATTTATGAAGGTTTCCACTATATTTTTATCCTTATGGAGTATCTGAGCTCACCCCTTTCTATGTTTTATTTTTCCCAAGATGTGAAGAAGTATTTTATGACTGACCTATAGGGATAGTCTATGGGATCTCAGTGTTGTCTATGGAAACAATGTTGTTGTAGTTTTCCATTTTATGATGTAATGTAAACCTTGTGAATGTATCTAGTACTTACAAGGCTACTAATCTAATCGGTCTTTCGAGACTTGATCTTTTGTGATCATGCCAATGTTATGTAATAATGCACCGACTCTGGGTAACTAGGTTTGGGGTGTTATAGTGGAAGAGTCTCATTGGGGATACTCAGAAGCAGAGTTGATGCACAATTTTTGTTTTCACGGTGATGACCTAGATGGATAGTGGGAGGATGGTCGGAACAAGATGTTGTTTTGTGAGAGGTTTTATTTCTGGTAGCTATTCATGGGGATATTCTCTATGAGATTTATAACTCACATTTTTCAGTACACCCAAGAGCTTCCAATAAGTACCATGTCATGAAGCTGTGGTTTTGGTGGCCCATGATAAAACAGGTAGAGGCATAGTTTGTGTCAAAGTTCTTGGTTTTATATAGGTAAAGTCTGAGCATCATGTTCCTAGTGGTTTTTTCAACCCTTGTATATTCCCAAGTAGAAATGGGATGACATGTCAATGTATTTCATCATAGGGTTAACCAGAGTTCAGGGAGGTTTTGATGCTATCTAGGTTTTCATGGATTGATTGAAAAAAACCAGCCCAGTTTTTATCAATCAAGGAGTCAGGAACAGTGGATGCTTTAGCTAAGAGGTAAGTGTATGAGGTGGTTCAATTTCATGGAGTTACAAGTTCCATTTTCTAATATTGGGACACATGTTTTGCCTCATGAGTTTTGAGGGGATTAGAGCATGCTTTTTCCACTCAGTTACTCCTAAACATTACTTTCCACCCTCAAACATTTGAACAGATGGAACAGACTATCCAGACATTGTAGGATATGATGTGGGTTTTTGTCTTGGACTTTGGTGGATCTGGAGAATGAAACTTTCCTTTCGAAGAGTTTTATTATAATAATTTATATCACTCTCTCATTTTAATGGCTCTGTTTTAGGATTTGTATAGGATACTGTGTTGTTCTCCATTAAGTTTCACATAAGTTGGGGAGACAACCATTCTTGGTCCCGATGTGGTGAAAATTATGATAGATAAATTTTATCTTGTTCGTGATAGGATGAAAGTAGCACAGGATTAGAATAAATTTTATTCCAAATGAAAAAGGAGGCCCTTGGAGTTCAGATTTAGGGACAATGAATTTTTGAAGGTTTCCTATCAACATGGGAAGATAATTTTTGATAGAGGGGGTAATTTTTTTCCTAGGTTTATTGAGCCCTTTGAGGTGTTGCGGTGAGTTTGTGAGGTGGCGTAACAATTGGTGTTACCCCCTCAGTTGGAGGGGAACCATGAAATCATCTACATCTATCAAATTATTCGGTATCTTCAATATGAATTCCATTTCATTGACTTGGGAGAGTTAGATATCAAGGATGATGTGACATTAATTGAGATACCAGTATAAATCTAGGATATCCAAGAGAAGGCACTATGTGGACGGACCATTTCCTTAGTTTGTGTGTTGTGGAGACTTGGTGGCCTAAAGAAGAGTACTTGGGTGTGCTAAGCGTAGGTGTTTTACCAGTACCCAAATTTTTTTTAGTTTTTCATTTATTATATTTTACTTTTGATGTGATATTTATAGCTTGATTTATTTTATGAGGTATTTTCTTTAGTTTGTGATGTATGTGGTGTGATGTGTTTGATAAATTTATGACATATTAAAAGTGGAGGACCAAATTTCTAATTGAGATGCATTAACTACAATGTTATTAAACTCATACGGTTGTGTCAGTTCCACCCAATGTGAATATTATCTTGACATAAAGGATGTAATTACCTAATTCATGTGTTGGAAACGGTGTTGTTTGTAGGTTGTACTGGTTGTCAGTTTGGGATATGTGGATTTTGATATAGTTTTGTAGTAGTTTTATGGAAGTGTAGTTGTGTGAGAGGAGGAAACTTATGGTGGTTGGGAAAGAGGTTTTGTGATATGTTTGTGTTCATTTGATTTGGCATTTTTAGATGGTGGTAGTGTCTGAGGTATGATGATATCCTTGAGAGGTTTCTCATGGGGTGTTATTTGGACCCATTTTCTTCTGGGATTGGTTTTGGATTCTCGATGTCAATAATTTTTTAAGAGGTATCTGATGTAATTTTCCATTCTCTCATGTTTTATTACTTTTCTAGTTTTGAACGTTGTAGGTGTTGGGGGAGGTTCTAGGAATTTTTAGTGGAATATGGAGGTGCAACAGGGCAGCTGCAGGAAATACACATTGGATAAACATTAATTGACATAAAAGTTGGTTTCATGAATTTTACAGGTCTGATTCAATACATTTATATCTTTAGGGTTAAATAATAAAAATTTGATAATTTCTTTGATGAAGACGAACCCAAAGGATTACACGACATGAAAGGGTATTACACATCATGTAAATCTTTGATGCAAAGTTTTTTTATAAGTTATTTATGGATATATTTTCATTTTTTATCCATTTATTATTCTTCCTATCATTTGGTAAAACCCTATTCACCTTGAGTACTTATTCAATTCATCTTCCTCCCTCTTTGATCTGTTGGTCCTTGTAATGTTTTTGGTAATATGTGGTAATCCCTTCCTTCATCTTGTATGGTTTTCTCCCATTCTTATTCAATTTTTTTTATGGTGGTGTAGTTTGGTTTGGGATGTGTAATTGATATGTGTCTTTAAGGTATTTAGGAGAGTTTTAGGTGGATCTATGTTTTCTTATGATACAGTTTTGGTTTCAGGCCTTTATTATTCACCCTACGGTGTGCAATGAGTCGGAAAATATTCTTTGAGGTAGTCATTCCCTCATTTCTCTATATTTTTTATCATACGGGAGGGGTTTACTTTCGTTTGTCTATAGATTATGGTTTTTTCAGCTTAATCAATGATAAATAATTGGTTGAATTGAAATTGAAAGGGGTAAATGGGGTTTGATTTTAATTCTTTCACAACTTTGACATTATTTTTGATATTTTAGATTATGCGGGCATAATTCCCCACTAAAAATTATGACCATTAGAGGGTTTGTTTGTGTTAGATATATGTGCTGGGATTTCATATTTGGTTGCGATTAATGTAATATCACCTTAAAATAGAAATTTATTAACCACATATATTTAACTAATTAAATGGTTTCCCTAGGATTATGGATTGTGTGATAATTCCCCTAAAGTAAAGTGAAATATGTTAAAATCCCCTTTTTGTAAATTTTTAAAATTATTTTGATGTGTTGTGATGTTTGGTCATGATTTTGAGTTGTCAATGTGTTTTTTGGAATGTTCTTTTGGGGAGGAGTGGTGGTGTGTGGGCCATTATTTTGGGTTGGCGATGTGGTTTGTTGGTCATGCTTTTGGGGCGGTGAGGTGGTGGTTTCTTTTTTATAGATGCTCGATTAGTAATGGAATAAATGATTCGTAATGATTGAAATTTATTGGTTTGGTTTGGTTAATGGGTTTTAAATTATTAATGAATATTAAATTATGGTTTTTATTATTAAATGTGTTTGATGCTACATAATTAAAATAATGAGATGATTCAATGGAATTGGTTGGAAATGTGAAATGGGGTTTGTGGATTTTTGTGTGGTGTTATGAATTTATAAGTGGTAGAAAAATAGATGGAATTTTGAGTTGGTTAGTTAGTTCATGAACCCATAGTTTGGTCTTGAGGTCTGTTATTCCAATAGATGGTGGTTTTGATAGCCCAGGTTTATTTGGGCAAGGCGAGATATGACCGTGCTTATAGGGAGAATTTTTTTTTGGGGGGGGGGGGGGTCATGCATGGTAGGATTAGGGAAAGATGTTGATGTCATACATGTTCATGATACCTTACTATATTTTTTTAGTGGTTATGATGTGTCCCAAGTGTTTTCAGGTGAGATATGATGTGGTCGTGCTTATGGGGTGGCCATCCCAGGTGAATTTGGGCGAGGTTTTTTGTGACCATTCTTGTGGGGTTGTGTGGCTTAAAAATGATATGGGATCCCCATGATGTATGAAGTTGGGTTTGAGAGTGGCATACTAGTGGGAAAAAGGTGTGGGGTAACCTTATCGATGTGATTCTTATTATACTATATGACTTGGATTGTGCAATTTGGTAATCATGACTTGGTAAGGTTGGAATGGTTAGTGTGCCTTTATATGTTTTTTTAGTTATTTTATTTTCTAATGGGTGCATTAGTATGATTCTTTCACATGTGAATGAGATACATTGGTTTTCCTATTTATTATACTTGTATGCTCACCCTACATGTGTAAAACTCTTTTTAGGTTTCTGTGAGGATTAGTTGGACCATTCTGCACATTACTAACTCCAACCTTGGATAGTTAATGTTTCACTCCTTTAGCTTTACTTTTGGGTATTTAATTTAGATAATTTTATCTGCCTCAGTTCTATTTATAACTGCATGTGGGGTGGTTTTCGGATTTCCTTTTATATTATGTCATTGAGTTTATTGTGGATGATTTATCTTATATACTAAATGAATATTATTATAGAGGGAAATATCTCCCATATTATGAGATTTTTATACCCTCGATGCTAGTCACCAACCCAAGGCCTACTGGAGGTTGGACACAGGGGTCCTTATCACTCTCTCCCCTCATTGAAACATCTTCAGAGGGAGGGGTCGTGACATCTGAAAACTTATGGTTTTCTTTATCCTCTTCCAGTGCTAGTTTGGAAATTTGGTGAGGTATCCATGGAATTTTTTTTGCATTACCATGGACCTCATAAGGAAAGAATACTATCTAGGTGGTTATTGGTCGGTCAACAAAGTTATCTCATTTCATTCTGATTAGAGATACCACAAAAGTTGGAGATCTTGGTAAGTTGTATGTGTAGGATATTGTAAGGTTACATGGTGTTACTTATTTTATAATTCTAGATAGGGATATTAGGTTTACTTTGAGGTCCTTTAGGTGTCTCCAAGAGGTAATGGGAACTCAGGTAAGGATGAGTACAACTTATCATCCATATACAAATGGTCAGACAGAGCACGCTATTCAGATCTTGGATAATATGATATGTGTTTGTGTCTTGGATTTTAGGGGATCTTTGGATATCCATCTATTAATTATTGAGTTTTATTATAAAAATATTTATAATTCATCAAACATTCGATGATATATATGGACACCCATGCTGGACACCTATTTTTTGGGAATAGGTGGGTGAAGCATATTTAGTGGTACTGACTCTTGTTCAGGAGACATCAGTGGGGATTCAGAATATATATTGATGTTTGGTTATATCATAGAGTTGATAGAAATATTATACAGATCATAAGTTTCTTCCTTTATAGTTTTCCATATGTGATCGGGTATTCATGAAAGTTTCTCTTTGGTCAGGTCCCCATCATCTTATAAAATAGGGAATGTTGGATCCAATAATTGTTTGACCATTTGAGATCACTTAACAGCTTGGGAAGGTTATTTATTTATTGGAATTTCTAGTTTAGGTGACAATTATTCAGGAGTATTTCCACATATCATAGCTCATGAAATACCATCTTGATCCCTCTCATGTTCTGATTAGGGAACAGATTGGGTTAGAACCAGATGTTTTTGTTGGGGAGAACCCAATCAATATCATCGACTCTAAAAAAAGTATTTCATGGGATACCAATTCCATTTGTTATAGTGTTATGGTGGAATATATAAAATTCTCTTGAAACTTGAGAGTTCAGGTTGTTGTTGAGGGATCAATGGCCTCACCTATTTTCCAGACTTCATTCTTCCACATGACTTCTCAAGGACGAAAAGTCTTATGGTGGGAAGATGGTAATATCATGTTACCCATTTCCAGGTATTTCCATTATCTTTATTCATTTTCCTTTTTAGGTGGGTGTTTATTGGGACTCCCAAGGATTGGTAGAATTTTAAAGTTAAATGATATAATGTTCAAGGATGTATGTTTTTTGAATTAATAGAGTCTGGGAATAAATGTGTAATTTTATTTTTAGGTTCTCCTCATGTTCAAAGAATATTCATTATAGTTTGGAATTATCTACTGAAATCTAGAATTTTCACAGTTTATAGGAGAAATACACACCATCTGAATAGATTACACACCATCTGAATATTTCATGAACTCTTTTGTGGTGTGAAAGGTATATATGTTCTGTATTTGGAATTCACATCATGTAATGGAAAAAGGTCAAGTTTATTTGTAAAAATTTAACATGTTTCTTGGTTGTTTTGGCTTATGTGTATTACATGACATGTAATGGTAATTCAACCCATGTAAATATCCTAAATAATTCATTTAGGGTTTCTTATAGGTGACTTATGATTTCTTTCATCCAAAGGCTCTTTTTTTATCGACCTAAGAGCAATCCTAATTGATTTTAGAGACCTCCATTCTATATGAATATTATCATTTAATAATTTATCTCTATTTTAGTTAGGTTTCATATATATGGGTGATTAATCCTTTTTTGTTCTTCATTGCCTTTGATATTGATAGTTTTGTTTCATTGAATTATTGGATCTATTGATATGTGATGATGGTTATTTTTATTTCATTCTAGATCCACAATGTGATCATCCTTTGGAGTGTAGTCGTTATGTTGTTTGTGGTGTAGTGTATGAGTTTCTTAATTTTTGGGTTGTTTCTTCCTCTTTGATAAACCTTTTTCTAAATTGAATTGATTTTGAGTTGTGTGGATTTATTCAAGGTCCTTTATTTTCATTGTTGTGTTATTACTCGTTAGTGGATACTATTGCAAGCATGTGCAACCCAAGTTTAAGGTAGATGGTTTCATCTCTATCCTATACTAGATTAACAATATTTCTCTTGTTTTATAAATTTTTTTATAAATTAAATGGAATGACGGATTGATTTTTTTGTGTGGAAATGGGTTATTGATAAATTTTGGTTTTCCCTTGTTTTGGTAAAATAAATGATTATTTTCAAATCATTTTGAATTGGATTTCTAAAATTGTTTTCAAAACATGGATTTGATGAAATGGTTTGGAAAAGAGATCACATGGGAATCCTTAGTTACTTCTTTGGAAGGTTTCATAATATGCCTCATCCATTCTTCATGGGGGTTCACTCATGTGGAGTTACTATGCTCCTAGAACCTGTTGTTCTAGGTATATAGTAGACTTGTTGGTGGGTTCCCTTTCGGGTGTATTCCTCTACTTTCTACATTCGATACATATATCTAGAGTGTTGATGCACATGATTGTCTACATTTAGGTATGAGTTTCCTAGTTAGCCTCACCTATAGTGATCCTTGGTATGATATTACCTATACTTTTGATACTTTTGGCTTATATTGTTTTATTTTTTACTACCACGGTTTGATACGATATGTGATGTATACGCTATTTGATTTGACTGATTTGATATATGAAATGGTTTGAAAGTTTTTACTTAACGAATTTTGGAAATGTGGAAAAGGGGAAATTAAATGTTTTTCTAGGACTTTGATATAAAATCTATAAAATTCTTATCATTCCTTATTTTATTTTAATTTGAAAATGTTTAAATTATTGTATAGAAACTTTTTATGGAACACCTAGGTGGGATCCTACTGATCATGTTAGATCACACACTATGAACCCCTTTAGTTGTGCATAGACATTTTTATGTCTTTATATGTAGGTAAAGTCAATGTACCACAGTGATACAGTGAGGTTTCTATTAGTTTTGTCTATGTAGTTGGTGGTGAGATGGTGGGAGGTTTCTCACACTATCACATAGAGTAGCCAATTTTCTGTTTTGGTAGTCCTTTGATATTGGACTTGTACTTGGGATGTTTTGACTTCTTTTGTGTTGTATCATTTCCACTATCTTTTTCTATTATGGAATACATTTATTTCTTCCACTGTTTCTCTCTATTATATATTTATGACATGTTGTCTCTTAAGTTTGGGATAAATTTTTCCCTCTCGTTATTATTTTATGCCCAGTTTCTAGCCTCCATCCTACGGGGATTGGAAATTACCTTCGAGTATATGGTGATTCGGGTTGGGTATCAGTTTAAGATCATATTCGAGTCGGGTTCATCATACTTTCATTCTCTTTATCCAGTGATAATAGATAAGATAACATGTTATATGAATCTGTTTCAATATGTCTTATTATCATATCTCCAAACAAATATGATATCATGATAGAACTGATATAAAAAATGTCCCCCATAAATATCTAGTAGGCTTCCTTATCACATTTACTCACTCTATGAGGTATATGATCAAGAATATGGGAATCCATCATATAATATAAAACATTTATTAGTAGTGAAGAACATAAATAGTTGTATAACTCTTGGTATTTTGTGTTGGTGAGGAATGATGTGGCCTTTAAAACACATGTTTTTTCGCATCTTTTAAATTATTATTTATCAATTTAATTATTTATTTTAACACTTTTTATTAAATAATGGATTTTTTGTATTTTTATTATTAGCTTTAATAATTAATCAATTTTCATAATTAATTTTGTATTATAAGATTTAAAATAATTAATTTATTTCATACAATAATTCTATTGAATAATAAAATTGTATTTAGATTGTTGTTTTTGTTCTGCATAATTTATAATTTAACATTAATTAGCTAATTAATTAATTTTGCTTTTGCACTTTGGTAATGAATTTTTTGTTTAACATCTCATGTATTAAATATCTTTTGATTAAAATAGCATAACTTAATTATTAGTTTTCTTATAATAATCTATTTGATATAAATTTTAGTTTTAAAAGTTTCTACTCTTGTTTTAATCTCTTTAATTTAATTTCATTAATTAACATAATTGTTTAATAACATAATCAGTATCTGTCTTCCTTAAATTTATTTAATTTTATACGGTGAAATTTTATAAATAATTAAATATTGTTTTATAATTGTTTTTATTTTATATTAACTTTTAATAGATTAGTTTCATTCTTTAATTTTAGTTTTAATTTGGTAACAATTTCTGTTTTATAAATTAAAGTTAATATTAATTTAACTTTTGTTTATTTGGTTTTATAAGTTTTTTTAATTATTTGAATACCAGTATTTCCAATTACTTTATTTATTAATTTTTAGTTTTTAATAATTATTTTGTTCATAATTTATTTAAGTTTTAATTTATTTTATCCCTTTGCTTATTTTTCTAGTTCACGGTTCACCCTAGTCACAGTGCCACCATGCACCGTTTTCATTTTATAGTGGCACCGTAACCTCCTGGCATGGTATCACAGTATCCCTTTCAAAGCGAGTGCACCATAACCCTTCCTACCACGCATTTCTTCCCCATTATTTCATGGTATCACTGCTTTACAGTGGCACCATGTCATTTATTTCCCTTATTATCTCACTGTCTACCCCGTGCCATTTTGAATCCCACTCCCTATTTCCATTTCCCGGTGGCACTGGAAAATTCTTTCACGGTCTCTCACATCATCTATTGTATCATCATCTCATTTCATTGCGCGACCATCCCTCTACAAAACCACTTCTTCTTCTATGTTTCCACTATTTCTTTCTTCGTCACCTGACGAAGTGTTGCGCCCTTCATTTACGTCTTACTTCAACCACCATTTCTCTTCTCCCATCACTATTTGATTTTTTCATTCCAAACCGCGACAGAAAATTCTACCTTTGAACCAAAACCTAAGCTTCTACAAGAAGCAGCAAGACACCGATGGAAAATAAGTTTAACCAGATCCATGCTTTAATACCACTACAAATCAAGCTCACTGCACTAGAGCTAAGCGGAGGAGGCCGATACATACTGTAGCAGAGGAAGAATTATGAGCTTCTCAAATACAGACTATACCCATTATTCTCTCCATTGCCTTCATCCACCATGTACCACCGATTCGTGCCCTCAGTCCATCACAAAGCTGAAATCTCCACCACGATTCAAAGGAAGATACAGTCTCTTCCTTGTTCTTCAGCGTGATTGAAGGAGCTGTCACACACCATCACTCTGCATCACTAGTGTTGAGCTGCTAGAATTGAGGCAGAGCTGCTGGTAATAGATCCAGATCTGATGTTGACTCTGTCACCAGAAGGAGAATCGCTATTCTCAATGTCGCCACGGATGGAGGGTGGAGTGTTGAAGCTCTAGGGAGTGGCGCGACTACCTTCGAGAGGAAGGAGAACCCCCCCCCCCCCCTGCACAGAGATTTGGGGGGGATGAAGTTAATAAAAATTAATAATAATAAAAGATAAATAAATAATAGTAATATAAGTATATTAATAATAATTGAATAAAATAACCAACTAAGTAATTACATAAATTAAATTCAAAAACTTATTAATAAAACTAATATAGATAAATTTAATATTTTAATGAATATAGAAATTATAAATTAACTTGTTGATGAACAATATAATTATAAAATATAACAACTAATTATAATTCTATAAATTGTAATAATTAATATTAAAAAAACTAAATACTAAAATTATTAATTTAATAATTTAATAAATACTTTACTTTTAACTTAATTTAATTTTTAGTTAATCACCTTCATAATTAAATAAATTAATAAATAATAATATATAACTCAGAATAATAATTAATAATAATAATTAAAATAATAACTAAAAATTATTTAATTTTACATTTAACTTTTGTTTTTTAAAAGTAAACTTTTAACGTTGAAATATTTATTTACTCTAACTATGTAGGATCATTTGAGAGACTAAATCCTATCCAGATTCACTTAACTAACTCAGTGGGAATTAGTTACATGAGGAAAAATAGTTCTAAGTGCCTGTCACGAAAAAACGCACGTGTGCGGTCCGCATTTAAGACACGGACTATGTCAGTTAGAGATGTTGGGTGATATGCAATAGATGACGGAGGGTATTAAAATAGAGATGTAGAAAAAAATTGAGAGGCACATTCTGACTCATAAGGATGCTCATTCTGATCCCACACCACACCATATTTGAGATCCAAGACTCCCGGGAGATGAGAGAGCAGTCATGGATGCGAAGGAGCCTGAGAACAGAGCATCCCTAAGGGAGTTATTTTCCCTTCTTGTACTTAATTTCACAGTACTCTTTAATCAATTTTTCTTCATTACTATAATAAATATGATCAAGGGATGATTTTTCTTAGCTTGGTAATTACATTCTATTAGTTAATCTTTTATTCTTCTTCATTCACTCTATATTTTTCAAATTCGTAATCAATTGGTGGTATTGATTAATGATTCTCTGTTTTGTTGCTTCACACCGTAATTGTTTTCTTAATTCATAAATTCAAGATCAACTGGAGAGGTAGTTCTTAAATACATTTTTGAAGCATTAATGTCTTTACATCTGGAAATTTATGTTGAGCTTATTTCCGAATATTATCATTTTTATAATTGTTAAGTAGTTTAACTGAATTTGGAGTGGCGAACTCCTAAAATCAGTTTACTGTGTGTTGAGTTTCCTGGAGAGGGAGATTTCTCACCTTTATTTCTTGGGGTGGGATTCAATAAAGTATATTGGAGAATATTTCCATTACACCAGTAGATTGGAATTCTTGTGTATTACATTTGATCTGCTCCTTTGACCTTGCTGCTTTATTTTAGAATTTTGTTCTCTTATGTTAGTTTTACTATAGTTATTAGTTCATCCGTATACTAGTAATTGATTTAGTATCTTTCTATATTTTTATCTTTATTTCATTCTTAAAGAAAAGTACAAAAAAATTGTAAAATAAAAAAAATGTTCACTCCCTCCACTACTGACAACAGTGGAGTTTATCTTTGATTAAAACATTAGCATGCTCAACTGTATTCTATGTGGATCGACCCTACACCATTGTGATAGTGTAGGTTAATAAATGTAATTTTTAGGTTCGTGATGACCTCTGGTCTAGGTCATGTTTTTTCACCATTTTTGCGGAAGGCACGAGCCATTACTCTAAAAAAACTAAAAAAATTAAATATATAAAATTTAAAAAAATTATAAAATTTGAAAATTGTAAAAAAAATCTGTTTCACTTCTTTATGAATTGTTACTGCTGAGTTCTGTATATTCTTGTTTATATGAGCACAAGGAACTCTGTAGTTATTCTAGAGCCATTTAACCTTGAAATAGACAAACATCTCACAGCTCTAAGAAAGAAAAAAAACTGAAATGGATAACATAGATAATAGGTTTCCTGAACCTAACAACTATCAAAATCAACCATAACTGTTAGAAGAAAATTAAAGGCCTTGGATGAGGGAATTTCAACTCCCTCAAGTTTCAAGAAATCCATCATCCTTCAGACTTAGTCCTAGGTCCAGAAATTATGAACTTAAAGAATCACATATTTCACTATTGCCTACTTTTAATGGTCTCTCTAATGAGGGCTCCCTTGCCTTCATTAGAGACTTCTATAATACGGTGCATCAATTACCACTTCTAGGACTCACATAAAATGAACTTAGAATGACATCCATTCCCTTTTTCCTTAATTTTAATGCTAGGAATTGGTTTTTGAGTCTAGATAAGAACATTTTTGAAAATTGGGATCAAGTGTATAACTCATTCATTATGAAATTCTATCCTCAAAGATTAAAAGTGAACTTAGAACTAAAATAACTAGTTTTTATCAAGAGGATGGAGAATATTTTCATGAAGCTTGGGATAGATTCATGGATCTTCTTAGGTAGTGTCCCCATCATCAACTCTCATCACACCTACTTATCGATACTTTCTATGAAGGATTATCCTCCTCAGGACAGAATCTAGTTGACCAAGCTGCTGGGGGTAATTACAAATGACAATATAGATGAATAACTTAGACAAATTTTCAATACTCATTAACTGAATTTAAAACATAAAAATTCAAGAAGGAAAAGAGTCAATAGAAATGTTAATTCGAACATTGGTTCAATGAATGAAACTAAAGGTCAACTGGCTAAAATCACCAACCGACTTCAATATTTAATGAACCAGAATTCTAAGAAAACTGTTAACCAACTAGGATATCAGAACACCAACCAATATTTAAGGGAACAATGTTTCTACTATGGTATGCTTGGGCATACTGAAAACTTTTATCCTAACTTTGATATACCATCCAAACAATAAGAAAATTCAAAATTTGTTAACTATGGTCCTAGAATGCCTCTTAAAGAAGATCCAATTTCAAATAATTATAACCAAGGCTATAGGAACCACCCAAATCTGTCCTGGAAAGATCAAGGCTTAATCAAACAATCTACTAACCCAAATTTCTCTAATAAATCAAGACCAAATTTTAAAAATCAATAGAGGGGCGAGTCTTCAAATGTACAAGGAAACCATGATAGTCACATGTCTTATAAGCTTGATCTAATATTGAATAAAATTAACTCTTAAGAGGAAATATATATGAATCCGCTAACCGAACATCAAAATCAATATGAGTCAGAATAAATGGAAATTGATGTTAGGATGAAAAACATGGAAACATAACTTGGTCAACTTGCTAAATATTTTTCATCTTGGAAAAAATGTAGACTTCCTAGTACCACTTAACTTAATCGTAGAGATAATTCCATGGATGTTGTCACTCGAAGTGGGCTTAATACTCAAACTGAAGCAGAAAAAGACCATGAAAATGCCCAAAATGAAAATATGCTTCAATATGGAAATAAAAATCTGCTTTGCACACATGCTGGAAATTCATAGAAAGGTAATGAAAGAGATCTAAATTTAAATTTTTCTTCTGAAACTCAAGATTAAATTTCATCTAAAAATCAAAGGAATAAAGGAAAAAAGAAAAGTTTGATGAAGAGGTAAGGGATATGCCTACTTTCCATAAAAATTTTCCCTCACCCATCCCTTTCCCTAAGAAGCTAAAACCTCAAAGTAACACCAGGGCTGAACTTCTTCAGTTCCATGGTCTCCTTTACAAACTTAAGGTAAACATTCCTTTCATTAAAGCCTTAATTCAAATCCCATTTTACTTTAAATCACTTAAAAAATTGTTTCAATCAAAAAAAACTCTATAATAATTTGCTACTTACAACCTCACTGAAGAGTGCAGTGCTATTATCCAAAAGAAAATCCCACCTAAATTGAAAGACCCAGGTAGTTTTGTCATTCCCTGTACCCTAGGAAACTCTGATCAGTTAAACTGTTTGTGTGATTTAGGTTCTAGAACTAATATACTTCCATACTCACTGTTTCAAGAGTTGAGGTTGGGTGACCTTCAACCCACCACAGTCATATTATAGTTAGCTGATAGATCTTTCACTCTTCCTGTGGGTAGGGTAGATGATTTTCTAGTTGGGGTTGGGATGCTATTTTTACATGCAGACTTTCTAGTCTAAGATATGGAGTGTGATAAAGAGGTTCCCATCATCTTGGGTAGGCCCTTCTTGGCCACAGGAGGTGCTGTTATTGGTTTCTCTAAGGGTTAGATAATTTTCTAAATTGGATAACAACAAGAAGAGTTAAATGTGTTTAAAAATGTTAAAGGACCAACTTTTTCAGAAAACTATTCAATGGTATAGTCCTTAGAGAATGAGAACTCAATTGCAAACTCTGATGAATCTAAAATCACTTCTCTACTGAAGGAAATAATTGTGAAGTAGAAAATCATTGTGAATCTATTTTAGAAGTTAAAAATACTGTTCAAAAACTTAATCTGGAAAATTTTCCAGAACTAGACAACTGTCCAATTTCTGCTATGGAAGAGTCTGCTGTTTCTGAACTTAAGAGCTTTATGATTGAATTTGAGGGTGTTTCTATTAACCCCAACCTTGCTCAACACTTTTATGATATTGAGGGAGAAATAATAAGACAATTATATGATTATAATCGGATAAATTTACTAAATTCTGATATGGAAAGTATGGGCAGTGTAATGCCCACATTGGAAAGTAATACATTTACTTCTGAATCTGGACATGAAATTGAAAACATATCATCATTTTATACTCCTTACAAAAGATATGTTGAAGATCATGGACCTCCCAGGCCTAAGAGTCTTCCTTCAAGTGTAGAACCACCCACTTTTGAGCAAAAACCAATCCCTTATCATCTTAAATATTCATTTCTGAGTGAGAACTCCACTTTTTCTATAATAATTTATGCTAAACTGAATGAAAATCAATAGTAAAGATTGTTGAATGTTTTGAAGAAGTTTAAATCTTCCATAGGCTGGACAATAGCTGATATCAAGGTTATTAGTCCCTTATTCTATATGCATAAAATACTTGTGGAGCCTGACCATAAGCCTAGGGTAGATTGTTAACGAAGGTTGAATCCAAACATAAAAGAAGTTGTGAGAGAAGAAGTGATTAAACTACTGGATACTGGAATGTTATATCTCATTTCTGATAGTGCTGGGGTCATCCCTATTCAGGTTTTCCCCAAGAAGGGAGGTTTCACTTTAGCTAAAAATGAAAAAAAAAGAAGTCCATGTTAGGAAATCCAGCCAATGGAGAGTTTGTATAAATTATAGTAAGCTTAATGTATCCACTAGTAAGGACCATTTTCCAATTCCCTTTTTGGATCAAATGCTTGAGAGGCTTACTGGAAATGAGTTTTTTTGTATTCTGGATGGGTATTCTAGTTACAACCAGATCCCTGTTGCTCTAGAGGATTAGGAAAATACCACTTTCACATGCCCCTTTGGAACATTTGCCTACAGGCAGATGACCTTTGGGTTGTGTGGAGCTCCAGCCACCTTTCAAAGGTGTATTATGGATATATTTTTAGATATGATTGAATGAATTATTGAGGTTTTCATGGATGATTTTTTCATTGTGGGCAACACTTTTGATACTTTTCTTGGAAATCTTGAGTTAGTCTTAGAGAGATGCACTGAAACCAACCTTGTTCTTAATTTCGAGAAATATTAATTCATGGTTAAAAAGGTATTGTGCTTGGTCCTAAAGTTTCCAAAATAGGTCTAGAAGTTGATACTTCTAAGATTTACGTTATTCAAAAATTTCCACCTCCAATTAATGTTAAAGATGTTAGAAGTTTCCTAGGGCATTCCGGTTTCTACCAGAGATTCATAAAATATTTTTCGAAAAAAACTAAACCCTTGTAATCTTTTCTGGTCAAGGATGCACCTTTAAATTTTGATGAGAAATGTTTTAAATAATTTAATCTTCTTAAATAGAAACTCACTACATCACCTATCATCACTACACCTGATTGGAAACTACCTTTTGAGCTTATGTGTAGTGCTAGTGATATGGATGTAGGTGATGTCCTTGGATAGAGGAAAGATAAGAAGTTTCATGTGGTGTACTATACTAGTAGACAGCTAGATGATTCTCAAAATAATTATACCACCACTGAAAAAGAACTGTTAGCTGTTTTTTTTTGCTCTAGAAAATTTTAGATAGTATCTCTTATGTTCAAAAGTCATCATTGTCACTGATCATTCTTCTTTAAAGTAATTTCCATCTAAAAAGGAAATTAAACCCAGGCTAATTAGATGGATTCTTTTGTTACAATAATTTGATTTAGAAATTAGGGATAAGTAAGGAACTGAAAATTTAGTTACTGATCACCTATATAGGCTTCCTCTTACTCAATATGAATATAAAAATACTAGGGATATTGACTCCTCCTTTCCTAACGAAAAGTTTCTTACTGTGTCAATTAGGCAATCTGCGTGGTTTGCAGATTTTTCCAAATACCTCACAGGAAGTGTTTTTCCCAAAAACTTTTCCAACAACCAATTAAAGAAATTCATTTTGGAACTTAAATACTACCTTTGGGATGATGCTTTGTTGTTTAGGAGGTGTGTTGATGGTATCCTTAAGAGGTGTGTTCTTGAGGAAGAGATATTGTATGTCTTCAAAACTTTTCACTCTTCACCTTGGGGAGGTCACCATGGTGGTGAAAGAACAACTCAAAAAGTCTTAAAATCTATCTTCTATTGGCCTACTCTTTTTAAGGATGCTAGGAGTTTTGTGGTTGGCTGTGATAGGTGCCAGATGTTCGAAAATGTTCGTAGGAAGCAAGAGATACCCCAAAAAGTAATTCTAGAAGTTGAAATTTTTTCTATCTAGGGTTTAGATTTCATGGGTACATTCCATTTCTATCATCTCATGGGAATGAATATATCCTGGTTGTTGTTGACTATGTTTAGAAATGGGTTGAGGTAGTAGCACTTCCCAATAATCAATACAATTCTGTAATTAAGTTTGTCAAAAAGAATATATTTTCTAGATTTGGAGTCCCCAAATCCTTTATCACTAATAATGGGACACACTTTAAGAACTACAAATTTAAATCTTTGACCGAGAAATATTGTTGTTTCATAAAACTGGTACCCCTTATCATCCACAGTCCAGTGGACAAGTGGAAATTTCATATAAGTAACTGAAAAAAATTCATGAGAAAACTATGTCAAACTCTAGGAAAGACTGGTCTCTTAAATTGGATGAAGCTTTATGGATATATATAACTGCTTTCAAGACCCCAATAGGTATGTCTCCTTACAGGATGTTGTATGTGAAATTTTGTCATTTACCTGTGGAGTTCCAACATAAGTCTTATTTGGAATTTAAGGCTCTAAACTTTAATTTTATGAGTGCTGGTGAGAGTAGGTTACTTGATCTGAGTGAAATTTATTAGATTAGGAGAGAGAGTTATGATAATTCAAGAATTTATAAATAGAGTATTAAAATTTTTCATGATTCTATCATTCAAAACAAAGAGTTTAAATCTAGACATAAGGTCCTCCTCTTTAATTCTAGACTTAAACTTTTCCTGGGAAGCATAATTCCAAGTGGCCTAGACCTTTTTTTGTAGTGAGAGTACTGAAGAATGGAGCTGTTAAAATTGTAGGCGAAGAGAATAAACCCATGTTAGTTAATGGGTAGAGTCTGAAACTTTATTTTGAGGGACATCCAAAGGGCTTGGCTGCCTACACTATGTTTGAAAACTGTCCTTGAATAAATTCTGGCTGGGGAATTTAAACTTTGCATTGCATGGGAGGCAACCCATGGGTTTTTTGTGTTAATAAATAAAAATTTTATAATTAAATAAATTATAACTAAAGACATTAAAATCATTGCTTCATGGGAGTCAACCCATGCTCTTTTGGCTACATTTTTTTACTGTTTTGTGCGGAATAATGTGATGCTTTGCTGCCAACGGTATGCTATATTTCTGCTACATTTTTGTTCCTGGTTTTCATGTTTTGTGTTTTTAGGATGTTGATGTGGTTTAATAATGGAGTGTAGTTCCCTTGATCATATCTAGATAAGAACTTAGTCAGGGAAGTACTTAAACATTTTTCATATATTTCAACTCCTGTTTTTGCTAATAAAATTATGCTGCTTTTGCTACTACAGAACTAAAAATTCTGCTTGTATAAGAAATTCTGCTAATATTTGCTGAAAATTTGCTGCATAAATTTCATATAAAAAAACTTTTGATGCATGTCACTAAGTTTAATTAAAAATCTGCATGTGCCTGCTGCTGTGAACTGAAATTCATTGTTTAAAACCCATTCACTGCATGAAATTAAGTGCGGGGGGGGGGGTGGTACATGCTTGCTGGTAGTTGTGTTTTTCATTGGAACCGATTATTCTATAGGGTTTTTAGCATGCATCTGTCTTCTATATTAAACATCCATTTTAATCGTACTTTGTTAAAATGTTTACACTCAATTAATTGTGCACTTACACCTTATATGATTCTTTTGTGCTATATTGAAAATATTTGTCTCTGGACTTAAATGATAATGCATGTACATTTTAATGAACCTGCTAATTATTTATTCATTTTTGAAAACAATATTTTTGAACTTCAATGAGACCCTTCATACATGTCATCTATCTACTAAATTAAAAATCCGTTTTGAACTTTAATTGTTTAATTGTTCTTCTCCACTTTGAAAGTCAACTTCGGGGTCGAAGTTGGGTTTTAAGTGTGGGGTAGGGGGTCAATACTTGAGTGTGCTTAATTGAAAGCCCATCAATTACCACTGTTCCCACTGCAACTTTAGACTTTTTCTTAAAAAAATGGTTACAATGGGTCTTACCTTAGGACAACTACCTTGCTGGAAGTTAATGTTTGTTTTGAATCTAAAATTAGTGATAATGGATGATTGTTGAGTGCTATATCTTAGTGATATAATAGAAATTGTGGTTTAGTAATTACTTCTGAGAGTGACATGGGTGATCTATTAATGGAATTATGATCATAACTCTTGGAATTGGAAGTATGATTTTGAACATAAGTGATTCATTTTTCTTTTAATTTTAAAAAATAATTACCTTAATGAGCCAATGTAAATGGTTTTTATATAAATCTTCTGAAACTGGATTAATTTGGGCATCTGGGATCCCACAGTGAGTCTCTGAGACCCTAGATGCTGGGTGCATTTCTGTTTACTATAAGCCCTCCTAACACGTTGAATGAGTGCATTGTATAGTTCTCAGCACATGATACATGGCTTGGGAAAAATTTAATAAAGTGTCTAGGGTCAAAAATGAGTTCACTAAGGTGAGGGGAATGATGAACGCCAAATGAAGAAGTGGTCAGTTGGTTTATATGGGAATAATTTAGGCTTTATCATTAAGGTGGTTCACAAAATTATTTATTTTTGGAACCTAGGTGAAAAATTCAAAGTATAAAGTTTCTACTGCTAAGATCTTAATTCCACATAAATTTTAACGTTTGTCACTCTTGACTCAGGACTTGAGCCTGGATTAAATTTAGTCACTAACTATTTCCACATATGACAAATGTATTTTCTTTTCTTTCTGATTCATTACTCTTTTGACTACCAGTGAGAATTTGTTCTAAGAAAGATTCATATGAGAAATTTATTTTCTAAAAGCCTATTGACACGTTTTTTTCCTTTGTTTCAAAGTTATGGACATGTTACATCTTGAGCAATATAATAAAAACATTTTAATATTTCTCAAAAATAATAAATCATGAGATTGTTTGAGGATAAATAATGATTAGGTGTGGAAGAATTTGATGTGGCCTTAAAAACACATGTTTTGCCACATCCTTTTAATTATTTATTATCAATTTAATTATTTATTTTAACACTTTTTAATAAATAACGGCTTTTTGTATTTTTATTACTAAATTTAATAATTAATCCATTTTTAGAATTAATTGTGTATTATAAGCTTTAAAATAATTAATTTATTTCATACTTTAATTCTATATACTAATAACCTTATATTTAGATTGATATTTTTGTTCTGGATAATTAATAATTTAACATTAATTAGCTAATTAATTAATTCTGCTTTTGCACTTAGGTAATGAAGTTTTTTTTAACATCTCATGTATTAATTATATTTTGAATAAAGTAGCATAAATTAATTATTAGTTTTCTTATAATAATCTCTTAGATATAAATTTAAGTTTTAAAAGTTGCTACTCTTGTTTTAATCTCTTTAATTTAATTTCAATAATTAACATAATTGTTTAATAACATAATATTTATATGTCTTCCTTGAATTTATTTAATTTGATATAGTGGAGTTTTATAAATAATTAAATGTTGTTTTAGAATTGTTTTAATTTTATATTAACTTTTAATAGCTTAGTTTCATTCTTTAATTTTAGTTTTAATTTGGTAACAATTTTTGTTTTATAAATTAAATATCATATTAATTTAAATTTAGTTTATTTGGTTTTGCAAGTTTATTTAATTATATGAATATCTGTATTTTCAATTCCTTTATTTATTAAGTTTTAGTTTTTAATAATTATTTTGTTCATATTTTATTTATGTTTTAATTTATTTTATCCCTCTTCTTATTTTGTAGGTTCACGACTCACCTCGGTCACAGTGCCACCATGCACCGTTTTCAATTTACGGTGGCACTGTAACCTCCAGACAGAGTCTCACCATATCCCTTTCAAAGCAAGCGCACCATAACCCTTGCTACCATGCAGGGCTTCCCCATTCTTTCACAGTCTCACCGCTTATGGTGGCACTGTGTCATTTCTTTCCCTTACTGTCTCAATGTCTAACCCATGCTACCATGAATCTCACTCACTATTTCCATTTCACAATGGCACCGGAACATTCTTTCACGGTCTCTCATATCATCTACCATATCCTCATCCAATTTCACTACGCGATCATCCCTTTGTAACACCACTTATTCTTCTTTATTGCCACCATTTATTTCTTCTTCACCCAATGAAGTGTTGCACCCTTAATTTTCACCTTACTTCAACCACCATTTCTCTTCTCCCGTCGCTATTTCATTTTGTCATTCCAAACCGAGATAGAAAATTCTACCTTTGAACCAAAACCAAAGCTTCTCAAAGTAGCAGCAAGACAGCGATGGAAAATAAGTTTAACTAGATCCATGATTTAATACCACTACAAATCAAGCTCACCGCACTAGAGCTAAGTGGAAGAGGCCAATCCATACTACAGCAGAGGAAGAATTTTGAGCTTCTCAAATACCGACCAAACCAATTATTCTCTCCATCGCCTTCATCAACCACGTACCACCGAGATGTTCCCTCAGTCCATCGCAAAGTCGAGATCGCCACCACGATTCAAAGGAAGAGATAGTATCTTCCCTATTCTTCACCATGATTGAAGGAGTTTCCGCACACTATCACTCTGCGTCACTAGTGTTGAGCCACTGGAATTGAGGCAGATCCGCTGATAGCAGATCCGGAGCTGATGTCGACTCTGTCACTAGAATGAGAACCGTTATTCTTAATGTCGTCACAGATAGAGGGTGGAGTGCTGAAGCCATAGTGATCGGCACGACTACCTTCGGGAGGAATGAGAAGCACCCCTTGCGCCGTGATTTCAGGGGATGAAGTTAAAAAAATTATTAATAATAAAAGATACAGAAATACTAATAATATAAGTAAATTAATAATAATTGAATAAAATAAACAACTATTTATTTACATAAATTAATTTTCTAAACGTATTAATAAAACAAAAATAAATAAATTTAATTTTTTAATGAGTATAGAAATTATAAATTAACTTGTTTATGAACAATATAATTATAAAATATAACAACTAATTATAATTCTATAAATTGTAATAATAAATATTCAAAAAAATACTAATATTATTAATTTAATGATTTAATAAATACTTTACTTTTAACATAATTTAATTTTTAGTTAATCACCTTCATAATTAAATAAATTAATAAATAATAACATATAACTCATAAGATTAATTAATAATAATAATTAAAATAATAACGAATAATTATTTAATTTTATATTTAACTTTTTTTTAAAGGTAAAATTTTATCTTTGAAATATTTATTTACTATAACTATGCAGGATCATTCGAGAGATGAAATCCTATCCAGATTCACTTAACTAACTCGGAGGGAGTTAGTTACATGAGGAAAAATAGTGCGACGTGCCTATCGCAAAAAAACGTACGTGTGCGGTGCACATTTAAGACACGGACTATGTCGGTTGAAGATATTGGGTGATATGCAGTAGTTGATGGAGGGTATTAAAATAGAGATACAGCAGAATTTTGGGAGAGATGAATTCGGACTCATAAGGATACTCATTCTATATAAGGCCCCAGCCTTAAACCTTACTTAATCTTGAGTTATTACAAGATTAAACATTGAGGATCTTTTCGGGTTTAGAGTTTTAGATAATTAGATCATAAAACTTGCATTACATTCCACATATAAACAAAGTCATTACATAAAGATAGTATTCTTCTTTCCCATCAATGGAAACATATTTAAAATAAAACATGGATTCTTTCTTGACACTTCCTTGACACTATCATCATATCATGTACCTTTCCCTTAACCTATGAAAAACATTTCAAAAAAACTTGGGATGAGCATAAAAAGCTCAGTAAGGGATATAAAAATATTTAAAGGAAACATGGGTATATATATACATAAGAATGAAATCATACTTTACCCATAAAACATAATAAATTTAACATACCTCATCAAATCATGAATAAATCATAGAAATCATAAGACATAAAGGTAACTTGAGGCATTCATAACATTCTTACGTAGAGAGTAACCCTCGGGGTTACGTTTGGAATACCCATCACAGTATATTCCCTAAATCTCTTTGGAGAAACCTTAACGTTTCACTCCTTCACGTTACCCAATGCATTGGAGAGCTATATCGGGCTCACCCGCCCTTAGTTTATCACGGAACCACCAATCTTCATAATAATGCCCAAGAACCTCAACATAATCATATCACATAAAACATGCATAAAGGAAACATAACATTTCCACCTTTCAATCACAATATATCAATACAACACATTGATATAAAAACATTTTGAAAACCATTTTCAATACCAAAATAAAAGAAAATTAAAACATGGTATTTATTTTTCTTTTAAAAAAAAGGTATGGCTTGTAGAGCAAGATGAAACTCAAATAACGGTCACGGTGGTGGAGAAGTCATTGTCACCGCATATGTATGACAAAAACATTCCCTTTTGTCCATTAGTAAAATGCTACGTATAAAAAATATTCCTTTTGAATAAACGTAAAAGTCAAAGGGGTTTATACACCGTATAAAAGAAGGTTTTGTATAAAACAAAATATGCCTCAATGAAAGGAGATTGAGACGAAGTCCCATACCTCGGGTCCGACTTGACTCGATCATTCTTTAATGTCCTAAATAATAAACTTGATTTAATTTCTTCTTGATTAAGAACTTTTTTCAAGGTCATTATTCCTTTTATATCACTTATTTCCATGTCATGAACACTATGTAATTATTTAAGTTAATAATGGTCGTTTTAACGATCATTGGTACTTGAGTCAAAAATTAACCCTTTATAATTACAAGTTTTTCATGTATCCATTATATCCAGAATTATAATCATGATGTATATATCATATATATCCATTATATACATGCATTTATAATATTACATAATCATTTAGAGGTAAGAAATGAAATGCACCGTTCATGGAGACGGTAAGTTGTACGTACGCATGCACGCTACTTTCATTTCTATTTAGTATTTTATAGAATGGAATCATAATGATATAAAGGTATATTATAATTACAGTATGATATCATATATAATATGATAGTTCCATCCTTTATACGTCCCACATATGGTATTTAACGAATCAAATCACTTTGAGGGGGCGGTAGTCCGCACTTCCTTAAATGAAGATATCATGTTTACCCATAATGGAAACCATAAAGGTATGCCCAAAATGAAAAATATAGAAGCTTAAGGAAAACATAAACATATTATATATCATATATAAATATAGTTACATCTTAATGGCCACCTTTGAAGGTGTTAAAATAATGTTGAACAATCATCGTTTCGGGAGGCATAAATTCACCATCCACGGAAACAGTATGTCCTTTAACCATTAGATGTAGGTGTTTTTAAGTGTAGATCGAATCCTTATTATAACAACATCCTAGTATATTGAAGATACTGGATTTTTTACAAAATAAATTAAAAAAAAAGAGTTTAGGGGGTTGGAGAAGCAAAATAAAACAAAAGGACTCAAGTGAAGACATTACCATAAAATCGGGTAACTCCCTTTGGTTTGAGCTCAAAGGCTTCCTTGGGAAGACTTCTGCCCAAAGTGAGGCTTCAAGGAGTAAGAGAGGGATGTGGAGAGACAAAATGGGCAGGGTTTGGCCAAGCCAAAGGCTTTGGGAGTGTGGGTAAGGAGGTAGAGGTGGGGGCCTTTTATAAGAGGAGAGGAGGGGCACTCTTGGAAAGTAAAGAAATGTTACTTTATTTGAAAATGATTTTCGGATTCAAAAGGTCCCACATTGATACAATTCTAGGGTAAGGTGATAAGGGTTTGAAATCCACCCATACAATAGGTTTTTTACATGTGTAGGTCATATATTTCACATTATCATTTCATTTTATTTAAATCCTTTATTAATGAGGTAATCATTGCATCATCATGATGTCATAAATAATTTAATAAATTTAATGTCTAAAAATTATAAAAAAACTATCATGATGTAGGAAATCTTTTTATCTTTCTAATTAATATTTATAGTCCAAAAGATCATTTATGTAGAAAAAATTAAAAATATTTTACTTAGGTGATACATTCTTTGTCACATTTAACATTATTTAAAAATAAAAAGATAAAAAGTCACTTTCTCACAAAAGTGATTCCATGGGGCCCCCAAGTTTGGCACAAGGCATCCAATGGTCTTACATGAGACAACCAGTAGCCTTAGAACACATTTTGTGGTCTTTTTGTGTTATTATGATATCATTTTATTATCCTTAACTACCGGATTACTCATTAATCAAGATAATTAAAGATAATTACCGTCGTTACTATTCATAATGTCCAAAAACAAAAGAGTCTTGATTACATAATTTGGACCTTCTGATTCGAAATATTTAATCCATTTTACCAAATTCCAAACACAGAAATTGCAATAATTTATTTAATAATAATTCCCGTTGTCAAAACAAATAGCGGGTTTTTTTTTTGAAACAATATCTATGAAAAGTTTGGCATTAGTTTATGCCCAATTCCAAAGTGAAATTAATCCTAATGACCACCATTGGATTAAATGGTAAAAATATATTCTAATTATACTTTAAAACCAATTCAAAAGATAATATAATCATATAAATAAAGTATATTAAAAAGCAGTTTTGATGTAGAATACAGTATTTTTCACTATTCATAAAAAATGAACATTGTCAGAAAAATACCAAAAATTCACACAAAGTAAATTTTTATGTCCCAATCATAAAGAATAAGTTTATTTTGAAAAACATAGCTTATAAAATTTTCAAAATATAGATTTAAAAATGGTTTTCCATCAAAAGGTAGTAAAACAATACTTTAAAAAATATTAGTGTATTCTATGCTTAAGATTGGATTTATTTTCATTTTAAGACTCTAAAACACTATCTAATTCATTAATAGACATAGAAAAAAATATCTATTATTCATTAATTACTTGGGATGTTACATCCTTTCCCCCTTTAGAAAATTATGTCCCCGCAATTTATTTACTTATCGAATAAATGGGAGTACTTATCCCGCATTGCATTTTCAGATTCCCATGTTGCCTCTTCCATCATGTGGTTTTTCCACAAAACCTTTACCTGACTAATCACCTTATTTCGTAACACTTTCTCCCTGTGGTTAAGAATTTGGACCGGTTGTTCCTCATAAGATAGGTTCTATTCCAGCTGAACTACCTCTGGACTCAAAACATGAGATGGATCTGGCATATACTTTCTCAACATCGAAACGTGAAAAACATTGTGTACCTGAGATAAACTCAGAGGTAAAGCCACCCGGTATGCAACTGATCCAACTCTCTCTAGAATTTCATATGTTCCAATGAACCTTGGACTCAGCTTTCCTTTCTTACTAAATCTCATCACACTTTTCCATGGTGAGACTTTGAGAAAAACATGATCACCTACCTCAAAAGTTAGATCCTTCCTCCTGTTGTCTGCATAACTCTTCTGCCTACTCTGAGCTGTTCTCATGTGTTTCTGAATCAGCTGAACTTTTTCTGCCATCTCTTCTACCAATTCTGGTCCCATCAACTTCCTTTCACACACTTCATCCCAGAAAGATGGAGTTCGACACCGCTTCCCATATAATGCCTGAAATGGTGCCATCTGTATACTGGAATGAAAACTGTTATTATATGAAAATTCAACCAAAGAAAGATGTTGGTCCCAACTTCCCTGATAATCCATCGAACAAGCTCGTAGAATATCCTCCAAGGTCTGAATTTTTCATTCTGACTACCCATCTGATTGAGGATGAAATGTTGTACTAAAATTTAATTCAGTACCCAACGACTTCTGAAGGCCTTTCCAAAAGTTAGAAGTGAACCTGGGATCACGATCAGATACAATGGAGAGGGGAACTCTATGTAACCTGACTATCTCTTGAAGATACAAACAGGAAAGTTGACCTAGGTAAAAAGTATCTCGTATAGCAAGGAAATGAGTAGATTTAGTCAAGAGATCAACAATAACCTAGATTGAAATATTACCTCGATATGTCTTCGGTAATCCCACAACAAAGTCCATGGATATATCCTCCCATTTCCACTCTGGCACTAGTAAAGGCTGAAGAATCCCTTTCGGTAACTATCACTCTGCTTTAACCTATTAACATGTCAAACACTTCACAGTAAAATCAGAAATATCTCTTTTCATTCCATCCAACCAATAATACTCCCGCAGATCTATGTACATCTTAGTACTGCCAGGATGAACTGAAAATGGAGAACTATGAGCTTCACATAACAACTCTCTCTTCAACTGTGAATCACAAGGCACACAAAATCTCTTCCCAAATCTCAAAACTCAATCACTATCAATGTTGAATTTAGGCAACTTACCTTTCTGAACCAGCTCTACCTTTTTCTACAACTCACTGTCTTGCTTCTGTGCTTGCTTGATTCTATCTGATAGAGATGATCTCACTGATACCTGAAACAAAACAGAAGAACTTCCTGCACCAACAACTTCTATGCCAAAGTTCATCAAATCCTTAACCAAAGGATCACGTTCCAAATGCAACATTTCTAATGAAGCATTAATTTTTCGACTCAAAGCATCATCCACTTTATTTGCTTTTCCCAGATGGTAATGAATTTTACAATCATAATCCTTGATTAATTCCAGCCATCTCCTCTGTCTCATGTTTAACTCTTTCTGATTGAATATATACTTTAAACTTTTGTGATCAGTATATATTTCACACTTTACTCCATACAAATGATGCCTCCAAATTTTTAAAGTGAAAACAACAGCAGCTAATTCCAAATCATGTGTAGGGTAATTTACCTCATTAGTTTTCAACTGTTGTGAAGCATAAGCAATTACTTGATCATTCTGCATTAGGACGCAACCAAGTCCTTTCAATGAAGCATCATTGTATATAACAAACTCACCATTCCTGGAAGGTAGTGCCAAAACTGGAGCATTCACCAATCTTCTTTTCAATTCCTGAAAACAATCATCACATTCTTTTGTCCAGATAAACTTAACACCCTTCGGAGTTAGCTTAGTCATTGGACTAGATAACCGTGAAAAATTTCTAACAAACCTTCGGTAATAGAATTTCAAACCAAGGAAGCTACAAATCTCAGTTACATTTGTGGGTCTTGGCCAGTCTTCCACAACTTTTGTTTTTGCAGGATCAACAGTTATCCCATCTTTAGAAACAATGTGACCAAGGAAAGAAATTTGTTGCAACCAAAACTCACACTTGCTGAATTTTCCATACAGTTTCTTTTCTTTTAAGGATTGCAAGATAACCCTTAAATGTATTTCATTCTCCTCTTTACTTTTAGAAAACACCAAAATATCATCAAGGAAAACCACCACAAACTTATCCAAGAACTGATGGAAAATTCTATTCATTAAGTCCATGAATACAGCAGGTGCATTGGTTAGCCCAAAAGGCATTACCACAAATTCATAATGGCCATATCTTGTACGGAACTCGGTCTTCGGAACATCTGATTCCTTTACCTTCAGCTGATGGTACCCCGATCTCAAGTCAATCTTTGAAAAATACTGAGCTCCCTGGAGCTGATCAAACAAACCATCGATATGAGGCAAAGGATATTTGTTCTTAATAGTGATGTTATTCAAGGATTTATAATCAATGCAAAGTCTTATTGAACCATCTTTCTTTTTAACAAATAAAATAGGGGAACCCCATGGTGATGTGCTAGGTCGAATGAAACCTTTCTCTAATAAATCTTGCAATTTCTCCTTCAACTCTAAAAGTTCAATTTGAGCCATTCGATAAGGGGGTTTTGAAATTGGATTAGCATCAGTAACTAAGTCAACAGTAAACTCAACTTTCCGATCTGGTATTATTCTAGGAAACTCATCAGGAAAAACATCAGGATACTCATTCACCACTGGCACATCATTAATCTGAACAGTTCCCTTGTTTTCAACAATGTGTGCAAGGTAACATTCATTTCCATATTTTACAAGTTTTTTGGCCTCTTGATAAGTTATCAACAGTAAGGGTTCATTCTTGTACACAAACTGAAAGTCTTTCTGAAAAGAAACTTCTTTAGCTCTACAGTCAATCTTAGCATGGTAAATAGAGATCCAATCCTTACCCAGGATAACCTCAAACTCTACTAGAGGTAGAACAATAAATTTTTCAAGTAGGTTCTTTCCACAGATAAGGATAGGAAGATTCTTATAAATTCTTTTTGCCTCAACATTTCCCCCAAGTGTTTTTACCAAAAGTTCAGGAGTCATTTCTTGAGATGGTATTCCCATTTTACTAGAAATGGTTTCAGAGATGAAAGAATGTGTGGACCCCAAATCAAACATATATCATCCCACCTTTTTATAACATAAACTTTCATTACATTATACCAAAATGAGGATCTTTAAGGTTTAGTGTCTTGGAAACCAGGAACATAATACATGAAAACAACATAAAACATTATTCTTAAACACTTGAAAGGCTTCTCCTTAAGTTCATCCTAGGTTCATTACTGCATCTCATAACCTGGGGACATACATCAAAAGAAGGGGTGAGCAGAAGGCCCAGTAAGGGAAACAAGAGAAACATTTTACATGTGAACTTGAAATACTTCAATAAGGCCAAGAAAAGAACTTTAAGGCATGAGAAAGGAATAATGATGAATTCCATAATAAAAATAACATTTTTCATAACATGAAGATGTGGCTACAACATTTAACATATACAATCATGAACATATCACCAAGGTCCATCCCCAAGGTGTCATTTGAAAATTACCAAGGTTATTCACCAAGGTATCATGAAAATTGTAATCTCTAGTGGTTACATCATTATCCAATGCATTGGAGCGCTATCAGGGCGCACCCTTAAATTTGCCTTTATTATCATATGATCCACATATATCATCATCAAACATTTCATAAATAACCCATATAGAATAAAATAAATGGGTTTCATTGCATAATCATAACGTTTTAAAAACTGCTTTAAAGACATGATCTTTATGTCACATTAAAACCCACAGAAAAGGAAGGTGGGTCTCATGTATGTAAATCCCAAAATTTAAAATAGAAAATTTTGGTATATATATGTGAATACCCCTTTAGAAGAAAGATCTTTGAGTATTCACTTCATAAAACAAAAGAACTTTAGAAAAAGAGAGGGACATTTTGAGACGGAAATTCTGCAGCATAACGGCTACGTTACGAGGTTTTAGTAGACATTAAAAAGAGAGGGGACATGGGTCACCCACTCATAAATGATCCATAAAACATTATAGGGACATAATATGAAGGATATATGAACATTGTAATGAATATTTGAAAGATGTACCATATGAAATTAAGAACATGAAAGGAAGACAAAAATAATATTTCTCTTATGAAAATTTGGCAGCCTAACGACGTCACTTAAACATCAAAAAATGAATTGAAGAGATCAAATAGGGTCTCTTATCATGTGAACATAAAAGATCAGTATGATAGATATAGAGATAATACCCCAATATAATAAAAAGGAACTTTAAAGACTTGACATGAAAGTAGAACTTCAAAACGAGAAGGGTGAAAGAACCCCTTAGAAATTCGGCAGCCTAACGGCGCCACATAAACTTCAACAAAAATGAATTGATGATATCAAATAGGGTCTCTCATAATATGAACATAAAAGATCAGTATGATAGATTTAGAGATCATAACCCCAACATAATAAAAAGGATCTTTCAAGACTTGACATGGAATTAGAACTTTGAAAAAGGAGAAAGGTGAAAGAACCACTTGAATATTCGGCAGCCTAACGGCGCCACTTAAAACTTAAAAATACTGAATTGAAGAGATTGGCACGCGCGTCGCAACGCGTGCAAATTTTCAATATTTATTTACCTACTAACTACTGTAGAAGTGGCGAGCAGGGTCGAACCACAGAGAGAATGTGAGTAGACACTAGAAATGTCCTTTTGGAGGAATGTTCAGGCGAATGGGCTTTAATTGTGTGATTAACAACTAAGTTCTAAAAAACTAAATGACTATTTTAAAAATGACTAATTAAATTAACTAAAACTATCTAAGTGAACTTAGCTATGAAAGAAACTGGCAGAGATGAAAGTGTCAGAGTCGTGATGTCCGTTCAAGTGCATGCAATGTCAATTATTTAATTCCCACATTTGAATATTTATTTATTCAATTATCACCGATTCCAAATTTAATCAAAATACTATCTGGTCTCGTTATCTGATGTTAGATAGTATTCTAAGGTTTACACAAATTATCCGTCATTTCGTTCTCTGTCCTGACGAATAATTTTTGCATCATTAAAGCACTGAATAACTTAGTGAAATACAACGACCCGTTTCTCACAAAGTCGAAGTATCTACCTGCGTTGGGTTCGCTCACATGAGATTACTTATTAGGTATCACTCATGCAAGTTTGAAGGATAGCGCACACAAAATATTAATTTTTCAATTAATATATTTATTTATTCAAAATTCGATCGCGCGCTTGATCGAATTCCAGATAAATAAATTCTCTGATGAACTCCTGTTCGTGATTACTTATTAGGTATCACACGAACGAGCACCAAAGCACGTGTGTAGAGCCCAAATGACAATTAATTTAAACGCAGATATAATTAATTAAATAAACAACCAATTAAAATTAATTTAAAAGGCAATCAAATGTAGAAATAAATTAAAGACATGCATTCACCATCACTTTCGTCACAACTCCAACACTAATGAATTAGCTCGCCATCACGACGACACGACACATAAAATAATAAATAAAAGATATCACCGTGCTCGTGTCATTGTTTTGGTCACCGCGAGACGTCGTCAACGATCGCAAAACAATAACCATCGCTCCGCTCCGTGCAGTTGTTGACGCCGCACCCGAATCAAACCACCGCGCCGCTGAAAATATGCTCTGATGCTTGCTCTCAGTGTGCGACGTGAATCTTCAGAAGCCAAGAGAATGTTCCAATCCTCCGCTGCGTCGATGACTTGTCCGAACCTCCGCTGCGCTCTTGGTGATGGTTCGCCGCTGTGGGTTGCGTACCTGCTGCACTTCAAGTGGATGAGAGGGGAGGTAGGGGAAATAAGGGGGCGCGGCCGCGGGTTGGAGATGAGGACGGCGGGGTCGTCGCGGCAGGGGGATAGGTGTCGCGGGTTATAGGGGCGGTGGGATGAAGATCGGGTGAGTGGGGTGCGGGTTTGGCGGAGGAGTTAGGGGAGTCGGAGGGCGGCGGGTCCAGCGGGTGAGAAAGGGGAGGCCGAGAGTGAGAGAGGGATACGGGGGGGAGCGGGGTCCAGGCCGGCGTGGAGAAGGGAGGCGTGGGGATATATGGGGATATATGGGGCGGCCTGGTTGAGTGACGTGAGAGGGATATGATATGAGGGATTGGAGAGAGGGGAGAAGATTGTGGAAGGGATTGGATGGAGAGATATGAGGGGGGCGTGGGATTGGAGAGAGGGGAGGAATGGGTCAAAGAGAATGGTGATTAGTGATAGAAAAGGGGGGAATAGGGAGGGGGTGATGTGGGAGAGGGGAAGGGGTCAAAAGGGGATGGGGGTGGTGCGTGGGTAGGGGGGAATGAAAAAAAAAATAAAAAAAAGTTAAATCTAAATTTTAAAATTCAAAATTTAAAATAATATATTAGTCTAAAAGTTAAATAATAATAATCATATTTAAATATTAATGCACATGTAATTAAATATAATAATAATAAACTAATAACAAATATTATTTTATTAATACAACAAAATAATGAAATAAAATAAAATACAAATTAGAGAATTAAAATATATACATACTAATAAAAATTAGTAAAATAAACTAAACTAAAATTAGTGAAACTAATAATAATAATATAGTGTTAAATATAATATATAAAATTAATACAACTAATAAAAATACTAAATTACTAATATAAGTATATAAATTAACTAAAAATTATCAAAATGTTTAAACTAATACAAAACTACAAAAATAAACTAAAAATATAAAAAATCGTTAAACTAATTAATTAAAACTATGTTAGAAAATTATAAAAATAAATGCGAAATCCATATACATCAAATCCCCCACACTTAAACTTTTGCACTCCTGAGCAAAACAATCAGAAAGAAAAAACAAGTGGACCCATAGACAAATAAAAACTTCAAAATTACATGTTCAAAATTTTCCAATCTCTTTCCTCATAATATATCATGCTTCATTTAAAACTTTAGTTTCAAAAACAATTTTTCTTTCACTTTCATTTTTTCAAAACAAGTATGTGCACTCATCAATCATGTGACCTACCTTGCCATCACTCTCATCTCTCAGAAAAAATTTGATTAAAGTTTTTCTCAATTCTCATACACATGCATTCTTACCATATGCTTGCCATGAATTTCACATATCCACTAGTGGAAATCAAAAGAATGTACCAATCTCAAGGACTTTACACGAGGTTCAAATGTTTCTGAAGCTGTGGGACGGTGGGTTAAAAAAAAATATTGACATCTTTTTGGTAAAAAGGAGGGTTGAATCTTGAAATAAATGCATGATAAGTCAATCTAAATGTCTCCCTCAAACTCTCGCTCCCCCACACTTAAAACACTGCTTGTCCCCAAGCATTTGATAATCCAATGTTTCACTCTATTTTTTACACAACTCACTCAAATAAGATGAGTAGGAAAAACAAGTGAGTATCAGTTCCAAAACCCCATGAAATAAATGGCAGACAATAATCCCAAAGAAAGGTACACAAGTAGCGTATACGATGTAACATCTCAATGAAGGTAGGTCATATAGAAAACTTTCTAGTTCCTGGAGTAATGGATCATCACTTTAATAGGTATCCCTAAAGTCGAGGGTTACCGCGTAATGACCACCAATGTACTCATTTTTGGAACTCAAAAGGATTCTATATTCCTATATCAAAATAATATGAAATGAATGTGGCTACTGTGAAAAAGAACTCATATGATCAGGATGGAATAATGTCAATCCATGTACATAAAATGACTCACTGCCCCTCGAAGAACCCTCTCCATGAGTAAGTCTCTCTCCCCCACACTTAGATTGAAATCATCATGCAAAAATTCAAGAAATTGGTAGGGAAGGGTATCGGCTTGGGCTCATCCTAAAAGGCTCCTGCATGGCTTCTAAGGGCTATACGAAGGAGAAAATGTTTGGGTGGCTCAGTGGGTCAACGGGGCTAAAATATCAAACAGATGCCTCGATCATTTTAGTGCAACTTTCAAAAATTCCTATCGCTTTGATGGAAAAACATGGAAAGTTCTAGAAGACAAAACATGGTTGAGATTCCCTCAAGAAATAAGAGAAATAAGAGATGATTGTAAAATGGCTCAGAGTCCTCACAGGTATGGAAATATAATTTTAGACAGCACAGATGATCATGAGTGCGAATAAGTGTAAAAAATATACAAGTTTTTGAAAAACATTTTCGAAGCATGAAATAATATCAGCAATCATCTAAGTCATGAGAGAAAGGATCAGATAATTCCAAAACAAGAATCAGGTGCTCAAACTGCCTAGGGACACAAGTGTTATGTTCCTGACTGTGTTGCGACAAGAATACAATAGCTTTTATGTGGGTTCATCAATGACAGGAATGTTAGTTTTTTTTTTCAAATTTTTTTTTGTTTTTTTTTTTACATGGTGTTTTTGGAAGCATAAAATATGGAAAAAAATAGAACACTTCCCTGTGTAAGTGCAGATTGACGCGGAGAGGTTGTTTGTATCCGATGAATCTCCAGAAATGGTATACCTGTAAAACCTACACATTGACAACACGTACTCACATCATATCAAAGAAGTCACACCATAATCAAAATCATGTGGATGATAAAAATATTTATGATGAATTTAAATCCACTGTAGTTTCAGGAGAAAAGAGATTGTGGTTATTGCATGCCTTTTTATTTTAAAATAAAACTAAATGAAATGAAATTAAATGCAGTGAAAATAAAACAACAAATTATGGGTTGCCTCCCATTGAGCGCTAAGTTTACTTCGTCTTCAGCCAGACGTTGTTGAAACTCCACCCAGGTCAAATGGAAATGTAAACCATGCATCTGCTTCTTTTTCAGTAGGAGTGTGGAATCTATTTGTTGAAGATGAGTTTATCCTGCAAGCTGCAAAAAATATCAACAGAATCTTGTTAGAAGAATGGATGTGTGGAATTAAATGAAAATATGTTAACTCAGAAGTGAACGAATATACCTTGCTTGAAGAGAGACTCATCGAATAATTGAAATTTGGGAAAAGGTCGTCAACGGAAAGATTAAGAAGATTACCTCTTTGAATGTGCACAGTTGAAAAGATGCCTTTACAAGAATCCTTCAGTGGTCGACTTATATCCATCACATCCTTGAATGCAATATCTGGGTTGATGATGTATCCCAATTCGTTTTCACAGCCAACTACTAGCACAGGAAAATCTACTGGTTTCCAAATCAATTCATGCTTGATGGTTTCTTTGATTGTGCCAAGGTCAAATATATTGTAAACATATGTGGGTATTTCAAGTGAAGTGTTTTTAACCTCGACGCATGGAGCAAGTAGTGCATGATCAATTAGAGCAGATGACTCCATTGTGTCAATAATGACATCTTTTTCCAAATTTTCTTCTATACCACCCTCATCATATTTCTCTGTCGGTACATGTTTCACCACGAAATCAGGATCCTCCAAGCAATCCCATTCTTCCATTGTTTCTAGAAAATTATGAGTGTTCTCTACCACCAATGCTGATTGATTCTTCGACTCCAGAAATGTTTCAGATGTCTCCATTTTAGAAAAAGTTTCGGACTCACAAAGATTTTCATAAAGAGGTGATTCGATGTCATTTTAAGTGATGTCCTCTTGAGTGTGGCAATCCAATGTCTCTTGGTTCAATTCTAAATCTATCATGGTAAAGAATGATCCTAGTTCAATGTCCTCTTCATCCTCAAAAGGTGCAGTTTGATATACATTGAATGTATCCTTTTTCACTTTGGGATGACTAGGTTGTGAATTCACAGAAGGACATGAAATCACATTTTCTGAGGGACCATTATGTTCAACAGGGCGGAAGACCAAGCTCTCATATTCTTGAAATGTGATTAGATTGGAAGAGTTATTTTGTGATGGAGGGGAGTCATCAATTGTATGATAAGAAGGCAGATCAATCCCATTATCAGACTCGGGACATAGATGTTGTTCAAATGGAACCTCTATTGCACTCTCCTCAAAAGAATTGTTTTGAATTAGATCATCAAGGGGTAATGAAGCAGGTAGTTCGGAAATATGATTCATTTGATTTACTAAATTATTCAATTGATTTTCTAGATCTTTTGTTGAGGAAAGCAACTTTGCATTGCATTCATCTTGAAGTTCAAACCTCTGATTGGTCTCAGTGATAGCACAATGCAACATGTGTTCAATTATTGAATCATTTGTTTGACATGAATTGTCAAGTTCTAAATTTTCAGGAATGCATTGACTTTGAAAATGATTAACAGATGTATAAGGACTTGTTTCATAGAATGGTGAAATGTTTTCATATGGATCATAGCATGGACTTGAGTAAAGACCATTGAAATAAACGGGATTACCTGGATAGCTCATGTGTGGTGAAGCATTATATGTCATACCTTGAGTCGGGGCTGCATAGGGCGGATACTGGTTGTAATTGTGTGGTGCGACCCACGTCATTTTGAACTTCTGGGTGTATTGAAAATCCCTGCAATGAAAAATTCCCAGAGTAGTAAACTTTTTTTTTTGTTGGTTTTTTTTAAATTTTTTTTTAATTTTTTTTTAATTTTTGACCTAAATTACTCTTTTAAAGGAACTCCTAATGCTACTATTCTCCCCGGAAACGGCGCCAGAAATTTGGCACGTGCATCGCAACGCATGCAAATTTGGAATATTTATTTACCTACTAACTACTGTAGAAGTGGCGAGCAGGGTCGAACCACAGAGAGAATGTGAGTAGACACTAGAAATGTCCTTTTGGAGGAATGTTCAGGCGAATGGGCTTTAATTGTGTGATTAACAACTAAGTTCTAAAAAACTAAATGACTATTTTAAAAATGACTAATTAAATTAACTAAAACTATCTAAGTGAACTTAGCTATGAAAGAAACTGGCAGAGATGAAAGTGTCAGAGTCGTGATGTCCGTTCAAGTGCATGCAATGTCAATTATTTAATTCCCACATTTGAATATTTATTTATTCAATTATCACCGATTCCAAATTTAATCAAAATACTATCTGTTCTCGTTATCAGATGTTAGATAGTATTCTAAGGTTTACACAAATTATCCGTCATTTCGTTCTCTGTCCTGACGAATAATTTGTGCATCATTAAAGCACTGAATCACTTAGTGAAATACAACGACCTGTTTCTCACAAAGTCGAAGTATCTACCTGCGTTGGGTTCGCTCACATGAGATTACTTATTAGGTATCACTCATGCAAGTTTGAAGGAGAGCGCACACAAAATATTAATTTTTCAATTAATATATTTATTTATTCAAAATTCGATCGCGCGCTTGATCGAATTCCAGATAAATAAATTCTCTGATGAACTCCTGTTCGTGATTACTTATTAGGTATCACACGAACGAGCACCAAAGCACGTGTGCAGAGCCCAAATGACAATTAATTTAAACGCAGATATAATTAATTAAATAAACAACCAATTAAAATTAATTTAAAAGGTAATCAAACGTAGAAATAAATTAAAGACATGCATTCACCATCACTTTCGTCACAACTCCAACACTAATGAATTAGCTCGCCATCACGACGACACGACACATAAAATAATAAATAAAAGATATCACCGTGCTCGTGTCGTTGTTTTGGTCACCGCGAGACGTCTTCAACGATCGCAAAACAATAACCATCGCTCCGCTCCATGCAGTTGTTGACGCCGCACCCGAATCAAACCACCGCGCCGCTGAAAATATGCTCTGATGCTTGCTCTCATTGTGCGACGTGAATCTTCAGAATCCAAGAGAACGTTCCAATCCTCCGCTGCGTCGATGACTTGTCCGAACCTCCGCTGCGCTCTTGGTGATGGTTCGCCGCTGTGGGTTGCGTACCTACTGCACTTCAAGTGGATGAGAGGGGAGGCAGGGGAAATAAGGGGGCGCGGCCGCGGGTTGGAGATGAGGACGGCGGGGTCGTCGCGGCAGGGGGATAGGGGCCGCGGGTTAGAGGGGCGCTGGGATGAAGATCGGGTGAGTGGGGTGCGGGTTTGGCGGAGGAGTTAGGGGAGTCGGAGGGCGGCGGGTCCAGCGGGTGAGAAAGGGGAGGCCGAGAGTGAGAGAGGGATACGGGGGGGAGCGGGGTCCAGGCCGGCGTGGAGAAGGGAGGCGTGGGGATATATGGGGATATATGGGGCGACCTGGTTGAGTGACGTGAGAGGGATATGATATGAGGGATTGGAGAGAGGGGAGAAGATTGTGGAAGGGATTGGATGGAGAGATATGAGGGGGCGTGGGATTGGAGAGAGGGGAGGAATGGGTCAAAGAGAATGGTGATTAGTGAGAGAAAAGGGGGGAATAGGGAGGGGTGATGTGGGAGAGGGGAAGGGGTCAAAAGGGGATGGGGGTGGTGCGTGGGTAGGGGGGAATGAAAAAAAATAAAAAAAAGTTAAATCTAAATTTTAAAATTCAAAATTTAAAATAATATATTAGTCTAAAAGTTAAATAATAATAATCATATTTAAATATTAATGCACATGTAATTAAATATAATAATAATAAACTAATAACAAATACTATTTTATTAATACAACAAAATAATGAAATAAAATAAAATACAAATTAGAGAATTAAAATATATACATACTAATAAAAATTAGTAAAATAAACTAAACTAAAATTAGTGAAACTAATAATAATAATATAGTGTTAAATATAATATATAAAATTAATACAACAAATAAAAATACTAAATTACTAATATAAGTATATAAATTAAATAAAAATTATCAAAATGTTTAAACTAATACAAAACTACAAAAATAAACTAAAAATATAAAAAATCGTTAAACTAATTAATTAAAACTATGTTAGAAAATTATAAAAATACATGCGAAATCCATGTACATCAGAGATCAAATGGGGTCTCTCATCATATTATCATAAACGATCAGTATGATAAATTTAGATATCATACCCCAACATAATAAAAAGGAACTTGAAATACTTTACATGAAAATAGATCTTGAAAAATGAGAAGGGAGAAAGAATTCGTTACAAAAATTTCGGCAGCCTAACGGCGCCACTTAAAACATCATAAAACGAAATAATGAGAGTAAGAGGGGATCTCTCATTATATGAACATGAAAAGGGCAGTAAGAGGAGTATAAAATAACATCCTTTAACATAAGAACATGGAGCATAAAAGAAATTACATAAAAGAGATTTCTTGAAAAGAAAGAGAGAGGTCGGATCCCTTACCTTTAAAACGTAACTCTTAAAACTCAATGGTTGGGACCTTGAGGTCTTGGGGGAACCTTGGGAGGACTACTTGGGAGGTAAGGAGACCAGAACGTCGTTGGGGGAGAGTTGGGAGTGAAAACTAAAGGAGGAAAGAGTGGGTATTTACAGGGAAAGTGAGGGGACAAGTCATTAATGGCCAAGGGACACCTCAAAAGTGCTTTTCTCAAAACCATGTGCTCTCCCATGGAATTTACCATAGAGTTAGGACACATGGGGCCCACAATACAATAATTCATCACCTTTGTCCGGCCAACCCTTAAAATATATCATGACATCATCATGACACAGTTATGATGTCATTAAACATACTGAAACCCTAAAACTGTATTTTTACTATTCACTGAATATTCAACTTTCTCAGAAAAATCCCAAAATTTCACCTTAACCAAACATCGATGCTATAATTACAAAAATAAACTCCATTTTATAAAATAAATTTTCTAAATATTTTTAATTTAATTTTTAAATAAATACACTATTCACCAAAAATTCATTTTTTCAGAAAAATCCCCAAAAATTACCATAACATAATATCGATGCTCTGAGTTCAAAAATAAAGTCCATTTTATAAAAATAATTTTATAATTATTTTTAATTAAATTTTTAATTAAAAAACACTATTCACCTGAAAAAACTAATACTTGAATAATAATTTATGAAACTGTTATTTAACCATTTTATTGAATCACGTTACTTAATCAAGGTGCCAAGATTATTTTAATACTTTCATTAAGTGAGATTACTAATCCATTTGGACACATTACTAATCCTAATCATAAAATCACTATTCATAATTTACTATTCATCAAAAATCATGTTGATCTTGTTAGACTCTAAATTTCGCACTGAACATAATTGTAGAAGAACATTTTTTGAAAATCTTTACACATTTATAATTATTTAAGTTTTACCTAAACATTTTTAAAATATCCTTTTTCTAAAATTCATCAAAAATATGCATACTATATTTATCCGGACATTTGAAAATTCATAAACTTCGTCATAAGAAGAAATCAAAATTTTTATTTAAAACAAATGATTACACAAGGCAGTTATGGTCTCCTTACATAGCCCTTTATCACACCAACATAGTACCTAAGTGTAAGGTGTGCTAAGGTGAGAGAATCTGAGGGAGGCTCGGCCAACATCGCACGAGTAGTAATTTCTATCAGTTTGAAATTCTCGCAAAGGCGATTCCGTTATAGCTTCACACGATGAAGTTCGGCTTGGGTTTGGTTCAGAGCAAAGCCCAGTGGTTCTACCTCCTTCCCAAGTTCTGTTAGATGAGCTTCGATCGGTCCAAGACTACTGCGTGAGGCCATCGAATCTTCTTTCTATATTAATTAACCAATATTACTTTTATTTAGAGACAATAATCAAAACGTTTAGTTTCCAGTGGTCATATTGACCAATGGTCATATAACAGTCAAAACCCAATGGTCTCATTTTAATTATACTCATGTTATCAAATGAAACATTTTTTTGAGTTTCAAAAATAAAATAACACACAAAATTAGGTAACAAGATTTATTCAAAATTTCGGGTCGTTACAATCTTCCCCCCTTAAGAAATTGCGTCCTCGCAATTTTTTTAAAAAAATTGGGTTTTGAAATTTCATTGAAAGTCCCACATCAGAAAAAGAGTCAGTAACACTACTACTTTAAAAGAAAGAAAAGGAAGTACAATGGTCACCCGAGTTAACCCATACTAGGATTCCATGGAGGAAAACATGGACATGGAAGAAAAAAACAAAGGGTCAAGTTCTGGGGGAGAGTGATAGGAACCATGTTTAGGAGAAAGTTAACCATAAGAAAATCCCAAACTTACGATGTGTGTAAACGGTCTTTGATTACCTAGTAGGAAACGTAAACCAACAACGTTTTTGTTTTACGTTCCTTTTAATAATTTTGAGGAATTCATTTACTACATAGAACAAAAACATAAGAAAATATACCTACCTTCAAGTAGAGTTTCATCCTTTAATAAGTGTCTACCAAAACTAATCTTTTCTCCAAATGATGAGAATTCAAAAACACTTGGTCCCATCAAAAGCACAAGAATCATCTTCCAGAGAATCACATAATCTACCAGAGATTAACTATCTATTTCTTCTATTATCCCGAAAATAGAAAGGGTAAGATAAAACAACTCTTCAAAAAGAAAGAATCCCATAGGAAGGGAAACTTCTTTAAATCTTTAAAATTCCACGGTACTACCCAAAGTTCATCATAGACCATTCCATAAATAACTGTCCTTAAAATTCCTCAAAATAACCCAAACTAAGTTTGAAACCCAAATACTTGATAACATAGTCTTCCAAAATAAACTTCATCGTTCATCTCCAAACAACATAAACCACTCCGAACATATTATATGAAAAGTATCTAACCTAAACATATTTTACCCAATATAGGTTAATCATTCCCATAAGTAACCTATAATACCATAATTTCACCTTAAATTCATCGATTCATCAAAATATAAGTCAACCTTACCCCTAAATGAAAATACCGTAGTAATCTGTTTACCTCGATCATATAGGGTCCCCAAAATAGTGAACGTCTTCCAAAATAATAATCATCTTTTAATCCCCTAATCATATCTGTCATATTAATATGGAAATCGTCTCATTTCCTATCACATTGGTTGTTGGTACATGTTCTTCCATTTCCCACCATTAACTAAGAAGAGAAAGTATAATTAGGGGCTTAAATACATAGCCAATAATCATGAAAAAGAACATAAAGCAAATAAGGATAACTTGTAGAAGAAAAGTATACCCTAACTTGTGATCCCCTAGGTTTCAAACTAGGTTATCCATGATCATATATTCTTATGTGAATCTTTATTTTATTTTATCTTTGTTCCTTTAATAATGGTTCATGATAAGCTTATGAATTTACCAAAGCATATCCCCCGGGAGTGTCGTAACCAAGAGTGCATCAAGGGCCGTTGTCATGTACCAGTTCCCTTTTGAGTCTAGCTCAAAGCGGTGTTTTCGGGTTTTACCCCTATGTACATCTGTGCCAGAGCCACCTTTACCTGCTCGTATCCAGACAGGGATGTATTTGCTTGGCAACCCATTACTCAATACTCACCAAAATACCAGGAATATTTCCTATATATAAACTTTTCTATAGGATTCTTCCTAATGTTTTCATATCCTAATTTCCACAAATAACTAAACCATCCTTTGATACAAACTATATCATCCCGCCTTTTTATAACATAAACTTTCATTACATTACACAAAAATGAGGATCTTTAAGGTTTAGTGTCTTGGAAACCAGGAACATAATACATGAAAACAACATAAAACATTCTTCTTAAACACTTGAAAGGATTATCCTTAAGTTCATCCTAGGTTCATTACTGCATCTCATAACCTGGGGACATACATCAAAAGAAGGGGTGAGCAGAAGGCCTAGTAAGGGAAATAATAGAAACATTTTACATGTGAACTTGAGATACTTAAATAAGTCCAAGAAAAGAACTTTAAGGCATGAGAAAGGAATAATGATGCATTTCATAATAAAAATAACATCTTTCATAACTTGAAGATGTGGCTACAACATTTAACATAGACAATCATGAACATATCACCAAGGTCCATCCCCAAGGTGTCATTTGAAAATTACCAAGGTTATTCACCAAGGTATCGTGAAAATTGAAATCTCTAGTGGTTACATCATTATCCAATGCATTGGAGTGCTATCAGGGCGTACCCTTAAATTTTCCTTTATTATCATGTGAGCCACATATATCATCATCAAACATTTCATAAATAACCCATATAGAATAAAATAAATGGGTTTCATTGCATAATCATAACGTTTTAAAAACTGCTTTAAAGACATTATCTATATGTCACTTTAAAACCCACAGAAAAGGATGGTGGGTCTCATGTATATAAATACCAGAATTAAAAATAGAAAATTTTGGTATATATATGTGAATACCCCTTTAGAATAAAGATCTTTGAGTATTCACTTCATAAAACAAAATAACTTTAGAAAAATAGAGGGACATTTTGAGACGGAAATTCAGCAGCATAACAGCTATGTGACGAGGTTTTAGTAGACATTAAAAAGAGAGGGGACATGGGTCACCCACTCATAAATGATCCATAAAACAGTATAGAGACATAATATGAAGGATATATGAACATTATAATTAATATTTGAAAGATGTACCATATGAAATGAAGAACATGAAAGGAAGACAAAAATAAGATTTCTCTTATGAAAATTTGGCAGCCTAACGACGCCACTTAAACATCAAAAAATGAATTGACGAGATCAAATAGGGTCTCTCATCATGTGAAAATAAAAGATCAGTATGATAGATATAGAGATAATACCCCAAAATAATAAAAAGGAACTTGAATGACTTGACATGAAAGTAGAACTTCAAAACGAGAAGGGTGAAAGAACCCCTTAGAAATTCGGCAGCCTAACGGCGCCACATAAACTTCAACAAAAATGAATTGATGATATCAAATAGGGAATCTCATAATATGAACATAAAAGATCAGTATGATAGATTTATAGATCATAACCCCAACATAATAAAAAGGATCTTTCAAGACTTGACATGGAATTAGAACTTTGAAAAAGGAGAAAGGTGAAAGAACCACTTGAAAATTCGGCAGCCTAACGGCGCCACTTAAAACTTCAAAATACTGAATTAAAAAGATCAAATGGGGTCTCTCATCATATGATCATAAAATATTAGTATGATAAATTTAGAGATAATACCCCAACATAATAAAAAGGAACTTGAAATACTTTACATGAAAATAGATCTTGAAAAATGAGAAGGGAGAAAGAATCTGTTACAAAACATTTGGCAGCCTAACGGCGCCACTTAAAACATCATAAAACGAAATAATGAGAGTAAGAGGGGATCTCTCATTATATGAAAATGAAAAGGGTAGTAAGAGGAGTATAAAAGAACATCCTTTAACATAAGAACATGGAGCATAAAAGAAATTACATAAAAGAGATTTCTTGAAAAGAAAGAGAGAGGTCGGATCCCTTACCTTTAAAACGTAACTCTTAAAACTCAATGGTTGGGACCTTGAGGTCTTGGGGGCACCTTGAGAGGACTCCTAGGGAGGTAAGGAGACCAGAACTTCATTGGGGGAGAGTTGGGAGTGAAAACTAAAGGAGGAAAGGGTGGGTATTTATACTGAAAGTGAGGGGACAATACATTAATGGCCAAGGGACACCTCAAAAGTGCTTTTCTCAAAACCATGTGCTCTCCCATGGCATTTACCATGGAGTTAGGCCACATGGGGCCCACAATACAATAATTCATCACCTTTGGCCGGCCAAACCTTAAAATATATCATGACATCATCATGACACAGTTATGATGTCATTAAACATACCAAAACCCTAAAACTGTATTTTTACTATTCACTGAAAATTCAACTTTCTCAGAAAAATCCCAAAATTTCACCTTAACCAAATATCGATGCTATAATTACAAAAATGAACTCTATTTTATAAAATAAATTTTCTAAATATTTTTAATTTAATTTTTAAATAAATACACTATTCACCGAAAATTCATTTTTTCAGAAAAATCCCCAAAAATTACCATAACATAATATCGATGCACTGAGTTCAAAAATAAAGTACATTTTATAAAAATAATTTTATAATTATATTTAATTAAATTTTTAAATAAAAAACACTATTCACCCGAAAAAACTAATACTTGAATAATAATTTAGGAAACCGTTATTTAACCATTTTATTGAATCACATTACTTAATCAAGGTGCCTAGATTATTTTAATACTTTCATTAAGTGAGATTAATAATCCATTTGGACACATTACTAATCCTAATCATAAAATCACTATTCATAATTTACTATTCATCAAAAATCAAGTTGATCTTATTAGACTCTAAATTTCGCACTAAACATAATTTTAGAAGAACATTTTTTGAAAATCATTACACATTTATAATTATTTAAGGATTACTTAAACATTTTTAAAATATCCTTTTTCTAAAATTCATCAAAAATATGCATTCTATATTTATCCAGACATTTGAAAATTCATAAACTTCGTCATAAGAAGAAATCAAAAATTTTATTTAAAACAAAGGGTCACACAAGGCAGTTATGGTCTCCTTACATAGCCCCTTATCACACCAACATAGGACCTAAGTGTAAGGTGTGCTAAGGTGAGAGAATCCGAGGGAGGCTCGGCCAACATCGCACGAGTAGTAATTTCTATCAGTTTGAAATTCTCGCAAAGGCAATTCCATTCTAGCTTCACACGATAAAGTTCGGCTTGGGTTTGGTTCAGAGCAAAGCTCAGTGGTGCTACCTCCTTCCCATATTCTGTTAGATGAGCTTCAATCGGTCCAAGACTACTGCGTGAGGCCATCGAATCTTCTTTCTATGTTAATTAACCAAGATTACTTGTATTTAGAGACAATAATCAAAACGTTTAGTTTCCAGCAGTCATATTGACCAATGGTCATATAACAGTCAAAACCCAACGGTCTCATTTTAATTATACTCATGTTATCAAATGAAACATTTTTGTTGAGTATCAAAAATAAAATAACACACAAAATTAGGAAACAAGATTTATTCAAAATTTCGGGTCGTTACAAAACAACACACTGGCATAATCTAAAAAACAAACAAAGTACCTAATACAACTTCATTTGATGGCCCGACATCTGATGAAGTAGTTGCAAAGGATTTCACCACCCCTTTCTGCTTGTAGTCTAACTGCTTCCCATCACTCAAGCTCTTTGTTGGACACTCGTTTGCATAGTGACCCATCTCATTGCACTTAAAACATTTCACTAACTGTAAATCAAATTTGGTCTTACCTTCACCTTGATCTTTTTCAGTGCAATCACGAGCCTTATGTCCCATCTTACCACATCGGTAGAACTTCCCAGAATTCAGAAGACATTCCCCAGCATGCCTTTTGCAACATTTATCACAAACTAGAAACTTGGATTTCTTACCATCATACTTTTTTGAAGAATTCTTCCCTTTCTCCTGCCACCTTGGTCTCTTCTTCTGTTGGTTGTTATAGAACACTTGATCATAGGCAAACTCCATTTCCACCTTCTTAGCACATCGAACAATCTTTTCATAACTTTTAAACTCACGAGAAGCTAATGCCCTTCGATATTTTGGCTTTAATCCTGAGTAAAAATGATTGATTTTACTATCAAGGTCTCGGATAAAATTTGGAGCATACCTTTCCAATCGAGTGAACCTTTCTTCATAGGTAGCCACTGAGTCTTCCTCTTTCCTCAATTCCAAGAATTGTTTTTCCATCCTAAGTCGAACAGCCTTAGGAAAATACTTTTCAAGAAACATACCTTTGAATTCATCCCAGTCGAGAGCATCAATCTCATCAGTGTCCCTGATATTTTTAACCATCGACCACCACTGATCTGCATCACCCTCCAAACGGTAAATAGCAAGACTAATCTTTTGATTGTCTGAACACCCCATGACATCGAAAATATTCTGTAGTGATTTAATCCACCCTTCAGCTAGCACAGGGTCAGATGATCCTCTGAATGATGGGGGATGTTGCCTCATGAAATGTTCCACCACTGACGTGTTCCTCTGTGGTTGATCTGGCTGATCTCGTGCATGGATACCACCACCATTTATCGCTTGAGTCAACTACGCCATTACTGCAACAAACTGTTCAGTTCAAATTCCGACCATCTCAGGATGCTGATTCGGAAGGTTATTTCCTTCTGCATGCCTTTCTAGCACTGCTTCCCTGTTTCCTCTGCGGAAAACCATTCTGAACAAACATGTCTTAGATGAAGCAACATGGTAATCTTCAAATACTATATCACTTCAATTTGACCATAAAAAAATATTTTTGGATAATCATTTAATATAATTCTAACTCCTAATGTTATCTAAACCGAACTTTGATACCAAATATAAGGCCCCAGCCTTAAACCTTACTTAATCTTGAGTTATTACAAGATTACACATTGAGGATCTTTTCGGGTTTAGAGTTTTAGATAATTAGATCATAAAACTTGCATTACATTCCACATATAAACAAAGTGGTTACATAAAGATAGTATTCTTCTTTCCCATCAATGGAAACATATTTAGAATAAAACATGGATTCTTTCTTGACACTTCCTTGACACTATCATCATATCATGTACCTTTCCCTTGACCTGTAAAAAACATTTCAAAAAAACTTGGGATGAGCATAAAAAGCTCAGTAAGGGATATAAAAATATGGAAAGGAAACATGGGTACATATATATATAAGAATGAAATCATACTTTACCCATAAAACATAAGCACTTTAACATACCTCATCAAATCATGAATAAATCATAGAAATCATAAGACATAAAGGTAACTTGAGGCATTCATAACATTCTTACGTAGGGATTAACCCTCTTGGTTACGTTTGGAATACCCATCACAGTATATTCCCTAAATCTCTTCGGAGAAACCTTAACGTTTCACTCCTTCACGTTACCCAATGCATTGGAGAGTTATATCGGGCTCACCTGCCCTTATTTTATCACGAAACCACCCGTCTTCATAATAATGCCCAAGAACCTCAACATAATCATATCACATAAAACATGCATAAAGGAAACAAAACATTTCCACATTTCAATCACAAGATATCAATATAACACATTGATATAAAAAAAATTTCAAAACCATTTTCAATACCAAAATAAAAGAAAATTAAAACATGGTATTTATTTTTCTTTTAAAAAAAAGGTATGGCTTGTAGAGGAAGCCGAAACTCAAATAACGGTCACGGCGGCGGAGAAGTCGTTGTCGCCGCATACGTACGACAAAAACATTCCCTTTTGTCATTTAGTAAAACGCTACGTATAAAAAAGATTCCTTTTGAATAAACATAAAAGTCAAAGGGGTTTATACACCGTATAAAAGAAGGTTGTGTATAAAACAAAATATGCCTCAATGAAAGGAGATTGAGACGAAGTCCTATACCTCAGGTCCAACTTGACTCAATCGTTATTTAATGTCCTGAATAATAAACTTGAGTTAATTTCTACTTTCTTAAGAACCTTTTTCAAGTTCATTATTCTTTTTATATCACTTATTTCTATGTCATGAACACTATGAAATTATTTAAGTTAATAACGGTCATTTTAACGATCATTGGTACTTGAGTAAAAAATAAACCCTTTATAATTACAAGTTGTTCATGTATCCATTATATACAGAATTATAATCATGATGTATATATCATATATATCCAGTATATACATGAATTTATAATATTACATAATCATTTAGAGGTAAGAAATGAAATGCACCGTTCATGGAGACGGTAAGTCGTACGTACGCGTGGACGCTACTTTCATTTCTATTTCGTATTTTATAGAATGGAATCATAATGATATAAAGGTATATTATAATTCCAGTATAATATCATATATAATATCATAGTTCCATCCTTTATACGTCCCACATATGGTATTTAACAAATCAAATCACTTTGAGGGGGCGGTAGTCCGCACATCCTTAAATGAAGATATCGCGTTTACCCATAATGGAAACCATAAAGGTATTCCCAAAATGAAAAATACAGAAGCTTAAGAAAAACATAAAAATATTATATATCATATATAAATATAGTTACATATTAATGGCCACCTTTGAAGGTGTTAAAAGAATGTTGAACAATCATCGTTTCAGGAGGCATAAATTCACCCTCCACGGAAACAGTATGTCCTTTAACCATTAGATGTATGTGTGTGTAAGTGTAGCTCGAATACTTATTATAAAAACATCCTAGTATATTTAAGATACTGTAGTTTTTACAAAAGAAATGAATAAAAAGAGTTTAGGGGGTTGGAGAAGCAAAATAAAACAAAAGGACTCAAGTGAAGACATTACCTTAAAATCGGGTAACTCCCTTTGGTTTGAGCTCAAAGGCTTCCTTGGGAAGACTTCTGCCCAAATTGAGGCTTCAAGGAGTAATAGAGGGATGTGGAGAGACAAAATGGGTAGGGGTTGGCCGAGCCAAAGGCTTTGGGAGTGTGGGTAAGGATGTAGAGGTGGGGGCCTTTTATAAGAGGAGGGGAGGGGCACTCTTGGAAAGTAAAGAAATGATACTTTATTTGAAAATGATTATCGGATTCAAAAGGTCCCACATTGATAAAATTATAGGGTAAGGTTATAAGGGTTCTAAATCCACCCATCCAATAGGTTTTGGACATGTTTAGGTCATAGATTTCACATTATCATTTCATTTTATTTAAATACTTTATTAATGAGGTAATCGCTGCATCATCATGATGTCATATATAATTTAATCAATTTAATGTCTAAAACTTATAAAAAAATATCATGATGTAGGAAATCTTTGTATCTTTCTAATCAATATTTATAGTCCAAAATATCATTTATGTAGACAAAACTAAAAAAAATTTACTTAGGTGATACATTCTTTGTCACATTTAACATTCTTTAAAAATAAAAAGATAAAAAGTCACTTTCTCACAAAAGTGATTCCATTGGGCCCCCAAGTTTTGAACAAGGCATCCCATGTTCGGCCATGAGACAACCAGTATCCTTAGGACACATGTTGTGGTCTTTTTTTATTATTATGATATCATTTTATTATCCTTAACTACCTGATTACTCATTAATCAAGATAATTAAAGATAATTACCGTCGTTACTATTCATAATGTCCAAAAACAAAAGAGACTTGATTACATAATTTGGACCTTATGATTCCAAATATGTAATCCATTTTACCAAATTCCAAACACAGAAATTGCAATAATTGATTTAAAAATAATTCCCGTTATCAAAACAAATAGCGGGTTTTTTTAAACAATATCTATGAAAAGTTTGGCATTAGTTTATGCCCAATTCCAAAGTGAAATTAATCCTAATGACCACCATTGGATTAAATGGTAAAAATATATTCTAATTAAACTTTAAAACCAATTAAAAAGGTAATCTAATCATATAAATAAAGTAGATTAAAAAGCATTTTTGATGTAAAATACAGTATTTCTCACTATTCATAAAAAATGAACATTGTCAGAAAAATACCAAAAATTCACACAAAGTAAATTTTGATGTCCCAATCATAAATAATAAGTTTATTTTGACAAAAATAGCTTATAAAATTGTCAAAATATAGATTTAAAAATGGTTTTCCATCAAAAGGTAGTATAATAATCCTTTAAAAAATATTAATGTATTCCATGCTTAAGATTGGATTTATTTTCATTTTAAGCCTCTAAAACACTATCTAATTAATTAATAGACATAGATAAAAATATCTATTATTCATTAATTACTTGGGATGTTACATTATAATTCCACGCCACACCATCTTTGAGAGAGAAGACTCCCGGGAGATGAGAGAGCAGTCATAGATGCGAAGGAGCCTGAGAACAGAGCATCACTAAGTGAGTTCTTTTCCCTTCTTGTACTTAATTTCACAGTACATTGTAATTGATTTTTTTTAATTAATATATTCAATATGATCATGGGATAAATTGTCTTAGCTCGGTAATTACATTCTATTAGTTAATCTTTTAGTCTTCTTCATTCTCTCTACATTTTTCAAAATCATATTCAATTGGAGAGATTAATTAATGATTATTTGTTTCGTTGCTTCATACCTCAATTGTTTTCTTAATTCATAAATTCAAGATCAACTGGAAAGGTAGTTCTTGAATACATTTTTAAAGCATTAATGTCTTTACATATGCAAATTTATGGCGATCTTATTTCTGAATGTTATCATATTTATAATTGTCAAGCAGTTTAACTGAATTTGGAGTGGGGAACTCCTAAAATTAATTTATTGTGTGTTGAGTTTCCTGGATAGGGATATTTTTCACCTTTATTTCTTGATATGTGATTCAATAAAGTATAGTGGAGAATATTTACATTAAACCAGTAGATTGGAATTCTCATGTATTACATTTGATCTGCTTGTTCGACCTTGCTGCTTTATTTTAGTATTTTGTTCTGTTATGTTAGTTTTTTTGTAGTTATTAGTTCATCAGTATACTAGTAATTGATTTAGTCTCTTTCTATCATTTTATCTTTATTTCTTTATTAAAGAAAAGTACAAAAAAATTAAAATAAAAAAAAATGTTCACTCCCTCCACTACTGACAACAGGGGATTTTATCTTTGAATAAAACGTTACCGCACTCACATGTCTTCTATATGGATCGAACCTACACCACTGTGCTAGTTTAGGTTAATAAATGTAATTTTGAGGGTCGTGACCACCTTCGGTCTATTCGAGGACACGGTGAGATTCCATAAATGAATGCATTGTTCTTGAGGTTTAATTTTCCATTTTCTATTATATTTAAAGTTTTTTATTAGTACATTTAATTTATTACCAAAAAAATATGAGATGAAATAATAATTACCAAAATATATGAGATGAAATAATTTTAACTATTCTTATTAATTCTCCCACTATTTTATCAAATAACAAAGTCACTTACCATTGGACTTGGAATGTTTTTTCATATGAATATTCTTGTGTAAATGATCCATATTTCCCTTCTCATAACACAAAAAAATTACATTAAAATTATAAATAGTTATTTGGGTAGTCATTCTTGAAAACTGCTAGATTTTAGTTTCTTCATCTATTGATTAAACACCCTATTCTAAAAAACCTGACTAAAATTTCCTCAACACTGGCCACCAAAGTTTTATTGAATAAACCAAGGCTATTAAATCCAATACAATTTTGGTTAAGTCAACCCACCATATTTATTTAGAATTACTCATAATTAAAAGTGTCATTGGATATGGTCTAAATAAACCCTTTAACTATGGATGAATCATAACTAATATAATAGAATAATTTTGACTCACTATTAACTTGAGGGATTTTTTTATTACACATAAATTATATTTTTTTATCGTTTTACATGAATTGCTTATATTGTGTAGATTTTACATAATTAATTAACCATGCACAGATAAAACATTTACACATAATACATTTCTTTTAATTTGAATATTACATGTTTTATAATTCATTAATTTATTTTATTGAGAAAAGGAATCCATAAAAATTAGCCCTACAATATAAAAAATAAAATAAATAAATTGAATTTATAATGAGATTTCAAATGGTTGGTTTATTGAGAATATAATAAATCAACCGATGGCCTAAGGGTAATAACTAATTAAGTTAATCTTGTATTGAGTTACAATATTTCATCATCAACCACAGTATATTCTTAATTGGTTTCACCTCAGTCTCGGTTCAAAACTACCTCCTATACTTGGAGCTCCATCCTTTACATATTCTACCCACATACTGGAGAGGGAAACCAATGGTATAGTATATATAAATAAACCATGGAAATGTAGTCCCTACATAATATTTTGGGTGGTATGAATCACATACTATCATATTTAATTTAGTAAAACTTTATTACATTCAAACCACATGAAATTATATTAAATTAAATAGAAACTCAACATGTACATTGTTCAGTCAAACTCGTGATCAATCACATGCATGAAACAACATCACAATCATATAATATAGTCTAAAATTATAATCGCAATATTTATTAGGATAAATTTATCTTTAATTAATAATTAATAATCTTATTAATTAGTTAATTATTTATCATAATTATTAATTCAAGTAGTCTATGAGATATATAAGATAAAAAATCCATTATAATTTTAAAAAAATTAAATAAAAATATTTTATTTAAAATTACCTCAATACATGGATTGTGCTAGGAATAAACCCATAATGTATCTATATGACCTATACAAAGTCTAGTTTGGTCATTTATAGTAAATTCACATGGCATGTCAGCACACACGTCATGTTATGTAGTTACACAGTGACTAAACAAACATATAACCTACTCGGGGTGTACTACTTAAAATTTCTATGTAATATACACTGTGTGTATATTGACCACATTTTGTATTGATTTTAATTTTATGAAGAAATAATTAGACATTTAATATTCTATAAATCCAAATGTTGTGGTGTATACACCAGCCACACATCGTGTTATTCAGTTTTAATAATGTAGTTAATTTTGTCCATATAATTTATTTCACATAGTGTACATCTTGGAATTCCAGGTAATCTGTGTAAATGGGTTTGAGTTACACCGCATTTTCACTAGCTAAATGACATGTAACTCCCTTCTATAGACATTTCACTACACACCTAGGGACTCAACATGTAATCATTGTGGGATAATACTAGGTCACACAGTGTGTACAAAGTCCACATGCCATGTATTACATCTAGCTTGGGGTCATTCATCGTACATTAAAAACTCTATGTCTACATTTAATGTACTCCACATGAATGAACCACACAACCACATCATCATGTGGATGTTATGTCGAATGTATGGTGGTTAGACACCAAGTAAACCAAAAAATACCTACCACCTTATTGACTACTTATGATGTGTATTAATATACTAACAAAACATAAAATACATGATGATATATGATTAACATGAGTGTTCCCTTCTGTGTTGACCAAGAGTACACAACATGTAATCAGGTTACATGTCATGTAACTATTTCATCCAAACAGGATCTCTGAAAACTTCAAATGACATCTCCATCCAACATTCACCTATTCTAGCCCTGATATTGTTCATATCAAAGTGAACAAACTAGTTATCTCAACTTAATGAATTAAGAATGAAAATAGTAATGTAAAACTATCAAAAAAATCAATATCGATAAATAAACAATTTAATAACTCTATAATTAAACATGACTGCTCTTATTCAACTTGAAATTTCTATAAACAGTAGGAGTCGATCGAGCCCATTCTCAATGATGGATTTTCATTAGAATTCAATGAATAAACTATAAGAACATGTTAAAGACTAACATGTCTCAAGATTATAAACTAAGAATCTAGACAAAAAATCTTATAACTAGAGGATAGGATCATTCACATAAAATTTATAATTAATTAAACAAATATAATTACCTTGTTATTGATATTATTTCTTTAATGAAGATATAGATCATTGAATAGGATTTCTATCAATTGAACCTTGTTCGATTATACAGTCATTGTGCTATAAGGGGCCTTTTATAAAACCCCACTAGAGGTAATCCACACATACTACATGATCTTATACCATCACTGGTGGATATCTAGGGGCTAGTGTGGAGATACTGATTATCTTGTGTTGTCTATAATGATTTCCACACAATCCTTTGGGAATAATGATTGTCAAAATCTTGATATCTTAGTCTTGAGAGGGAGGAGGTGGTGTAGGAATCTCTTAGGCTTTATAGAAGAAAACTTATATTGTTCTTCATTAGAGAAAAACTCTTGGGAAAGAATAACTATGCACATCCAATGATTCTAATATACAAACTCGTTCATTGGAGAAAAAATCTTGGAATTCGCAAACTCGTTCATTATTAAATTTCATTTTATAAATAAATAAATATTTAATTATTTAAGGAAATTTAATCCTTATATCATCCCCATTACTAGAACATTATTGGATCATCAATCCTCCCTAGAATTTATCAAACCTAGGAATAGTAAATAAATATTTTTCATTTAATAAATAAATAAGTATTCTATTCAAGGTTTTGAAACTAAATATTTTTTATAATATTTGAATAACCATTTAAATATTTATTTTAATAGTAAATATTATTTATTCAATTTTGAATAAATAAAGTGATAAATAAATATTATATTCTCCTGTAATTAATAATTACTTTTTTAATAAATATTTATTTAGTATTAAAATCATATATATATTCTAAAATGAATATAACAAGTGACTGAATACTGGTGACAAACAAAATCTTGAGTAAATATTATTCCCATGTTTTTAAAATATTATTTTATCCAACCATTAAATATAAAGAGTAACTAACTAAGATCATGGATACACTTTGTGTGTGACCCTATATGCCTCTTCCTTGGTGGAATTAGATAGTATTTCCTAAAGTCTAATATCATTGTCTAGAAACACATAAAGGCACTTATGGAGGAATTTATTAACGTTTCAATGATGAAAACCTCATAAAAATTCTTCCAATGTGATATATTCTATTTATTGATACCAATTCAAGTAGGTTTCATGCTCTTATCATCAACCTATATGTTCGATATATGTTCCTTTGACTATCTGAATTGATCTAATCAATACATCATGGAAATGGATTTTAGTTCAACAACTTCAATCCAATAAAAGGGATGGGATATAAACTTCCATAAATGTGGAAGGGAAAATCCTTCCTTGAATTATTCATTGATAACATATCATTCATAACGCACCCAACACACCCTAATTTACATGAACATATGACCTCAAGGTTTTGGCTAGTGTATTAATGTACGCACATCATGATATGTATTAATAATTTTCATAGAATTTAAGGACCATTACACACATTTGTATATAATAATTTCCCATTACATATAAATATGTGGAATTCCTACTAGCGGTTATGCTCTTATAACCTAATCTCTTAGATATTACCAAGTAAAAAGATCATGAGATGAAGTCTCATTATCTTACGAGTACTCATACCTTATATTCATCGTACTTTTTTGTCCCATCGTATAATGTTATTCGACCATGGAACAATATTTAAAAATATTTCATAAAACCTAAAGGATCTACTCATAGTGTGGAACTTTTATGTCCATTCAGTGTGACAAATATCCCAAATACATTATCACACTACAAGAAATTGACAATTTCGTAGTGGTTTTTTTTGTAAATGGTGGCGGTTTAAACCACCGCCATATGAATCTGCGTCGGCTTCAAAAAAATGCCACTAAAGAGTGTGTTGACATAAAACACGTGGTGGTTTCATCAATTTAGTGGTGGTTTATGGTAACGGTGGTAGTGGGTGAATTTCGAAGTGGTTTTTATGGTTTTAGTGGCAGTTTTTCATTCAGAAACTCATATTTTATTAGTAGATGTTATAACTACCGCTAAAAAATATCAGTTTCGTCGGAAAAAAAAACCTTTAAAACCATAAAAACTACTGTGAAATAATAAATGAATATTAAAACTTTGTAGTAGTGTTTTTAACCACTGTTAAATTATTTTATGTAGTGGCGTTTTTAACCACCACAGATTGAAAAATACGTTAATTATAGCGATGGTTAAAACTTCCACTAAATATATTATATTTATTTTTCAGCAGTAAAAACAGCTGATAAATATATTATATTTATTTTTTGGTTGTTAAAACCACCACTAAATCTAGATTTACAAAAAAACATACTCATACTGCAGGCCCATTACCAATGCCCTGAAAAAAACCATTTCAATTGATATAACATATAACACCTCACAACCACCCTGCATCACAACCACCCCATATAACTACCACCACACATCATAACCACTACACATCACAACCACCATGCATAATTTAGTTTCAGTAAGGGTTTTTATCATAATTACTATATTATTATGAAGGGTATTCACACAGAAATACAATATTCCATTGGAAACCAATTTAATAGTTCGATATATATTTTTAGTTGTTTTCATATGTGGTGAGGTTATACAAACATACATAAAAAGTTTTATTAAAACGAAAACAACACACTATATAAAAATAATTCATAATTGGAAAACCAAGTAGGTGTGGCCATATAATAAAAAATAACAAGAATAAGTAAAAATCATGTGATTTATCCCTTCCCCTTAAAATTCAATTAAGCTTGATCATTTTCTTTTTTAAGATTATATGTACCATTTAACCAAGGAAATACAAAATCATGATATTTCAAAAAGTACATATAAAGAAGTGGAGATTACGGATCCCCAACCTTGACTAAATATTCAAGGAAAAATGAATAATAACCAAGGATAAACCACCACTGATCTCAAGTGAATCACTATTGAATCAAATGAATAATAAGACTCCATTAAAAACCACCAAAAAAAAGAATATAATTACCACCATAATGAAATATTGAATATAATATAAAGACAATAAATGAGTAATGAGGAAATAGAGGGATACCATGAATCAAAAAACATCAATCTAAATGGTCTAATATGATCCAAGTGGTTTGGAACACCAAGGGAGGTGACTGTGGAAGGGGAGGATGAGTAAGGGACAACCAAGAATTGAGGGAAAGTCTAAAATTCAAAACAAGGAGGTAATAAAACTTCTATTTATAAGTGAATCACACTGGACTCTACCAAAACATGGTTAATATGTAAAACTCATGTGGTGGGTTTGGTAAAAGTGTGATTTAGAACCCTCATTGTCATTTTATCTTTTTTCCCATTTTAAAATGGAATTTTTCCTCCAAAAAATCTTAGAACATGGAGTGCTCTTAGAAAAAGTTGTTCTTATATATTCTTCCATGTATAGAATCCATGACCTAGTTCCCATTTCCTAACCATTTTACCCCCACCATGCCCAAGGATACAATGTGGTGAGCATGGGTTTCCTATTTTGGACAGGTGGTCCTCTGATATTCCATGGCCATCCAAGAGCATTTCCAGATTCTCATGGTGCATAGTAAAACCACTAGGACAACACGCATAGCACCATATCATCCCCAAGTCATGGTTATATATCCCATTTTATACAATATCATTCCCAACATAAAACTACCTCCTTCATATCCATACAAGTCATTGCACAAGACATGGTGGTCTTCAAAAGGCTAAAACACCACCTCAAACCTCAAAATCATTAAAAAAAACTCTCCCTAAACATACCCAAGAATTGATAATGCACAAAGTGAAGTTCATAAAGGGTATGTAACATTACACTCATTCTATTTATTTTGATTTCCCTGTTATTTCTCAATTTTAAGTCAAGGTGATCATATTTTCCCCAAAATTATAAGAATTATGTGTGGATTGATTCCTATTTTCATGGGATACATAGTGATTCATAAATATCCTAACTCAAAAACAACCAAAAAACTAATATCAAATCCCCCACTTTATCTTAGTGACTAGGTTTCTTCATTCACATTGGTTTTATATCCATAGGGTTGGCATCAATACAAGTTCATTTGATTTTAAACATCAGTTTAAACTACATTAACCCTCATATATTAAGGTATTTTTCATATGATCTTAAACTATAGATTATTTTATTCATTTTCACATGATGTTAAATTATGTGATGCATGGTCCATATTGTAAGACATGAAACTTCTTAGAGTAGTCTACCTAGTAAGACCTGTCTTTCTCAATATATTATCCAAATCTACATAAGGATCCTTAGCATGTGGTTATTTATCCATAAACCTATGTTATGAAAAAAATGAATCATAAAAAATGAATCATTAAAAAAATGAATCGACATATATGGTGCATCCCACACTCGAGAAATCAAAACATAAAAGGAAACATCATAAATCAATGATATGTATAAAAGGAATCATGAGAAATCAAGAAAATGTTTGGTTATGAAAATGTTTAGTGGAAACTATGTGCCACACATGATACATATACAAACTGACTATTAACATATTTTTCCAACATATTAACAAAGAAACTAATCATAGTCCGATGATGAACAAAGCTCTTCACCCTCTACACCTCTATCTCTACTTCCTAATACCACCTAAAAGAACATTATATTGAAAATTAAATATTTTTGTATATTTATATTTCAAATTAAAACCAAAAAAAGTTTGAAAACTAAAATATTTTGAATTTTTTTGATTTACCTACTAACCACCAGTAGATGCAATACCACTGGGGGAAGATCCAGTCATCTACTGATATAAATCAATCAACTCTTTCTGTAAAGTAGATATCTGAGCCCCTGGTTGTGAACTATGTTTTGTTGAGAAAAAATCTCTCTCTAAGTATCTCGGGGTATATACTGACTAAAACTATGAGTAGATAGAGCTGCAATCCCCAGTGTCCTGCTAAAGACCTTAGATGGTATGGGTCCCAAACTCATCCCGTGCACTCTACCAAGATGCTCCTTCCCAAAGACTTTAGCAGCCATGTAATCTTGGGAAACTATGTAGGACAACGCAGAATTGGCATCCCATAGTTATTTAATTTTTACCTATAAATAAAATATCAGTCATATTAGAAGTAATATATATTAACATAGTAACAACTGATAATAATTTATTATAATGAAAATTTAGTTCATAGCCCAACTTGTTTGGGAGGCTCATTAACAAAACTTCCAACATATTTTTGGTGAACATTCAACCACACTTCTGTTCAGGAGGCTTCATGTACTAAAATTTGGGACTGCATTAAATAAACATAAATCAAAAATTTAATATATTAATAAAATAATATTTTCTAGTAAATATTTAAACTAATGAAAAGATTACCAGAGAAGATCGACTTCTAGAAAAAAACTTTGACCCTGCAATGTGATGGATTACCTGCTTAGCCCAGCCTGATGCATTCTTTCTTCAAAGATCCTGAAATAAATAAAATACAATTTAATAGTAATGTATTCAATATAATCTTCTATTCATAAACATGTATAAATGAAAAATGATATTATTATAGTAATACATATTTAAATACCATCTTCTTCTCATCATGATTTCTATCAATAAAAACATTCCATTTCTCATTGGGTACCCCATCAGGTATCTAGTCATACATCTGTTGGGCGGACAAAAAAGTATCATTGACATCACCCCACAATCTACATTTAAATGTTTTCCATTTTTTCCAATATTTTTCAATGTCCACGTTCGTGCTATCACATCAGCAACTGTAAAGTGGAAAAACATATGTACATAGAAATTAATTTTGAAAATATTAATAACATGACATTAAATTACACCATAATGTATTAAAATTACCTTTATTTGAGAATCAAAAACTTCATTTTTCCAACATTTAGTCATATGTCTCAAATAATCATATGAAATATGAAGGGAAACGAGCTCTACAGCCAGCATGCCTAAAATCTAGCCAAGTAATCATGCGGTGTCATCTATAGAGACCCTTATAAATATAATGGGACAACTATATTCTCTCCAGTTAGATTCCATATATATAAACTTTTTATGTTTTTCTCCATAGTTTCATTTTTCCATCATTAATGAAAAAATAGTTAGTATAAAAAAGTTCAATAAATTTATTCATATTATAATTAGGACTTATAAAAGTTACCCTCCGGTATCCCCTTGAAGAACTAGAAGTGGCGAGCCGCACTCCCACTACTGAGGATCATGAAACGGGAGGCAATAACTGATCTATTGAAGGGATGCTCATAGAGGGTGTGATATATGGTGTAGGGGGAGATGGTGCAGGGGGAGATGGTGTAGGGGGCATGTGGATGGTGGCTTAGATGTCTCAGAGAGGGAGACAGATGGATCATCATCTGTCGCAGTGGTCTATGAAACAATATATCACCTCCTCCTTGAAATTATTATCATTAAATCAAATAAAATTAAGTTCATAACATATATTTCAAAAAAATTTGTAGAAAAAAAATTAAAAAAAGATAACATATGTATAGTACAAACAAACAAATATACATAACAATGATAATGAATGATTCCACAAATGAAATAAGTGGTTTCTAAATGAATGCATAATTGTACATACAATCATTTTATCCTTCAATCATGTCAGTTTCCTAATCCATTACTTTATCCACATCATTCATCCTTTCTAGACTAATATTTTCAATATCATGGAGTACAAATAATTCTGATTCTTGTTGTTGATGAGATTCAATGTCAGAGGTCAAATCTTCCCCTTCATCACCCATATCATACAAATATCTTTGTTTTACATGGGAAAATACATTCCACCTTCATCCAAAACATAATTCACATAATATAACATTTTTCATGCGATGATAAGATGTATATATCATGCAGTTCATGATCACCAACATCTATCAAGCAACGAAATTTCATAGAAGTAAATTGCAAGAAATCTCTTTTCACACCTTTGATAATATCGACCCAAATGTATTTGAATAAAACAACTAAAAAATGCATATTGTAGTTTAATTCTATAATATCGGTCATCTTTACATAGTATCCCACTTTATCAAATTTAAATATACCACTATTCTATGTTTTTAAATCCTCTTCTCGATCAAATGTATAAATTCTAAATCCATTCACATTGTAATCATCGAACATTCTAACTTTTTTTATAGGACCTCAAGCAAGAAACTTAAAATCTTCTGACAAATCTACTCGAGTATCAGTATTCATAATCTAAAAAAGAAATATACTTTATTATAATTAAAAAATATATGTGTCAACCTAATATTCTTATTTATTGCAATATTTATGAACTTACACGTCGTGAAAACCATTCTACAAGCTCTTTATTAACAACTTTCATTATATCTTTCTCGTTTTGTGTTCAGCCTCTCATTGGTCTCTTTGTTTCTATCCTCAACTCTTCAATAAATGGATTTACAATTTCACTATTCAGCAGCACATATCTATGTGCCTGTAATAATTCCATTTCTGCCAGTTCAACATTTAATGTCCTCCCGACTGATCGGCCAATAGCATGAAATATTTTTGATTTCCCATGTATTTTAGATTGATTAAATGGGTCGTAAACATGTAAAACTCGATTAAATCTTGTCTTAATATCATCCAAGTATCTAGAACAAAAGGTAAGACACTATTATGCCAAATACCCTTCAAAAATAGAGCCTTATGGTTGAGATTTAGTTATCATGTTTGATTTCAAATGCCCAAGATATATATGAAATTAAATAAACAACACAATTATGCATTTAATTAATTGCCAAAATTTGTTTACATAAGTGAAAAACATATAAATAAAGTACCTCTCAATTGGATACATCCATCGATAATGAATGGGGCCTCTTAATTTAGCTTGCTCAACCAAATGTACAATTAAATTCATCATGGCAGTAAAAAATGATGGTGGAAAGATCATCTCCATTGAACAAAGTGTCAATAAAAACCTCTCCTAAATGTTTTAAATCTCAAATAGATGTATAGATTTATCACATAGTTGTCTGAAAAATGTGCATAATTGGAGTACAATAGCAGTAACTTTTTTAGGTAATAATGTACGCAATGCCAATAGTAGTAACTCTTATAGAAAAATATGTGAATCGCGACTTTTCAATCCATGTAAGTTATGATTATTTAAGCTAACACACCTTTATATGTTACTTGAATACCCATAAGATATATTCATATGCTTTAAGATTCTAAATAATATATCTTTATCCCTATTTTTCATTGCAAAAATTGTTGGAGCATAATTTTCATTCTCATCTAGATAGAGATCACTTTTTATGTTCATTACTTGTAAGTCCTTCCTAGCATTGAGATAATCCTTTGACTTTCCATGCTCATTAAGAAATGTGAAGATCAAATTGTCACAGACATTCTTTTTAATATGCTTCACATCAATATTATGCCATAACAAATTAAATTCTCAATACAAAAGTTTGAAGAATATACTTTTTTTCTTCCATTTTTGGGTTTCGATTTCACTGGATGATGCACTTCAAACCCATTTCCCACTATCATTCAAATGATAAACCTTCCCAAATTATGTTCAAACTTTTCCAAGTTGTGTTAATATTTTAGAACTAGTTAAGAACTTTGGAGTTGGTCTATAATCAATGAAACCATTAAATTTTGATCTCTTCAGCAGAAATATATGAGATGCATCGAGAAATCTTTAATGGCACAAGAAGAACCATTTTCTACAGTGAGGTATCCATTTGGGCTCAAAATCAATGTTACAAATAGTACAAGAAAAATCTATGTAATTTTTCTAACCAGATAAATTCCCAAGCCTAGGGAAGTCACTAATGGTCAACATTAAAGCATTATGCATTTTGAACATTGTTTTAGAAGAAGCGTCAAATTTCTCAACACTATCGCTCCATAAATCTTATAATTATACAATTAAAGGCTTAAATTATTCAAAAATATCATTTCCAATAATTTTTTCCAAGAATAATCATTGAAATGGTAAAATATGTTTTTTTCATGCACATCCACAAATTCAAATTGTAAGGGATCAAAACAACTGTCCAAATTCTATAACTGGTACTCAAAGTCCCAAATGGGTTGAATCCATCGCCCGCCAATACCAATAAAACATTCCTAGGATAAACTAAGAAATATGGATGTAATGAATCAAATTTCTTCCATTATTGTGAATCTCATGGATGTCTCACTAACTCAACATTGTTATTATCTATAGAATGAAACTTCATGTGTTTGGTGGTTTTCGATGACATGAATAATCTTTGTAATCGAGGTTTTAAAGAAAAGTAATGGAAAACATTTTCAGTTATGTTCATTTTCTTCTTATTCATGGTAGTATGTTGATTCAGACTTCCAACATCACCCATTTAATTCCATCTAGAAGAAGAATATTTTTTGAAATCATGTCTACTTGAATCCTCTTTCCAATAAAGCATTCAGTCTTTGGGACATGCATGTATTTTTGTATAATTGAAACCAATACTATTAACAACTTTTTCATAACATAAAAATACTCGGGGATGTTTTCTTTATGAAATTAATTGTTCAACAATTCCAATATCATGGACATTGCCTTATTTTTAATTCCACATAGACATTTGATATGATACAACTTTAGCATAAAAGAATGTTTTGAATATTTCAAACATCCACTATAAAACTCTTGATTTCCATAATCTACTAAATCATGAAACAAATTTTCCTCAGTGAAGTTTTCCCTTACATTAATCTCCACAAAATCAAGAGGATGATCCACTGATATGTTACAATTTTCATCTAGTTGTCCTAAAGTCTCAAAAACATTACTTGACATGTTGCTATTTGTAGCACCCTCATCTGGTTGTTCTGATATGTTTTAATGGTGATGGTGGTGTCTTTCAGTGCCAAATGAATCATTTATTAGGTTTTTCATTTCATTTCCCATGGTCGACGAAGTTGGGATCTCATTATATGGATTGACATCAGTACTCAAACTTTCTATAACGTTCAATTCTTCATTCCAAATCCAACAAAAATGTTGCCAAGGGAATTGCTTAAATATTAAATGTTTATAAACTTCACCTCTCTTCATCCTTCTTCTAAATTTACATTTAGTACATGGATATCTTATTCTCCCTTCAACAAATCGATTGGAAATTAAAAAATCTAAAAACTCTTCCAAACCCTTAATATACTAAGGTGTGCTCCTCGGTAATGTGATCCATCTTTTATTCATGTATATCATAATGTTCCTACACAATATTAAAAAAATTAAAACACATAACTATTTATAAATTGAGAAATATATTCATATATACTAGTGGAAACAATATATAAATATGTTAAAGATTTGGAAAAAGTCTAGTATTAGATCAAAAATATCCTCAAAGACATTTTTTCCCAATAGCCCATGGTAACTTGAGGCACTTTAAAATGATATCTGGCCAAAATATTTCTCATAATATACTTATTAACTCTCAAAAAATCTAACTCATGTCAACCAATACATCCCAAACTATATAGAAATTTCAAAGAAGAGGCACGAATTCCTTTGATACCAATTTTTCACAAACCAACCTAGATAACCTACCTATACGGCATATTATAGGTTTTCTATGTAGATCAAAGATTTCATCGATGAATAGATTCATAAAAAGAAATAATAATTAGGTGAAGAAAATATAGGCATATTATATTTTTTAAGATATGCATGTGTGATAAAGGATACAATAGAAACTTATAAGAGATCTAAGGATCTTATGGTGGAATGAACCTAACTCCTCTTTTGATAACATTTTTTCATGAACCAACCCATGTTGTCCCTCCTTCAGATGCCTGTTATGACCCATGATAAGAGTTAAATGGTGTTTCCAATCCACATGGGATGTAACAAGTGCTAATGAAACAATGAAATACAATCTAATAATTATTTCACCCAAAAAAATAATTATGGAAATAATTAGTGGAAAAAATAAAATTTCAGCATGACCCTTTCCTACATCAAACTTAAACGCCACAGAGAAATAAATAACTAGTAACCTAATATCAATATTAAGAAATGTAATAAATATCAATAAGAACTAAAAACTCTCATTCCCCTTGAACTCCATATCCTCTAAGGAAAACATTTCCCTCAAGTGGCCTTTCTTCTCCCACAGTTAGCTATAGCTACCCTCAGTCTGTTGAAAGTAGTAAAATCCTAAGTGGCCAATCCCATAAAAACTAAATAAAGTAAAACTAAACTAAAAATATAACTACCATATTATGACTATATAAGTCACCACAAAACCAAATTAAACAAAACACCCCTTAGGCGAGAATAAAATATATACTAAAAAATGAAACTAAAAAATGATAGAGATATAGGTGATACATAAAAATTCTTGGTAGGGATCTGAAAATAGAAAAAACTATTTATTAAATACATTTAAAGACTATATAATTTCATTATAGTCTGAAAAAATAAATATACAAATATATAGTTTTCCATTCCTCTCTAGAATAACTAACAAGCTGATGATTCTTAAATACCATTTTCCCCTTTGGATTTTGAAAACCATTTACAAAGAATAAAATAATTTCAAAAAATACATTCATAATAATATTATGAAATGAAAGAATACATTTAGAGGGAAATAAAGTAGTAGAAATTGTATCATGAGGTGATAAAAAATAAAGTAATTTAGAAAAACCCACTTGTTATTTTAAACATAAAATTGAAACTAAGAAAAATATCTTTCAAATATAGTAATATTTAAATAGAAATAAAACGAGGTAAAGAAACTTCGGAAAGAAGTAAGTAGCTATTTTATTTGGGTTCTAGGTACATCATATCCTATTGATGAAAAATATAAGAATCATTTTTCATCATTACTCATTGGAGGGGACGCACCCAAGGTACATTGGTAAAAGAAATGTCACTTTGTTGAGTAAGTGTTACATCATAATCCTACTAGTTAAATCTGGTGAGGCCTTACTGACTAGCCTAGAAACTAGTCATATCCTATCCACCTAGGTACCCAAGATTCCCATGTTCTGTGACCATAACTAAAATACATATGGGAGGTTTGGTAGGGAAAATAATATTAATGACACAACAGTAAAATAAAAGCATACAATAACACATCACCTCCCTGTACTACTAATGAAAATCCCATTTTCTTAGAAACATACTAATATGTAATTCATATCAAACCTAGGTCCAACAAATACATAAAATTATGGGCTTCCATTAGAGTTACTGTTATTTTTAAAAACCCATTAGAATGCTTGAATTGGTCCCCAAATTATTAGAAATCAAAATCAAACATTTCGAAAAATAACTTTTCACATTATAGCATTCACATTCAAAATGACACTTCACACTTAGACACATATACACCTTTATATATATATATGTCTCTGTGTGTGTGTTTCCATTTTCCAAATGAACATATTCCCAAATATTTACCTATCTCAACCCCCAAATTTTTATGTCTTACAACTACAATTTCTTCTAAATAACATATACCACTATGCCAAAAAATGACCACAATTCTTATCACATAAAGAAAAGAGGTCACCACCCCCACAAAAAAATCATATCACACCTTTCCCTAAAACACATGGTCCATCACATCACAACCATCACAAAATTAGTGGGGTATTGTTAATTTGAAGTACATCAACCTCATTCACTCCTCTTATAATGCATGTACCCCCATTATAGGATGCCCCGCAGCATGGTCAAAACACATCATTCCTGAAAACCCTTGGTCCACTACCCCACAACATGGTCATATCACATGTCACCCAAAACTGCATGGGTTATTAGCTAGTTCACAAACTAAAATCTAGCCATCACATCCTATGTTTATCAACATTCCTAGAATAGAGTGTGGGGAATAGGGGTCATCCAAATATCCCTCCTAATCCCCATGAAGTTGTAAAAAACCTAAAAATGTGAATATACTTGTATCATATCGTAGTTATCAATATGAGTGTGGTTCATATTGAAATCAAAATTATTATAACAGAATATACATATAGCCACAAAAAATACCAACATATGGGATTAAAAAAGACAGTATCCAATTCAAAACCAAACCACTTTTGTTACTTCCTCTAAATGAATAACAACACACAAACCAAAATTCATTTCACACAAATAAATAGTCCCATTATCCCACACATTCTTTTAATTATCATTTATAAACCTCATTCAACCACACATCCCAACATATATTTTGTCACCAATCATATCCAAACAACAACCACCTCACCTCCCAAATAGAATGGGAACATATCTCCCCTTGGCCCCAAATTTCATTGATATCACAAACTATCACACCATAAAAACAACCATATGTCACAAAACATCATAGAATATGAGGATAAAATCTTACCTAATATGAACTTAAGAAGAATTAGTGAGGCGGTGAGGGGGTGAGGGGCTAGGGATTAGGGAGTCTCTAGTGGTTCTAATAGGGGTTGGGGGAGAAGGGGCATCTCGGGGGTGGGGGAGTGTCAAGATTGAAAAAAAGTTTTAGTGGTGGTTTTGTAAATCGCCACTAAAAAACTGCTGTAAAAGGATATTAATGTTGTAGTGTCATATTAATTTAATACAAAATAACAATCATCATGTGATCTGATATTTCATTAATATTCATGTATTTGAATATAAAGATGGCATATAAAGTAAAAAAGTAGTTGTTTCTAAGGAACCAAGTCCAATATATCACTCTCCCAAAGATCCAAGGTTGAACCCTTCTAAGGAACAACCTCCTAACAGCTAACTATATATACCAAATAATATGTTCAATCTTCCCCAATAGACTAATCCCCAATTTATTATCCCCAAAAACTTACTAAATACCCCTACCAACCCTAATAACAAACTAAGTAAATTAAAAAAACTACCCCTATTATATCACACCCACCCAACCTGTCACATCCCCTCACATGGATATCCCTTATATAGACTCCCCCCCACACATTTCTATCATTTTCCCTCTCCTAAAAACCACATTTGCATCAAGGTTGATCTTTATGGGACCACATTTTCTTCTTCTCTAAGATATTTAAAATGAGATTATATCAATTTCAATTCATTTCCAATCATTTTTCTAGTTCTCGAGGTGAAGCATCATAAGTCTCTTTGAGTGTCCCCTCCTCTTATAGACACTTGACAAAAATTTCCTTTAGATTCTTAGTGGTAACGTCAAATAAAAACAACATTGTTTTATTTCCTGATGTTGCTACAAATAGGTCCTTTTTTAATTAAATATAAATGTGGTTTCTCATAAGAAATTATCATAGACTACCTATTGATACATTAAGAAAAGAATGATTTTCCTTTGATCCAACAGTTATAAGTAAGGCAACTTTCATCCATTCATTTCCAAAATAAAGGGTAAATATATGTCTCTTTTTTACTTCATATGTATCTTCTAATTTTAAAAAAAATAATTCAAATATAATAACTTCCATATGTTACCAAGGCATGAAAAAAATATGCCTTTTTTATTTCACTTGCAGCCAAGCATTCAAAATCTGTAAAAAATTTGTGCCCAATTAAACCAAAAATAATATAAAAATATTCCTATGTAGACTTTCATGTTTGAATAAGAATATTATTATCATTTGAAAAAAAATAACCCAAATCCAACTTGAATTTAGTAGGGTATCATTGTTTATATCCCTCGTGATGGGATTCTATAGATTTTATACTATCCTCAGAAGAGTAGAAAACAAATCCCACTAGCACACCACGACTGATCATATGATTAAATAGTTGTCCAGAACCCTAAGGGGCCTTAAAATTTCTCCAATGATTATATAATAGTGGGTAAGTCTCTATCTCGCCACCCACAACATCAAAAAAAAATTATTGTAAATCAAAAAAAATTGGTATCCAAATAATACCAAACTTCATTTATAGACACTTATATACCATCTTACCACAATTATTCAAAAACTAAGGTAGAATCAATAAAATATGGTATAATATCCTTTACATTCTCCCATGTATCATTATTTTTAACACTTTCATACGTATTATGGTGCAATAATTATTAATTCTCAATAAATTCATTTTAGAACCAAAATTTTATTACTTCTTCTAATAGGATATTGTATCTCTCTTCTACACCCATTTGTGTGGTGTATATATATACCCATTGAAATTTTATATCATGAATATAATTATTTAAATAATATATAAACTTTAATTTGATTTAATTATTTATTTGTTCTTACAATTTGAAATATTACTAAAGAGATATGGGTTTTCTCGTCTCACTTTTACTTCTTTGAGACATATGTCATGTTCACCATTTATTTTTATTATGTTGTGTATATACTTCCAATGAATTTATTTTATAATTAAAATCATGAAAATTATTGGGATTTAAGAAACCATTTTATTTTATATATTTTCATGGGGTTTTGATCCAGAGATTACCAAATCCGTAAGGGACTTCATCTCGATTTCCCTTCATTGAGGCATATTGTAAGGTTACACACCTATATTCATTTATGAGTTGTATGTACTGCCCCTTTTTCCATGTTATATCATGAATATATTTATATTCATGAAATTTGAAGTTTAATTTAATGTTATTCTTTTTGGGGCTTGTGATTAAATTTTAACAAATTGGTAATGGTTTTATGATAGCATCTCAGATTTTATCAATACTGTTTATGTTTATTCTTCTGATGATTAAATATTATGATCTACCTCTCAAGAAACTCATAAATTTTTTTATCCTATATTTATTTCATGATAATATACATTTTCCATTAATTTTCATCTCTCTATGTACTCAACAGTTCTAAAGAATATTTTAATAATAATCATCTTTATTTCTCTCTTCTGTCGAAACCAAATTTTCTTTTATAACCCTATTTTCTTAAAATATTTTCAATTTTTTAGATATTATTTAAATGATTTATTAAAGACATTTTTACCCATGTTTGAATTTTAAAAAATTTAAATGAATATTCATGTCACTTTCCAAACAATGCTCCTTTGAATTTATCTAAAAATATGGAAGGAATCATTGTTTTAACGTTTATAGACATAATAGATTTTTCTGATTTTATAACCATTATTTTCTTTAAATGATCATTTATAATTTCTCAAGTCTATTTTCAAAGAAAACTATTTTAAATAAAAAATTTATAAAGTGTTTTTCAAAATGGAAAGGTTTATTTCTTCAAGATTATTTTTAAATTATTGTTAAATCTTCCATGTTATGTTTCCAAGGTTGTTTCCAAAGAAAAGGATTTTTACAATATTTTGTGAATTTTCAGTTTTTAAAATTTTATTTTCAAAACAAAAAAAATTTATTCTCCTCAAAATTTATTTAATGTTATTTTATTGGTATTTTCATTCATCAACATCAACAACCCTTGTTGTCACTTATAATACAATTTGGATATTTTGTAATGATACCATCATCATTATTTATCTATATGGATTAAGATTGTTTCAAAGAGATTGTTATGGAAATAATTTATTTTATTTGTCTTGATCAATTTAAAAATGGTATAATGGTTTTTTCTATGATTTGTGTGATTACATGAAAGCTCATTTTACTTTATTCATGTTATGGTTCTTAGAAATTATATATGATGAGTGCACCAATATAGTTTTGGTTGAGCTTGATAGAGCTTATATGATGGGTGTTCCCAAATAGTTCTCCAATGAATATGGTAATGATTATATTCCCCAGAGAATTATATTGGAAGTCAGCCGAATGGTTATTCCAATTTTAAGGGTGTTTTAAGGGTGATATGATGATGATAAAAGATACTAGCATGTTTTATTTATGCTTTCAATGGGTTTATAATGTCCCTTTAATTAATATTTATATCACATGGATCTTGATTATTGATTATTATTACACATTAATTTTTTAAATCATTATACCATGTTTCATGATTGATGATTTAGGTATTGATGGGTATGAGTTCTTTTATGATTTTCTCATACACATTGATTATTTCTCCATACCCTTATTCACTTATTATGCTCATTCATGAATTTCAATTATTAATGCTTATGTTAACCCTTACTAAGCATTTGACCTCACCATTAATATGTTTCTTTTTACCCAGGTTATCAAGAATGATATTAAATGAATTATTTTTAGAAGTATTTCATATGGATGATGATGATGGATTAATATGAAATAATTAAAATTTGGTTAAGTGTGAGAAATTATCATTTAATGGCATGGTTATTATTTATGTAATAATTTTTTCTAACTCGAAAAAACTCTAAACCTAAAGGTTACATCATAATGTGGGTGATATAATATTTACTTTAGATATTGTATGTTTTGGATGGTGAAAATTAGGTCACCTTCATCAGTTTCAAAGCCATAAATGTAATGTTTATGATTTCCATATCAGATATGGGAGTGCAAGTTCTGGTCTTATATAACATGTTTATTTTTAAAACCTTGTTTTATTACATTTAAAGTTGAATCTTTATGATGTTAAACCAAATAAAAAATTTGATTCTTCTCACATTCATTGATTTCATAATGCATATCTTTTATCTAAACTTCATCACAAATCCTTGTTAGGAGTATTAGGTTTGAATTGTAATAAAAATGTACTATAAAATCCATGATCTTTATTTCATATTAGGAAATGATGTATTACATAAAATTACACTTAATAAAACCGAGAATATTTAGAAGTATAGTGTCTTTGAGAGTTATTTAGATTTCATAACAACATAAAATAGGGAAAACATCATCTTTTTTGAAAACTTCATTAACATTCTCACACTTAAAACTACATGGGATAACCGGGAGATATACATAAGAAAGGGGTGAGTTATTAATCCCTGTAATGGAATAAGAATGTAATAAGGTAATATACGTTAGATAATAATCTTATCAATGGGGAATAAAAGTAACATGAATAATAAGTCATTATATAGCATGATATATCATGATAATCATAACATGGGAAATGTGGCAACAACTTAAAACACTGCATCATAAACATAGGTCAAGGATAAATACCAAGACATCATGATGGAAACAATCTCCATAAAAGAATCAGGTTCATACTCTGTACTAACATGACATATTATAAGACTAAACATTACCTAATCCAGTGGATCTCTATATAATTACGGGTGTACCCATCACTTTCATTTCATTCTCATTCTTAAGTGTGTCGCATAGATCATAAAAAATCGATTAATTCAATATGATATTTAATTAAACACTTAAGGAGTGTGTAAATAATAAATGTACATCCTATATAAAATAATTATAAATTTATATAGGTGAATACACTTGATATAAATGTTTATAGTATTTAGTATATAATTTTCTGGCATGGAAGATCGGGGTGAAATTTTGGTAGTATAACGATGTCACTTAAAAATTTGTAAAATGGGTTGATGAGAGTGAAAGGGGTCTCTCATAATTTTATCATAAAATGGTAATTAATGGGGATATGAAAATAAATATACCTATGAATTTGAAATAGAATGAATAAGTATTAAAGAAACCTGATTAATGAAGAAAAGGTGAGGATCCCTTACTTGAGTGTGAGATTCCAAATGCTTGGTAGGAGCATCTTGAGAACTTGGGGTTCCTAAGAAGGAATATAGAGAGTGTATAGAAAAGTACGGTTTTTTTATAAGGATTTATAGTGATGATAAATGGTATCTTGGGTGGGTTCATATTGAAAAATAGAGGGGAATTCTTTAATATTTCTCAATCTTAGGTTTTGGACTCTATATAATAAATTAACAAAAAAACATACCTTACAATGATTTTTCCCAAGGTTTATATCAAATGGGAATATATTTCATCATTTTATGAACCCAAGGGCCTAAATTAGTAAAATAATTCCCTTTTTTATGTGGAGGTGAGTCATAGTCTTAAAGAAAAAATTTTAAAACCTTAAAATATATTAATGGCTTTGGAGGATTAAAAATGAGTTTATAAAATTAATAAAATTAAATTAAAATGTAATTATTTTAAATATAAGACATATATTTTGTCATGTATACCTTTCATAGTATTTATTACATCACTTGGGCCATTATGATGTCATAATACACACTGTAGATTTATATGGTATTTAATTTTTACCTGAAAATTTAACTACCACAAAAAATTATGAAAAATTCACCATTGGATAATTTCAATATTTAATTCAAAAAATAATAATCATTTTATCTAAATAAATTTCAAAATATTTTTATTTTCACTTTTAAAATAATAATCTATATTTATTGATATATGTTGGTTTTTTTGAAAAAAATAGTTTTCGAACCCTTATAAAAATTAAATTTAACATCATACAAATTTTAAGATCATTTATATTTGATAAAAATTATTTAATAATAATATTGTATTGAAATATTTAAAAAAATCCATTAATTCATCAATATAATTTCTATAATTTCTTTTCAATATTACTGAAAAATATATTTTTTATTTTACTAAATAAAAAATAAAAAACTTTTATAAAGTAAAAACTAATAGGATGAAAATATATTCATTATATGATAAAAAAATAATATACATAAACATTTTACTAGGTTATTGATACATATCCCTTTAATACACCATAAAACACTCAAAGAGTAAGGTGCACGATGTTGAGACTTTCATGGGGTGGTTCATTGAGCATGGTTTGTGTTGTGATCTTAATGAGCTTCAACTTCTCTAGTAAACAGTTTTTCTCATTCTTAGGATATTAGATCATATATTGGGCTTGGTCAAGGAAAAATACAAAAGATACTATCTTCCTAAGGGGCCCTGATAAATGGGATTCATGGGGTATGATCCTACTGGATGAGGCCATCAATTCCTTTTTCCATGTCAATTAGATTTTTCAAAATGCTATATCTATACTAATAATATGATCATTGTTTAATGTCTATATTAGCAATGGTAATGATTCTTAATGGTCTTTTAAATTCAATAGAATATAATAAAACCAAAGAAATTCGTATGTTTTCTATAACCATATTAAATAATAATATATTTAATTAAATCAAATGGATAATTTTATTTATAATTGTTTAGGTTATTACAATCATTCCCCCTTTAGAAATTTATCCCTCAACATTTTATTTACCCATGCTAAAATAGATGAGGGTAATTTTGTTTCATAATTTCTTATGCTTCCCACATCACTTCTTCAAAATTTTGTTTTCTACACAGCACTTTGACAGGGTGCTTTGTCCTATTCTATATAACTTTGTCTCTATGATCTATGATCTTCACTGGATGCTCTTCATAAGAAAGATTATTCACCAATGGTACCACCTCTAGATTGAGTATGTGTGAGGGGTGTGGTATATACTTTCTCAAGATAGATACATGTAACATATCATGTAATTGAGAGAGGTTAGGTGGGAGTGATAGTCATTAGGCCACATCTCCAATATAATAAACTATCCCAAAGGGACTAATGTATCTTGGACTAAGCTTTCCCTTATTCCCAAATCTCATCACTATTCCATGGAGATATGGGTAGAAATACCATGTCTATAATATCAAACTCTAAGTCTCATCGATGATTGTTAACATATCTCTTTCTTCGACTCTGTCCAAACTTGATGTGTTATTGAATGGTCTTGAACTTTTCCACCATTTCCTCAACCATTTCAGGACCTATTAGTTTTCATTCCCCAACATCATCCCAGCATGTAGGTTTTATGCACCTCTTCCCATAAAAGGCTTCATATATTTGAGTACTCAACCAAAGGTATATTTTGATCCCATCCTCCTTTTAATTCAATTAAGCATGCTCTCATCTTATCCTCAAGTGTATGGATAGTCCACTCAAATTGGACATTAGTTTGAGGGAGATAGTTTTTGCTGAAATTCAACTCATTATTTAGAGTGTATTAGAGAATCTTATAGAATATAGAGGTCAATATTTTACCTTGATCGAATAAAATCCATAGTGGTACTTAATGCAGACTTACCACTTCCCTAATGTATATCTGTGCAAGTTGATCCAGTGAGAAATCCTCTCGAATCATAATGAAGGGTGAAGTCTTTATAAGATGATCCACCATAACTCAGATAAAATTGTTTTCTATGGATGTATTCGAATGTCTGGGGAAATTTCTATGGTGATGTATTCCCATTTCCATGTAGGTAGGGATAATTATTTCATCATGACCTAAGACTTTGGTCTTTTAGCCTTCACTTTCTGGCATACTAGGCTCTTTAATGTATATTCTATGATCACCTTTTTCATATTTTCCCACCAATAGTGCTCTCAAAGATCTCGATACATATTCAGGCTTCCAAGATGGGTAGAGAAGTTTGAACGATGTGCATCATCCAATATCTCCTTCTTTAAATTATGATTTTATGGTACACATAGATGTGACCCAAATTATACAAATCCTTCTTTATTAACATTGAACTCTGAGGATTTCTATTTTCTTATAGTTTATACATTTTTTTTGAATTCCCAATCACCTCTTTGAGCATCCTTGAACCTCTCTAGAAGAGATAGTTGAGTAATCATTTGTGAAGTTACTAATAGTGTTCCTTCCTTTATTATTCCCATGTCCATACTTTCTAAATCTAAGAATATTGGATCCCTCTCAATTCGCATCAATGATAGAATTGTTGGCTCATTTCTACTTAGAGAATTTGTCACTTTATTCACTTTACCAGGATGGTAGTGGATTCAGTAGTCATAGTCCTTGATTAGGTCTAACCATCTTCAATGGTGCATATTTATCTCTTCCTATGTAAATATATTCATGAGGATTTTCTGATCCATATATATTTTACACTTCTCCCCAAAGAGATAATACTTCTATATTTTCAAACCGAAGATCACTACAGTAAACTCCAGATCAGGCACTGGGTAGTTTAGTTAATTAACTTTCAACTACCTTGAAGCATTTTCTATGAATTTATCATTCTGTATTAACACATATCCCAATACCTTATTCAAAGCATTGCAAAATACTACCAAAAGTTCACCACTTATGGGTTGTGTAAGAACAAGTGAAGTGATAATCCTTCTTTTCATATCCTTAAATCTCTCTTCAAATTCATCGTCCAAGAAAACATGACTCCCTTACAAGTTAGCTTGGTTATAAGGTTGGAAATCATGAGAAAGATAATAATATCTAGCTAATACAAGTAAACTATGGATATTTGTCATAGATTTAGGCCTCTTACATCCTTTAATTATTTCTGTTTTCAAAGGTTCCACATATATCCCATAAATTATGATGATATTCCCCAAGAATGATACTTCCATAAACCATAACTCACATTTAATTTTCTTAGTATATAGAATCTCCTTTCATTGAGAATTTAGAACAGTGGTCAGATTCTCCTCATGCTTCTCCTTTATTTTGGAGTATATTTGAATATCATATATAAATACTACCAAAACAATTCAAGGTAGTATTTAAAGTCTCTATTCATCAAGTCCATGAAAATTTTTGGTGAATTATTGAGACTGAATGGAATCATAGTGAACTCATATTGCCTATACCTTTTATGAAAATTTTTCATAGGGATATCTTCCTTCTTCACCCTTGATAATATCATGACCAAAGATCCTTGGATAAGTATTGTTCTCCATGTATCTGACAGATAAATTCATCAATATGTGAGAGATGAAACTTTTTCTTTATCATGATCTTATTGTGCTCATGATAATTGATGAAAATGAACATTGACCCATCCTTCTTCTTGATGAAGAGGACTGGTGAACCCCGTGGTGAAGCTCTTGGGTGTATGAACCCTTTATCAATATTCTCCTATTACTGTTTCTTCAGCTCCTCAAGTTCCAAAACAACCATTATTTATGGATTCTTGAATAATAGAAATTCCCTGGGCATAAGATCTATTGAAAATTCAACCTATCAGCTGGGAGGAAAACCAAACAAATCCTTATGAAACACTTCAGTGTATTCCATCATAGTGGGAATATCTTCAAGGATGATATTTTCATTAGAATCAATCATTTGAGCTAGATATTCTTTATTATAGGGAAATAATATCCATGCTTGAGATGTTGGTTCTAAATAAGATTAATCTTCATTCATGCAATGTAATATAATCTAAGGATGATCCACAATACAAAGAGTGACTTCCTTCTTGTGGAAATTTATGTTGGATCTATATAGGGAAATCCAATCCATGCCTGAAATTGCATCAAATCCCATCAAAGGGAGTATGAAAAAGTTTTATAGGAATTTCATAACACAAATTTTTAAAGGGGGGACTTATATACTTGGGATGTAATAATTTACCCATTCTTCATTTCCACTAATAGCTCTACTTCCATGTTTTGTGGTAGTGTTTGAATTTTTCTACTAAACATTAGTGACATGAAGGAATGAAAAGAAATATAATCAAAAGGTACATTCACTATTCTTGAATGAATAACTAGTTTACCTATCACCAGTTCATTATTGGGGTCCACCTCAGCAGTTGTGATGGAAAAATAATTCCCTTTCTTCCTTGGTGGTCATTGGTTTTCTCCGAAAAACATTGTATTCATTCATTGGTTTGAAAAGTGCACTAGTTCCTTGTAGTTGAAGCAAATAAATATTATGAGGGTTGGCTTAAATATTATTTTACACAATCGCATTAGTGGGTTTCTCATGTCGTAAATCGGTAGCTGGGTGTCCTTCCTTCCTGAACTAAAATCATTTCTCCATCCCCTTTAGGTAATTTTTTGGTGCTTTTCTATACACCTTTAACAAGATAGATGTGGAAATAACATGGAACCATAAAATTTCTCTATCAAGCCACAAGAATTAAACTCCTATGATACCCTTGAGATTTTCCATCCTCTATTTTGACTTTGAGGGCACATCAAACAGTTTCCACATAACTATCAAAGTCTTGAATTGCTATGGATTTTCATAGAATAGTATTTATCCCACCAAAAAATTATTTAACCTTGTATTTAGGGGTAACAAAATCAAAAATATTATCATGAAATTGTTTTGAATCTTTCCTCACACACCTCGATAGATTCATCATCTTTTTTCTTGAGAGAAAGGAAATATTATTCCATTTTATGTCAGAGGGTGAGTGGAAAATATATATAGAAAAATAAATCTAGAATTACTTCCACCCCATTGCATTGATCTCTTCTTCATGATTTTTATTCTTAATCAATGTCCACCACTTATCAGCTTATCCATCCATATGATAAATATCCAGTAAAAACTTCTCTTACTTAGAACATTGAAGGATGGAGAATATCTTCTCAATGAACTTAATCATTTTTTCCACAATTAAGGAATCAGATGATCCATTCAAATTTGGAGGCCCTTGTCACAAAAATGACTCAATTTTATCTTGTTCTATTCTAGGGGGATTTTGAAAATCCTCTTAATCCATGTTTCTATTTATAAAATGAGCCATCTGAGAGATTATCATCATAAATTTCATGATTCTCTCTCCCATAGGGTAGGTAATCTCATTGGGGAAGTTATCACATTGCCCTTCACATTAGTTGTTTTCCTGATTCCTCTTATTTACAGCCATTGGATAGAATAAAATAAAAATTAGGGATGACTAATTTTAAAATATTAAACACATAAATGATAATTTAATTACATTAAATGGATAACATATAACTTAAATTTATTTCCTTAACATATGAATTTCTAGGCTTTAATATATGTTATTCATGATATATTTCATAAAATATATTATTTTGGTCATTTTTTCCCTTAATAATGGTTCATAAAGAGAATTTTGATTTTATTAAAACATATCCCCTGGGAGTGACAAACCAGGTGTGCAGTAAGGCCCATTGTCGTGTACCAGTTTAAGTCGGGTCAAGCTCGACAACCTTGTCAGAGATATTACCCAAAGGTACCTCTATTCTTGAACCACATCCACTTGTAGTGTAGAAAAAATGATTTATTTTCCTGATAAACCGCGTACTCTATAATTACAAAAATTTATGGATATTTTCTTATACTTAGTCTTATCTCTAAGTCTTTCACTAGATCTTTCTAATCATAAATCCAAAAATGACAAAACTTTCCTTTGATAACAACTATAAAAACCTTTATCTTTATTTCACAATAATAGATGATTTATTATATAAAATTATAGTTAATACATCCTAGAATATTGATAAGTATAGTGAATTTTTGAATTAGGTACATTACCTAACAACTTAAAATAGAGAAAACATCATATTTATTAAAATATTCCTTAACATGATGGCACTCAAAACTACAAGGGATAACCTATGGAAATACATAAGAAAGGGGTGAGATATAAATCCCAGTAAGGGAATAATAATTTCATAAGGTAATAAATGTTATAAAATAGTCATATAAATGGGGAATAAAATTAGCATGAATAATAACAACTGATATATCATGGTAATCATAACATCGTAAATGTGGAAGAAACATAAAGCATTGTATCGTAAACATAGGTCAATGATAACTTCTAAGGAATCATGATGAAAAAATTCCCAAAAAAATAAGATTCACTCCCTATCCCAACATGAAATCTCATGAGACTAAAAATTACTCAATGCATTAGAGTGCTATATAATTTGGGGAACACCAGTAACTTTCATTTCATTCTCATGCTTAATTGTTCCACATAGATCATATGACATGGATTCATTCATCATCATATTTTATTCCAAAATTAAGGAGTGTAGAATTCATACATATAAGTACCAATTAAAATAATTATAAGCATGTAAATATTAATAACCTTTTTAAGAAATGGTTATGGTATTCACTACACAATTATTTTCTCAGGGAAAATCATGGTGAAATTTTGATAGCATAATAGCGACGCATAAAAATTCATAAAATGGGTTGATGAGAGTGAAAGTTGAATCTCATAATTTTTACATAAAATGGGAATAAATATGGATATATAAATACATTTAACAACATTAGTAATTGGAAATATATGGCAAAAGATAATAATGAAAGTTGAATAAATAAGAGAATGTGAGGATCCCTTACTTGAGTATGTGACTCCAAATGCTTAGGAGGAGCTTCTTGAGAGTTTATAGGAACCTTTGGAGTACTATAGATAGGATAGGTTAGATTAAGTACATGCTCGATGTAACATCCCAGGTAAATAATGAATAAAACATTTTCATATTTATTAATATTTACGAATTAAATATTAATTTTACTTTAAATGGGTTGCTATGTTCGATAGCGTACCTGATACGCAACAAAGAGTTTCTTTGAAATCTTACGTTGCCACTATTAATAAAATAATATTATTTTAAACAATAGTTAACATATAGCCTTTTTATTGGCGGTAATGGATAGAAATAACTAAAATATTATTATATATGTTTTTTAAATGTTTTTACTTTTATCTAATAAAGGATAAAGGCTTAAAATATGGAAAGAATTCAATTTTAGGCGTATATGCCACAGTTTTCACTAAAGGTTCACTTATCGCCTTTTAATGAAGAACCGTTATTAAATATAGATTGGTTCACTCTTATACATTCTATTGGACAAAATAAAATTCTTATTTAGAATCGGGACATCAAAATTTACTCTGTGTAAACTTTTGGTATTTTTCCGATAAAGTTTATTTTTTAATGAATAGTGAAAAATGTTGTATTCTAATTCAAAACCTATTTTTAATATAATTTATTTATATGATTAGATTATCTTTTGAATTGGTTTTAAAGTGAAATTATAATATATTTTTACCATTAAATCCAATAGTGGTCGTTGTAATTAATTTCACTTTGAAATCGGACTTAAACCAGTGTCAATCTTTTGATACTTATTGTTTCATAAAAACACGCTATTTGCACTGACAGCGGGAATTAATTATTAAATTAATTAATTCAACTTATATGTTTTAAATTTTGTAAAATGGACTTCATTTTTGAATTCGGAATATCAAATATAGCTTAGGGTGAAGTTTTGGTATTTTTCTGAAAAACTTCAATTTTTGATGAATAGTGAAACCACTAAGTGGTACCTAAAAAACTGATTTTTCGTTTAAATGAAATTTTACCACCTCTGGGTTTTGAATTTCAAAAATACGACATACATGGTTGTCATTAAGAAGTAAAATGTGGTTCAATGGGATTAAAATAATTTTTTTCTGAATAGTAACTTATTAAGTTTTAATCACGATTAGAGGTAATTAGTGTAATTTAAGGTAAAAATAATGTTGTAATAATATGAAATGAACTTGAAACATGTCCTACCCTTATTGGATGTATCATGGCCGACCAAGACAATCCATGGGTCAACTTGGGGACCCCATGGAGCCACTTTATTTGGAAAATGACATTAATATCTTTTTATTTAATGTTAAAATAAAAATGTCACAAACATGAGTTGTTTTACTAAATTACATGGGGTTATACAAATAGGATTTTTGACTATAAATATTAATTAGAAAGATAAATAGATTTCATACATCATGATAGTTTTTTTATAATTTTTATACATTAAATAAATTAAATTATTTATGACATCATGATGATGAAGCGATTACCTAATTAATAAAGGATTTAAATAAAATGAAATGATAATGTAACATATATGACCTACACATGTCCAAAACCTATTGGATGGGTTGATTTAGAACCCTTATCACCTTATCCTAGAAAAACATCTATGTGGGACCATTAAAATCCGAAACTCATTCTAAAATAAAGTAACAATTCCTTACTTTCCAAGAGTGCCCCTCCTCTCCTCTTATAAAAGGCCCCCACCTCTACCACCTTACCCACACTTCCAAAGCCTTTGGCTCAGCCAACCCCTGCCCATTTTGTCTCTCCACATCCCTCTATTACTCCTTGATGCCTCACTTTGGGCAGAAGTCTTCCCAAGGAAGCCTTTGAGCTCAAATCTAAGAGAGTTACCCGATTTTAAGGTGATGTCTTCACTTGTGTTCTTTTGTTTTATTTTGCTTCTCCAACCCCCTGAACTCTTTTTATTCATTTATTTTGTAAAAACTCCAGTATCTTAAATATACTAGGAAGTTTTTATAAGAATATTTCGAGCTACACTTACACACATCTACATCTAATGGTTAAATAACATATTGTTTCTGTGGTTGGTAAATTTCTGCCTCACGAAACGATGATTGTTCAATATTCTTGTAAACACCTTAAATGGTGGCCATTAAGATGTCACTCTATTTATATATGATATATATTATGTTTATGTTTTCCTTATGCTTCTTTATTTTTCATTTGTGGTTTACCTTTATGGTTTCCATTGTGGGTAAACACGATAATTTCATTTTAGGAGGTGCGGACTACCGCCCCCTCAAAGTGATGTGATTCGTTAATGCCATATGTGGGACGTATATAGGATGGATTTAAAGTTATTACATATGATGTTATACTGGAATTATAATATACCTATATATAATTATTATTTCTTTCCATTAATGTATGAGATAGAAATGAAAGTAGCGTTCATGCGTACGTACGACTTACCGTCTCCATGAACGGTGCATTTCATTTCTTATCTCCAAATGTAATGTAATATTATAAGTACATATTTATAATGGATATATATAATGTATGTTACATATAAATGATGAATATAATTCTGGAATTAAAATATACATACCTCTCATTTAGTTTTAATTCCATTAATATGACATAGAAATGAAAGTAGCGTTCATGCGTACGTACGGGTTACCGTCTCCATGAACGGTGCATTTCATTTCTTACCTCTAAATGATTATGTGATATTATAAATATGTGTATATGCTAGATATATATGATATATATGATATCCAAATCAGGAATTTCATTTTGGATATAAATAACCTTTGACCACACGAACAACATGTAATTGTAAGAAGTCCACTTTCGACTTAAGAACCAAATATCAACAAAACAAACATTATTAACTTAAATGATTACATAATGTTTATAACATGATAATAAGTGATATAAAAGTAATAATGAACTTGAATAAGGTTCTTAAGCAAGTAAAAATTAACTCAAGTTTATTATTCAGGACATTAAAGAACGATCGAGTCAAGTCGGACTCGAGGTAAGGGACTTCGTCTCAATCTCCTTTCATTGAGGCATATTTCGTTTTATACACAACTTTCTTTTATATGGTGTATAAAACCCTTTGACTTTTAATTTTATACAAAATGAATCTTTTTCTATGAAGCATTTTACAAAACGACAAAAAGGAATGTTTCTTTTAATGTACGCGGTGACAACGACCTTTTCCGCCACCGAGAGTATCATTTGGTCTTTGGATTCCTCAACAAGCCATGATGTTTTTAAAATGAAATAAATATCATATACTATTTTATGTATCTTGGTATTGAAAATGGTTTTTATAATGGATTTTGTTATGTCAATATATTTAAGTGATATATTGTGATCAATGTGTGGAAATGTTTTCTTTCCATTATATTTGTTTTATGATTTTATAATGGTACTTGGAAATTTGACGGGTGGTTACGTGATAAACCATATGATGGGTGGTGCCGTGAATACCAGGATGGGTGGTTACTTTATAACCTCCAATGCATTGGGTATGGAAGTCGGCCGTATGGCTATTCCGTTAAGTATGTATGGAAGTTGGTCATATGGCTATTCCATTAAGTGATATGTGTGGAAGTTGGCTGTATGGTTATTCCACTTAAGTATGTTTATGTCCCAAGTTACCTTTATATGTTATGTGTTATTTATATGGGTTTTATGGTAATATTTTGGTTACAAAAGGGTAATTAATGATCTTTTATTCAGTGAAGAGTTTTTACTACTTCATAAAGGTGAAAAGTATTACATTGATAAAGTATACATGATTTACTTTTTGTTTTGATAAACTAACAGTTTTTATTCTTTGTGTATCCCTTACTGAGATTTTTATGCTCACCCCAAGTTTTTTTTGAAATGTTTTTCACAGGACTTAATGTGGAATAGGGTCAAGGATGAGATCAAGGTAAAGTCATGCTATATAAAACATGGAACTAGACATGTTTCTTTTTAAGAGTTTTTTTTATTCTATGGAAACTTGGTAGAAGTGTCTACTTTGTAAATATTTTGAGATGTAATAGTTATGTTCTAATTCTCTAAAACTCTAAACCTAAAAAGATCCTCAATGTGAATTATTCATTTATTTCAATATTAAGTAAGGTTTAAGGACGGAGACTTATACTCAAAGTATTTTAGTGAGGATAAATGGTAGATTTTTTGGGATTATATATGAAAATAGAGGGGATATATTTAATATTTCTCAAACATAGGTTTTGGACTCTATATAATAAAATAACCAAAACCAAAAACATTCTCATGGTTTTTGACAACATTTTCTATAAAATGGGAGTGATTTTCATTTTTTTTAGAATAAGGGCCGAATTTAATAAAATAATACCCTTTATTATGTGGAGGAAAGTTATACTCTAAAATAAAGTATTTTAAAACATTAAAATATATTAATGGTTTTGAAGGATTCATAATGGATTTATAAAAATAATAAAATAAACATTAAATCTCATTATTTTGAATTTAAAACATATATTTGGTCATGGATAACTTTTAATATATTTATTACATCACTTCTGTATCATTATGATGTCATAATACACATTATATATTTTTACGGTATTTAATTTTTACCCAAAAATTCTACTGTCTCAGAAAATTATAAAAAAATCACCATTGGATAATTTCAAAAATTATAATTCTATTAATAATATTAATTGTTTCTAAATATTATCATAAATATGTGAATTTTTACTTTTAATATAATAATCTATATTTATTTAGAAATGTTGGGTTTTTAACAAAAACAGTTTTCGAACCCTTATAAAATTTAAATTCGACTTTATAAAAATTATATTATCATTTATATTTGATAGAAATTATATAATAATAGTATTTTATTATAATATTTAAAAAATAAATTAGTTTTTCCAAATAAATTCCTAAATTTAATTTTAATATTACCTGAAAAACACAGTTTTTCTATTATTGAATAAAAAATAGAAAACATTCATAATGTAAAACTAATAGGATGAAAATATATTCATTATCCTACAAAAAATATTTTAAATTAATATTTAACTGGGTATTGACACATATCTCTTTAATACACCCTAAAACACCCTAATAGAAAGGTTTTCAATGGCGATACTTTCATGGGGTGGTTCAGCGAACATAGTTTGAGCCTTGATCTTGATGAGCTTGAACATGTCCCATATAAACAGTTTCTCACATGCTTTAGTTGTTGAATATTATAATAGGCTTGTTCATGGTAAAATGAAAAAGATTTTATCTCCCTTAAAAAGCTCTGATAAATGGGCTTCATAGGGTACGATCCTACTAGTTAAGGTAATCACTTCATTTTTCTGTGTCAATTGGATTTGTTTAAACCTTATATTTACACTAATAATGTGATCACTATTCAAATACTATATTATCAATTATAATAATTATTATTGGATTTTTAAATCCAAAATAATATAATAAAACCAAATAATTGAATATTTTTTTCTATAACCATATTATATAATAAGACATTTAACTAAATAAAATGGAGAATTTTATTTATAATAGTTCACATCATTACATGTATAATTTTCAATTTCTTTTCATAGGGAACATCTAGTACTATTTGGTTGACCTGCATCACCAATGATATTATCACTAGGATGATTCCAAATGATAAATTGATTTTCTAGGTTTTTAAAAAATCTATTCTTTAACAAATGGTTTAATCTATTATTGATTTTTAACTTCAAAAAAAAATCTTTAGTGGTTATATCATAAGAAGAACTTTTCAACCTTGGTTGAAAATCAATTTTTTAAATATCATTTGAATATATGGTTTGAGGTGGTTTAAAAACAAAAGTATTTATTTGATTTAATGTAATATTTAATGATTCCTCAAAAGTACCTTTTTTATTAAAAATCATGTAATCCTTACTTGTGGTGGAATAACCCATAAAAATCACATTATCATATTTTTTAGTAAATTTATATATATTATATTTAATATTCGAGAGGAATAAGTTTCATCTAAAAACATTTATGTTATAATTTTTTTGTTTTCTCCTAGAACAAAAATAATAATTAGTTTTTTTAATAAAAGTCCTTAGTAAAAAACTATTTATAGTATAGTAAAATGTACTTACTACTTTAGCCTAAAAATATTTAGCAATTGAGTATTCACTCAACATGGTTCTTGTAATCTCTTGAATAATTTGGTTTCTTCTTTAAACTACACCACATTTTTTAGGAGATCTAAGTGTTGAAAAATTATTTATTATACCTTTTTACTAAAAAAAAGTTTCAAGTTTATAATTTACAAACCCTATAATATAATCGCTATAGATAGTTACCAAAGGTTTATTTTTTCCATTTTTAACAGCCTGTAAAAGTTTTAAAAATAAAATGAATTTAGACTTTTTTCTATAAATTCGACCCAAGTGTATCTAGTGTATTCATCAACTAAAACATATAAAAAGTATTATCCACAAATATTCATAGTTTTTGAAAGAAAAAATAATTCCATGGGCACTAACTATAAAGAATCATAAGTTGAAACATCACTAATAGATTTAAAACTTAACATCTATTTCTTTCGAAACTGATAAGGATCAGACACTCTAGAATAATTAAATATAACCTTCGGTTGATCTCTAAAAATTCTTATATTATAAATTTTCACTAATTTTATAATATTATAGTGTCCTAAACTCATATTCCATAACTAATATTGATCTTTCATTTTACTGAGACAAGGTGAATCTTGGATCCTAAGGGCTTCTTAGTTAATAGTGTATACATTCTCATGCCTTCTAGTAGAAATAATAAATTCATCTTATGAAATATGAATAGTGAATTTATCATTACTAAATTTCAAAAGATAAACCTCATAACATAATATAATTATGCTAATAAGGTTATACTTAAGTCCTACAACATAAAAAAAATTATTTTCCAAGAAGAATGATATTACCCATACCAATAATTTCTCTATGATCATTTTCACTAAAAGTAACTCTTACACTATTCAACTAAATATTATTCTTAAATAATTTCTTATTTCCATCCATGTGATGTGAATAGAAACTATCTATGTACAAGGTTTTAGTTTTCATACTCTTCTTATTTTTCTGAAATTAAGAAAATTAATATTTTGCTACCAAAACTTTTTCAGGTCCATTATTGTTAGACAAATGTATTTTATGAATCCACATCTGTATAAATTTTTTATGTTGAACATTTTATAATTATTTATAAAAAAATTATTTATGAAATCCTAAATATTCATCTCTTTTTAAAGAACACTTTTTCCTCTAATGTTCACAGCTTTGACACTTAATACAAAAAGGATCACACTTTGGAACAAAATAATTATTTTGTAAATATAGTTTTGAGTAGGTAAAACATATTATAAAAACATTCTTATAAGGTATGATTTTTCTATATATATATTATCAAAATTATCCTTACCAGAAATAAATTTTTATTTCAATTTATTTAGATTCATAATTTCAGAGTTTAGTTGAAAAATTAAATCATTATTCTCATTTGCTGTCATGGTTTTTTATTTTTCCAATTATTTTGAAAGACTTGATTTTTATAAATTATATTATTATAATTATTTATAAATATTTTAAATTTGAATATTAATTTTTTAAATTATCCAATTTTATTTGGAAAAATATACTTTAACACCTATGAGTTTTTTAGAAACTTTAATATTTTGTTTTTTTATAAAGTTTTAAACCCAGAAACTTATTAGAAGTTAGGTGAAGTATTAACCTCTTTTGATGAAATATATTCTTTAAAAAATTTTATAAAATTAATTACATTGATTAAAATCATTATAATTTTCTTTAAGAGTAAATTTTGTTAGTATTTCATCAGATGCCATAGCCATGCAGCAATTTTTATTATCCAACAAAAATATAGAAAACCAATGTTATTCTGATCATCACTACCATTTTCTGAATAATTCTATAAATAAATATCTCTTCCACTTTCATTCCAAATGTTTTAAACATTTATACTTTTATTAGTCATGTTATTATATAAATTATTAAAAAATTTGTAAGAATTTATATCCTTCTTATCTTTTATTTTAAACTTATGATAATCAAGTCTAATGTGATGAGGAATCTTACACTCATGAAGAAAAATTAAAAGAATAATTTTTCTCATTTCTATCTTTAAAATTCTTCTAAAACTTGAATCTAAAATCTTTATTTCCAATAATCTCATTCATTTTCTGATCTAGTTCTGAATATTCATTCTAGATTTTTTCAAAGGAAAGAATTTCAGTCTCAACTTTAAGATTCTTCTACTTATAATATTTATATATATTTATATATATTCTACTTTCTTAAAAATATCTAATTTTGAAGAAAAAGCTTCCCCATTAATCCTTTTTATCTTTTCAGAATCTTTCTTCAATATACCCTCATACTGCATGATATTTCCAATTAAATCATCTAAACACAACTTTGTTATTTTATTTGTATCATCAAGAGATTTTATTTTATATTTCCACTATATAAGAATAATCTCAATGATTTTCTCAACCAAAATCTCATCAGTAATATCTTTATCACCCAAAGATTTTAAGGTATTCACAATCATTATAAATCTCAAATGCATCTTTGAAATGGATTCTCAAGGTAAAAAATTAATGATTGATAGTTAGTTATTAGAATAGCTCTCATACTCTCAATAAATTTTATGGTTCCAAAGTGAGTGACTTCTCACTTTTTCTATATAATATTTACATATTCACATGAACATATCTGACCATATATATATATATAGTCATCTAGAAATGTAAAGAGTTTCTAACTCTATAATTTAGTTGATATTGCACCTTCTCTAAATTCATAAAAGTATAAACTTCTTTGTAAATAATTACATAGACACTCATAAGAATAAAGAAGTTATCAACTCATGTGTTGATAACAAAAATAATTATCATATCTCTCCAATATTCATATTCATCACCATCAAAAATTGGGGGTCTGATAGGATTTATATTCTTAAGAGTTAAAATATTTAATCATGTCCTCTTAATAAAAAAAATATACAATTTATACAAGTATATGTTAGTGTAAAAATATATTATAAAAAAAATATTGAACATAGAAACATTATTAATATAAATAAATTAAAAAAAACTTCGTAAGTTAAAGAAGTATAACCTCCTCTAATACCAAATTTAGGATCTTAAAAGTATAAAAATAGATACAAGAGGGGTGAATTATAGATTAAAAGATAAAACTTACAATTTCCTTAAAATCCCTTTTTAATAGACCGGACAAGTCTTTTTCCAATGTATAAAGTTTTTATCAAACATGATTTCTTACAATTATTTTTATAAAAAGAGTAATTAAAAAAGGTTATAACTATGTTTAAAATTTCCTTTCAAATTCATAGTAGAAATAAAACTTATAAAAACATGAAAAATAAAACTTTATAAGGTTATTGAGAAAAAATTACAAAAAATTTATAAAATAATATCAACACTTTAACCTTTAATGAAAAGGAATTCAATCACATTGACTTAGAGTATCCAAAATTTGGCCTAACCATAATTTTTTTTTAGCAATAAATCCATCAATAAAATAGAAAAATTACTCTATATTCTTATCTCTATAAGGCCTTGATAATAATTACTAGACACAATAGTCTTATTATAATAGGAATCCCTTGATCACACCTAACCATACATAGAGATTAAAAAAGAGAAATGTCTATAGAAATTTAAAATCATCACATGGATTTCTTAAAATAGAAAACTATCCCGAGATTACAAATAGAAAACTAGTAATGAGATATTACAAAGAAACAAGGTAATATATATAGAGATTTATTTGAAAAATTGTCATCTCCCTTGTCTAATTCACCATTATTTATAGGCAAATATCTAATGGTCATATTTTGTGATTCTTAGAGTTAGTTTAAATGGCTTCAGATGAACTCTTCCTTCACTTGGATTTTTATGTATAGACATTGTCCAAGGGTCATTTTTGTAGCATCATCACAATGTTATAAAATCTTACATCCAGTAGATTAAGATTTTTTTCTCATAGAATAGACTTTATTCATCTAGTATAAATAAATAACATTATTTGATAGTTTTCACAAAGATCCATACAAAGAGTATGTCTACCTCCATCTAGTGAATTACTATCTTGTTAATAAAGTAGAACTTAATTTTTTTGAGACTTAGTTATACTTTATAAGTTTATACATTATAAAAAACGTCATTTGAAAAAATATTAAATATTTCTTCCAATGTAAAAAATACATGGCCATACGATTATATAGTTTTATTTTACTATAAATATCATCTAATTCTAAATATTTCTACATATAGTAAAAATATGTGTTTTATAGAAAAAATTGCTAAAAACTTGGGAAGTATAAAGTTATAAAAACATGGTATTTAAGAAAGTTTGTAGTGATTTTAAAAAAAAGGTATAATGTGTTGAAATGAGAACTTTTGACTCAACAAGTTCATTGGGGAAAACAAAATAAAATAAAATGGTGAGATTAGATGTCTGGTAAGGGGAAGAGTACAGTAGAAGCTATCATAGATAAAAAAAAGATATAAAAAATATGGAATAGTGAATAACAAATAAATGTGTCATATAATAAATAAATTTAGCATGAAATATACATCAAAGATAATATATAAATATAAATAATAAAATAGATAACAATAATTGATTTCATAGTGATGTAATGCATAATATCAAGCACCTTAATATTAAAATCAAGTCCTCTAGCCAGTATATCATAATTACTATCAAGTCTGAGGTAAAGATATCAAACATACCATCAAGACCTCATCTAATACATCAAACATACCTTTAAGGACACATCCAATACATTATTACCAAATAGGTAAGAATGTATGAAATACCAAATGTAGTTTGTCTCATTAGAATTATTGATACATAAAGGGTTTATATAATTTTGAGCCTAACCTTACACAAAATATGTATAATTAATTCATTAAATGAAAATAATTAAAAACAATACAATACATAGTAAATTTTCCTTATTAATCCATAATTATTTATATTGAAAAACTAGTATAAGAAATATCAATATTTTCCAGAATAAACAAATAGAATAACATGATCATAAGACAAACTAAGAAATAAGGTGGATGGAATCATTATATAATATCCCAAGTATTGAATAATAAACTTTAAATAATGTTGTAATATACCAAAAATACCTTTAAAAGAGAATAAAAATTGCATGGATAAAGAATAACAAATACTGCTTAAATTTTTTAATAACCCATTTAGAAAATATTTTATAAATCAAAGGGAATATATAATTCTTTTAAAATACATGAGAACTTGGTGAGGCGGTTTCTTAATGAAAACTGTTGAAGTTGGTGGGAAAAATCATTAGTATGTAAAAAATTTAAAAACTAAGATTCCATTTATATTTTTAAATATGGTCAAAATTAATCAATAATGAAGTCATAAGTCACATTTAAATATCATTTTGAAGGACATGAAACGAATAATTTCTGAAATATTATTTAAAAAATATAAATAAGTAACTTTGAAAATAAATAAATTCAATGTCCACAATTTTAGAGTTGATGATAAAAGATACAAATGCGAATAATATTTCAAAATATCTTAATTTAAACTCACATAATTAAAAGAGTAATAAATAATACTTTTTAAAATAGGAAAATTAAAATATCAAGATAACAATAAATAATAAATATTCATATTTCAAACTAAGATAATATAATATTGGTGGTAATAATAATATGGATATGGAGGAGAAATATTCTCGACTAAAAAATGAGATTTGAAAACAAATGCTTATGGATTTGGTATCTTTTAAATCAAAATAAATTGAAAGAAAAAACTTGAAATAAAACATTAAATACTTTGAAAAAAGATATTCATGGTAAAATATTTCAAATTGGTAATATATAAACTATATAAATTAAAAAAAGTGTATAATATAAATCATGTCTCAAAAAAGGAATCTAAGATAAAGAACTCTTACCATTTACTCCTGACTTTCCTGAATGATCTTTAACCTCTTGTATAATGAAAATAACCATCATGATAACTTATTTTATAACCTTATTAATATCTATTACCTTTTATATTATTCAATTAAAATCATTAACTACATATTTATTAGTTAGTTAATGTATATTTTCATCATTAAATGTTAGTTATTTCGATTGTTCTGTACATATTTCGTAATGGAAATGTTAGACCCTGTTCTTTGATAAAAATTTCATTATAAAAGATTATAAAAGGCATTGAAATTATTTTTTTAAAATTATTTATGAATCCAAATATTCATTTGTTGAAAAGTATTAGTATGTTTCATGAGAATTAAATCCAATATGAGCCTGTTTTAGGTAATTTACTGATATCAAAAAATTACATTATAATGATTGTTAATTCTTTTTGTATCCTTAAATAATAAAATTCATGATAGATAATAATTTTTAATATCATATATATATTTATATATAAAGAATATATTTATAACCATTTATTTAATTTAGTGATAAAGAAAAAAATATGTTTTCCATTAAGGTGGTATTCCACATATACGCATGAGCGATGTTTTCATTTTTCAACGGGAAGAAAGAAAGAAAGGTGGATAGTGATTTGTATTTATAGAATCATTATTATGTAATAGATATCATATTTATTCATTAAATTAATCTTTATAAAAATCCATTTAAGGTGATGATAAAACAATACATCATTCAGGGAGGAAATAGTTTTCACGTAACATGGTCGACGTTTTTATTTTTCAAAAGGCAGGGAGGTAGGTTGAAAATGATTATTAAATAAACATAATCAAATTTTATTATACTAATTACACTGATTTAATTATTTTATAATGATTAAAATATATTTTTTTGGGTTTAACAATAATAAAAATAATAAAAATGGAAAAGGAGTGATTAAGATTTCTCACCTTACATTTAGGGACAACTCCTTGAGTCTTCTAACATTAGACTCTTAGTGAGATCAGAACCTATAAAATGTGGAAAATAGAGTTGGTGATTGGTTTTTGTGGGTCTTTATCAATATAAAAGGATTTAATTATGTGGATAATTTTTGTGGGGAAGGGAATACTTTTTATAAATTATCCTTAATTTATATTAAAGAAAAGTCACTTTCAAAGGAAAGTGGATCCAATAGTGAATAATAATGGAGAGGGGGTAACCCTTGGTCAATCCACCTTTCATCCACATAAATAATTGATAAATTTTGATATATTTTATCCCTTTTACCCTTAATTTAACTTTTACCCTAATTTAGTTTTACCATTGAAACTCATTTTTTACCTTTGGTATCATATTTTTATTACCAAAAACTAAATGGAACTTATTACCTAATTTTAATATGATAATTTCAAACATGAAATCCATTTTATAAGATTAAACATCTAAATGATGTAAAAATTAATTTTAATAAAAGTGAACTTAATGAAATAGAAAAAAAAATTAGAAAAAAACCTTTTTAAACAGAAAAAATAATTTATTGTAAAATATTGTGTATCATTGATTCTCAGGATAATTATTGGTTAGAGTCTAAAAAAATGATATTTATATGGATTTAAAATAAATTCCCAATTAAATGGATCATGGTAAAAACTAAGTTAAATTAAAAGGACCAAAATATATTTTTTATTAGAATAAAATATACTCCAAAGGGTTCAGGGTCTAGGTAAGCCCAATCCAAAAATTAATTAAAATAAAATTAAACAGTTCAATAATTATTAGGGGTTTTGAAAAGATGATTTTGAATGTCGCCTTGTTTAACTGCATCCACCAGTGGTGTAAAAAATATTTGGTTCAAGAGTACCATATATGGGGTACAAGAGGACCACATCAAGGTCATATCCACATATTTTTATTTTATGTTTATATCATGATGATGTTATAATATTTATAGTATTTTTAAAAACAGTATTTTTACTATTCACTTAAAAATTCAACCATTTTATAAAAATCATATAAATTCAACCTAAGATAATTTTTACATGATAGATTCAAAAAATATTTCCACTGTATCAAATTTAAATTAAAAAAATTATAAATTAAACTTTTAAAAAAATCAATAACATAAGGGAAAATAGTTTATTTTGAATAAAAAACAATTTGTTTTTAAATAAAAAACTATATTATTATTTTATAACATTATAAAATTTCTTATCATAATAATAAATATAAATAATAATTTATATAATTAAGATTAATTTCCACTTTTAACAAATTTAATAATTAAATAATTATTTTACAAGTTCAAAATAAGAAATTATATTAAGAAACTCTATTTAACAAAGCACCCCTTATGAGATAAAATAAACATGGTGAATTTAAATGTATAATGAGTATATAATTGATTATATAACATCCTTTTGTATATGATATAAATATATCTACATATTTGAAATAAATATATAACTTTTTGTAAATAATACCTGGGTTATTAAATTATCCCCCTACTTATAGAAATTATGTCCTCACAATTTTAATTTATTTCTTACAAAAATGAGTGTACATTGATATATACATAATATAATGTTTATATTATACTAAAAAATTTAATTTACAGGTCACGATAGGATATAATATCACTTCCAAAAACAAATATTTATTAAAACATGTATGTTATTTTATAAGACTCACAGTTATGAATGAGTTTCCAAAAGCATACCTTCATAGTTGGATGATGTTTTTCATATAAGACTTAATAGATTTATCTTCCTTTTGAAGGGTTGTTTTTTCAAAAAGATATGGAATATGCGAAAATATATACTTACTTGATTTCTGACCACAAATTATTTACCTTATATTCAAAATAGTGAGAGCTCAATATGATTTTTTTAATTCCTGATTTATGAAGATAAATTCCTAATGGTTCACAAGATTCACTAAAAGATAATTCTATAATAACATATCTCTCCTGTTTATATTCATTCCATAAAACCAAAAAATTGTGTGTGATATTAAATAAAAAACCCAACTAATTTTTACAATACTTGAAACTTTAAATCATTAATTGTAAATAACCTCATTAGTTCAATAAATATTATTTTATTCCTCGTCTATAAATTCCACAATACTTAATCCTAAAAAATTAATTAATCCAAAGAATCGTGATTATATCAAATTCGACCATATGTATTACAACAATATTTTAAACTATTGAATATTATTTCATATTAACCAATACCACTTGATATATTATCCTTGTAAACATATTCCCACTAGGTGTCTTGATTAATAACTCCTTCCTTAGAGTTTTAGGTGATAATTAAATATTCTCATAAAATGTGTAAAATATAAGACAATGTATAGATTTGGAATCAAATAAATATTTATATAGATTTTTTTGTTATCAAAATATATAATATCACAACATTCGGAACATAAAATTATTATGTAATAACTGCATAAGCCCGACCTTTCTCCCTTGGCCACTTCAGAGGTAAATTCATTTCATGATTGGGAAATTGATTAAAATAATGCCTCATATTTTTACCATTAAAGAACTAAATATATGTGGATTATTTCTTTCTCTTTCATTAATGAAACTTATAGTATTTACCTCCAATCTTGAAAACAAATTGTAATTACCTTCAAACATATACCAAGATGTTTCATTACAGGATTATTACATGTTGAAAATTCTACCCTTCTATCTTTTCCTTTAACTCATTTCTCCTTACATGGTGATATTTCATCCTCCTCTTCTCTTTATTTCCATTTAAAATATAAGACTTAGAGAATTCATTCTCTAACATCATAGCACTTGATAGTATATCTTCATATATTGAAAATGTTTGACGGAGTCACACCATTAAATGGATTATCTTTATCCCATAAAGGAAGAAATAATTCATTATTTCAAGATTACGTATGTAGTCTGAAGCATGACTTGATAATCTTGTAATGTTATCCACATACCCATAAAGATTTTCTTCCCCCCACTATCTCAAAGTTATAAATTTCCTTTACAAATCAACTCATTGCTCACAAGAAAATTATTTTTCAAATAATATCACCTTAAAGGCCTCTCATACCATACCCTTTATTTTCTCTGCTTCCATAGTGTTTGGAATCAATGATCGACATTGATGAGAATATACATTTAAATAATAAACCACCAAAATTACCTTATCCTTTTCATTAATCTAAAAATCTATAAATATATTTTTTAAGGACTTGATCCATTGTTAAACTATGAATGGATTAGTAGTTCAATTAAAGGATTTTGTTTTCTGTCAAATGAAGAAATCCCTCATTTTACATCATGTTGTCAAACTACAAAAAAAATTCTTGAATTAGAATGGGTTATTATTATATTAGAAGGGGTTATAACCCCTTCTAAAAACACTAGCGGCAGTTACCCATAACCACAGCTAATGTGCCTGCCACATTATGTTAAAGGCGGTTTTCATTAAGTGTTCATAAAGTAGCTCAAAATTAGTAGCAGTTAGATTAGAGGGGGTTTTAACCCCCTCTAATCTAAAACTCAATTTAGAGACAGTTATAAAGAGCTTCTAATTGATTCATATGCTTCATATTAGCGGTGGTTATTATAACCTCCTAGAATTGAGACCATTATTAGGGGTGGTTTGAAACCGCCTCTATTAATTTTTTAAATATTGTTTTTTTAATTCTCATTGGATCCTCCTATTACCCCCCCCCCCCCAGCATGCATCTTCTTCCAACCAGTCCCAACCTATCCTCCCTCTGGTTCCCACTTATTCCTCTCCATCCCCCCCCCAACCACGCGCATGCCAATCCCCTCCCGTATCATGTGACCTTGCACGTCCCAGTCAATCCTAGTCCCTATTGTACCCCTATGACACTACCTTATCCTTCCATTCTATCTCATAACCCTTGTCCCTCCCTCCAATTCAACGCATAGACACCCCATCCCTTGTAATTCCTCGAAATGTTGTGCCCCTTATAATATTCTCAAGCAGTGTGTTTTAATATATGGATCGGAATGAAAGCAAAGTAGTGCCTCCACCACTAACGTGATATCATTTTGATTATTTAAGTTCACGTTATTATATTTATATATATATATATTGATAGTTATTTAATTAAATAATATTTGAATAAATATTTAAATATATATAAATATATAAACTATATATATTTATATAAATTAATATAAACATTTTTCTATTATGTATTTATGTATATATTATAATACATTTATACTATTTTCAATTTATACATTTATATAAACAATATATTTTATATGTGTATTTACTGACATTTTAGTACATATATTTTTATAATACTATTTCTGTTATGTATATTTATATATTTATAACTATATTTAGGTACATTATTTATATACTTAAATACATATTTATATATTATATACATATTTATTTATATAATATATATATATAACTTTTTTTAATATATTTATATAATTTCCTCAAAAAAAATTCTATAATGTATTTTAATACATAAATTTATTATTATGTTTATTAATATATATAAATTTATATAAATTTTATAATATTATATATAATTAATATTATATGAAATACATATATATAAAATACAATTTATAAAATTTATATGATGTTATACAAAATACAATTTTATATTATATATAATTAATATGTATATAATATATAATTAATATTATATGAAATACACTTTATAGATATATTTATTTAATGAATTTCAATACATATATTTATTTTTATGAACATTAATATATATGTATTTTCATAAATATAATTGTATAATATTATGTACATTAATATATATTTATTTGTATAAATTTTATATCATATAATATTACATATATATCATATAAAATCATAAAAATATTATTTAAAAATATTATTATTATTATAATATAAATTTTAAAAACTACAAGCATGAGTTCTTATATGATATATTTTTTAAAATAAATTATATTTATATAATATTTTTATTTTTTTATATTATATATAATTAATATTATATGAAATACAATTTATATAAATAAATATATATTAATCTAAATATTATTATACAATTACCTTTATGTATACATATAAATACAATTAAATACAATCACATAAATATTTTATATAATATGTTCATATAATGCATTTAAATAAATTTATATTTATTGTTTTAATTATGTGTATATATATATATATTGGAATTTTTTTTAAATAATGGTGATTCACAACCCCCTCAAATTTAAAGACATTAGAAGGGGTTTTAAACCCTTTCTAATCTAATACATTAGAGGGGGTTTTGAACCCCCTCTAATTTAATACATTAGAGGGGGTTGTGAACCGTAGATAATATCATTGATTAGTAGTGGTTATTAACCCCATCTATTTTCTTAAATTAGTGTGGGTTTAAATCCCACTCCAAAATCTAACCGGATAATAAAAATATAATGTTAAAAATTTTATAGGGGTTAATAACCCCCTCTAAATTCGATGGTTAGCGAGAGTCACGCATAACCCTATAAAATTTATACCAAAATTTAATTTAGAGGGGGTTTATAAACCCTGTATATTTGATGATTATAGAATATTCTGCATAACCCCCTCTAATTAAACAAAAAATAAATTTAGAGGGGGTTGTGCAGAACCCCCTCTAAAAAACCACCTCTAATCTTCTATTTTCTGTAGTGTGAAATAATATATTTTTTCATATAATCAAGGATATTGGTCATAAAAATGTCAAATACACTAATATATCCATAATCTACTCAACTCTAGCACCAACCATGTTGACTTTCTCAAGAATTAAATTCATAAATTGATTATGGGTATTGATATGTTTTCAATTACTTTCGTTAGGAACCATCTCTAAATAATCACATACACTTAATTATCTCATAACATTATAATTGTTCATCTATAAAAATTCAGATGTAGGTAAAAGTTCCTGAGCATTCGATGGATTTATCATAATGCTCATGCTAGCTATATTCTTAAAAAATATTTCTCCTAAGTTTCCAAATAAAATTTTTAATGGTCCAGAATTTATGGCCTATTAGTATTTCAAAATATAGTTCATGGTGGTTTTTAGGGAATTTTTGAGGGATTTATAGATTGGATGGTGGAGTTGAAGTTTAAATTTTATTTAGGGAAGTATTTTTCAATGTGGAGGCTTATTTTTCATCTTAAAGGGATTTTTTGATGTGTAGAGAGATCAACTGTGGTGTGGAGCCTTGGGGAGCTTGATTTCAGTGGTTCTAAAAAAAATTAAAGCTACAACATTGCTTATATGCTATGGCATGGAGCCTTAGAAGAGGGATTCTTGTGGTTTTGTTGATTTCAGGGTAGCTACGCCATAGAGATAATATCAGATGTGGAATTATTCTTAGTAATTTAATTCTATAGCATGGTGGTTTCTCTTAAATCATGGTTTTTCTCCTAGTTTATAGGATCTATGGTGTGTACCTTTCCATATTTCCTGAATGTGGTTTTGACCAACCCTACTGTGGTATGTGTAGGATCGAAAGAGTATAGTTTTCTACAATAAGGGGTGAATTGTAGTTTATAAAATAAAACATACAATTTTCACTAACATATTATATAAAATAAATCATATCTGAAAACATTAATATGATTTATAGAATTATAGTTAAGAAAAGTTTATAACAAATAGCATGAAACATTTCTTAAAATATGCATAGTGTAAAACATGTAAAAACTTATAATTAATAATAATAACAATGTAACAAAAGTTTTATAAATGTTATAATAAAAACATAAAAAAATCCTAACAAATTGTACACATGTTAACCTTCAATGTAAAGGGATTTTCAATCAAACACAAGAAATCTAAGTTTTTAACAAAACTGTAATGGTTTTTCTTCCTTTAATGAGGAAGTCCTAAATGCTAAGATTAGAACAACTTCTTTTTTCGTAGACTTGGGAACCTTTGATAACCCATATCAGAATATTTTTCTTCCTAAAACTCAAAATAACTCAATCACACTAGATCAGATAAAGTGATTATAGAAGAAAATAACATAATGAATTTAAAAAAATTCTCACAAACAGATGCCTTAAGTAAAAACTCTCTAATGAAATATAATGAATCATTTACTCATAACAAGATATTGAAAACTCTTTACAGTAACTTTATATATAATGGGTAATGTTCTTCCTCCTCCTCCAATGTAACTTATATTTATTTTTATTTCTTTAATTTTAATATTCTTAATTCTTCGAAGTTGGTTGCAATGTCATCATACAAACTCTTCTTCACTTGAAATGATTTAAAACATCTTCTCCATTTTATAGTAAATTTTTATGAACACCATTAAAATTATCAAAATGATTCATCAGGTAGAAAAACATTTCCTTGTCTGATGGATTAAAGTTTCATCATCTAGTAAAATGGAATTTCTTCATCTGGTAGATTTTATATTTGTTCATCTAAAAATCATGTCTACCATCCAACTGATAATGTTCATCTGGTAATATTGCCAAACTTTTTATAGTGGGACTATGTATACTAAGTCTTTGTGACATTATAAATATAAATCCAATTATGATTTCAATCATCTATATAATATAAATAATACATGTATGTATGATTAATTAAAAACATTGCCTAATGGAAATATCATTTTACATCTGGTAAAACATAAGCGTTTTCTAAAAAATAGATTATAAAAACGTGGTAAAAAGGAAAGTTTATAAAGTATAAACTTTTAAAGAAGTGTTTTTTAATTTTTAAAAATAATATTAAAATTGAATGAAAGAGAAACTTTTTACACAAAAATCACACCCTTTTTAGAAAGCATCAAACTCAAATTTGAAACATAAAAAACTAAAGTTACAGAAATTTAACGTATACGTGTTCCCTCTATCTTATACATTTTCAAACTTTATCCTTTTTCCTAAAAATATATAAATTTATTAACATTATACCTAAAATTTATATATCTCTAAGACTTTAGATTATTTATCCTTTATTCTTCAAAAGATATATAACTTCCTCCACCTTTGTGGTTTTCTAAAAGAATTTATAGAAAGTAAAAAAGTGTGTATGAAGTGTTAGGGAAAGAGAAATTATATAAACCAATAAATTTAATTCTTATAAATAATCATCCAATAAGTGGTATAATAAATTCCTTGATTCAAAATTATAAGATAAATATTTTTCCAAAGGAATTTGATAAAACACCCTGCCAAAAAATTAAGAAATAACATCCATCCATAAAAATAAGATTGATTATTAAAATATTATAATATTTTATAGAATATAATTAATTATTTCATAAAAATATATTTAATAATGACTTTCATCTAATTGACATATTCTTATAATTTCTATGACTCGACAATAACTAACTTCATTATTGAAACATCTTCTTCAAGAGATTGAAATTTATTACTATCATTCCAACTTTCTGCTAGGATAGCCACTATTCTATTTAAATTTGTAAACTCATTTTATAAAACATAAATATAAATTCATTATTTAAATATTTCATCATTTTCATTCATATAAATATATTTGAGTTTATGTACTACTCTTATAGTCTCACAAAATTTAAAATTAATGGATCTAGTGAATTTTAAAACTATCTTGGTATCTATTCTTATTCCATCAATTTTTTGTCATAAAATTTGGTATCTCTTTTATTGTGCATGATATAATTTATGAATTTCTTCATCTTCCTAGTATCCACATTGTATTTTCCATTAAAATCATTGAATTATACCTCATTTTAAATAACTAACTCTAAAATCTGTTTTAATGAACTTGAATTTTCCAATAATTCAAGTTTCAAAGACATGTATTTATATCTCACTTGGATATTTGTAAAAAATTCAATGATTCCTTCAACCATATGGATCACCAAATTGAAATAAATAATTTTCATTTCATACATTGAACACTTATACTAGGGGGAGTATTTGTAGAATTAGAAGAGATATCAGGAATAGATGGGGTAGCTGGTCAAGATGGTTGAGGATCATCTCAAATTTCATCAGACTGATTTTCCTAAATTTTCATAATTTCATCATCTTTTTCCAACTCTTCTTTTTCCAATTTTTTATTTTTATGATTTCTCTATTTTTGAACATATATATTTTTCATCTGGACAATTTTCATTGCTTTAAATTCATAGAGAAGAATATTTTTAAAATTAAGTTAATTGCAATGTCAAGGAAGCATCTAATATCTCCTCAATATTTAAATCCTTTCAAAATTCTTTAGTTATATCAAAATATTTCCACATATTATTTTTCCATTATTTTTAAACAAAATTTTCAACATAAACATCTATATTTTTATATTTTGTTTTCCCAATAAGAACATTTTTACCCTTTTTCTTTTGAACAGAGGATGGTGGTTCTAAAATATGGATTGATTTTCCTTTCAACTGATCAGATAGAGTTTATAATAACCAATCAGACTGATAAACTTTTCTTTTTAAAGCTAGTTGAACTCTTAAATGAATTTATTCAACTCCCTTTAATAAGTCTATTGTCATTTTTTCTTCTCTTTGCTTATTATCTTATCTTTTCCACTATTCTTATTCTAAATAAATTTTATAAGCTCAATCCTCTAATACTTGAGACTCAACCTTATACAAATTAAAATATTGATCATCACATTTTTTATTCTTTTAACTTAATTAAAGAAACAAAAGCTTCTTCAGACATGGTATTTTTTTCTCCCTCAGAAATAGAGGAGATTTTTCAATAACTTCTATTATATCCACTTTTTCCTTGAGTTATTCAATTTCAAAACCTAAAGAATATTTTTTTGATTTTTCAACAAATTTATTTATATTTTGAACATTAAAAAATTATCTTATTAATCATTCCATTAAAAATATAACAAACCTTTTATGTGACTAGTATTGCCTATTTCTTAATTTTATAAACATCCATAAAGTTCAACAAAAAATATTAATAAAACATGGATAAAGATGAATATTTAACTTTATTTTCCTAGATATCATGGATTTAATGAAAATTAATTGATAATTAATCAAATTTAATCATATTATGTTACACAAAAAAATTAGAATTTAAATATCTTTGATTTTTGGGGAATCACTATCCCATTTTGTGGAATAAGAAAATATTTCACCCAAAGTGATATAATTTGATCATTAGGGGATTAGTGAGAAACTTTCCTAACATCATTATATTATGTAAATAGGGAGGTTTCAGATTTAGACTTCTGAAAAAATTCTTGATTCTCTAAAAACTTGTGATTAACTAATTTTGATTCTCTTTATAAAAGAATTTGAACTAAATCAATAATTTATTAGATGTTAAAAATATATTATTTTCCAAATATAGATAAGGTTACAACCTTTGAACCTTAAATTTCATTAAATTCATAAGACTTATAAAATTCTATCACGTTCATGGGATAATGTAAATCAAAATAATTCTTTACAACTTATGTATCTACCCATCTTAGAAAAACAATAACTGGTTTACGCATTGGGTCATACCTATCATATATGCTTCATTATATCATTCCTTCCATGAAAGCTACTCTAGTTGAGAAATAAATTTATGTTTCTATTTTTTTGATCAGATATACCTAAGAAATGGATGAATTAGAAAGAAAATCTGATAAAGTAAAATCAAAGTGATGATAGAATTTCACAGAAAATAAACAATGGTAAAGGATTGGTGACCCGCATCTCCTTTATATAGTCTTGAAGAGAGAGACATTTAAACTTCCTTAAATTCAAAGGATTTTACTGAAAACCTAATAAATATCTATTGTTGAAATCATTTCTTGAAATATTAAAATAAATTACCTAAAATATTGAAATTTTTATTGGTGTAAGTTGTATCTAATGAATTTTTATTCTGACGAAATGTAAAATTTGGTAAAACTGTTTTTATAAAAGATATAAATATTATATAACATATTATAAAAATTGATAGGATAAAAAAATAATTAGAATTTACCTCTTTAAGATTTTTTTTAAACTTTTTTAGAAATATTTCTTGACTAAATATATATTTCTTGAGTTTTCTAAACTCTATTTTGTCCGAAAAAATTATAATAAAATATTTTTTATGTAAAAAAATTATAGAAATGTTTTCCAAAAAAATCAAGGAAAATTTTTCTAAAAACATAAAATTAATGTTTGTTCAAAAAAATATTAAGTAAATCATATCCAAAAAAATTTAAAGGAAATTTTTAAAAAAAATTTTAAATAAAACATTATCTAAAAATCTTTAAGAAAAGTTCCAAAAAAATATAAGAAAAAATATAAAAACATAGTAAAAATGTATTATACCTTTTATTAAGGAGTTTTTACTTTAATATTATGGTTTCAATAGTAATTAGATAAATTATTATTTTATATTTACCATTCAAAGATTCTATTTAATATATTCAAATCTATCAGAATTTAGGGTTTTGTAAAAAATATCAACAAGATGTTCTTGTGTTCTGTTGAATTGTAAAATTATATCTCTTTTTTGTTTGTGATCTTGAAGGAAATGGTTTCTTATATCTATATTACTTTCTCATGAATTATGTATTGGGTTTTTATTAATATATATGGAACTTTTATTATCATGAAAAATAAGAGTTTTACTAAAATTCATGATAAAGTTAGTGAGCGTGGGTTACATCTACAACTCTTGAGTACAAAAACTTTCTACTACTATATATTTAGATTCGGTGATGAAAAGTACTAATGATAGTTATTTCTTACAACAAAAAGAAAACAAATCCTCTCATGAGAAATGAAAACTTATAAAAGTACTATTTCTATCCATTTTACATCCACCAAAGTCAGCATCTAAAAACTTTTAAATTAAAAATCATTTCTATAAGAATAAAAATATCCAAGATCTGTAATTCCCTTAGAATAATAAAAAAAAAATTCAACTTTATGATTGTACTATTTTGTATTATCTTTAAATCATGAACATGACCATATAGAAAACATTAAGTTTGTCCAACTAGATGAAAGTTATAGTAAACTACCAATCATTACTGTAAAAGTCTTTTACCAACATTTTTCCTAGATTAATCGGGATATATTTTTTTAATGTTAAGATAAGAGTATTAGTACTTTTAGTATTTCTATATCCATAATTTTTAAGAATATATTTTATATAATTTTTTTAGATATAAAGGATCCTTCTAGTTTTTGAGAAATTTGATAATCAAGTAAAAAGGTTAATTTACCCATCATTATCATTTCAAACTCATACTTTATATAAACTGCAAAGGAATATGAAAGAATTTTTTGATTTTAACCAAATGTAAAGTAAATAGAAAAAATTTGAAAATGATGGTTTTCATTAAAACCTATTTCATAAAAATAGTTGGATTAGTATCTCCCTTAAAAACTTATTTTTTAAAAAAATATCTAGTTAATCTATCATACCAGGATCTTAGGGCTTGTTTAAGTCCATAGAGGAGATATGTATGTAATGGCTCGGGCAAAGACTCATTAAGGGGCTTCCCAAAAAAACATGGTTTCATCAAACGGTTCCACCAAAATGGTGGCACCAGTCACTGTGGCACTGATTATGGTCTCACACTGAAACGGTGGAACCGCTTACAGTGTTCCACTGAACTGGTGGCACTGTGAGGGTGGCACCGTGACGGTGGCACCGTGACGGTCACACAGTCATGGTCGCACACTGAAAATGTGGCACTGCTTACGGTGGCACCGTGATGGTGGCACCATGACCATGGCACCATGATCGTGGCACCATGACCATGGAAACGTGACGGTGGCACCATGATGGTGTCACTATGACCGTGGAACCACTTATAGTGTCACACCAAATAGTGTCCCACCATTATTATTTTTTCTAGTTCCACTCCCGCAACGTATCTTTCAACGTAAAAGTGTTTTAATAACCCTTTTAGAGACATTAAAATCCCATAAATGATATGTAAAATTCCCCAAGAGCTGGGAGACCCTTGAATTACCAAAACGTGTGGCTTCTTCCTTGGTGTCACACCCTTTTCCTGTACATTCATATTCCGCCCCTATTATGGGTTTTCTTATGATTAAAAGAAACCCTATAACTCATAACTGTTATAGTCACCTCTCTGATGAGAATTATTAAATGACAATTAATTCTATCATGTGTAACCTCCTAAACACATGGATAAACCATGATATGCCTTTTAATCCATTCAAAATTCATATCCCGTAACTCTAGGATCTCACGTTTTTATCACATGGGGATTCTTTCTTCTTCTTGGATAGTCTCTTTTTCTTTACTTGGTGCATTTGGAGTCCCCCTTCTTGAGGCTAGTGGTGCGCCTGTTCTGGAGCCTTTCCTACTCACTCTTGGAGTCCCCAAAGTTCCTCCCCTGCAAGTCACGCATCCCTAGTTCTTGGCACGTGGAGAAAAAATTTGATCATTGATCATCCAAGTAGGGTTTTTTTCCTTTGTCTATGTTTACTGTGTATCATGCGAGGTGGGTATGATAATTTTTCCTTCAAGGATGGATGAAACCAAACCACAATAAAGATAATAAATAGAATTTTAAAGAATTAAGGGGTGTGTTTGACGATGTTGATGTACTCTTTTACCCTTTGTTATATGTTGTGAATTGTATGGGCTTATGTCCACTAAAAATCATGGTTTTTGGTATTCTTTCCTTGCGCACTAATGAACCCCTATCTTCTGTGATGATTGAATGGTTTTAATGAGGAAATTGGTTAATCACATAAACTCAGTTGATTAAATGAATGTTCAATGAACAAGAATCCTTGTGTGATCACACTGGTTAACCAAATGGAAGGAAGAAACATAATAAATGATGTGTTTGAATCTGAAAAACTCATTTTCTATGTCTTGGTAACATGTGTGGTTGTTCTACTTGATTCTGGTGGGGTGGCAAGGATGGGTATGGGATCCCCTATCGTGGTAAAGTTGTTGTTTTGTGGATCTAAGGCTGTGAGGGGCCATATGTTGGGACTTGGTTTGGTTCCTGTACATCGAGGGATCTCACGGATCCATTTTGTTGTTATGAATTTACTGGAGAACCTGGTGTGAATGCTTAATGTTCTTCTTAGTTAGTTTTCCTTCTTTCTGTTGTGTCTATTTCTATTAGTTTCCCAGTAGTGAAGAATTATTTAAATGGAACCAATTTAATGTGATAAAAAGAATGGGTTCAATGGGGAACTGTCTTCCGTGAATGATTTGTGACTCGATTGTGGGTGTTTTTCTTTTTATGAATGAATAGTAATGAGGGTGTTTATGTATGGTCTAGTTTTGGAAACCCTAGATTAGGATGAGTGCTTGTTTACATGTATATATAATTTTGTTCTTATGTTTCTTATTCTCACCCCACCCAAGTTGAGCACTTCATGCCAAATACCCCCATTTCATGGGGGAGGGTGTTTTTTTCAACACTCCTATGAGTGGATGGATATTAGCTATTTTTCTACTCCCTTTCCCAAGTATCCCAAGACTCTTCGGGTAGGCTATGATGGCCTGAGGTCCATTATAGCCCAAGATTCTTCAGGTAGGTTATTTATGGTGGTTATCCTAGGTTTGTGCGGGCATGTTGTTTCCCAAGTGTCTTCGAGATGAGGCCCAGGTGTCTTCAGGTGTGGCGGTAGTTGTTATAGCTCAGGTGTTTGTGGGTATGGTTACATGTGGTTGTTGTGTCCTAGGTGTGTGTAGGTAGGATGTGTGGTTGTGTTGGCCCAGGTTTGTGCGGGCGGGGTATGGTAGTGGGACTGTGGTGAGAATGGCAGTGGGACTAAAGAGAGAATGTAGGGGGAGGTCTGACACATAGAATGTCTTCAATAACCAGTGGGAAAGTGGTGTAGGGTATCGAAAAATCAATGTTTTAGTATTATTACTCTACTTGACTTGCTTTATTTTAGGAGTGTGCCTTGGTGAGGTTTGGGTGGATTGTTTCCTTGCTAGGTGCTTTGGTTATCTCCTTTTTCACAAGGAATTAGAATGCCTCCCCACTTGTACACAAGATCTTTGGTTTTCCCTACTGAGTATACCTGTATACTCACCCTATGTATACATAACTACTTTTAGGGTTCCATGAGGACTTCAAGGACCGTGCTAGACCCTGCTAGTTTGAACATTGGTACCGTTGATGTTGCTTATTTTAATTTCTTTTGGTACTTTCCTTTGGAGTTTTCTTGTTTTTTCGTAGAAGTTATTATTGTAACATGTATATGGGAATGGATTGTTTTGAATTTACTTTTACTTCCAGTTTTGGTGTTGTTTGGGATTTACTATCTTATCTTCCGATCCTACTAAATAAAAAGGGTAATGCCTTCCATTTTGCGTGTGATTCTATACCCTTGGTGCTAGTCGCTACTCTAGAACCTATTAGAGGTGGGTCTTGGGGGTTCATTATCTCTCCTTCAACTTGAATAAGGGAGGGTCTGGAAATCTACTGTCCCTTCCCTCATCTTGGTGAATGCGGTTCATGATAGAATGGTATCAAATAGAGGTTGAGAGATAGGATGGATTTCAGAGTTAGGAACAGTGAGGATTGCCTGGGATCATAGGTAAATAGTGTCAGGTAATATTGGCATGTGAAATAGGCCAGAGAATATTGTCTAGGACATGGGATTTTAGTGCCCCCCATGATTCGATGCAAGGACTCTGGACTTACCAAAATACCAAGTGAGGCTACACTGATTGCAGGGTAGAGACCCTAGGAATGGTACATGCATCATAATGACTTTTGTTCTTGTGAGTATTGGGTACTTTAGGGATCTAAAATAAATGAAATGTTTATGAAAAATTTAAAATCAATCTTCAAAACTAATCAGTATTAGGCATTCCCTGTTTACCTTGCAGTTTTGGGACCTGGACGAAGACCACAAGTAGTGAGGGTGATTGAGGCCCAGGAGGATAATTTAGCTAATTAGAAGAGCATTGATCAAGAGGCATAGGATGACTAGTGGTAGAATACAGATCGTGCCTTTTAGTGATAGACCCTTGAGAAGTATGAGGGTTGCATCTCGAACATGGAGACAGAGAGCTCACTCAAAGATATGGTGATAGATTTCATCTGGATATAAGATCTGAAGTAGTACTGGGTTCCCTTAGCTATAATACATATGTGGGGAATGGCATGTCAGGGGTGGATGCTCTATCTTGGGGATAAGAGGGAGGGTAAAGTTTCATGAACTGACTTTGAAAGGGAGTTCCGGGTGGAGTTCCTCTCTTCTGTGATGAAGGATGAGAAAAGGCAGGAGAAACTCTCCCTTCAGCAGGGGAGTATGTTAGTGAGGGAGATGGGGATCAAGCTCAATGATCTCCTTCTCTTTTCTCCAGACCTCTTTCTGAATGAGGAGTCTTGGGCAAGATGTTTAGAGGATGAACTTCGACCTTCTCTTCAATATGTTATAATTCCCTTTACTCTTCCAACATACTTGGAGGTCCAGAGGAAGGCCAAAGTGGTAAATAGGATGTACATTCTAGGAGGTGTTCCAAGAGAGAGGATACAGTTGGGCTCGTCAAAGGGGAAATTTGTCTGCAGTACGCATCCAGCATTAGGGCCTTCTAAGTTTTGGCCAGTGGGGAGCAGGCCCTAGTAATTCAAGTTTCTATCTCCCGATCCTCACCACTTATTTACAGGCCTAGGACCAAGATGATTCATATGAGGCAGCTGTGATAATCTTCGAAATCAGTGCCCAGACCGAGTATAGTACAGTGGGGGTGGGCAGGTTCAGCGCCCACCTCAGCAGTAGTAGTTCCCAACCAGACGCTTTTAGCAGCAGGGACAGCGAGCTCCCTCTCCTCTGAGAGAAAACATTATAGGAGGAGGCCAACCTCAGGGCACTCCTCAGGGACCTTGAACAAGTCATGGTCAGGGAGTTGGCCAAAATCCAAGGGTAAGAGGAGCTGGGCGAGGCTAGTTGCATGTCGCAGAGGCAGTGGTTCCAGCAGGTATGGAGGTCGTCTGGGGTATGATCAGATTGTTTAGTACACTTGCTTGTGACTTGTTTGATTTAAGAGCTTCGAATTCCTTTTTTTCACCCATTATCGCCCATACCTTGGGTTTAGATGCATAGAGACTTCTCGTACCCCTGGTTTTGAGTACTCCAGTTAGATTTCAGACCAATTTGTCTCATGTTGGTTGAGGATGTAGACTGATGTTGGGATCACATCAGTCTAGTGGAGACCTTATTTTTGCTAAAGATGATGTCATATGATGTCATTATGGGAATCGATTGGTTGTTCTCTATGTGTGTCATTATTGAATGCTTCTAGAGAAGGGTTTTGTTTTCTGATATTAGCAGACAACATGTGACTTTTGTCGGTGAGCGGGGTTTCCAAGAGGGTAGCCAGCGAGTAGAGCCCCTTCATTCCTTGTTAGTCGAGCTGTTAGTGGAGTCAGTAGACTTATAGATGGCGGAATCCCCGGGAATCGCCAGTGAATTCATGGAAATCTTCCCTGAATAGGTGGTGACTCTACCCCCTTGAAGTGATTTTGAGTTCGGGATAGACTTACAACCCGGTGCCCATCCAATTTAGAAGGCTCCCTATCGGATGGTGACTTCCGAATTTCGGGAGCTATGAATTTAGATTAATGATATAATGAAGAAGGGTTTTGTTCGACCAAGCGTGTCACCGTGGGGTGCTCTAGTCTTATTTGCGAAGAAGGCAGATGGTGGTCTCAGGTTGTGCATAAACTACCAGAGACTGAATTAGGCAACGGTCAAGAACTGTTACCCTCTCCCAAGCATAGAAGACCTTTTTGATCAGTTGAAGGGGGCAGGACAGTTCTTCAAGATTGATCTATATTCAGGATATCACCAGTTGAGGGTGAAGGATGGTGACATCTTGAAGACTGCCTTCAGGTGCAGGTATGGTCACTTTGAGTTTTTAGTCATGTCGTTTAGTGTTACGAACGCACTAGCCTTGTTTAGGGTACTCATGAACTACATATTCCAGGAATATCTAGACTAGTTCGTAGTCGTGTTTATTAACAACATCCTAATCTACTGAAGATCATAGGAGGACCACATCGAGCATGTGAGAACGGTTTTAGGGGTCCTCCAACAGCACTAGATCTACATAAAGTTGTCCCAGTGCATGTTCTGGACATGAGAGGTTCACTTCCTTGGACACATGGTGTCCGAGCAGGGAATAGAGGTTGATCCGTAAAAATTTTCGGTGGTAGTTTCTTAGGTAGAACCCACGAACATGGTATAGGTTCATCGTTTCCTGGGTTTAGCGGGGTACTTCCGAATATTCGTGCCCAACTTTTCTTGAGTTGCAGCTCCATTGATAACCTAGACCAAGAAAGATCATGGCCTTTATATGGAGTGATGTTTGAGGTGTTCTGTGATGCTTCAAGACAAGGCTTGGGGTTTGTTCTGATGCAATAGCATGGGGTGATCTCTTATGGGTTTAGGAAGTTACTTCCCCATGAGCATAACTATTCCACCCAGGATCTAGAGCTTTAAGTGGTCGTGTTTACACTAAAGTTATGGCAGAATTGACTCATTGGGGAGTGCTTCGTGGTCTTCACAGATCACAAGAGCTATAGGTATATCTTCTCTCAGTGAGACCTGAACTTGCGTAAGTGGAGGTGGATGGAGTTTCTTCAGGACTATGACTTCAAAATTTCTTACACCTCAGTAAAGGGAAACATAGTGTCTAATCCTTGATCAGGAAGTCACAGAAGGATGTGGTTCAAGAATCGGTAGGTGTTTGGAGAGATATGGAGGAGTTGGGTGCCCTACACCTGGATGCAAGGGTGGAGGATTGTAGAGGTTGTTTGTTCTAGATGAAAGTTCAATCCTCTTTGTTGTAGGAGGTGGAGGAGTCTCAATGGGGGGACGTATAGGCTGAAGTGATGTGTGATCACGTTAGCCAGGGAAATTCCATGATAGGATGTTTGAAGATAGATAGAATCAGATGTTGATTCATGGAATGTTATTCATCCCCACGGAAATACGCAGGAGAGTTCTTGGTGAGTTCCACAACTCACCCTTGGTGGTACACCCAAGAGTTTCCAAGATGTACTAAGTGTTGAGGTTTTATTTTTGGTGGATCGAGTGAAGTGGGAAGTGGTAATGTTTGTGGAAAAGTGCCTCATGTGTCAGTAAGTGAAGGTTGAACACCGCATCCCAAGAGGTCTGTTACAACCTTTATATGTCCCCGAGTAGAAGTGGGATGACATCTCAATGGATTTTTTCATGGGACTACCTAGAGTTAAAGGATTTTGTGATTCTATCTAGATAGTGGTAAACCATCTAATGAAATTAGATCACTTCCTGGAAATCAAGGAGTCCAGTGTGATAGATTCCCTAGCATAGAGGTACGTGGACAAATTGGTGTGGTTGCATGGAATTTTGAGGTCCATAGTCTCTGATCGGGATACATAGTTTAGCTCATGTGTCTGGAAAGGATTGCAACATGATTTTGGCACCTAGCTATGCCTCAACACTACTTTCCACCCCTAAACATATGGGCAGATAGAGCACACCATCCAGAAATTGAAGGATATGATACGGGCATATGTTTTGGAATTTTGGGGATCATGGGTATGACACTTGCCTCTGGTAGAGTTTCCCTACAAAAAAATCTATCACTCTACCATCGGCATGGCTCTGTTCAAAGACTTTTACGGGAGGTTGTGTTGCTCACCCGTGTACTGGGTAGAGGTTAGAGAAGTAGGTGTTCTTGGCTCGGAGGTAGTGCAGAGCATGATGAAGAAGTTTCAGCTTATACAGGAGAGGATGAAGGCAAATCAAGATTGGTAGAAGTCGTATGCCGATCGTAGGAGGAGACCCTTGGAGTTTGAGGTTGGGGACCACATGTTCTTTAAAGGGGTGTGTTTGATGATGATGTTATACTCTTTTACACTTGCTTATATGTTGTGAATCGTATGGTATTATGTCCACTGAAAATCATAGTTGTGGGTAGTCTTTCCTTGCACACTAATTAACCCCTATATTCTGTGATGATTGAATGGCTATAACCTAGAAATTGGTTAATCACATAAACTTAGTTGATTAAATGAATGTTCAGTGAACAAGAATCCTTGTGTGATCACCCTAGTTAACCAAATTAAAGGAAAGAACTTAATAAATGGTGTGTTTGATTCTGAAAAACTCTTTTTCTCTGTATTGGTAACCTGTGTGGTTATTCTTATTGACTCTGGTTGGGTGACGAGGATAGGGATGGGATCCCCTGTTGTGGTATAGTTGTTGGTTTTTGGATATGAGGCTGTGAGGGGTCGTATGTTGGGAAATTGTTTGGTTCCAGTACATTAAGGGATCTCATGGATCCCTTTAGTTATTGTAACTTTACAAGAGAATCAGGTGTGAGTGTTAAATCTGCTGCTTGGTTGTTTTTCCTTCCTTGAATTGTGGTTATGCCAATTAGTTTCCCAGTAGTGAATAATTATTTAAATGTAACCACTTGAATTTTATAACAATAATGGGTTCAATGGAGAATTGTTTTCTGGGAATGAGTTGTGACTTGGTTGTGGTTGTTGTTCTTTTTTATAATGAATAGTAATGAGAGTGTTTGTGAATGGGATAGTTTTGGAAACCCTAGGTTGGGATGAGTGCTTGTTTACCTATATGTATAATTTAGTTCTTATGTTTCTTATTCGCACCCCACCCAAGTTGAGAACTTTGTGTCAAACACCCCCATTTCATGGGGGTGTTTTTTCCAACACTCCTATGAGTGGCTGGTTATTAGCTTCTTTTTTTCTCCCTTTCTCGAGGAGACCAAGACTCTTAGGGCAGGCTGTGATGGCCTGAGGTCCATTATAGACCAAGATTCTTCAGGCATGGTAGTTGTGGTGGTTTTCCTAGGTGTGTGAGGGTAGTTTGTTTACCAATTGTCTTCAAGATGAGGCCCAAGTGTCTTCAGGTGCGGCGGTAGTTGTTCTGACCCATGTTTCTTCGGGCGTGGTTATGTGTGGTTATTATGGTCTAGGTGTGTGAAGGGGGGATGTGTGGTTGTACTGTCCTAGGTGTGTGCAGGAGGGGTATGGCAATGGGACTGCGGTGAGAATTGCACTGGGACTTCGGTGAGAATGGAGGAGGAGGTCTAACATGTAGGATGCCTTTAATAACCAGTGGGAAAGTGGTGTGGGGTACCCAAACATCAATGTGTTATTACTATTACTCTACTTGACTTGTGTTATTTGGAGATTGTGCCTTGGTGAGTTTTGGGTGGATATTTTCCTTTCTAGGTGATTTGGTTATCTCCTTTTTCACAGGGCATTATAATGCCTCCCCAATTGTGAACGAGAGCTTTTGGTTTTCCTTACTGAGTATACCTGTATACTCACCCTACGTATATAAAAAAAATTAGGTTTCTAAGAGGACTTCGAGAACCATGTTGGACCCTACTAGTTCAGACGTTAGGACCATTGATGTTGTTGCTTTTATTTTATTTTGGTACTTTCTTTTGGAGTTTTCTTGTTTTTTTATAGCACTTATTATTGGAATATGTATATGGGAATGGATTGTTTTGGTTTTACTTTTGCATCCAGTTTTATTGTTGTTTGGGATTTACTATCTTATCTCCAAATCCTACTAAATAAAAAGGGTAATGTCTTCCATTTTGTGTGTGATTATATCCCCTTGGTGCTAGTCACCACTCGGGGACCTATTGGATGTGGGTATCGGGGGTCATTATCTCTACTTAAACTTGAAGAAGGGAGGGTCTGATAATTTGTTGTCCCTTCCCTCATCTTGGTGAAGGCAGGTCATGACAATGTAAGTCTAAAGACACTATCTAGAGTTTTTTAATTTTCATAACCAGGTTTTCTTCAATATAGGCTTCCTCTTATACATATTTTTTAATAAAATCATACTTCACTTCCAATTTATGAATATTGGAATTTAAGAATAATTCTTAAGATAGAAGAATATGTATAAATTCATGTCTGGCTACTAGAGAACAAGTTTCTTTATAGTTTATTCCTTATTTATGAATATATATCTTTGAAAAAATCATAGCTTTATTTTTTACCATTATTCCATTTTCATCATGTTTATTATGAAATACTCAGTTTACACTAGTTATAAGAAAATATTTTGGACATTCAAATATATTCTAAACTTGGTTCCTATCAAATTTATTGAGTTAATCCAACATTATTGTTATCCAATTTTCATCACCTAAATCATCATCAAGAGTCTCTGGTACAAATTGATATAAAAAGTCAAAATATTCAATTTCATTTCTTAAGGAACTTTTAGTTTTGATAGTTCGATCTATATCACCAATGATATTATCAATGGGATGGTTCTATAAGATAGTCAGATTCCTTGGGTTAAGAAAATGTTATTCTTCAACAGTAGGATAAATTTTTTCAAAAGCTATAACTTCAAAAAAAAAGTTTCTTTAGTTATCCTTTCATGAGAATAATTTTACAACATCAGTTGAAAATCAATTTTAGTAAAATCATCTAAATATTTGGTTTCTATTAATTTAAAAAAAAAATTGGTTTAATCAAAATTAATATGCACTGTTTTTTCAACAGTAATTGAATTTTTATTAAAACAATCAATAATCCTTACTTGTTATAGAATAACTCAGAAAAAATTATTCATTATATTTTGGAGAAAATTTAAGTAAATTTTCTTTATTATTAAGAATGTATAATTTTCATCAAAATCTATGAAGTATGAAATTTTTGAATTTCTTCCAATATATAAGTTATAATGAATTTTATTAATAAAAATTATAAGTACAATTTTGATTTATAGTATAAAATATAGTAATAACTTATTCAATCCAAAAATGTTTAGAAATTGAGTATTTTCTCAATTTGGATCCAGTAATATCATGAAGAACTCTATTTATTTTTCCAACTACACCATTCTGTTGTTGTGTTCTAGAAGCTAAAACATTATGTATTGTATTTTTTTACTAGAAAATGATTCAAAATAAGAATTTACAAATTATCCACCATGATCACTATGAATATGTTCCAAAATTAGAAACTTCTCATTTTTAACATGAACTATAATAATTTTAAAACCAAAAAAGGATTCAATTTTTTTTTCAAGTTTATAGACCCATATATATCTACTATAGTCATCAACTAAGACATATTCAAATAAATTCCCACCAATAATGCAGTTTGTGTTGAACTAAATAAATTCATGTGCACTAACTATAAAGAAAAAAAAGATAAAATTTTATTAATAAATCTAAATATTGACATATGTTTCTTTCCTAATGGAAAAGGATCCCAAACCTTAGAATAAATAAACCTTAACTCTGATAAATCTCTGGCTTGTTCTTTCTTAATAATTTTAGTAACGTTCTAACATTATAATTTCATAACCTTCTATGGAACAACCAATATTGATCTTCCATTATAGTAATGTAAGGTAGATCATGTATTCTATGGTCTTATAAATTTAGTGTATATATATTCTCAGGCATATCTAAATAAAGAATAGATTTACATTATATAATTTGAATAGTTCATTTATTATTCCTAAACTTCACAAGGTATCCTTAATCACATAATTTAATTCTTATAATGAGGTTTTTCTTAAGCCCTAAAACAAATAAAAAAATTTAAATTAATGTTTTACAATGAATAATAATATCACCAACACCATATATCTCTCCTTGATCATTATCACCAAAAGGGACTTTATCACCTTTTATATTGATACTTTTCTAAAAAAAAATTATATCAATTCATATTCCAAGAACACCAACTATAAATATACCATATATCATTATTTATATTCTTATTATTTTCTTAAAAATAAAAGGTTTGAATTTTGGTGCAAAAACTTATTTGGGTCCAAAATTATTAGAAAATAAAGCTTTAGGGATCCACATATTTCCAACATTCTTATGTTGTTTAGTATTCAATTCCTTATAAATTTAATCTTAAAAAATCAAAAAGATTTAATTCTATCCAAATAAAAAAATTTCTATAGATTTTAACCCCTCAAAAAATTTTATGAATAAGGGATCACTTTTCAGAAAAAAAAATTAGTTATTTTGAAAGTAATTTTTGGAGTTTTTAAAAACCATTATTGAGGTCTTTTAATGAGTTTTCATAAATTTTTTCATTTTATCAAAAATTCCATTCCCTAAAATAATTTGATTGAACTTTTTTTAAGCTCAATATTCTAGAATTAATTTTAAAACTAAATATTTATTATAAATAGATGAGTTAGAAAAAGATTTATTATATAATTATTTATTGAGATTTTAAATCACTAGGGAATGTTTTGAAATTATATATTTTTCTTTGGAAAGTTTATCCCTATCATTTTCGTTGTCTTTAGTGACATTATTATTAATTAAAGTTGTAAATCTAAAAACGTATACATAAATTGGTGAAGAATCATATTCATCAAATGACCACAGAATTTTCCTATTTTAATGATGTAAAATTATTTTCATTATCAGAATCTATATAATTATAATTCATAGTAAAATTATCTTAGGATTCATCAGATACCTTATCCATAAATCATTGGTTTGTCTTTTTAATTTTAGTATATAATCCCATAATATTTTAACTATCACTTATCTCAAATAAATATTTATCTGAAGAGTTGTCTCCACCAATATCACTCCATGTGTCGATAGTTTTTATACTTATCTCACCTATATACTTTTAAAACTTATTAAAATTATATCTTTCATATATTTCTTTTTCAGACTAAGAAAACTCGGCCTGATGTGAATAGGTTTCTTACATTCATAAGAAATATTTTCTAAATCATACTTCTTATTACTTCTATCATTAGGATCTTTCTTTTACTTTTATCTCAAATATTTATTTCCAAAAATAATTTTCATTATTTTAGAAATATTTTCTTGCTCATTCTCAGTTTGATCATAATAAATACTTTTTGTATCAACTTTTTATTTTTTATTATTTTAATATTTAGTAACTTTTTCAGTTTATCTTTTATTTTGAGAATAATTTGATATAGAAGAAAAATTTACTCCATTGATCATCATAACTTTTTATACATATATTTTCAACCTACCCTCATATTACATGAGTCTACTAATAAGATCATGTAACATCCTGGGTAAATAAAGAAATAATACATTCTCTTTTTATTAATATTTTAAGAATTAAATTTTAATTTTACTTTAAATTGGTTTCTATGTTCGATGGCGTGCCTGATACGTAATAATGGGTTTCTTTAAAATCTTAAGTTTCACACTAATAATATAATATTATTAATTTAAATGGTGGTTAACGCCTAGCCGTTGTATTGGCGGGAATTAATAGAACTAACTGAAATACGATTATACATGTTTTTAAATGTTTTTACATTTATCCAATAAAATTTAGGGACTTAAAATATGAATGAATCTAATTTTAAGCATAAATACTCTAATATTCAGTAAAAGGTCAATTTATCAGCTTTTAATGGAAAACCCTATTTAAATCTAGTTTTGATCATTTTTATATGTTTTATTTGACCAAATAAAATTCTTCTTTAGATTTGGGACATCAAAATTTACTTTGGGTAATTTTTTGGTATTTTTCTGATAAAGTTCATTTTTTAATGAATAGTCAAAATAGTATATTTTAATTCAAAAGTGCCTTTTAATCTAATTTATTTATATGGATAGATTATCTTTTTAATGGTTTTTAATGTGTAATTGGAATATATTTTTACCTTTTCATCCAATGTTGTTTATTTTAATTAATTTCACTTTGAAATTGGACATAAACAAGTATCAATCTTTTGATAGTTATTGTTTCTTAAAAACACACTATTTGTTTTTATAATGGTAGTTAATTTTGAATTAATTAGTTCAACTTCTATTTTTATAATATGGTAAAATAGACATCATTTTTGAATTCAAAATATCAAATATAGCTTAGGCTGAATTTTTGATATTTTTCTAAAAAAACTTTAATTTTTGATGAATAGTGAAACCACTTAGTAGTAGTTAAAAAAACTAATTTTTTCATTTAAATGAAATTTTACCACTTATATGAATTTAATTTCGAAAATCCAACATACATGGTTGTTATTATTATGTAAAATGTGGTTTAATAAGATGAAAATAATTTTTGGTGACTAGTAACTTTTGACTTTTATTACCGCGGTTAAAGGTAAATAGGGTAATTCAAGGAAAAAATAATATTATAAAAATATCAAATTACCTTAACACTTGTCCTAAACTTATTGGTTGAGTCATTTAAAACCATATGAATCTTTGGGTCAATTTTGGGACCTCATGGAGCCACCTGGGAGTGATAATGACACTTTAGATTAATTAACTTAAAGTAATGGAAAAAATTACATTAACAAATATCTTTTAGTAAATTAATTTTTACATGAAGTTATATAAATTATCTTTTTGACTATAATTATTAATTGGAAATATAAAAAGATTTCCTACATCATGTTATTTTTTTATAATTTTTAGACATAAAATAACTTAAGTTATATATGACACAATAATGATGCAGTATTTACCTTATTAATAAATGATTTAAATAAATAAGATTATAAATATTAAAATAACATCCAAAACTTGTCCAATTCTCATTGGATGATTTTATTTAGACCATGAGTCATCTTATCTTCATCTTTAATGAGTTTTTTATCTTTAGAAACCGAAGATAGGTTTATAATAAAATAATATTTGCAAACTTTCCTAAAAAGCCCCTCCTCCCCCTTATAAAAGGACAACACTTATAACCAATTCCTCATCTCTAAAGACTTTTGGCTCGTCCAACCTCTACCCAATTAAGCTCCCTGCATCCCTCTCCTTCTCCTAGAGTCATTTCCTTATGCATTAGGCACTTCAAGAAGTCTTTTTGGTTCAAACCAAAGGAAGTTACCCAAATTAAAGGTAACGATTCCTCTTAGATTCTTTTATTTTATTTTACTTCTCCAGACCCTAAACACTTTTTATTCCTTTCTTTTATAACAAAAACAGTATCTTCAATATACTAGGATGTTTTTATGAGAATTATTTTAACTACACTTACACACACCTCCATCTAATGGGTGAAGAACATACTGTTTCTGTGGATGAAAAACTAACGCCTCACAAAACGATGGTTGTTCGATTATATCCTATCGACTCTCATGGTGGACATTAATATGGAACTATATTTATATATGATATATATTATGTTTATGTTTTCTTTATTCTTCTATATTTTATATTTACAGCCTGCCGGTATGGTTTCCCTAATGGGTAAACACGATAATTTCAGTTGAGGAGGTGCAGACTATCGCCCCCTCAAAGTGATATGACTCGTTAATGCCATATGTGGGATGTATAAAGGAAGGAATTAATAATATTATATATTATATTATATTTTAATTATAATATAACTATGTATTATTATGTTTTAATTCCATTAAAATAAGAAATAGAAATGAAAGTAGTGTTCATGCGTACGTACAACTTACCGTCTCCATGTACGGTGCATTTCATTTCTTACATCCAAATGTTATGTATTATTATAAATACATATATATATGGGATATATATGATATATATGATATCTAAATCAGGAATATCATTTTGGATATAATGAACTTTTGACTATGTGAACAACTTGTAATTATAAGAAGTCCATTTTTGACTCAAGTACCAAATATCTACAAAACGAATGTTATTAACTTAAATAATTACATAATGTTTATAACATGGTAATAAGTGATATAAAAGGAATAATAAACTTGAAAAAGTTTCTTAATCAAATAGAAATTAACATTAGTTTATTATTCAGGATATTAAAGAATGAACGGTTCAAGTCAGACACGAGGTAAGGGACTTCGTCTCAAGCTCCTTTCATTGAGGCATATTTTGATTTAATACACGACTTTATTTTATATGCTATATAAACACCCTTGAATTTTAAAAGGGAATATTTTTCTACAAAGTGTTTTACTAAACGAAAAAAAAAGGAATGTTTCTTTTAACGTGAACGGTGACAATGACCTTTCCGCCACTGCGAGTATTATTTGTTCTTTGGATTCCTTAACAAGCTGTAATGTTTTTTTTCAAGGAAAATAAATACCATATACTCTTTTATGTATTTTGGTATTGAAAATGGTTTTGATAATTGATTTTTTATGTCAATATATTTAAGTGATATATTGTGATTGAAATGTGGAAATGTTTTCTTTCCTTTATATTTTTTTTATGTGTTATGATTTTATAATGGTAATTGGACATTTGATAGGTGGTTATGTGATAAACCAAATTATGGGTGGTGCCGTGATAAAACAGGATGGGTGGTTACGTTATAACCTCCAATTCATTGGGTATGGAAGTCGGCCGTATGGCTATTCCATTTAGTGATATGGGTGATAGTCGACCGTATGGTTATTATATTTAAGTATATTTATGTCCCAAGTTACCTTTATATGTTATGTGTTCTTTATATAGGTTTTATGGTAATATTTTGATTACAAAAGGGTAAGTAGTGATCTTTTATTCAGTGAAGAGTATTAACTACTTCATAAAGGTGAAAAGTATTACTTATGTTAAAGTATTCATGGTTTACTTGTTGTTTTGAAAAACTAATAGTTTTCCTTATTTGTGTATCCCTTACTGAGCTTTTTTATGCTCATCCCAAGTTTTTGAAATGTTTTTCACAGGACATAATTTGAAATTGGTTCAAGGATGGGATCAAGGAAAAGTCGTGTTGTCTTAAACATGGAACTAGACATGACTCTTTTTCTCAAGAGTTCTTGTTTTGTGAAAAAAATGGAAACTGAGTAGAAGTGTCTACTTTATTTTTTTTTTTGAAATGAAATGTAATAGTTATGGCCTAATTCTCTAAAACTCTAAACCTGAAAAGACCCTTAATGTGAATTATTCATTTAATTCATGATTATATAATTTTTTAAGGCCATGTCTTTATAGTTGGTATCAGATGTCGGTTTAGATAACTTTAGGAGTTAGGGTATTGTAAAATTAATATTCATAAAGTAATTTATGTTAATATTGAAATCATATAGCATTTAAATATTACCATGTTGCTTAACCTAAGATTTTTATGTGTTCAGAATGGTTTTTCATAGAGGAAATAGGGGAGCTATGTTGGGACGACATCAGGAGGAAGACAACCTTCCAAATCAGCAACCTGAGATGGTAATAATTAGAACTAAATAGTTTTTTTCAGTGATGGAACAGTTGAATCAGGCTATAAATGGTGTTGGTATCCATGCACGAGATAAGACATATCAACCAAAGAGGAACATGTCAGTAGTAGATCATTTCATGAGGCAACATTCCCCATCATTCAGAGGATCATCTGACCTTGTGCAAGCTGAAGGGTGGATTAAAGAACTGGAGAAGATTTTGATGTCATGGAGTGTTCAGAACATCAAAAGGTTAGTCTCGCTTTTTACCATTTTGAAGGTGAAGCTGATCAGTGGTGGTCTATGGTGAAAAATATCGAGGATATTGAGGATATTGATGCTCTTGATTGGGATGAATTCAAAGGTATGTTTCTTGAGAAATATTTTCCTACGTTGGTTCATCTTAAGATGGAAAAACAATTCCTGGAATTGAGGTAGGAGGATGACTCAGTGGCTTCTTATGAAGAAAAATTCACTCGACTGTCAAGGTATGCTCCAAATTTCATTCGAGATCTAGATAGTAAGATAAATCGATTTTACTCAGGACTGAAGCCGCGATACCGGAGAGAAAAATCCTCTAGTGAGTTCAAAAGTCATGAAAAACTTGTTCGATGTGAGGAAAAGGTGGAAATGGAGTTTTCTAATGATCATGTGTACTTTGAAAAACAACTGAACAAGAGGTCCAGTTGGAAGGAAAAGGGGAAGAATTCATCAAAGAAGCCTGGAGGTAAGAAAAATAAATATCCATCTTGTGAGAAGTATGGTAAAAGCATCCTGGATAATGTTTATCAAAGTCTAGGAAGTGCTTTAGGTGTGGAAATTCTGGTCATATTACTCGTAACTGTAAGAAAGATGATGAAGCAGGTAATGAAAAGCCAGTGGTAAGATGTTTTAAGTGCAATGAAATGGGTCATTATGCAAATGAGTACCCAATAAAGAACTCAACTGAGTGAAATCAACCAGACTATAAGAAGAAAGGGGTGGATAATTTCTTTACAACAACTTCAGCAGATGTTGGTCCATCAAATGAAGTAGTATCAGGTATACTATTTGTTTGTTCAGATTATGCCAATGTGTTGTTTGATTTAGTGTCTACACATTCTTTCATTTCTGATAAGTTTCTGATTAAATTGGGAATTCCATCTCAAGATATGAATCCTGAACTTATGGTAAAAAAACTGGGGGAAATTTTGAGATAAAAATAAATTATAAGAACCTTCATGTCCTTGTGTGCGGGAAGAATCTACCTGAAAACCTTATTGTTTTTTCTCTAGTTGAGTTTGATGTTATTTTGGGCATGGATTGGTTGTCTGTTTATCATGCTAAGATTGACTATAGAGATAAAGAGGTTTCATTTCAAAAATATTTATTGTTTTTGTACAATAATAAATTCTTCCTTTTGATAACATGTTAGGAAGCTGAGAAACTAGTAAAAGATGGAAATGAATGTTACCTTGAACATATTGTTGAAAATAAAGGAACTGTTTAGATTAATGATGTGTTAATGATAAATGAGTGTCTTGATGTTTTTCTTGATGAGTTTCTTGGTATTATACATGATCGGGAAGATAAATTTACTTTTGACTTAGTTCCTGATGCTAAGACAATTTCAAAACCCCCTTATCGAATGGCACAAATTGAACTTTTAGAGTTAAAGAAGCAATTGTAGGAGTTATTAGATAAAGGTTTCATTCCACCTATCACATTACCATGAGGTGCTTCTGTCTTGTTTGTTAAAAAGAAAGATGGTTCAATGAGACTTTTCATTGATTATAGAGCATTGAATAACATCACTATTAAGAACAAGTATCATTTGCCTCATATTGATGATTTGTTTGATCAGCTCTAGGGAGATCAGTATTTTTCGAATATTGATTTGAGGTCAGGGTACCATCAGTTGAAAGTAAAATAATTAGACATTTCAAAGACTGCATTTCATACTACATATGGCCATTATGAATTTGTAGTTATGCCTTTTGGTTTAACAAATGATCCTGCTATATTCATGGATCTTTGAATAGAATTTTCTGTGAATTCTTGGATAAGTTTGTGGTTGTTTTCATTGATGATATTTTAGTCTATTCCAAAAGTAAAGAGGAACATGAAAGTCATTTAAGGGTTGTCTTGCAAACCTTAAAAGAAAAGAAACAATTTGGGAAATTTAGAATGTTTGAGTTTTGGTTGAAATCAATTTCTTTCCTTGGTCACATTGTTTCAAAAAAATGGCATAACGGTCGATCCGACTAAAAAAAGTTGTTGAAGAATGGCCCAGACCCACAAATATAAATGAGATTGGTAGTTTTCTTCGTTTGGCAGGTTATTACTGGAGGTTTGTTGAGAATTTTTCACAGTTATCTATTCTAAGGACTAAGTTAACTCGAAATGGTTTTAAGTTCGTTTGGACAAAAGAATGTGATGATTGTTTTCAGGAATTGAAAAGAATATTGGTGAATGCTCTAGTTTTGGCACTGCCATCCAGAAATGGTGAGTTTTTTATTTACAGTGATGCTTCATTGAAAGGACTTTGATGTGTCCACATGCAGAATGACTAGGTAATTTCTTATGTTTCACGTCAGTTGAAACCTCATGAGTTAAATTACCCTACGCATGATTTGGAATTAGTTGCTGTTGTTTTTGATTTAAAAATTTGGAGGCATCATTTGTATGGAGCAAAATGTGAAATATATACTGATCACAAAAGTTTAAAGTATATATTTTCTAAAAAATAACTAAACATGAGACAGAGGAGATGGTTGGAATTAATCAAGGATTATGATTGCACGATCTATTACCATCTGAGAAAAGTAAATAAAGTGGCTGGTGCTTTGAGTCAAAAAAATTAATGATTATGTTTGGAACAAGATACTTTGGTTTTTGATTTGATAAACTTTGGCATAGAAGTTATTGGTGCAGAAAATTCTTCTATTTTGTATCAGGTGTCAGTGAGATCATCTCTATTAGAAAAAATTAAGCAAGCACAGAAGGAAGATAGTGAGTTACAGAAAAAGTTAGAGTTGGTTCAGAAGTGTAGGTTTCTTGAATTTAACATTGATAATGATTGTGTTTTGAGATTTGGAAAGAGATTATGTGTGTCTTTTGATTCACAGTTGAAGAATGAGTTCTTATGTGAAGCTCATAGTTCCCCGTTTTCTGTTCATCCTGGAAGTACTAAGATGTACAGAGATCTTTGAGAGTATTACTAGTGGGATGGAATGAAAATAGAATTTTTGATTTTACTATGAAGAGTTTCACTTTTTAGTATGTTAATGTAGAGAAGTAGTTACCAAAAGGGATGCTTCAGTCTGTACCGGTGCCAGAGTAGAAATGGGAAAATATATCCATGGACTTCATTGTGGGATTACCAAATACATCTCGAGGTAATAATGAAATCTGGTTTATTGTTGATCAATTGACTAAATCTATTCATTTCCTTCCTATTCGAGATATTGTGTCGCTAGATCAACTTTCTCGGTTGTATGTTAAAGAGATATTCAGGTTGCATGGAGTTCCCCTCTCCATTGTATCTAATCGTGATCCCAGGTTTACTTATAACTTTTGGAAAGGCCTTCAGAAGTCATTGGGTACTGAATTAAATTTTAGTACAGCTTTTTATCCGCAATCAGATGGGTAGTCAAAAAGAACAATTCAGACCTTGGAGGATATGCTACGTGCTTGTTCACTGGATTACCAGGGAAGTTGGGACCAACATATTTCTTTGGTTGAATTTTCTTATAATAACAGTTTACATTCCAGTATACAGATGGCTCCATTTGAGGCATTATATGGAAATCGTTGTCGAACTCTAGCATTTTAGGATGAAGTCGGTGAAATGAAGCTGATGGGACCAGAATTGGTAGATGAGATGGTAGAAAATTTTCAGTTGATTCAGAAGAACATAAGAACAACTCAGAGCAGACAGAAAAGTTATGTAGATAACCGGAGGAAGGATATATCTTTTGAGGTAGGTGATCATGTCTTTCTCAAGGTTTCTCCATGGAAAAGTGTGATGTGTTTTGGTAAAAAGGGAAAGTTGAGTCCAAGGTTCATTGGACCTTATGAAATCCTGGAGAAAGTTGAATCAGTTGCATACAGATTGGATTTACCTCCAAGTTTATCCCAGGTACACAATGTTTTTCATGTTTCAATGTTGAGAAAGAATACACCAGATCCATCTCATGTTTTGAGTCCAGAGGTAGTTCAGTTGGGAGAGAATCACTCTTATGAGGAACAACCAGTCCAGATTCTTGACCATAGAGAGCAAGTGTTGTGTAATAAGGTAATTCACTAGGTAAAGGTTTTTTGGAAAAACCATATGGTTGAAGAGGAAATGTGGGAATCTGAAAATGCTATGAGGGATAAATACCCCCACTTATTTGATAAGTGAATAAAATTGTGAGGATGCAATTTCCAAAAGGGGGAAGGATGTAACATCCTAGGTAAATAAAGAAATAATACATTCTCTTTTTATTAATATTTTGAGAATTAAATATTAATTTTACTTTAAAGGGGTTGTTATGTTAGATGACTTACCTGATACGCAATAACGGGTTTCTTTGAAATCTTACGTTGCACACTGATAATATAATATTAATATTTTAAATGGTAGCTAACGTCTATCTGTTGTATTGGTAGAAATGAATAAAACTAACTACAATACGATTATACATGTTTTTTAAATGTTTTTACATTTATCAAATAAACTTTTGGGGCTTAAAATAAGAATGAATCTAATTTTAAGCATAAATACTCTAATATTCAGTAAAAGGTCGATTTATAGGCTTTTGACGGAGAACCCTATTTAAATATAGTTTTGGTCATTTTTATATGTTCTATTTGAATAAATGGAATTCTTATTTATATTTGGGACATCAAAATTTACTTTGGGTAATTTTTTGTTATTTTTTTGATGAAGTTCGTTTTTTTAATGAATAGTGAAAAAATTGTATTTTAATTCAAAAAGTGCCTTTTAATTTAATTTATTTATAACGTTAGATTATTTTTTTTAATTGATTTTAAAGAGTAATTAGAATATATTTTTACCATTTAATACAATTTTGTTTATTGGAAATAATTTCACTTTGAAATTGGACATAAACAAGTATTAATCTTTTGATAGTTATTGTTTATTAAAAACACGCTATTTGTTTTGATAACATGAATTAATTTTAAATTAATTAATGAAACTTCTATTTTTATAATATGGTAAAATAGACATCATTTTTGAATTTGGAATATCAAATACATCTTAGGATGAATTTTTTGTATTTTTCTGAAAAACTTCAATTTTTGATGAATAGTGAAACCACTTAGTAGTGGTTAAAAAAACTGACTTTTTCATTTAAATGAAATTTTACCACTTCTGTGAATTAAATTTCAAAAATAATACATTCATGGTTTTTATTAGTGAGTAAAATTTGGTTCAATAAGATGAAAATAATTTTTGGTGAATAGTAACTTTTGACTTTAATTTACCACAATTAAAGTTAAATAGGGTAATTCAAGTTAAAAATAATATTATAAAAATGTCAACTAACCTTAAAACTTTACCTAGCCTTATGGTTGAGTCATTTATGACCATCGGCATCTTTGGGTCGATTTTGGGACCCAATGGAGCCACTTGGGAGTGATAATGACACTTTAGATTAATTAACTTAAAGAAAAAAATGACATTAACAAATATCTTTCAGTAAATTAATTTTTACATGGGGTTAAATAAGTTATCATTTCAACTATAAATATTAATTGAAAATATAAAAATATTTTCTACATCATGGTATTTTTTTATAATTTTTAGACATCAAATAATTTAAATTATATATGCCACAATAATGATGTAGTATTTACCTCATTAATAAATGGTTTAAATAAATAAAATTATAAATATTAAAATAACATCTAAAACCTATCCAATTATTATTGGATGATTTTATTTTGACCATTATTCATCTTATCATTATCTTTAATGAGTTTTGGATCTTTATAAATTGAATATAGGTTTATAATAAAATAATATTTGCAAACTTTCCTAAAGAGCCCCTCCTCCCCCTTATAAAAGGACACTACTTCTAATCAATTCCTCACACCTCTCAAGCCATTTGGCTCATCCAAACTCTAGCCAATTAAGCTCCCTAAAACCCTCTTCTCCTCCTAGAAGCCTTTTCTTAGTCAGAAGTCACTTTAAGAAGTCCTTTTGGTTCAAACCAAAGAGTGTTACCCAAATTAAAGGTAACAATTCCTCTTAGCTTCTTTTCTATTATTTTACTTCTCCAGCCCCATAACTCTTTTTATTCCTTTATTTTATAAAACAATAGTATCCTTAATATACTAGTATGTTATTATGAGAATTATTTTAACTACACTTACTCACACCTCCATCTAATGGGTGAAGAACATACTGTTTATGTGGATGGAAAACTAACACCTCGTGAAATGATGATTGTTCGATTATCTCCTACTAACTCTCATGGTGGCCATTAAGATGGAACTGTATTTATATATGATATATATTATGTTTATTTTTTCTTTATGCTTCTGTATTTTACATTTATATCCTACCTTTATGGTTTCCATACTGGGTAAACACGATAATTTCATTTGAGGAAGTGCGGACTACCGCCCCCTCAAAGTGATATGACTTGTTAATTCCATATGTGGGACGTATAAAAGAAGGAATTAATGATATTATATATTATATTATACTGAAATTATAATATACTTATGTATCATTATGTTTTAATTCCATTAAAAGATGAAATAGAAATGAAAGTAGTGTTTATGAGTACATACGACTTACCGTCTCCATGAATGGTGCATTTCATTTCTTACATCCAAATGTTTTGTATTATTATAAATACATGTATATACTGAATATATATGATATATATGATATATAAATCATGAATATCATTTTGGATATAATGAAATTTTGACCAATTGAACAACTTGTAATTATAAGAAGTCCATTTTTGACTCAAGTACCAAATATCGACAAAACGAACGTTATTAACTTAAATGATTACATAATTTTTATAACATGTTAATAAGTGATATAAAAAGAATAATAAACTTGAAAATTTTTCTTAAGAAAGTAGAAATTAACTGTTGGTTATTATTCAGAAGATTAGAGAATGAACGGGTCAAGTCGGACACGAGGTAAGGGACTTCGTCTCAATCTCCTTTCATTGAGGCATATTTTGTTTTAATACACAACATTATTTTATACTCTGTATAAACACCCTTAAATTTTCAAAGGGAATCTTTTTCTATAAATAATTTTACTAAACAAAAAAAATGAATGTTTCTTTTAAAGTAAGCGATGACAATGACCTTTCTGCCGCTGTGAGTATTATTTGTTCTTTGGCTTCCTTAACAAGTCATAATGTTTTTTTTCAAGGAAAATAAATACCATATACTCTTTTATGTATTTTGGTATTGAAAATGGTTTTGATAGTGGATTTTTTATGTCAATATATTTAAGTGATATATTGTGATTGAAATATGGAAATGTTTTCTTTCCTTTATATTTGTTTTATGTGTTATAATTTTATAATAGTACTTGGACATTTGACGGGTGGTTACGTGATAAACCAAATGACGGGTGGTGTCGTGATAAATCAAGACAGTTTGTTATGTTATAACCTCCAATTTATTTGGTATGGAAGTTGGCTGTATGGTTATTCCATTTAGTGATATGTGTGGAAGTCAACCGTATGGTTATTCTATTTAAGTAAGTGTATGTCCCAAGTTACTTTTATTTGTTATGTGTTCTTTATATTGGTTTTATGGTAATATTTTGGTTAAAAAAGGGTAAGTAGTGATCTTTTTTTCAGCGAAGAGTATTTACTACTTCATAATGGTGAAAATTATTACTTAGGTTAAAGTATTCATGGTTTACTTGTTGTTTTGAAAAACTAACAGTTTTCCTTCTTTGTGTATCCCTTAATGAGCTTTTTATATTCATCCCATGTTTTGAAATGTTTTTTATGGGACATAATGTGGAATAGGGTTGAGGATGGGATCAAGGAAAATCCATGTTGTCTTAAACATGAAACTAGACATGACTCTTGTTTTCAAGAGTTCTTGTTTTGTGAAAAAAATGGAAACTGAGTTGAAGTTTCTACTTTGTATTTTTTTTTTGAAATGAACTGTAATAGTTATGGCCTAATTCTCTAAAACTATAAACCTTAAAATATCCTTAATGTGAATTATTCATTTAATTCATGATTATGTAATGTTTTAAGTTTGGGTCTTTATCGATCATCTAAGAAACTCTGTAATATTTTTTGTATCATCAATATATTTTTTTATTCCAACTCATTGGGTATAATATCAACTATCTTCTCAACCAATTTTTTTTCAATTGCAATTTAATCTTCAAGAGACTAAAGACTATAAAAAATTTCCCTAAAACATTGATGCATCTTGGAAAATGGTTCTCCAGGTAGAAAATAAAAATCTATATAATCTTCTCTCAGCAAAACCCTTCTTGTTTAAACAACTTCAATTGTTCCAAAAAATTTACTTTTAGTTTCTTCAAAATATTATTCAAAATTTCACATAAAGAAATATGACTAAAGATGTTCCATTTCATATAACATAAAAATTATTTTTGACTCTCTAGTTAAGTTGATATTCTAAATTTTATTCTCTAGTAAAAGTAGTAACTTCCTTCTCAATAATTTTATAATCTCTAGTTAACATAAAATAGTTTTCAACTCTAGTATTTATAATAAAGGTCTTCATGTGATCCCTCTAATATTAATAATAGTTAATATCAATGAATAGTGGTCAACTAGGATTCGTCTTTTCAAGTATCCTAATGGAAAAAAATCATCTTAAGAAACAAGTATACTCTTATCTACAAAACTTGTTAGTGTAACATTTTATAACAAGTACAACCTTCTCTGATAACAAATGTAGGATTGAAAAAATATTTTTCATACAAGAGGGGTGAATTTTAGTTTATAAAATAAAACATATAATTTTCACTAACCCTTATATAAAATAAATCATGTGTAGAAACAACAATATGCATTATAAAATCAGAGTTAAGTAATGTTTATAAAAAATATTATGAAACGTTCCTTAAATTATGAATAGTATAAAATATGTAAAAACTTGTAATTAATAAAATTTACAAATTAATACAAGTTTTATAATGGGTTGAATAAAAACATAAATAAAATCCTACTAAATTTACCATAATTAAACCTTCATTGTAAAGGGAGTTTTAATCATACTCAAAATATGCATGGTTTTAACCAAACCATAAATTTTTTTCTTCCTTTACCAAATAATCCCTTGAAACTAAGATCAAAACAACTTTTATTTCCCTAGCCTCTGGAACCCTCAATCAATAATATTATAACCTATGCCATCCCAAAACATAGAATCAATTGATCACGCTAGATTAGAAATAGTTATTAAAAAATAAAATAACTTAAATAATTTACAAATATTCCTCACAAATGGTTGACTTATGTAAAAACTCTCTAAAGAAATACAACGAATCAGTTAATCGTAGCATAATGTTACTAAATCTTCACAAAAACTTTAGATTGATTGGGTAAAGCTCTTCCTCCTCCTCAAATACAGCTTCTATTTGTAGTCTCTTCTCCAATTAACATATTTTTAATTCTTTATATTTGGTTACACTATATCAGAAAAAATCCTCTTCACTTGAAATGGTTCAAAACATCTTCTTCATCTGATGCCCAGTTTTAAAGAAGCACCATTACAATGATTAAAAAGTTTGACATGGTAAAATAAATTTTTTTTAATTTAATAGATTAAATTTTTTTCATCTAGTAAAATTTAATTTCTTCATCCTATATATTTTATAAAAGTTCATATGGAATTAATTATTTCCTCCAGTTGATAAATTTCATCTAGGAGTCTTGTAAAACTTTATCTAGTGGGACTTTGGTATAGTAAGTCATCGAAAATTTTTAAAGCTATATCTAATGAAGATTTTAATCATCCATCCAATGTACAGATTATGTGTACATTAAATTAATTAAAAAACTCCATCTGATGGAAATATCTTACTACATTCGAATAAACATAACTCTTTTTAAAAAAATAGTATAAAAAAACTTTGGAACCAAGAATTCTAATTAATTATAAACTTTTAAATAATTTTTTGTGATTTTATAAAATTTGATTAGAAAGGCATAAAATAAATCCTTTGGAGTCAATAGTGTGGTCCCTTCATTTATGTCTCATCCTTGTATCGTTCTATCACCCTTCCACCATAGTGAATGGTTTTGAATCGTAGTCTTTTAAAATCTATTTTTCCTAAAAAAAAATTGAACCCCATAGAACCATGTTTTCTTTATTTATTTCTCTTAATTATTAGGTAGATACTAGATGATTTTAGTAGGATTTTTACCCTCTCCTTATGAAATTTTACCCTCATCATACTTATATCAATAATAAATGATTTCAACTGGGCTTCATACCCCCCCCCCCATGTCATTACTTATTCTTCATTTTGATTATAACTGAGTCCCCCTATTTATTTAACTATTCATCATTCTGAAGAGGAATTTACTGAGGAGATGGATCATTTTGGTAGTTTTTTGGAAAGATATTTATTTGTATATTATGTTCTAGATTGATAAATTTTCTTCTTTATGTTGTGGTGCTTGGTGGTTGTCTTCCTCTTATTCCATCCATGTGCAATGATTTGGAAATCTTTTTTTTAGGTAGGAGATTCATGTTCTATATCTTTTATGTGAATATATTATATTATTTTTATTTTTATTTCTATTGGGTGGATTGTGGTAATTGTAATAGAAAATATAATAAACAGGACTAATGAAATTATAATGGAATAGTGTTATGTTCATGTGGTTATCAGTTTTCTTTATGTTGCTAATGTTTTTTATATTATATTCTTGTTATTTGATTATACCTTGCAGTGATGTCTTGATTTGAGAATTCCACTTAAATGGTTAAATACTTAAATTCATTAAAAGAAAAGACAAAATTGATATGGATGTTTTATTCTTGATTTGTTATGAGTGTCTTTCTCGTCTTGGTTGTGTGTAACTCAGTTTCTTTATTGTGTGCGGTTAGGTGGACCTGATTCTATATCCTGGAGGCCTTTTTTTATTTTTGAGACTTGGGGGACGTGGTTTAGATGTAATTTCATAGAGTGTTTGTTTCTTGGTAGCAGTTTGGTTTAAATGGAATAATTTTTGACATATATAAATGTAGTTATGGCTAAAGAATTTGTTGGTGTGCATTTAAACTAATAACTAAATGAATAATTATTGGTGATTGTTTTATTAAAGAAAATAAAGGGAAATGGAAATAGGTTTATGGATCTTTATTTCATTATTGTGGTTATTTTTTCTTCATCATAGAAAATTTATGGTGGTGCCAAATCAATAGTGACCTGACAGTAGTTGTGGTGGTGTTTTCTGTGTGAACCCATAGGTTTGGAATTGTGTGGGACTACTGATTACTTATATTATTTTATGACTTTTATATCCACCTCACCCAAGTTGAGTAACCCAACTGGAACCCAAAGACTCTAGAGTGGGTTTTTTCTAAGCATCCAAGATGGTAAGTATATGAATGGATGAATACCTCCTCTCCCTTACTCTCCCTTCAACAATAGCTTCTAGTGATAGAGATGGTGGATAAAGAGATATGTAGTGGGGAATATGTGTGATAGGAGGAGGATATGATCCTGATTTCATAATCATTCATAATACCCTACTCTCCTAATTTCTTGATACTTTATATGTGGTTGGTTTTGGAAAACATGATATGTGGTTGATTCCACAAGACATGGCATACAGTTGGTGTTGTTTTTGGTGGATATAGAATGGATGGGAGAAAACAATGAATTGTCATTGAGAGAGTGTTGGAACTGAAATACATGCCCTAAGATAAGTCGAGGAAGGCCATGGGTGGTTGATATAGAATTCAGGCTCAAGCGGCCCAAATATCAAAAAATTCGTCGACTTTGTGAAGCACTTTGTGTTCCTCCCTAGTCCTCGAAAACACGTGAGGAATTGGCAGTCATATCTATGAGTCTAACGATCCCTATAACTGCCAAAGAAGAAGTTAATGGTTAGCTTTGTGAGTCTTATGGGCCCCATGACTGGTGAAAAATAAATTGTATGGGTGGCTCAGTGAGTTTGAGGAGTACTACGCCTCTTCATGGAGATCAAATTTTCTTCATGATGTGCCTTTGAGCATTACGATGCCCATTTTCCTATAAATATCTGGCTCACCCCCCCCCCCCCTCAAAAATATTTTTACTCTGACCTTTCACCATCTAAGCTCCCTTTTTGTAAACCACCTGAGCACTGCGAACCCGAGAGAAAAACGAATTTCCCAAGGTACTGGAGTATCATGAAACCCCCTTTCCATGTTAAAATTTTCCTTTACTTGTGGTAAGGATTCCTTTTGAGAATTACTACTCTCTTTGTGAAGGATGAAGGCCCTCCAGTGTACTTGAGGCTTCACGGAGCATTAATCCTTCATGAAACACACCTCTTACAAACCATACCTTCATTCCAAGGCAAGGTCACCCTACTTCGTGGAGCTCCTACCTTCACAAAGCCCCTAACCACCAAAAATCACCTCTCAGCGTGGCCCCCTACTTTGTGAGACCCTCTTCTATGCATTCCTCCCAGCTTATGGGTGGTGATTTCTTGGTCCCTCGTGTGGAGTTCCATGTTGCATTTCTCTACTTAATTCTTCTCTGTATGGGTATGCTAATATCTATTGTGTCTTTACATAATTATGCTAATGTGGACCCCTTGAGTTACAACTCCTCCACCCCATTGTATCCCAACACTACTGGTTCCTTCCCTTTACTATGTTTTAAAAGTTATCAATCTTATAAGCCTAAGGGGTGATAAGTGAGTCCCCTTCGTCCGAGTTGTAGGATGTTAAACTTACAACCACCATCGTCCTCAACACATGACGTTAAACAGTGCCCTCACCCTATGAAATTCACATGGGGTGCCCTTCCTAGAGAATTTTCTATGCCCACTATTCTCTATGGGGGTGATATCTTCCTCACATGGAATGATATCCTCCTTGCATAAAGCTTCATCTTCCCATGGGGAACGGAAACCATCATAGTGTAAGCCCCTGGCCTTTCTTGTAGGTGGTAGCAGTCTTTCTTATCCATGACTCATCTGGACACAATGACCATAGAGGTGATGGTCATAGGGGACTCTCAATACCCCATCCCTCTCCCTTTGGGCTTTGTATCCATGGTCTGGTAACCATTTTTAATCCCCAATCTCCATCCCCTTAGCCAGCTAACCATGCATAAGCCTCACACCATCCCTCACTGATGCGAATTTCATGATGTAACCATATGGTCTACTAATTCCTCTTTTTTCTCAAACTGAGAAGGACTCATGTGGGCTTAGAGGTTAGTAATGATTGTGACACCCTTATTCTGATCATCCATCCAAGAGTAATCCCTAGTTTCCTCCTTCACAATCTACTAACTATGTGTAATCCCTGAAACCTTGAACTATGTGGGTTTTGATCCATGTCTTCTACACATGGTTCAAAGTAAGCCTCGCTGAGGTTCAATCCCAACCATCGGTAAACCCTGGTTCCCTCCTCCTAGGGGTGCACCTCTTAGATCTTAGTATCCACCATCATCCATTATCATCTTGTTATTTTCCTCAAGACACTATATCTCTGGAGGATCATTCCCCACTAAAATGTCACATCTCCTTTGGGTCCACCTGGGAAGCTAACCATGCATAAGCCCCAAACACATGTCACATTTTGACTAGGCATCTAACCCTGAATAAACCCCAAAATCCCCATCATAACTATGTAGACTTTAATTACCATCCAACTGGGATACGTAAGAAACCTGCATGAGGTTAAATCTTAACAACATCATCTTCATGTTGGTTCTATTTTACCCATTTCATCCCACTTCAATAATTCCCCCATTTCCATCCTGATTCCTACCCAAGTTTCCACATCCCAGTGGGATCACATCATCCATATGGGAAACTAACCATGCATAAGCCCCAACAATCTGTTCCATCACCTCAACCTTATTATAGTGGTGTCATGTCATCTATCTGGGTTTCCTTAACACATAATCTCCATTCATTCCATTACTACTCCTTACGTCACCTAGAAAGTTAACCATATGTAATCCCCTCACAATCCATATCATCCAATAAAGAGTGATACTCTTAGGATTGTCAGATAGCCATGTGTAATCCCTACACTATGACCTCTTTAATTATGTGGGTTTTGACCCATGTCTTCTAAACAAGTTATATAGGTATCCACCCCCCTGTTCAATCTCATTAAATGGTAATCCTTTGGGTCCACCTTCATTGATCCACCCTTAGGGGTGTGTAAATCATCCTTCATGTTATAAAACTTTCCATTTATGGTACATGAAAATCTCAGGTCCATCCTACTAGGGTGTTATGTTCTATCCATCTTGTAAACATTCCATGGATCCCTTCTATTGATGTGCCCCTCTGATCCACCTTTATAAGAGTTCGAATCACCCTAATATATCTATACTAGACATTAAAATTATATAATACACCATATTAAACATGGGATTTTATGAAAACCTCAGAGAAATGAGTCTGGCATAAGATACCATGTGATCGACATGGGAAGACTCGAGATTCTACACCCTTGAGAAGCCCTATAATGAAGAATAATACAAGTGTTCTAAAGTTTCAATATCCAAACATTCCATCGATGTCCAAGATGACTTCTATTCTTACTGAGGGTTGCTGCCATGATTTGAAATTTTAGAATTTCATGAAAAAATTAGTGTAATTAACCATCATCCAAAAAGAGATAGCATCAGGAACAAGTTTCTCGAACAATGTCTTAATTTATAAGGGAAACCCAGACTACGAGATGAATTCCTTGGAGGAATCCATGGAAGGATGTACCGACATCCCATCATCCGATTTTGATCAAGGATCGGACATCTTTGAAGAAGTGATGAATGACACACACCTTTGGAAAGTTAAAATGTGGGGTACAATACACCATCAAAGAATGTAAATGGCTCCCATGCGATGTACCCTAATGGAAAGTGTTGGAAACAAAAATGGTGAACACGATATGAAATAGATCTCCTTCAAATATAGGGATTATTAGTAGTAGATACAATGACATATGAGTGTGTCACTAGAACCAGATATCTGGATCCAAGTCCCACCAAGCAAATAGTGTGCATGGTGTGAAACTCACCATAATTTGGGGTATTTAATCATTGGGTATTCTGATCCATGACATTGTCTGTGTGGATATCTCTATAAAACCATGGAATACTGAATGGTGTTGAGGAATTAGGCATTGATTTCTTAATATTAGTACTGTTGGATTAATATTCCTGCTTTGCAGGACCCAATCTACAGGAAACCAATTTTCCCCCATCTTGAGATGTAGGGGTATGAGTAACAATAATGTGACAGTCCCGCATGGCTCCACCTCCACTACAACGTCATCCATAACCACCGAAACTAGGATCACATTCCCCATATCAACATTAGAAATTGTTCAGAGGAGGGTGATAGACATTCTTTTCTGAAGATATAACCAAGAGGGGGTCATTCCCATGAGGGATATGACCCTTCATGACCTGTAGACTTTTTTCCCTCACTATCACCACCGTACCTAGGGGCCATGCGGGGATCCATTATTCCCCACTCCAATATTCTACCATTTTGGGAGAATCTCCATAGAATATTCCTATGAATCACTCCCTTATACCGATAACATTAGGGAAATCCAATTCATCTAGCTATGAATACCACCCAGGATCTTCTAAGGGGGGTCCCACTAGGCCATGTCAATGCCACCATCTAATATTCTCTCAGACCAAAGAACAAGTGGTTTACACCTCTACTCTGTCAGCCCCAGTCTAGATGACCCGACGTCAATTTTGGGCATAATCTCAAGAGGATGACAATCAAGGTGAATCATCTTTAATATCTTTAGTGTCCTATACCACCCCAATTTTATTCTACTAGGTCACTTCTACTGTAGAGCATAGATCCACTTATGCCCAATTGGGATCGAGACCCCATCCCCCCTGGGCAGGTTGGGTTAACTCTTTTGGTCACTAGAATGGTCAGCAACCATCACAGGACAACCTGTGATGATGAGATCCAGTATTTAGGTCCTCTGTATACCATCACTATCCATATTGGAGGGCCTCCCTACTCTCGAACACAACATGGAGGTCCTCCCCATGTCACCAATATAAATCTAAGAAAAGTTACTCCCCATATTATTCACATCCATCATAAAGTTCTTCCCCATGCCTATGATTCAAGATTTTGAGGTCCTCCCCATGTCTCATATCATCAACATGAAGGACCTAATCATGTTGTTCCCAAATCAAGCAAAGGTCCTCCCTACAGTAGTATCGACTAGAGAAAAGGTCATCCTCACTTCATTACGAATGACATAGAGGTCCTCCCCATGTTATCAGTAGCTAAAACATAGGTCATCCCCACTCCAACAACCATCCAAGTAGAGTTAACCCTCACTTCGTCGATAATTAGCATGGGTGTCCTCCCATGTCCAGTTCAATCAGTATGAAGTCCCTCCACATGCTACCACTTCTAACCAGGTGTAGGTCTCTCCCATGCCACCGAAAATAAACATGGAGGTCCTCCCCATGTTCCAACTGGCTTTAGTGGAGGTCCTCTATAACACCCCAAGGTTTTGAAAATAAATATAGAATGAAATTTTATAATCTATCCTCTTCTATGTTTTGAATTTCAAGAAATGGTCATCTAGAGTTGTGTTCAGTAAGTCATTTAGAGTCTGACAGAACAAACTTGATTTTCGCTGAATAGTAACATACCCTTATGATTAGTAATATGAATAGTAATATGACCTCATGAATAGTAAATATTATTATTATTTTATTTTCTTAAGGTAATATGATAATGGGATCTTAATTACTTTTCCAATGTCACATAAAACTAATTGCACTTCAAGATTGTTATTTTTCAAATTAACTGTTACCTTATTTAAAAAATAAATTAATAATATTTAGAAAATTATTTTTGAAAAATGGATTTTACTTTTGAATTCTACACGTCGAAAAATGGTAGGGGTGAATTTTTGGGATTTTTCTAAAATACTTGAATTTTTCGTGAATAGTGAAAAATACAGTTTTGAGTATTCAGTAGTTTAATGACATCATAATGACATAATAATTAAAATAAAAGGCTGGTCGACTTTTTTATAGTAACTTATGACAATAGGTGTCCCAAGTTTCTTCAACCATGGGAAAATACCATGGGCAAGCCCATGGTTTGGCAAAAACCACTAATGAGGTGTCCCTTTGAAATTATTAAAAAATTACCTCTCATCCTCTATAAATACCCACTCATCCATTCGTTTTCGTTCATTCCAAATCCCTTATCCTCAAATATCTGGTGGTTTTACCTCTCTAAAAGTCCTCCCAAGGTGTCCTTAATCCCCAAAGGTTCCAACCTTCATGATCTAGGAGTTATTCTACAAGGTAAGGGAATCTTTCATTCTCTTCTTTAAGTCGACACTTCTTTTATGTTAGATAATTGAAATTCATTTCTCATATGTTGGGGTTTGATTTTATTTATTCTTCTTACTGTACTTTTTATTTCAATATGATGAGATTCCCTTTTGTTCTCATCATTTTATTTTATGAAATATTAAGTGATGACGTTAGGCTGTCAAATTTTCATAAGGGACCTCTCACCTTTTCTCTTTTTTTCAAGATCATCTCTATTCTTTTTCTCTCCTAACCTCATCTATCAAAATGACCATGATAACTATATTAACATCTATATACTGGAATTATATCATGTTAAAGGAAGAACCATCATAAATATTTTTACTCCCTCCCTTTTATTTTTATAAACGAAATCAACGTCCATGAGGTTCCAATTTATAGCCTCCGTGGATGACGAAGTTTCATTCTTCAATTTATTCTTCATTACATGGAATGAAACAATATTTATGGTTTAACCAAACTATAATATATGTATTATAACATATCTAATATTCAGTAACCAGAATATGTACATATAATTAAGTTATATGACAAAACTAGTTCATAATAATCCAAATACCGCCAAATAATCGAAGTGGTTCTCATCTAATGATTCATCCTCATTCCATATAACCAAATAATAGAAATGACCATTACCAATTCTTTATGTTCATAAATAATATATAATTCCAAATCCTAGATATTTATAAACCATTCCATTTGAACTCCATTACTTAAAAACAAGTGAACCGAATATGAAAATAAATGAAACGAACACTCCATAACGATGAAATTCAATACAATAACTTATCAATAAATACATAAAAGAACTAACCAAAATTATGGTAAACTAAATACATGTCTAATAGGTTCTGAAATAAGTTATTAACAAGTGTAATTTCATATTCCAAGAGCTTAATTACAAGATCGGGACATGTTTGGAGTTAAGGTAAGGGTTTTTCACCCGAACTTCCATTTTCATTCGGGTTACTTTCATTGTCTAATTACCTCAATGAAATTATTATTTATTGTTATGTACTCATCATATATTATTTTTGAGTATCATATATATGTTTAAAAACCAAAACCCTTCATTATTTTATGGATAGTTACACGTTTTAAAAAGAACTTTCAAAAAAATTTCCAAAATAGAAGCCTGATTCAAGGGAATTTCTCCAATTCATATCTATTTACAAGGGAACTCTATAATCTGTTTTTGAAAACCATTATTTGTCTAAAAATACTCATTTTATTATTAAAATACGATCTTACTTCACTTCTGGTTTTATACAAATATTTTCCAAAAGAACTCTTCTTTTTAAAATAAAAGAGTATTTATCTCCAGAATTACTTAATGATTTTATAAGAGTATTTTCATTTGATTCAATGCTCTTGTTGATTCCATGGTATTATTGGGTTTAATCATTTATGAATTCATATACCATATTTTATTTAATTATTTATGAATAACTTTATTGTGGATGATCTATCCTAAAACCATCCATCATATTATTCTTAATGGTTAGTGTTTATGTTCAATAATTGGTGAAAGTTAGTTAAATTTCATATGATAGTTTCAATATGAATGTATATGTTGTTTATGTTGATCCCTGCTCATATGAGGAATGAATTAGACTTATTATGTGATGGGTGGGGCCCGCTATAGCCCCTCGATGCATCAGTAGGTCTCATGAGACAAACTATGGTCTTCGAATGAGGCCTTGACAAAATGATTATTTTATGGTCCTAGCACGAGGCTTGGAAGGTATGGTTATGATGTCCAGCATATGCACTTCCCTCATTATGATGCTAGTATTTGAATTTCATGTGGTTATTCGAATAGTAGAATACCCATGATTATGTTTAATTATGGCATTATTTATTTATCTCATATTCCTTCCATAATATGTTTCAAGTTTATTATTAAAGGCATGTGTTTTCAATTATTCACCATGTCTAATGTTTATATTATCTTCCGCTGTATTACTTACTCTTACTGAGCGTTTGAGCTCACCCCTTTCTTATGTTTCATTTTCTCAGGACATGAAGAAGTAATTTATGAATGATGTGCAAGCATAATCTAGGAGACGTGATGTTTCTAGTGGAATAAAATAGTGTTTTGATTCCCTTCATGTTGTAATGATAAAATTATGTATGTAACTTGTTTCCAATAATACTAAACTACTCAGTCTTTTAGGATTCGTATTCCTTGTATGTATGCCAATGTAATCAAACAAGGCACCGGATCCGGGAAACTGTGGTCGGGTTCTTACATCCTCCCTACTCTAACACTCCTAAATGTGGTGTTCCTCTATGCACGTCTATAAGTAGACATGGAGTTCATCCATGTGTTCCATTTGACATATGCTCAGGTGCTCCTTGCACCTCATCTCGCCAAAGTGGAAGTCCTCCCCACTCCAATGACAACTGATACGAAGTTCCTCCTCATGTCACAACAAGATCAAGAGAAGGCACTCTCTGCTCTAGTACCAACCCACATTAAGGCCCTCACCATGTCGAAGATATTTCCTTCCCTAAAAAATCATCTCAGGATAGAAGGGTGAACCATCACTGCCAAATGAAGAACTTTGAGAAGCACTAGATCATTGTCAATCCAATTTGTTTCTCAGATTCTGAAGTGGAATGCAACTCGATGATGGATCCTTCACCCAAATACTCTACATAAAATTCTGGGGAAGGAACCTGGTGTTTGAGTTTAATCCTTCTAAAAAGGTAGATGTAACAAATCCCCAAATCCCTTCACAAGTACATTCAAGATGAGGAAATTTTGGTTCCCTTCCAGGGTCTTATTATGCATTATTCTCTACTATTTCTAGACTCATTCTCTACCTCAACAAGAGATCATGAAGGGTTATTCTGGGGAATAGTAGGTGATGAGCACCCACCATACTCCCCACCAACTACCAGCAAAACACATGAAACGGTGGATAGAAACCCTTCTTACATGTACATGATAATGCGGTGGTACTTCCCCCGAGAGATGACCAAGTCAGTAGCGTCCTGTCAACTCACGTAGCATTCATTCCACTATCTATTCTACCATCTCAATGGTCTACATTAGTCTCACTACCAATTACATAGCCACACCTAGTCAAATAATGGGGAAACCAAGATCTAGATCTTTCTTTTGAATGAATAATTTTTTGGGACACTCTTATAGTAGAACATTTACCTGAGATGTCCTAACTGATTGTTACTCTCTATTTTGATATTCTAGAGTCCCTCACCTAGGATGAAGTCATGTGATTCCACAAAACCATATGGGAAATTCATTTCCACCTTCAAAACCATCAGTTGTCTTATCTGAAGAGTCGTGAGAACTTCGACAATATCAGCCAGTAGTGTTGCGTGGTTGACCTAGCAGTGCTTCCTATGGCACAACACCCTACATCACCCAGTAGTCAATGTACACTTCAGCGGAGAAGCATTCATAGTTTCCCTGTACAAATAAAAATTATCAAAGAGGAATCTTAGTATGTGTATATCTAGGTTTGGGGAAGTATTATTCTCTCCATTTTAGTCTTATCCTACGATAGTTGGACCAAACCAGTAATATTAAGGATATGCCACCAAGAACCGTCATGATAAATATGTTTGTTCCCAAGATATACTCAGAAGTGGTGTCATCATGGGGCTCAAAGAGGATGACTTTCTCCCTGGGGTAGCACAACACTCAGCGAACCCCCCATGCATCATTACTCACCCGCAAAGGTAGATGCTTGGACTTAAAGAGCCCTCTAAATCATTTCCCTTAAGTCAATACCCAAAAAGTTTAAAGGATCTACAGGGACTTTTAAGCTTTCTGACTCGTCTGGTTCAATGCAGAATATAGAGTTTGATCCCACTATAGCCATGTTGCTCCAACCACTTTTCGAACAGAAAAGGATCATCAATGAGCTTCTTGTCAAGCTCCTTATAGGGTGTCATCTAGACTTTAGTGATCCTCGTTATGATCATATTCATCCTCCACTAGGGTAGTAGGGGTATCTATAGGCTCTCCTATGTGGTTTGAATCCTATTAATCTCGACATTATCATTCATCCTGATAGGGTAGAGATCAGAGCCTATAGAAAGAAACTATGGTGTGTATCACCCAATCCGCCTGAGTTGTTTGAGAATAATCCTCGGGACCTGGTTCTGGTTTTTCCACTAGCAGTTCCCCAGGTTGTTCCTATAGTGGTTCCAACAGCTACCCTATTAGCCACTGAGCATCCCTACCATGTTGAAGATCTTTCCAATTCACCGGCAATCATGAATCCTCATCGGGAAAGGAATCCCCATTAGGAGGATCTGACGGCCTCTCTCATCACCCACCTCGAGGGCCTTGAGATGACATGTGGCAATGCCACCTGATGAAAATTCATACTCAGAATGAGTGGATGATATACCGACACCCCATAATTTTGGGAATCCTCCGTCCTCCACCTTCAATGGTATGGGTGACCTTCTACATCACCTGGACCATTTTATTTCAAGGTGTATACACATGATAGGAACTCTAGTGTAGCAAAAAAAAACCCAAGCTCTGATTTTTCATACAGATATTGGAATTTCATGTGTTCTTATGGTATATCCAGTTACCCATTGGGCCCATAGCTGGTTGGGAACATCTATGAATGTAGTTTCTTTATCATTTCAGCTCCACCACTCATAAGAATAGTATTTCTAGCCTCTTCAAGTGAAAACAATGGTCAGATGAGTGAGTCATAGACTTTGTCACCAAGTGGAAAGGAATCATGTATTCACTCGAAATGTCATTGACTCAAGAACAGATGTTGAGGATGTGCATGGGGAATGTTAAGACTAAATTGGTTCCCTCCCTCATCACTCAGAATTTCCCAATTGGATTCTTGGATTTCTCAGACAAGGTTCAGTGAATAAAAGAAGCTTTCCACCATGATAAATATGAATTCATGTTTCCTCCCACATCTACTATAAGAAGAGCTTCCAAGGACAAGACTATTGTCACTACATAGGTAGAATCCCCCAGGTTTCTAGAATTGTAATTGGAAGAGACTATTCTACAGACTTTACAAGGAAAATAGTCGAAGGGCCCACCTCATTCTCAACATATCCCACCATATAATCGGTAGGTGCCACCCCATCAAGCTATGCCACCTAGATAAGAAAATAATGATTTATCCCTTTCTTAGGATATAACCCCTTGTCAGGGCCCATCTCCCAAAGTCCCTTTCCCAAAAATGAGAAACTGAACATATTCATTTGATGAGGCTCAAGTCCCTAGTTATCCCTGAAGTGCCTTGGATCAGGGAATCAAAAAGTTTCCAAAATGCAGGTGGCCCCAGGAGGCTAATTTCACAGATCGCACAAACTAATTACCTTATCACATATTACTTGGACATACCATCAAGAAATTTTATGTGTTCAAGGAATAACTCATAGACCATATTGAGAAAAAAATGGATAGATTGGGTCCTGGCACAGCATAGGTGGTGTGTATCTCTATAATGCCCGACAACGACAGTGAAGGTGAATGGAAGCATGTCTTCAGCCTCAGGCCTGAGACGTAAGATGATTGGTTAGCCTAAAGGGTAGTTTCTCATACCTATGGTATCATCTATGCTTGTTTGAATCAGTAATAGCCTCCTGAAGTTGTCGTGCCTCTTCCCATCTTCACTTCTACATCTGTATCTCAACCTTTTACTTCTTAGAAGAACAGGCACTGATGGTTCAAGGGAAAGAAAATCCCCCCACTGGTGTCGATCTCATCTCTCACTCTTGGCGATTTCATTCCCATAAAGATGGTAATCACCCATGAATCCATCCAAAATTATAGAATTATTCAACTAATGATCAGGAGTATGCCTCGGTGAACATTATTAAACTAGTGTACCATTACATGGTTCTAGGTGATGAGGAATGACAGGAAATCTCTTTTAACTTTCTTGGTCGATTCCATCATTGATGAGGCCATGAATATATGAACTATCAGAATTCTTAGGCCATCACTTCCAACCAAGTAATGAATTCTACTAAGACCAGACAAAAGGCTCAGTGCAGAGCTCAACATGTGTAGTCCTTTCATCCTATCTCGTCAGGTTCACTACCAGCATCATTCATGTTACTCGACCTGGAAAATTCTCTACAACCATGTCATGGCCAGTAATTCCCATTTATGGCCATACCTCATTCATATGATAGTCAGCTGGTAATAATCTTGTGAGGTTCAATAAGTGAGCAATGGGATATCCCTAGCACCTTCCAAAATTTGTTGGTTTGACCAATGACTATCATCATACCTACTTCCAAAGAGAAACTTCTTTCTTGAAGAAATCTACACATAGCATGGAAGTATGATGTGATTAAGTATCTTTCCAACATACCTACAAATATTTCAATCCTAGAGGCCCTCTTCGTGTCAGAAGAGATGTGTGAATCCCTCAAAAAGTCTCTAAAAATTCCCCTCCAGTTTGAAACAGAGGTAGAAACCCTAGATGCCTTACATGCTGAGGAATTAAAGAGAGAATAATTCCAAGATATCATCTCATTATCTTTAGAGGATGAGGGATCCACTATACAGGGGTGCATCCATATATTGTACATCATAGGCTATCTCAATGGCGTGGAAGTATATTTTTGTCTTATCGACAAAGGTTCTAGGATCAATCTCATCCCAACTTGTACACTCCACAATATACAAATGAGTAAGAAAGATCTAAGTCCCTGTGACCTAAATATTTAGGGTTATGATTGGACCGAGCTGAGGCCATGTGGAAGAATCCACTTGAAGACCCTATTTTTTAGCCTGATTTCTAGCACTGAATTCATGTTCATCCATAGGACATCACCTATAATACATTGATGGGTAGACCCTTTCTCCATATTCATGCATCATTTCCCTCCCCATATCATCAATTCCTCAAGTACTCCCTCAAAAGGTCAAGTGGGTGTACTCTATGGTGATGCCTCTCCCTTTTCCTCTTGTGAAGCCCGCTATCTAGATGTCGACTATTACAATAGTAATTACAAACACATTCAAACCAATGAGTTTAAGCACACTAATACTTTGGTTGATCCCTGGATGAACTTGTATGATACCTCCATTCTCTCGATTCACCGGTTGGAGGCTACAATTTTAGATTTGGGAAATTATTTCATCATCTTAAAGATAAGGGGAAGACACATTACTAGGCATAAGGAACGTGAGAAGATTACCTCATACTCATACAGAGGACCGACTAGAGTGATACCAGAGCCTCTTACCCCTGTTAGGTATCAAGATGTTCACCCCATTGCTATAGTAGTACACGACACCTGCTTGTTTTATTGGGTTAGGATAAGTTGAAACAGACTAACCCACCACCACTTTTTTATATCATCAAGTATGGGCCCACTAGTTAAAGGCTTGATGGAATCGGTTCAACAGATTTTCTGTCCATGGTTTCAATGGTGTAGGATACACTTGATGAGGATTCTAATTCCACCCAAGAAGGCACCAACATTCCTCCTAATTTAGTTAAATCATAATGTTTTCCTCCTCTTGATCCCTATGTCTTAGATGATGAGGAAGACCTGGAAGATTCTCCTCCCATGTTTGGAGAGGGTGTCTCCACCACCATCGATGAGTCGATACAAGTTAATCTCTATACCGAGGTAGACCCGAGGCCAACACTAATCTGTACAGATATTCCTATAGAGGAATATCAGCAGTATATGGATTTTTTAAAGTGGAATCATGATGTATTTGAATGGATTTATGATGAGATTCCAGGATTAGACCCTCAGGTTTTTTTCCACCTACATAGTTTCCCAGCAAGTCATCGTGGGTTCAAAAAGCCTCCCAAAAAGAAGCACTGATCTCATGGTTCCATGGTCGAGTTAAAAGTTGATAAGATCATAAAAGGAAACTTTGTTAAGTAATTATAGTTCCCAGGTGGTTATCTAAAATCATTTCTATTAGAAAGAAGAAATGATATATCATAGTTTGTATCAACTTCTAGGATCTCAACTGCCATTGTCTGAAGGATGACTTCCCCCTTCTGGTGATAGAGATGTTGATCAATTTCATCATTGGGTTCCAAGTTCTCTGCTTCAAGGATGGATATTCAAGGTATAATCAAATCTATATGGACCCTAAAGATGAGAGTTCCACTAACTTCAAGGCACTGTAGGGTACCTTATACAAACAAATAATTCCCTTCTATTTGAAGAATGCAGGATCCACTTATCATCATTCCATGCATTGCATATTCAAAATGATCCTCAGGATGCTAGTGGAATGCTACATGGATGATTTGGTGGTCAAATATCACAAGTTTCAAGACCATATTAGAGATCTTGAGAAAGTTTTTGGCTTCCAATACTCCCATCATCTGAAGAGGAATTCCTTGAAATTCACTTTTAGGGTTACCTAAGGGAATTTTCTCAGATTAATCATTAGAAATAGAGGTATTGAGATTGATCTAGATAAGATTTAGTCCATCATTTAGATTCCTCCTCTTATCAACCTCTAAGAGATCCAAGGATTTTAAGGCCACTTAACCTATATATTTTGATTCATCATAAATCTAGTTGTAATGTGTAATCCATTTTCCAAACTCATGAATAATGGTTCCATCTACCAATGGGATGAAGAGTGATAGAACACTTTTGAGGAAATCAAGCAGTATCTACTCTAGCCTCCAATTCTAATGCCACCTATCTTTGAAAAGATATTGTTACTTTTTGTGACCACCATAGAATTATACTTAGGATCCCTTATCACTCAAAATAACAAATAATGAATAGAGAATAGTTTACACTATCTCAATCACATGCTCATCAACATAGAGACCAGATATTCTTCTATCGATAAGAGCTTCCTCGTGCTGTTTTTTGTAGTGTGGAAGTTACAGAATTATCAACATCATCATGAGATACAAATGGTGTCCAACATGTATCCACAAAATTATATTCTGAACCTCCCTATGTTAACAGGCCATCTAGATCATTGGGAAGTGATCATTCGGTAGTTTGACATAAGGTTCTTCCTGTATAAGGCAATAAAGGGTATGGCACTGGCCAATTTTTTGGCTTCCCATCCAGGCCCCAAATAGTATTCCCTGGATCTTAATTTTCTAGATGAGGTCATCCTATAAGTTTATTAGGTTATTCCATGTTGGAATATTCATTTCTATGGTGCCTCCTGAAGTCCAACCGGTATGAGGATCAATGATCCCCATCTCAACAGAGTAGGCCTGTGGATTTTCCTCATCACACCTAAATAGGATCTCTTTTCCTATTCATTCTTATTATCATAAGGATGCACCAAAAATGAATTATAGTATCAGTTTCTCATATTTGGTATCAATTTGTATCTCTATATTGATGTTTCAGGCCTACATGTGAAGGGTGACTCTGAATTAGTCATCAAGAAGATCAATGGTGACTACATCATCAGGAAGCCAAAACGTGTACCCCTATTAGAGAACACCTACCAGCTAATGGACAAATTTCATTCTCAACTAGAGGAAACTCATATTACCCAATCATAGAATGGATGATTTGATTCTCTATCTAGTTTAGCTACTTCTCTCCCAGAGCCTCACCAAGAAGATATATTCATTCATGTGCTGCATCAAAGGTTCATCACCTTGGTTAGTGCAGATGATGATGAATACTAGTATGTAAGACACCTTACTATCGATGCCTCCACATCAGGACCTCAAAATCCCCCTTTAGTAGTAGAAGAAACATCTAATTAGACAACTCCTTTCATCGAGTACCTCTAACATGAAAATATCCTGATAGACATAGTTAAGAGTGAGGGTGTTCATCGGTGTGTAGTGTAGTTCACCCTTCAGAGTGGTCCTAGACTTAAGAATATATTATAAAAATGTGAGTGTGATGGAATTATCCTTTATTTCATTCAAGGAGACAAGATACCCTAATTTATGCAAGAATTTCATGCTGGTCCCTTTGGCTCTTATGAGGCAGGGTTGAAACTCTCTCACCATATTCGAAGGTTGGGATACTTTTGGCCTTCCATGATCCATGAATATATCGAGTTTCCAAGAGGTTCCACATATGTCAGATTCATGAAAACTTTGTGAATCGAATTTTGGAGACCATCCATGCCACCAAGTATTCTTGGTACTTTGAGGTCTAGGGACTCGATTTCATGGGACCTTATCCACCAGAAATAGCTCACCAATGCTGGTTTATTCTGACTACAATGGATTTCTTTTCCAAGTGGGAAGAGGTGATTCTTCCCAAGGAGGTCAAGGCCTGTTCTATTGTTGAGCTCATGAGCTCCAACATCATACATCAATTAGGAGTTCCTCATGTTATTCTCACTGATAACAAAACCAATTTCTGAGTAGATGATCTAAATAAATTGTACATCAAGTACAACATCCATTCCAACCACACTTCTTGCTACCATGCACAAGAAAATGGACAGATCGACACATTCAACAAGACATTATCAAATATTTTTTAGAATATGTTGGGCCAAAACAAGAATATTTGGGTGAAAAAACTCCCCAATGATCTATAGGATTATCATATAAAAACTCAAAATTCCACCCAGGAGACCCCATATTCTCTGGTGTACGGAACAAAGGCGGTCCTACCCATTGAGATTTGGTTTCCATGATTCCATACAGCTATCTACAATCAGAATATGTTAGATAGAGTAACAAAATTCTTTCAAGATAAACTAGAAGCCTTCGACAACAATAATCTCCATGTCATACCTAATCTAGAGAGGCACCATAACAAGATAGCTAGAGATTTCAACAATAAAGTTTGTCTCTACTCCTTCCTTAAAGGTTACATGGTATTGGCTTTGAGGATGACAATGATAACTGGTAGGAAGCCACTAAATTAAGAGCCCAAGTGGGAATGACCCTATATCATTCATAAGTCTTAACATAATATTGTGTACTCTTTGGTTACCATGGATGGTTAGAAAATTACTCCTCCCACAAATTACAAGTTCCTCAAGCAGTAATTTTCTTGAGAACGCCTTTTTTCTCATCCCACATGATGCTAAACTACATGGCATTGTCCTGTATGATGATAAACATTACATTTAACCCTATAGTCTGATCACTATGACCTTAAACTAATATCCCTTTCATCTGAGTTGCATGATGTAAAATTTCCTAGAACCATCATCCTAGTTTCATGACGTTAAACTACATAATAACCTTCTTCCCTACTGTATGACATTAAACTTCACAGAATTAAAAGAACTATGTATATATTGATTTTTCATCCTCATGGGATACAAAGTAATTCTTAGATATTTCTTTTATGGTTCAGCTAAAAATTAAAATTTTCATCCCCATGGGCTGAGTTTTTTCTGAGGGAGTGTGTGGTGTGGTATTGAGCCTCATTTGGCTCATTCAGGTTGGGTTTATTCATGGAACCACATTACATGTCCCCATGTTAGTAGATTAACCATATGGTTTGAGATCTACAACCTTAAACTAATTTATTTATCTTCCAATAAAGACAATGTTAAATTGTGATGCCCCATCCCATGTTATGTTAAACTATTTTGTCCTACTTGCAAGACTTTAAACTTTATAGCATTTATGGTTCTTTTTACATGGCCTTGAAAGGAAAGTTTCCCTTTTTCCTTAATGATGTTAAATGGCCCCATCCCACATGACATTAAACTGATTCATTGTCCTGTTTTCATGACATTAAACTCTCTAACATCCTCTATCCTGACTGCATGATGATAAACTGCAAAGCACCCTGATGTCTTTATCTAAGAGGGAATCACCTTGTACACTAGTCCCTAACCATTTCATCTTCAAGAAATATGTGTGGATTGATTCTCATCCATATAATATACGTAGGAATTCCTAGAATTTTTTTCTACGGTCCAATCACAAATTCCTTCAAATTATCAACCTAGGTTTCTCCTGGGAGTACATGGTGCAATGGACTTCCTTGGTCCTCATCACATTCGACTATAACAATTGTTCCTTGTATATAGCAAACCTGTTTTTCATACATTAATTTTACATCATTTTAAACACCATAAAAACATTACACCATGAGGATCCAAAGGTTTAGTGTCATGGGAAAACAAGGACCATACACAAATTTTACAACATAAAACATAAACATTTATTTAATTTCTTCTTCTCTAGCTTCTAATTATCCCTTGAGTTCTCCTTAGTACACGTAATCATCGGAGGATATACATAAAAAATTGTTGAGCTAAAATCCCAGTAAGAGGATAAGAACATGTGATAATGTGGCATGGGGTGAAAATATTCATTATCATCAAAAAAAATTCATAGGATCATAAACATGATAGGAAGAATTAATAAAAGGCTTGAAATGTGGAAATGCCTAAAATTAAAAATTTATGTCTTAGTGGTTAACTACCAGAAATAGTTTTGAAAAAATATAGAATCAAGTCCAAACATATTTCACTTTTACTCATGAGATTCATCAAATTACCCAATGCATTGGAGTGTTATATAATTTTTGGTTCACCCATCACATAATAATGTCAACATTACACAATATAATTCTAGGCACACCTATCACATCATAACATTACCATTATCATGCATACCACATAGAACTTATATCAATCTTGGTCATAAATAACCCATTGAAAGGAATGGATTTTATTTAATAAATCATATATTCATAAACTTTGGTTCCCAAATCAAAGAGGTAATAACATACTTAATACAAGAACCATCAATGTTGAGTGAGAAGTAAAAGGTGTATTTTTGAAAGAAGAGTTATTTTGGAAAAAAAATTGTTTGACATAAACTTCAGTGGAAAACATTTATATCCCATAAAAGGTAAGATAGTGATGAATAAATTATTTTTAAGGAATAACCATACTGAAAATTAAGTGAAATAGGGAAAACTTGAAGAAATAAAGTTGGGTTTGAGAATCCCCTTTACCCTGTGTCTGAAAGATTTATTCAATTTAATGTCCTATATAATGACATTATATTCATTAAATAACAATTAAATAACATTTTATATATTAATTTGGTTTATTATGGTTTTATTAAGATCTTTTATGGGTCTTTTTATGAGTTGTAGATTTTAAATTCATGGTTCGGGACTGTTATTTTTCTTTGTTTTTATGAACGGATTACTCGTACATGTAAATGGAAGTTCATATAGAAAATTGATTTATATAAATAATTTATATTATATGTTATTAATATTCTTAAAGGATTTTAAATTTTATTATAATTAATTTTCTTATAAACCATGAGGATGAATTATTTGATAAAATTTAATGATGGTTGTTTTAGGTTAATTTGGGCGGTTTTTTTATCATAATGCACATGTTTTGTTTGTCATTTATTATTATGTATAAAAGTTGATTCGAGAACATAAAATTGGTTAAAAATACATATTAAAATATTTTTTGACCATTTAATGGTTTTATTTATAGCCTTGAAGTTTTTGAAGGAAAATTAAGGTACATCGCCCACGATGATGGTAAATTGACACATCACGGGAAATGATTTCATTTTTTAAAAATTAAAAAGAGAGAGGGATAATTTTAATAAATAATATTCCATTAATATTATATAATACCAGTAAATAAATTATAATGGAGTTATCATGAAATTTGGATAAGATAAGTTGAGGATAAGAGAAGAAAAGAAATAAAATTTGAAAGGAAATTGAAAGAAAAGAGGGAGAGGAATTGCCTCTAGAATTCTCCTTTTGAGATCCCCCTCAAGGTTCCTAGGCATGGTATTTTGATGATACCAAGATATCCTTGATGTGGGGGAGTGGATAGTGAAGATATTTGGGCATAATTTGGACAAGTATTGAAGCCTGATAGGTATAAGGAAATGAGGTTGTGAGGGGTGGTATTCATAGTTGAGGGGAGTGGGGTTTTCTCAATATTAAATTCATTAGTTTATTAATATCACTCAAGACAAGAAATAGTGATGATTACATGAATAAATACAGTAAATAGGGCTTTTGAGTTCAAACCAATGTCCATTTCAATCATCCATGACTCAAGCATGATGTAGAAATTTATTTACTTAGCATATTTTGTAAATTATCAAATTTCACTATTCACCAAAAATTAAAGTATTTCAGAAAAATCTTGAAAATTTACCCTAACCATTTTTAGATGTGTAGAATTCAAAAATTAACTCCATTTTATGAAAATGAATTTCTAAATATGATTAATTTAATTTTTAATTAAAATCATAATTTTCTTGAAAAATACAAATTTTAAAATTAAAACCACTTTTCTAACACATTGAAAATTTAATTAAGGTCTCATAAAATTATCATATAATAATAAGACATAAAAATAATTTTTAAATAATAAATTTTATTTTAAATTATTAAATTAATAATTACATATTCATGACTTACAAAAATACCAACATTGTAATATAATTATATTATATTATCACTTATAGAATGGATAAATTTTATTTATACTATCATTGGTAAGGTTCTTATTCACTTAAATGGTTTAATATTCATAAGAGTCATATTACTATTCATGAAGGTAACATTACTATTCATAAGGGTATGTTACTATTCACCAAATATTAAGTTTGTTCTATCAAACTCTAAACATCTTACTAATCACAACCGTGTGTGTCAGATTTTTGAAATTCAAATCACAAAAGTGGAAAAATTATTTTTAAAGGTCACATAGAATTTCGTAGTTCATTTAAACATGATGTGTAATTGTGTTTAATAATTTGATTTTATGTGATTCGACTATATTACATAATTATAAGAAGGTAATTCCAGTGATAAAACTTTGGGTTGTTACATTCTTCCCCCCTTTTGAAATTTCTCCCTCGAAATTTCATTTTACATAAATAGGTGAGGGTACTTCTCCTTCATCTCCTCCTCTAGTTCCCAAGTTGCTTATTCATACTTATGGTTCCTCCACAAAACTTTGAAAAGGTGGGTTTCTTGTTTCATATAACCTTATCTCTCCATTCCAGAATCTTTATTGGTTTCTCCTCATAAGATTGATCATATTATAGTTGTACCACCTTTGAGTTCAGTACAGGCGAGGGATCTGGTTTGTACTTCCTTAAGAGTGATATGTGAAACACATCATGAACTTGATCCATATTTGGTAGAAGTACAAGCTAATATTACATGAATTCTATGCGTTAAAGGATCTTAAAGGGGATAATGTACCTTGGGCTTAACTTCCCTTTCTTTCCAAATCGCATGACTCTCTTCCATGGCGATATTTGAAAGAAGACTTTATCTCCAACATTAAACTCCAATTCCCTTTGACAGTTTCCAGCATAGCTCTTTTTCCAACTCTGAGTAGATTTGATATGTTATTGGATGACTTGAACCTTCTCTATCATCTCTTTCACAATATCAAGTCCATGTAGCTTTCTTTCTCTAACTCCATCCCAACATATTATAGTTCTACATCGCTTTGCATACAGAGCTTCATATAGAGCCATATGAATACTCGAGTGGAAGCTATTTTTATATTATAACTCAACCAATGAGAGATTATGATCACATACACCTTTGAATTCAAAATAATGGGCTCTTAATAGGTCTTCAAGAATCTGAATAGTCCTTTCAGATTGGCCATCATTTTGTGGGTGATAGGCCGTGATGAAATTCAATTAAATACTCAAAGAATGTTGAAGACTCCTCTAGCATTTGGATGTGAACCTGGGATCATGATCAGAGAAAATTGAGAGTGGAACCCATAAAATTTCACTACTTCCTTCATATATATCTTTTCAATTTTTTCAAGTGAGAGATCTTAAAAAAAGTGGTGAAGTGGACAGTCTTGGTGCGTCAGTCCACCACAACCTATATCACATCATTTCCTTTGGATTTCTTCAGGAGACTCGTAACAAAGTCCGTTGTGATATTCTTCTATTTCCATATGGGAATAGGAAACAATTTTATCATCCCTTAGACTTTTTCTTCTCTGATTTAACTTTCTAACATATCAATCACCTTGAGATATACTTAGCAATATCCTTCTTCATTTTGTCCTACCTGAAGTGTTCTGAGAGATCTCGGTACATCTAGCTATTACCCAGATGAATATAGAATTTGGATCTTTGTGCATTAACAAATAGATATTTCCTTATCCCATGTGATAAAGTCACACAAAGATTCATTCCAAACTGAATCACACCATCATCTTCAATATAGAAATCTTTCAGCTTCCCTTCCTTTACTGTATTCACCTTCTTTTGTAACTTCAGATCATTCCTTTGTGCCTCCTTAATCTTCTCTTGGATAGATGGTTGTGAAATCATTTGGGAAAGATATGATGTCTTCCTTACACTTATTACTTTCAAATCCATCCATTTCATATCCATGAAGTGAGGGTCTTTCTCAATCTACAACATAGATAGAGTAGCAGGCTCTTTTCTTCTTAGAGCATTAGCTGCCTTGTTTACCTTGACAAGCTTATAGTTAATAGAGACATCATAGTATTTTATTATCTCTAACCATATCCTTTGATTCATGTTGAGATCGTTTTGTGAGAATATATAATTTAGGATCTTTTGATCAGTATATATGTCACACTTCTCACCATAAAGGTATTTTTGCCATATTTTCAAGGAAAAACTCATAGCTTATAGATCCAGATCATGCGTCGGGTAGTTCTTCTCATGGATCTTCAACTATCGTGAGGAATAGACTATCACATTATAATTTTTCATGAGTACAAAAACCAATAAATTCTTGTAATCATCACTGTATATCAAAAATATTTCTCCAATTTTTGGTAATGTGAGTATAGGTGCATTGATCAGCCTTCTCTTTAGCTCCTGGAAGCTTTCCTCGCATTCTTCCATCTAGACATATTTTACCCCTTTCTTTGTTAACTTAGTTATAGGGCTTGACAATCATGAGAAATTTCTCACAAAACATCGGTAGTACCCAGCTAATTGAAGAAAACTATGGAGTTATGTGACACTAGAGGGTCTGGTCCATTTCTCAATCACCTTTTTTTAAGGGTCCACATAAATTCCCTCACTTGTGATCACATGTCTCAAGAACATGACTTTCTTCATCCAAAAGTCACACTTTCTAAACTTGGTGTAAAAATTATCCTTTATTAATGTTTCTAACACAATCCTTATATGTTATTCATGTTTCTCCATACGCTTGGAGTAGATAAAAATATAATCAATAAACACTACTAAAAATTGTTTGATGTAATGTCTAAAGAATCTATTCATCAAATCCATGAAGATTACAGGTGAATTAGTAAGTCCTAAAGGAATAACCAAAAACTCATAGTCCCCATACCTTATACATAAGGCAGTCTCCTGAATATATTCCTTCTTCACCTTTAACTGATGATATCCAGATCAAAGATCCCCCTTTGAGAAGTATTGAGCTCCTCGTAACTGATCGAACAAGTCATCAATCCTTATAAGAGGATACTTTTTCTTTATGGTGATCTTATTGAGTTGTCAATAATCAATACACAACCATATTTATCCATCCTTCTTCTTCATAAATAGCACTTGCACACCCCTAGGTGATGCACTAGGTCATATAAACCCTTTGTCCAAATGATCTTGTAGCTACTTCTTTGACTCCTCCAATTCAATAGGATCCATACTATAGGGGAAGTTTCATATAGAAGTAGCTCTTGGTATGAGTTCCATAGATAAATCTACCTTGTGATTCGATGGAAGTCTTGGTAACTCTTTAGTTAATACATCATTGCATTCTCTCATGATGGGAATTTCCCCTAGCTTGGTACCTTTATTTGACTCAACAATTAGATCAAGGTATTCTTCTTCACAGGGAATTAACACCCAAACCGTAGAAGGATTTTTCAAAGGAGATTCATGATCTTCCTTGAATTTATAGAGAAGAATGGGATGGTTCAGAATATGAAAATATATTTCCTTTTCTCGATAGTTGATGTGTGTTGTATATAACAAGAGCCAATACATCCCCATTATAGAGTCAAATTCTACCAAGGTAAGTATTATAAGATTATTTAGAGGAATCTTCCCAAATATTCCCAAAGGAGAAGAGTCCAACACTTGGGTTTCAATGATTTCACCACTAGGTGTTTTTATAGATATTTATACTTCAAGGTTTTGGGTATTTGATTTAATAGTTCTAGAAAACTTGCAGGATATAAAGGAATGTGTAGAACCAGAATAAAATAGGACTTCTTCCATTATTTAGTGAATAGGAAGTGTACCTTATACAAATTTATTTTCATTGTCCACTTCCATAGTAGTGATGGCATAAGATTTCCCTTGTTCCTTTGGATTTGGTGGCTGCTGACACTGATTACCCTTGAGGGCTCGAGGTTTAGTGCATTGTCTTTCATAGTGCCTTTTCTCCCTATAGTTGTAGCGTTTTACCATGGGTGGTGCTCTCATTTACTCCACCACATTATCCTACCTTCTCATTCCTTTTCAAAATTCAAGATCTCGGGGGCCTTCTTTCCCACACTATAAAAATTTCTCTATCCCTTTGAGGAAATTCCTATGATGATTCTTCCCACATTTTTTACATGTGGGTGGTTGATTTTTCTTTCCATCTTTCTCATTAGATCATCCAACAAGAAACTCTAACTTTTATTTCCTATCACTATATCCATGGGACCATTCTCCAAACTCTATTTCCACATTGAGAGAACATTGAAAAACTTCTTCATTACTCCCAAATTCTTGAATTGCAAGAGCCTTTTGAATACGTGGTTTTAATCCACTAAAGAATCTATCAATTTTTCTATCATTGTTGATAACAAAACTCAAATCATACCTTGAAAGCCGTGTGAAATTTTCTTCGTAGGCCATGATAGATTATCCATCCATTATCTTTATCTCTATGAATTCTCTCTCCATCTTTTTACGATGATTTAATGGGAAATACTTTTTAGGAAATATTATTTTAAAGTCTCCCCACTCCATCTCTTCAAATTCGTCTCTCGACTCAGTGTTCTTAATCAAATCCCACTATTGGTCAGCCTCTCCATTGAGAAGATAAATGGCTAGATTCACCTTTTCTGTATCAAAATAGTGAATCACAAAAAAGATCTTTTCCATTGATTTGACCAACTGTTCTGCAACAAGTGGATCAGAATATCAACTAAATTTCTATGGTTATTGCCACATAAAACACTCGACAGCCAGTTTCTCCCTCATATGTAAAGGAGGATGATCCACATTATTCGGGTTGTTATTCATAACTTGAGATAGTTGGGTAAGAATTTACATTAAGTTTTTAATCCACATATTAAAGCATTTGGTATTTCATTCAATCAATCGTTGCATTGTCCCTTGCATAGGTTGTTGTCCTGGTTTCTCCTAGTTCCCACCATTTTCTAAAATAAAAAAGGTTAGAACACAACATAAGTCAATAATTCATGGATAAATAATTTATTACTTTTTTTAATTAACAACAAAATAATATATTATGGGATCACTATGTTTAGAAAATCTTCTTGTGTTATTACATATACTTAGTCTCATACTAGGGATTTAAACTTAGGTTCTCTAGTACTAATTCCCAAATTAACTAAACTGTCCTCTGATACCAACAATACCGACCCTGATTTTCTTACATTAATTCTACATAATTTTAAACAACATAAAAACATTACACCATAAGGATAAAAAGGTTTAGTTTCTTTGGAAAACTAGGACCATACAAAACTTTTACAATATAAAACATTAACATTTATTTAATTTATTCTTCTTTGGATTCTTATTGGCCCTTGATTTATCCTTAGTACACGTAATCACCTGAGGATATACATCAAAAAGGGGTGAGATAAAATCCAAGTTAGAGGATAATAACATGAGATAATAAATCATGGGTTGAATATAATCAGTATCATCATAACAAAGGCCTGGGATCATAAACATGATGGGAAGAATTAATAAAAGGCTTGAAATGTGCCAATGCATAGAAATGAAACCTTATGTATTAATGGTTAATACCGCAAATAGTTATGAAAAAATATAGAATCATCTTCACACATATTTCACCTCCACTCATGATATTCATCACATTACATAATGCATTGAATCAATGTATAATTTTAGGTGCACCCATCACATCATAATATCAACATTACGCTATATAATTCTGGGTGCACCTGTCACGTGATAACATTAACATTATCAAGCATTATAAATAGAAATTATGTCAATATTGGTCATAAATAACCCACAATAAATAATGGGTTTCATTTCATAAATCATACATTCATAAACTTTGGCTTCCCAAATGAAAAAGGGAATAACATATTTGATATTAGAACCATCGACCTTGAGTGAGAAGTAAAAGGTGTGTTTTTGAAAGAAGAGTTCTTTTGGAAAACATTGTGTTTGACATAAACTTCAGTGGAAAACATTTATATCACCAAAAATTTATTATAATTATGAATAAATTGTTTTTAATGAAAAACCATAAAAATATATAGTGAAATAGGGAAAACACGAAGAAAGAGAGTTGGGTTCGAGAATTCCCCTTACCTTGCATCCAAATACTTTATTCAATTTAATGTCCTGTATAATGAAATTAGATTCATTTAATAACAATTAAATAACCTTTTATACATGAATATTGTTCATTATGGTTTCATTAAGTTCTTTTATGGGCCTTTGGATGAGTTATAGAGTTTAAATTCATTGTTCAGGAGTGTTCTTTTTCTTAGTTTTCATGAACGGTTCACTTGTACACATGAATGGAAGTTCATGTAGGATGTGTATAAACATAAATAATTTATATTATATGTTATTAATGATCTTACAAGATTTTAAATGATCTTATAATTAATTTTTTTATATACCATGATGATGAATCATTAGATAAAATTTAATGATAATCAATTTAGGTTAATTTGGGCGGTTTTTTTATCACAACAAACATGTTTTTTTTATCATTTAGTATTATGTATAAAAGTTGATTCTAGAACATAAAAGGGGTTAAAAAATATATATTAGAATCTATTTTCAACTGTTTAATGGTTTCATTTATATCCTTTAAGGCGTTAAATGGAAATGAAGTTTCATCGCCTACGATGATGGTAAATTGAGATATCACAAGAAATTGTTTCATTTAAAAAAAATAAAAGAGAGGGAGGGAGGATCTTAATGAATAATATTACATTAACATGATATCATAATATTATATCAATAATAATAAAGTTATAATGACATTAAGATAATATAAGTTTATGATAATAGAATAAAGGAAATGAAATTTGAAAGTAAATTGAAAGAAAATAGAGAGAGGAATTACCTCTTGAATTCTCCTATTTAGATCCTCCTCAAGGCACCAAGGCATGGTATTTTGATAAAACCAAGATCTCTTGGACGTGGGGAGGGTCTAGGGAAGATATTTGGGCATTATGTGGACAATTATTGAAGTTTTAGAGGTGTGATGAAATGAGGTTGTGAGGGGTGGTATTTATAATGGAGGAGAGAGGGGTTTTCTCAATATTAAATTCATTAGTTTATTAATTTCTATCAAGAAAAGAAATAGTGATGATTACATGACTGGATATAATGAATATGTCATGTGAGTTCGAACCAATGTCCATTTACATCAGCCATGACTCAAGAATGTTGTAGAAATTCATTTATTTAGCATATTTTGTAAATTATCAAATTTCACTATTCGCCAAAAATTAAAGTATTTCAGAAAAATCTCAAAACTCACCCTGACCATTATTCAATATGTAGAATTAAAAAATGAACTCCATTTTATGAAAATAATATTCTAAATGTTAGTAATTTAATTTTTAATTAAAATAATAATTTACTTAAAAAATACAAATTTTAAAATTAAAACCTCTTTTCTAACACTTTGAAAAATTAATTAAGGTCTCATAATCATTTAATCATAAGAAAAAAAAATTGTTTATTAACAAATTTTATGAAAATACATTTTCTTTTAAATTATTAAATTAGTCATTAAATATTCATGAATTATAAAAATACCAACACTATAATATAATTATATCATATTATCACATGAAGGATAGATAAATTTTATTTATAGTATCATTGGTAAGGTTCCTATTCACTTGGACGATTTACTATTCATAAGGGTATGTTACTATTCACCAAAAATTATGTTTTCCCTATCGGACTCCAAGAATCTTACTAATCGCAACTGTGAATGTCAGATTTTCAAAATTCAAATCACAGAAGTTGAAAAATTATGTTTAAAGTTCACATATAATTAAGTAGTTCAATTAATCATGATGTTTCATTATGTATCCTAATGTGATTTTATGTGATTCTATAATATTAAATAATATTAAGAAGGTAAATCCATTGATAAAACTTGGTGTCCTTACAATGTACCTCCCTTAAGAATATTCCTTCGGACCTATCATCCTTACTACATAACGATACACTACATGGATTTCCTTAACTATGTATGGATTTATTCCCATCCTTATAGGATATGTAGTAATGCCCAAACATTTAGTATTTAGGCCTATCCATAACTTCATTCTTTCATCCCCTTGGCATGAGTCCTCTCCTCGGAGTGTATGGTGTGTTGATACCTCCTTGGTCCTCATTCATGTTGGGTTTATTTTTTCCACTCCATGTTCATCCCCTTTGGGATACCTCCCCCCCCCCCAATGTATTAGATGCATGATAATAAATTTTTTTGAAACCTTCATTCTTATCACATGATGTTAAATTGAAAAATATTCAAGAACTGTATATGGATTTATTCTCATCCTTATGGGATATGTAGAAACACCTAGACATGTTGTCTTTTGGTCCAGTGCAGGTACAACATCCCCTTTTTTCTTAGGAATATATGTTATGGTGATTGTAATCCTTGGTCCTCATTCACATTGGGTTCATCACCTCACCATGCTACGTATATCTATTATAAAGGCCTCATCCTTTGGTCCTAGATTAATGACCTTAAACTGGAAACCCAAGTCTAGGCATGAGGACTTAAAATTATACACACTATAGAAACATATGGTGTGATGGGCCTCCTTGATCCTTGTTTACATCGAGTAACAGTAGCCATGTCATATGTAGTTTTTTAGGATACCTCCTCCCTAGAGTCTGAGTCACATTATGATAAACTATGTGGCACATTAATCCTTATCACATGAAGTTAAAATGCACGATATTCAAGAAATGTGTGTCACTTGATTCCTATTCTTATGGGATACGTAGGAATTCTCAAACTTTTTTTGGGGTCTAGACCCTGGTTTATTAACCCTCTTTTATCCCTCCTCGTCTCCTTCATTTGGCATTGGTCCACTACCATGCCATATCCAAGAGACCTCTCAAGGTTTCTTCCCTTAAGAAGGGATTTGGATCCCTCTATCTGATATGCTTCATTAACATACCCAGATGCATTGTGGTGTAGAACCTAGAGTGTTTGATTCTTCATGTAAATTATATCATTTCATTTCTATGATTCATGTGCCCCTTTGTTTGGGTCTTTATCATCTTTCACGTATGAAAGTACCCCTAATGGAATAATAGTGCTTGGCCTCATGGCTCACCTACCATCATGGGCCAACACCCTGGAATATTTAAAATGATATTTTGAGGTAAGCCCCACATTTCAAATTTGGTAAGTGGACAACCCTCATTTTTATGTTCCCATACTAGGTTACATGATATGGATGTTGTATTTCAAATAAGTTCATCCGCTATCCTCCATAATTAATCCACCCCTATTGTGTCCCAAATATCGAATGTTGTGATTCATGCATCCTCCTACATCCTTATGTCCATGTTGGAACTTCAACACCCTCAGTGTTACCACTCTGTGCACCTTTGAATGTTGATTAGAACTATCAGCATCATTGGTACATCCTTAACATGACTTCCCCATTTCCCTACTGTGTGTCTCCATGTGTCGTAATAATCTTCTCAGCCCATTGTTTCTGACACCGAGCATGGATCATGTGGGCTTAGGGATTTTGGTAGGATTTTTACATACATGGAAGAATCGAATCATCCTGTTTTCCAAACTCTATGACCTTAAACTAGTAGGTTACATCCCCAGCTCATGATTTTAAATTTATTATCCAAGTCCAAGTCTTATGAATTCAAACTATGTGTGAATATTCCTTAAGGGATCTATGGTGCGTTTTGGGCCACTTTTTTTCTCATTCCCATTGGGTTACTTCATGGAGTTGCACTAGAAATTCCTACTTTAAAATCCTCATCCTATGTTATGAGATCTATGACCATAAACTAAGATACCAAGCATCCTTTTTGGATGATATAAAAGTATAAAATATCTCTCATCCTTATTTTATGATGTTAAACTATAAATTTTTCTTATGGGTGTGTGATGGTAAATTACACATCACTATAATGACTTCACCTAAGAATTCATTTCCCTTTGTCATTGGTTATCTACCATTCCATGTCTAAGAAATACATGTGGCTTGATTCCCATCATTATGAGATATGCAGTGATGCCCGGACATCTTGTCTCTGGTACCAGTCACAGAATCAAAAACCTTTTCTCCCCCCTCTTAGTCTGAGTTCGTTCCTTAAGAATGTGTGGTGTGCGATGGGCATCCTTGGTCCTCATTCATGTTAGGTTATGGCGGCCGCACCATGAATATTCCTTTTGAAGAACCCCTACTTCACCCTTGCACATGATGTTAAACTACACGGAATCCAAGAACTACATGTGGCTTGATTCCCATACTTAAGGGATACATAGGCACGCCCGGATATTTATTCTTCAGGACCAACCATAATTTCATACCTTTGGACCCTTTTCCCAAGATTAATTTAGGAGTGTGTCGTGCGACGAGCCTCCTTGGTCCTCATTCAGATCAGGTTTCCTCATGGCACTGCACTACACATATCCACCCTTTGTGGTCCGAACTCTATGAACTTAAACCAGTATTTTTAGTGTCCTAGTTCTCATGATAGTAAATAATGTAACAACCTTGATTTTATAATTTTTGAGGATATCATCCTTTTGGAACTAGCCATTTTCTATGAAATATTCAAGAACTACGCATGGATTGATTCCTTCCCTCGCAGGATATGTGGCTACACCCGGACATCTTGTCTCTAGGCCCATCCAAAGAATCACATATTAACCTTTTTGACCCTTTTTTTAGATTCTCCTTTGATAATTTTTGTTTTAGTCTATATCTATTTGATTCTTATTCATGTAGGGTTTTTCCACATCGCACACTTCTCTTTTGGGATTCACATGTCATAGTCGCACTATGGTAAACTACGTGACATTTTCATCCATACCATATGACATTAAACTGCATGGGTATGTCCCTTTAACATAATGTTAAATTTGGGATCATGGTATAAGAAATATTACCTTAAAATATTTCTGATATTAGGGTTTTTTATCTTGGGTTCATTTGGGTCTTACCACTGACATTCTTTAATTTGATGGGGCACGAGACCAAAAAGTGTCGTGTTTTATGAGGATATCTCCCCAAATTATCTTTACAATTTGAGTATTTCTGTGTCTGGATTTCTAATATCTTTTACATCCATAAGGAATCCCTAATGGTGATGGTCTGATGCCGCTTCAACTCACCTCCCACCCTATACCAATGCCCAAATGGATTTCCAGCAACAAATGGTGGATCCTGTTTTTTGAATATGGACAGCTTCCAATTCCGCATTTGTATGCCCTGTCCTCAACTGGTGAAGTGGTTGACCCTATTCTTTGAACATGTTCGGTATTGATCCTTACCATTAGTCTCTCTTTTCATATTATGGACCTTGTAAGTTCAATTTATATCCTTTCCACTTCCTTCTGTTCTTGGGGATCTCCAACATCCCTGGTGTTGTCCCTCCATGCATCTACATGAATTGGGTGGGAATGTTGGCATGGTTGGGATTTTTCCACCTATCATTTCCTTTCCATTATGTGATCTCATATGAGGGGAATCCTAACATCACTCCTTGTTTTCCACACCGATCATGGTTCACATGAGATTAGGAGTCTTGGAAGGGTTATACCCACATAGAGAAGTTGTGAAAACTTATGGTTCGAGTTCTACGACCTCAAACACAGATATCTTTCATCTAAACAACATGAAATTAAATTTTGTTTCCCTATCCCACACAATGTTAAAATATTATTACCTTACTACACGATGTTAAAGTGCATGGTCTGTTCCTATCAAACGACCTTAAACTATGGAAATATCTCTATGGATGCATGATGAAAAATGGAACAGCATTGTGGTGTTCTCACTTAAGAGGGCATCACCCTTAGCACTGGTAATCCACCATTCCACCTATCAAGACCTACACAAAGAATGATTCCTATAATGACAACAGGTATTTTCATCCTGTTCTATCCACTCAAAAAATAAAAACAAAATAAAAAACAATAAATATCTAATGACTCTTCTCTTTGTACATGGTTGAGACCTGCACGGTGAAATTTTCCTTCAAGAACTATGTGTGGCTTGATTCCCATACTTATGGGATATGTAGTGATGCTCGAATCATCAATATTAGGTCTAGACACAACATTATTTCCCCTTTTCATTAGAACCATATTTTTCTTTCCACATGATGTTAGACTGCACGGTGTTCCAAAACTATGTGTGTATTGATTTCCCTCCTTACAGGATACATAGTGATGTCCAGACACTTTTTCTTTAGTCTCATTCACAAATCCTATGGTACAAACACTATGAACTTAAACTAAGATCCCTATGATCTAAACTCTATGAATTTAAACTAAGAACTCATCGCCCTCAATGCATGACGTTTAATTGAAACCATACCCAGAGAAATTTAAAGATGCCCCATGAAAATCACAGGATGTTTTAGCTTCCAATTTTGAGAGGATTTCCCCCACCAGGGTTGGTCTTCAACTAAAATATGTTCAAGAGCTATGTATGTATTGATTTCTATCGTTATGGGATATGTTGTGACACCAGGATAATTTTTCTTGGGCCCATCCATGGATTCATTAACCTTTTTTTCAAAAAAGGATCATGATGCCCCGGTTCACTAAGAAGAATTCATGGAGAAATAGTCTAATGAACCTAGTTTTTTAGGATATATTCATGGGTTGGATCACTTCACAAAAAGGTAAATCATGTGAAATCTGTTCATGGAGATCTGGTATAGGGAATGGTCCCCTCACACCCTATTTATAGGAAATGGGCCTTTGAGATTCGTGGAATATTTTTCACACCTGATCCTCATGGTGGCCTTTGCCCAACGCGCATCACATACCTTCATCATGATCTAGCTTCATGACCACCCAATTTTTGGTGACTTACCCTCATAATTTGACCCTCCTTTTTTCCATCATCTCCCATTATGATGGGGGTGGATTTTATGGTGCCAAAATATGTTCCCTGAGATAATTTGAAGAAGACCATGGGTGGTTGAGATGGAAGTCGTGCTCAAACAGACCAAATATCAATTAAGTGGTCTGCTTTGTGAAGCACTTTCACGTAGCCCCAGTCCTCCAAAACAGGCAAGGGATTGATGGTCAGATCTGGGAGTCTGAAGATCCAAGTGACCATCACAAAGGAAGTTGGAAATCATCTCCACGAGTACAGTGATCCCCACGACCACCACAAAGTAAATTTGATGGTCAACTCCATGAGCCTGATGAACCCTGATCCTCTTTGATGAGATCAATTTTTCATCACAGTGTGCCTCCATGAATTTTGATTCCCCTTTGGCTATAAATAGTTATATCACCCCCCCCCCCAAGCATATTACTCTAACCTTTCACCTTCCAATATCCATTTTCATGAATCTCCCTAGCACCATGAACACGAGATAAAAATAAATTTCCCAAGGTACTGGGGACTCGCGATACCCCCTTTTCTTTATTCCAATTTACCCCTTTTATGGTATGCATTCCCTTCATTAAGGCATATTCCCTTTCTAAAGGAAAAATTTCCTCTAGGGTACTTGAGTGTTTTTGAATCATTAAGACTTCTCCAAGCACTCTTATTACAACGCATGCCTCTATGAAAAGGTAGGGTCACCCTGCTTTATAGAGCTCCTACCTTCATGAATCCCCTAACCTCTGAAAATCACCCATGCTTTGCGAAGCACAACTCAGTGAGTCCCATATTATTAATAAGGTCCTATTTTTTGTGGACCTCTAGGATTGTATGTTGTGATTTATTGGTTCCTCATGTGGTGTTCTATATTGTGATTATCTACCTAATTCTTCTCGGCATAAGTATGATAATATTTATTGCTTCTTCACATTGATATGATAACATGAACCCCTTGAGTGATGACTCCTCCACCCCTTTGTATCTTAGTACTACTGGTGGCTTCCCTTTTCCAAGGGTTAAAAATTATCTATCATGTAAACCCAAGGGGTGAGAAGTGATCCCCCTTCATCCAAGCTGTAGTATTTTAAAATTCCAAGCACCTTCATCCTCAGCGCATGACATTAAACTGTATCCTCACCCCATTCAATTCACATGGGGTGCCCCACCTTAGGAATTTTCAATACCCACTTGTCTCCATGTGGGTGATAAATTCCTCACATGGAGTGAGATCCTACTTTCACAGAGTGGTATCTTCCCATGGGAAATAGAAACCATCCTGGTTTAAGCCCCTGGACTTTCTTGTAGAAGGTAGCACCCTTACTCATCCTTTCCATCTCTGAATACAAAGACCAGAGAGGTAATGGGAATAAGGAACTCTCAATACCCCATCCCTCCCCCTTTGGTATTTTTCACTTGTGGTCGTTAACCAGGTTTAATCCCTAATCTCTATCTCCTTGGTTAGATAATCATGCATAAGCCTCACACCATCCCTCACTGATGCATATTTTGTGATGCGACTGTCTGGTCTACTACTTCCTCTTGTTTCTCACACCGAGTATGACTCATGTGGTCTTAGAGGTTAGTAGTGACCCTGAAACCTTTCTTTTGAACATCCATCCTAGAGAAAGCCCCAATTTACACCTTCACATTCCACTAACCATGTTTAAGGATTGAACCCTAGAACTATGTTGGTTTTGATCCCTGTATTCTACATAGGGTACATAGGAAAACTCCTTGAGGTTCAATCCCAACCATCGATAAACCCTGGTGCCCTCCTCCTAGGGGTAAACCTCATGGATATCAGTATCCACCATCATCCATTCCCATGCCGGTGTTTCCCTTGATCCACTATATGTCGGGAGGATCATGCCCCACCCCTGAGGTCACATATCCTTCAGGTCATCCAGGTAATCTAACCATGTGTAATCCCCAAGCATATGTCCCATTTTTTTGGGTATCTATCCATGTATAATCCCCAACACCCCCATCAAAACTACGTGGACTTAGATTCTTAGCCAACTGGGATATGTAGGAAACCTCCCTGAGGTTCAAGCCCAACATCACCATCTTCATGTCGGTTCCTTCTCACCCATTCCATCACACTTCAATACATCCTCCATTTCTATCCTAATTATTACCTGGGCTGCCACAACCTAGTGTGATCACATCATCCATTTGGGTAGATCACCATGCATAATCCCCAACTATATGTTCTATCACCTCTCCCTTAGTATGGTGGGTTCATTCCATCTCTCTAGGAAACCCTAGCGCATAATCCCCATTCATCCCATTGTTTCTCTTTGCAACACCTGGGCATCCAACCTTGTATAAGCCCTGCACAACCCATATCATCTAAGTAAGATCAATCCTCTTGTGTTGGGAAGCTATCCATGTGTAATCCCCACACTATTCCCTCTTGAACTATATGGTCTTTGATCCCTTTCTTCTATACAAGGTATATAAGAATCCACCTTGAGGTTCAATCCCAGCCAATGGTAAACCTTGGTGCCCCCCTCAGTGGTTCCCACCTTCATTGATCCACCCTTAGTGGTGTGAATATCATTATTAATGGTGTGAAACCTTAACTTTATGGTGCACGCCACTCTTGGGTCTATCATACTCGGTTGTTCTAATCCATCTATCTAGTAAACCTTCCAGATGCCCCCTTCTAGGTATGTGCCTATCTGATCCACCTTTGTAAGTGTTCTGATCAGTCTGATCCATCTCTACTAGACATTAAACTCATAGAATGCCCTATGTTAAACATGGGATTATGAGGAAAACCTCAGAGACATGCTTCTAACATAAGATACCTCGTGATTGATGTGTTAAGGCTCATTTTTTTGTTCCCTTGAGAAGCCCTCTAATGAGGAAAAATATAGGTTCTCCAATTTTTCAGCATCCAGAAATTCCATCGATTTTCAGTGTGACTACTCTCCTAACTGAAGTTTTCTTCCCTGACTTGACATTTTGGAATGTCCTGAAAAAAGAAACGTAATAAACCAGTGTCCATAAAGATATGGCACTAGAAACGAGTTTCACAAAAAAACGTCTTAATCTATAAGGGAGACCCAAACTAGGAAATGAATTCTGAGGAGGAATCCATGAAAAGAGGGACCAATATTCCATCATCCCATTTTGATCAAGGATAATACATCTCTAAAGAAGTGATGAATGCTTCCCAACTTTATAAAGTTGGAATTTTGGGTACAATTCACTGTTAGTGAACTTCAACAATGCCTAAGCGGCATGACCTAGTGGAAAGCATCAAAAATGGAGAGAGAATTAAATTATTAGGGAAGTTATTGTGGGGTTCATTTATCTATATTATTATTATATTAAATTCTACTCTTCGATATGTTATTTGGTGAGTGATAATTATTGAGGTTGGGGGTCAGTTGAGTTGTGTATGTGCTGGTTAATTCTATTGTTGGATTATTGATAAATTAGTCTGATATTTCACATTACCATTAGATATCTTGGGTATGATCCTATTGAGTATATTTTTTATTCACACCCTATGTGTATATAAACTATTTTTAGGTTTCCAATGGGGATTTGATGGTCGATTTGGATAGTAAAAACTCTATCTCAGTTTGTTGCAATTTCTGCAATAGGATTTTACTTTCTTTTGGTATTATTTTAACTTTAGATACATTTTCACCTATTTTATATTCATGAATATGGGATATTTATTATCATGGTTTTTTTTATTTCATCTATATCATGGTGATTAATTTTTTGTTTTATGCAATGATCCAAGGATATAAAGGGTAATGATTCTCATTTGACTATTTAATACCCTTGGTGTGGGTCACCAACCCAAGGCCTACTAGAGAGAGGAATCAGGGGTCACTAATTATCATTACTATCAAACCATGAGGGGTACCAATGGAGGGGGTCATTTTATAGTGGTATAAAATGTGTTGGTCAAAATAAAATGTGGAGTTTATATTTAAGAAATGGTGATAATTACATGGGTTGGAAAGGTAACAATTTTAATTGAACATAGCATCTAATAATGGTAAGGTATATCGGCTTGAACATATAATTTTAGGTCCCCTAGGATATAATTAAATAGCCTTAAGATATATGAATATACTAGGTAAATAAACACTACTTGAAGGGTATTGACCATGGAGAGGTTCATGCATCATAGTTTCTTTAGTTTTGTTTTGAATATGGTAGTTTTGAGAAAGAATAAGTTAATTAAATAAATCCTTTACTATCAAAATTAGGTGTTTCTAATTTCTTTTAAAAGATGTTAGTTGGTTGTTTTACATGTGTTTTTTAGGTTGTGGAGGTTCATCAGGCCAACCCTCTTAACTGTTAGAGGGTCGATCCTAATCTAGAGGATGATTAGTGAGAGAAAATATTGTGCACATTTTAGTTCTATATCCTATAAATGTATTAGGGTGTAATATTAGATATATATATAGAGCACTGGATAGAGAATTTAAAGATCACTTTAATCTTGATTTGAGAATGATATAAGTACTACTTTCCCCTTGCAGTTAGCTAGATGAGGGGAGAATCACTTCAGTGGTGAATTTTTTATCTTAGGGAGTGGAAGTAGATCGATGTGTTTTGAGCTGATTCTGAGTAAGATTTTAGGGAAAAGTTCTTGTCTATAGTTTCATAGTTAATAAATAGGTAAGAGTTTATCTCTCTTAAATAGGTTATCGTGATCATTCAGGAGTTGGGGATTGATTTTAATAACCTCCTCTAATTTTCTCCTAACATCTTTATGGATGAGGATTCCAAATCAAAATGCTTAAAGAAGACTTTCCTACCCACTCTTTATTTTATTGTCTCCCTATTTATGTTTCCTATAAATTTTTTTATGCATAAGAAAGAAAAGGTGACAAAGAGGATGCATGAGTAAGCTGGAGAAATACTGGTTGAGGTTCGTCAAGGACCTTTAAGGAGAAGTATTTCAGATAAAGAGTCATGTATGATAGGCTAATAATTGTTCTAATCAGAAGGGAAATAGCCCCAGAAATCATCATTAAATTTCTCAAGGATTTTCAGTTCCCATGATTCTTTTAGGATGTCTCCTATTTTGTGATTTTTATGAAGGAATCATGGTTATTTCCAGTGATAGTTCCCTTCATACCCATTGATCTAGTATGTATTGGGTGCTCAGGCCCCCTTCTAGTAGTAGAGGCAGTTTCCCTAAGGTAGTTTCAGTAATAAATCCTTGCAAATTATGTTTAGAAAGTTGTTCAAAAATATTATTCATAACTAAGAGGAGGTGGAATTGGAAAGGTGTAGCCCTAGTATTTCCCTTGACATCATAGACCAAGACCAAATCATGGACATGAAGTTTTCCCGTAGTGACATAGGGGGTGACTGAGGCCATATTCATGTGATAGAGTTGTCGGTTTTTGAGTGGTCATAGGTTGTTCGGGGTATAAACAGTTTATCATTTACCCTTTTTTTAGTTTAGAGCTTCAAAATCCTTTATTTCTCCCACTTTGTTCTATGTTCTAGGACTGAACATGGAAATACTTTTTATACCCCTAGTATTAACAATTTTACTTATAGTCCATGCTAGTTTGTTTTATGTATCTTTGGGAAATAAGATGATGATGGGTCCATATCAGTTTTTGGAAAACTACCTTAGGATATAGATATGAACATAAAATATCATTCTATTCATGTATTAGTTATATTATTTTCATGTGGAAGTTTATTTTTTCCAAGGTAGATTTGATTTTTTTGATTCATAAGGGTGACATGTGGTGTTTCCCAACCAGAAAGGTCTTTTAATTGGTAGTAAGTTAGTGAAACCCATTATTTCCTTTATGTTGTAGTCATCAATAATTCCAGTTGGGGCTCAAGTGATGGAGACCCTTAGAGTTGTTGGAAAAATTATAGATATTCTCTCTGAGGAGGTCCACCCATCCTATGAATGATATGTCGAGTTTGAAATAGATTTATAGCTTGGTGATACACCACTTTTAGCGGATCCTGATCAGATGGAACCCTTAGAGTTATGAGAGTTTTGAATCTAAATTAATGATATATAAACTATTTATCAAGCCTTTTGTGTCAACATGGGGAGCTTCGGTGTTGTTCTCTAAGAAGGAAAATGGTATTATGAGGTTGGGCGTAGACTACCGGTAAAATATTCATGTGATGGTCGAGAATCATTATCCTCTTCTAAGGATTGATGATATCTTTGACCAGATGATAGGGGATATATAGTTTTCTAAGATTTATTTATAGTCTAGATATCATAAGCTAAGGGTGAAGGAAGTAGATATCCTAGAGACATCTATCTAGTTTTGTTATGGGAACTTATATTTTGTAGTCATGTTGTTTAGGGTCACAAATGCACCAGCTATGTTTATGAGAATCATAAACTCTTTATTTAATGAGTCCCTATATGACATTGTAGTTGTGTTCATTGAATATATCCTTATATACTTGATATTAGTGTAGGAGCATGTTGAGCACCTAAAGATCATTTTTTACTCTTAGACACCACTAGTTATATAGGAAATTGTCTAAGTGTAAGTTTTGGATGTGAGAGGTAAATTTACTTGGACATGTAGTGTCCCAGAAAAAGTTTTGGATTTAGTGATGTTTGAGGTGGTTGTTTCTTGGGAAGAACGCAAGAACATGGCATAGGTACATAGATTTATTATTATCATAGGTAATTATAAAATTTTTGTATCTGATTTATTTTATATTTCAGAACCATTAACTACCCAAAACAGGAAGTATTGTGCTTTCTTTTAGACTAATCAGTGTCATGAAGTGTTAGACTACTTCAAGGAGTAATTTGTCAGCACCCTAGTTATTCAATTTCATAAGTATTTCATGATGTTTGAGGTGTTTTTTATGCTATATTTTTGTGTTTATGGTAGGTATTGATGAAATACTAGGATGTTATCTCTTATGGGTCTAAGAAACTATGTTCCTATGGTTGTAACTACATCACCCATGATCTAGATATAGAATCGATGGTGTTTTCCATAAATTTTTGGTATCATTACAAAATTGGGAAATGTTTTGTGATCTTTACAGATCACATTAGCTTGAGATATATCTTTTCTCAGCCTAACCTAAATCTATGATAGTGGAGTTGGATGGAGTTTCTCTTGGACTATGATTTTTAGATCTCCTAAATACCATCAAATGGAATCTTCATAACATACATGATGATTATAAATTCAAGGGAATCCATTTGAGAATCTAATACATAGAGGGTGGTTAAGAAGTTACATTCCTTGAATCCCGGAGGAGAGGAGGTTGATGGTAGGGGATACTTTCTCTAGATGACGGTAGAGCTTTCTTTATTGCAGAAGGTCGAAAAGTCTCAATGGGGAGACTTGGATATAGAGGTGATGTGTGACCAGATCATTCATGGTGATACCCCTATTATAGTGACCCATATTGTAACACCCAAAGGATTTAAAAATAAATTTCATATAGAATGAATAAAACACTAAGTCTCTATGAAATAAACACTTTTTTATTTATAAGAGTTAATTATAACCTAGACATTATACATAATTTTTCTGCTTTTTTGTTTTGAAATTCAAAAAAAGGACATACATGGTTGTGATCAATAAGATATTTAGAGTTTGATAGGATCAAATTACATTTTTTTGAATAGTAACTTGACCCTTATGAAAAGTAATGTACCCTTATGAATAGTAATATGAACCTTATGAATATTAACCTCACCCATGTAAGTATAAATAAAATTTGGGCACCTTATAAATGAGAGGGAATATTTTAAATTTTAATAATTAAGTGTTTGAATTTTTTGTGAGTAATAAATATTTAATTATAATTTAAAATAAATAAATTGATTTAAAATAAAATTAATTTTCATAAAATATATTCCTAAATAAATATTTTTTTTATATGATTTTAGGATAATTTAATGATACATCAGTTAATTTTTGAAAGTATTATAAAATCAGTTTTAAATTTAAAATCTGTATTTATCAAGTAAATAATAATTTTATTTAAAAATTAAATTTCACATATTTAGAAAATTATTTTGATAAAACAGAGTTCATTTTTTAATTCTACATATTGAAAAATGGTTATTATTAAAAAAAAATATTTCTAAAATACGTGATTTTTTAGTGAATAGTTTAATACGACAATTAACATTAAATGCTAAATACAAGGTTTATTGAGTCATTGGTGATGTATGGGTGATTTAATAACACTTGTTTCAAACTAACATGAACTTATTAATATTTTTTCACAATAATCAAAAATATTTCTTGTCTTTAGTAAAATAATAAAATAATGAATAAGATATTTAAAAATCACCCCTCTCAACCACTATAAAAGCCACCACTCACCCCCTCTTCTCCTCACTTATATAAGACTTAAATATTCTAAAATTTATTCCCAAATACTCTTCCCTAGACTCTCCCAAAATCTAAGATCTCCTTTTCTTTCCAAAATACCAAAATCCCTTCTCTTAAAGAGGATCTCAAGGAGGATATTTCTAGAGGTAAACCCTCTTCCTTTTTCATTTAATTTCACTTCATTCTGTTTTATTTTATTATTATATCCCCACATCCTCTATAAAAATGATCATGATAACTCTATTATCATTTATATAATGAAATAATATCATGTTTATGTAATAAACATCATTAATATCCTTACTCTCTTTCTCTCTCTCTTATTTTAAAAACAAAATCATCATTCAGGAAGTGCTGATTTATAACCTTCAGGGACGATGAAGTCTTGTTCTTCAATTTATTCTTCAAGGTTGTTCATTAAACCATTTTAATGGTTGAAAAGATTTTAAAATAAATATTACAACTTTTTTATGTTTTTTATGAAACATATTTACATAATACCTAGCGAAAATACAAAATGTGTTCATTGATCAATAACCACCGTGATAATCTAAATAGTTATTACTAAATGTATTATCTAATGATTCATCCTCATAATACATAACCGAATGATATATATAACCATTTAAAATTAGTTATTCTCATTAAAAACAGGAAATCATAATTTATTATAATTATACAAATTTTAAATGAACTCCATTACTTGTAATCAAGAAAACCAATAGTGAAATCAAGGAAACGAACACTCTGTAACGGCAGAATTAAATCATATAACATATCAATAAGGACATAAATGAACTTAATAAAATTATAATGAATAAAATAAATGTAAATAATTTTATTAATTAATTAATGGATTTAATTTTATTATCTAGGATGCAAAGTTCAAGTGTAGAACATGTTCGGACATAAGGTAAGAGTTTTCTACTTGAACCTCCAATTTCTTTCAGGTTACTCTTATTCTCTACATACCTCAATAAAATTATTAATTATTCATATTTACTACTCATGAATTATGTTTTAATTTTCTATATATGTTTATCAAACATAAGCCTTCTTTATTTTATAGGAAGTTACATGTTTTAAAAGGATCTTTCAAAAATTCTTCTCGATAAACAATCCCATTTAAAAGGAACTACTCGAATTATTACTTATTTTCAAATACACTATATAATATATTTTTTAGATGCCATTATTTTTATGAAATAACTAATTTTATTAAGAAAAAACTATATTAATTCAATTATTGTTTTATGAAAATATTTTTCTAAAATAACTCTTCTTTTAAAAGTAAAAGAGTATTTATCTCCAGAATTACTCGATGATTTTATATGAGTATTTTAATCTATTTCAAAACACTTATTGATTATTATTTTTAATTGGGATTAATATTTTATTATATCATCTACCATATTATATTTAATGATTTATGATTAGTTTGACAATGTATGGGCTATCTTGATACCATTCACCATATTACTCCAAATGGTTAGTGTTTATGTTTAATGATTTGGGAAAGTTAATTACATTTCATATGTTAGTTTCAATATGAATTTATATGTTGTTTATGTTAATAACCATTTATATGAGGAATAAATTGGTCTTATTATGTGATGTTTTGGAACTACTATAACCCCTTTATGTATCAGTAGGTATCATGAGACAAACTAGCCTGGGTTTTTACTTATTATGTATGGTGTCTTGGTCGAGGCCTTGATGGTATGATTATGATGTCTAGCATTATGCATTCCCTCATTATGAAACTATATATTGATAGTAAATGTTATTATTAGACTAGTATAATATTCATGGATATTTTTTATGGAATTATTTAATTAGTTTTTATTACTTCCATATTATGCTCAAGTTTATTTTTAAAGGCATGTGTTTTTAGTTATTCATCATGACTAGTGTTTATGTTTCTGATTACTTCTGTTGTATTATTTACCCTTACTAAGTATCTAAGATCACCCCTTTCTTATGTTTTATATTTCACTAGGATTAAAATAATTGTATTATAAATGAATTTCAGGGATAATATAGGATGTATGGGAGTTACTAATAGATCTTCTATATCTTATTTCATTTCAAGTTGTAATGTTGAACTTATCTATGTAACTGGTATTCCAAAACTACTAAACTATTTAGTCCATCGGGATAAAACTTTCTTGTAATAATTATAATTTAATAAAATAATGCACTTGATCTAGGCAACTAGGGTTGGGGAATTACACATACTTTTTATACATAGATATTAAATCTCATTAGATGAATATTCATTACATAACATTACGATCCATGCCAGAATATTATAGTTCCAGTACCTTTCAAAGCTTGGATACATAATAAAATTGATCATATGAGGTCTACATAATATACCACTATGTTTTTCATTACTAGACCCCTTAATATACATATCATAATTAGAATATTTCTTCATATCCTGGGGATTTGAAATATAAGAAAGGGTGATCTCAGATTCTCAGTAAGTCTAAACAAGGGAGATATCAAAGATCACTTAATCATAACATGACAATAAGGGTATGATAACATCATATTAATATTTGAAAAACATTAATTTTATATCATAGACCATAATCTTGAGTCACTACATAAATATTAGTATTTCATAATACATAAATCATAAAGGGATCAAATACCATGAGCTGTGAGAGAATAACAGTGGTTTATGACATAAGTTTGTGGAATACACGTAAGCATAAGAAATAATTTTCTTAGTAGGAAAGGCTCATTTAAAATACTATCAAAGTGGATTTTTTTACTCCTCATTCTATCTTAGTAGTCAAGACTCACTCCTAATACTATCATAGAGGATAGAGTCCCTTAATGAACTGGGTCAACTCCCTATTTTATCCCTATTTATCTCATTATATATCCATCATTACTCAATGTATTAAAGGACTATATAATATTGGTTACACCCATAAAATAATTAAAATAATATATATGTGTTACATGAGATTTTTAAACATTCATTATATCATAAATCTTGAAAAATAAATGGATTTCATAAACATTTCAGCATAGCATAACCTGTGGAAATGAAATGAGTTTCATAAAAAAATTACATCATAATAATGAATCATACAGAAAAAAGAATGATGATAGTATAATTGTAAAATATCCCCAATATAAATTTAATTAACATAAAAGGTTGTCATCATATATTAAAATTTTCATTAAAATATCACTTGAAGCATGGCTTGAGGAAAATGCCATTTTAACATTAAAATCACTTATTTAAAATCTAAAAATTTACCAAAAGTTAAAGAAAACTTTTTATTTTAAAATAAACCTAGAAACTTGTAAAGGAACCATTAAATAATTGATAGTTCATGATTTTGGGAAATTTATTTCATTTCTTATAAGTTAATAGAAAACATTCCTTCCACAATTTTGTAAAAAATCAAAAACTACCTCATCCGTAAAACAACGAGAATATTCCTTTTTAAATAAATTATAAAAAATTAAATCATGAGTAAAAATGAATTTTAAAAATAATAAAATAATATTAAATAAAATAAAAAAAATATAAAACATGGATAAGTAATAAAAAAGGTTTTTTGACCAAAGAAAAAAATAAAGTCAGTTTTCCTTAAAAAAATTACTATATTGAGTACTTAAAGTGATGAGAATGAAAAGAAAAAATTTAGTATAAATAAATAGCTATAGTAAAAGAAAATTCATGATTTTTTTATAGGTAATTCATAATATTTCTTTATAAAAAACATGATAATAAACAGTCCTAGTAAATAATGATATTGTAACATAAAACTCTTACCTCTAGTCTCATATTTCTTCACATGCGTACAAAACTCATTTATAAAAAAAATATATTTATTATGAATTTATTATAGAACCATAATCATATGTATCATTCCTTTTATGATTGAATTATGACATATTATCACCCTCTTATTAACAATTTGTTATTAAACTTGCTGTTCTAGGTGATAAATTATTTATTTTTCGTGAATGTTTCGGTTTGACATTCATAGTACTTATAATTTGATCACAGTTCCATAATCTACAAAATGTTAATACTAACATAAAATAGTAATTCACCCATGAATTTTCATGACACTATACATCATAGGTTATTTTTTTAAGAATAATATCCATATTGAACAAATTAAAAATAACAAATAAAGGGAACATATAGAATATAGAATAGTCACGAAATCATAAATAGAGATTAAAAAATTATTATTTGATGGGAAAATATTTGGTCTATTTTTTATATTTTCACCTTATTCATAATTAAATATGATTAAATTTTATGTTGAACATCCTTTCTTTGCAAGGTATCAAAATCCAAATCAACGGTGTTATTTCTAGTTTAAGAGGCATCTTCACCATCAAAATTTTGCACCTTATTTTTCTACAATAAAGAAGATAATAATACATTAAATAATTATTTATTCTATAATGTATTAAAATAATAGGAAATTTCATATTCTAATTTTATTTTATTTTCAAAATAGGTTATATTTTGAATTACTATTTCATATCATAATGTAACATCAGTGTTTTGAATTAGTGATTGAAATATATAATCATGTAGTCAAAAAATGTTATATTAGTTTATTATATTTTAATAGTATCTTATAGTTCATTAAAAGTATATTATAGTGTGTTTTATGTAATTATGAATCAAATTTTATTGCATATCACATAAACAGAATACTTAGTAAATTACAATCGCCTATAACAGTCAAATACTAGTGGATTTCATTTAATAGTGTAATAGTAGATTGCATATAGTGTACCTCATATATCAAAAATAGATAAAAAACAAATTACATAAATGTAGTATGAAAATTGATTACATACACCATATGAAAAAATTGATTACATAATCACTATATGAAATAACTGATTTGATACACTGCTATAGCATAATAAGAAAACAAATTACATACTCTACTATAGAGTAATAGGAAAACAAATTACATAAAATAAAGTGTGTCCTATTGAGGACTACTATATGACCTGAGTGGTCTTGTGCACTGTATACACAAATTAGGTAGGTTATATTGTAGACTGCTATATGACCTGAGGGACCTTGTGCATTGTATTCAAAAAATAGGCATTATATGATGCATATTTGAGTAGATAAGTATTGTATAGTAAAATAGATAATCAAAAAACACACTTTATGAAATACCAATCTATTGAAATATGTAATATTTGATTTAAATATTATATATTTATTTTCTAAAACCTTGACTATGTGATATTTGAATAGACTATATATTGTGCACTATATGCACAAATTACAATATGTGATGCATGTTTCAACAAATATCTATTTCACAGTGTAATATGAATTCAAAAACATATTGTATATAGTATTAAAATTTTTAAATATGCAATCTATGATTTAATAATTACATGGTGATTTTATAATACTCTTCCCATACGATTGGTTATAAAATTACTATTGCAGAGTATGATGTATATTTCAAGAGATTACTATTAAGTAGTAATGTGTTCAAATATTCAATAGTAATTCAAAAAAACAATACATTAAAATGTATATTATAATCTATAAAATGTATATAAAATATAAATTGAAAATAGAAAAAAACTATGAATAAAACTGTTGAGAAGGATTAGCATGTTAGTCAAAGACCAAGATGATACTTGTTGTTTACCAAAAATAAAAAATCAAAGATAAAATCACATATAAAATAAGCAAACATGACTCAATATTTCCTTCTAATAACATTATAAAATTTAAGTAAATTTTTTTATGTTTGTTTTTATATATGGTTTCCGTCTATTGTCATGGTCTATTATAGCCACAGAGCCCCAAAACATTACAATATCACATTGCACCAAATACTCACTATAAAAATCACTCAATAGGTTTGTCAATAAATAAAATAGAGTTACAAATGTATCATATATTTAAATGAGAACAAAAAACATTTTTTTTATATAATAAGAAATCAAAAACCTTTATCAATGGGTCAAGATTCTTGAAAGAATATACAGGAAATATTTCAAATATTAATAACTATTAATGTTTAGAAATTTGGTATGATGAAAATTCATTTTTCAGATGTGAATATTGAATTGTAGTATTATATACTTTTATGATTTTCCTCCCTCTACTAAATTTTGGTGTTTCGTTATCCTACATGGGAAGGATAGAAACACCTTAAAGTAAATCAATAAAAAAATTGAAATGTAAACTGAGACTAGATGCTCTTATAGATCCCTTTAGTACACATATATTTGTTTTACTCTTATAAGAAAGGATTTAGTTTATTATTTTATTACTTCTATATTATAAACATGTGTAGAATGTTTGAATATTATTTTTCAATTCTAATGTTTCAATAAAAATATCATCCAATCAAGAGTATAGTTATATACCTTATTAGAAGAAATCTATGTGGTTGATTTAACAAACTCACTGTCAGTGCTACATCTAAGTCATGAACATCCACTTCTATGATTATCCAATGAAGTAAGTAAAAAATAACATTATAATGTTGTGGTTGTTTATTTTTTATATCTGAAATTTAGTAAATTTAAAACAATAGTACTTGGTTATGTTCAGTGGTGTTACTAAATCAGTAAAATCCAGTACTATGATTCTCCTACATAGTAAGGAGAAAATGAACAATTTATTATAGATTTTTTTGTTTTTTATAAATGAAATTTATGAAATTGAAAATAATATTACCTAGAAATTTTCAATACTATGATCAAAATTTTTGATGTCATTTTCATTTTCAGAGAGAAAAAAACTTTGTAAGTGTTTTGTGCTGAAGAATGGTTATTTTTCTAAATATTGTAATTTGTTATGTCAATAGATAACAAAACCCTTTTGATTTTAAAATATTTTTCTTTGTAGGAAACCCAAAATCATAATTATCATTTATTATAAATTAATATAAATGTTTTTTTAAATAAACTGGAAATTTATTGCAATTTTATAATTAGTTGGTAATTTATATATTATTACATCAATTCCTCGTCATTTAAGATGCTTTGGATTTAAATTTGAAATTTTATGTGAATAAATAACATCCCTTTCAATTCTGAAATGACAAGATAAATTATTATTCTCATGAATCATTTTTTTAGTTTCTTTATAATATTATAATTAATATAAGATTTAACATATGTCTTATCAAATATTTATATACAAAATATGATACATTAAACTAAAAAATATTTTATCAATAAATAAGATAATATATTTTACAATTACCTAACTACCATTATTTTGTTATAAGCCTCATTTTCAGTGTCATATGCATAATTTTGTACAAAATTTGGTGGTTGTCCATTAGGGGGACATAAACTATCTACACGGTGGTAGTTTTTACCATTCAATCAAAATATTTTTAGACAACTTCTATTGTTGATTGATCTATCAACCTTCCCACCCATTGAATTAAAACATAGAATTGTAAATGTGGATGTTCTTTTGTATTTATTTTTCTTAGGTAGAGGTATAATTATAACCAATGTTTTTAGGTAATCTAGACATGAAACCTTAAGTATAAAACAATATTTCCAAATTAGCATCATAAATAGAAATTTGGGTTTTGATTACCACATTTTTATTTCTCTCGTCCAACCAAAAAAAATATCCATAATATTTGAAAACATTAAAATGATCTCTAATATATGACTATACTGAGATGAAGATAAAATAAATCAAAATATGTTAATATAAAAGTAATAATAACATTGGAAACACAATAATCATTTGCATTTATTAATGAGATGGTTGAAGTCATTAAACAAAGCTGTGTGTTCCGCATTTTGAATTAATAATTAATTAATTACAGCAAACAATGTTCTTATAATTTTATGTACTATTTATTTGGTAATACTCATGAAGAAGGTAAATATTTAATTTTTTTAAAATAATCCTTTTATGTATAAACACCGGTATAATGTGGAACATACAATACTATACAATTTATGATTACATATCTTCTTGATGGTATATGGATCATTCAAGATTGAACACATGAAAATTGGATAGAACATACATACATAGTAGAAGTTTTTCCTAAGTACATCATAAAATATAATATACAATACATATATGTATAAGTAAATTATGCTATTTGAATTGCATTTTATAACATAAAAAATGTTTGAAATGTATTGTAATCTCCCCTAAAATTATTAGTGAAATGATTCCTATTAAAATAAAAATATATATAAGAAATATTAATGAAAATGATGCGAATTCATTATATACTGGAATGATTTGTACTTACTATGATGATGAGGGAAGTGTTAAATCATTAATAATATCTTCACTATTCTTTGAATCTATCTAGAGTATTAATGAAACATCTAATGAGTTCATAAAAGTAAGTCTTATATATGAACAAAATTTTAATATCATACATATACAATTGAAGATCGTCCTAAGTACATCATAAATTGTATTATACAATACATATATGTGTATGTAAATTATGCTATTTTAATTTCATTTTGTAATATACTTGATTTTTGAAATGAATTGTAATTTCTACTAAAATTATTAGTGAAAAGATTCCTTGTAAAAGATTAATGGATAAGAAATAGTAATGAACATATAGTAAATACATTATGTGTTGGAATGATTTGTACTTACTGTGATGATGGGGGAAGTGTTGAATCATTAACAATATCTTCACCATTCATCGAAGCTATCATGAGTAATAAAGAAACATATAATGAGTTCATACAAGTAAGACTTATATATGCACCAAATTTTAACATCATATATATATAGTATAAGTTAATCTTGAGTATATCATAATTTATAATATACATATCTGTGTAACTAAAATTTTTTATTTTTATTTTATGATGTAGAATACCTAATGTATGAAATGAATTGTAATTCCCACTAACATTATTAGTGAAATGATTCATATTAAAAGAGGAATGGATAAGAAATATTAATGAACATAAAGTGAAGGCATTCTATACTAGACTGAGTTGTACATACTGTGATGATGGGGGAAGTGTTAAATCATTAAGAGTATATCCACCATCCCTTGAAGCTAGTATGATTAATAAAGAAACATCCAATGAGTATATACATGTAATTCTTATATACGAACCAAATTTTAACATCATACTTACATGTTTAAATACCATGTTGCAACACTGTATCTTGATTTTTTTCTTGTTTGATCCAACATATATGGTTGAAAAATTATCACATTATTTAATCACTGTCAATCAAAGGGGAAAACAATTTTATAATTTTATATTATTTGAGATTACTTGATAAAAGAAAATAAACAGTATCAGTGAATTGAAATTGAAAAAACCATTGAAAGATATTGTCTATAATGGAATGTGTGTTCCTCTCTACATATTTTCATTGGGTGACATAGCTTCATGTATAGGAATAGGTGACATCCCATTATTTGTAATAAAATAATTTCTAAGAGAGGTTGATCCTGTGTTTTTGGAAATAAATTAATTCCATATAGTGGATAAATAACAATTTATGAAATAATTTCTAGTAAAGATAAACATATATTTCACATGGTGTTCAATGTTGTTGACTTAGTACTCTCTTATGGAAAATTTCTTCTCTAGAACATTATGGAGAATGTATATATTTTTCATTTATCTTTCCAATGCATTTGCAAGGAGTTCAAAATTATAATGGTATGTAGACTTATGTGAATGAAAATTTTAAAATAATTTGAACAAATAGAAATGACATCATGCATGTACTACAACACATTTATAGAAATCATTAATCGAGAGTACATACCATTTGAAAGAGATAAAGCAGTTGTAAGAAATAGTGAAATAAATAAATGAATGATGAAAATTTTCTAATTAACCAATTCAAGATTAAATGGTTAAACATAAATAAGAAAACTATTTGTATATAAAAATTGGTCAATAAAATCATATAGGGTTGAATACAATAGGGTTTGGTATGGTGTAACAGCAAAGTGTCAACTATGAAAAAATGAAAAGGTAAAAAAAATTGGTTTTATAAACATAATAGATGTTGTGGTTTATGAATGAAAAAATTGATGTATTATATTATGATAAGAATAATATTTAAAATAATAAAATTAGGATAAATAGTATAAAAGTGGTGAAATAATGATCACCTAAACTAAAATAGGTTATACTATACTGGAATAATAAAGAATCAACCGAAACTGAAAAATGACAACTGAGAAATGCACTGAAAAAGGAACATTAGGTGGAAATGATTAGAAATAGACAAGAATAATTTTGAGGTAGCTTTTGTAACCAAAATAGGGAAGGTGACAGATCAATGAATCATGAACACTAAAAAAATGAAGATTAAAGTATTGAGTAATATAATTCAGTCTAAATGTAGGGTAGAAGTTGTGATCATGATAGGAAGGAGACATGGTATTAGGATTTCAATCAAAGAGTAGAGAAAGTATGTATAATACTATAGGAACCTTAGGAAAATATAAAGGTTCCATAGAGGAAGGAGCTTTTAAGTGATATAATACAGTGGAACCATAGGGTATAACTCGACATCATGATAGGAAATTGAGGTAGGAGTAGAACATTGATGAGGGAGGAGAGCAACAAAGTTCAATACAATAGGAACCCCAGGCTAGTAGATAGGACTTGTAGAGGATGGAGACATTGGAAAATAATTTCATCATGGAATTATTAGTGAAATAATTAAGTGGAATCATAGGGTTAAACTCATAATGGTGATATGAAGTCGAGCTGGGAACAAAACATCAATTATTAAGGAGAGAGATAGAGGTCAATACCGTGGGAATCCTAGGCTGGAAGATGTGATTTATTGAGAAAGGATTTATGGGAGAAGAATACCAGGATTTTGCACATGAGCCTCAGCCTAGTTAGTGAGGAATTCTTAAGTGCATCTAGGAGACCCGAGATCAAATCCAGGGGGAGGATAATTTCGGGGGGCACTGTATCAGTACTGTAACAGTACTCTATCAAGTACTATAGTAGGGACTGTAGCGGGAACTATTTGGCACTGTAGTAGCTAGGAATATTCCCCCATTTGGGCCTTCAGACCGCCGATTTGGTCCTCGAGTACTTTTAGGACTTTGGGCCACCCAGTACTTTGGGTCAGTAAGGCCTTTGGGCCACCTCAAGGCCATCAGGTCTACCTTAAGTATAGATGCAAACCAGACAACCTACAAAGGAAAAAACTTCATAAGGAGGAGGAGAAAGGAGATTTCACTATAGAATAAGCTAAACAAATGTCAAGAATGAAAGGGTATGGCACCTTCCATCAGGACAAGCATGTGCATGCACAGGAGTTCCTAGTCGAACATCCATGCGAAGGTGGAGAGCTGATTTCACGATGAAGATGCTGGGGAGGAGCAGTTCCAAGTAGTTAGTCTGGGTTGTATGTAATGTTTGAAGCCTATGGGATATGTAATACTTACACCAACGGGCCTTGTAAGGGTTCCACCTCACCCCTTGAAAGGTGGAATATCAAAAATCAATAAAAATGAAGGCCTTCGGGCCATTAGAGGAAGAATATCAGGATGGTAGGAGGGTTAGTAAGGTAGAAAAATTAAGGGTGATATATGTAACACCCCGAGATTTTATGAGATATATTATTTTTAATTTCTTTTATATCTTCTATTATACACTACACGAAGATTATCTTGTACTATATGCAACACTATATTAGCTTGAAGTATACGCAACACTATTCTTGGCTCGTGTTACACACAATTTCAAGTTCGTTTTGTGGAAATTATTCTATGCAACATTAAGTATAGATTTTGTTTAATGTATAAATGAAATAAGTTTTGAATATGTTATATGCAACATCAAACGAATCTTTCACTACATGCATCTCTAACTTGGATTCTATTACACACAATCGCAACCTTCCTTGATAGCGTGTGTAGTACGCAATACTGGGTTTCACTAAACAACGATATGTTATTAAAATATTATATAAACTAACCGTTATGAATAGTAACACCCACTTTTTGAAATTTTATAAATTTTATCTTTCAAAATGGACTTCATTTTTTGATTCAGAATATCGAAATTATCCTAGAGTGAATTTTTTGAATTTTTCTGAAAACTTTCAATTTTTGATGAATAGTGAAAAACACTAAGTTATAGTTTAAAACCATATTTTTATTTCAATAATTATTTATTTTATTTAAATTTATTTTAAGTAAAAATAGATACATAATATCTATATAATTTCAATTTAATTCATTTGAGTCATTTTATAGTAATTTTAGATATATAAAAATCTTATTAAACTTTTTACAGTCTTTTACCCACCTCCTAGGAGATTTTTCAAATTTACATAAAACTTAATTTTACCGCTTCTGTGAGTGTAATTTCAAAAATACGAGAGACAAGGTTGATATCAGTAAGTAAAATGTGGTTCAATAAGATAAAAATATTTTTTGGTGAATAGTAACTTATAACTTTTATTTACCACGGTTAAAAGTAAATAGGGTAATTAAGGGTAAAAATGATATTATTATTACCCTAAAACATATCCTAATTTTCTTGGATAATTTTAATTTGACCAAAAATAACCTTATGAATAAAATATGACCATTTAGGTCCAATTGGATTATATTAGGATATTTATTATTATTTAATTCAAAGAAAAGTTAAAAGAGTTAAAATCAATGTGTAATAACAAAAACATTTTTAATATAGGGTTATACATAAGATAAATTCGACTATAAATATTCATTAGAAATATAAAAATATTTTCTACATAATGATATTTTATTTATAATTTTTATACATTAAATAATTTAATTTATTTATGACACAATGATGATGCCGTAATTACCTTATAAATAAAATTTTAACATAATTAATGTTATAAATACCCAAATAAATTTAATTTGAGACTTTTTATTAATTAAATTACTTTTATAGGTTAATATAACATATTAGGGTTATTTATATAAATTTTATTCAAAGTAATAATGTTTTTATAAATTAAAAAAAAACAAAATACCAAATAGTGTCAAAATTGACATAAAAGAGTTTTTAAAAAAATATTATATTATTAATTGTTATTCTATTCCTAAAAATATAAGGCTCAGACAAAAGACTTATATAATAATATATATGACATTAATGAACCAATTTTGGTTCTATTGGAATTTTATAGTAATTTTATTAACCATATAGTGTAAGAATAAAAGAAGACACGGTAAAAGTTAAATTATTTAACTTAGAGTTATATCTAAATGATAAGGTTAAAATGGTAACCTAAACTTGTCTAAAACCTATTGGTTGAGAGGATTTAGACCCATCCCCACCCTAGCCTCAAAATAAGTCACTTTAGAGCCATTATAACCCGAATATGAATTTATTATAAAATAATATTTTAAGTTTTTCCTAAGGTGCCCCTCACCAACTTATAAAAGGGCACCTCCTCCCTCTCCTCTTCACACAAATTTGATCCTTCAAGCTTGGCCAAACCCTTACCATTTAACTTCTAAAGTTCTATAGAAACCTACTATAGGTTATTATCTTCTTAAATGACCAGATTTAGTTCCCTAAGAGAAGGTTAAGAGGAGGCTTGTCAAAGAAGAGGTAATCTCTTCTACCGATTCTTTCAAGTTTCATTATTATTCTACTTCCTCTTATTTAGTTGTTTAATGATAAAGTAATAACATATTTATAACTAAAGTAATTATATGTTGTTATAAATATGAAACAACCACATTTCACCTTCTATCCATCCTACGGAAAACTAAATCACCGCGCGTGCGTACATACGGAATACCGTCTCCACGCCGTGGTGTAATCTATTTTTCCACCACCACCTTAATTGGATGGGTGTAATGGTGTAAAGAATAAATATATATGGTTATTATAACATGATACTAATTATGATATATTATATCATTCACTCTAATTCTATTCAATAATAATGGGAACGATATCGCCGCTCGTGCGTACATACGGATTACCGTCTCCACGACGCGATGAGATTCATTCTCCATGTTAACTATTCAAGAATGATTATAAAGTATATATAATGAAGAATAATGATATATATAACATAATAATGCTACTGTATTTATGTACATATATATATATATATATTTCATCCACTTACTTCCATTAAAGTTAATAAGGAAAGGAAAACAGTGTTCATGCGTACGTATGGCCTACCGTCTCCATAAACGGTGTGTTTCATTTCATTTATCTATCTATTATATCTATATATATATATACTGAATATATATGATATATAAATAATTTTTTACATTCTTGAAGTAATTAAATCATTATATAAGTAATAATAATATCAATAACAATAAGTCCAAACACGTACGATAAATGAAACGATTTTACCCAGAACGCTGCTTTAACATGGAATTGACAAAAGAATGGGTAATATAAAGTCATAAGTGAATCATATATGATATCATAAATATTATTATAGTTCCGTTACAAGTTAATAATATGTTTAAACCCACTATATAGGAGTCTCGGACACATACCGAAGAAATTGGATATAAGGTAAGGGATAATTTTGCAATCTCATTTTTATCCAAGATTGCTTGTATGTAAGTATTTACTGGGGTTATATTTTTCATCCATGTCCATAAAAATGTTTTTCATAAAGTTTTTAATATTCTTCCATGTATTTTTAAAGTAATTTTTACCCCTATTTGACTTTTACTTTGTGTTATGGAAGGAATCTTTATTTTTTTACCATATTAGGTACTTTTTGACTTTTCCAGCAAAAGTACGAGGAGAATGTTTTTTTAACTTATACGGTATGAAAGGATTTTTATGGTTTCATAAAGCCTTTATTCATGAATATTACTCTACAATATTTCATGATTATTTTCAATAAAATAATTTTATTTTAAAATTGTGTGGCACTTTGTGAAAAGAAAATTATTTTGAAGAAGAAAGGATATTTTCTTCAAGAATTCATCTCACGTGTTTTATCAAAACTATTTTCCATCTAAGATGAAATTATTTATCATGTTTATGTTTCAAGTATAATGTATCTATTATTTACATGGTTTTATTTTTATTATGATGAAATGATATCCATTTGTTTTATATGGATTATGTCACGATGGTATGATGTTTATGAAACCCATTTTATTCTTTGGGTTATGATGAATGATTTATTTTTATGTTGTGGCACACGTAAGAATGATTTAATTATGAGATGGGTGGGACCTATGTATCCCTCAAATGCATTGGGTAAAGATTTATATCTCATTAGATAGACATTGTTGGAATGGAATGTTAATCTGGTTCAGTGATACAGGACTGGAATGAGGAGTGAACTTGATTCAGTAATGGACTTTGTCCACTATGATGGTCTTGGCAGCAATGTCTTGGCTACTGTGGAAATCATAACATGTGCTTAATGGCTTTCCACAATTACATATTTTATTACCATTCTATTTTTTCAGGATTAATGTTCCTTTATGATCTATGACTTGTGTACTGCCAAGATTTATGTCATTGCTCAAGATTTTGATGTTTTATATTCATGTTTTTACGTTAAAATGTTAATGGATTGTTTTTAAGTTCTCCATGTTTACCCTTACTGAGTATTTGATCTCACCCTTTTTATGTTTTATTTTCCCCAGGATATATATAAATGTTTTAGGTAAGAAAACAAAAGGGTAATATATTTATGGGAGATGTTGAAGATCTTTCACATTGATTAGAAGATTATGTTCCGAGTTTCCAAAGTCAATAAATTAATACGGTCTTTGGGCATCTGTTTTTGTAATGTATTAATTATTCTGAAAAAGTAATGAAATGTCTATGTACATCAATTATGGGTCTCTACAGTTGGTATCAGAGCAAAGGTTTAGTTAATCTTTGGAAACTAGGATGCAAAAACTTTAGTGAAATCCCTAGAGATATTTCGAAGGTATGTCTAGGGATGTCTCTAAGGTTAAGTATACATATAGGTTATAGTCCTAGAATTAAGGTATTGATCTTAGAATTAAACCTAAGATTCTAGATATTGAAGTTACTCCCCCTTTATTATTTTTTTTTCTAGCATGATTTTTGACTCTCACACTATTCTTTTTGGGTTTTAGAAAATGGCTGGAAACAGGAAGATTCATGATAATGGATGATATGGTGGACAATGGAATGATATTATTCATGAGAAACCAAATGAAATGGGATTTGGAAGTCCAAACATCGTTATTATTCCTAATCAGCAATATCATAATATGATCAATAATCTAAACTTTGGTAAGTATCCCGACTCAATTAATAAGAGAAAGATGGAGTTTCATGATGATCATAGAGGAAAGAAAGTTCAATTCCCCTTATGTAAATCATGTGGGAAGAGGCATCAGGGATAATGTTTCAAAGGAACTGGAAGATGCTTTGGGTGTGGAAAAGAAGGACACAAATCTAGTAATTGCAAAGTAAAATTTTCAGTTAACACCATGGAAAAGGATACCGGTATTGCTAAGAGATCCACAACGGTTAAATGTTTTAAATGTGGAATGTATGGGAATTATGAAAACCAATTCCCTAAGAGAAAGTCTCATTAAGAGAATCATCATGGTCGTATGGGTAGTATTTATATTGATGATGATGAAGAGACTAAAAATGATATGTGAGATGAAAGAATTGTTGAAGCTCAGTCAATGGTTTAAGATGGTCGTGGAATGATTTATGTTTATCAAGAGTTATGTTGTATAGGTAATGGTACTATGGAATAAAGACACATCTAAGGATTATTACACTATTTTTTTCGAAAGTATTTGAAAGTATATGTTTAATGGAACCAGTAACCATGAAAGGTTATTCAGATAATTTTGGAAATTAGAGTATATGCGTATAATGAAGGGATAAGGAGATAATGAGATGTTTGATAGTATTATTGATCTCATGACTGGTGTCAGGAAAATGTGATATCATGGTTTGAGCATATAATTTTATTTGGAATTTGGTATGTGGAAAGAGTTAACTTTTGACAGAATTCATGTTTTCACTAAGGTTTTATGGTAATTTATGTTTTGAGGGAATACATGATTAAGGTATTCACATGTTTGGAATGCGACCAACAAGATATATTGTATGATAAATGATGGTATTCACATGCTTGGTTGATGACATTTCTAGTAATTTTTTTCTTTCTACTATGATCTTGGATAGAAGTATTTTGGATAAGCCTAAATATTTGAAATGGATTAAGTTGAACATAAGATAGTATTGTTTAATTATAGAACTTTTTTTCGATATTATTTCTGTAATGTTATAATACTGTAGTTTTAGAAAATGGACAACCTGTAGGACGGACGACAACCCGTCACTTCAGACAAGGTTGTGGGAATTGAACCCACAACCAAAGTGAGAACGACCTTTATCACCTACCACTGGCCTACAGGAAGTCCCTGGTTAGTAAAAACTAGTTGTATTTTATTAATAGGTATGATAGATGAAGTATAAGTCCATTTTTGGAACCATATACGATTAATCTCACCTTAATATGGACTTATGTATATAACTTTTTCTAACCTTATATTTGAGATAGATGGAATGACCTATCATTCTATCGCATGATCAACTAACACTTCATGGAAGACAAATTAAACTTCATTTCTTTAAGAGATAAAGTGGAAATTGTTCAAGGCATAAACAACAGTAAGACTGTACCAAAATCAAGTAAGTATTTATTTTAATTAAAAAATTCTTCAACATTAGGGAAATGATCTTGAAAACCAAAAATGTTGTCGTAGTGCCCTCAGATCTGATGAATTAGATGGTACCTTAGATCATCACAAATTTATGGCTTTGTGATTGTTGGATTTTTTCATAGCCATGTTCTCTACCACTCTTCATCTAAACATGATGGTTAGATTTCTCTTCCATATCCATATTTTCACCTAGGTTATCCTATGTGGAAACCCAGTTATGAGTTAATTTGGGTAACTGTTACGTTTTATACTTCACTTTTTAAAATTAATTTTCAGTATTCCTTTTTACAATGTGGGTTTCTATGAATGAAACTTTCAAGTAGTAAACGATTTATAACCCCGACAAATTTCAAGGTTGAAATTCATTTTAAGTGGGGTAGAATGTAACACCCCGAGATTTTATGAGATATATTCTTTTTAATTTCTTCGATGTCTTCCATTATACACTACACCAAGATTAGATTGTACTATACACAACACCATATTAGCTTGCATTATACGCAACACTATTCTTGGCTCGTTTTAAACACAATTTCAAGTTCGTTTTGTGGAAATTATTCTACACACCATTAAGTATAGATTTTTTTAATGTATAAATGAAATAAGTTTTGATTTTGTTATATGTAAAACCAAATGGAGCGTGCACTACATGCAGCCCTAACATGGCTTGCATTACACGCAATCATGACTCTCCTCGATAACATGTGTAGTACGCAATACCGGGTTTCACTAAACAACGATATGTTATTAAAATATTATATAAACTATCCGTTATGAATAGTAACACCCACTTTTAAAAAATTTATAAATTTTATCTTTCAAACTGAACTTCATTTTTGGATTTAGAATATCAAAATTAGCCTAGAGTGAATTTTTGGTATTTTTCTAAAAACTTTCAAATTTTGATGAATAGTGAAAAACACTGAGTTATAGTTTAAAACCTAATTTTTATATAAATAATTATTTAAATTATTTAAATTTTTTTAAGTTAAAATAGATACATCATATCTATATAATTTCAATTTAATTCATTGGATTCATTTTATAATAATTTTAGATATATAAAAATCTTATTGAGTTTTTTACCGTCTTTTACCCACCTCCTGGGAGAATTTTCAAATTTATATAAAACTTAATTTTACCACTTCTGTGAGTGGAATTTTAACAATCCAAGAGACACAGTTTATATCAGTTTGTAAAATGTGGTTTAATAAGATAAAAATAATTTTTTGTGAATAGTAACTTTTAAGTTTTATTTACCATGGTTAAAAGTAAATAGGGTAATCAAGGGTAAAAATGATATTATTATTACCCTAACACATGTCCTAATTCTATTGGATAAGTGTGATTCAACCAAAAACAACCTTATGAATAAAATATGACCACTTAGGTCCACTTGGATTAGATTAACACATTTATTATTATTTAATTCAAAGAAGAGTTAGAAGAGTTAAAATCAAAGTTTAATAACTAAAACATTTTTAATATAGGGCTATACATAAGATAAATTCGACTATAAATATTCATTAGAAAGATAAAAATATTTCGTACAGAATTATATTTTATTTATAATTTTATACATTAAAAAATGTATGTTATTTGTGACACAATGATGATACAGTAATCACCTTATTAATAAAATATTAACATAATTAATGTTATAAATACCCAAATAAATTTAATTTTAGACTTTTTATGAATTAAACTAATTTTATAGGTTAATATAACATATTAGGGTTATTTAGATGAATTTTTTAGAAGTATTAATTTTTTTATAAATATAAAAAAACAAAATACCAAATAGTGTCAAAATTAACATAAAAGTGTTTTTAAAACAAATATTATATTATTAATTTTTATTCTATTCCTAAAAATATAAGGTTATGCCAAAATACTTATATAATAATATATATGACATTAATGAACCAATTGGGGTTATAGTGGAAGTTTATAGTAAGTTTATTAGCCATATAGTGTAAGAATAAAAGAAGACACGGTAAAAGTTAAATTATTTAACTTAGAGTAAAATATAAATGATAAGGTTAAAATGGTAACCTAAACTTTTATAAAACCTATTTCTTGAGAGGATTTAGACCCATACCCACCCTAGCCTTGAAATAAGTCACTTTAGAGCCATTATAAACCTAATATGAATTTATTATAAAGTAATATTTTAAGTTTTTCCTAAGGTGCCCCTCACCCCCTTATAAAAGGGAACCTCCTCCCTCTCCTATTAACACAAATTTGATCCTTCAATCTCGGCCAAAACCTTCCCATTTCACTTATAAAAATCCATAGAAACATAATATAGGTTCTGTTATTCTTAAAATACCAACTTTAGTTCCCTAAGAAGAGGTTAAGGGGAGGTGTGTCAAAGAAGAGGTAATCTCTTCTACCGATTCTTTAAAGTTTCATTATTCTTCTACTTCCTCTTCTTTAGTTGTTCCATTATAAATTAATAACATCAGTATAACTAATATAATTATATGTTATTATAAATATTAAACAACCCCATTTCACCTTCTATCCATCCTACAGAAAATGAAATCACCGCGTGTGTGTACGTACGGAATACCATCTCCATGCCATGGTGTAATCTGTTTTTCCACCACCACCTTACTTGGATGGGTATAATGGTGTAAAGAATAAATATATATGGTTATCAAAACATTATACTAATTCTGAGATATTATATCATCCACTCCAATTCCATTCAATAATAATGGGAACGATATCATTGCTCGTGCGTACGTATGGATTACCGTCTCCACGACGCGATGAGATTCATTCTCCATGTTAATTATTAAAGAATGATTATAAATTATATATAATGAATAATAATGATATATATAACATAATAATGCTACTTAAATTATGTATATATACATATATATATATATATATTTCATCCACTTACTTCCATTATATTTAATATGGAAAGGAAAACAGCGTTCATGCGTACGTATGGCCTACCGTCTCCATGAGCGGTGTGTTTCATTTCATTTATCTATCTATTATATATATATATATAATAAATATATATGATATATAAATCATGTTTTACATTCTTGAAGTAATTAAATAATGATATAATTAATAATAATATCAATAACAACAAGTCCAAACACGTACGATAAATGAAACGATTTTACCCAAAACGCTGCTTTAACATGGAATTGACAAAAGAACGGGTAATATAAAGTATTAAGTGAATCATATATGATATCATAAAAGTTATTATGGTTCTCTTATAATTAAATAATATATTTAAACCCACTATATAGGATTCTTGGACACATATAGAAGAAATTGGACATAAGGTAAGGGATAATTTTGCAATCTCATTTTTATCCAAGATTGCTTATACGTAAGTATTTACTGGGGTTATATTTTTCATTCATGTCCATAAAAATGTTTTTCATAAAGTGTTTAATATTCTTCCATGTATGTTTAAAGTCATCTTTACCCCTATTTGACTTTTAATTTGTGTTATGGAAGGAATCTTTCTTTTGTTTACCTTATGAGATACTTTTTGGATTTTCTAGCAAAAGTACGAGGAGAATGTTTTTTTTAACTTATACGGCATGAACGGGTTTTTATGGTTTCATAACGCCTTTCTTTATGAAGATTACTCTAAAATATTTCATTATTGTTTGCAATAAAATCCTTTTCTTTTAAAATTGCATTTCACTTTTTGAAAAGAAAATGATTTTGAAGAAGAAAGGATATTTTCCTCAAGAATTCATCTCAAGTGTTTTATCAAAACTATTTTCCATTTAAGATGAAATTATTTAGCATGTTTATGTTTCAAGTATAATTTATCTATTATTTACATGGATTTATTTTTATTATGATTAAATTATATCCATTTTTTATATGGATTATGTCACGATGGGATGATGTTTATGAAGCCCATTTTATTCTTTGGGTTATGATAAATGATGTATGTTTATGTTGTGGCACATGTAAGAATGGTTTCATTATGAGATGGGTGGGACCTATATCTCCCTCCAATGCATTGGGTAAAGATTTATATCTCATGAGATAGACATGGATGGAATGGAAATTTAATCTTGTTCAGTTATACATGATTGGAACGAGGAGTGAACTCGATTCTGTAAGGGACTTTGTCAACTATGATGGTCTTGGCAGCAATGCCTTGGATACTATGGAAATCATAACATGTGATTAATTGTTTTCCACAATTACATGTTTTATTCCCATGCTATTTTATCATGATTAATGTTCCTTTATGATCTATGACTTATGTACTGCCAATATTTATGTCATTGCTTAAGATTTTGATGTTTTATGTTCTTGTTTTTACGTTAAAATGTTAATGGATTGTTTTTAAGATCTCTATATTTACCCTTAATGAGCATTTGAGCTCACCCTTTTTATGTTTTCTTTTCCCCATGATATAAATAAAGGTTTTAGGTAAGAAAATAAAATGGGAAGATATTTATGGGAGATGTTGAAGATCTTTCACCATGATTAGAATATTATGTTCTGAGTTTCCAAAGTCACTAAACTAATACTGTCTTTGGGCGTCTGTTTTTTTAATGTAGTAAGTTTTATGAAAAAGTAATGTAATGTCTATGTAATTAAAGTATGGGTCTATACAATATAAGTCATGATAAGATGATATTTTCATACATAGATATTATATCTTTTTAGATGAATATTAATTACATTACATAAACACACTGCTGAGGACCATAATAGTTTAGTGCCTTTGGAAAATTAGAAACACAAATAACTGGTTCATTGGTAGACTATATCATCTTCCACTATGATCTTCATAACTAACACCCTTCTTAGAAATATCATACATAATAAATTTATGCATAACCTATGAAATTGTAACATAAGTAAGGATGAGATGAGATGCTCAGTAAGGGTAAAAAGGGTGATGCATAAGAATAATATGAACATAAGGGTATGAGAACATGATCATGACAATTGAAAACCATAAATTTCATATCAAAGATCACAATCTTGAGTCCTGGAATAAACATTGTAAGTTCATAATACATTAATCATAAGGAAATCAAAGAATAAGATCCATGAGTGCATAACATTAGCATAAGACATGGAATTTTATCATACAAATAAACTTAGAAAATCATTTCCTTAGTAGTCAAGGCTCATTTATAAAAATATTAGGGAACTCCATGAGTAGTTAATACATCTGGGTGGGACACACCACCATCCCCAGTGGCATCCATTTCCTCATAGTAGGATGGGTTCTCTGCCCAAACCATCATGGTAGTCAAGGTTCGCTCCCAAGACCATCATAGTAGAAAAAGTCTCATAGTGAATTGAGTTCACTCCCCATTTTATTCTTATATATCTCATAAGATATAAATCTTTACTTAACGCATTGGAGGGATATATATGTACCACCATTATTTAGTTATAATGCAACCATAATACTTGGTTATAATGTAACCACCATTCTTATTTATAACATAACCACCATTACATAATGAAAATCATACGTATCTGTTCCATAATATCATAAAACATTGATCATATTATAACACATGAAATTAAATGGGTTTCATAAACATTTCATCATATCATAACCTGTGGAAAATATACAGGTTTCATAATAATTTCATCATAGAATAACCCATGAAAAGAATCAGGACTCATAAGAGTTCTATCATGGTACAACCTGTGGAAGAGAAATGAGATTCATAAAAATCACATCATCATAAATGTAAACCATTCATAGAATAAATAATAATGGTATCCTTGGATCATATCTCTATTAAATCATAAGTAATATCAAAGTATTTCATCATAGACGGAGAAATATTTTGGAAGAAAAATCACTTGGAATATTTCTTGGGGAAAATAACATTTCTTTGAAAATCACTTTTAAAACTAAAAATTCATAAAACATTTTTGAAATTATTTTCTTTGAAAATAAACTTTGAAACTTATCAAGGAAGCTTTAAAAAACATTTCAATAATTTCTGGAGGAAAATACCCTTTCCACTTTAAAAAAACGTTGTAAAACATAAAATATTTTTAAAATCCTTTTCATTGAAACATATATATATAACTTATAATGTAAGTTTGAGATAAAATAATTGTTATGATGGTGTAAAATTCCATTCATGTGGTATACAAATATTACTTTCAAATTATCAGTAAAAGTGAAATGAGTATTGTTTTTGAAAATGGCATGGAGATTATTTTTTAAAAAAATTATAATAATTAAAACATGGGTAAATTGTTTTTTAATAAATCATTTTATAAAAATGTTCAAAAAAATTAAAAACATTTTTAAAAAACATATTTTTTGAATAAAAGAAGTTTTTGACCAAAAAATAATATTTCTAAAAAACGTTCTTTTTAAACTGTCGAGTACATAAATAAATGAAAATGAAAGGAAAATTATTTTCATGAAATAAAAATAGGATAATAAAATTCATGAGTTTATTTAGTTATTTATCATAGGATTATATAATCACAAACATAGTCATAAATAATCTTGAAAAATGAAGAGATTGTAACATAAAATCTTTACCACTTTGGTAACATTGAAACGTAATACACATAAAGGATTATCATTAAATGAAACATAAAATATAATAAAGATAAATAAATTCATTATATTACATGTCAAATGGGATTTATATACACTTCATGTAATAATATAGGTGTATAACATAATCATATGTCTCAAAGTAGGAAAATTGAGAAAAAATCCGTTATCATTTTAGTAATTTTTGAACTGTAAACCCCATGAAAGAGGGGTATTAAATTGATATGTAAATAAAAATAATTTTAATTATAATAGTCATAAAATATATTCATGTTAATTTTATACACTAAATAAATGAAATGTGTGGTGATTAAGGCATTTATCTCATAGAAAATAAAAATGAGATGGAAATCCCTTATCATAAGTCTTGACTTCCTTCGCATTCATTTGAATATACTATATAATAAATATAAGTTTATTATACATATATTAAAAAACCATAATTATATATATAATTCCATATATTATTTACTTATATCCTTTTATTACTTATTTATTAACAATTCCAAGTTAAAGTCATATTTCAGGTAATAATTGCTTTGTTTTTTATATATGTTTCAATTTTTTATTTTTGGTCCTATTAATTTGATTATGGTTACATCACTTTTAGAATAATAAACATGAAATAATTATCATATTTATACATCAATTATGCTTTTAATACCAATAATTAATGATGGTTTTGAGAAATGAAGTATGTTTCGGTCATGGAGATGGTAGGCCCTATTACGCATGAGTAACATTTCCATTTTTCATTGATCATTATGGAAAGTATTTAAGTAATATATTATATTTAAATAATTATAATAATATAATGAATAAAATATAATTTATTTAAATATACTTATATATATCATCCATGTGGTGTAGTGATTAAAAAAGAGTCGCATCGCTTCATGAAGGTGGTAGTCCACATGAACATGAACGATGTTATCATCATTCAGTGAGTGAAAATGTAAGAAATAAAATGATATATTATATTTTAATAATGATTAATATATCACTAATATCATAATTATTTAATTTATATCACATATATTTATTCTTATTATCTTCCATGTAAATCATTTTTGAAAACTAATTACATCGCTTCACGAGGCGGTAGTTCGCTGTACACACGAGCGACTTTATCATATCCCCTGTGGAATGGAAAGTAAAATGGTTTATATGATATAAATAATATATATGTATAATTATGTTATAAATATAATATATATACTTTATATCCATCATCATAAACAACTGTGAGATGTGGTAATGGAAAAATGAATGATATCAATTTGTGAGGTGGTGGTTCACTATACACACGAATGATGATTTAGTAACCCATGTTATGGAAGAGGGTATGGTTGTAGGTAATTACCTTAACATAAAAACGTATATTTATATGGAATATACTGAATATTTTATATTATTATTATTTTTTAATAATTTAATAAGTTTGGGGAAGAAATAAAATAAAAACTCTCATTGAAGAATGATACCTCCTCTTCAGGTATCCTCCTTAGGTTTTCACTGAAAGCATTCCTTGGTTGAATTTATGAAAACCAAATAAGGATTATAGGATTAGGGGAGGGATTTTTAGAATTTATTTATAATTACCCAACCTTTTACACATATAAATACATGATTTTAATCATAATTAAAGTTCAAATTACAAGTTAAGGATCGTAAAGTCTAGAGTCTTGGAAGACTAGGTACATAAAATTGATAACATGGGATTAAATAAAACATTTCTTTATTTAATAATCATAAATAACTCCTAAATCCCATTTTTCTCAAAAATATTCACAGGATAACCAAGGGAAAACATGAACAAGGGGATGAGCTAAGAAACCCAGTAAGGTAATAAACATAAGAATAAAGCTCTAGCACATGGGTTAGAAGGCATGACATAATGATATAAAAAGGAATCTAAAATATAGAATAATAACATATAATGAATGTATAATATAAACATGGAGTCATAGTAATGTGGTATCAACATAAAATATGAATTTAGCACAAGTCAAGGATCATTTCACATAGATGAGCACAATTCAAGGTTAACCACCAAGACTGTTGCACATGGTAGCATGATTCAAGGCTAATCGTCAAGACCATTGCAAATAACATCTCATGAGACTCAACTTTACCTAATGAATTGAAGTAATATTTGGTAGAACCTATCATAATATATTCTTGGGTTTTCTTTCCATATACAATATCATACATAATCAATCATACATAAACATAAGGGTTCCCATGAAAAGAAATGGATTTCATAATCATGTCATAAAGCATAATAAATGGGTGTATCATACAAGTGTCCATCAAAGAAATGAATTATAAAATACATGCACATTAATAAGGTAAAATAGTAATATATCATGGTAAGTTATATCAAACAGAAGTGACAACATGTATGAAGATTATTTAAGAAATTTTAGCATAAAAGAATTTTAGTGCGGTTTCAAGGAAAATACTAAAGATCAGTTTAAATAGAACAGGCAATAGTATTTTATATAAAACCAGAAGTTAAAAAAGAATTTTTTTTTCATACAATAAAGAATGATTTTATAAAAAACAATGGTGGATTAAAATAGATGATAGAGTGTTGAGTAAGAATTCAGGAAGTTCCCTTAAAATGGGTTTTCTTTTCGAGAAGTATTGAGGAGGGAACCATTTAAAATAACGTATATCCCCAAAATAAAATGATAAATGGATATTGATACATGAGTTTGGAGTGTATAAATAAAATTATATTATGTTCATAAAAATAATATATAAGTTCATTTGGGTAAAAATAAAGATAGAGCAACCCGAATAAATAATGGAGGTTCGGGTAGATTCTCTTACCTTAAGTCTGAAGGTGTTCTTCACTTGATCTTATTAACCTGAATAATCATATTAAATTCATTAAGTAATATGTATAGAACATATTATTTATTTAAAATATTTATTATAACCTTATTAATTTCATTCATTACCTTTTTTATGGATTAAGAGGTTGAATTTAATTGTTTGGGAGAGTTTATTTCTTAGGTTTTCATGATTCGTTTACTTATATACATGTAAGGATAAACATGTAAGATGATAATGGTTAACCATAATTGAAGTTTTATTTTATTATTGAACATAATTAGATTAAATGGTTATAAAATTCATTTGTTTAGTCATAGTGATGATGAGTCATTATATACAACTTTAATGATAACTGTTTTGGTTAATTGGTGGTTTTTTATCACATCGAACACATTTTTATTTATAAATTAATATCATGTGTAAAAAAGATTCCAGAAACTTATATAAGATATAATACATATATTATAGTCTTTTTAAACCATAAAATGGTTTCATGACTAGAATTAAAGATTGTAATAGAAATTGAAAACATGTCATCCTTGAATGTGATAAATTAACACATCTTGGATGATGTTTTCATTTCTAGTATAAAAGGAGGGGGAAGGAGAGATGATGATGAATTATTCCATTATCATAACAAAATTAAAGTAAATTTAAGTAACTGGAGTTATCATAACATTTGAATGAAAAGAGGTGTGTAAATAAAAATAAGGAAAGGAACTTGAAAGAAAATAAAATAAATGAAAAGAGGAATTTACCTCTTGAATATATCTTCTTTGAGAGCCTCTTTAGAGGAGATATTTTGGTCTTTTTAAGAGACAAAGGGATGATTTATGTGTAGAGGATATTGTGAGGAGATTTTATTATAATTTATACAAGGAAAAAGGCTTGATAGGAGTGAAGAAAAGAGGTAAAGAGGGTGGTATTTATAGTGGATAAGAGGAGGGGTTTCCAATTATTTTAATTATTAATTTAATATTTTTTCTCAAGACTATTAATAGTATTAATTATTGTGACAAAAAATAGTAAATAGAGAATTTAAATTTGAAAAAGGGTTCTTACATCATAAATGATGCTAAGAATAGTGTATTAAACTCATAATGTATATATACAGTAAATTATCGTATTTCACTGTTCATAAAAAATTTAAGTATTTCAGAAAAATCCAAAAACTTTACCCTAACCATTTTCTTAGAAATAGAATCAAAAAATTAACTCCATTTTTAAAAAATAACTTTCTAAATATGATAAATTTAATTTTTAATTAAAATCATAATATACTTGAAAATGAAAATTTTAAAATTGAAACTGCTTTTCTAACACTTTGAAAAATTTAGTAATGTCTCATAAAATTATCTTATGATCATAATACATAAAAATAATTATTTATGAATTAATTTTATGAAAATATATTTTCTTTTAATTTATTAAATTAATCACAAAATTTTAATTAAATAACCATGACTTACATAAAATACCAACATTTAATAAATAATTTTTAAAATATTTATTTGTTATACTAAGATATAATTATACCATATTGTCACTTATAAGATGGATAAATTTTATTTATAATTTCTTTGATGAGATTACTATTACATTGATTGTATTACTATTCATAAGGGTCACAATACTATTCTAAAGTTTAAGTTACTATTTCATTAGTATATGTTCCTTAACTTCAAGAGATACATTTTATTTCACTCATGATTAATTTATATGGTTTGTATTTTTATCTACATGTAATCTTATGTGATTATACTATAAAACATAATTATAAAAAGTTAATTCCATTGATAAAGCATTGGGTCGTTAAATTCTCCCCCCCCCCACCCTTATGAAATTTCACCCTTGAAGTTTTGTTTTACATTCTAAGATGTAAATAGGTGTGGGTGATTTTCCTTTATTGCTTCCTCTAGTTATCATGTTTCCTCTTCGTACTTATGGTTCTTCCATAGTACTTTGACCAGGTCAGTAGTCTTATTATGTGTAACTTTATCTCTATGATCCAAGATCTTTACAGGTTTCTCCTCGTAAGAAAGATCATTCTCTAACTGCACCACCTCTGAAAGATAGTACATGTGAAGTATCTGGTGTGTTCTTCCTTAAGTGGGATAAATGGAAGACATTTTGTACTTTAGAAATGGTATGTAATTCCCCAACCCTAGTTACCCAGAGTAGGTGCATTATTAAAATAAAATTGGCATGATCACAAGGGACCAAATCCCGAAATACTGATCAGTTTAGTAGCCTTGTAAATACTAGATATATACATAATTTTTACCTTACATTATGAAATAAAAAACAACAACATTGTGTCTCCATTGAACACAATCATATCCCTTATTTTATCCCTAAAAGTGAGTCATAAGATAATTCTTCACATCTAGGGAAAAATAAAACATAGAAAGGGGTGAGCTCAGATGCTAAGTAAGGATAACAATATAGCGGAAACTTTCATAAATAAGCATAAACATTTAAAGCAATGTATAAGACTAAAACATAATCCTTTTAAACTTAAACTACGGTATAATTTGGAAAATATAAATCAAATAATTCCATTTACTTATTCACATGGATATTTTACTAGTCAAATAATCACATGTAATATCAATAGCTAATTTCAAAATGATGGAATGCATAATGTCAGACATCATAACCACATAGTCAAGACCTCATGCCAAGAATACAAATAATATTTTTTTCAAGGCCTTGTGACAAGACATTAGTTTTTCTCATGAGACCTAATTATGAATTGAGGAGCTATATCAATCTCCACCTGTCACTTACTAAGTCCAATTCATTCCTCATATGGAGAGGTTGAAGCGTAACATAAACATTCATATTAAAACTAGCATATGAAATGTTAATACTTTAACCATAAGCCATGAATGGTATAAAAATAACACATCCATAGTGAAACATATCACAAAACCTTCAATACAATATGGAATATTGTATCATAATAAATCAACTTCAAACAAGTGTAAAATCCATTAAATAATGTTGACATAGATTAAATCAAAACTATTTGAGAGAAATATATCTTTTTATTTTGAAATAATCTAAAAGTCCCATAATTATAAATGAAAAAATTTATTTTGAAAATATTATTATAAGCTTCTAAGGGAAGCTTCTAAGGTGTTATAATATCATAAAATAGATGCACCTTCCGTATAAGTTAAAAAAACATTCTTACCTTAATTTATCAAAAAGGTCATAAAGTAACTTGTTTAGAAAACGATGAAAAAATTTCATTAAAAAAATTATAAAAATTTAAAAAAATTTATTAATTACTTTATCCCATATTCTATGAAATAGTAAAAATGTTTTGAAATACATTTTTAAGAAACACGGATGAGGATGGTAAAGAATTCCCAATAGATGCTTATGTATAAACAACCTCAGAAAATAAAGAGATTGTATACCTTGTAATTTTCTTTAGTATAGGGTATGTTAACATCCGGTATAATAGTTAAATAATTGTTATTAAATTATACACGAATCTCACACATAAATATGATATCATATATAATCTTCTAATATTTCTTTGTCAATAATATTTCAGTAGTATCATTTTTTTGGGTGTTAACTGATTTGTTTTCCTTTATATATTTTTTTTATGTAAGTCATGTTTGTTATGGATAGGATGTATTTGATTCATATCCATAATGATATTAAGTTCTTAAACATTATTTTAAATCATAAAATGAAAATTATTCTTGAATGGTTATGATGGGGAATGAATATTGCCGCGTTCGTGGAGACGGTAATCTGTATGTACGCACGAGAGACAATATCATTCTATTGATGGTAAAACCGTATGTAATTGGATGGTATATTACATATACATAATAATTAAAATGTTATTTTTATTATTTACGTCAATTATACTCATTATTATACCCATCCAAATAATGAATTGTTGAATATAAAACTACACCACGACGTGAGACGGTAAGTCGTACGTACACATGTATGGTGACTTTGTCATTCATAGGATGGATAGAATAATGAATATGTTTTTACCATATTTATAATAACATCACAATATTTAGAAGTTACTGGAGTTATTATTTTGGTATGTAAACAAAAAATAAAGAGGGAGTGGATGACGAAAAAAACTTTGAAAGAGGTGATGAAATTATTACCTCTTCTTCAGGGCTTCCTTTTGATATGATCAAAATGGATCCTTAGGTTGGATTTATGATCAAAATAAGTCCTCTATATTGAATTGAAGGTAGTTGTGAAGATATTTGAGTAGTTTTTGGTTGAGACAAATGTATTTGGAGGTGTAATTTTGAGATAAGGGGAAGTACCCTTTTATAAGAGAGGTAAGGGTCACTTTAGGAAAATTTGAAATGTTATTTTATTATAAAATCATTTTCAGTTTATAACAGCTCCAAATGGATTTATTTTGAGTCTAAGGTGGGTATGGGTCTAAATAAACTCAACCAATAGGTTTTATTCATGTTTATATATGCATATTAACCTTATCTTTTAGATTTAACTCTTATTTAAATAGTTAAACTTTTACAATGTCTTCTTGTATTTTTATATTACATGGTTAATAAAGTTACAATAAAATTTCAAGATAACCCCAAGTGGTTAATTAATGACATACCTATCTTTATATAATTCCTTTGGCCAAACCATATATTTTTAGTAATAATATATCATTTAATAATATAGTATTTGTTTTAAAAACTGATTTATGTTAATTTTGACACTATTTAGTATTTGGTTTTTGTGAAAGTCAAAAAAACTTTTTTACTTCAAAAAAAATACATTAAATAAATAATAACATGTCATATTAACCTATAAAATTATTTTAATTCATAAAAATTATACATTTACATTTATTTGGATATTTATAATATCAATTATTTTAATCTTTCATTAATAAGGTAATTACTGCATCATCATTGTGTCATAAATAAATTTAATTATTTAATGTCTAAAAATTATAAATAAAATACCATGATGTTGGAAATATTTTTTATATTTCTACTGAATATTTATAGTTGAATTTATATTATGTATAACCCTGTATTAAAATGGTTTAGTTATTAAAATTTGAATTTAACACTTTTAACTCTTCTTTAAATAAAATAATAATAAATGTACTAATCTAATCCAATTGGATCAAAGAGGATAATATTTTATTCCTAATATTTATTTTGGTCTAAATACACTTATCCAATATAATTAAGACATGTTTTAGGGTAATTATAATGTCATTTTTACCTTTAATTACCCTATTTACTTTTAACGTGGTAAATAAAATTCAAAATTTACTATTCACTAAAAATTATTTCCATCTTATTGAACCAAATTTTACTTCATTATTTCAACTGTGTCTCTTGAATTTTTGAAATTCAATTCACAGAAGTGGTAAAATTATGTTTTATGCAAATTTGCAAATGTTCCAAGAAGGTGGGTAAAAGACGTTAAAAAATTCAATAAAATTTTATATATCTAATATTATTATAAAATTACTCAAATGAATTACATTGAAATAATATAGGTATTATGTGTCTATTTTTACTTTAAAATAAATTTAAATAAAAATAATAATTATTTAAATAAGAAGTTGGTTTTTATGTATTATGCAGTATTTTTCACTATTTATCAAAAATTGAAAGTTTTCAGAAAAATACCAAAAATTCACCCTAAGGTAATTGTGATATTCCAAATCCAAAAATGAATTATATTTTTCCAAAATATATTTTTAGGAGTTTCTAATATTAATTTTATTATTATCCATAAAAGGACATAAAAAGTAGTTCTTTTAAGAAAATAGTTTTTCTAAATATATAACTATTTTAACAAAACATATACATATCATTATAGATATTCTTTATTTATGTAAAAACATTATAAATAAAAAATTTATTTTATTTTTTACTATTCATATCACAATATTTAATTGATAAATAAATATATCCTTTAAATAATTATAATACTAATGTATTATTTCAAAGAAACTCAATCTTGCATATAATGCAAGATAAGTCACTGTTGCGTGTAGTATAAGATATTAACTTACTTTAAAGATATAACTTACTATGAAATATGGGGGTGTTACATGGTAGGTGGAAGTTCTAGTTAATAGTCCATAGCTCTGACATGATCAAGAATCTTGAAGGGTCTGATGTACCTAGGACTTAGCTTTCTTTTCTTCCCAAACCTCGTGACCTTATTCCATGGAGATCTGTAGAGGAATACCATGTATCTAACTTTAAAATCAACATCTCGTTGATGATTGTCTGCATAAATATTTTTTTGACTTTGGGCTATCTTGATGTGATGCTAAATGGTTTTCACCTTCTCCACTATCTCTTCGACCATTTTAGGTCCTAGCATCTTACGCTCACTGACTTCATCCCAACATGTTGGTGTTTTGCACCTTTTCCCATAAAGGGATTCATATGGTGTCATTCAGATACTAGAGTGGAAACTATTATTGTAAGATAATTCGACCAGTGGAATATTTTTGTCCCACCCTCCTTTGAATTCCATAGAACATGCTCTCAACATATCTTCCAATGTCTGTATAGTTCACTCAGATTGGCCATCAGTTTGAGGACGATAGGTCATAATGAAGTTCAGTTCAGTGCTTAGAGAATACTAGATACTTTTCCAAAATGTTGAGGTGAATCTCAAATCTCTATAGGATATAATAGATAGTGTTAATATATTTTTTCTTTACCACCAATTCAATATATATCTGTGCAAGTTGATCCAATGATAAGTCCTCTAAAATTGCGATAAAGTGAGATTTCTTTGTAAGATGATCCATAATGACCCATATAGAATTGTTTCCTCTGGATGTCCTTAGAAGTCTAGTGACAAAGTCCATGGTGATTTTCTCCCTCTTCCATATTGGTATTGGAAGTGGTTTCATCATCCCATTAGACTTTTTTCTTTCATCCTTAACTTGCTAACATACCAGGCACTTTGATTTATACTCAGCAATCTCTTTCTTCATATTTTCCCCCCAATAATTCTGTCGGAGATCTTGATACATCTTCATGATCCCTATGTGAATAGAGAAGGATGAGTTATTTGAATTATTCAAAATATCCTTGTTTATCTATGGATGTGATGGTACACATAATCATGACCCAAATCTTATAACTCCTTCTTTGTTAATCTTGAACTCAGAGTATTTCCCATTTCTAATAGCTTCCACCATTTTTAGACTTTACATGTCTTTTCTTTGAGTATACTTTATTTTCTCTATGAGGGATGGTTGACCGACAATTTGAGAAAGTATTTATTTTGTTCATACCTTAATGATTCTCATGTCCATCCTCTTCAAATATAATAATATTTGATCCTTTTCAATTCTCATTATTGATAAAGATATAGGATCCTTTCAACTTAGAGCATCTGCCGCCATATTTTCCTTACTGGGATGATAGTGTATTGAGAATTCATAATCCTTGATGATATATAACCATATTCACTAGTAAATATTAATATCTTTCTATGTGAATATATATTTGAGACTCTTTATGGGTATATATCTCACACTTATCCCCATAGAGATAATTCCACCAAATTTTCAATGTAAATATCACATCCACCAACTCTAGATCATGGGTGGGATAGTTTTTCTCGTGTATTTTCAGATTCCTTGAGGCATAGGATATCACTTTATCATTTTGAATCAGTATACAGCCTAATACTTTCTTTGAAGCATCATTGTACCCCACAAAGAGTTTTGCACTTGTTGGGAGTGTGAGTATTGTCACAGTGATAAGTCTCTTTTTGAGCTCCTTTAAACTTTCCTCACATTATTGAGTCCAAAAAAACTTCACCCCCTTCTGTGTCAGCTTGGTAACTGGGTTTGATAATAATGAAAATTTCTTCACAAATGTTCGGTAATACCCAACTAGACCAAGGAAGCTATGGATCACTATTAAAGAAGTTGTCCTTGGCCATTTTTCGATTGCCTTTGTCTTAGAAGGGTCCATAGATATCCCTTTGTTGGTGATTACATGACCCAATAATGATAATTACTCCATCAAAAACTCAAATTTACGGTACTTTTCATATGGTTTCTCCCTTTATAAAGTATTTTGAACAGTATTCAAATTCTCTTCATTTTCCACCTTTCTCTTAGACTAAATCAGAATATCATTGATGAAGACTACCAAAAATTTGTTGAGGTAATATCTAAAGACTCTATTCATTATATCCTTGAAAATTTTTAAAGAATTAGTGAGTCTGAAAGGGAATCACAATGAACTCATAGTGTCCATACCTTGTTATAAAAGTATTCTTGGAAATATCTTCCTGCATCACCTTTAATTGGTGATATCCCAACCAAAGGTCCACCTTAGAGAAATAATTGCCCCCACAAAGCTGATTGATCAAGTAATCTATATGAGGTAGGGGATACTTTTTCTTTATCATGATTTTATTGATCTCTTGATAATAAATTCAAAGGTGCATTGAACCATATTTCTTGATGAAGAGGACTGGTGCTCCCCAACATGAAGCACTCTGGTATATAAAACCCTTGTCTAGATTCTACTGTAACTGCTACTTTATCTCTTCCAGCTCAATAGTGGTTATTCTATAAGGTGTCTTGATATAGGTAGATATATAGGAATAAGTTCATTTTAGAAATAAAACTCTCATTAGGAGTAAGAATATGAAATTATTCATGAAATACATTATTGTAGTCCCCTACAATGGCAGGTCTTCGAGCATGATTCTCTCCTTTGTATCAATCATTTGAGGTAGTCATGCTTGCTCATAAAGCAATAATATCAAAACTTGAGAAAATTATTATCAAATACATTCATCTTCCTCCTTGAATTTATAAAGAATAGTAGGATTCTTCTAGATGTGATGAGAGATCTCCCTTTCCTGACAGTTGATGTTGTATTTGTATAAAGATAGCCCAATCCATGACCAAGATAACATCAAACTCTATTAAAAGAGGTATGATGAGAATTTATGGGAGGTTTATTCCACAAATTTTAATTGGGAAGGAGTTATATACTTTGGATTCAATAATTTCCCCATTTACTGTTCTCACATATAAATCAATCTCTAAATTTTGAGGTGGTGTTTGAATAGTTCTACTAAATTTACAAGATATGAAAGAATGCGTAGAACCAGAATCAAATAGTATATTCACTATTCTTGAATGAATAACTAGAATACCTATCACTACATAATTTTCTGGCTCCACGTCAGTAGTAGTGATAGAATAATCCCTTACTTTTTTCCTTGGAGGTTATTATTGATTGCCTCTGACAACCCTTGGATTAGGAAAATATTTCACATAATGACCATGTTCTTTGTAGTTGTATCACAACACTATAGGGTGAATGTTGATCTGAACCTTCCTTTCATCTTCCACATTAGATGGATTCTTTATATCCCTTTATAAATTTTTTTCCAAATGTCTCATTCTTCCACATTTGAAGCAATTCTTGGTTCCCTTTAGATAGTTCCCATGATACTTCTTCAAAAAAAATTGACATGTGGGATGTTCTATCTTCTTTCCATCATGGGAATTATTTTCCTAACCACCCATATTATACTCCATTTTCTGATTTTTTTTTCACTAATCCCATGAGACCATTGAGAGTCTCTGATCTCCATTTCAACCTTGAGGTCGTAATAGAAAATATCATCATAAATTTCAAAGTATCGAATCACCAACACTTTTTATAGTCTCGTCTTTAGTCTGTTAAAGAAGCAATCCATCTTTCTTTAGGTGTTCATGACAAATCCATAGTTTTATCTTGAAATCATTGTGAAGTTTGCTTCATATGCCCCAATGGACTCATCTTCCTTCTTCTTAAGTCTAAGGAACTCTCTTTCTATCTTGATATAGAGGGTTCGAGGAAAATGTTTATTGAAAAATATTTTCTTTAATTTCTCCCAATCCATGGAATAAATTTCATCCTAGGACTTCATATTCTTGATCAGTGTCTGCTATTTATCAGATTTCCCATTAAAATGATAGATCACCAGTACGAATTTCTCTTCTACTGATCACTATAGAATAGATAAATTCTTTTCAATGGATCTAATCCACTTTTCCATGAGGATGGTATCTCAAGATCCACTAAAAATGTGAGGCTTTTCCATATGAAGGATTATATGGAAACTTGCACTTTCCTTGGAGGAGGAGGGCTTTCCACATGATTCAAGTTATTATTCATAACTTGAGCCAGCTGAGAATGTACTATTGTAAAGTTTTGAGCACCTGTTCTCAACATGTTAGGCATATCATTAGAGTAATCATCACATTGCCTATCACATTGATTGTTGGAATGTGTTCTTTTATTTTCCTCTATTAACTAATAGAAATAAAATAAAATTAGGGGCTTGAATACTTAGATAATAAGCATGAAAAGGAAACTTTAAACATAAAATGATGAAATCTTAAAGGAAAATTATATCCTAACTTGTGATTCCCTATGTTTCAATCTAGGTTACCCATGATCTATTTCCTCACATTTATTCTTATGGGATTATTTTTTGTAACCTTAACAATGGTTTGTACAAAGATTATTAATTTAAAAAAGCATATCCCCTGGGAGTGTCAAATCGGGAGTGTAGCAAGGCCCATTGTCATGCACCATTTTCCGTTCGAGTCTAGATCAAAACAATTTTTTCATGTTTTACCCCTAGATACATCTTTTCCAGAGCCACCTCCACTTTTTCATATCCATACAGGGGTGGATTTTCTTGATAAAAAATTTACTCTATACTTACCAAAATTTAGGGATGTTTTATTATACTTTGTCTCATCCCTAAGGTTCTTACTGAAGTGATATATTCCTAATATCTAAAAATAACTAGATCATACTTTGATGACAACTATAAAGACCCATCCTTTTACACATATTTTTATATTATTTTAAGAATAACTATACTTTAAATTACAAGACAGGTATCATAAAGTCCAGAGACTTGGAAGACTAGGTACATAAAACTGATAACATGGGACTAAATAGAACATTTCTTTATTTAATAATCATAAAGAGCTCCAAACTCCCATTTTTCCCAAACATATTCATAGTATAACTTGGGGATAACATGAATAAATGGATGAGCTAATAATCCCAGTAATTTAATAAATATAAGAATAACTCTTTAGCGCATGGGTTAGAAGGTATGACATAATGATATAAAAAGGCATGGAATATATGGAATCATAAAATATAATCATGGGATCATATAAACATGGAATCATAGTAATATGTAAGAAACATAAAACATGAATTTATCATGATTCAAGTCTTCTTTCAAATAGAGGATCACAAGTTGAGGTTAACCACCAAGACAGTTGCATATAGTAGCATGAGTCAAGGCTAACTACCAAGACCATTACATATAACTTCTCATAATATTAAACTTTACCCAATGCATTGGAGAACTATATGGGTTAACCCATCATAATATGTTCATGAATATTATTTCCACATATAGAGCTACCCGAAGGAATAATGGAGGTTCGAGTAGAATATATTACCTTAAGTCCAAAGGTGTTCTTCACTTGATCTTATTGACCTGAATAATCAAATTAAATTCATTAATTAATATTTAAATAAACTATTATTCGTGTAATTTAAATATTTTAACCTTATTAAGTTCATTAATGACCTTTTTATGGGTTAATAGGTTCAATTTCATTGTTTGGGAGCGTTTGTTTCCTAGGTTTTCATGATTGGTTTACTTATATACATATAAGATTAAAAATGTAAGATGAGAATGGTTATCCAAAATTTAAGTTTTATGTTATTAGTGAACATACAAGATATTAAATGGTTATAATATTAATTTGGTTAGTCATATTGAAGATGAATCATTATATAAAACATTAATGATAACCATTTTTGTTAATTGGCGATTTTTGATCTCATCAAATACATTTTTCTTTATAAATTAATATCATGTGTAAAAAAGATTACATAACCTTATATAATATATAATACATATATTATAGTTTTTTCAATAATAAAAATGGTTTCATGACCATAATTGAAGATGGTAATAGAAATTTAAAACTCATTGTCCTTGAATGTGATAAATTTACACATCTTATATAGTGTTTTCATTTCTAGTATAAAAGAAGGGGGAAAGGATAGATGATTATGAAATATTAAATTATCATGAAAATTTTAAAATATATTTAAGTTAATAGAGTTATCATAACATTTGGATGAAAGGAGTCAAGGAAAGAAAAATAGAGAAAGTAACTTGAAAGAAAAGAAAAGAAATGAAAAGAGAAGTTTAACTCTTGAATATATCTTCCTTGAGAGCCTCTTTATAGGATAGGTATTGGTCTTTTGAAGATACCAAGGGTTTATGGATGTTTGTAGGAGATTGGGAGGATGTTTTAGTAGAATTTAGATAAGTCACAAGTCTTGAGATGGGTGAAGAGAAGAGGTAAGGAGGGGTGGTATTTATAGTGGAGTATAGGAGGGGTTTCCCATTATTTTAATCATTAGTTTAATATTTATGCTCAAGACTATGAATAGTCCTAATTATTGTGACTAAAAATTGTAAATAAATCATTTTAGTTATAACCAAGGGTTATTACATCATCAATTATGCTAGTAATAGTGTATTTAACTTGTAACGACCTGAGTCTGGAGCCGCATAACTGGTGCCCCGTACCCGGTTCTCCACATAACCTCAAGCGCGTTTCCCCAAATGCCAGAGGCTGCCGAATAGCAGCGATGGCCTTGGTGAGTCAGTGGGGTAACTATTCCCTCATTTGGTAAAGTATACAGCGGAATAATAAGCATAAACAATAGCGAAAGCAGTAAATAGCATGCAACGACTGAACTTAAAGTAAAAGCAATGTCTGATATAATAATGATGCAGAATGGTACATGTATCTATGCAAAGTAGTAAGAAAAACAACGTTTTGAAATACAACTGAAACCAAAGTACTAAATGTAAACAGAAACTCCAGCAGCATCGCGGGCCAAGGCCCGGTCCTATGCTCTCCAGCTCTGAACAGCAATCAAGTACCTCAGGTAGAAGGGCCACAATCCTGACCTATACCTGCAACTATATAATCTGTTTGGGCCGAAAGCAGGACCCAAACAGGGTGTGAGACTAATCCCAGTAGGAAACCACCACAATATTTTTTCCCTACTATCAGTGAGTGATATAGCGAAAGTAAAGTTAAATAAATGCATTAAACAATTCTACCAATTACCATTCACATTCATTTAATTACACAACCAGGGAAAACCAGAAAAGTTTTCTATTCCATGATAAGAAAGTAACACAGTAGGTATCTAAAAAGACTACCTAACACAAGCAGAAACCCAAGCTTGTTCCTTGGCTTGGTGGACTCGTCACAACCAACCATAAAAATCACACTGACTCTCTAAGTGTCATAAACTAGCAGACCTTTATAGTCTAGTAATCAAACAAGGCACAGACACTCTGGGAAGATCTCACGTCAATTCCCCTATGGTCTTGCAATGATAGCTACAGACTCTTTGAGGAAGCTCTTATGTCTAATTACTCATGTGGTCTCGATGCATGGGTAACTAAGAACACTCTTGGAAATCACAAAGTCCTATTCCTGTAGGTCCTGCGTACAAAACTAAAACCAACAGACCCTCTAGTGAAGCACTTAATCATTTATTCCCTCTTTGATCTCCCGCACCAGGTTCTCATAGCCCTGAGCAGTCCAGTCGTGCGTAATCGATTGTTAGCAGCCCTATGTAAGTTAACCAACTACTTGGCTAATAGCTATCATGCATCAAAAGCATTTAAACAGCAGGAAAAACATGCAATCAGTGATAACAAGAAACTAAAAACTACAATAGGGTTTCCCCACAGTCAAACGGTGCCAAATGGCGATAAACAGCCAAACAGAGGGAGAAACACTCGTGGGGTGATCCTAAATCATGAAACCAAGCATATAATAGCAGAAATTCATCATAAGCTGGTAAGAAATCTAGGGCAGATAAACAATAGGATCAAAATCCAAAACCCGGGTTACCCGACACATGGGTATCCGGCACTTTTGCAACCAAAACTCAAAGAACTTCAACGTAGGGAAACAAACCACGTACCTCGATCCTTGGAGATCGATATACTTGAACCTCGGCTCATGAATCGACCTAGAACGGAGTAGATCTTCAAAAATGTCTAAAACGTTCAACCTCAGATAACTTACACGAGAGGAAGAATCAGGAAACGAGGCTAAAGAAGAACCAAGAACTCACCGCTTCGATTCTTCTGCAACCGACAGAGTTTGATTCGGACAACCGGTGATGGATCGGTGGCTCGGAGAAGAATCGGCCTTCTTGGACGTTCTAGAAGGAATTAGGCAAAGAAGAAGATGTTTTTCTTCATTAGGTGCGACCCCGGGTCGATTAATGAAATAAAAAAAGTACACGGTGTGTACTCTTAAAGTACACAGCATGTAGTGGGTTTTTCCGTACTCCGCCAAAATCGGCCTCCACGTCACCCCTACACACCGTGTGTGAGGCCCGGTCTCGGCCAACACACGGCTTCGAGTGGCCGAGGAGTACACGGCATGTACTCTGAAAATTTCCAAATTCTCCATTTTTCCTTAAAAAGCCCGTAAAGGAGATCCGTACATGAAACCTAAGATCTGGGTTCTTACATAACTCATAATTTTTATATACGGTAAATTACTGTATTTCACTATTCATAAAAAATTCAACTATTTTAGTAAAATCCTAAAAATTTACCCAAACCATTTTTTGATGTGTAGAATCCAAAAATTAACTCTATTTTTTCAGAAATAAATTTAAAAAAATGAGAATTTTAATTTTTAATTAAAATCATAATTTACTTGAAAAATTCAAATTTTAAAATTAAAACTGCTTTCCTAACACTTAGAAAAATTATTTAATGTATCATAAAATTGTCTTATGATCATAAGAAATAAAAATAATAATTTATGAATTAATTTTATGAATTTAAATTTTATTTTTATTTATTAAATTAATCAAAAATAATAATTAAATATACATGACTTACAAAAAATACCAACAATTAATCAATAATTTTTAAAATATTTATTTACTTATACTAAGATATAATTATACCATATTTCCACTTATAATATGGATAAGTTTTATTTACACTTTAATTGGTAATGTTACTATAACATTGGAAAGTTTATTATTCATAAGGGTCACATTACTATTCCAAAGGTCCAGTTATTATTTCATCAGTATATGTTACTTGACTTCAAGAGATGCCTTTTATTTCACTCATTCTTTATTTATAAGGTTTATTTTGTGTTCTATATGTAATCTTATGTGATTATGCTATAAAAAATAATTATAAGAAGGGAATTCCATTAATAAAACATTGGGTTGTTACATTATTTGGGTAGGTATTGGGTGAACCAAAAGGTTTTGAAGATGTCAATAATAGGGTATAGGGGTGGCCTTTTATAAGTGGTGGAGATGACACACTTCCTATTTTTTAAAATAATTAAGTGATACCATGTTTTCAACATATAAAAAGGGTAAAAAATGGTCCATTATATAACCTTATAGAATTAATGGTAAAAATATATCCATAAAATAGTTTTTAGAAAATATTATAGGTTTTTTAACCCATATATTTTTAGTTTAACCTCCCAGTAAACCCATTTTTACCCTAACCACGGTTATTAATTATTATTGTTTTCTCTATTAATTTAGGGGAAAATTAATTGTAATTATTATTTAATATAAATTATTCTGATTCTAAATATTTAAAACATTTTTCAAACTTCTATACAAACAAGTGTAAAAAATTAAATTAAAATTAATCTAGTAGAAGCGATGAGAAAATGGGTTTTTAAAAGGGAAATGTTCAAAAGTTTATAAAGTTTTTATATAAAAAATAAAGATAAAATGATAAAAATGACTTAAATTGGGTTAATAGATATATAATTGAACTAATTTTGCTTTGAAAATACTTTAAAACATAATTTAACTTTATAAATAATTTAAACAAAAAGGCAATTTTCAATTAAAATTCTGTGTTTTTCAATATTTATAAAAAAAATTGATCTTTTCAAAAAAAATCTCAAAAATTTACCCTAATATAATTTTGAAATTCTCATCTCAAAAATTAAGTTTATTTAATCAAATTAATATTATTATTGTGTGAGAAATTGATTTTATTAATAGTCACAAAAATAAATAAACATGCATTTTTTTAGAAAATAGTATTTTCAAAACATATAAATACTTTTCCAAAAATTAAGTCCTTTTTTATCAATATGTTTTCTTTATATAAAATCATTAAAATTAATATTTCAAAATTATTTATTAATATTCATATCACTAAGTTTAATGTCTAGGATATAACAGTCATGTTTTAATTACTATATTAATAATATATCGTTGTTTTGTTAAAAATAAGCATCATGTATAGTGAAAACTTACCCAATGTTGTGTGTAGCGCAAGATTACCTTGGTATTTCATGTAATGAAATATTAACTCGGTATGGAATGTAATGAAATCTATCAAATAAATTTAATTTATTCAAAAAATAATTATTTATAAAAACTCAGGGAGTTACATTTTACCCCCTTAGAATTCATTTCTACCTAGAAATTCATCACTCTAATGATAAAAAAGGAGGATACTTCTACCTCATCATATCCTCAAGTTCCCACATATATTCCTCAAACTTGTGGTTTTGTCGAAAAAAAATTGAGCAGGCGAATGGTTTTGTGTCATAGAACATTCTCTGTATGATCTAGAATCTCCACTAGTTGTTCCTCAAAAGAAAGATCTTGCCTCAATGGTATGACCTATGAGTTCAATTCATACTTCCTTAGTAGAGATAAATAGAAAAAAAATCCTTGATAGAGGTTTGGTGGAAGTTCCATGTGATAGGCTACCATCCCAATATGATCAAGAATTTCAAAGGGACCAATATACCTAGGGATTCATTTCCATTTTTCCTGAATCTCAGAACCTTATTCCATGGATAAATTATTAGAAACACCTTGTTACCAAATTTAAATTATATATCATGCTGAAAATTTCCAATATAAACTTTCTTCTAACTCTAAGATTCCTTGATGTGTTTCTGAATGGCTCTAACCTTCTCTATAATTTCATCATATATCTTGGGTACAAAAAGATTTATTTCTAAAACTTTATTCCAACACACTAAATATATAAATTTATTTCCATAGAGAGATTCATAATGAGCCATATGAATGATCAAGTAAAATCTATTACTGTATGAAAACTCAACTAGAGGAAGTAATTTATCCCAACCACCATTTAAATCCAAAGAAAAAGATCTCAGCATATCCTCTAGGTTTTTTATTGTTCCCTCAGACTGATCATCTGTCTATAGATGATACGAAACGGTAAAACTCAACTCTATATTAAGATCTTATTAAATACTTAACTAAAACTTTGAGGTAAACCTCAGATCCTGATTAGAAATTATGGAATGTGGTCCTCTATAAAACCTTACCACATATTTAATGTATATCCAATCAAGATGATATATTGATAATTATTTTATGATACAAATAAATGTTTATGACTTTCTAAGGATATCTACTACAAACCATATATAATTATTCCCTATATACTTTATGGGGAGTCCAATGAAAAAATACATGGTGATATTTTCTTATTTCCATTATGGTATAGGTAATTGATGTGATATCACCTTAGACTTTTTTCTTCCATCCTTAACTTTTTGACATACCAAGCACTAAGATAAAAACTCCATGATATCTCACTTCATGTCATCCCACTAGAAATATTATTTAAAATCGTTATATATCTTAATACTTTCTAAATAAATAGAGAATGAAGAAATATGAGCTTCCTCTAACAACTCCTTCTTCAAATATATAATGAATGAAATGCATACATGGTTTGTAAACCTTATAATTACATCATGATCAAGGTTAAACTCAAGAACATTTCTAGCCTTATTTTTCAATTATACATATTCCTTATATACCTATTTAATATTCACTTGGATAGATGGTTGAACATTCAATTGGGCAAGATAAGATTTTCCCCTTCCTTTGGGATTTCCAGATCCATCCTTTGAAAAAACTAGAAATATTGGATCTTTTATAATTATCATCATGGATAAGCCAGAATGGTCCTTTCGACTAAAATCATTAGACACCTTATCTGCTTTCCTAGGTTTCTAATGTATTGATAATTCATAATCTATAATCAACTCTAACCATATTCTTTGGTGTATATTCAACTCCTTATATGTGAAGATATTATTTAAAATTTTATTATTTGTATAGATATTACATTTTTCTCCATAAATATAATGTATTTATATCTCTAATGTAAAAAATTACAGTAGCTAAATCAAAATCATGAGTTGGGTAATTTTTCTCATGAATCTTTGATTTTTCTGAGCCATAAGTTATAACCATGTAATTTTTCATAAGAATACAAACAAATCCTTTCTTGGATGAATCAATATAGATTACAAACCCTTATCCACTATAGGATAATATAATTATAGGTGTAATGAATAATATTCTCTTTATTTCCTTGAAATTTTCCTTAAATTCATATTTCTAGAGGAACTTAGATCCCTTCCAAGTTAACTTAGTCAAAGGATTAGATAGTCATGAGAAATTTCTCACAAAATTTCAATAATATCCATCTAAACCAAGAAATCAATGGATAATAGTCACTGTAGTTGGTCTATAATAATAGTAAATAGACTTCATATTTAATGGATCTACTGATATACCCTCTATTCAGATTATATAACACAAAAATGAAACCTTTAGCAGCAAAAATTCACACTTTGTAAATTTTGAATATAGTTTCTCTTTAGGGTTTTTAGTATAATTACCAAGTGATGTTCATTCTCTTCCTTTCTCTTTGACTAAATAATAATATCATCTATAAAGACTACCACAAATTTATCAAGGTATATCTAAAGACTCTATTCATTAAATCCATGAAGATAGTGGGGAAATTATTAAGACTGAATGGCATAACTATATATTTATAGTGTCCATGCCTTGTATGGAATGTTTTCTTGGATATATCCTCCTTCATGACCCTCAATTGATGATATCTAGAATGAAATTCATTACTGTAAAATTATTGATCTCTACACATTTGATCAAACAAATCATCAATATAGGGAATAGGATACCTGTTTTTAATTTTGATCTTGTTTAGTTCTTGATAATAAATTCAGAGTCTCATTGATCCATATTTCTTTTTAAAAAATGAACAAGTTCACCCCAAGGTGACACACTTGGCCGAATGAATCCCTGGTCAAGGTTTTCTTTGAGTTTCTTCTTCAATTCCTCTAACTAAATCGGGGCCATTCTATAGAGAGTCTTTAAAATTGGTGTGGCATGAGGTATGAGTTATATTGAGAACTTTACTTCACATTATAGGGGAATTATAGAAAAATATTAATAAATTTACATCAAAAAATTCTTGAAAAATAGGTATATCATTGTTGTTAAGTTTCTCCCCAACCTTTTGAGATAAACACCCCTTATGAATGGGAATTAAGACCCATATAATGGATGTGATCTCCATCAAAATATCATATTTATCATCACATTGATAGATGATCAGGGGTTGGTTTTTGACTTACCTTATTTGACAATTGATGTGGGGTTTATATAGATAAAGTCAATCAATTCCTAAAAATACATCAAATTCAACCAATGTAATAATTAAAATATTTTTTTGAATCAAATTCCCACCAATTTCAGTTCAAGATGAATCATATGCTTGAGATACGATCACCGTACCATTAGGGACTTTAATTTCTAATTCTATATCTAATCACTTTGGTGTCATCTTGATTCACCTGTAAAATTATCTTGATATGAAATAATGTGTAGATCCAAATTCAATTAATATATTATAATTTTGATAGTTTATGGAAACTATACCGTTTACCACATTATTATCATGTCTCTCGTTAGAAAAAGTGATCACAAGATATTTCTCTGTGCCTTTCAGATTAAGAGGTTTCTGATGTCGATCGTCATCATTAACCTTCATATTTGGTCATTGGTTAGAATAATTCTCATACTCCTTGAATTTTAAACACTAGATCATGGGTGGTTCATTATTTTCATATTTCTCTCTATTCACTTCATTAGCTAACTTCTTTCTATCACTTTGGAAATAAATTTCCCAATGAACTTCCCTTCAACACTTAAAAAATTTACTAGTCCCCTTAATAAAATTTCCTCTCTACTTCTTCCCACACATTGATTATATATGAAATCTCATATTATTCTCTCTGTGGTTCTTAGATTATAATTTGAATTCTATTTTTCTATTCTTATCAAAACTGTGATATTGATACATAACTCCAACCTCTATTTTAACCTTGATATCACATAGAACAATTTCTTCATAGCTACTCAAGTCTCTTATGGCTAATTACCTTTAGAGACTTGATTTTAAGACACTACGTAATTTATCAAACTTACTTTTTGGTTGGATGATAACACCTGAAGTGTACCTCATGAGTCTTGTAAAATTTTCTTCATAGGTACCAATGGATTCATTATCTTTTTTATTTAGATTAAGAAACTCCTTATCCATATTTTTACATGAATACAAATAAATTACTTATTAAAAAATAAATTCTTGAACTCATCCTAATCTATGGAGTCAATTTCATCTTGTTACCATGTATAATTGATAATATTCCACCATTGATCCACTTCACCTTCTAAATGGTTGACATCTAAAATTACTTTTTTATAATTTGAACACTGGAGAAAAGAAAATATATTTTTAGTGGTATTAATCCATTGTTCATAAACTAGTGGATTATAAGACTCAATAATAGAAGTTGGATGTTTCCTCATAAAGGAATCAATAGAATTTTGTTCCCTCTTTTGTTCATTTAGAAGTCCAGCATGATTCATATATTGAGAAGTTACATGAGTGTATAGTTGAGATTTTTCACTACATACCCCATAACATTTGGATGCTCAAGTGTAAAATCACTTCATTATTCATCATACTCATCATTAACACAATTCCTTCATGTTCCATCCATTGACTAAATACAAAAAACATAGTTCAAGAAATAATAATCAGGATAGGGAACAACATAATTATGAAAAATCACTTATAGGATTTCTAAATCAAGTCACCATCTTTAATATAATACACCTTAGGTTTGTATTATCTCATTCATAGTTTTCATCTATTTAAATCATTCATTATGGTTCATATAGAGTTTATGAATTTCCAAAGTTTATTTCTAGGGAGTGAAAAACTAGGTGTGTATCAAGGCTCATTTTCAGGAACCAAGTGATGATAGAGTCTAGATAAATGCATCATTTTGGAGTTATTACCCCTAGTTTCCTCTGTGCTAGATCTGCATCAAATTTTTTGTATCTAGAAAGTGATTTAATTTAATAGAAACCACTCACTCTAACCTCTAACAAAACTTTAGGACATTTTTCTTTGACTCATCCTTAGATTTATCCTTAGACACATCCTTAGAGATCTTACTAAGGTTTTCTTATTCTATTTCTAAAGGTTAAATAAACCTATACTTTGATACCAACTATAGATAACATGGATTTTCATACATATATATTACATGTTTTTAGATGAATAATTATTACATATAGAAACATGTGCCTGAGGACTGTAATAGTTTAGTGCCTTTAAAAACTTAGAAACACAAACAACTCTTTCATAGGTAGACCACATCATCTCCCACTATGATCTTTGTAACTAGAAACTTTTTTAGACATATTATAAGTCCCCAGCCTTAAAAATTACTTAATCTTGAGTTATTACAAGATTACACATTGAGGATCTTTTCAGGTTTAGAGTTTAAGAGAATTAGATCATAAAACTTGAATTACATTCAACATTTAAACAAAGTGGTTACATAAAATATAGTATTCATTTTTTCCCATCAACGGAAACATATTTAAATTAAAACATGGATTCTTTCTTGACACTTCCTTGACACTATCATCATATCATGCACCCTTCCCTTGACCTGTGAAAAAACATTTTAAAAACATGGGATGAGCATAAAAAGCTCAGTAAGGGATATAAAAATATGGAAAGGAAACATGAGTACATGTATACATAAGAATCAATGATATCATACTCTACTCATAAAACATAATCACTTCAACATACCTCATCAAATCATGAATAAATCATAGAAATCATAAGACATAAATGTAACTTGAGGCATTCATAACATTCTTACGTAGGGAGTAACCCTCTTGGTTACGTTTTGAATACCCATCATAGTATATTCCCTAAATATCTTCGGAGAAACCTTAACGTTTAACTCCTTCACGTTACCCAATGCATTGGAGAGCTATATCGGGCTCACTTGCCCTTAGTTTATCATGGAACCACCCATCTTCATAATAATGCACAAGAACCATAACATAATCTTATCACATAAAACTTGCATAAAGGAAACATAACATTTCCACTTTTCAATCACAAGATATCAATACAACACATTAATATAATAAAAACATTATGAAAACCATTTTCAATACCAAAATAAAATAAAAGTAAAACATGGTATTTATTTTTCATTTAAAAAAAAGTATGGCTTGTAGAGGAAGCTGAAACTCAAATAATGGTCACGGCGGCGGAGAAGTCATTGTCACCGCATACGTACGACAAAAATAAAACATTCCCTTTTTTCGTTTAGTAAACGCTTCATATAAAAAGATTCCTTTTGAGTAAACATAAAAGTCAAAGGGGATTATACACCGTATAAAATAAAGTTGTGTATAAAACATAATATGCCTCAATGAAAGGAGATTGAGACGAAGTCCCATACCTCAGGTCCGACTTGACTCGATCGTTCTTTAACCTCCTGAATAATAAATTTGAGTTAATTTCTACTTGTTTAATAACTTTTTTCAAGTTCATTATTCCTTTTATATCAATTATTTCCATGTCATGAACACTATGTAATTATTTAAGTTAATAGCGGTCGTTTTAACGATCATTGGTACTTGAGTCAAAAATAAACTCTTTATAATTACAAGTTGTTCATGTATCCATTATATCCAGAGTTATAATCATGATTTATATATCATATATATCATATATATCCAGTATATACATGCATTTATAATATTACATAACATTTAGAGGTAAGAAATGAAATGCACCGTTCATGGAGACGGTAAGCCGTACGTACGCATGAACGCTACTTTCATTTATATTTCGTATTTTATGAAATGGAATCATAATTTTATAAAGCTATATTATAATTCCAGTATAATATCATATATAATATCATTAATTGCATCCTTTATACGTCCCACATATGGAATTAATGAATCAAATCACTTTGAGGGGGCGGTAGTCCGCACTTCCTAAAATAAAGATATCGCGTATACCCATAATGGAAGCCATAAAGGTATGCCATAAATGAAAAATACATAATCTTAAGGAAAACATAAACATATTATATTTCATATATAAATATAGTGACATCTTAATGGCCACCTTTGAAGTTGTTAGAAGAATATTGAACAATCATTGTTTCGTGAGGCCGAAATTCGTCATCCACAGAAACAGTATGTTCTTTAACCATTAGATGTAGGTGTGTGTAAGTGTAGCTCGAATGATTCTCATAAAAACATCCTAGTATATGGAAGATACTGGTTTTGTTACAAAATAAATTAATAAAAAGTGTTTAGGTGGTTGGAGAAGCAAAATAAAACATAAGAACACAAGATAAGACACTACCTTTAAATCGGGTAACTCTTTTTGATTTGAGCTCAAAGGATTCCTTAGGAAGACTTCTGTGCAAAGTGAGGATTCTAAGAGTTATAGATGGATTTGGAGAGAAAAAATGGGCAGTAGTTGGCCAATCCAAAGGCTTTGGAAGTGTGGGTAAGGTGGTAGAGGTGGGGGCCTTTTATAAGAGGAGAGGAGGGGCACTCTTGGAAAGGTATAAAAGGATACTTTATTAAAAAATTCTTTTCAGATTTAAAAGGTCCCAAAATTATATATTTAGAGTATAAGGTGATAATAGTTCTAAATAAACCCATCCAATAGGTTTTTGACATGTGTAGGTCTTAGATTTTACATTATCTTTTCATTTTATTTAAATCGTTAAATAATGAGGTCATCGCTGCATCATCATGGTGTCATAAATAATTTAATTTATTTAATGTCTAAAAATTATAAAAAAAATATCATGATGTAGGAAATATTTTTTGCTTTATAATGAATATTTATAGTCTCAAATATTCCTTCTATAACCCCATTTAAAAAAAATTAGTAAAACAACTCATGTTTGTGTCATTTTTACTTTTACATTAAATAAAAAGCTATTAATGTCATTTTCCATCCAAATTGGCTCCATGGGGTCCCAAAAATCGACCCATGGGTTGTATTGGTCGGCCATGACACATAAAATAAGGGTAGTACATGTGTCTAGAACATTTCATATTATTAAAACATTATTTTTACCTTAAATTACACTAATTACCTCTAATCGCGATTAAAAACTTAAAAGTTACTATTCACCAAAAAATTATTTTAATCCCATTGAACCACATTTTAATTCTTAATGACAACCATGTATGTCTGATTTTTGAAATTCAAAACACAGAGGTGGTAAAATTTCATTTAAACGATAAATCGGTTTTTTAAGTACCACTTAGTGTTTTCACTATTCATCAAAAATTGAAGTTTTTCTGAAAAATACCAAAACATTACCCTAAGCTATATTTGATATTCCGAATTCAAAAATGATGTCTATTTTAAAAAATTCAAAACATATAAGTTACATTAATTAATTTAATAATTAATTCCTACTGTCAGAGCAAATAGCGTGTTTTTATGAAACAATAAGTATCAAAAGATTGACATTAGTTTAAGTCCAATTTCAAAGTGAAATTAATTCAAATGACCACCATTGGATTAAATGGTAAAAATATATTCTAATTTAACTTTAAAACCAATTAAAAAGATAATATAATCATATAAACAAATTAGATTAAAACGAGGTTTTGAATTTAAATACAACATTTTTCACTATTCATTAAAAAAAGAACATTATCAGAAAAATACCAGAAAATTATCCAATGTAAATTTCAATGTCCCAATCATAAATCATAAGTTTATTTTGACAAATAGAGCTTATAAAATTTTCAAAAGTTTGATTTAAAAAAGGCTTTCCATCAAAAGGTAGTAAAACAATCTTTTTAAAAATATTAGTGTATTCTATGATTAAGATTGGATTTATTCTTATTTTAAGCCTCTAAAACACTATCTAATTCATTAGTAGACATAGATAAAAATATTTATTATTCATTACTTACTTGGGATGTTACATCCTTCCCACCTTTAGAAAATTTTGTCCCCGCAATTTATTTACTTATCGAATAAGTGGGGGTTTAACCCTCATTGCATTTTCAGATTCCCATGTTGCCTCTTCAATCATGTGGTTTTTTCACAAAACCTTTACCTGATGAATCACCTTATTCCGTAACACTTGCTCCCTATGGTCAAGAATCTGGACCGGTTTTTCCCCATAAGATAGGTTCTCTTCCAGCTGAACTACCTCTGGACTCAAAACATGAGATGGATCTGGCATGTACTTCCTTAAAATTGAAACATGAAAAACATTGTGTACCTGAGATAAACTCGGAGGTAAATCCACTCGGTAAGCAACTGATCCAACTCTCTCCAGAATTTCATATGGTCCAATGAACCTTGTACTCAGCTTTCCTTTCTTACCGAATCGCATCACACTTTTCCATGGTGAGACTTTGAGAAAAACATGATCACCTACCTCAAAAGAGATTTCCTTCCTCCTGTTGTCTGCATAACTCTTCTGCCTGCTCTAAGCTGTTCTCATGTGTGTCTGTATCAGCTGAACTTTTTCTACCAACTCTTCTACCAATTCTGGTCCCATTAGCTTCCTTTCACCCACTTCATCCTAGAAATATTGAGTTCGAAACTGCTTCCCATATAATGCCTCAAATGGTGCCATCTGTATACTGGAATGAAAACTGTTATTATATGAAAATTCAACCAAGGAAAGATGTTGGTCCCAACTTCCCTGATAATCCATAGAACAAGCACGTAGAATATCCTCCAATGTCTGAATTTTGTGTTCTGACTGCCCATCTGACTGAGGATGAAAATCTGTACTAAAATTTAATTCAGTACCCAACGACTTCTGAAGTCCTTTCCAAAAGTTATAAGTGAACCTGGGATCACGATCAGATACAATGGAGAGAGGAACTCCATGTAACCTGACTATATCTTTAAGATACAAATGGGAAAGTTGATCTAGGGAAAAAGTATCTTGTATAGAAAGGAAATGAGCAGATTTAGTCAAACAATCAATAATAACCCAGATTGCATTATTACCTCGAGATGTCTTCGGTAATCCCACGAAAAAGTCCATGGATATATTCTCCCATTTCCACTCTGGCACTGGTAACTGCTGGAGCATCCCTTTCGGTAACTGTCTCTCTACTTTAACCTTTTGACATGTCAAACACTTCACAGTAAAATCAGCAATATCTCTTTTCATTCCATCCCACCAGTAATACTCCCGCAGATCTATGTACATCTTAGTACCTCCAGGATGAAGTGAAAACGGAGAACTATGAGCTTCACATAACAACTCTCTCTTCAACTGTGAATCACAAGTAACACACAATCTCTTCCCAAATCTCAAAACACAATCATTATAAATGTTGAATTCAGGAAACTTACCCTTCTGAACCAGATCTACCTTTTTCTGCAACTCACTGTCTTGCTTCTGTGCTTGCTTGATTCTGTCTGATAGAGAAGATTTCACTAATACCTGAAACAAAACAGAAGAACATCCTGCACCAAAAACTTCTATGCCAAAGTTCATCAAATCCTTAACCAAAGGATCACGTTCCAAATGCAACATTGTTAATGAAGCATTACTTTTTCGACTCAAAGCATCATCCACTTTATTTTCTTTTCCCGGATGGTAATGAATTGTACAATCATAATCCTTGATTAATTCTAGACATCTCCTCTGTCTCATGTTCAATTCTTTCTGAGTGAATATATACTTTAAACTTTTGTGATCGGTATATATTTCACACTTTACTCCATACAAATGATGCGTCCAAATTTTTAAAGCAAAAACAACAGCAGCTAATTCCAAATCATGTGTAGGGTAATTTATCTCATGAGTTTTCAACTGTCGTGAAGCATAAGCAATTACCTGATCATTCTGCATTAGGACACAACCAATTCCTTTCAATGAAGCATCACTGTAGATAACAAACTCACCATTCCTGGAAGGAAGTTCCAAAACTGGAGCATTCACCAATCTTCTTTTCAATTACTGAAAACAATCATCACATTCTTTTGTCCAGATAAACTTAACACCCTTCCGAGTTAGCTTAGTCATTGGACTAGATAACCATGAAAAATTTCTAACAAACCATCGGTAATATCCTGCCAAACCAAGGAAGCTACGAATCTCAGTTACATTTGTGGGTTTTGGCCATTCTTCAACAACCTTTATTTTTGCAGGATCAACAGTTATCCCATCTTTAGAAACAATGTGACCAAGTAAAGAAATTTGTTGCAACCAAAACTCACACTTTATGAATTTCCCATACAATTTCTTTTCTTTTAAGTTTTGTAAAATAACCCTTGAATGTCTTTCATGATCCCCTTTACTTTTAGAAAACACCAAAATACTGATTTGAATGGTCATTTCCCTTTGTATGCCTTCCTAGAAAATCTGTTCTTTTTCCTCTACGAAAACCATTCTTAACACAATAATATCTTAGGAGAAGCAACATGGTAATCTTCAAATGCTATATCATTTCAATTTGACCATAAAAAAAATATTTTTGGATAATCATTTAATAGAATTAGAACTCCTAAAGTTATCTAAACCGACCTCTGATACCAACTATAAGGCCCCAGCGTTAAACATTACTTAATCTTGAGTTATTACAAGATTACACATTGAGGATATTTTTAGGTTTAGAGTTTTAAGAATTAGATCATCAAACTTGCATTACATTCCACATTTAAACAAAGTCATTACATAAAAGATAGTATTCATTTTTTCCCATCAATAGAAACATATTTAAAATAAAACATGGATTCTTTCTTGACACTTCCTTGACACTATCATCATATCATGCACCCTTCCCTTGACCTATGAAAAACATTTCAAAAACTTGGGATGAGCATAAAAATCTCAGTAAGGGATATAAAAATATGGAAAGGAAACATGAGTACATGTATATATAAGAATCAATTAAATCATACTCTACTCATAAAACAAAAGAACTTTAACATACCTCATAAAATCATGAATAAATCATAGAAATCATAAGAGATAAATGTAACTTGAGGCATTCATAACATTCTTACGTAGGGAGTAACCCTCTTGGTTACGTTTGGAATACTCATCACAGTATATTCCCTAAATCTCTTCAGAGAAACCTTAACGTTTTACTCCTTTGCGTTACCAAATGAATTGGAGATCTATATCGGGCTCACCTGCCCTTTTTTTATCATGGAATCACCGGTCTTCATAATAATTCCCAAGAACCATAACATAATCGTATCACATAAAACATGCATAAAGGAAACATAACATTTCTAATTTTCAATCACAAGATATCAATACAACACATTGATATAATAAAAACATTATTAAAACCATTTTCAATTCCAAAATAAAAGAAAAGTAAAACATGGTATTTATTTTTCATTTAAAAAAAAGTATGGCTTGTAGAGGAAGTCGAAACTCAAATAATGGTCACGGCGGCGGAGAAGTCATTATCGCCACATACATACGACAAAAAAAACATTCCCTTTTATCGTTTAGTAAATGATTCGTATAAAAAGATTCATTTTTATTAAACATAAAATTCAAAGGGGTTTATATGCCGTATAAAATAAAGTTGTGTATAAAACATAATATGCCTCAATAAAAGGAGATTGAGACGAAGTCCCATACCTCGGGTCCGACTTGACTCGATCGTTCTTTAACCTCCTGAATAATAAATTTGAGTTAATTTCTACTTGTTTAATAACCTTTTTAAAGTTCATTATTTCTTTTATATCACTTATTTCCATGTCATGAACACTATGTAATTATTTAAGTTAATAACGGTCGTTTTAATGATCATCGGTACTTGAGTCAAAAATAAACTCTTTATAATTACAAGTTGTTCATGTATCCATTATATCCAGAGTTATATTCATGATATAGATATCATATATATCATATACATCTAGTATATACATGAATTTATAATATTACATAACATTTAGAGGTAAGAAATGAAATGCACCGTTCATGGAGACGGTAAGCCGTACGTATGCATGAACGCTACTTTCATTTCTATTTCGTATTTTATGGAATGGAATCATAATGTTATAAAGGTATATTATAATTACAGTATAATATCATATATAATATCATTAATTACATCCTTTATAAGTCCCACATATGGCATTAAAGAATCAAATCACTTTGAGGGGGCGGTAGTCCGCACTTCCTAAAATGAAGATATCGCGTATACCCATAATGGAAGCCATAAAGGTATGACATAAATGAAAAATACAGAATCTTAACGAAAACATAAACATATTATATATCATATATAAATATAGTTACATCTTAATGTCCACCTTTGAATGTGTTAGAAGAATATTGAAAAATCATCGTTTCGTGAGGCAGAAATTCGCCATCCATAGAAATAGTATGTTCTTTAACCATTAGATGTAGGTGTGTGTAAGTGTAGCTAGAATTATTCTTATAACAACATCCTAGTATATGTAAGATACTGGTGTTGTTACAAAATAAATGAATAAAAAGAGTTTAGGGGTTTGGAGAAGCAAAATAAAACAAAAGAACACAAGAGAAGACACTACCTTTAAATCGGGTAACTCTTTTTAATTTGAGCTCAAAGGATTCCTTGGGAAGACTTCTGCCCAAATTTAGGCTTCTAAGAGTTATATAGGGATTTGGAGAGACAAAATGGGCAGGGGTTGGCCGAGCCAAATTCTTTGGAAGTGTGGTTAAGGTGGTAGAGGTGCAGGCCTTTTATAAGAGGAGAGGAAGGGCACTCTTGGAAAGGTATAAAAGGATACTTTATTATAAAATTATTTTCAGATTTAAAAGGTCCAAAAATTATATATTTATAGGATAAGGTGATAATAGTTATAAATCCACACATACAATAGGTTTTTGACATGTGTAGGTCTTAGATTTTACATTATCGTTTCATTTTATTTAAATCGTTAAATAATGAGGTCATCGTTTCATCATCATGGTGTCATAAATAATTTAATTTATTTAATGTCTAAAAATTATAAAAAAAATATCATGATGTAGTAAATCTTTTTATCTTTCTAATGAATATTTACAGTCTCAAATATGACTTGTATAACCCCATTTAAAACTTGTTTTAGTAAAAAAACTCATGTTTGTGTCATTTTTACTTTTACATTAAATAAAAAGATATTAATGTCATTTTCCTTCAAAAGTGGCTCCATGGGGTCCCAAAAATCGACCCATGGGTTGTCTTGGTCTGCCATGACACATCAAATAAGGTTAAGACATGTGTCTAGGTCATTTCATATTATTAAAACATTATTTTTACCTTAAATTACACTAATTACCTCTAATCGCGATTAAAAACTTAAAAGTTACTATTCACCAAAAAAATATTTTAATCCCATTGAAACACATTTTACTTCTTAATGACAACCATGTATGTCGGATTTTTGAAATTCAAAACACAGAGGTGGTAAAATTTCATTTAAACGATAAATCGGTTTTTTAAGTACCACTTAGTGGTTTCACTATTCATCAAAAATTGAAGTTTTTCAGAAAAATACCAAAACTTCACCCTAAGATATATTTGATATTCCGAATTCAAAAATGATGTATATTTTAAAAAATTCAAAACATATAAGTTACATTAATTAATTTAATAATTAATTCCCGTTGTCAGAGCAAATAGCGTGTTTTTATGAAACAATAAGTATCAAAAGATTGACACTAGTTTAAGTCCAATTTCAAAGTGAAATTAATTCCAATGACCATAATTGGATTAAATGGTAAAAACATATTCTAATTTCACTTTAAAAACAATTAAAAAGATAATATAATCATATAAACAAATTAGATTAAAAATAGGTTTTGAATTAAAATACAACATTTTTCACTATTCATTAAAAAAATAACATTATCAGAAAAATACCAGAAAACTATCCAATGTAAATTTCAATATCCCAATAATAAATAATAAGTTTATTTTGACAAATAGAGATTATAAAATTTTCAAAAGTTTGATTTAAAAAAGGTTTTCCATCAAAAGGCAGTAAAACAATCTTTTTAAAAATATTGGTGTATTCCATGCTTAAGATTGGATTTATTCTTATTTTAAGCCTCTAAAACACTATCTAATTCATTAGTAGACATAGATAAAAATATTTATTATTCATTACTTAATTGGGATGTTACATCCTTCCCCCCTTTAGAAAATTGTGTCCCCGTAATTTATTTACTTATCGAATAAGTGGGGGTATTTAGCCCTCATTGCATTTTCAGATTCCCATGTTGCCTCTTCAATCATGTGGTTTTTTCACAAAACCTTTACCTGATGAATAACCTTATTTTGTAACACTTGCTCCCTGTGGTTAAGAATCTGGATAGGTTGTTCCTCATAAGATAGGTTCTCTTCTAGCTGAACTACCTCTGGACTCAAAACATGATATGGATCTGGCATGTACTTCCTTAACATTGAAACATGAAAAACATTGTGTACCTGAGATAAACTCGGAGGTAAATCCACTCGGTAAGAAACTGATCCAACTCTCTCCAGAATTTCATATGGTCCAATGAACCTTGGACTCAGCTTTCCTTTCTTACCAAATCGCATCACACTTTTCCATGGTGAGACTTTGAGAAAAACATGATCACCTACCTCAAAAGAGAGATCCTTCCTCCTGTTGTCTGCATAACTCTTCTGCCTTCTCTGAGCTATTCTCATGTGTGTCTGTGTCAGCTGAAATTTTTCTGCCAACTCTTCTACCAATTCTGGTCCCATTAGCTTCCTTTCACCCACTTCATCCTAGAAAGCTGGAGTTCGACATCGCTTCCCATATAATGCCTCAAATGGTGCCATCTGTATACTAGAATGAAAACTGTTATTATATGAAAATTCAACCAAGGAGAGATGTTGGTCCCAACTTCCCTAATAATCCATCGAACAAGCACGTAGAATATCCTCCAATGTCTGAATTGTTCATTCTGACTGCCCATATGACTGAGGATGAAAAGCTGTACTAAAATTTAATTCAGTACCCAACGACTTCTGAAGGCCTTTCCAAAAGTTAGAAGTGAACCAGGGATCACGATCAGATACAATGGAGAGAGGAACTCCATGTAACCTGACTATCTCTTTAAGATACAAACAGGAAAGTTGATCTAGGGAAAAATTATCTCGTATAGCAAGGAAATGAGAAGATTTATTCAAGCAATCAATAATAACCCATATTTTATTATTACCTCGAGATGTCTTCGGTAATCCCACGAAAAAGTCCATGGATATATTCTCCCATTTCCACTCTGGCACTGGTAAAGGCTGAAGCATCCCTTTCGGTAACTTCCACTCTACTTTAACCTATTGACATGTCAAACACTTCACAGTAAAATCAGCAATATCTCTTTTCATTCCATCCCACCAGTAATACTCCTGCAGATCTCTGTATATCTTAGTGCCTCCAGGATGAACTGAAAACGGAGAACTATGAGCTTCACATAACAACTCTCTCTTCAACTGTGAATCACAAGGCACACACAATCTCTTCCCAAATCTCAAAACACAATCATTATCAATGTTGAATTCAGGAAACTTACCCTTCTGAACCAGCTCTACCTTTTTCTGCAACTCACTGTCTTGCTTCTGTGCTTGCTTGATTCTGTCTGATAGAGAAGATTTCACTAATACCTGAAAAAAATCAGAAGAACATCCTGCACCAAAAACTTCTATGCCAAATTTCATCAAATCCTTAACCAAAGGATCACGTTCCAAATGCAACATTGTTAATGAAGCATTACTTTTTCTACTCAAAGCATCAGCCACTTTATTTTCTTTTCTCGGATGGTAATGAATTGTACAACCATAATACTTGATTAATTCTATCCATCTCCTCTGTCTCATGTTCAATTCTTTCTGAGTGAATATATACTTTAAACTTTTGTGATCGGTATATATTTCACACTTTACTCCATACAAATGATGCCTCCAAATTTTTAAAGAGAAAACAACAGCAGCTAATTCCAAATCATGTGTAGGGTAATTTACCTCATTTGTTTTCAACTGTCGTGAAGCATAAGAAATTACCTGATCATTCTGCATTAGGACGCAACCAAGTCCTTTCAATGAAGCATCACTATAGATAACAAACTCACCATTCATGGAAGTAAGTGCCAAAACTGGAGTATTCACCAATCTTCTTTTCAATTATTGAAAACAATCATCACATTCTTTTTTCCAGATAAACTTAACACCCTTCCGAGTTAGCTTAGTCATTGGACTAGAAAACCGAGAAAAATTTCTAACAAACCATCGGTAATAGCCTTCCAAACCAAGGAATCTACGAATCTCAGTTACATTTGTGGGTCTTGGCCATTCTTCACCAACCTTTATTTTTGCAGGATCAACAGTTATCCCGTCTTTAGAAAAAATTTGACCAAGGAAAGAAATTTTTTGCAACCAAAACTCACACTTTCTGAATTTCCCATACAATTTGTTTTCATTTAAGGTTTTTAAAATAACCCTTAAATGTCTTTCATGCTCCCCTTTACTTTTAGAAAACACCAAAATATCATCAGTAAACACCACCACGATTTATCACCTGAGTCAACTGAGCCATCACTGTAACCAACTGTTTAGTTCTGATTATGACCATATCAGGATACTAATTTGAATGGTCATTTCCCTCTGTATGCCTTCCCATAAAATCTGTTCTTTTTCCTCTACGAAAACCATTCTTAACACAATAATATCTTAGGAGAAGCAACATGGTAATCTTCAAATGCTATATCATTTCAATTTGACCATAAAAAAATATTTTTGGATAATCATTTAATAGAATTCTAACTCCTAAAGTTATCTAAACTGACCTATGATACCAACTATAAGGCCCCAGCCTTAAACATTACTTAATCTTGAGTTATTACAAGATTACACATTGAGGATCTTTTCAGGTTAGAGTTTTAGAGAATTAGATTATAAACTTTCATTACATTCCACATTTAAACAAAGTGGTTACATAAAAGATAGTATTCATTTTTTCACATCAACGGAAACATATTTAAAATAAAACATGGATTCTTTCTTGACACTTCCTTGACACTATCATCATATCATGTACCCTTCCCTTGACCTGTGAAAAACATTTCAAAAACTTGGGATGAGCATAAAAATCTCAGTAAGGGATATAAAAATATGGAAAGGAAACATGAGTACATGTATACATAAGAATCAATGAAATCATACTCTACTCATAAAACATAAGCACTTTAATATACCTCATCAAATCATGAATAAATCCTAGAAATCATAAGACAAAAAGGTAACTTGAGGCATTCATAACATTCTTACGTAGGGAGTAACCCTCTTGGTTACATTTGGAATACCCATCACAGTATATTCCCTAAATCTCTTCGGAGAAACCTTAACGTTTAACTCCTTCGCGTTACCCAATGCATTGGAGAGCTATATCGGGCTCACCCACCCTTAGTTTATCACGGAACCACCCGTCATCATAATAATTCCCAAGAACCATAACATAATCGTATCACATAAAACATGCATAAAGGAAACATAACATTTCCACTTTTCAATCACAAGATATCAATACAACACATTGATATAATAAAAACATTATGAAAACCATTTTCAATTCCAAAATAAAATAAAAGTAAAACATGGTATTTATTTTTCATTTAAAAAAATTATGGCTTGTAGAGGAAGCCGAAACTCAAATAATGGTCACGGCGGCGGAGAAGTCGTTGTCGCCGCATATGTACGACAAAAACAAAACATTCCCTTTTTTCATTTAGTAAACGCTTCGTATAAAAATATTCCTTTTTAGTAAACGTAAAAGTAAAAGGGGTTTATACACCGTATAAAATAAATTTGTGTATAAAACATAATATGCCTCAATGAAAGGCGATTGAGATGAAGTCCTATACCTCGATCTGACTTGAATCGATCGTTCTATAACCTCCTGAATAATAAATTTGATTTAATTTCTACTTGTTTAAGAACCTTTTTCAATTTCATTATCCCTTTTATATCTCTTATTTCCATGTCATTAACACTATGTAATTATTTAAGTTAATAACAGTCGTTTTAACGATCATTGGTACTTGAGTCAAAAATAAACTCTTTATAATTACAAGTTGTTCATGTATCCATTATATAAAGAGTTATACTCATGATGTAGATATCATATATATCATATATATCCAGTATATACATACATTTATAATATTACATAACATTTAGAGGTAAGAAATGAAATGCACCGTTCATGGAGACGGTAAGCCGTATGTACGCATGAACGCTACTTTCATTTCTATTTCGTATTTTATGGAATGGAATCATAATGTTATAAAGGTATATTATAATTCCAGTATAATTTCATATATAATATCATTAATTACATCCTTTATGCGTCCCACATATGGCATTAACGAATCAAATCACTTTGAGGGGGCGGTAGTCCGCACTTCCTAAAATGAAGATATCGCATATACCCATAATGGAAGCCATAAAGGTATGCCATAAATGAAAAATACAGAAGATTAAAGAAAACATAAACATATTATATATCATATATAAATATAGTGACATCATAATGGCCACCTTTGAAGGTGTTAGAAGAATATTGAACAATCATCGTTTCGTGAGGCAGAAATTCACCATCCACAGAAACAGTATGTTCTTTAACCATTATATGTAGGTGTGTGTAAGTGTAGCTCGAATGATTCTTATAACAACATCCTAGTATATGGAAGATACTGTTGTTGTTACAAAATAAATGAATAAAAATAGTTTAGGGGGTTGGATAAGAAAAATAAAACATAAGAACACAAGAGAAGACACTACCTTTAAATCGGGTAACTCTTTTTGATTTGAGCTCAAAGGCTTCCTTGGGAAGACTTCTGCCCAAAGTGAGGCTTCTAGGAGTTAGAGAGGGATTTGGAGAGACAAAATGGGCAAGGTTTGGCCGAGCCAAAGGCTTTGGAAGTGTGGGTAAGGTGGTAGAGGTGGGGGCCTTTTATAAGAGGAGAGGAGGGGCACTCTTGGAAAGGTATAAAAGGATACTTTATTATAAAATGCTTTTCGGATTTAAAAGGTCCCAAAATTATATATTTCGAGGATAAGGTGATAATAGTTCTAAATTCACCCATAAAATTGGTTTTTGACATGTGTAGGTCTTATATTTTACATTATCGTTTCATTTTATTTAAATCGTTAAATAATGAGGTCATCGCTGCATCATCATGGTTTCATAAATAATTTAATTTATTTAATGTCTAAAAATTATAAAAAAAATATCATGATGTATGAAATATTTTTATCTTTCTAATGAATATTTATAGTCAAAAATATGACTTGTATAACCCCATTTAAAAAAAATTAGTAAAACAACTCATGTTTGTGTCATTTTTACTTTTACATTAAATAAAAAGATATTAATGTCATTTTCCTTCCAAAGTGGCTCCATGGGGTCCCAAAAATCGACCCATGGGTTGTCTTGGTCGGCCATGACACATCCAATAAGGGTAGGACATGTGTATAGGTCATTTCATATTATTAAAACATTATTTTTACCTTAAATTACACTAATTACCTCTAATCGCGATTAAAAACTTAAAAGTTACTATTCACCAAAAAAATTATTTTAATCCCATTGAACCACATTTTACATATTAATGACAACCATGTATTTCGGATTTTTGAAATTCAAAACACATAGGTGGTAAATTTTCATTTAAACGATAAATCAGTTTTTTAAGTACACTTAGTGGTTTCACTATTCATCAAAAATTGAAGTTTTTCAGAAAAATACCAAAACTTCACCCTAAGATATATTTGATATTACGAATTCAAAAATGATGCATATTTTAAAAAATTAAAAACATATAAGTTACATTAATTAATTTAATAATTAATTCCTGCTGTTAGAGAAAATAACGTGTTTTTATGAAACAATAAGTATCAAAAGATTGACACTAGTTTAAGTCCAATTTCAAAGTGAAATTAATTCCAATGACCACCATTGGATTAAATGTTTAAAATATATTCTAATTTCACTTTAAAACCAATTAACAAGATAATATAATCATATAAAAAAATTAGATTAAAAAGAGGTTTTGAATTAAAATACAACATTTTTCACTATTAATTAAAAAAAGAACATTATCAGGAAAATACCAGAAAATTATCCAATGTAAATTTCAATGTCCCAATCATAAATAATAAGTTTATTTTGACAAATAGAGCTTGTAAAATTGTCAAAAGGTTTATTTAAAAAAGGTTTTCCATCAAAAGGCAGTAAAACAATCTTTTTAAAAATATTAGTGTATTCCATGCTTAAGATTGGATTTATTCTTATTTTAAGCCTCTAAAACACTATCTAATTCATTAGTAGACATAGATAAAAATATATATTATTCATTACTTACTTGGTATTTTATACATATCATAAGTAAAAAATTTCTTCATAACCTGGGTAAATAAAATATAATAAAGTATGAGCTCAGAAGCTCAATAAGGGTAAACAATAGAGATAAATAAGCATAACATGAACATATGTGTCTTAGAACATGAGAATAAAATATGAAAAACATACCCTTCATATCAAAGATCATAATATTGAGTCATGCAATAAATATTGGAAGTTCATAAGACATGAATCATAATTAAATCAAATAACATGATCTATGAGTTCATAACATCAGCATAAGACATAGAATTTTGGCATACACATAAGTATATAAAAACATTTCCTTAGTATTCAAGCTACATTTCAAAAACATATCAAGAAACTCTATGGGTGGGTACACCTAAAGGGTGGGACTCACCACCATACCCAATGGAAGAAATTTCATCATAGTGGGATGGGTTCACTCCTAAAACCATCATGGTAGTCAAGGTTCACTCCAAATACCATCATAGCGAACAAAGTCCCTTACTAAACCGAGTTCACTCCCCTTTTCAGTTCTGTCTATATCATAATATATAAATCATTACCCAATTAAATGGAGAGAGATATATATCCCACCCATAAATGGTTATAACATAACCACAACCCTTGGTTATAACAAAACCACTATCATTGGTTATGAAATAACCACTGTCACATAATGAAAATCATACATATGTGTTCCAAAAGATCATAAAACATTCACCATATTAGTACCCATGAAATAAAATGGGTTTCATAAACATTTCACCATATCATAACGTATGGAAAAGATATAGGTTTCATAATCATTTCATCATTTCATCATAGCATAACCCCTAAAGAGAAGAAGGTTTCATAAGAGTTATATCATGGTATAACCCCTGGAAGAGAAACGAGTTACATAAACATCATTTCATCATAAACGTAAACCATTCAGAGAAATAATAAGAATGGTATTATTGGATCATATCCCTAGTAAATCATAAGTAACCTCAAAGGATATCATCTTAGAAGGAGTATTATTTTGAAAGAAAAATCAGTTAAAATGTTTCTTGAAAAAAATAACCTTTCCTTGAAAATCACTATTAAAACTAAAATTCTTAAAACATTTTAGAAATTATTTTCTTTAAAAATAAACTTTGAAAATTATAAGAGAATCTTTAGAAATTTTTTCATTCATTTATTGAGGTAAATATCATTTATTGATTTAAAAAAACCTTTTAAAACATAAAAAAATAAAATTCTTTTCTTTGAAAATAATGTGTAAAACTCATAAATTAATCTTCAAAGAAAATAATGTTCATAATATCATGGAATTCTATTCATTCCATACAAAAATATTCCTTTCATATTTTCCATAAAATCCAAATGGGCATTATTTTTGAAAATGACATGGAGAAAAAGTTTAAATAAAATTGTAATAATTAAAACTTGAGTAAAAATTTATTTAATAAATCATTATAAAAAAATTAAAAACATTTTAAAAAACATGGTTTTGGAAGAACTAGAGTCTTTGACCGACAAGATGTTATCAATTAAAAACAATATATTTGAACTCTTGAGTACATAAAGAGATGAAAATGAAGGGAAAATTTATTTTCATTAAATAAACATAGGATAATAAAATTATATAAATGTATTATAATATTTTTCATCAGAAACATAGTCATAAACAATCTTGATAAATGAGGAGATTGTAACATAAAATATTTACCACTTTGGAAACTTTGAAACTTAATCCCCATGAAGGAAAATCATTAAATGAAACTTAAAATATAAGTAAGATAAATAAATTCATGATAAAACATGTCAAAGTGTTTTTATATACACCTATTTCAATAATATAGATGCTTAATATGTCAAAAAGAAGGCAAATCGAGACAAAAATATCTTTTTGATTTGGTAACTTTTGAACAGTAAACCCCATGAAATAGAGATACTCAAATGAATATGTAAAAAAATAGTATAAATTATAATCATAATAAAATACATTAATATAAATTATATACACCATATAAAAGAAACATGTGGTGAATAATGCATTTCTCTCTAATAAAATAAAAGTGAGATAGAAATCCATCACCATAAGTCATGACTTCCCTCGTACTCCTTAAAACTTATTGTATAATAAATTTAATTTTAATATAAATATATTATTGAAGTATAATTATATATATCATATCATATATTATTTAGTTAAATCCATTTATTACTTGTTTATTAACTATTCCCAGTTAAAGTTGTGTTTCGGGTAATTGCCGCTTTGTTTTTCATATATGTTTTTATTTGTTATTTTTGGTAATATTAATTTGATCGTGGTTCCATAACTTCAGGAATAATAATAAAGAAATAATTATATTATTTATGCATCAATTATAATTTTAAGACCAATCATGAAATATGTTTTTGATAAATGAAGTATGATACAATCATGGAGATGGTAAGTCGTACATACGCATGAGTAACATTTCCATTTTTCGATGATCATTATAGAAATGAGGTAAGTAATATATTACCGTTACATAATTATAATAATATAATAACTATAATATTATTTATTTAAATATACTTATACATATTATCTATGTAGTTTGGTGATGAAAATAGGGTACATCGCTTCGTGAAGGTCGTAGTCCACACATACACAAGCAGTATTATCATCTTTTAGTGAGTTAAAATGTAAGAAATAAAATGATATATTATATTTTAATAATGAAAAATGTGTCATTAATATCATAACTATTTCATTTATATCACATTTATTTATCCTTATTAACTACTTATAAAGATTTAGTGAAAATGAATCACATTTCTTCGTGAGGTGGTATTTCACCGTACACATGAGTGACATTATCGTGTCCCCTATTGAATGGAAAGTAAAAACAATTATATATAATATAACTGATTCAAAAGTATAATTCTATTATAAATACCATATATATATATATATATTAGAACTATCATCATACCCAACCATGAGAGGCGGTAATGGAAAAAATAATGACATCAATTCGTGAGGTGGTAGTCCTCCGTACACATGAAAGATGATTTTGTAACCCATTTGATGAAATTGGAGAATTTTGTAGGTAATAAACGTCACATAACAACATATCAGTATATTTAATATTTTTTGGATATTATATCATCATTTCTTAATAATAATTTAAGGAGGTGTAGGAAGAAATAAAATAAAAATGCTCATTGAAGAACGTTACCTCTTCTTCGGGTATCCTCCTTAGGTTTTTATCAAAAGCCTTCCTTAGTTGGATTTATACCAAAAATAAGAATTATATGATGATATTATGGAATTTTTTAAATTATTTGGTTAGTTATAATCTGAACTAGAAGGTTTTTAAGGTGTGAAAAAGAGAGTACAAGGGGTGGCATTTTTATGTGGGGGAGAGGACACAATTCGTATTTTTGAAAACAATTAAGTGCTCCCGCATTTTTCACCTATCATACGGGTCAAAAAAAGGTCCATTATCTAAATTTATAGTTTTATGGTAGAAATATGTCCATAAAATATTTTCTTTAAAATTTTATATTTCATTTTAACCTTTATCATTTTAGTTTAACTCCCTAGTAAACCCATTTTTACCTTAATTGTGGTAATTAAGTATTAATATTTTCACTATTAATTTTAGTAAAAATTTAAGTTAAACTTATTATATAATATAAATTATTATTATTAAAAATATATAATCCACTTTTCCAAATTCAATTCACACAATTGGTAGAATTTAATTTAAAATTAATCCCACAAAAGCGACGAGAAAGTGGGTTTTCAAAGAGGAAATGCTCAAAAGTTTATAATGGTTTTATATCAAATTTTAATATGAAAATGATTTAAATGACCTAAATTTTATTAATAGATATAAAACTTAACTAATATTACTTTAAAACTAATTTAAAATATAATTTAACTTTATAAATAATTTAAAAGAAAAGGTAGGTTTCAATTAAAATTCAGTGTTTTCATTATTCATGAAAAAGATATTATTTTTGAAAAGTTATCAAAAAAATTATATAATATAATTTTGACAAGATAATTTCAAAAATTAAGTTTATTTTTTCAAATTAATTTTCTAAAAGTATGAAAATTTAGTTTTATTAATTATCACAAAAAATAATAAAAAGAATTTTTGAGATAACAGTATTTTCAAAACATATAAAGAATTTAACGAAAAATTAAGTATTTTTTATAAATATGTTTACTTTATATAAAACCTTATAATTAATATTTAAAAATTGGTTATTAATATTTGTATCACTAAGTTTAATGGATAGTTTATAATGGTCATGTTTAAATAACAATTTTAATAATATATCATGGTTTTATTAAAACTCAGTGTTAGATGTAACACAAGATGACCCCGTGTTGTGAATAGCACAGGATTACCATGGTGTTTCTTATTATGTGATATTAACTCCATGTTTCATGTAATTCAATATATCAATGAAATTTAATGTATTTGAAAAAATAATAATTCATAAAAACTTGAGGTGTTACATGACACATGTCTATAGGAATTACTTAGTTTAATATATATTTTAGATATAATATATATTAATTATATATATATATATAGAGTCACCCATAAAAGGAATGGGTAAAAAATTAATTACACCATTCATGGAGATGGTAGGTCGTAGGTATGCATGAACGTTGTTTTAACATTTCGATGTATGAAATGAAATAATGGAAAATAATGATTTACCTTTTCATAATTATTATATCATATAAATCATATATATTTATCAAATAAATCTTTTTTATAATCCATAAAAATCATAAATGAAAAATGAATCACATCACTTCGTGGAGGTGACAGTCCGCAGATATGTACGAACGACATTGTGGTCATACAATGGATTGAAAAGTAAGAATTTTGATATATTATTGTCATTAAAAAAGAATTATTATGTCATAAATATCATATAAAAACAATAAACCCATCATAATATCATTTCATAAATGTTGGTGATGAAAAATGAATTGTATCGATGTGTAGAGATGGTAAATAGTACGTACACAGGAGTGATGCTTTCACTTCCCATTTGACAAGAAAAAGGTGGATAATAATGGGTTAATAATCATAATAACATTTTAATATATTGAGGATACTAAATAAATAAAATATAATTATAGGAGGTAAATAATAAATAAAAATAAATAGATCGATTAAGGTGATTTCCTCTTTTTTTAAAGAACACAATTAAATCTCCACTTAAAAATCCTAGGGTTGGTCTTTTGGGAAGACCGTAAAATCAATAATGTGTCTAAGGATGTTTATAATATAATTTCATAGGATTTTTCTACCTATAAGGATCAATGGGGTGTAATGAAGAAAAAGGATGGGTGCCCTTTTATAAGTTAGGGAGGTCACTCTTAGAATTTATTAAAAGATTAAAATATAAAAAAGTCCATTCTCAAGAAAAATGCTTCAAAATATCCATATATTTGAATAAAAGGTAATTTTTGGTTAAAATCCCATCAACCAATAAAAATTTTTTAGGTTTAAGTGTATTTTTAAACCATATATTTTTTTTAAACCATTAGTTAACTTATTTTAACCTTAACTATGGTAGCGTATTTTTCACTCTTAAACTGTTATAATTTTACTTATAAGGTGAAAATTAGCTCATAAATTTAAAAATGGATGAAATTGTTTACCATCTATTATTCACCTTAACATATTTCAATATTTTTATGATTTTTAAATAATTTAATAAAATATTATTTTCATAAAATATCATTATGGTCATTTTTTACTTTATTCATTTAATTTGGCCCTAAAGACACAAATACAGAGATGTAATTTTAATATAATACTTTCAAACAGTACCTATACGTTATATTAGTCTATAAAATTTATGTAACACTATAAATCACTCAAATTATATTAATTTTTAAATTTTTAAAATCATTTATTTTATTTTTCTATTAATTGAAGAAATATTATGTTAGCATTGCGTAAGAATTTAAAGTAATTATATAATTATTAAAAAATAAAAAAAAATTATCATCATGAAAATAATTTCATTATTCTCAAAATAACATTTAATATTTATTCACAATTTGGTTTTATTTCGATGTGAACACATAAAAGATATTTCAAAGTAAGAGAGTGATATTTTATATTTTTTTATACTTTAAATATTATATAGGTCATTTAAAGAGGAAAGGGTTAAAAAATTAAATTTCAGGCCTAAGGTAATAAGAGTATAACTCCCATCATCCAATAATAATTGATGTGAAAAATGGTGACCTTGACATTTAGTTTTATCCTAGGTTAACCTCATTTACCCTTTACCAAAGTGATAAATTTTTCCAGAGTTACTATTCATAATTTCTAAAAATAAAAGGCATTTATTTACCAAATTTGGACCTACTCATTCCAAATATAGAATGTATTTTTCATAATTCAATTTCTATAAGTGGAATGAATTAATTTTAAAATAATTATGCAATACATGACTAAAAATGTTTTTTTAAATCATTTTTAAGAATAAATATGGATGTATTCCTATTTCATGCCTAGAAAAAACATTAGATAGATGTTAAAACATTTTATTGAATATATAATATTTAAATTTAATTAAAAATAATTCACCAATAGTGATTAATTTATTTTATTAAGATAAAAACACATTGTGTGCATAAAAACATATTCTTTCAAAAAAGAAACATCTCTTTTATGTTCAAATGAATTTTATTTTCATTTATAATTAATTGATAACTAATGAATTAAATTTATACATATGTAAAACATATGATTTTCATAATTTATTTATTCATATTCTTACGTACCAATCCAACACCTAGAAAATAACTATCACATTAAATAATAATATTTTAATAGTATATTACAGTTCATTTAAACTTGGTATTTCATGTAATGAAAGATTTCGAAGAAATAAAATTTGTTAAAAGAAAAATATATTATAAAATCTTGGGTTTTTACATTATACCCCCCTTAAAATAAATTTTTCCATTAAAATTTCATCACTTTTATACAAAAAAATGTGGATATCTCTGTTTCATTATATCCTTGAATTCCCAAGTAACTTCTTCAAATTTCTAATTCCTCTAGAGAAATTTAACCAAGTGAGTAGTCTTATTTCATAGCACTTTATCTCTATAATCCAATATTTCTACTAGTTTTTTATCATATTAAATATCATTCTCTAGTGATATGACATCTGAGTTTAGTAAATGTAAAGGATCAGGTTTGTACTTCCTAATTAGAGATACATGGATCACATCGTGAATTTAAGAGAGGTTCAATGGAAGCACAAAGTAATGAGATATTATCCCTACTTGATCAATAATATAAAATAGGATAATGTATATAGGTCTCATGAAACCTTACCAGTTATTTAATGTAAATTATAAAAATATTATCAAGATAGAAATATTCTCTGGTAGAAATGAGGTATGTTGACTTCATAAGGTGGTCAATTATAACCCAAATAGAATTATGTCCTTTAGATATTTTGGGGAGTCTGGTGAAAAAATACAAGGTGATGTTTCCTCATTTCCATTATGGTATGGATAATGGTTATAACATCCCCTTATACTTATATATATCGACTTTAACTTTCTGACATACTAAGCACTAAGATACATGATCTTCAATATCTATCTTCATGTTGTCATAACATAAATACTCTTTCAGATCTCAAAATATATTCATACCTCTAGGATGAATTAATAATGATAAACTATGGGCCTCATCCAATAGCTCCTTCGAGTATGGTATATATGGGACACATTTATAGTTCCCAAAACTTATTATTTCATCCCAATAAAGGTTGAACTCTGGAATATTTCTAGCATTCTTATACAATTCCATATCTTTCTTTTGTGCCTTTTTAATCCTCACATGGATAGATGGTTGAAGACTCATTCTAAAAATATAATATTTATCCCCTTCCTTCAAGATTTCCAAATCCATCCTTTAAAAATCTATAATTATTGGATATTTTTTTATCTTTATCATAGATAATCTAGCATGGTCCTTTCGACTCAGAGCATCTGTTACCTTATTCTCTTTCCCAGGGTAGTAATTTATTGAGCAGTCAAAATCTTTAAACAAATTTAACCATATTCTCTAGTATATATTAAACTCTTTATGAGTGAATATATACTATAAAATTTTATGATCATTATATATATCACATCCTTCTCTATAAATATAATAACTTTATATATTTAATAAAAAAATTACCACAGATAACTCCAAATCATGTGTTTTGCAATTTTTCTCATGAACCTTCAATTATCATGAGGAATAAGCTATAACCATATCATTTTTCGTATGAATCCATCCCAATACCTTTATTAATTCAGCACTATATATTACAGAACATTCTTTATTGTAGGGTAATATAAGCATGGGTGCACTAACTAACCTTCTCTTCAGTTAACTAAAATTTTCTTCACATTCATTTTTCTGAAGGAACTTGAATCCCTTCTAAGATAACTTAGTGAGTTTATTATATAATCATGATAAATTATCCACAAATCCTCGATAATGTCTATACAAACCAAGAAAACTAGGGATATTAGTCAAAATGGTGGGTCTATACCAATGTTAAATAACTTCCATCTTTGAAAAATCCACCAATATACCATCTCTTGAGATTATATGGCCCTAAAATAACACTTTTTATAGCTAAAATTCACTCTTTTAAAATTTTACATATAACTTATCCTTCCATAAGATCATCAATACAATCCACAAGTGATCTTAATGCTCTTAATTGGTTTTTTAATATATAATAATATCATTTATTAATACTACCATAAACTAATCAAGGTAATCTCTATAGAAAATATTCATTTAATCCATTAATATATTGGGGGAATTAGTAAGACCAAATAGAATCACAATATATTAATAGGGTCCATAACTTGTATAGAATGTTTTCTTAGGTTTATCCTCCTTCTTGACCCTCAATTAATGATATCTAGAATGAATATCAATCTTTGAAAAGTATTTAGCTACATGAAATTGATCAAACAAGTCATTAATAAAAGGTAAGTGATACTTATTCTTGATTGTGATCTTGTTAAGTTTCTAATAATCAATATAGAGTCGCATTGATGCATCATTCTTCTTAACAAAAAAAGAATAGGTTCACCCCAAGGTGATGTACTTGTCCAAATAAATCCCTTGTTAAGATTCTATTGGAGTTTCTTGTTCAATTCCTACACCTCAATTTGGGCCCTTCTATATGGAATCATTGAAATAGATATAGTACAAAGTATGAATTATATTGAGAAATAAAATTCAAGATTCAGTATAATACAACTAAACTCTTCTTAAAATACATCAAAAAACTCTCACATAATAGTAATATCATCAATGTTAAGTTTCTCCCCAACCAACTAAGATAAAAACACCCTTTTTAATATGAATCAAGACCCATACAATGGATGAAATTTCTATTAGAAGTTCATGCATATCTCCATACTAATAGATGGTCATAGATTGGTTTGGAATATCAAACATGACTTATATTCCTTGTAAATTAATGTTTTATTCATGAAAGGAAATCTAATCTATTCCCAAAATATCATTGAATTCAACTAAAGGACGAATAATAATATTTATAGGAATCACATTCCTACAAACTTCAATCAGAGAAAAATCATAGACTTGTGATGTGATCATCATACCATTATAGATTTTCACAAATAATTCAACATTTAATAATTAAGGTGGTGTTGTGATACACATAAAAAATTATTCATATATAAAATAGTGAGTAAATCTAGAATCAAATAAGATATTAGTAATTATAAAGTGGGTAGTAAGTGTACTTTTCACCACTTTGTTATCCACATCAACAATATTGATCATGTGATATTTCCATTTTTCACTAGGATTAAGAGGTTTTTGAAATTGATCATAATTACCAACCTTCATATTTGAGAATTTATTATCATAATTCCCATAATCCTTTCATTTAAAACACTAGAGTGTGGGTAGTTTATTATGTGGTGTTTTTCCTCTATCATCGATAAAATTATTCTCATCACTAAAAAATTTGATTTTCTAATGACCTTCCTTTTTACACATAAAACGTTTACCAGTCCCGTTAAGGTAATTTACACCATGTTTCCTTCCACACTTCAAGAATAATGGAAAGATCGTCTTCTTTTCTACATGATTTTTAGAATTTTGTTTGAATTACATATTTATTTCAATATCATAAGTATGAGATATATAGGTAACTCTAATCTTTATTTCACCCATGATATCACATAAAATGATTTATTCATATCTATTTAAGTCTCTTATGTCTAATTATTTTTGGAGAATCTGTAACCACCTGATATTTAAAAAAGAAAACTATGTCTGATAGCATATATGACACACAACACTAATCCTAAGAAAACCATAAAATATTATTATTTAAATTTGATTGTTATAACATATTCATTGAATTGGTGGGTATGAACAGGACTAACTGCAAGAATGGACCAAAGGACTTCAATTTTTATTAATTTTCTATAACCCCCCTTTTAAGGGTTTACGGGGAGACCTTACATGGAACATAGGTTTTGTGACATTATAGGACCTAATGTTCTTAGAGGAATCCATCCTATACTATGACTACTTGAAACTACCCCACTTTAGCATCTGTATTGTGATCATCTCTCCACCATCACATGGTTGTTTGTCTAGTTGTCTTGTGTGGAGATGAACAATCTCAGTACTAAAGGAAATTTATATACCCTCTCATTCTTCCAAATATGATAGCTCTTCTCTGGTGAATTTGAAAACTTTGAATCCTTTTTTGGAGAATGTTCCTTATAAAATTTTTCTGGTTTTGTGTCCACACATCATGTGGCCTGAAGGCCTTGAGGTTTCCCAAAAGCCTTACTAACCCAAAGTCATAGGTGGCCCAAAGTCCTGAAGGAATCAAGGACCAAACCAGTATCCTGAAGGTGAAAATATTTGGTTGATAGAGTACCAAATAGTACCTCCTATAGTACCTACTACAGTAACATGGAAATATGCCTTTTCCTGGATTTGATCATGGGTCTCATGGATTCACTTGAAGAGTCCTCACCAACCAGGATGAGGCTCATTTTCTAGGACTAACTAGTTTATGAAATATATATAAAGCTCTGAATCAATATAAATATATTTTTAAATGATTAGTAAAGAATTAATCAATTTTTTATTAAATTCATTTTATAATTCAAAAAAGCTTTCTTCAAAAAAAATTATTGCTTTTTGTGATAAAATATTTTAATTAATTTCTTGAAAATTTATGTATTTTATTTGATAAAGATATAATTTTTTAAATTATAATATAAAAATTATCTTGGGGTGAAATTTTGATATTTTTTTGAAAAGTTTGATATTTCATTGAATTGTGAAAATACTAATATATATTAAAAAATGTATTCTATTTTAAATTATTTACAAAGTAAAATTACATTTTTGATTAGTTTTAAATTTTAATTAGTTCATTTTTATTAAAAATAAACCAATTATAGACTTTAGAATAAATTTTATTTTTGCATTCGGTATAAAAACATTTTTATACTAAAAATAAATCTTTCTGAAAATTTGGTTTTCATTTAATTTTGTGTTTTAATCTTCAATTAAATTCAACCACTTATGGAAATTGAATATTTAAAAATGGGTTCCATATTTTGATTCAAAAGGTTAAAATTTGGAAAATATTTCCCTTTTATTTTTTTCCCATTATAAATAGTAACTATATTAAATAATAGTCACCAAGGTTGGGTTTAATCGTGTAATTAAGGTTAAAAATTATATGATAAAGAATAAAAAATGACCCTAAATATTTACTTTATCCTATTGGATGAATTTATTTGTACCATTTCCATCCAATTTTTGAAAATATGTTAACATTCTTCCATATTTCATTTATTTTGACCTTTTTTGTAGAATGAGAGCCTATAAGAAAGGGAAAGATTCCTTAATTGAAAAAAAAATAAAGCTAAAAAATTCTAAAATATGACTTTTTACATTAATCTCTTTTCCAGTGAGGTATGATCTCCTTAGGTACATCATTAAGCCAGGAAAATTTTGGCGCAATGATCCCCTTATTATAAATATTATTTTTAAATTAATTTTTCTCTCAATATTTATTAATAATAATATAGTTCATGATTTCCATATCATCCTTGCAGTTACTCCATCTTGCAATCATCTTCTATGAGAGATGAATAGTACCTTTTTTATAGCTGGAACCACTTTAGCAGAATAAAATTTAAGCCATAAATTAAAGTATCCTCATTGCTTTGAAAAAATTTCTACATTAATAACACCAAGAATTTTAGTATCCTGGAATGTGTTAACTCCACAAGGACCATAGAACCATACCAATGTGTCACCTGTGTCATTTATGAAAATTGAATCATAATGAGAGGGGTTTGTATTTACTCTTGATGCTCCATAAGTGTTGAAATTGACCCATACCTATAATTTATTTATAATTTTTATTGATGAAATAATTATCTTAAATACTTACGCAACACTAAAAAAATATTTTTTCAATTAATAGAAAAATAAAATAATTAATTTTAAAAATATTAAAAGTAATATAATTTGAATAAATTATTTTATTCCATGAGTTTTGTAGATAAATATGTCATGTTTGTGTGAAATGATTATATTTAAATCCTTTTAATATCATGATGTTTTCAAAGTCAAATTAAATGAATAGTGTCAAAAATGACATTAATGAGATGTTATGTTAAATAATATTTTATTAATTTATTTAAAAGTAATAAACGTCATTAAAAAGGAAAATTAGAGTTATAAATGGTCAAAAAAATCAATCCATATCCATTCATGAGCCAATTTTAACCTTATGATTAAAATTATAACCCTTTAATATTGAAAAATTCGTTACCGCAATTAAGGTTAAAATCAGTTAACCATCAGTTTAATCCAAAATATAAGGATTAAATGATATAAAAACCTATAAAAATTATTGGATTATAATATTAATAATACTTATTACTTATATTCAAATACAAGTCATTTTTTGAACCATTTTACATGATTTATACATATATTATATTATAATATTTCATGTATTTCCAAAAATGACATAAATGATATTTTATAATAAACAGTATTTTATTAAATGATTTAAAATTCTTAAAAATCCTATATTCATTATATTTATTATTATATGGTTTAAAATAAAATTCATTTTCCATTTTTTTCCCAAGTTTCCTTTTATAGGTACTATCTTAATAGCTAAATGGTAAAAAACTTTGTTATCGTTGTAATTGTCAAAAAGGTTAACATGGGTTAAAACAAAAAGATAAGGGTAAAAAATGTCTAAAATTGTCCAAATTTTATTTTATGTGGATATTTTGATACATCCTCATCCTATATTCTAAATATATATATTTTTATCAATTTTTTCAAGAAAAATAATTTATATTAATTTAATACTTTAAGTAATTCCAAGAGTGATCCTCCCCTCTCTTATAAAAGGGAACCTCATCACCTATTTTATTCACACTTAAAAAGACTTTTTCAGAAAATACCTACCCAAATCACTTCCTATAATCCCGCCCCTCATTCTACAGTTCTTGGTTTAGGCATAATGTCATCCTTATAGGTCTCAATGTGTAAAGAAAAGGAGATTGTCCGAAAAAGGGGTATAGCATTTAACGGAATATTATAGTTTTATTTATACTTTAAACTACTGAAAATATTATTCAACCATACTAAAATAATAAAATAAGTATGTATAATATACTGATATGTTATTATATTAATATTATAACCTATATCTATCTCCTTTTTCCATTTAAATGGAAAATGAAACCATTAATCATGTGTATAGCAGACTACAGCCTCGTAAACCGATGTAATTCGTTTTCCATCACTGCCTCTCACTACTAGTTATAATAATGTGTTTAATATATATATATATATATATAATATTCAATAAATAATTATAAATTTCTAAATATAATATATCATATACTTTCTTACCATTCCATCTATTAAAAAATTATAACGTCTTTCGTGCGTACGTGTGGACTACCACCTCCACAAAGCGATGTGATATGTTTTCATAACCACATCACATGGTTGGTATATATAAGTGTATATAAATAAATAATATGGTATTTATGACATAATTATAAAATTTGAGAGATAAAACAATACTTACCTTATTTTTAATAAAATCGTTGAGAAATGGAAATATTACACATGCGTATGTACGGCCTACCGTCAATATTATTGTAACATAGTTTAATTTTCATAACCTTATTTCATATTCAATTTTAAAAGTATAATTCATATATAAAAATTATAATTATTTCATTATTATTATTCTTTAAATGTTGAAATAATGACCTCTTTGACCTTAGGCAACCTATCGAAGTCATTTTGGGCATATGAGCTGAATATCCTCAAAACGTCCTACATGAAAATAATTGAATATATCATGGTATTTAATAAAATTAAAGGATTAATAAACTTAAAAAGGGTTATTAATAAATTAAATAATTAAAATAATTCTATTATTTTGGAATATAAATAATATATTCAATGATTCAGACTTGACATAGGGAACACTTTACCTTAAAACCTTATTTTAAAATGTTTTAAAGATTTATTTTCTAAATATTTTTCTTCCATATCCATTGTCTTAAAACAATTATGGATGTATTTATATGGATATAAATTAATTATAAAGGATATTTTATTTCAATTTTTATATTCTTTCAATGTTTTTCAAAAGTAATCTTTTTATGTGTTTTATATGGAACTTTCTGACTTTCTTCACAAAAAAAAGAATGTTTTATTTTAACATATACATTGTCACAATTTTTTACAATAATTTAACTATTATTTTATCTTGGGATTCATTTAATAATTTAATTTTTTCTTTAAATAAAAAAACAACTTTCATTTTTGTGTGGTGCACATAAACATGAACATCTTATGATGGGTACACCCATATAGCACTCCAATTAATGGTTTAAATATTTTATCTCACGAGACATTATATATGGGATTAGGGAGTAAAACTAATCCACTATATCACTCTGTCAAAAATTTTATGATTTCTTATCATTTATCCTTGACTTATACTCACTTAATGTTTTGTGTTTCTACCACATTTCCAATGTTTCCATGATCTTATAATATCCTGATCTTTATGTTATGCTCCGATGTTATCTTTATGAATTTTATATTCCTGTTAATAGTTTTTCATGAAAATAATTTAATTTCAAGATATAGGATAGTATTATTATATTTTAAAGGAAATATTATTCCCTTTTTTGGTAAAAAGGTTTATTTTAAAGAAAATATTTTTCATGGGTTCTCATTTTTTCTAAGAAATACTCATAACTATGATTTTGCCTTTATGTTTTCATATAAAGTGTTTTATGAAAAACTTTCATCGGTAAAACTTATTTCATGTGTAAGTAAACAATTACATGATCTAAAATTTAATTATTTTAATTTCAAACTCTGTATTATTATTACATAGTTTTTAAAGGAACTAATATGTTCATTTCTTATTTTATGTCCCTTACTAAACATTTTCTACTCATCCCATGTTTTAAAAAAATTTACTAGGTTTTAATGATGATTAGGGACAAGAATGTGGTCAAGATGAAATTTTTGAAGATATTTTATGGAATGAAACTTTTTATATCATAAATGATTTTTTTTTGAAAAAAATTGACACTAAGTGGAAGTGTACACTTTGTTATGTATGAGTTTAAAATATAAGAGTTATGACCTAACTCTCTAAAAATCTAAACCATAAAGATAATAAAATGTAATAGAATAAATTATTAACCAAAAAAACAAGATTATGTAATTTTTATGGTTAAGTCCTTATAGACTTGGTTTTAAGCCACTAAATAATTGATTGATCTTACTTTTAGGTTGGATGACAATACCAGAAGTTTACCTCAAAAATCTTGTAAAATGTTCCTCATAGGTACCAATGGAATCATCATCCTTCTGATTTATCTTAAGGAATTATTTCTCTATTACCATGTGAATAATATAAAGAAAGTAATTATTGAAAAATAATATTTTAAAATCATACCACTCCATAGATTTAATTTCTTCCAACTGCCTTATATTCTTCATTAGATTTCACTATTAATTTGCTTCATCATCCAAACAATAAATAGCCAAAGTAACTTTTCCATGTTCTGAACACTGGAGAATGAAAAATATCTTTTTAGTGGTAGTGATCCATTTATTAGGAACTGTTGGATTATAATACCCACTAAAATAAGTAGGTTATTTACTTATGAATGACTCAATATAATTTTGTTCCTTCCATTGATTATTTGGATGCTCAAAGTGATTCATAGCTTGAAAAAAGTTTCATAATCATAGTAATGAGATTTTACATTCCACCTCTCATAAATTTTTTTTCAGGAGGAAAATCATTCCATTTTCTATTTAATTCAATATTTACATGACTCCTTCAAGTTAAAACCATTGAATAAAACTAAAAATCATGGTGTGAGTAATAATAATCATAGTGGGAAACCACATATTCATGAGAAATCATTTATTAGATTTTAAAATCAAGTCATCTCCTTTTCAATCTATCACACCTTAGGTTTAACCTAGGTCATTCATGGTCATTAAGAAAATTTTAGGATATTATCCAATACTTAGAATTATTAGTAAGGTTGTATTTAATGTTTTATCATCCTAGTTTCCAATGGAAACTAAACCTTAATTTGATACCAACTATAGTGACTCATACTATTCATACATAGATATTGCATCTAATTTGATGAATATATGATAGAGAAAATATTTTTAATAATTTTACTTCTAATTTAAATGTTTTTAATCCCAAAAAAGTGTTATTTTTAGGGTATTTTCCACATTGTATGGTCTTAGTGGTATTTTTATCTTAATTGGAAAAAAATCATATTTTAGATTTTAACTATTTTAAATTATTTTTGTATTTCAGACATAATATTTTATTTACTAATAAAAATTATAAAATTATTATTTTATAGGTTTTTATGTTATATGGGATTTATTTAATTCTTCTTGACCCAAAACTAAATTCATAATTTAAAAGCACAAAACTATCTCAAAAGTTGGGCCTTAAAAATTGTGCATAAATCTGAATATTTTTTATTATTAGACCATATATCCTAAATAGAAAACCCAAATAAGCTGATATTTTAAGGGGAAATGTGGAAAACATTTATAAACAACTTTCATGAAGGATTCAATACATTAATATACCATCTTTAAGGTCATTAATCCATAGAAAACTAGATATGTGGAATATGAAGATTCTGTCTGGGAAAAATAAATTCTTGGAGTAAAATAGGCATAAATATCTCTACACATGGAAGATGAAAATAAAATTTGGATTATAAATGAGAAATATATTTATGAATAACTCTCACAAATAATTATACAGATTAATCTACCATTTAATGGGTATAACATGTGAAAACTTTAGAAGAAAAATTATGGACTGAAACTTTCACCCTATCCTATAAAAGGAGGGTCGTTCCCCCTTGAAAAATCATCAACTCAACCCCATGATAAGGATCCTCAGTTAAAGAAAAGCCTTCTAAAAATTCTTCACCCTTCTTCTTTTTATTTTTTTATTTTATTTATTTTTATTTGAGCTTTTATTTTTTAATTTAAATTTAAATTTAAATTTTATAATTTAATAAACCCATGAATTTTTAATTTAAATTGTGTCACCATACCTTCTCTTATTCTTCTATAATTCTTATTCTTTTTATTTTTATTAAAATTATTATAATTAATATTAATCATATTAATAATAAAATTGTTGTTGTTGTTGTTTTAACGTTCTTATTTTAAATTTATTTTCCTCATTTTCTTCTTTCTCTTCTTCTTCAATTAAAAATCTTTTCTTAATTATAATAATTATTTTTATTCTATTATTTTTATTATTATTATTTTAACTTTCTTAATAAATTATACATTTATTTTCTTGTCTTCTTCCTTATTTTATTCTATTTTATCTCTCTCTATTTCTCATCCATTTATATTTTGTTTTATTCTTTTATTCTCTCACTCCCATTCTTTTTATTTTATTATTTTATTTACAATCACATTATTTTTAAATTTATTCCTTCTTTCTTTTTATTTTTTATTTATATTTATTCTTCTTCTATCTCATCCACCATTGTGATCTCTTACTCTCAAAAATGATAGGCTAGCCCTCAGGCTTGGCCTGAGGGGATGTCAAGGTGTTCTTAAATTTTCCTTAAAGTTTATTTTAAGTTTGTAATAGATTTAAGTAGCATGCATGGGTGAGGAAAATTTCCTCAATATGGAAAATTCCCCCAATGACATGAAACTCAATCTATTCTATTATTTTATTTAATCATTTTTTTCCTCTCTCTCTATTGGTTAGTTCTTCACATGGTATAGTTGAACTAATAAATGGATAAAACCTCATCGATAAAGTTAGGTCCTGGAAGATGGCACATTATAAACCATGGTGTGTCATTGAACTTGATTAAAGGAGGAGGTTTAATTGATATTTCTTAGTTATCTAATTATTTCCACAATTTATAAATGAATAATAGTAGTTAAAATATGTGATTTTATTTTTTTATTATCAACTAAAATCAAAAATATAAATGAAAATAATGATTGAGCCCAAAACCAAACCCAAGACCAAGTTAATTCTCTTTAACTCATTCTTTTTAGATTTTCATGTTAGTATAAATTAGAATTTCCCTTATTCATGTCATTAATAAAAATCCCTAAAATATTTGTTATTTTTTTCATAAATTAATCAAATCAACAAAAAATATATATATTATGTGATTTAGATAAAGTGTGTGAACAAACTGACAAGATTTTCAAGTGAAACGGCCCTGGTCAACCATTGTGTTGCACTATAAAAATTATAATTTCTTTTGAACATACCCCATGACAAGTGTGCATCAATATATATTATATAACATAACGATCCACACCAAAATCATATAGGTCTAGTGACTTTTTAAACTTAGATACATAAAAAACTTTTTTATATAAGGTCTAAATAATCTCCCACAATGTTCTTCATAAATAGAACCATTCTTAAAAATATCATACTTAAAATATTTCTTCATAACCTTGGGAAGATAAACATAATAAAGGTTGAGATTATATGCTAAATAAGGGTAAATAAGGGAGATATAAAAAATCACTTAATCATAACATGAGAATAAGTGTATAAGAAAATGATTTTAACATTTGAAAACCATACTCTTCATATCATAGATAATAATATTGATTCATGTCATAAATATTGGCAGTTCATAATACATGAATCATAAATTAATTAGAGAACATGATCCATGAGAGAATAAAATTGGCATAAGACATAATTTTGTGAGATACTCATAAGATTATAAAATAATTTTCTATGAATTCAAGGATCATATAAAATACTATTATAGTGTATTGGGATCACTCCAAATCTCATCATAATAGTTAGGGATCACTCCCAAGACTATCATGTTGGACAGAGCCCCTTATGCAATTGGGTTCACTCCCCATTCCAGTCCTATTTATCTCATGAGATATCCATATTTACCTAATGAATTACAGGGATATATAATTCTAGGACCACCCATAAAATAATTAAAATCATGCATATATTTTCCATAAGATCATAAAACATTCATCATATTTTAACTCATTAAAAGTAAATTTGTTTGATAAACATTTTATCACAGCATAACCCATGGAAAACAAAAGGATTTCATAAACAACTTGTCATGATAATAATAAAACATCCATAAAAATAATGAGTATGGTTTTATTGGATTATATCCCCAGTATAAATTTAATTACAATCAAATTATATAATCATAGATAAAAAAAATTAAAAGATCACTTGAAGCATGGATTGAGTAAAATACCTTTTTCACTTTAAAATCAATTATTTTAAAGCTAAAAATTTCCCAAATATTAAAGAAAACATTTTATTTGAAAAGAACCTTGTAAAAATTTAATGTAAGCTTAAAATTATTAAGTGATCATGATGGTGGGAAATTTTTTTCACGCTGCATAAGTTAAAATAAAATATTTCATTAGGGATTTTGAAAAAAAGTTAAAAAGTAACTCTTTAATAAAATGACGAAAAGGTTCCTTTTTAAAAAAATTTCAAAAAATTAACTAAGGAGTAAAAATGAATTTAAATAATAATATTATAATATTAAAAAATCAAAAAAAAATTAGAAAACATGGATATAGAATAAAAAGTTTTTTTGATTGAAGAAGGAAATAAAGTCAGTTTTCTTTAAAAATGTTCTTTTGGTCTCTTGAGTACTTAAAGTGGGAAAAATGAAAGAAAAGCATGTATTATCAAGAAATAACCAATGTATAATAAAATTAATGAGTTTATTTTTATTTAGATGATAATATTTCATCATCGGAAACTTGATCATAAACAATCCCTATAAACAATGAGATCATAACATAAAACACTTACCTCAAGTCTCATTTTTCCTCATATGCATAGGAATATCCTATATAATAAATATAGATTTATTATATATTTATTATATAACTATACTCATATAAATCATACCATGTATGATTTAATTATTAAATATTATCATTCTTTTATTAACAATTTGTTATTAAAATCACTGTTTGGTGAGATAACTTATTCATTTTTCATGAAATTTTTGATATGGTGGTCCCAATCGTTGTACTTTTATCATGGATAAATAATATTAGTAATTTTAATTAATATATAAATATCATATATATATATATATATATATTAATTATATATATAGATATATTTATCCATAAAAGGTATAAATAGAATAATTAATTACACCATTCAAGGAGACGATAGGTCGTACATATGTATTAATTGTAATTTAACTTTTTAATGGACAAGATGAAAAAAAATGTAAATAATAATTCACCTTTATTGAATTATTATATCGTAAAACTCATATAAATTCATTAAATCCATCTTTATTTCCATCAATGTAATTTTAAAACAAAAAATGAATCACATCATTTTGTGAAGGTGGTAGTCCACATATATGCATGAGCAATATTATTGTTTTCCAATGGATTGGAAGGTAATAAGATAGATATTATATTATCATTCTATAAGAATAATTATTTCATAAATATAATATATCAATATTAAAACAATCATAATACTCATCTATAATATATGGTTATGAAAAATGAATTGTATCGTTGTGTGGAGATGGTAAATCGTATGTGTGCACGGGTGATGCTTTCACTTTCCATTTGATAGGAAAGAGGATGGATGATGGTGATTTAATAATCATAATAACATTTTAGTATATTTATGATTATTAATTTATTATTTTATGATAAATATCATAGATTTAGAGGTGGTAAAATAATAATTAAAAAGAAAATGATCGGTTAAGGAAATTACCTATTCTTTGAAAGAACTCCTTTAGATCTCCATTAAATTATCCTAGGATTGGTATTTTGGAAATAATAGTGCCTCTATAATGCGTATAAGTATTTTTAGAATATAATTTTTTAGATTTTTGTTAATCTAGATGGCTCGATTTTGTGTAAAGAAAAGAAAATCGGGGGGGCCTTTTATAAGTGGGGGAGGGGCACTCTTATACTTTCATAAAATTAAATAGTTTTATTATTTTAAAATAATTTAATAAAATTTTATTTTCATAAAATATCATTAATTTCATTTTTGAGACTGTTCATTTAATTTGACATTAATGAGACCAATACAAAGATAAAATTAAAAAATAATACTTTAAAAACACTAATATATTATATTAATATATAAAATTTTTAGAAAACTATAAATCACACAAATTATATTACTTTTAATATTTTTAAAATTATTTATTTTATTTTTCAATTAATTGAAGAAATATTTTGTTAGTGTTTTATAAGAATTTAAGGTGATTATATAATTAATAATAATTATAAATAAATTATAACCATGAAAATAATTTTAATATTCTCAAAATATCTAATAATATTCATTCAAAACTTGGTTTTTTTCTATATGAACACATAAGAGATATTTAAAAGTAAGAGAGTGACATTTTTTATTTTTTATTGCTTTAAATATTATATAAGTCATTTTCATAGACAAGTGTTCCTTAAATAATAAATTTAGAGACTAAAGTGATAAGGTTCTAATTCCCTTCATCCAATAATAATTGATAGGAAACAAATATGACTTTAATGTATATTTTTAACCAAGGTTAACCTAATTTACCCTTTACTGATGTGATAAATTTTACCATTATTACTATTCATATTGCCCAAAAATTAAAGGGACTTATTTACCTAATTTGGACTTCCTAATTCCAAATATGGAATAAAATTTTCAAAATTCAATTTCTATAAGTGATAGAAATTAATTTTAAAATAAGTACACAAAACACGACAAAACCTGTTTTTTACAAAAATATTTTTTTAAGCATAAAACTGGATTTATTCATATCCCATGCCTAGAAAAAAATTAAATGAATATTAAAATATTTTATTTAATATATAATATATAAATTTCATTAAAATATTTCACCAATAGTGATTAATTTAATTTATTAAGATAAAAACGTATTTCACACATAAAAATATTTTTTCAAAAAAAACATCACCTTCATTTTCAAATGATTATTATTTTCATTTATAATTAATGGATAACAAGTGAATTAATTTTATAAATATGAAAACTGTAAAATTATCATAATTTATTTTTTCTTATTCATACCCATTAATCTAATGGGTAGGTGATAACTTTAACATTATATAATAATATTTTATTTGTATGTCATAGTTTTTTTAATCTCAATTTTGAATGTAATGAATAATATCAGAGAAAAAAATTATATAAAGAGAAATATATTCTAAAATCTTGGGGTTTTACACCTATTGTATGGTCAGATGATGGAAAATATCGTGTTATTTTCTAGGGAAATGTGTTCTTCTGGATAGAAACATGTGAGGAATTCCTCCATGAGTTTCACAAATTGCCTCTCATGGTGCACCAAGGTGTATCAAAGATGTACCATAGCTTGAGGAGACATTTTTGGTGGCCAATAATGAAGTATTAAGTTCAAGAGTTTATGGAATTATGTCTATTATACCAGCAGGAAAAGGTAGAACATTGTTTCCCTAGTAGTTTTTGTAGCCCATGGGTGTCCCCGATTGAAAATGAGAGGACATCTTGATGGATTTATTCACTTTTTTACCCAAATATTATAGTGGATATGATATTATTTGGGTGAAAATGGACTAACTAACAAATTTATCTCACTTTCTGGTGATCCAAGAATCAAGTAATGTAGACATACTAGTGAGACTATACATGGATGATATGGTGATTCTTCATGGAGCACTAAGGACCATCATTTCTGAATGAGCCCCCCAGTTTACTTTGTGAGTCTAAAGGGGGTTACATCATGCCTTGGGATCTCATTGATTCTTTATAACTTCTTTCCATGCTTAGACTAATTTTAAAATAGAGTAGACTATATAGATAATAGAGTATTTATTGCAGGTGTGTATCTTGGGTTTTGGTGGTTTCTAGGTACAACACCTACCCTTAGATGAGTTTTCTAATAATAAATATTACTACTAATCCATTAGTATAACCCCCTTTGAGGCATTTAAATGGATACTGAATTGATATCATTTGAGATAGACCAAGGTTTGAGTGGCAGCAGTTCTTAGTCCTAATGTGGTGTAGAGCACATCAAATAAGATCTAAGTGATATGTGACAAGATGAATGTGGAACAAGACTACCAAAAGGATTATGTTGATTGATAAAGGATACCTTTTTAGTTTGAGGGTGAAGAACATTTTTTTATACTGTTTTTCTCCATTGTAGATAGAAGATGTTTTTTCAGGGAGGTAATCACTTACCCTAGTTTATTTCAACCTTCTAGGTGTTGGAGTGTGTTGGTGAGGAGGTTTATCAGCTTGCACTACCCCTGTAGCTGGGAATATTTCATGATGCCTTCCTAGTGTCCTAGCTCCACTATAACCTTCAATATGATTCTCATTTTATCCAAATGGGGGAGTAATATATTTAGGATGATGTGGTGTTCATGGAATAACTGATCAAGATTCAGGACTATCAGGATAAGGTTTTGTGATGGTGTTTCATCCCTTTGGTTCGAGTTTAGTGGAGTCATAGTGATCTGTAGGAGAGTACTTGGGAGATTAATATGCATGTGTGTTCCCAAAAACCTAATCTATTTTTAATTATTTTGAATGTAGATTTTTTCATTGATAAGGTAATGTTTGAGAAGTTACTGATTTATGATATATTCCTTTTACCTTAAGGGTGGTGTGTGTTATGGATATAAATATATTAAAAGGATAAAACTCCTTCCTAATAAATATATGCTATATTTTTGAAACATTTTAAAATAGTGAAGGTGAGGCAGTGTTCCCAAATAAAACAATATCTTGATATGGAGAGTGGGTTATCTTTATTTTTGTGATTGAGGTAGTGTTTTATGATTATTGTGTAAGTTTTTGTCTTGGGTTAATGTTATTAAATATTGGCAGTGTCTTAGTTGTAATGATATTCATGAGTAGTTTCTCATGGAATGGTTGTTCAAACCTCTTATTCTTCTTTTTTTTAGTTTTGATTCTTGAGGATGCTAATTGTTTGAGAGGTATCTAATATAACAGTTTGGACTTTATGACCCATTAATTTGTGGTAATTTAGATTATAGTGGTGTTTGGGGGAATTTATGAGGGAGTTTAGGAGTGGATATGGTGGAGTTGTAGCTAAAATTTTAGCGAGAGAAATATTTTGTGATGTTGAGTCCTATGTTGTGCCATAAATGGAGTGTTTGCAGTTTAGAGAGATCGTCTATGGAATGTAGACTTAGGGATTAGTGTTTTATTGGTTCTAACTTGTAACGACCCGAAATTTTGAATAAATCTTGTTTCCTAATTTTATGTGTTATTTTATTTTATTTTTATACTCAACAAAAATGTTTCATTTGATAACATGAGTATAATTAAAATTATACCGTTGGTTTTTGACTGTTATATGACCATTGGTCAATATGACCGCTGGAAACTAAACGTTTTGATTATTGTCTTTAAATACAAGTAATCTTGGTTAATTAATATAGAAAGAAGATTCGATGGCCTCACCCAGTAGTCTTGGACCGATCGAAGCCCATCTAACAGAACTTGGGAAGGAGGTAGCACCACTGGGCTTTGCTCTGGACCAAACCCAAGCTGAACTTCATCGTGTGAAGCTAGAACGGGATCGCCTTCACGAGAAGTTCAAACTGATAGAAATTACTACTCGTGCGATGTTGGCCGAGCCTCCCTCAGATTCTCTCACCTTAGCACACCTTACACTTAGGTCCTATGCTGGTGTGATAAGGGGCTATGTAAGGAGACCGTAACTGCCTTGTGTAATCCTTTGTTTTAAATAAAAATTGGGATTTCTTCATTTGATGATGTTTATGAATTTTCAAATGACCGGATAAATATAGTATGCATATTTTTGATGAATTTTAGAAAAAAGTATATTTTAAATGTTTTTGTAAACCTTAAATAATTAAAAATGTGTAATGATTTGGAAAAAATGGTCTTCTACAATTATGTTCAGTACGAAATTTAGAGTCTAATAAGATCAACTTGATTTTTGATGAATAGTAAATTATGAATAGTGATTTTATGATTAGGATTAATAATGTGTCCAAACGGATTAGTAATCTCACTTAAAGAAAGTATTAATATAATCTAGGCACCTTGATAAAGTAATGTGATTCAATAAAATGGTTAAATAATGGTTTCATAAATTATTATTCAAGTATTAGTTTTTTCAGGTGAATAGTGTTTTTTAATTAAAAATTTAATTAAAAATATTTAGATAATTATTTTTATAAAACGGATTTCATTTTTGAACTCAGAACACCGATATTATGCTATGGTAATTTTTTGGGGTTTTTTCTGAAAAAAATGAATTTTTGGTGAATAGTGTTTTTATTTAAAAATTAAATTAAAAATATTTAGAAAATTATTTTTATAAAATGGAGTTCATATTTGTAATCAGAGCGTTGATATTTGGTTAAGGTGAAATTTTGGGATTATTCTGAGAAAGTTGAATTTTCGATGAATAGTGAAAATACAGTTTTTAAGTTACGGGTGTTTAATGACATCATTAAATGATGTATTAAGTTTGTAATCAATATGTTAGAATTATTAATAGTGAGATAAGGTATTATGTGTCCCAAGTGTCCAATACCATGGGCAAATACCATGGGCAAGCCCATGGTTTTGCCAAAACCACTAACGAGGTGTCCCTTTGCCATTAATGCCTTGTCCCCTCACTTTCCCTATAAATACCAAGCCATCCTCTCATCCATTCGACTCCCCACTCTCCCCCAACGAAGTTCTAGTCTCATTACCTTCCAAAGAGTCCTCCCATGGTTCCCCAAAGCCCTCAAGGTCCCAACCTTTGAGTTTTAAGAGTTATGTTTTAAGGTAAGGGATCTGACCTCTCTCTTTCATTTCAAGTAATCTCTTTTATGTCATTCCTTTTATGCTACATGTTCTTATGTTGGAGGATGTTCTTTTATACTCCTCTTACTGCCCTTTTTATGTTCATATAATGAGAGATCCCCTCTTACTCTCATTATTTTGTTTTATGAAGTTTTAAGTGGCGCCGTTAGGCTGCCGAATTTTTAAGTGGTTCTTCACCCTTCTCGTTTTGAAGTTCTACTTTCATGTCAACTCTTTCAAGTTCTTTTTTGTTATGTTGGGGTATGATCTCTATATCTATCATACTGGACTCTTATGTTCATATGATGAGATACCCCGTTTGATCTCTTCAATTCAGTATTTTGAAGTTTTAATTGGCGTTGTTAGGCTGCCGAATTTTTAAGTGGTTCTTCACCCTTCTCGTTTTGAAGTTATACTTTCATGTCAATTCTTTCAAGTTTCATTTTGTTATGTTGGGGTATGATCTCTATATATATCATACTGGACTCTTATTTTCATATGATAAGAGACCCCATTTGATCTCTTCAATTCTGTATTTTGAAGTTTTAAGTGGCGTCGTTAGGCTGCCGAATTTTTTAGGGGATTCTTTCACCCTTCTCATTCTTTTCAAAGTTCTACTTTCATGTCAAGTCTTTCAAGTTCCTTTTTAATTATGTTGGGGAATTATCTCTATATCTATCATAATTAACTCTTATGTTCACATGATGAGAGACCCTATTTGATCTTTTCATATCATTTTTGTTGAAGTTTATGTAACGCCGTTAGGCTGCCGAACTTTCATAAGAGAAATCTAATTTTTTTCTTCCTTCCATGTTTTTCATTTCAAATGGTATGTCCTTGAAATTTCATTACCATGATCATGTATCCTTCTTATTCTGTCCATCTACTGTTTTATGGGTCATTTATGAATGTTTGACCCATTTTTCCTCTCTTTTTAATGTCTTCTAAAACCTCGTAACATAGCTGTTATGCTGCAGAATTTCCGTCTCAAAATGTCTCTCTCTTTTTCTAAAGTTCTTTTATGTTATTAAGTGAATAATCAAAGCTCTTATTTCTACAGGTTTATTCACATATATACAAAAATGTTCTATTTTTAAATTCTGGTATTTACATACATGAAACCCGCTCTCCCCTTCCGTGGGTTTAAAGTGACGTAAAGATCATGTCTTTAAAGCAGTTTTTAAAACGTTATGATTATGAAATGAAACCCATTTATTTTATGGGTTATTTATGAAATGTTTGATGATGATATATGTGGCTCACATGATAATAAAGGCAAATTTAAGGGTGCGCCCTGATAACGCTCCAATGCATTGGGTAATGATGTAACCACTAGAGATTACAATTTTCACGATACCTTGGTGAATAACCTTGGTAATTTTCAAATGACACCTTGGGGATGGACCTTGGTGATATGTTCATGATTGTCTATGTTAAATGATGTAGCCACATTTTCAAGTTATGAAAAGTGTTATTTTTATTATGATATGCCTCCTTATTTCATTCTCATGCCTTAAAGTTCTTTTTCATGACCTTATTGAAGTATCTCAAGTTCACATGTAAAATGTTTCTCTTGTTTTCCTTACTGGGCTTTTTGCTCACCCTTTCTTTTGATGTATGCTCCCAGTTTATGTGATGTAGTAATGAACCTAGGATGAACATGAGGAGAATCCTTTCAAGTGTTTTAGAAGAATGTTTTATGTTTTCATGTTTAAAGTTCCTGGTTTCCAAGACTCTAAACCTTAAAGATCCTCGGTTTTGTAAAATGTAATGAACGTTTATGTGATAAAGAGGCAGGATGCTATAGTTGGTATCAAAGGATGGTTTAGTTATTTGTGGAAATTAGGATATGAAAAATCTAGGAAGAACCCTATAGAAAATTTTAAATATAGGAAATCTTCCTGGTATTTTGGTGAGTATTGAGTAAGGGGTTACCAAGAAAATACATCCCTGTCTGGATACGAGCAGGTAGAGGTGGCTGTGGCACAGATGTACATAGGGGTAAAACCCGAAAACACCGCTTTGAGCTAGACTCGAATGGGAACTGGTACACGACAACGGGCCTTGCTGCACTCTTGGTTATGACACTCCCGGGGGATATGCTTTGGTAAATTCATAAACTTAGTATGAACCATTGTTAAAGGAACAAAGATAAAATTAAATAAAGATTCACATAAGAATATATGATCATGGAAAACCTAGATTGGAACCTAGTGGATCACAAGTTAGGATATACTTTTATTCTACATGTTTATCCTTTTATGCTTAAAGTTTCCTTTTCATGATTATTAGCTAAGTAAATAAGCCCTAATTATAGTTTCTTTTCTTAGTTAATGGCGGGAAATGGAAGAACATGTCCCAAAAACCAATGTGATAGGAAATGCGATGATTGTCGTATTAGTATGACAGAGGTGATTAGGGGATTAAAAGATGATTATTATTTTGGAATACGTTCACTATTTTAGGGACCCTATATGATCGAGGTAAATAGATTACTACGGTATTTTCATTAAGAAGTAAGGTTGACTTATATTTTGAATAATCGGTGAATTTATGGTGGACTTATAGTAATTTAGGTTACTTATGGGAATGATTAACCTATCTTGGGTAAAATATGTTTAGTTTAGATAACTTTGTTATAAGATGTTAGGAGTGGTTGATGTTGTTTGGAGATGAACAATGAAGTTTATTTTGGAAGACTATGTTATCAAATCCTTCTTGTATTTGGGTTTTAATCTTAGTTTGGTTTATTTTGAAGAATTTTAAGGACTGTTATTTATGGGATGGTCTATGATGAACTTTGGGTATTACCATGGAACATTGAAGATTTAAAATTAGTTTCCATTCCTATGGGATTCTTTTGTTTTGAAGAGTTGTTTAACCTTACCCTTTCTGTTTTTGGGATAATGTTTAAAGATAGAAGAAATAGATAGTTAATCTTTTGTGGATTATGTGATTCTCTAGAAATTGATTCTTGTGTTTTGATGAGACCAAGAAGTTTTGAATGCTCATAGTTTGGGAGAAAAGATTAGTTTTGGTAGAAAATTATTAAAGGGTGAAACTCTACATGAAGGTAGATATATTTCCTTATGTTTTTGTTCTATGTTGTAAATGAATTCCTCAAAATTATGAAAAGGAACGTAAAACAAAAATGTTGTTGGTTTACGTTTCCTACTAGGCAATCAATGACCATTTACACACATCATAAGTTTGGGATTTTCTTATGGTTATCTTTCTCCTAATCATGTTCTCTATCACTCTCCCCCAGAACTTGACCCTTTGTTTTTCTTCCATGTCCATGTTTTCCTACATGGAATCCTAGTGTGGGCTAACTCGGGTGACCTTCGTACTTCCCTTTCTTTCTTTTAAAGTAATAGTTTTACTGACTCCTTTTCCGATGTGGGACTTTCAATGAAATTTCAAAACCTAATTTTAAAAAATTGCGAGGACGCAATTTCTTAAGGGGGGAAGATTGTAACGACCCGAAATTTTGAATAAATCTTGTTTCCTAATTTTATGTGTTATTTTATTTTATTTTTATACTCAACAAAAATGTTTCATTTGATAACATGAGTATAATTAAAATTATACCATTGGTTTTTGACTGTTATATGACCATTGGTCAATATGACCGCTGGAAACTAAACGTTTTGATTATTGTCTATAAATACAAGTAATCTTTGTTAATTAATATAGAAAGAAGATTCGATGGCCTCACCCAGTAGTCTTGGACCGATCGAAGCCCATCTAACAGAACTTGGGATGGAGGTAGCACCACTGGGATTTTCTCTGGACCAAACCCAAGCTGAAATTCATCGTGTGAAGCTAGAACGGGATCGCCTTCACGAGAAGTTCAAACTGATAGAAATTACTACTCGTGCGATGTTGGCCGATCCTCCCTTGGATTCTCTCACCTTAGCACACCTTACACTTAGGTCCTATGCTGGTGTGATAAGGGGATATGTAAGGAGACCGTAACTGCCTTGTGTAATCCTTTGTTTTAAATAAAAATTGGGATTTCTTCATTTGATGAAGTTTATGAATTTTCAAATGACCGGATAAATATAGTATGCATATTTTTGATGAATTTTAGAAAAAAGTATATTTTAAATGTTTTTGTAAACCTTAAATAATTAAAAATGTGTAATGATTTGGAAAAAATGGTCTTCTACAATTATGTTCAGTACGAAATTTAGAGTCTAATAAGATCAACTTGATTTTTGATGAATAGTAAATTATGAATAGTGATTTTATGAATAGGATTAATAATGTGTCCAAACGGATTAGTAATCTCACTTAAAGAAAGTATTAATATAATCTAGGCACCTTGATAAAGTAATGTGATTCAATAAAATGGTTAAATAACGGTTTCATAAATTATTATTCAAGTATTAGTTTTTTCGGGTGAATAGTGTTTTTTAATTAAAAATTTAATTAAAAATATTTAGATAATTATTTTTATAAAACGGATTTCATTTTTGAACTCAGAGCACCGATATTATGCTATGGTAATTTTTTGGGGTTTTTTCTGAAAAAAATGAATTTTTGGTGAATAGTGTTTTTATTTAAAAATTAAATTAAAAATATTTAGAAAATTATTTTTATAAAATGTAGTTCATATTTGTAATCAGAGCGTTGATATTTGGTTAAGTTGAAATTTTGGGATTATTCTGAGAAAGTTGAATTTTCGATGAATAGTGAAAATACAGTTTTTAAGTTACGGGTGTTTAATGACATCATTAAATGATGTATTAATTTTGTAATCAATATGTTCGAATTATGAATAGTGATATAAGGTATGAGGTGTCCCAAGTGTCCAATACCATGGGCAAATACCATGGGCAAGCCCATGGTTTTGTCAAAACCACTAACGAGGTGTCCCTTTGCCATTAATGCCTTGTCCCCTCACTTTCCCTATAAATACCAAGCCATCCTCTCATCCATTCGACTCCCCACTCTCCCCCAACGAATTTCTGGTCTCATTACCTTCCAAAGATTCCTCCCATGGTTCCCCAAAGCCCTCAAGGTCTCAACCTTTGAGTTTTAAGAGTTATGTTTTAAGGTAAGGGATCTGACCTCTCTCTTTCATTTCAAGTAATCTCTTTTATGTCATTCCTTTTATGCTACATGTTCTTATGTTGGAGGATGTTCTTTTATACTCCTCTTACTTCCCTTTTTATGTTCATATAATTAGAGATCCCCTCTTACTCTCATTATTTTGTTTTATGAAGTTTTAAGTGGCGTCGTTAGGCTGCCGAATTTTTAAGTGGTTCTTCACCCTTCTCATTTTGAAGTTCTACTTTCATGTCAACTCTTTCAAGTTCTTTTTTGTTATGTTGGGGTATGATCTATATATCTATCATACTGGACTCTTATGTTCATATGATGAGAGACCCCATTTGATCTCTTCATTTCAGTATTTTGAAGTTTTAATTGGTGCTGTTAGGCTGCCGAATTTTTAAGTGGTTCTTCACCCTTCTCGTTTTGAAGTTCTTCTTTCATGTCAATTCTTTCAAGTTCCATTTTGTTATGTTGGGGTATGATCTCTATATATATCATACTGTACTCTTATGTTCATATGATAAGAGACCCCATTTGATCTCTTCAATTCTGTATTTTGAAGTTTTAAGTGGCGCCGTTAGGCTGCCGAATTTTTTAGGGGATTCTTTCACCCTTCTCATTCTTTTCAAAGTTCTACTTTCATGTCAAGTCTTTCAAGTTCCTTTTTAATTATGTTGGGGAATTATCTCTATATCTATCATACTGAACTCTTATGTTCACATGATTAGAGACCCTATTTGATCTTTTCATATCATTTTTGTTGAAGTTTATGTAACGCCGTTAGGCTGCCGAACTTTCATAAGAGAAATCTAATTTTTTTCTTCCTTCCATGTTTTTCATTTCAATTGGTATGTCCTTGAAATTTTATTACCATGATCATGTATCCTTCTTATTCTGTCCATCTACTGTTTTATGGGTCATTTATGAATGTTTGACCCATTTTCCCTCTCTTTTTAATGTCTTCTAAAACCTCGTAACATAGCTGTTATGCTGCAGAATTTCCGTCTCAAAATGTCTCTCTCTTTTTATAAAGTTCTTTTATGTTATTAAGTGAATAATCAAAGCTCTTATTTCTACAGGTTTATTCACATATATACAAAAATGTTCTATTTTTAAATTCTGGGATTTACATACATGAAACCCGCTCTCCCCTTCTGTGGGTTTAAAGTGACGTAAAGATCATGTCTTTAAAGTAGTTTTTAAAACGTTATGATTATGAAATGAAACCCATTTATTTTATGGGTTATTTATGAAATGTTTGATGATGATATATGTGGCTCACATGATAATAAAGGAAAATTTAAGGGTGCGCCCTGATAGTGCTTCAATGCATTGGGTAATGATGTAACCACTAGAGATTACAATTTTCACGATACCTTGGTGAATAACCTTGGTAATTTTCAAATGACACCTTGGGGATGGACCTTGGTGATATGTTCATGATTGTCTATGTTAAATGATGTAGCCACATTTTCAAGTTATGAAAAATGTTATTTTTATTATGATATGCCTCCTTATTTCATTATCATGCCTTAAAGTTCTTTTTCATGACCTTATTGAAGTATCTCAAGTTCACATGTAAAATGTTTCTCTTGTTTTCCTTACTGGGCTTTTTGCTCACCCTTTCTTTTGATGTATGCTCCCAGGTTATGTGATGCAGTAATGAACCTAGTATGAACATGAGGAGAAGCCTTTCAAGTGTTTTAGAAGAATGTTTTATGTTTTCATGTTTAAAGTTCCTAGTTTCCAAGACACTAAACCTTAAAGATCCTCGGTTTTGTAAAATGTAATGAACGTTTATGTGATAAAGAGGCAGGATGCTATATAACTTCTTCACTATATTTGTGGAATGGATTCTAGGCTAAGACATTGAGCCTTGGAGGATGGATTCTTATGGTTTTGTTGATTTCAGTGTGGTTGTACTGTAGAGTTGGGCTATAATCTGGCCTTATTCTTGGTAACTAGAATCTATGGTGTGGCAGTTTCCCTTTGTGACTTTCCCCCTCTCCTAGTTTATAGGATTTATGTAGTGAGCCTCATTGTGTTTCTCGGATGTAGTTTTAACCAAACTCATTATGGTTTGGTACCTTCCTTTATGTTTTATCCATGTTCTATGTCAACACCCTTTCACTATAGTAAAGGGTGTTTCACCATGGTCTTATAGTTTCTAGTTTTTCTATAAATTACTAAACCCCTTTGAAACCCATCATATTCTAGAATTTTATCTTGATTCATAGATTGTTCCTAAGAAACTTTAAGAGGTATTTCACCCTCTCATTTTAGGATCTAACCATTAACATCCAGATATCAAGCATTAGGGATTGTAACTAAGTCTCCTCTTTATCCTCCCCCTTGTTTCCTTCCCTATTTTTCATTCCAAGGAGGTAACAGTTGAGGATATGGATCTTTTTTTATATTTTTATGAAAGTATATTTATGGGGATACTATGTTTTAGGATGATCGAGTTGTTTCCTTACATTGTGGTTCTTGGTGGTTGTCTTTCTCATTTTTTATCCTTATTTAGGGATTTAGAATTTTGTTTTTTTCAGTAGGGGATTCAAGTTATCTCTATTTTATGTGAATCTATGTGATTATCATTCTTTTAATTTTTACTGGGTGGATGGCATGAATTTTCATAATAAATATAATAAACTATACTAATAAAATTGAAAGGGAATGGTGTGATGCGCATGTGGTTACCGGTTTTCTTGATGTTACTAATATTGTTTTTATGACATATTCTTGTTATTGGATTATTTCTTACAGTGATGTCTTGATATGTGGTTGGTTATACGAGACTTGATATATGATTGGTTTTGTGAGACATGACATGCGGTTGGTTTTGTTATCGGTGGATATGAAAAGGATAGAAGAAAATGATGTCTTATTATTGGGAAATAGTGGAAAATTAGTGGGTAAATATTTTGGGGTACCTTTATCTACATTCTTATCATATTAATTTCTATTCTTGGATGTATTATTTGGTGAGTGAGTATTCATGAGGTTGGGGGACTAATTGACCTTTATAGGTGTTGGTTAGTTCTACTATTATTTAAATAGGGAATTAGTATACAATTTTCAAATTTGTACAATATATATTGGGTATAATCTTACTTAGTATACATTTTATTCTCACACTATGTATATAAAATCTATTTTCAGGTTTCTAGGATGGATTTTTTGATTGATCTAGATAGTAGTAGCTTAGAGCTTGGGTTGTTACAGTTTCTACCATGATATTTTAATTTATTTTCATATCATTTTATATTTGGATATGTTTATACATGTTTTATATTTATTCATATGGTATATTTATTATAAAATATTTTTATTTCTTTCTTTTATATTTTGGTGGATTTTCTGGTGATTTTATGTTATGATCTAGGGATATCAAGGGTAATTCCTCCCATTTGATTATTTTATAATATAAAAGCTAGTTACCATCCTGAGTCCTACTAGTGGGGAGACTAAAGGGTCACTCTTTCCCTTTATTAACATACCAGAAAGGATACCAATGGATCAATGGACTATTTAACCTGTTTTGGTGAGTTGGTCTTGGATATTGTGGATGATTCAATGTTTGTGGAATGACCGATAGAGATTCAGGACCACCAAGAGAAGGTTCTATAAGGTAACTTCATCCCCTTGGTTCTATTTCCATGGGGAACAATGGTCCAAAGTTAAGTACATGGGATCATGGGATGGAAATTTGTACCCAGTAAACTAATGTATTTTGAATTTTTTTAATATTGTTTTTTTTCTTTGATGAAGTAATTCTTGAGAAGTTATTGATTTATGATATGTGGGTTTTCCCTTACTTTTGGTTTATGTTATCGATATAAGAATATGAAAAGTTTAAAATCCCTTCCAAAAAAAGACATGTTATATTTTTGACATTTTTTAAAATTGTGAAGGTGAGTCAGTGCCACCCAAAGCAGACAATATCTTGATATGGAGGGTAGATTTCGTTGATTTGTGTTCTTAAGGCAATGTTGTGTGATGATTGTGGAAGTTATTGTCTTGGATTTATGTGCTTGATTGGTGAAAATATTCCAATTTTAATGAGATCCCTAAGAGGTATCTTATGGAGTGTTTGTTTGAACCCCTTCCTTTCCTTTTTTTAGGTATTTTTTTGATTCTCAAGGATGATAATTATTTTCTAGTTATCTAATATAATGGTCTAAAATTTTTTAACTGTTATTTTGTGGTAATTTAATTGGAGGTGGTGTTTGAGGGAATTTATTAGGGAGTTGAGGAGTGGATGGTGTAGGTCTTTCATAAATTTCAAATTAGGAAATATTTTATGGTGTGGAGGCTTATGCCACACTATAAAGGGAGTGTTTATAGAAAAGAGTGATCGGCTAAAACATGGAGCCTTGGGGAGTGGGGTTTCAGTGGTTCTATAATTTTTAGCATAGCTGTAGTGTGGCTTCTAGGCTTTGTTATGGCTTCTAGGTTGCAGCATAGAGCCTTAGAGGACAGATTATAATGGTTTTATCATTTTGGGGGTAAATGCATCATAGTGTCGGGCTACGGTATGGAATTATTATTTGAAATTTAATCTTGTGGCATGGTGGTTTCCCTTGTGTTGTGGTACTTCTCCCAGTTTATAAGATCTATAGTGTAGACCTCATTATGTTTCTTGAACATGTCTTTGACCAAAATCATTACAGTATTGTAATGACCCAAAATATTGAATAATATTTGTTTCCTGAATTTTTGTATTATTTTATTTTATACTCAACAAAACTATATAATTTAATTAATTAATTGAGTATAATTAAAATGAGACTGTTTGGTTTCCACTATTATATAACCGTTGGTCAATATAACTGTTGGTCAATATAACCATTGAAAAATATAATCTTAATGTTGTGATTATTGTTTATAAATACAAGTGACCATGGTTAATTAATATAGAAAGAGGATTTGATGGCCTTATCCAGTAGACTCGGGGCATATGAAGCCCATATGTCGGAGCTTGGGAAGGAGGTTGCGTCAGTAAGCTTTCCTCTGGACCAAGCCCAAGCTAAGCTTCAACATGTGAAGCTTGAATAGAATCGCCTACGAGAGAAGTTCAAGCATATATAAATCACCACTCAGGCAATGTGGTCTAAGCCGACCCAAGATTCCATCGCCATAGCACACCTTACAATTTTTTCCTATGCAGGTGTTATAAGGGGCTATGTAACGAGGCCTTTGTTAATTTGTGTAATCTTTTTTGCATAAATAAATTTTTTATTTCTTATTATGATAAAATTTGTGAATTTCAAATGACCAAATAAATATAGGATGAATTTATAGAAGTTCCATATTATTGATGAATATTAGAAAATAGTTATTTTAAAATATTTTTTATACATTAAATAATTAATAATTTGAAATGATTTTCAAAAAGTTGTCTTCTAAAGTTGTGATCAGTAAGAAATTTAGTGTCTAATAAGATCAACTTAATTTTTGGTAAATAGTAAATTTTGAATAGTAATATTACCCTTATGAATAGTAATGTGACTAATGGAATAGTAACCTCACTTAATAAAGTATAAAAATAATTTAGGCATCTTGATTAGGTAATGTGATATAATAGCATAAGTAAATAACTATTTCAAAAATTATTAATAAAGTATTAGTATTTTTTCGAGTAAATAGTGTTTTTAATTAAAAAATAAATATCTAAAAATTATAAAATTATTTTTATAAAATGGATTTCATTTTTTAATTCAGAACATCGATATTAGGTTAGGGTAAATTTATGATATTTTTATAAAATGTTTTGTTTTTCAGTGAATAGTAAAAATAAAGTTTTGAATTTCGGTGTGTTTAATGACATCATTAATGATGTAATCATGATGTAATGATTCTGGTCAACTTTTGAATGGTAATATATGTTATTAGGTTTCCTAAGTGTCCAATACCATGGGAAAAACCCATGGTCAAGCCCATGGTTTTGCAAATACCACTAGTGACGTGTCCCTTGGAAATTAATAAAATATTCCCCCACTTTTACTATAAATACCAAACCATTATTTCATTTATTTCATTCAAAATTCATCCTCAAATAATCTATGGTCTTTTACCTCCCAATAATTCCTCCCAAGGTTCCCTCAATCCCCCCAAGGTCACAACCTTCAAGTTTTTAACTTACTCTTCAAGGTAAGGGAACCTTTCACCCTCCTCTTTTAGTCATAACTTCCTTTATGTTATGTCTTCTAGTTTCCATTATGTGGGGGTATGTTATTATAAATTATTATTTATGTCCATTTTATTTCCAAATGATGAGATACCCTCTCCACTCTCATCAACTTATTTTTCTAAATTTTAAATGACGCTGTTATGCTGTCGAATTTTCGTAAAAGAAATTGCATCTTATCTTTTCTTTCAAGTTTCCTTTTCATGTGGTATGTCAATAAAATATCCATACCATGGTCTTATTTATATTTTATTATGTCCTTATACTAAATTATGAGTTATTTATTAGTGTTTTAACCTTTTCCCATCTCTTTATAATTTTTTCTAAAACCATGTTATATAGTCGTTATGTTGTAGAAATTTCGTCTCAAAATCTCTCTCTCTTTTTCTCAAGAAATTCTCTTATTTTATTTATGTGAATATCAAGACCAATTTCATTTCTAGGTGTATTTATAAAGATATAAAAATGATATATTTTATTCTATAATTTACATACATGAAACCCTCATTCATTTTCCATGGGTTATAAATGACATAACGATCATGTTTTTTAGCACTTCTAAAACGTCACAATTTTGAAATAGAACCCATTTATTTTATTCTCTATGGGTTATTTATGAAATGTTTTATTATAATCTATTTGTATCACATGAAAATAATTACATATTAAGGGTTCCCTCAAATATTTCTCCAGTTAATTGGGTAAAGAATTTAATCTCTAGAGATGACAAGTTTTACGATACCTTGGTGTATAACCTTGGTAATTTTTATGACACCTTGGGGTTGGACCTTGGTGATATGTTCATGAATTTATAAATTAAATTTTCTAGACACATATTCAAGTTATTATTCATGTTATTTTTTTATTGTGATATTCTTCTTCTTCCATTTCTCATGTGTTTATGTTTTTCATCAAGTCCTTATTGATATCACAAGAAAACTGATTCCCTTTCTTTCCTTACTGGGCCTTCTGCTCACCCTTTCCTTTGATGTATGTCTCCAGGTTATGAGATTCAGTAATTTTATATAGGATGAGCTTTTGAAGAATATTTTAAAGGTAATTTAAAAGTTTTTTTTATGTTTTCATGTATTATTTTCCTGATTTCCAAGACACTAGACTTTAAAGATCATTTTGTTTGTAAAATGTAATGGAAAGTTATGTAATAAAAAAAGAGGAATTCCATAGTTGGTATCAAAGGATAGTTTAGTTATTTATGTAAATTAAGATATAAAAACTTTAGGAATAACCCTATAGGAAAGTTTAAATATATTAAAACTTCTTGGTATTTTGGTTAAATATTAAGTAAGTGGTTTCCAAACAAATAAATCCCTGTCTGGATACGAACAAGTGGATGTGGCTCTGGCACAAATGTATCTAGGAGTGAAAACTCCAGCAAGGAGTTTCGAGATTGACCTGGGGTATCCTAGTACATGACAACAGGCCTTGTTGTACTCCCATTTTGACACTCTCAAGGTATATGTTTGGTTAATCATAAACTTTTTATGAATCATTATGAAGGATTTATAGAGAAATGTAATTGTTGTTAAAGAATAATATGTTTAAGAATAAAATTTTAAGACATAAAAATCCTTTATAGTTAAAAGATTCATAAATTAAATAAGTTTCTCACTAAGGTATTATTCTTTTAGAAAATATCAGTCAATAAGAGGAACTGTTCAAATGGTGACCGCAATGGACTATGTGTTGATGGCCCTCCGATGGAAGCCGGAATGGAAACTTTCTTGAGAATGATGAACCAACTGACTCAAGTTATGGTAAATAACTTGAATCAAGCTAAGAGACCGATTTCACCACAAATGGAACAAAATTATGTTGAGTCCTTTATTTGTCAATGACCACCAACATTTATTGGATCTACTGACCCATTGATTTCTGAATAGTGGATAAGCTCTATTGAGAAGATCTTTTATGTGCTCTGATGTTTGGAAGAAGAGAAGGCCACCCTGGTTGTTTACCACTTATAGGAAGAAGTTGATCAGTGATGGGACCTTGTTAAAAACATGAGGCCGAGAGTGGAGGTTGAAGCTATGGAGTGGGAATAGTTCATAGTTATCTTATTAAATAAGTATTTCCCTCGTTCTATAAGAACAAAAATAGAGAAGGAATTTATCAAGCTGAAGCATAAAGAGAATTAATTTGTGGGAAGTTACGAGATGAACTTCACAAGGCTTTCATGTTACACCTCAATAATTGTCATGGATCCAAATGGTAAGGTTGGTAGATTCTTCGGTGGACAAAGACCTCATCTATGGAAGAATCTAGCAAATTGAGACTATGATAGCTATGAGAAGATCGTGCGGAGTGCAATGAAAGTCAGACTATAGTTTGGTGAGACGCAATTGTCTCATGAATCCAATGAAAATAAGAGATTAATGGAGCTCTTCTTAGGGAGTACCTTTGATCAGGGAATATGAGGCAAGAAAGTGCAACATACCATGTGTAATAAATGTGGGAATAAGCATTTGGAGAACTACCTGATCAGGAGTGGGAAGTGATACAAGTGTGGAAGAGATGGCCATATCGCACAGAATTTTCATAGTGAGGTGAATCCTCAACTCCCAAATGCTAAAGATAAAGGGAAGATAGTACAATCCCTACCTGATTTCCTATTCTATAAGTGTGTAAAACTTTGGAACTTTTCCAATCACTATCTAAATCTGAGGGCAGTAAAGGAAAACCACCATCAGCCTCAACAAAGGCCAAGGGAGCAAGGTCATGTTTTTGATATCATGACAACTAATGTTGAAGCTCCAAATGAAGTGGTAGTAGGTAATATTGTTTTTCTCTCAATGTTATCAAGTACTTTGTTTGATTCTGGTCCTACGCATTCCTTTATTTCCTCCATGTTTGAAAAGAATTTAGAATCATCCCTTGAATTTCTAAAGGTAGAGTTATCTATCAAGACTACTAGTGGTATTATCCAAGAATCGTCAGTGTTTAGAAACTCTAGTATTTACTTTAGTGAGAACAATATTATCATAAATCTAGTAGTCATTCCCATGCTGGAATTTGACATTATACTAGGGATGGACTGTCTATAAAAGTATAATTCTAAGATCAAATGCAGAAGCAAGGAAGTATCAACAGTCTTGAATAGAAAACCTATAGTTATCTTCCAATGAGAGATATCTCAACCTGATCTTTTTCTAGAATAACCTTCTATATCCTTCTTTATAGAGTTTATTGCTGACGAAGAAGAAAGAAATGAGAGTATAAGGACAGAAAATTTCCCCATCATTCAAGAATACATTGAAATATTTTCTGATTTACCGAGACCTCCCCCAAAAAGAGAGGTAGATTTCTCCATTGAACTTTTACCTATATCTCATCTCATATCAAAGACCCCATATAGGATAGAAGATGTGGAGTTGGAGAAATTAAAGAAACGACTCTAAGATATTTTGGACAAGGGATTTATCTGGTTGAGTGTGTCTCCTTGGGGAGCACCTGTTCTCTTTATAAAGAATAAGGATAGATCAATGTGGTTATGCATTGATTACAGAGAACTGAATGGGATCACGCTGAAGAACAAATACCCTCTTCCAAGGATTGATGACTTATTTGACCAACTTTGTGGGGATCAATTCTTCTCCAAGATTGATCTTCGATCTGGTTATCATCAATTGAGGGTGAGGAAAGAATATATTCCAAAAACTACCTTCCAATCAAGATATGGGCATTATGGGTTTGTTGATATTACCTTCATACTAACTAATGCACCTGATATTTTTATGGATTTTATGAATAGAGTCTTTCAATAATACCATGATAAATTTGTGGTAGCTTTTATTGATGATATTCGGATATATTCCAAAAGTTGTGAGGAGTATGAGGATCAAATAAGGGTTATTTTTCAAACTCTATGGAAGGAGAGGCTTTTTGGAAAGTTCAGAAAATGTGAATTTTGGTTAAAATAAGTTTCTTTCTTGGGGAACATTGTAACTAATGATGGAATCACAGTTGACCCTATAAATACAAAGGTTGTATAGGAGTGGCCTTATCCTACAAAAATAACTAGGATTCATAGTTTCCTTGTATTATCATGATATTATAGAAGGTTTGTGAAAAACTTTTCATGAATTTCTAATCCATTAACCAAGTTAACTCAAAAAGGGGTCATGTTTATCTAGACAAAGGAGTGTGATGAAAGTTTACAAGATCTGAAGAAGATATTGGTTACTAGACCCGTGTTAATTGTGCCCTTGAGTGGAGAAGGATTAGTTATTTTTAGCAATGCATCTCGAAAAGGGCTTGGGTGTGTCCTTATGCAAAATGAAAAATTCATTGCTTATGCATCTCAACAATTAAAGACTCATGAGGAGAATTGTCATACACATGATCTTGAGTTGGCTGCTGTTGTTTTTTCTTTAAATATATGGAGGCACTGTATTTATAGGGAGAAATGTGATATATACACAGACCATCAAAGTTTGAAGTATATTTTCACACAAAAGGAATTGAACATGAGACAAAGGAGATGGTTTTAACTTCTTAATGACTATTATTGTTCAATTCATTATCATCTCAAAAGAGCAAATAAAGTCACTGATGCATTTTTAGAGACTTGGTTTTTTCCCTGTAAGACTTTGTAATATTTCTACATATGTATCCAGATCCAGGTGCTGAGACGGTGTGTAATTCTGAGGCCATGTGTGCCTAAAATAAATTATACAAAAATATTAAGTGTTTTTGTACTATTCACATAACGGAAATGGGATATCTCCTAAACAGTTGATCAAATCAGAAATATGAGACCACGGTTGGGTTTGAAATGTAGTTTTTACCCTAGGTGCGACATAAAGCACGTCGGCGTAGGATATTCAGACCCCTCGCTCATTAGAGGTATGTAAATAGATAAATTAATTTATTAATTCATTAATTTAATAGATCAAACCCAAATAACTCTCAAACAGTAACTCAGATTGGAAATCTGAGTCCATGGTTGAGTTCAGAGCTTTTCGTTTACCCTAGGAGGGGTATAATCTTTGTCATAGCAGGGCCGCTGTGAGAAAAGTCATCTAGGGGGAAATCATCATTTTGAAATGACCACTTAATGATTTTTATCACTGGTGTTCTTTTCAAATAACTTTCGAATGAAGTATCAGAATAGAAATATGAGACTTCTGTTGAGTTTAAATTGAGTCATTTTACCAAGGCGTGATATAAAATGAGAGGGCGCGGTAATTTCAGATTCCACGCTAAGTGGGTTTTTCTATAAATAGGAAAATAAGAGTTTGGAGTTAGGTTTTCCCTTATCTCTCCTCTCTATCTCTCCCACTCTCTCTCTCTCAACCATTCTTTATCATTCTTCATCGTTCTTCACTGAATCGAGGAGCGAACTCCGCCATAACCTTGGTAGATCAAATCAAAAGTGTCGTGGATGCACCGCCAATGACGCATAGCCGAATCGAGGTAGGATTTCTATTGACTTTCACACCTTCATCGATTTCTTGGGATTTCATCAACTCGCCATTTAATTTTAATAGTTTTATAATTTGGATGATGTCCAAACAAATACAGCCATCGTCTGAGCCCCATTCAAAATCTCGTTCTTGGGTGTTCTTCATCCTTTGTTTCGGATGCGCCAAAACCTTGATGGATCAACGAGAAAGAGGTGGCGCTATGAAGGCATCATCCTGAAGATGCTGAATCCGGCTTTAGAATCGAAATTGGACCTCCTATGAGCCTCTAGTGGTCTGTGGAAGGGACCATTGGAGTAGTTCGGCGGTGTCACGATGGAAGCGAGGAGGCACCGGGGTAGCCGGGGGTGTAGTGCGGAGGTGCGGACGACATTCGGGTGTGACTGGTGCGGCAATCTAGAGAGCGGCGGTGCAGGAATCTGATAGGTGGCGCAAGTATTCCAGAGCGCGAGGTAGCCGACGACGTGGGGTTAGCACGAGTGTGCGGCGGCCGGTAGATGAGTAGAGTCTGGGGCTTCGGCACAGTGCAACAGGTCGATGTGGGGCTTCAGCCGGTTCGGTAGAGCGGCGTCCGGTGGGAGGAACCGAGAAGGTGGGCAGCAGAGCCGGTGGCCCAGGCAGTGGTGTCAGGTGGGGAGCCATATGGGATGGTGGTCAAGAACCTGAGGCACTGACCTCAGGAAAAGCAAAGGGATATGACCCTCATTATATGGGTCCTTGGTGTAGTAGACGAGACCGGCCAGTTGGCTGATCATTCCAGGCGGTGTCGGCACGGGCCGCAGCCACAGGGTCGTGGTGAACTGGAGTGGATCCACGACTGATCCATGGGCTGGAAGATCAGACCGGGTTGGCCCAGTGGAGTAGGGTCCGGCCAAGTGGGTCAGACCGGCCCAGTTGGGCCTTTTTGTGTTCAAAGGGGTGTAACTTCTAAAAGGCGTGTTTGTTTGACGCACCGTCTGCAGCCACAGGTCCATCTCATCGAGACGGACTTTTTAAAATGGTTTTTCGGATATTTTGAGTTCTTCACCCGAAGGTGGGTGTCTCTAAATGTTCTTTGGAATGATAATAAAATATTATTATTATTTGTAACGGGCATATCTCGCTAGTTGAACATCTGATTGATGCGTTATTAGTGATAGCGTGACCCCAGTCCTCGTGCAAACTTTTTGAGATACTTTCTGAAGTGTTCAGGTTGGAGAAAAGGTGTGGGTCCCATAGTTCCTAGTTTTCATGTTTTATGATGAAATTCCACTTTTTCACCCGACATCCATTTGAGGTGTTTGAGCACTCATTTCTGTGTGTTTTTTTGAGGGTATTGCAACAGTGCAATCTGCGTGCCTAAATTCGGGGCTGAGGTGTGTGCCCCACGAGGTGGATTTCGAACGTATGTTTTTTTATGAATTATGCTTCATAATTCCATTTGGTCAAAATGAATACTTTTAATGTTTATCTACAAGTAATGCAATGGCACGATCCGCATGACATGTTTCGGGATCGAGGTGCAGGCCCCATAGGGCCCTGTGTGTGTATATAACGCTGGGAGATGCAGCTTCTGCATCAGGAGTCCGTTTCGGATGAGTGAGTAGTCGATCTTGCATGTTTTTCTTCAAGGATTACAATGGTGTGATCCATTTTTGATTTTCGGAGCCTTATTCTCAATCTCTTTTTAAATTTGGAACAATGAAAGGAATATCAGTGGAAGATCCTTTTGATGTGTTTGAAGAGAATCCACATCTTTGGTCATCTATGACTCTTATGAGAGTGTAGAAGATGTGTAAAGGGATATGGTAGATGTTTCGGGACCGTTCAATGAGGTGTGTCAGCTAATCAATGATTCTAACCCTTTGGCTTAGTGACGAGCGATGTGCGCTCGTCGACTTTGCGACTAATGTCTCGTGTTCTCTGGGAGTACCTTGACACGTTTTGGTACTTGTTCACCCTTTTGGGACCCAGAAAGGGTTAGGTGCACGACTAGGCGATGAAGATGGGTCACACATGGTGTGGTCCCCACACGTGCCATGTACTACTAAGAATCTTCCACTACTGGAAACTAGCCTTATACCCATGGTTTTGCTTAAAATCATGGGTATAGGTATAGTATACAGATCTATACCCATGGTTTGGGGTGACACCGTGGGTATAGATTTTTTTTCATGACCTATACCCACGGTTTTCCAAAACTGTGGGCATAGGTGTTTCTTTCAAGGCCTATACCCACGGTTTTAGCAAAACTGTGGGAATAGGGTTTTTTTCGAAGACCTATACCCATGATTTTGAAAAACCGTAGGTATAGCTTTAGTGGGGAAAATAATTCTGTAGGAAACAAAAAATATTCGGTGGGAAAACATATACCCATAGTTTTACTTGCTATACCCACAGTTTTAATTAATATATTTAAATAGATAAAAATATCTAGAAAAATAAACTACCTAACACAGTTGGTGAGGTGCTCTATCTTGCTTCAGGTGGTCTTGAGTTTGAATCACATGGGATTTTTTGTCTGATACAGTGAGGTAAAATAATATATTTGATTAAATTTGGATATATTAAACTGCAAGCTGCATAGACTGGTTGGTTTTCCGCGGTAGACCACGAGAGAAGGACCTAGGAACGAAACCCGCTACAAACATTTTATCCAATATTAATACAGATTAACATATTTAGCAAAATATTGATATATATAAACATAATTGATGTATCATAGTGGTAATATGCCTCGGATGAAACGTGTAGCACTTGGAGGTCGCAGGTTAAACTCTCCCCGCTTATGTTTTTTATAAAATTATTACCCATAGTTTTAAAACCATGGGTTTAAGCCATTGACATTGTGGACAAGGGTGCATTAGGATTTGACAGCATGGAAACAAAAAGCTATACCCATGGTTTTTCAAAATGTGGGTATAGGCTTGGGACCTATCCTAATGCCTCGGTTTCCCACGGTTCTAAAAACTGTAGGTATAGGTCATTTTTTCAGTAGTGTTCTACCTCTCATATCTCTTTCTTCTGAACTTGGATTTTGGCCTCAGAGTAGACTATCCTGGGTGTTTCCCTATATACAATGCAATGGTGCCCTCCTTAGTGGCTTTTGAGATACAATACAAGATGTTCCAAGTGTGATGCCTATTTGAGGCAATGCTTGATGATGACAGTGATGACAGTGATGTTTTTAGAATCACCAGAGCAATCTCGACTTACCCTCCAGTGAGGCTAGGCAATGGAGTTTTCCAGTCACTCTCTCAGGGCCTACCCTCCAGAGCAGCTGGACAGTGGTGTTCACTGATCTCTTTCAGGGATTACCCTCCAGCGTAGCTGGGCAGTGGAGTTCACCAGTTACTCTCTCATGGATTACACTCCAGCGCAGCTGGGCAGTGGTGTTCGCCGTTCTCCTTTTGGGATTACCCTCCAGCACAGCTGGGCAGTGGCATTCACCAGTTACTCTTTGGGGCTTACCATCTAGCTGGGTTGGGTAGTGGCGTTCGCCAGCATATTTTATAAGTATATCATCCAGCAGGGCGGGATAGTGGGTTCACGACTTTGTGACACGATCTCTCAACTATGTAGCATAGTAATTAGATGTACTTGACGTGACTTTATACTCTCAAGAAAGAGGGGTGCATTTCACACCAAGATGCATCCTTGTGATGCGATATAAAACTGTGTGGGTGAGACAGAACTTCCCAAAGCGGATAATATCAAGTTGCAGTGATTGATCCCCTTTGACTTGCAATTCAGGGAAAATTTGTGGGATGTTGGGCATCGATGGTGGTTCTTTCTAGAACCATTATCGACTCTTTTATTGGGCTGATCTAGGGATATGGATATCCCCTTACTCTCTCATTTGGGTTCCTTTGGTTGAGCATATATACATCGTATTGCAGTACCCACTCCTTGGGATTTTGTTACTCTCCTTCCAGGAGAGGAAAATATGTGCGGGGTATGCCACGTGCTTTCCTTGTCTAGATTCTCATGGTTGGATGAGTCTACTTTCCTACTGTAGGTAGTGAAGACTTGATAATAAGTTCACCTTCTCACCATTTCTAACTCCTCATGTTTGGATGAGCTTACTTCACTTCCTTGTTGGGATGAGTTGTACTATTTTATTGTACCTTGTTCTATCTACTGCTTCCCTCTTCAGTACTTCACTTATTTCTCCCTTGAGCCTTCGAGGCATCCTACTAAGTATTTTTATACTCACCCCATCTTTCACTTTTCCCGCACTCAGCGTGCCCTTGAAGACGACGGACAGGTTGATCGTGACTCCAGAGGAGCATTGGGATACGGGGTGCTTGGACCATGTGTGGTGGTCATAGCTTGGGATTCAGGAGCGGGGCTCTATCAGCTATTTTACTTTTCCACCTATTTCAGGGTTGTGGAACTTTTCTAGTTGGGCGTGTATTTTTTCCCTTTCCCTTTTTAGTTTTTTTTTTGTACTTTTAGTATTTATAGGTGGATGCATATTTGTGGTTTATACATATCAATTTTGTATCTTGTTTTTCCTTTACCTCTACACTTTTTAATTGAGTTGGTTGTGTGTGTGTGTACCGGTACTTAGGCAAAGGCCTCCCTGAGTTTTTTATGCCTTCGACGCTGGTCGCCAGCCCCTAGCCTATAGAGGAGGGATTGGGGTAGTTATGGCTCAAGCCCCGGTACGATTCGGGTCGTGACAGCATTAAGCAGGAAAGACCCAGTTGTTCTATCCATGATGAGTATTCAAAGAGATCCTTTGATTAATGAATTAGTAAAGATGGACATGGAAATTATAAGTGAAGGGACATCATCAACCCTAAACCAAATTATTTATCAACCATCATTACTAGACAATATCAAGAATTCTCAGAAATAAGATCCTTTGTTACAAAAGAAGATTGAGGTTTTGAAGGATGGGAATTTTCATGAGTTCGATATTGATCAAGAAGGAGTACTAAAATTCTTACAAGACTATTTGTTCCATCTATTATGGAAATAAAGGAGTTAATGGATAAAGATCATAGTTGTACTTTCTCTATTCATCCGGGAAGCACAAAAATGTATAGAGAACTTTGTGATCATTATTAGTGGGATAATATGAAAAGTGATATTTTTTACTACACTTTAAGGTGTCTGGTATGTCAGCAAGTCAAGGCAGAGTGACAACTTCCTAAAGGGGTAGTACAACCAATGCCCATACCAGTATGAAAGTTAGACAATATCACTATGGTCTTCGTCACTAGTCTCCTGAGAACTTCTAAAGTAAACAATGTGATATGGGTTATTGTGGACCATCTCACCAAGACTTCCCATTTTATCTATATTTGGGAAGAATTCTCTCTTCATAAACTTTCCAGGATTTATGTGAAGGAAGTGGTAAGGCTGTGTGGAGTTCCACTTTCTATCATATCTGATCATGATCCAAAGTTCACATCAAAATTCTTGAGAATTATTCAACATGCTCTGAGTACAGAATTGAATTTCAGTACATCCTAACACCCCCAAATTTATGTTCAATATGAAAGGACTATTCAAACACTCGAAGACATTCTTAGAACATGGTCAATGGAATTTAAATGTGGATGGGATCAATGTATCCCTTTAGTTGAGTTCTCTTTCAACAGAAGCTTCCACTTGACCATTCAAATGGCTCCCTATGAAGCTCTATATGAGAAGTGATGTATAAATCCTACTTGTTGGGATGAATCTAGTGATAGAAATCTTCTTGGGCTTGATCTTGTGAAATAGATGACAGAAAAGGTATATGCCATTCGGCAATACATTAAGGCTGCTCAGAGTCGGCAAAAGAGTAATGTCGTCAACCATCGAAGGTACTTGTATTTTGATATTGGTGAAAAATTATTTCTTCAAATTTCACCTTGGAAGAGATTCATGAGGTTTGGGAAGAAAGGGAAGCCCATCCCTAGGTACATTGTACCCTATTAAATCCTTAATCACGTGGGAGAAGTGGCCTATCGGGTTGCACTTCCTCAAAATCTAGCACAAGTTCATGATGTCTTCCATGTATCCCTCTTGAGGAATTACATACTTGACTCTTCACATGTACTAAATCCAGATGTGGTACAACTGGAACACGACCTCTCTTATGAGGAGCAGCTGGTGGAGATATTGGATCATAGAGACAAGGTTCTACACAAAAAGACTACCCACCTTGTTAAGGTGTTGTGGAGTAACCAAAAATGTGAAGAAGCCACATGGGAACCATAGGAGTCTATGAGGAAGAAGTACCCACATATTTTCTTTTCTGAGGGTACGAGTTAAATTTATGAGATGAAATTTCTTAATGGGGGAGGAATGTAATGACCCGAACTTTTGAATAATATTTATTTCCTAAATTTCTGTATTATTTTATTTTATACTCAACAAAACTATATCCTTTAATTAATTAATTGAGTATAATTAAAATGATACCATTCGGTTTTGACTGTTATATGATTATTGGTCAATATGACCACTGGAAACTATAATATTAACGTTATGGTTATTGTTTATAAATACAAGTGATCATGGTTAATTCATACGGAAAGAGGAGTTGATGGCCTCATCTAGTAGACTTGGGCCATACTAAGCCCGTCTTTCAAATCTTAGGAAGGATGTTGCATCACTAGGCTTTTCTCTGGACCAAGCCCAAGATTAGCTTCAATATGTGAAACTTGAACGGAATTGCCTATAGGAGAAGTTCAAGCTTATAGAAATCACCACTTAGGCAATGTCGTTCAAGCCACCCGAAGATTCGATCACTGTAGCACACCTTACACTTAGGTCATATGTAGGTGTTATAAGGGGCTATGTAATGAGGCCTTAGTTACTTTGTGTAATCTTTTTTTCATAAATAAAATTGATATTTCTTATTATGGTAAAAAAATTAATTTCAAATGACCAGATAAATATAAAATGAATTTATAGAAGTTCCGTATTATTGATGAATATTATAAAAAAAGGAATTTTAAAATATTTTTTTATACTTTAAATAATTAATAATGTGAAATTATTTTCAAAAAATATTCTTCTACAGTTGTGATCAGTAAGAAATTTAGTGTCTAATAAGATTAACTTAATTTTCAGTGAATAGTAAATTATGAATAGCAATATTACCCTTATGAATAGTAATGTGACCAATGGAGTAGTAACCTCACTTAAGAAAGTACAAAAATAATTTAGGCATCTTGATTAGGTAATATGATATAATAGAATAAGTAAATAACTATTTTAGAAATTATTTATTAAGTATTAGTATTTTCAGGTAAATAATGTTTTTAATTAAAAATTAAATATTTCATAATTATAAAATTATTTTTATAAAATGTAGTTCATTTTTTAATTCAGAGAATCGATTTTAGGTTAGGGTGAATTTATGAGATTTTTATAAAATGTTTTGTTTTTCAGTGAATAGTAAAAATACAGTTTTGAGTTTCTGTGTGTTTGATGACATCATTAATGATGTAATCATGATGTAATAATTCTGGTCAAATTGTGAATGGTAATATATGTTATGAGGTTTCCCAACTAGACAATACCATGGTAAAATATCATGGGAAAACCCATTGTTTTGCAAATACCACTAGTGTGGTGTCCCTTGGTAATTAATAAATTATTCCCCCATTTTTGCTATAAATACCAACCCATTATTTCATTCCATTCATTCAAAATTAATCCTCAACTAAGATCTGGTCTTTTGACCTCCCAATTAGTCCTCCCAAGGTGCCCTCAATCCCCCCAAGGTCACATCCTTCAAGTTTTTGAAGTTACTCTTCAAGGTAAGGGAACTTTTCACCCTCCTCTTTTCGTCATGACTTCTTTTATGTTATGTCTTCTAGTTTACATTTAATTATGTGGGGGTATGTTATTATATATTCTTATTTCTTTACATTTTATTTCCAAATTATTATATACCCTCTCCACTCTCATCAACTAATTTTTCTGAATTTTAAGCGACGCCATTAGGCTGCTGAATTTTCATAAAAGAAACGCATCTTCTATTTTCTTTCAAGTTTCCTTTTCATGTGGTATATCCATAAAATATCAATACCATGATCTTATTTATATTTTATTATGTCCCTATACTTTCTAATGAGTTATTTATGAGTGTTTTATCCTTATACCCTCTCTTTTTAATGTTTTCTAACACCATGTTATATAGTTGTTATGTTGCAGAAATTTCGTCTCAAAATATATCTCTCTCCCTCTCTCATGAAATTCTCTTATTTTATTTATGTTAATACCCAGAACTATTTAGTTTCTAGGGGTATTAATAAATACATAAAAATTATATATTTGATTCTATAATTGACATACATTAAACTCTCTTTCCTTTTACATGGGTAATAAATGACATAACAATCATGTTTTTTAGTACTTCTAAAACGTCACGATTTTGAAATGAAACCCATTTCTTTATTATCTATGGGTTATTTTTTAAATTTTTTATTATGATCTCTGTGGATCGCATGAAAATAAATACATATTAAGGGTGAACCCTGATAGTGCTCCAATGTATTGGTTAAAGAATTTAATCTCTAGAGATGACAAGTTTTATGATACATTGGTGAATAACCTTGGTAATTTTTATAACACCTTGGGGTTAGACCTTGGTGATATGTTCATGAATGTATAAATTAAAAATTTTATCCACATATTAAAGTTATTATTAATTTTATTTTTTTTATGATATTCCTCTTCTTCTATTTATCTTTCCTTTATGTTTTTCATCAAGTTCTTATTCATATCGCAAGAAAACTGATTCCCTTTCTTTCCTTACTGGGCCTTATTCTCACCATTTCATTTGATGTATGTCTCCAGGTTAAGAGATGTAGTAATTATACATAGGATGAAATTTTCAAGAATATTTTCAAGGTTATTTAAAATCTTGTTTTAAGTTTTCATGTTTCAGATTTCCAAGACACTAGACTTTAAATATCCTCTATTTGTAAAATGTATTGGAAAGTTATGTAATAAAAAAAATGCGGGATGACATAAGAATGTCCCCTTAATTTATGTTTTATCCTTTACCTATTTTGAAACCCTTTAACCATAGTGAAGTGTGTTGCATCTTGGTCTTCTAATTTCTAGTATGCCTATAAATTACTGAACCCCTTTGAACACCATCTTCCTCCAATATTTTATCATGATTATTGGGTTCATCCTAGTTAATTTTAAGATTACTTTCACCCTCTCCTTGTGGTATTTGACCCTAACATCTAAATACCAAGAATCATCAATTCTATGTGAGTTCCCCCTATTTTATTTCTTATTCTTAATTATATGGAGATTTTGGATGAGGAGATGTATGGTTTGGGTAGTATTGTGGATGTAAAATGATTGGGTTTTTGTGTTCTAGGTTTATATAGATGATTCCTTATGTTTGAATGTTTTTTGGTTGTATTTCTATTATTTCATCCTTACGCGGTGATTTAGAATTCTTTTTTTGAGGTAGGTTATTCGAGTTCTCTCTCTTTTATATGCATCTATTATATTATAATTTTTTTCTTTATATTGGGTGGATGGTATGAATTGGAATAATAAATATAATAAACTGATCTAATGAAAATGAAAGGGAATAGTGTGATAAAAATGTGGTTTGTCTTTGAAGTTTTTGATGTTGTTTTTATGCTATATGATTACTATTGGATTATTCCTTGTAGTGATGGGTATATTTGAGAATACCCCGTATATGTTTAAATATTTAGATCTAGTAAATAAAAAGATTAAAATAATATGCCGATTTTATTTTTAATTTGTTTTGTGTTGTTTGGTATCCTTAGTTATGTCTAGCTTGGTGTACTTAGTTGTATGGATTGGTGGAATTAGTTGTTTGCGTCTTGGGGGCCTTGGTTTCAATGAGGCAGTTTGGCATTGTGGTTTCTTGGAAATGGTTTGGTGGCAATGGAATAATTTTTTCATATATAAATGTGGTTATGGATAAATATTATTTTTGTGTGAATTCAGACTAATAACTGAATGAATAAGGCTTGGTGGTTGTTTTATTAAATAAATTAATAGGAAATAGAAATTTTTTTGTGGATTTTTTGTGTAATTCATGTGGTTAGTTGTTCTATATTATAGGTAGTACTTGGTAGTGCGATATCAGTAGTGACCTAATGGTAATTTTGGTGTTGTTTCTTATGTGAACCCATAGGTGTCGGTTTTTTTGAGACTACAAATTACTTATATTCTTTTATGACTTTTCTATACACCTCACCCAAGTCAGGTAACCTGGATTAATCCCAAAGACTCTGAGGGAGTGTTTTCCCTAACATCCGAGATAAGGAGAATATGAATGGATGACAAACCCTTCTCAAACAGTCTTTTTTTAGTAGTAGCTTCTGATGATACCAGTTGTGGATGATGAGAAATGCGGTGGGGTTATGCATGGTAGGAGGAGGAAATAAGGATGATGTCCTACACATTCATGATACCCTACTATCCTAATTTTATGATACTTGATATGTTTTTGGTTCCCTGAGACATGATATGTGGTTGGTTCCACGAGACATGACATAAGTTTTGTGTTTTTATTGGTGGATACTAAAGGGATGGGTGAAAGGGATGTATTTTCATTTGGAAAGAGTGTAAAATAAGTGGGCAAATGGTTATAGGGAGACTTTTTCTACACTCTTATAATATTACTTTCTACTCTTGGATATATTATTTAGTGAGTTTTCCTTGGTGATGATGGGGCACTAATTGACCTATATGGTTGTTCTGATACCAACTATAATAATCCTGACTCTAGTAACTCAGAATCAGTGGTAACTTTAATACATCAGTACAGGATAGAATTGATTCCATCTCATGGGATCAAACAGTTTAGTAGTCTTGGAATACTAGATACATATGTGATTATCATATTGCATTAGAAACTTAACACACAACTTAAAATTCTGGTGATATCTTCATTTTTTCTTCTAGTATATCTGTAAAATCATACAAAGTTATCTTCTTGGATCCCTAGGTAAAGGAAAATAAAATGAAAGGGTTGAACTCAAATGTCAAGGGGAAACGTGTAGCAGAAGATATCATGGATATAAAAGGAATAAACAATATCATATAGTGAATAATCAATAAATGTGTCACATTATCAATAACTTGAGAATAAAATACATCCCTGGATAACATATTAATGTAAATAATTTCATGGATAACTTTTAAATACCCTCCCTCATTGGGAACCACTCCTAGGCCTATAATGAAGATGAGAGTGACCCCCCGAATCTCACCTTCAATAGGCGATGGGTTGTTGACTAGCTTCAATGGTATATCATACAAATATGGAATGAATTTCATCCAAGAATCCCAATAAAATACATTAATCCCATCAATAAATCACTATGCATGTAAAATAAACTAAAATCCCATACGATAAAATCCACAATGCATTAATATAAAATAAATACAAATATCTCTAAAATAAAACAATGCTAAAAGAATCATGCAGAAACAACCACAATGACCCCAAACTCCAAGCTAGTATTGTCCAGCATGATAACCAAAGACCTCCTATAAACATATAAGATGCATATATATATATATATAGGGGTGAGAATAACATATATACTCAGTATTATTATACCCTAGGTATCTCATGAAAATGTGAAAAGAGTGTACTAATGCCTTAGTGGAAAAATATAAGAACTAACCATCACCTATATAGGTCAACTAGTTTCCCATATCCACACCAATCACACATTCCTAATAACACATCTAATAATAGTAAAGTAATATCATCATAATATAAATAAGGCACTATAAAACCACTTTCCTTATTGGCCTACTAGTCTCACCCAATAAGAAGACATCCTTTTCTCTCATCCCGTCCATATCCACCAATGATGGCACCAGCCAAATATCATGTCTCACGACACCAATCATATTTTACATCTGGTGGAACCAACTAAAAATCACATAACCAAAGTAAGAGGATATCATTATTGTGAAAGACATTAACCCAAGTCCCTCCTCATACCACACATGACCCCCACCACATGTCTCAATATCCACCACTAAGTATCATCACCATCAATGAATCACTGTTACCACCAAGATCTACTATTGAAGAGAGAGTGTGGGAGGTGGTAGTTAGTCATCAGTATCATCATCATACTAGATATTGGGAAAAACACCTCCTAGTAAATTTGAGTGTTGGTAAGGTTATTTTACCCAGTTGGGGTTCATATATAAATAAATAAAAAGAATATATATATATATAATAGTCTCACATAATCTCATACCTATTGAATCACATAATCAACACTTCTATAACCACTGTTGGGAAACTACTGATATCGCACCACCAATCACTGCCTCTATTGTAAAATAATAAATCCATAAGTAAAACATAGTAGTCCATGACCCGATTATCTGTTGAAAGTGGGTGCCCTAGACCCAACTTATGTTTTCATTTTTATTTCCATTAAATGTATAAAACTTGATATATACATGTGTTTAAATTACAAAAATAGCATTAATAATATTGTGTCCACTATATTTATGGTAATTTTCTTATATTACATGTTGTATCAAAATATTATAGTTGTTCCTAGTCTATAATGAAAACTTAGATATACCATGATAGTAATCGCAAATTTATGTCCTATAGTCCAGATACAACATATTAATAGGACACAGACGATATTTGACTATCAGGTGATATGGGGTTATAAGCATTGAGACTTCTTCTCATGAATTTTTCACTTGGTGATCTCGATTAGATGATACCATAAAGAAAGACCTGAAAATAGGAACACCACATGCTTCAGGTTTCATTGGTTATTCCTGTATATGAACATGGGTATTGGTCTCTTGACTTGATTTCATTATCAATGTGCACCATTTGATCTCATACATTGATGCAAGGAAAAAACCATGACATTAAAGTTGTGGTGAGGTAGCTTGTGTTGGGTGAATCATTGGTGGTATGGTACTGGTTGAATGATCAAGATAGAATTTTTTTCATCTAAGTTAAGGAAGTCATATCTCAGGCCCAGTTGATCAGGATGGTAGTACCTTCACTAAATCTATGCCCATGTTAGTTAAATATAATCCCATCTAGATAGATCATCAAATAATAAAACAAGAATGGATGATGGAACAAGTTTTGTATCCTATTTTATGAAATATTATGAGACAAAGATACTATATTACATGGTGAGTGTTCATTGGAAGGTTTTCATTGATGTGATTATTCCTCATCTATTTATAGGCCTTGATGGGTTATTATACTTCGCTCCTAGTCTGTGAATAGTAATTCACTACTATCAAGATAATGGACTAGAGGGTCATAAAAAATAGCATATTCAAGAGTCTAATCAATTCTAATGAATAGGTTTATAGGACATGGAAGTACCCACCATTGTTTCTATAAGTTTTCCATATTTTATTGATCACTGATGAATGAATAAATTAATTATTACTTGAGTATAGAATAATTGGGTTGAATTTATTTATTAAAATTATTCAGAAGTTATTAAGTGAATGTGTAGAAAATAATATACGAACAAATATTATTTTAATATTCAATGTTCAATGAATATTAAAGGAATTATGATTCAATTCAATGAATCAGTTTTATCATATAATATATTTATTATATATTATAAGTAGATGATAAAATATAAATGATGTTCAAGACAAACTTAGTTCATCATAACTATTCATTTATTACTTATTTAGTGGAAATTTCTGATATGGGGGTTGGGGAACCATATCTGGGTATTTGACATCCACTATATAAGCTAAGGGGAGGCACACATCTCATGGACTATTCATTTTAATGGATTGAGAGCTCCTCTATTATCTTTATGTATATAAGAGAGAGAAATATCTCATCTGAGCTTTTGATATTCGATCTCCTTTACATATCGAAGGGACGGGATCCTAGAGATCATTGGGAAATCAGAGGCATTGTTAGTTCTCTGTCCTACCACCTAGATTTTGATGAACGGTGTTCCCATAGACTTTTGAAGTGTGTGTGGACAATATAGAGGGTTTCAACCTCATATCCTTAAATAAGTATTCACCAGTGAATAGTTGTAGTCGAACATTCCACCAATGAAAATGAGGTAACCATTTAGTTTAAATTTTTATTCTTTGATAATTCACATGAGATCCTTAGACCATACCAGTGCTGAAATCACTGGAAATGATAAGGTTTTGTTTCTATATTAATGAAAAAAATTAAATCCTTATCCCAATGACTCCTTCTTCACACCCCAATACCATAAATTGGTATCAAATCCAAGTTTTATGAATTTTATGAGCCAATAAAAAAATTAATTTTAATTCAATTTAGTATAGGGATTTAATTGGGTCCCAAAAGAATAGATCATGCATCGATCTAGTTTTGGACGGCCAAGTTATAGCCTTCCAAAAAATTTAATACAGATTTTTTTGGGTTTTATGGGTATTAAAATTTTAAAAACATATATTTCAAATATATGTTAATTTTTATCTTTTTCAGTTTTTGATAGTGATTTTTGTGAATTCTTGTTGTCTGGCTAGAATCTATCCATCATAATAATATCATCTAGTGGCTAAAATGTCCCACTGGTTTTTGAATAATAAAAAAAGAATATATTTACGGTGGAGGCTGGTGTGACCTACAAACAAAAAAAAAAGTGGAAAAAATCAATGGGGTTAGCTGGCCATCAGGTCATCAAAAAAAAGGAAGACTTAAAATAGGTCTATAGATGTTAGCAATAAAAGACTACATCAAAAAAAACAAAAAAAAATAATGTTATCTTCAAAGCTTGACAACCACCACTGGCTGCACCTGACATCATGCCATTCTCCAGTGCACCTCCTCCACTTTTAAATGTTGTACCTCACTACTACCATCATGACTAGGTTGACCCATGATCCCATAATATGTCTGCCACTATCTCCGGCCAACCCACGCACCCACCGTCTCCCTTGACCAGCAACCTAAAGCCACCAATGCATCCTAATATTCCACTTTCATTCTCCTACCCCACTACCATTTTAGTTTTCAGGCACCACTCCACCCTTCTTAGTTGAACCAGTAGTCATCATATCCTGTTCATGTCACCTCCTTCATCACAGGAACCAGATCCATCCAAAGTTTCACCTGCCACGTATGACCTCACCTATCCACCCCCTACATGATTGGTCTACAGATGGATCCTTGTTTTACCCAAATAGCCCTACAATGGTTCTGGTCAGGTCCTCCTAACCTAGAATAGGTTAGGGCGGGTCTACCTAACATATAATATCCCTTCACGGGGTCTTCCTAGCCTGAAATGGGCCTGCGTATATATAATTTTAAATATCAAAAATTAATTTAATATATTTTTTAGAATTTAAAAATAATAATATTAAATTTATTATTTAGGAAATTAATTTAATTTTGAAATTAAATTAATTTAATTTTCAAACTAAACAGAATTAAATTATTTAAATCTAATGAATTTATTTAATTTATTTAATAGAATTAGACATTAATTTATTGCAATACAATTTTATCATGATTTTATTTTCTCACTCACTGTTCTTGAGCAATGACCAGCCCTATGATTATCTGGGATAAATTTATTTAATTATTTATTATATGTCTGCGATGCTTGAAATATTTAATTAGTTTATTAATAGTATGTGCATTATCATATTTTATTCAATATGTATAAGTTCATGTACATCCATCTTATTTATATATATATTGATCTTCTCGAGACCCCCCCCCCCCCCCCCCACCTTTATGTCAGTACATTTTTACCATTATTTATGATAATGTAATACATAGACCATGCCAAGATGAGGTGGTACCCTAGATAAGAAATTCATACACTGGACAGGGGAAAATTTATGATATGATTCAGGACTCAACTCAGGTATGATACCCCTAGGTCACAGTTGATCCAATGAGTTTAAATGGATCAACCGATATTAGATGCTCAAGACTAGTTGAGTAATTTATTACCTTTATGTATTGTTTATTATTTTATGTATGTGCTTGTTTTCTATGGTAAATTCATAAAATAATAAGCATAAGAATACATAAAGAAGTGATGAATGTTTTTATATTAATTCATGTTCAGTTATGAGTACAACAACACAGTATGAAATTATTTAATAGAAATGGATTACATTTTTCGAGAAATATTAAAAACTAAAAAAATATATATTAAGTTGTGAATGCCTTACATTACTCAAATCTAAAAAAACCTGGTTATACGGGGTTCTCATCGTTCAAATGTGATGGTTCCCACTACTACCAAAGAGTGCTTATGAGAGTAATGGGTTGACTAAACTAAATATGGTAGCAAAGAAGTATCCAAAGCTAGCTTGTTACCATTTTAAAAGGAAAAGTGTTGAGGGAATCAAGGTTATGATTTCTATAATATGAGACTTTACTCAATAGTTTAAGGAATCATGATTCATTATGGTTGTCCAATATAGTGCATACCTTGAAACTCTCTGAGTAGTGGCCTAGTCAAATCTTGGAGACTATGAGAATAGGTTTTAAAGATAATTTATAGTATAATAATCATGTGACTAAGTATTTTGAATCTAGTAGTGAGGGTAACTGAGGTTCGATAAAATAGTTGGAGACATTTAATGATTTAATTAATTAATCAATAATTTCTAAATTAGTAATAAAGATAAATTAGTAGCTGATAAATTTTATTTATTATAGATTAAAATTGAAATCACCAACATCATTGGAATATTTTATCTGTGATCGATACTAGATATATAAAATATATTGATCGTACATAACATCTAAGAGTGGTATAGGCGCTTGAATATAGTACTATTATATGATAGAAAGTTTTATGTGTTGGAGTCTTCACTTCCTACTGATCCTCTTTAGGGATCAAGAAAGTTAGATAATAACAAATAGAAAAATAATGTATATGATTTACTTGATGTAAAATGTATCATGTTGTCATCTATGTCTTGTCAGTTATTTAAAATTCATGAGGATGAAGATTCATATAAGATGATAACTCATCTCCAGTAGTTATATCGTGGGAGAGATAAGTAAGAAAGCTATGAGATATTCAATGCAATGTATAGGTTCATGATAGAATAAGGGAATCAAGATGGAACTCATGTACTCTAGATGATCAGGCACATTGAGAGACTTGAATCCCTGGGGTTTTAGATGAACTATTGATTGATCATATTCTTTCCTATTTAAAACCAAGATTTTTGAAATTTATTGTTAATTACAACATTAATAACATCAAAAAGTCACTCTTATATCTTTTGGATTTATTTTTCCAAGATGATGAGGATATGAAGAATATCAGTTATTCAATCCATATGGTGAATAAGAGGAGAAATGGAAAGGCTAAGGGGTTTTATTCTAACACCAAGCTAAAGACACTAATGCAGTTTCCTTCTTAAAGGTCAAATATATTGAGGGAGGGGAATGAGAAGGAGGTTGTATTTTTTTCATATGGAAAGAAAGGCCACTCGAAAAATAATTATAGAGCTGGGAAAAATAAATAAGGGGAAACTTTTATTTTAGTTATTTTTCTCATTGAATGAAATCTATCTTTATATACAAGTTTCGTATTGGGTATATCATGTGTATCACACATTTATATTCATATAAAGGTGCCAATTATATTCAAGAATATTGAAAAGGGTGAGTTGTATCTTGGATATGTGAATGGTGTAAGACTATAAACCTTGGAAATGAGATATTATCACATTTCTTTGCTTAATGGTTTAGTTCTTGTATTAAATAACTATTATTATGTTCCTTCAATTACCAAAAACACAATATCAGTGTCATTTTTAGACATAATGGTATTATATTTCTTGTTTGGAAATAAATGTTGTCTTTTTTATAAGGATAACATGTGTTATAGTATGGAGAATATTAACAATAGATAGTATATACTTGAATTCAAAACCCTATAATGGAAATCAATGAAAAAACCAGAAAAAATGAATCTGATAATACCTTCCTATGGCACATCAGGCTTGGTAATGTAAATGAGAAGCTTTTACAGAAATTACATCAATCGGGTTATTTAGACAAAACTAGGTTAAAACCCCTGGATATATTTCATACTTGTTTATAAGGGAAAAAACCAAATAACCCTTTTAGCTAAATTACTATAATTGGTTCATAATAACATATGTGGTCTGTTTCTATAAGATTCAAAGGTTGGGTTTCATACCCTTTTATTTTATTTTTTTGATGACTATAGTAGGTATGGTTATATCTTCTTAATGAAGTATAGTTAATATTCCTTTTAGATGTTTAAGTAATATTAGTATGAAGTAGAAAACCATGTTGGTAAAAATATTATAGCACTCGACTCAGATTAAGGTAATGATTATCTTAAACAATCCTTCATTGATCACTTAAAGGAGCATGTGATATTATCCCAACTCACTAATCCTTATACACCATAGTGTAATTGTGTTAGTGGGAGGAGAAATCAGACCCTACTAGACCTATCCAGATTAATGATGAGTCTAGAAACTCTTCCACTATCCTTTTGGGGATATGTGTTGTAGACAGCATCATATACCCTTAACCAAGTACCAACTAAACATATGGTACTTTATATTATTTGTGGTGTGGAAAGAAACCTAATATGACACAATTACATTTATGGGGATATTAGGCTTTTTTCAAGACTATACCTAGTGAAAAATTAGCATTCATAAGAATAAAGTGCATCTTTATAAGTTATCCTAAAGAAAACAAAAGATACTAACTATATAAAACTTCTGATAGAAAAGTTATTATGTAAATAAATTACATATTTCTATAAAGGGAACACATTTCCAATGTAAATAGTGGGAGAACATTTTATTTTTATGAAATTGATGCTCCATTTTCATAATAGTTGGTACAGTCTCAAACTCCATAAGAGACAGTGGGAGATAAAGAAGTTACCAAGACACAAGTATTGTGTATGTCAACATGAAAGGTTATAGAACCGGATAATTATATTTTTATTTTCATCTATTTAGGTGATAAATTACTCTTATAGAATGATGAACCTCTAACATATAAGTAAGCAGTAGAAGGAAAGGATGTAGCTAAATGGAAATATTACATGAATTTAGAGATGGATTCCATGTTCCAAAATAAATTTTGGATTTTGGAAGACCGTCCAACTGATGTAAAATCCATTGGTAAAAATGGGTATTCAAACAAACTAGACAGGGATGGTAGAGTAAATACCTTAAAGGCATGACTAGTAGAGAAGGTTTTTAGGAAAAGTCAAGTTATAGACTACGATGAAACCTTCTCCCTAGTAGAGATGATAAAATCCATCAAAATATTAATTTTAATAACATCCTTCCATGATTATGAAATTTGTAAAATGGATGTCAAAACTATTTTTTAAAATGGGATGTTGGTTGAAGATATTTATATGACACAACTTGAAGGGTTTATTATGTCAAATATTTCCAGTAAAGTATAAAAGCTGAAAAGATCCATTTATGAAATAAAGAAAGCATCACAATCCCAAAATTTTCATTTTTATGAGTCCATAAGATATTTTGGATTCAACCAGAATGAAAGAGATCCATGTGTTTATAAGAAGGTTAATGTGAATTTCATAATTTTTCATGTATTTTATGTTGATGAAATATTAATAATGGGAAATAAATTGCAAGTATTTAAGTTAATTAAGTTTTGTTTAAATTAATTCTTCTCCATGAAAAACTTAAGTGAATTATCCTACATTATAGGGATCAAGATCTATCGAGATAGATCTCATAGGTTGCTTGGGATAATTCAAGGTGTATATAATGACAATGAACTTAAAAGGTATAGTATGGAACAATCCAAGAGGGTATTTTTACCAATGTCACATGGTATCAATATATTTAAGAAAATGTGTTCGCAAACACAGGAGGAGATTGAAACAATGAGTAGAATCCCTTATACCATGGCAGTGGGATCTATCATATATGCCATGTTATATAATACATTTTATGTTTCCTTTTCATTAAAAATGGTGGGAATGTATAAATCTAATACTAGATAGATGCATTGTGTGGATGTGAAAATTATCCTGAACCAATTAAGATGTACAAAGGATATGTACCTGCTATATAGAGGAGATAAGGAACTAGTAGTGAGAGGATACACTGATGTTAGTTTCTAGATAGATCGTGATGATCTTAAATCATAGTCAGTATATATATTTTATATAAATGGTTTTGTAGTGAGATAGATAATCTCAACAAAACCTATGGTCAAAGACTCTATACCAGAATCAGAGTATATAGTAGCTTCTGATGTAGCTAAGGAGGTGGTCTGGATACATAGATTTGTCTTAGATATTGGTTTTGTGCCTATAAGTTCAGATCATATTATAGTTTATTATGAAAATACTTCAACATTGGTGATTTCCAAGGATCCTAAGTCACATAAGAGGAAAAATCATATACTTCAAAATTTTCATCTCTTGAGGGATTTTACTCAGAGAGGTTCTAACACCTTGATATTTTAAAATAGTAAAATCATCTACAATAGCATGTATGGCATGAAAAACCAAACATAGAAGAGAATATAATACCTTGATACTTTATGATATATTTATTTAAATTCAATCTCTTTTATAGTTTGTGATGCATACAATTCAAGGTTGAAACGAAATGTGATATTCTATTAAAATATTATTTTTTAAACATGACCATTATAAATTATTTGTTAAGAATGTGGTTATGAATAGTAATAACTAATTCATAAATATTATATGTTTTACACATTTATAAAATAAATTAAATGGTAATATATAAAATATAAATAATATAATAACTATTTTAAAGAGAATGAATTTTTTTCTAAAAAAACTGTAATTTTCTAAATGGCAGATTAGTCACGCTTTACGCACATAATTTAAAATTATTTTTTACCAATTTCAAAAAATTTATTTTAAAAAATAAACTTCAATTTTTAAATTTACATGTCAAAGTTATATTTGGGTTATTTTTTGATAATTTTCTAAAAAACTTAATTTTTTTATGACTAATGATAAATACTAATTTTCATTGAAAACTGCCTTTTCGTTTAAATTATTTACAATTTTAAATTAATTTTAAAGTAAAATAAGTTCAATTATATAATTTTTTAACTAATTTAGGTCATTATAATCAATTTCATATTTATTTTTTAAATTAAAACATTCTATACTTATGAGAATTTTCTCTTTGGAAAACTGCTCTTTTATCACGATTGTGGTTTAATTTTAAATTGAATTATACCAAATATATGAATTTAATTTAAAAAAATGGATTAAATATTTGGATTAATAATAATATATATTATCTAATAATTTCAACATAATTTTTTACCATAATTAATAGTGAAAATAGTAAAAATGAATTATTGTGGTTAAGGTACGAATGGGTTTACCATGGGGTTAAACTAAGAAGATAAGGATAAAAAGTGACCTAAAACCTATCTAAAACCCATTAGATGGCCTTGTTTTTACCTTATTATCTATAAGGTTTTATAATTACCCATTTTTTAGGCTTTTTAAAGGATAAAAATGTAGGTATCACTTTATCTATTCAAAACTTCCATGTGTGTTCTCTCCCCCGCTTATAAAAGGTCACCCCACTCATCCCCTCTTAACACCTTCAAAACTGTTTGATTCAGCCAATAACTTCACAAATACCTTCCTTAATTCCCTCCACAAATACTATAGTCCTTATTTTTACTATTAATTCCTTTTAATAAGGCTTTATTTATAAACCTAAAGAGGCTCTCTAAAGAATAGGTAAAATTCTTAAATGTGCGTATTTGTCTTAATTATTCTTACACCTCCTTAAAACATTATTAGAATATGATAATATAAATACATAAATATCTCATATATACTTACATGATATTATGTTAATTTAATAATCCATATCCATCTCCATTTCCATCAAATGGGAAATGAAATCGTCGATTGAGTATACGGAGGACTACCACATCATGAGCCGATGTAATTCGTTTTCCATCACCACCTTTCAAGGATGGATATAATGATTTATTTAACATATTTATATGATATTTATGATATTATTATACTTTTTTATTTATGATATCTCATATTACTTCTAACTTTACATTCTGTGGGGGATATGATGACGGCGCTCGTGTGTACGGCGGATTATCACCTTGCGAAGCGATATGATTCATTTTTTGCTTACTCTTTAAATGAAAATAATTAAGGTTAAGGTTAATGAATATATTTTAACCATAATTTTGGAAGTATAATATCACATCTAACTTCTTATCTTCCTATACTTTTTGAGAATAATAACTTTGTTCATGCGTACATATAGACTACTGCCTCCACATGGCGATGTGAAATTTTTTCATTTTATTTTTACATGGATGGTAATAAGGGTGAATTTAATCAATATAAATTATATATATGCCATAACAATTATTCTAAAAATATTTATTAATATTTATTTTCATTTCATACCATCTTTTGAGAAAAATGGAAACAGCATTCATGCGTACATACGACCTACCATCTCCATAAACAGTGTAATCCATTTTCTACCTCTTAATTTAATAGATTACTATAAATAAATATATAATTAATATATTTGATATTTATATCATGTTTAAAATTATTTATATTATGTAACCAAGATCAAATTAAAATGACCAAAATTATCGAACTGAATCATACATGAAAAACGAGGCAATAATTACCCCAAATAGTGATTTTAACAAAGAATTATTAATAAAAAGGTGATAAAATACTATAAGTAAATAATATATGGTATGATAAAAATTATTATGGTTATTTAATATATGTATAATAAACATATATTTTTTATAAAGCAGGTTCAGACATGTATGAAGGAATTTGTAAAAGTTGTAAGGGTTTTTCATCTCGCTTTTAGTTCCATAAGACATATGCCATATTCACCACTTATTCCGTTTTTTGGTGTATATAATGCCCTATTGATATGTTATATAATTAATAAATTTTTCTTCATGGTATTTAAATTTTTATTTTATGATTATTTCTTTTATGGGGCTTATGATTCATAAGTTACCGAAGTGGTAAGGGTGTATTTCACAATCCCATCATTATTCAGGATTATTTTGGTTTAAGTGTTATTTGGGGGAATTATATGATATTAATACCTTAAAATAAATCTAGTTTATTATCCTCAGGTTATTTATGAAAATTTTCAAATAATACTACTTTTCCCACTCTTTTGTACTTAAAATGATTGAGAAATTTTTTTCATAAAATCTAACTTTATTTCTCCCTTCAGTCGAAAATCCTTTTTTATCAAAATCCATGATTTCTAAAAATGTTTGAAATTTTTTTATCATTTTTAAATTGATTTAATAAATAAATTTTTATCGATTTTTTACATTTTACAAAAAAAAGGATACTTCATGTCTTTTTCAAAACTAGACTCATTTGGCATTTACTGACAATGTGAAAGGAATCTCTATTTTTTTCATGTACAGAATGAATGAAATTTCCCTCTATCATGACTAATAAATTTTTTAAATATTATTTTACAATTATTCAAATGTTATTTTCAAAATATATATTTTCAAAAAAAAAATTGAAATTTTTTTAAAAAAAATAAAAGTGAAAAGGTTATTTAGTTCAATAATGTTTTTAAGGACATTTTTATCATATTTTTATTCATCGATGACATCAAACCTTTATTTTAATTATGATAAATTAGAGATATTTTGTATTGATATCATACTTTTCATGAAACAACCCACGTACCCTAGTAACCTAATAACCTAGATGGTCCCGACATTGCCTGAAAGATGTTCCCGATCCCCACGGGTCAGCGACTAGCACCTAGAATCATACAATATGAAAGTGGGAATGATTTTATACTAATAATTATGAAGAAAAATAAATAAGATAGTATGAATATCAAAATAAACTTCATTGGGAGTAATGTACCAGCAGTCAAACAAGAATTAAAACCCAAAGTACTACAACCCAAGTACCAAAATAGGGGAAAATAGCCTAAGTCCCTAAGGACACAACTAACCAATTCTAAGGTTCAACAGATGTATCCACCTCCAAGAGATCATTTCCCCTTTATTGAACCTGGAATAAGATAATCTACAAACACTAGAAGGCACAAGCAGTGTGTGAGCCAAATCCCACTTGGATTTCTCCAAAGATTCCATAACTAGATGCCTATATCAAATTAACCAATAATGTGCTTTCAATTTTTAAAACAAATAGGTTTATAATTTACAAAATCATATTTAAACAAATCATTATTCACAGTTTAAAAGATTTAATTACATGTAGAAATTCATGATTTACATTTCAAATTATGTAAATATATTTCAAAATATGGAATTTACTCTTAATCAAGGGATTCTATACATAAATGGAACTTTTTACAAAATGTCTTAAATAAACACTTTTATATAAAAAAATTATATAAATTTTCAAGGAATGTAAAATAGTTTATAATAATAGAATATGCATTTGAAATATAAAAAAGTGAGAAACATGGTCAGGTTCCAAGTAGGTACAATAGTTTCAGGCTATAGGGACCCAACACTACGAATATGGAATAGTATGTACATACATACCTTGAACCATGGACAAGAGGATTCATCACCATCACCTAAGGAATGGGATGTGCTGATATGATGTTTTAGAACATTTTAAGTCGTGAAGTGTTTTCCAATATAACACAATAACTACCTAAGGATTTTATGTGATCTATTACAAAACAACGATGGGAAATTTATTTTTTGACGGCTTAAAATACAATTAAATCTGAAACTCCATTTCAATGTTCCAATTCTCACTTCAAAACCCATTACATATTTTTAATCAAAAAAATACCTTTCTAAAAAATATGAAACCATTGGGTTTCCATCAAAACAATTTTCAATCCATTTTTTATAAAAAAAATATTTGAAATAAATTCATACCATTTCACAATCCATTCACAATTTAATAAAACAATTTAATTTTCAGACAATTCCATCAATTTCATCATAAACCCCCAATTCACTGGAATTGGGGGTATTCACAATTTTTCCATTAAAAAATTGTTCTTAAATTAAATTCAAAATTTTAATTGATTAAATTTACATCAAAACCTAAATTTAAATTAAAGTATCTAAATCTCATAAATTTCCAATTCCATGCCAAAAACCCATTTTTGTTAAAAATCCCAATTCACCGGAATTGGGTTTTTACAAAAAAACATTTGAGGTCTATTTTATCAAAATTTAAAATTTTCATTTAATTATAAATATTTGAAATTAAATAAATTAATTTAGGGTTAATAAAAATCAGGCATTGTAATGGGACCACCTACCTCGGGGTCAACAGATCCTGAATCACCAAACCCTAGCTAGGATTCGTCAATAAAGAACACCAATAACTGAATCCAGGAAACAAGGATAAAACCTAGGTTTATTATACCAAAATAGAGGTTATTATATTCATAAATAAACACAAGTATCCATGGAACCATAAGAAGAATAAATTAAATCATGGGAGAATGATATCAGGATGAAAAAACTTACCACAAGAAGATCGAAGGGCATTTCTCTAGATTTAGATCACTTCTGGGAGGGATATGAGGGGAAAATAATCCTTATTATGATATCCAAGGAAGGGAGAACTGATTTTGGGTTGAAGGAGGTATATCCAAGACCTAAAAGGGGGTTTTTTAATTTTTAACAAAAATTCGGATTAGTTAAAATCATGTCTGTATGGTTTCTAGGGAAACAACGCACAGTTTGGTCAAACTTTGTGCAGGTCGCGTGCCTATTATAAATGGTCTGTATAGTTTATCCTAATAGGTAACATAAACTACTAAACATACTCTAACCATGTGATATCCCACTACCCAAATTTTCTATTTTGTTGTAGCGGGGCGCATGGTTTGGAAAATCGTACGCAAGTCGTACGCCAACTGTTCACTAGCCCATAAACTACTAAAACTTTCAAAATTTCACTCAATTTAACCCCAAATCAAACCAAAAAAATCAAGATCAAAAATAGGATCTTATAAATACCTAAAAATGATAACTAGATGTTACGTCCTCCCCACCAAAGAAATTTTTTGTCCCTAGAAAGCCTACGAAGATGCCTCTACATCAAAAAGATGAGGCCACGTCTCTCTCATCAGTGACTCCCTCTCCCACGTATCATGAGAATCTAAACTATGATACCATAGAACACAAACCAAATGTATTATCCTCCCAATAAGTACCTTGGTCTCTGAATCAACTATCCTAACCAGTCATTCCGTCATAGAAAAATCTGGTTCAACTTCAAGATCATGCCAACTCAGAACATGAGATAGATCTGATAAATACTTTCGAAGATAAGATTCATGAAACACATTATGTATCAATGTAATATTAGGTGGTATTTCCAAATGATATGAAACCTTACCCACCAACTTAACAACCTCAAAAGGTCCAACAAAATGAGGAATAAGCTTCTATTTCCTCCCAATTCATCGATGACCCAATCGGGGTGAAACCTTCAAGAACACTTGGTCACCAACAAAAACTCCAAAGGTCTATGGAGATGATTAACATAATATTTATATTGTTTATATTCCATCAACATCCTTTGATGAATCAACTAAATCTTTTTTGTAATCTCTTGCACTAAACTTGGTCTAACTAAATAACTTTCACCAACCTCCGACCAACATAGTAGAGATTTAAAATTCCAACCATATAGGGCCTCAAAATGAGCCATCCTGATCACAGATTGGTAATTATTGTTATAAGAAAACTCAAATAGCCCCAAGTGATCATCCCTATCCCCACTAGAGTTGAGAACACCAGCGTTAAGTATATCCTCAATAATATGTATAGCTCTTTCTATGACCTTCTGACTACGGATGGTATGTCGTGCACAAATGAATGTGAGATCCCAGTGCCTCTTGAAGGACTCTCCAAAAATGATAAGTGAACCAAGGATACCTATTAGATAATATAGAAAATAGAACTCCGTGAAAATTAATGATCTCCTTTACATAGAGATTTCTTAACTCCTCAACTTTGGTTGTATCAGGAATGGGTAGGAAGTGAGTCGATTTCATTAGCCTATCAAGAACAACCCAAATCACATTATTCTTTCTATGGGTATGTGGAAACCCAACCACAAAGTCAATAGATACCTCAACCCACCTTCAAGTAGGGACTAAAAGTGGCTGAAGAAAACCTGAAGGTTTCTTGTGTTCAGCCTTAACCTACTGGCATGTATAACAACAAGGAACAAACTGAGCAATGCCATGTCTCATACCTGGCCACCAAAATTATTACCACATTTCACAGAACATCTTTGTGGTTTCTGGGGGTATATCCCATTAAAAACTACAGAAATCTCCCATCACATCTTTTCTAACCAAAGACAGCACCACAAAACAATTATGATATCATATAATTCCCTCCTTGGAGAATGACCACTGGGAGACTATATTCCCACCATAAAGAGGGTCTCTAATGCTAAAAAACTCATCATCAAGCTATTATTCTTGAGAAATTAATTTAAGAATAATGGATTACAAATTAACACTATTCAAAGAAAAATCATCCCATTTCTCCTACACTTCAACATGAAACTATATAAATAGACCCATCAAGTTCCACTCTTCTAATGATTCTTTCACTGCTTGGTTCAGAAGCTTCCTCAAAGCATCTGAAATGATGTTACCTTTCCCTATGGTATAGGCGATGTCAAAATCAAAAGACTACATGAATTCCACAAAACACCTCTTGTATATATTTAAATATTTTTAGATAAGATATAGATCAAGGTATTATGGTCAGAATATATGGTAAACCTTTCCTTGTAAAGGCAGTGCTGCCAACTCTTAAACATTTGCATCACAACTGTGATTTCAAGGTAATGGTTCTAATAATTCTTCTCATGTAGCCTAATATGATGAGATCTATGTGAAATTACATGGCAACCTTGTATAATAATACAGCCTAATCCTGAACATGATGCATCACAGAATACCACATAGCACTACCTGACCTCTAGAAGAGTCAATACTAGAGTGGTAGTCAAAATACATTTCAAATCAACAAATGAATTATAACATATTTCATCCCAATAAAACTTTACCCCCTTCCATGCGAGTTTATTAATCATAGAATCCATCTTAGAGAAGTCATTCACTAATCAATTATAATATCCACCTAAGCCCAAGAAGCTATGAATCTTGAAAACATTATGTGGTTTTACCCAAGTCATAACATCCTTCACCTTCTCAAGGTTAATGGATATTTTTTTCTGACATCATGTGTCCCAATAACATCACTTCTCAGATCCATAAATCACATTTCTAAGGCTTCTCCTAAAGTTAGTGATTTCTTAACAAGATTATAATTGTTCTTAGATGATGCACATGATCCTCCTCATACTTAGAGTACATGAGGATGTTAGTGACAAAGGATACCATGAATGTATCATAATACTCATGGAAAATCCTATTCATCAAAGCCATAAAATCTTTAGGAGAAATGGTTAGACCATAAGGCATGACAAGGTACTCATAATGGTCATACCTGCTCTGAAAGGTGGTAATCTAAATGTCATAATCTGTTATCCTCAACTGATGGTAACCAGATCTAAGGTCAATCTTCAAAAACCACTTCTCCCCCTTCAACTGATCAAACATATAATCAATCCGTGGAAATGGATATTTGTTATTTATGGTAACTCGATTGAGATATCTATAATCAATGCATAGGATAATTGAACTATCAGCCTTCTTTGTAAAGATAATAGGCACTGCCAAAGGATACACACTTAAGTGTATGAAGCCTTTCTCAAGAAGATAGTCCAACTAGGACTTCAACTCTTTCATTTCAGCTACTTCCATATGGTAAGAAGGAATAGGAACTAGTTTATTATCAAGCATCAAGTCAATGGAAAACTTAACCAGCCTTACTGGTGGAAAACCATAGAAGTCAGAAAAAAAACATGCCATGAAAATTGACAAAAACTGTAGGGGGTCACCACCCAAATATTCCAACACCAGATCAATGTAAAACATAAATATCACTTTCCCCAACTCTGGATAAGAAGGTCTGGCCCTGCTCGACCTTGGGTCACAGTCTCTTTGAAAATCATGAGACATGCCCCTAGGTGTACTAAAGGAGACCCATCGAAGATAACAATCAATCTAGGGTTTATTACTAATGAACTAATCCATCCAGAAAATGATGTCAAGAGATGTCATATCGGGAAGCATAAAATTATAAGAAAGCTCAACAACTGATAGAGAGAATACATTATCAGGACTATAGAGACCCTTCTCTCTCTTCGTACCAAGGGGTGTAGTAATATCCATTGCACAAGATAAAATTTCCATAGGAATATTAGGCAGATTAACAACACGGATTGAAATAAATGAATGAGATGCACCAATATAAAATAGAGTAGTCACTAATGAATAATATATAGTAATGGTAGCTCTCAGAGTTTCTAGACTTGAATCCACTTCCTATGGAGAATATTTCACTGTGTGAAGAAGATTCGTTCCAGATTCCTATGGTTGGAACCCTTTTTCACATGAATAATCTGTCTACCCCATAATTTTAGGAGGATCTAGTAATCTTGTTCCACTACATAGAGTGGAATAAACATGGCATAATCACTGAAATTTCCCTATTTGACTATAGGAGCCACAATTCTTGGGTGCCTTGGTGCATATTCTCTTTGAATACCCTACCTTTCTTGGGTGCCTTGAGATCAATGGATCTCTAATCACCAAACCCTAGTTGGGATTCATCAATGAAGAATGAAAACAATCGAATCTAGGAAGAAAGGATTAATCCTAGGTTTATTGACTTAAAAAAAGGGTATTAGATTCATAAATCAACACAGGGATCCATGGAACCCTAAGGAGAATAAAGGAGATTGTAGGGTAATGAGATTGGGGTGAGGAAACTTACCTCAAGAATATCTATTGGAGTTCCTCTAGCTTCAAATCACTTCTGGGAGGGATTGAAGGATCCAATAATCCTGATTAGGAGATCCAAGAAAGGGAGAACTGAGTTTGGGTTGAAAGAGGTCCTTCCAGGACCTAAAAAGGGAGTTTGGGATTTTTTAACAAAAATTATGTTTAGTTAAAATCATGTCCACATGGTTTCCTTGGAAACAATGCACAGTTTGGTCAAACTGTGCGCAGGCTATGCATTCATTATAAATGGGTTGCATGGTTTCTCCTAAGATAGTGCATGGCTTAATAACCATGTTCTATATAAGAACCCAGATCTTCATTTTAGGTATGGATCTTTATTTCGGTATGTTTTTGAGGAAAAAAGAATAATTTTGAAATTGTCTATGTACACGTCGTGTACTCTTGAGTACACGCTATGTACCCAAGTACCGCACACAGCTGCGTACTAGCCGTGTAATGGTCGAGTACATGGTTGTGAGGAGGACTTGGAAGACCGCCTAAATCGGGGGTCGGTTGAGGCTAGTACATGACATGTACATTAAATGAACATGTTGTGTACTTTTATTTTTATTTGATTAATCAGCTCGGGGTCGCGTCTCATATTCAAAACAAACTTCTTCTCCTTGTGTTTCATATAGGAGAATGATGTATAGACAAATAACTTCAAGATCCTCTCGTTCCTCTATCTGTGCTCCAATTGAGATGTCGTTGGGTGCATTGGATTCCCACCGGTGAGTTCTCTCTTTCCCTAGATCCTCTCTTCCTAATTTCTCCTCTCTTGTAAGTTATTCAAGGTTTAATTATTTTGACTTTTTTATAGATCTATGACATTCTAGGCTAATTCAAGGGCCAACGTTCGAGATTCTTAACTTTAACACATCAAGGTAGGTGGTTTGTGCCTTTATTTGGTTTTCTTTGGATTATATATGCTAAAAGTTTTGAATACTTGTGTTTAGGGTATTACGTGTTTTGGAATTTAACCATGTTAATGACCGATATGGTTTGTTTGATTGATAAAGGGTTATTGATTATACTTAAGTTTTATTACCTTGATTATGGATCTTTCTTCCATGTTTGATTGGTTATGGCCATTGGGTCTAGGAATCATGTTAGGATTCTTTGTTTTCCATGCCTAGTGTTGTTAGGATGGAGTTACTCTTTATATGTGACTAATGTGTTATGAATTATAAAAGTATGACCAGGGGGAATTGACTATGAGATATTCCCAAGGTAGGGTCTTTTATTTTTGAATTGTTGTTATGATTGACCAGAGGTATTGACTCTAAGAGCTACCATGGGGTCATTGACCAGAGGGGTTAGACCGTGAGAGCTACCCAAAGGGTCATTATTAAATGATTTTTAGATCATAGGGAATTGAGTGTGATGGATTCTATAGGGTCATTATATTATTGTTACTATGCAGACCAAATGGGTATTGACTGGGATAGCTACCTAGGAGGTCAGTTGTAAATTTTTAGTGGCATGTAGGACTAAAGGGGTTAGACTGTGTGAGCTTTCCCAAAGAATCTTTACTTGTTGAATTGTTGATAAATTAAACTAGAGGTGTTAGACTGTGAGAACATTCCTAGAGGGTTGCTTTTAAATGATTGGATAATTGTGATGAGTTTTCCAAGCCAAAGTATAAGCTTGGACTCGGTCTTACTGGATTGTTTAGATGGTATTTTGAGACGTCTGTTTGCAATATTATGCAAGGGGATATAGATCTTAGGCTAGATCTCGAGGTTAATTTATTCAACAATTTGAATAATTAATAAATGGAAATGAATGTAATTGAAAACTATAGTATTGCTTAATTTTTATTAATTCCTATTTTATTGCTTTATTTTGCATATTTGACTCCTATATATATTCATTGATAGTTAGGAAAAGATATTTTGGTAGTTGCCTATTGGGAATTTTCTCACACCCTATTTGCATCATTCTTTTGGGCCCAAACAGATTATATGGTTACAGGTATAGATAAGGGCAAGTTACCATCTACATTAGGTTCATGATTATTTTTGGATCTTGAGATCATGGGACCAATATGAGGCTTGTGATGCTGTTGGAGTTTACTATTTTCCATATTTTGGTTTTAGTATTTTATTTCCAACCTTGTGACTTTTTTGGATGTTTTCCTAGATTCTTGTAACATGAAATGTTATTTATATATATGATGGAGTTGTTTATATTATCAGTCTTCCACTGTTTACTTTTTTGTATGGTATTACTGTTTCTGCTACTGTTTACTATTTGTTTCTATTGTGTTACTCTACCAATGAGGGAATAGTTTCCCCACTATCACACCCAATGCCCTCTCTTCTATTTAGAAGCCTCTAGAATTTTGGTAAATTCACTTGAGGCCATGTGACCAACTGGGTATGGGGCACCTTTGGGCGGCACCTAGAAACAAGACGTTATAAAGTGGTGTCAATAGAGGTTTTATTTTCTACTTTGACTTACTATTTGGAACCTATAGAAAAGGATAGAAAGGAATGGGTAGTTGGTAATAAGTTGTGCCCAGTTGTAGCTAACCCATGTATAGGGAAAAGCCAAGTTACCTCAGATATTGAATTTTTTTCTGTTTTTGCAATTGTTACAGCTGATTTGATTTCACTGTTAGGTGATTCACTTGTTTTGTGTTATTTTCATTGATATTATTGTGGTTCTATTTTTGTTGAAACCTGATGATATGAGTTTATGCCATCTCATGCATCATATAGGCACTTATTAGAGATCACATTTCATGCATTCTTGTCATGTCATTTAGGGTTCATTACTTATTACATGTTGTTGTGATAGATATTGTGCTAGATATGCATGTTATTGTAATAGATGTCGTGATAAATATGCCTACTATTTTGATAGGGTATTATAAATTGTAAAGTTTTATTTGGATGAACTCCAAACTTTGGTCCCTGAGGTGTTATGGTCCCTCTTGAATCAGAATTTGGTAGATCATGTTGAACTTTAATTGAATTTTGTTAAGTTGTAATATGAATAAGGATGCCAAACATTGATTTGTGGGAGTATGGTCTCTCACAGGTCAGAATTTTTCATTCCTTGGACAAAAATTCTAAGTTTTCAAGGGTTATGGATAAGTTTTAGAGGATTACTGTCCGGAAAACCAGACAACACTGCATGTGGTGTTTTGAACATGCGCTATGTGTTCTTCTTTTCTAGAAGAAACAACTTTTCTTGAGTACACGCCGTGTACTGGGAGTACAGGCCATGTAGTACATGACTGTGTGACTGACTGCGTGAACAAAGACATAGGGTTGGGAAACTTTTGGTAGAACACACCATGTCTAGGTTGTACATGCCATGTATAGAGAAACATGTGTTCATCCATGTGACCAATGACATGGGTGGATGAAACTTAGGTTGTACACATCGTGTCTCATTCATGCATGCCGTGTAGAGTCAACCTTGTCACCAACCATGTGACTAATGACATGGGTAGTTAGAACTTAGGTAGTACACACCATGTCTAGGGATAATACGTCGTGTAGTGTTACCTAGGAGAGAACCGTGTAGTTATATCTATGTAGAAGAACTTGGGTAGAAGGGAAAATTAAAGTACACACAGTGTCTGAGGATGAACATGCCATGTGTAGGGGTGTTACACGACTAGGTTTGGCAGAGGTACATGACATGTTAAAAGCTTAAGGTAACACACCGTGTAGAGTTTATACATGACAAGTAGATATGTTTTGTAAAGATTGAATTTTTTTCTTTATCCTATTACTTTCTTGAACTTTTGAATTTCAGTCCTTGATAATCTTTAATTGAGGTGTGTTCTTGACCTTGAAAAGTCATTCCACCGAGACGTCCTCAGGTTGTACGCTAGGTGTAGGGTGATGACTAGACACCGGAAAGCATTGATCAGGGACTACCAGCAGATCCTCCCTTTATGACCATCTTGGCACCATCTGACGTACCAGACACATGTGCTGATGCACAGTTCTGTGAAGGATTTTTGAGGATGTTATAGACTTTTTAAGGAGCACTACATCCTACCCCATCTATGGCAGAGCTGACGGGGGTGTTTCAGTAGTATCATCCTCCAACTTTTTTATGGGATAGAGGACTACAGGCTGCAGAGTCATGGTTGGAGTCCATACTTGCTATCTTTGAGCATCTAGAGGCGCCTCCGGAGAGGAGGGTGAAGATCATGACGTACATGCTATGTGATTCTTCCAAGATATGGTGGGATGTTATCTCATAGGTGGGACATCGTCAGGATATGATTTGGGAAGAGTTTTAGAGGATATTCTATGACTACTTCTATCCAAATATTTTGAGGACTGATCGAGCCTGAGAGTCATGCATTTGAAGTAGGGTTCTCTTTTAGTGATGGAGTATTATTCTTGCTTTATAGAGCTTCAGTGCTTCACACCTGTTCTAGGAGGTGACGAGTTATATTTGTCTAGGAAATTTGAGGATGGTCTCAGGTATGACATCCGATCACAGGTGAATGTCTTCAGGATGACTTAGGTGATGACTATAGTGAACGAGGCACTGATTAATGAGCATAATCTGAGGGAGTTGGGAGCTGTGAGCAAGGGCGTTTCAGCATCCAGGGATAGTACTCCTTCGATAGATGGTAGGAAGCGTCGTAGAGAGATTTCATGTGATGTTTCTTCAGGTAGACAGATAGTATGCTACCAGTGCAAGAAGAGTAAACATACGAGACCTTAGTGCCCAAGAGACCCAGTTGAGTGCCGATCTTGCGAGAAAATTGGTCATCTTCAACGTTTTTTCAGGGTTTTCTCACCAACAGTGAGTGATAGGGGTTCTATTATGACTCCATGTTCAGGAGTAGAACCACCAGTTTCTCATCAGTCAAGGAACTAGAGTTCATCAGGTTGTTCAATCCAGGGAGGTAGTCATGGATATGGTAGTCAGGCTACAAGTTTTCAGTGACCATAGGGTGGATTAGCTCAAGGTAGTTAGGCAGGGTCATAGGGCTGTGGTACAGGTCAGACTTTTGTAGTGGAGAAAACCTAGTAGAAGCAGGATCTCAAACCCTCTACAGTTAGAGGTATGATTTTAGTTGCCTCAGTTTTAGCTTCTTCTCTTTTCCATATAGTGGCTTCCCATAGTTTTATATCTTTTGTTGTTGTGGAGATCATTGGGCTCAATATCTTTACTTATGATTATGTTATGATGCCAGAAACTCTATTGGGGATTAGGATGGCTAGTGTATGTCAGTACAAGGAGTTCCCTCTTGAGGTTGGTGGGTATCAATTCTTATGGTACCTCTATGTCTTAGAGATGACAGGCTTAGATGTCATTCTCAAAATGGACTGATTAGTCTCCTTTCAGTACTTTGTTAATTTCTATCATCATAGGGTGAGTTTCACATCACCAGAGGGTGAGTCTTTTCTACACAAGGGATAGTGGGATGTTTAGGAGAGTAGAGTTGGACCCAAGAATCATGGGTTGGGAGGAGTTACAGCCCAGATGTCTAGTTTATATCTAGATAACTAGGGGACTTCAAAGATGGACTTTCCTCTAGTGGTGGATCATTACAATGATTTATTTCTAGATGACTTTTCAGTTTTACCTCTAGAGCAAGATATAGATTTCTCTACTGAGGTTGTACCAGGATTGGCACCGGTGTCTGTTCCACCTTATAAGATGGCTACACTAGAGTTACAGGAGCTCAAGAAGTAGTTATAGGAGTTGTAAGAAAAGGGTTTCATCTGACCCAGTACTTCTCCTTGGGGTTTGCCTATCGTTTTTACGAAGAAGGCAAATGGTACTCGTAGAATTTTCATAGATTATCAGAATCTAAACCAGGTGATAGTCAAGAACCGATATCCCTTAGTGAGGATTGATGATCTCTTTGATCAACTTCAAGAATCCTGGGAGTTCTTGAAGATTGACTTGAGATCTGGTTATCATCAGTTATGTGTTAGACCATCAGATATACCTCTTACAGCCTTTCAGAGTAGGTATGGTCTATACGAGTATGTGGTTATGTTGTTCGGTCTCACAAACGCGCCTACAGTTTTCATGGCACTAATGAACCGTGTGTTCTATCTGTACTTGGATTCTTTCATGGTAGTCTTCGTGAATGATATATTGGTGTAATCTCACACTCTACATAACCATGCCACCCATCTTGATATCATTTTGAGTACACTGAGAGAGCATTGTTTCTATGATAAGCTCTCAAAATTCCACTTTTGGATGGACCAGATTCACTTCTTGGGTCAAGTTATCTCAGAGATAGGAGTATCAGTATACCCAAAGAAAGTGAGAGTAGTAGTTTCCTGGGAGCATCCTAAGAAATTCTTTTAGGTACAGAGTTTTATGGGGCTGGATGGTTACTACAGGCGCTTTATACAAAACTTTTCACGCTTAGTAGCATCACTGACAGGCCTGACTAAGAAGGGTGAAAAGTACTTATGGACATAATCATGAGATTTATCCTTTTAGAAACTGAAATAGAGATTGAATTCAGCACCAATACTGATTTTTACGAAGTCAAGTAAGAGCTACACTGTTTACTACGATGCATCAGGTATAGGGTTGGGAGCAGTGCTTATGCAAGGGGAAGGAGATGTTGCGTATGCGTCTCAGCAGTTGAGGCCACATGAGAGAAATTACCCGATGCATGATCTCGAGTTAGCTGAATTTGTGCATGCTTTATGTTGTTGGAGACATTATCTTTTGGAAGAGCATTTTGTGGTTTACACTAACCACAGAAGTCTCAAGTATATTTTTACTCAACGTGATCTGAATTTGAGACAGCGAAGGTGGGTTGAGTACCTTCAGTCTTTTGACTTTGAGCTTACCTACACGCCTGGGAAACACTACGGGAAAGTGGTTTTTTTATGACGGGGCAATTGCGACGGGAATATATATCGTCGCAAAAGTTCTAACGAACTACGTATTTGTGACGGGAAAAGACTCTCATCGCAAATAGTAGGTTAATTGCGACGGGAATAGGCGACCCGTCGCAATAGGTTTGGCGCAGTTTGCGCGCCAAAACGCGGGAAGGGTATTTGCGATGGGGACGCATCTCCGTCGCAAATACCCTTTTAACCGCCGACTGTAATTAATGCGTCGAGGGTATTGGCGACGGGCCCCGTCGCAAAAGCCCGGCGGCGGTAAATACTATTTGTGACGGGTGGATTTGCCCGTCGCAAATAGTATGTCGGCAGGTGGTATTTGCGACGGGTCCCGTCGCAAATACCCTTTTAACCGCCGATTGTAATTAATGCGGGCGAGAGTATTTGTGACGGGGCCCGTCGCAAATACCACCATTTGCGACGAGTATCCCGTCACAACTAACCCCGTCGCAACTAATCTAACCTATATATACCCTCATCCGTTTTTTTTTTCTTCAAATCACTCAGATCTTCATCTCCCTTTCTCTTGATTCCCTAGTTTTAATGAAAAAATTTCTGTTAGTTAAACTTTTTTATACGAGAGCAATTTGAAGGCGCCAACAGCTTCAGAATATCAAAGTTTAAGGTATTTATAGTTTATTTTTTTATATTTTTTTTATTTTTTTTATTAATTTTAATTGTTTTTTATTAGTTGTAATTAAATTAGATTTAATTTGATTTTTATTTATATTTATTTTTAGTAAGAAATTGATATTGTTAGTGATAATTATAAATAATTAGTGTTAGTTTGCAATAATTAGAGATTATTATATATAATTAGCGGAATTTAATCATAATTAGGGGTAATTAGTAATAATTAGATATAATTAGTAATAATTAGATATAATTAGTAATAATTAGCAATAATTAGGTATAATTAGCAATAATTAGGTATAATTAGCAATAATTAGGTATAATTAGCAATAATTAGAATTAATTAGCAATAATTAGGAATAATTAGGAATAATTAGCAATAATTAGGAATAGTTAGCAATAATTAGGAATAATTAGGAATAATTAGGAATAATTAGCAATAATTAGCAATAATTAGCAATAATTAGGAATAATTAGCAATAATTAGGAATAATTAGCAATAATGAGGAATAATTAGCAATAATTAGGAATAATTAGAAATAATTAGTAATAATTAGGAATAATTAGGAATAATTAGCAATAATTAGGAATAAATAGGAATAATTAGAAATAATTAGAAATAATTAGGAATAAATAGCAACAATTAGGAATAAATAGCAATAAATAGGAATAAATAGCAATAAATAGGAATAAATAGGAATAATTAGAAATAATTAGGAATAATTAGGAATAATTAGGAATAATTAGCAATAATTAGCAATAATTAGGAATAAATAACAATAATTAGAAATAATTAGGAATAATTAGGAATAATTAGCAATAAATAGGAATAAATAGGAATAATTAGCAATAATTAGCAATAATTAGGAATACTTAGGAATAAATAGCTATAAATATAAATAAATAGCAATAATTAGGAATAATTAGGAATAAATAGGAATAATTAGGAATAATTAGGAATAATTAGCAATAATTGGGAATAAATAGCAATAATTAGGAATAAATAGCAATAATTAGGAATAATTGCCAATAATTAGGTATAAATAGCAATAATTACGAATAAATAGCAATAATTACGAATAATTACCAATAATTAGGAAGAATTACCAATAATTAGGAATAATTACCAATAATTATGAATAAAATGCAATAATTAGGAATAATTACCAATAATTAGGAATAAATAGCATTAATTGGGAATAAATAGCAATAAATAGGAATTATTACCAATAATTAGGAATAATTACCAATAATTAGGAATAAATAGAAATAATTAGGAATAAATAGCAATAATTAGGAATAATTACCAATAATTAGGAATAAATAGCAATAATTAGAAATAATTACTAATAATTAGGAATAAATAGAAATAATTAGGAATAAATAGCAATAATTAGGAATAAATAACAATAATTAGGAATAATTACCAATAATTAAGAATAAATAGCAATAATTAGCAATAATTAGCAATAATTAGCAATAATTAGCATTAATTAGCATTAATTAGCATTAATTGGGAATAAATAGAAATAATTAAGAATAAATATGAATAAATATGAATAAATAACAATAATTATGAATAATTACCAATAATTAGTAATAATTACCAATAATTAGGAATAATTACCAATAATTAGGAATAATTACCAATAATTAGGAATAATTACCAATAATTAGGAATAAATAGCAATAATTAGGAATAAATAATAATAATTAGGAATAATTACCAGTAATTAGGAATAAATAGTTATAATTAGGAATAAATAGAAATAATTAGGAATAAATAGCAATAATTAGGAATAAATAGAAATAATTAGGAATAATTACGATTAATTAGAAATAATTAGTAATAATTACTAATAATTAGGAATGATTAGTAAACATTAGCAATAATTATGAATATTTAGGAATAATTATGAATAGTTAGGAATAATTAGGAATAATTAGGAATAATTAGGAATAATTAGGAATAAATTGTAATAATTAGTAATAATTAGTAATAAATTGTATTAATTAGTAATAATTAGTAGTAATTAGTAATAATTAGTAATAATTAGTAGTAATTAGTAATAATTAGTAATAATTAATAATAATTAGTAATAAATAGTAAATATATTTATATCTAATTATTACTAATAAAAAATTATATTATCAATATTTATGAAAAAACAATATTAATATTATAAAAATAATAAAAAATTTATAAAATATTAAAATTATCAATATTCACAACAGGATTTGCTCTATTCCTAACATGTTCAAATCTCAAAGAGTCGCCAATTATCAGGTCATGCGCACTAAAAAGTTTGTGTCAGCCATGTCCAATCTAAACTCTATAATTGTCATTGCTTGGTTGATCACCTTTCAAGTAGCGTTGCAATAGGATGACCTAAGTTATGCCCTTCTCATCTATAAGAATTATCTCACGTGACCCTTTACATAGACCATTCTTCCTTGAAAATTTAAGGGAAAGATACTGATGTCCCATTAAATTTTTAAGGAAGATTGATCTATGTAAAGGGAGCGAGATGATTCTTAAAGACGAGAACGACATTACTTTGGTCGTCCTATTGCAACACTACTTGCGAGGTGATCAACCATGCAAGGACAATTATAGAGTTTACATTGGACATGGGTGACAAACGTTTTATTGCGCATGACCTGAAAATTGGCGAACCTTTTAGATTTAAACCTGTTAATAATATAGCAAAGTCCGTTGCGAATATTGATAATTTTAATATTTTATAAAATTTTATTATTTTAATAATATTAATATTTTTTTTCATAAATATTGATAATACAGTTTTTTTATTAGTAATAATTAGTAAACAAAAACTGCTTGGTTAATGAAGGGAAAATTTGTAATCATCTCCACAACGATGATTACCAAATTTCCTTTCATTACCCAAGTAGTTTTCATTTTTCTAAGTATTGCTAAAATAGTAATAAATTGTAATAATTAGTAATAATTAGTAATAAATAGTAACAATTAGTAAAAATTGTAATAATTAGTAATAATAAGTAATAATTAGTAATAATTAGTAATAATTAGTAATAATTAGTAATAATTAGTAATAATTAGTAACAATTAGAAACAATTAACAATAATTAGAAATAATTAGTAATAATTAGTTAGGAACAGTTAAGAATAGTTAGGAACAGTTAGGAAGAAATTTTAATAAATTTTAATAAATTTTAAGAACTTGGAACAATTTCTAGTGGATTGACGGCACTCCTTTTGATCAATGACTTTTCTCCTTTCAACTCTCACCGACTCAAAACATTATCAAAAATGTGCTTCTACGTAGACATATTCAATCTTTTATGCACGAGATTGGATATGCATTCGTAGGATCATATTTTTTATAATGTTTTCAGGCAGTGATAGTTGGAAGAAGACGATTCATCGACGAAAAGGGGGCTCTTTTGTCCGACGGCTCATTTACTTGCATCTTTATCACACTGAAATCACAATGAAGAATCTGGACTAAGGTACGCGTATTCATTCTCATATGTACCTCTGACCAGATTCTTCATTGTGATTTTAGTGTGATAAAGATGCAAGTAAATGAGCCGTCGGATAAAAGAGTAGTCGTCAATCCACTTGAAATTGTGTCACCCTTAATTAATGGTAATTATTAAGAAGTAGTTATAATTATTTATCTTCTTTTTTTAGATAGTGTTTTTATAATTTCAAATTATTCAAAAACATTGATGATTTTATTTTTTATGTAGAAAAATATGGAACAAGGAAGTCGACATCAGTCATTATTAGATGATCGCACTTGGATAAATCAGCGCAAAAATCCAAATAGTTCTGGTTTAAATCCTGTATATATTGAGGGTGTTGAAGCTTTCTTAGAATTTGAATCATCAAAACCAGAATATGTTTCAGAAGGCACAATTAAGTGTCCTTGTAAAAAATGTACTCTGAGAACGTTTGACACAGTTGACAAGGTTGGGGGACATCTCTTGCAGTTTAGTTTTCAACCAGATTGTGTTTTTTGGTATCAACACAGTGAAGGCAGTTCCATAGAAGATCCTAATAACTTGATTCTGGATCCATCATGGTTTTAGAATTTAGTACATGATGTTTCAGGTCCATCTGTGCAACAAACTGAAACTCACGATGATATTGACTTAACTCCTGAGTTGGCACCATCCAAATTTTATGAGTTATTGAGGTCTGCTAAGGATGCATTATATCCTGGTTTCAAGATAAGAAAATTATAAGCGGTTGTAAAATTTATGGCTATTAAATCAGATAATAAAATGTTAAACAACTGTTTTGATTAGATATTTTCTTTGGTTAAAACACTGTTACCTGAAGGAAATGTGTTTCTTGCAAATTACTATGAGAGATAGAGCATGGTTCATAATCTGGGCCTTAGTTATCGGAAGATTCATGCATGTCTAAATGATTGCATCTTATATTCTGGAAAAAATGAGTCATTGGATAGTTGTCCCACATGTGGACAATCAAGGTATAAATAAGCTCAATTAGGGATGTCTAAATCGATTCCAGTAAAACAATTGAGATATTTCCCCCTTACACCCAGGTTGCAGCGTTTATTTATGTCTCAGAATATAGCGTCAATGATGTCAAGGCACAAAACCAAGATTTCAACTGATAGAATCTTGAATCATCCATCTGATGGTGATTCATGTAAACATTTTTACCTTTTGCATCCATATTTTTCTATATAAGCCCAAAACGTGTGATTGGGTATTTCTACTGATGGTTTCTATCCGTTTGGTTCTTATGGTAGTCAGTATTCATGTTGGTTTGTCTTTATAACTCCGTAAAATTTTCCTCCATGGATGTTGATGAAGGAGACCTATATCTTTTTTACTCTATTAATCCCAGGACATCCAAAAAAGAATATTGATGTTTATTTGAAACCATTGATTGATGAGTTAAATGCATTATGGAGTGATGGTGTTAATACATATGATGTTTCTGTGAAACAAAATTTCATATTAAAAGCTGCATTGATGTGGACGATTAGTGACTTTCCGGCATATGGCATGTTATCTGGTTGGAGTACACATGGTCTGAGATCATGTCCTTACTGTATGAAAGACAACAAAGCCTTTATGATCGTCAATGGAAAAAAATTAATATTTTGATTGTCACCATAGATTTCTTCCAACCGATCATCCTTTTCGGAGGAACAAATATCATTTTAGAAAAGGTACAATTGAAAGGGATGAACCTCAAAAGATGATCTCAGGTACAGAGTTAAAATCAGTTGTATTTTCATTACCTCCCATCACATTTGGACCAACAGTAAACCAACATAAAATTCATGGCTTTGGGAAAGAACATAATTGGATAAAACGGAGCATTTTTTGGGATCTTCCGTATTGGTCTGATTTGTTGGTCTGCCACATGTTGGATGTTATGCATATTGAGAAGAACTATTTTGATAATTTATTTCATACAGTTTTGGATACACCAGGTAAGTCCAAAGATACTATAAAGGCACGATTAGATCTTTCCCAAATTTACAGGCGACCAAAACTTGAACTATTTGAAAATTTTAGATCACAGAGGTTAATGAATCCAAACGCAGCTTATACACTGTCCAAAGAGATTCGCTTATTATTTTGTCAGTGGATTGCAGATTTGAGACTTCCAGATGGCTATGCATCCAATTTGGGCAGATGTGTTAAGAATGGTTATATTACTGGATTAAAAATTCATGATTGTCATGTTATAATAGAAAGACTAATTTCGATTGTATTTAGAGGTTTGTTTAATTCTATGATTTGGGATTCGATAAAAAGACATATCATATATTTTTTGAGACATTTGTGCAGCGACAATAGACTACGATGTTCTAAGAAAACTGGAAGAAGATGTTGTTGTAATTATATGTAAACTGGAAAAAAAAATCTTTCGTCTTTCTTTGACTCAATGGAACATCTTATATTACATTTTCCACATGAATCTAAATGTGGAGGTCCAATATAGTTTCAATGGATGTACCCATTCGAGAGATGCATGTAGAAATTGAAGAAAAAAGTGTGTAACAAAGCATCAGTTGAAGGCTCAATTGTTGAAGCTTATTTGCAAGAAGAAATTGATTTTTTCTTCTCTCATTATGTTGAATCTCAATATCCCTCAAAACACAATCGCATGGGATTAAATGAGGGGAATGTTAATGACGAAATGGACAATCAATTAACAGTTTTTAATCAGCCAAATCTTGGTTTCGGTGGGGTTTATGAACGATGTATTTCAGATGATGAACATAACAGAGCACATACATATGTTCTGCTCAACTGTGAAGAAATGACATTATTTGTCATGTGAGTGCTTCTATAACTTATTCTATAATTTATGTTATAGTATTTAAACTTATTTTATTTTTAGGTTATATGATAATCATATCAAGAAACAACTTCCACAAATTACAGCAGCTGCTCTTTAAGAACGCAGACAAAAAAAATTTCTCAATGGTTTCAAAAAATGGTAACATAAATTATTGATGGTTTAATATCAATTCCATTTATTATTTATTATATTGATAATGGTTTTAAAAAATTTTAAGTGTCTCAATATGCTGATAAAATTGATAAGCGACTGTGTATATTTAGTAACCCACTATCCAAAATGGTTAAATATTATAATGCATATGTGGTGAATGGTTTTCGATTTCATACACATGCATATGGGGAATCAAAAAAACAATGAACAGGGGAGTTTCCTTGAGATGAGAACATCATAGAGAAACTGAAGTTGAATTTTATGGCATTTTGGATGAAATTATTGAATTGTGTTATCTAGGACAGAATTACATAACAATGTTTAAATGTCGGTGGTTGGATACTGAGAGAGGCTTGCGTGTTCATCTGACTCATGGAATCGTTGATATTAAATATAAAAGTCTTCTTGCGGTAAATGAACCATTTTTACTGGATCAATAGGAACATCAAATTTATTATGCAAAGTACTGTGCTACTTCAAGAGACTTGAGCAATCGGTGGAGCATAATAAAAATGAAATCTCGGGAAAATCAATTTACTAAAACTGAATGTGGTTCTGCTGAAGTGGAAGGAATTGAAATTTTTCAAGAGAATACTCAAAATCCATCTAATTCACAAAGATACGTGAATATTGATGATGAGACCCAACAATTAAGGATCGATGGTGATGAAGATGTTAATGATGTTACAAATAAATTTGAAATGACAAGAGATGTTGAAACTAAAACTCATATGGATATTGATGATGTTGAGGAGGAAGATGAAGACATTGACATTGATAGCTATGGAGAAGAGGATGAAGATGAACATTGACATAGTTAAATGCTGGTTATAATCATAACTAATATATATCTATATTAAATAGTTATTTTAAACTATCTGCTAACAACAATGATTTTGTGTTTCAGATGGACTCAGATATATTTCCCGAGTTGCAGGAGGCTGACCTACCGTTGGATGAGGGAGATTTTGGATCATCTGACCCTCAGCCTACTGGCGGTTCAGGGGGTATGCGAAGGGGGTGCGGTCTTTCATGGATTATGATTCCTAACCCTATCCCCGAGCGACGTCCACATCTTGGTTTTGATCTACACACACAGTGGTATGGTAACTTGTATATTTTAGTCAGATTTCATTAATTTATTTATATATATACTAATTGTTTGATTATTTATTCATTTTTCACATTTTTGCGCATGTAGCTATTGGATAGGGGAGCACTATCTTACGTAATTATTTTTCTCATCCATGGATCACATGGGAACAGATTCCCATTGATGTGTGACGCGACATGTTCCATCATTGGCTGGTACGTAAATAAATAATATTTATTTTGAAATTTATTTTATTAATAACTTGATATTATAAATTACTTGAAGGGTTTATGGTATCATATTGATGATAGCATGTGCGACACTATCCACGTGGCATGGAAGGTTTCTATGTGCGACTGTTTCCATCAGTTTTTGCACAATTTGAGAAGGACAACCATTAAGAAAGAAAGAGTGATAGAATTTGATGAGTCATGTAGAGCTCACCAACCAGAGTACATTTCATCTCACGTTTGGGATGGATTATGTTTACGTTGGTTGGGTGGTGGATTTCAGAGGAGATCTTCAGTGGGATGGTAGAACCGGGGGGGACAGGAGGTGACGCATCGAGCTGGTAGTCGTATATTCAGTTTGCATAGAGAGCATCGGGTAAGTATATTTTCTTAATATTTTATATAAATTTAAATATAAACAGTTTATTTTATATTTATGTAGGCAGTCGAGCATCCTGATATTACGGAGTTCGACATTTATCGAAGGATGTACAGTGATCCAGCCACTGGAGAGATTAGAGGTGATCACCAGCATCAGATTATGTTTAGTATTATTCTTTCAGTTTGACAATTAACTTCATATAATAATTTCACAATTTTAATTTTAAATTGGAATTGAAGGAGTCATATGAGGTTGAGACCTCTCAGACACAGGCTGAGGGTCAGGACGAGATGACTGAGCAGACTAGTGCTCACCATTTCGATGAGGCGCCATGGATGCAGGTGACTCAGTATGGCTTTGAGAAGGTCTGAGTAGTTGGTATCAGCTCTCATTTGACTCTTGGTACTTATTATGGTATTGTTGCGATGTAGGCGTCCAGCTCGAGAGGAGATCATGGAGAGGCATCATCTTCTGGATCACAGTATTAGGAGCAGTTGCGAACTCAGGCTGAGCTTATAGAGACTTTGTAGAAGCAGCATGAAGATATGTGTCGGCGGTAGCAGTAGCAGGAGCAGCATCACGAGGAGGATCTACGTCGATTGGAGCAGCGGTGACAACAGGAGTATCATGAGCAGATGGAGTACATGCGTCATCTGACTCGTAGTTTAGGGATGGAGTTTCCTCAACCTCTTCCACAGGACCCCCCCCCCCAGTGATTTGTTTTTTATGTTAAAAACATTTGAATTCAAGTTTTGTAATAATATGAACTATTTACTATTCCTGTCTTTTATATTGGTGGAAATATTGCATAATTTGATTTTATTTAATATTTTATTATTTATTATTAGTATTATATTTTATAATATTTTTTTATTTTACTACTAATAATAATAATAATATTTTATGAGTTTTTTATATTTTTTTGAAAATATTGAAACTTTAAATAATTTTTTATTATTTTATTATTTTAATAATATTAATATTAATTTTTTATTAATCATAATTTTATTAAATATATTTTTTTAGTATTATATTTTTTAATGTTTTTTTATTATACTAATAATAATAATATTTTATATTTTTTTATTATTTTTGTAATAATAATATAATTTTTTCATTAATCATAAATTTATTATTATTTTTTAATTAATTTTAGTTTTTGCGACACGGTCTTTTGCGATGGGGCCCCGTCGCAAATAAGTGAAATATATATTTTTTAAGATTAGTATTTGCGATGACACAACGGGCTCGTCGCAATTAGTATTTGCAACGGGCCCGTCGCAAAAGGTTTATGTGTATATAATGTATATAATCAGAATGTTATTTGCGATGGGTAAGTTCCCCGTCACAAAAACTAATTACGACGGGCCCGTCGTAAAAGGTTTTTTGGGTATATAATGTATATAATCGGGAGGTTTTTTGCAATAGAAAAAAGTCTCGTCGCAACATATATATTTTTCGATGGGCCCGTCGCAAAAAATATTTGTTGCAATGCCATTTTCTGCAACAGGCTATTTGCGACGGGGGCCCGTTGCAAAAGGCTATTTGCGATATGATCCCGTCGCAAATATCCCGTTGCAAAAAATGGGAATTCCAGTAGTGAAAGGTAACATAGTGGCTGATGTGTTGAGCAGGAGGACTTAGATACAGGTGGTTCAGGAGGCCATTAGTGAGTGGCAGCTTATGGATTTGTTCTCTGAGATGCATTTTGAGGTGCACGATAGACAAGGGCAGACTTTTCCTTCTTCTGTATTTGTTACCTCTACTCTAATGGATCGAGTGTGAATGAGGTAGCTATTAGATCCCGAAGGCCTGGTCCTATGGGAGAGTGTGTCAGGAGAGGACTCTACTCCTAGGTGGACTATAGGTGATGATGAGATCTTGTGTTTACATGGACGCATATGGGTGTTGTTAAAAAACTCATGCAATGATGTCATGATGGATTTCGTGATGGTTTTACCGAGGTTACCTCGAGGGGATGATGTGGTTTGGGTTGTTTTTGAAAAACTCACGAAGGTTTTACATTTCTTTCTAATCAAGGATACCTTCAGTTTTGATGATATTTGAAGGTTATACATCTGAGAGATTGTATGTTTTCATGGGGTTTCACACTCTACCATTTCAGATAGGGATGCTCATTTTACTTCTCGTGTATGGTAGGGACTACAGAGGGCTTTTGGTACACAATTTCTTCTGAGTACATCTTACCATCCCCAGACATATGGTCAATCTGATCATACAATTCAGGTTTTAGAAGACCTTCTATGATCATGTGTCCTATATTTTGGGGTATCTTAGGAGAGACACATACCCCTGGTGGAGTTTTCCTAAAATAACAGTTTTTAGGTGAAGATTCAGATGGCACCTTATGAGGCTTTGTACAATAGGCCATGTCGATCACCCCTATATTGGCTAGAGGTAGGAGAGGTAGTTATGTTGGGACCTTGTCTTGTCCAGGAGACCACTGAGTAGGTGGAGTTGATTAGAAAGAGGATGGATACTACACAGTCTAGGAAGAAATATTATGATGATTGATGGAGATGGCCTCTAGAGTTCGAGGTTGGAGATCAGGTTTTCTTATGTGTCACACCGAGGTTGGGAAACAGGAGGATTATGAGACAAGTAAAGCTTTCCCCAAAGTACGTCGGACCGTTTGAGTTTTTGGAGAGAGTCGGGATGATTTCCTATCAGTTGTAGTTACCTTAGAGGTATCGGGCTATGCACGAGTTCTTCCATGTTTCTCAGTTATAATGTTACTTTTTAGACCTGTCTCATTTTTTTCAACCTGATGAGGTTGAGTTGGAGGTGGATGCATCCTTTTAGGAGCACCCTATTTGGATTTTGGATCGCAGCATGAATGTTCTTTATGGCTAGTCTGTTCCTCTGGTACGGGTGCTATGCAAGCACGGGCGAGTATAGGACGAGACCTGGTAGAGGGAGGTTGACATACAATCACAATGTCTAGATTTGTTTGAAGTTTCTTCTTCTCCACCATTGGAAGGGAAATTCGAGGAAGAATTGATTTAATGGGGGAAGTTTGTAATAACTTGGATCTTCATTTCAGGTGTGGTTCTTTATTTCAGGTTTTTTTAGGAAAATTTTTTTTTGAAATTGTCTATGTACACACCGTGTACTCTTGAGTACACACCATGTACCCGGGTACCGTGCACAGCTACGTACTAGCCGTGTAACATCCAAGTACATGGCTGTGTGGGTGACCTGGAAGACCACCTAAAGTAGGGGCCAGTTGAGGCCAGTACATGGCGTGTACATTAAATGAACATGTTGTGTAATTTTCTTTTTATTTTATTAATCAGTTCAGGGTCACATCTCATCTCCAGAACAAACTTCTTGTCCTCATGTTTCATACAGGAGAGCAACGTATGACCGAATAACTTTTATCCCCTCTCGTTCTTCCATCAGAGCTCCGATTGAGACATCTCTAGGTGCGTTGGATTCCCACCGGTGAGTTCTATCTTTCTCTATAGTCTCTCTTCCTAATTTCTCCTCTCTTGTAAGTTATTCAAGGTTGAACAATTTTGACCTTTTTATAGTTCTACAATGTTCTAGTCCGATTCAAGGGCTGAAGTTCGAGAGTGTTCACCGTACCACATAGAGGTAGGTGTTTTGTGCCTTTCTTTGGTTGTATTTGGATTATATATGCTAAAAGTGTTGAATACCCTTGTTTAGGGTATTGCGTGTTTTGTAATTTAACCCTATTAATAACTAATATGGTTTGTTTTATTTAGAAAGGGTTATTGATTATGCTTAAGGACTATTACCATGATTATATATGTGTTTCCCATGTTTGATTGGTTATGTCCATTGGGTATAGGAAGCATGTTAGGCTGCTTTGTTTTCCATTACTAGTATTGTTAAGATGGAGTTGTTGTTTATATGAGATGCATGTGTTACACATTATAAAATTATGACCAAGGGGAATTGACTACGATAGATTCCTGAGATATGGACTTTTATTTATGAATCGTTATTATGATTGACCATAGGTATTGACTGTGAGAGCTTCCATGGGATCATTGGCCATAGGGGTTAGACCGTGAGAGATACCCAGAGGGTCATTGTTAAATGATTGTTGGACCATAGGGAATTGACTGTGAGAGCTTCCAGAGGGTCATTATATTATTGTTGCTATGTATACCAAAGGGGTATTGACTATGAGAGATACCCATGAGGTCAGTTGTAGATATTTAGTTCCATGTAGGACCAAAGGGGTTAGACTATGTGAGCTTTCCCAGAGGGTCTTTACTTATTGAATTGTTGATATATTAAACCAAAGGGGTTAGAATTTGAGATATTTCCTAGAGGTTTGCTTTTAAATGATTGAATAATTGTGATGAGTCTTCCAAGCCAAAGCACAAGCTTGGACTTGGTCTTACTAGATTGTTTAGATGGTCTTTTGAGACATCTTTTTGTTATATTATGCAAGGGGATATAGAGCTTAGGCTAGATCCAAAGGTTACTTTATTCAAATATTTGAATAATTAATAAATGGAAATGAATGTAATTGAAAATTTTATGGTTGTTTACTTTTGAGTACTTCTTATGTTGTCGCTTCATTTTTTATATTTTCCTGCTATATATATTGACTGACAATTAGGCACAGATCTTTTAGTGGTCGCCTACTAGGATTCATCCCCCACCCTATTTGGGTCATGCTTTTAGGCCTAAATAGATTATATGGTTGCAGGTATAGATAAAGGAAAGTTCTCTTCTACATCAGGTACTTGATTTCTATTGAAGCTGGAGAGCATAGGACCAAGCTGAGGCTTGCGATGCTGTTGTAGTTTACTGTTTTATGTATTTTGGTTTCAGTATTGTATTTCCAGCCTTGTGACTTGTTTAGTTTTTTTCTTAGATACTTGTGACATGAATTATTATTTATATATATAATGCAGTTGTTTATACTATCAGTCTTCGTTGTTTACTTTATTGTATGGTGTTACTTTTTCTTCTATTGTTTACTATTTTTTCCATTGTGTTACTCTACCAATGAGGGCAAAGTTTCCCCACTATCACACCTAAGTCCCTCGCTACTATTCGTTAGCCTTTGTAATTTGGGGAAATTTTCTTGAGGTCATGTGACCAACCAGATATGGTGCACCATTGGGAGGCACCCTGAACCAGGATATTACATGCTAACCATGTGATATCCCACTGCCCAAATTTTCTATTTTTCTATAATAGGGTGCGTGGTTTGGAAAATTGTGTGCATGCTATTCACTAGCCCAAAAACTTCCAAAACTTTCAGAATTTCACTTGATTTAACCCCAAATGAAACTCAACCAAAGAAATATAAAAAATATTATTTTAGGAATACCTGAAAATAGAAACGGGATGTTACAACATCCCCAGCATAAAAATCTTTAGTCCCTAAAAATCCTACAAAGAAGCCTCCATGTCAAAAATATGAGGCCACAGATCTCTCATTAGTTCCTCCCTCTCCAAGATATCATGAGAATCAGAACTATGATATCATAGCACATGAACCAAATGTATCATCCTCCCACAAAGTACCTTGGTCTCAGAATAAACTATTATGACTGGTCATTCAGTCACAAATAAATTAGGTTCAACTTCAAGATCATGCCAACTCAGAAAATGAGATGGATATAATAAATACTTTACAATTTGAGATACATAAAACACATTATGTATCGATGTTAGTTAAATTAGTAGTTCCAAACAATATGAAACTTTCCACACCTTCTCAACAAATGTCAAAAGTCCAAAAAAATGAAGAGAAAGCTTCCCTTGCCTCCCAAGTCGTCAATGACCCAACCATGGTGAAACCTTCAAGAAAACTTGGTCACCAACTGAAAAATCTAAAGGCCTATAGCGATGATCAACATAAGATTTATATCATCTCTATGCCTTCAACATCCTCTAATGAATCAAATGAATCTTTACTATTGTCTCTTACACCAAACTTGGTCTAACCAAGGAACTTTCACCAACCTTCGACCAACATAATGGGGATTTAAAAGTATGACTATAAAAGGCCTCAAAAGGATGCATCCTGATCACATATTGGTAACTATTATTATAAGAAAACTCAACCATCACCAAGTGATCATCCCAAGCCCCACCAAAGTTGAGAACACAAGTGTGAAGCATATCCTTAAGAATCTGTATAGATCTTTTTTTCTATCCATCCGATTGCAGACATAAGATCCTAGTGCATCCTAAAGGACTCTCTAAAAAGGTTAAGTGAACCAAGGATCCATATAAAAGTATATTGAAGATGGAAATCCATGAAAAAAATTGATATCTTTCACATAGATATTTCTCGACTCCTCAACTTTGGTTGTATCACAAATGGGTAAGAAGTGAGTCGATTTCATTAGCCTATAGATATCAACCAATATCAAATTATTCTTTCTCTAGGTATGTAGAAACCCAACCAAAAAGTCCATAGAGATCTCATACCACTTCCAAGTAAAAACTGGAAGTGGCTGAAACAAACTTGAAGGTTTCTGGTGCTCATCCTTAACTTGTTGTCTTGTATAACAATGAGAAACAAACTCATCAATGACTCATCTCTTACCTGGACACCAGAACTACCACTGTATTTCATAGAACTTATTTGTGGTTCCTCATTACATATCCCACTAATAACTATGTAAATCCCCCATAATAACTTTTCTGACCAAATATGGTACCACAAAACGATTCTGATAGCACAGAATTCCCTCCTTGGAGAACAACCATTGAGAAATTGTATCCCCACTATAAATAGAATCTCTAATGCTACGAAACTCATCATTAATATATTATTCCTGAAGAATAAATTTAAGAAGAATGGATTTCAACTGAACACTAGACAAATAAACCTTTCCCCCTTTCTCCTGAACTCTAATATGAAACTGTGTAAAGAGATAAATAAAGTTCCACTCTTCTAATGATTCTTTCACTATTTGGGTCATAATCTTATTACTCAAAGCATCTACAATTACATTACCATTCCCTGGGCCTATGCATCTTTTCATAGGACAGCTAGCCGACCATCCCTATGAAGGTGGAGTGCTGATATCCTGACATATGCTGGGGAGGAGTAGTTTCAAGTTGTCTTGTCTGGGTGATTCCCTCTAAGACCTATGGGTCATGTAATTGTCTCTAAGCCTTCAAGCCTTGTAAGGGTTCCACATAACCCCTTGAAAGGTGGGTTATCAAAAATAATAAAAAATTGAGGCCTTCAGTCTATTTTGACCAATAAAGGTAGTGCCGCCAACTCTTAAGCACGTGCATCACATTTGAAATTTTAAGGTAATGGTGTGGATAATTCTTCTCATGTGGACTAAGATGATGAGATCTATAAGCAATGACATGGTTACCTTGTATAAGAAAATATCTCCATCCTAAACCTGATGCAACACCGAAGACCACATAGCCATGCCCGACCTCTGGAAGAGTCAACACCAGTTTAGTAATAAAAATACATTTTAACTAAACAAAATAATTATCACATCTTCCATATCAATCAAACAATACTCTATTCTCAGTGAGTACAATCATTGGATAATACATCTTTGATAATTCCTTCATGAATCAATGATAATATCTGGTTAAGCCCAAGAAGCTTTGAATATTGAAAACATTATATGTTTTCTCACAAGTCATAAGAGCCTTCACCTTATCAGGTTCAACTGGTATTCCTTATTCTAACACCACATGTACCAATAACTTCACTTACTAGATCTAGAAAACACATTTTTAAATCTTGGCATAAACTCAGTGATTTCTCAGCAAACTCAAAATTGTTCTCAGATGATGCACATGATCCTCCTCGGACTTAGATTATACAAGGATGTCATCAATAAAGAATACCACAAAATTATTAAGATGCTCATGGAAAATCATGTTCATCAAAGACATGAAAACTTCAAGAGCATTGGTTAGACCACAAATAATGACAAGGTACTCATAATGGTCGTATCTGCTCTAAAAGGCTGTTTTATAAATTTCAAACTCATTTATCCTCAACTGATGGTAACCAGATCTAAGTTCAATATTCAAAAACCACTTATCCCCCTTTAACTGGTCAAACAGATCATCAATCCATGTAAACATATATTTTTTCTTTATGGTAACTTGATTTAGATTTTTATAATCAACGCATAGGAAAAATGAACCATCATCCTTCTTTGAAAAGAGAACTGACATCACCCAAGGAGATACACTCAGGTATATGAAGCCTTTCTCAAGAAGATCATCCAACTAAGACTTCAACTCTTTCATTTTAGTTGGTTTTATGTGGTAAGAAGGATAGAAACTAGTTGAGTACAAGACATAAAGTAAATGGAAAACTCAACAACCCTCACTGGTGTCAAACCAGATAAGTCAGAAGTAAACACGTTGGGAAAATCGACGACAAATGGAGGGAGATCACCACCCAAATATCCCTGCTCCAAATCAAAGGCAAACACAGATATCACTTTCCCCAACTCTGTATAAGAATTTCTATCCCTGCTCGACCTTGATACCCATTCTCCTTGAAAGACACGATACATAACACTAGGTGTAGTGAAAGAGACCTATCAAAGATAACAATAAATTTGGGATTTATTGGTGATGATCCAATACATCTTGAAATTGACATCAAGATATTTCATGTTGAGAACCAGAAAAGTCCAAGAAAGCTCAATATATGATAGATAAAAGACACAAGTGGGACTATAGAGACCATCCTCTCTCTTCGTACCAAGGGGTGTAGTAATATCTATTGCACAAGATAAAAACTACATAGTAATATTAAGCAGATTAACAAAATGGGTTGAAATAAATGAATGATATGAACCAGTATTAAATAGAGTAGTCACTAATGATAAAGATATAGTAATGGTAGCTCTCACAGCCATTGAACATGTATCCACTTCCTCTAGATACTCTTAAACTACATTAAGAATCTTTGTTCCGGATGCTTGTGGTTGGAACCCTTTTTCACATGAATCATCTGATCGCCCTGCACTTTTAGGAGGATATGATGATCTTGTTCCACTACATATAGTGTAATTAACATGGAATAATCATTGAAAGTTCCCTATATGACTGCATGATACATTGTTATTGGGTACCACAATGTATACCCTCTTCGAATTCCCTGCCTTGAAACACTGTTAGAAAACAAAAGAAGATATTCTACGTACTTCAGGAGGCCTAGAATGATCTTGATGCTGAGAAATTCCATGAGAATATTTATGCTTCCTCTTTACCTTGAAATAACTCACACTGTCACTAAGATAGAAAGAAACTCCTAATAACCCTGACTTTCCATCTAGGTACATTTCAACCATAATTTCTCTATCTAGCACATTAGCGTAAGAAGTTAGCTTCAGCAAGAAAACCTAAGAACGAATATCCTGAGGAAATCCTAACTTGAACCTTAGAGCCTTCAACCTATCATTCGATACTATCTCAGGTGTGAAATTCACGAGCTCAGAAAAACGGTTTTCATACTCCATCATAGTCCTATCATACTAATCAAGTCTAAAAAACTCTGTATACTTGGCCAATAGCATCAAATCTAGATAGACCTAGTTAGTGAAAAGAACCTTAAAGTCCTTCCAATCTAATCCTTCATGATTATTCACTGTCGTCATAGTGCCCCACCATCTTCATCTCAGTCCCTCCAGTACGAAGGTATAACACTTCTCTTTGATCTCATAGGGTGTTCCCAAGAACCCAAACAAGTTCTCTATACTGGTCAATTATTCCTCATCCTCTTGAAGATCATTTGAGCCTTTAAATAGTTATATATTCTGATGAATTAACTCTTGAGAACAAACTTTGAGAACATTCCCCTGAGGTTCCATAGCTGGAGCATGAATGGGAACTAGAGGTGGTGCCTTTCTCATAGCTTGGATAGTGTGCACGATCACCTCAATTAGATCTGGGTCCACAAGAGGATTTAATTGTTTAGGTTCAGCAACGACTTCTACCTAGATCTGATTCGCATGACTTCTCAGAATCATTATTCTAAACAACATTAGAATCTAACATGGAATACATTAAATAATACTCAAATAGAGCAATGAGGAAAATTAATCCCAAAATATATAACAAACAAGATTTAGATTTCAACCTATTCAAATAAAAATAGGGAAAAGAATAGAACTAATCCAAAAGATGTATTTTCCTAACCACCCTTGGCAACTTAAGGTTCATTGAGATGAGATCTAGCTAGTCAATCAATTGTAACTACCTCTTATGTCTTGACAAGATTACACAAATTCATATTGACTTCAAGTCAAAATCTCAACCTAGAACTTTGATACCACTATGTTATGAACCAACCCAGGTACCCTAGTAACTTGATAACTGAGCTGGTCCTGACATATCCCGAAGGGTATTCTTAATCCCCATGGGTTGGTAACTAGCACCTAACATCATATAATATGAAAGTGGGAATGATTTTTACACTAAAAATGTGGAAGTAAAGGAAATAAGATAGTATGCATATAAAAAGAAACTCCACTGGAAGTAATGTACCAAATGTAAAACATGCATAAAAATCCAAAGTAATACAACCCAAGTACCAAAATAGGGGAAAACATCCCTTGTCCCTGAGGTTACAGCTCACCAAGTCCATGGTTCAACAGCTAGATCCACCTCTAAGAGATCATTTCCCCTTACTCAAACCTGGAATGAGATAATCTATGAACCCCCAAAGGCACAAGTAGAGTGTGAACCAAATCCCAATAGGATTTCAACAAAGATTCCATAACAAGAGGACAACATAAAATTAACCAATAATGTGCTTTCAATTTTTAAAACAAATAGGTCTGGAATTTACAAAAGCATATTTAAACAAATCATGTGTTACAGTTTAAAAGATTAAATTTCATTTAGTAATTCATGCTTCATATTTCAAACTATGTAAATACATTTCAAAAGATGGAATTTACTCTCAATAAAATCATTATTTATATAAATGGAACTTTTCACAAAATGAATTAAATAAACACTTTTATATAAAACATTTTATATAAATTCTCAAAGCATGTAAAATAGTTTATAACAATGGAATATACATATTAAATAAAAACAAGCGAGAAACATGGTCATGTTCCAAGTAGGTATCATAGTTTCAGGCTATAGGGATCCAACACTATGAATACAGAAATGTATTTACATACATCACTTAAACCAATTCCAAGAGGATTCATCACCATTTCTTAAGTAATGGGATGTGCTGATATGATGTTTTAGAACATTTTAAGTCATGGAGTATTGTACAATATAACACACTAACTACCTAAGGATTTCATATTCTCTAGTAAAAAACAGATATGGGAAATTTATTTTAAGACTTCTTAAAATAAAATTAAATCTAATACTCCATTTTAATATTCCAATTTTCCCTTTAAAACCCATAATGGGTTTTTAATCAAAAACATGCCTTTCTCAAAAAGATGAAACCACTGGGTTTCTATCTAAACAATTTTTAATAAATTTTTCATAAACAAGTATTTGAAACCAATTAATGCAATTTCACAATAAATTACACAATTAAATAAAAAAAATTTAATTTTCAAACAATTCCATCAATTTCATCACAAATCCCTAATTCACTGGAATTGGGGTTTTCCATAATTTTTCCATCAAAAAAATTCTTCAATTGAATTAAACAATTTAATTGATTCAATTTCTATCAAAACGTGAATTTAAATTAAATAATTTAAATCTCATAAAAGTCTAATTCCATTCCAAAAACCCATTTTTCTTAAAAACCCCAATTCACTAGAATTGGGTTTTTAAAACAAAATAATTATGAGCCTTTTTATCAGAATTTACATTTAATTAAAAATATTTTAAATTAAATAAATCAATTTTGAGTTAATAAAAATGGGGCATTGTAATGGAACCACCTACCTCGGGATCAATGGATCTCGAATCACCAAACCTTAACCAGGATTCGTCAATGAAGAACGACAACAACTGAATTAGGGAAACAAGGATCAAATCTAGGTTTATTGACCTAAAATAGAGGGTATTATATTCATAAATCAAAACAAGGATCCATGGAACCCTAAGGAGAATAAAGGAGACCATGGTAGAATGTGATCGGGGCGAGGAAACTTATAAAAAGAAGATTGAAGAGAATTCATCTATCTTCATATTGTTTTCGAGAGGGATCTGAGGGTCTAAGAATCCTTATTGGGAGATCCAAGGAAGGGAGAACTGAGTTTGGGTCAAAATTGTTCCATCCAGTACCTAAAAAGGGGTTTCGGGTTTTTTAGAAAAAAAAATGGATTTGTTAAAATCCCATTTGCACAGTTTCCTAGGAAACGACACATGGTTTGGTCAAACCATGCATAGGTTGTGCGCCTATTATAAATGGGCGGAATAGTTTATCCTAAAAGGAAGGATGGATTACTAACCATACACCAACTGTGTGATATCCCACTACCCAAATTTTTTACTTTTTTGTAGTAGAGTGAACAGTTTAAAAAACCATGCACAAGTCATGCACCAATCGTGCACTAGCCCATAAACTTCCAAAACTTTCAAAATTTCACTTGATTTAACCTCAAACAAAATGCAACCAAAGAAAACTCAAAAAGAAGAGTTTAGGATTACCTGAAAACAGTAACAGGATGGTACAATACTTATTCTTACTTTGGATATTTTATGATCATTTTGACTGAGGGTGTATAATTTTATTAGCATTCATAATATTATTCTGAATGGTATATGATTATGTTTATTTTATTAGGGTAAGTATCAACATTTCATATGTTAATTTTTAAATATAATTTTTTATGTTGATTATGTTTCACCCCTTTAATAGGAGTAATACATTGGACATAGTAAGTGGTGGGTGGGGCCTAATTATAGATATCCCCTTAATGCAACGACAAGTCTCATAAAAATTAGTTGGCCAAATTAGATGGGTTTATACCCATAGATTTAAATTGTCTTGTTAAAATGACACATCCTTATTACATACAAAATATTGAATTTAGTCAAGAAAACACTTACTTTTACATTTAGGATATTTCATGTTTAGAGATTTATATAATTGGGACATAATAAATTCATATCATTACACATTGTTACAGAATGGATACCATAAAAACAATTTCCATTTTCTTCAAAATTAAAAACATTAAAACATAAAACATGATTCCTATAATAAGTGGGAGAGGAGCAGAAGAATGGTGATGAATTTTCCATGAACATGATAAAATCCAGAATATAAAAAATTCAGGAGCTTTAATTGCTCTTGGTTAAGAGTAGGTGAGGAAAGAAGAATAAAATAAAGGAATCTTGAAATAAAAGAAAACTTGATAAATTTCTCATGAAAATTCAGTAGTCTAACGACATCTCTTAAAATTTCATAAAAATATTTTGATGAGATAAAGGGGATATATCATCACTCTTACATAATATGGATAGTAAGGGAGGATATAGAATGAAATATCTCAATATAAGCCAAAGGGAAAGGAAGAAAATAACATAAAATGAAAGAAAAGAAAGAAAATAAAAGAGGATGTTTACCTTTTGATCTCTTCTCCTTGAGATCCTTCTTAAGGGCTTTGGTTTTGGTCTTTTGGTGAGACCAGTAGATCTAGGATGTGGGGAAGATTCTAAGGAGGAGTATTGGGTAGAACTTAGGCATGGCTCAAGGCTTGAGAGGTGTGGGAAGAAGAGGGGAGTGAGGGTGGTATTTATAGTGGAGGAGAGGGGGTATTTTTCATTATTTTAATCATTATTATAATATTTTTGCCCAAGATTATGAATAGTATTATTTCATGTGACCTAAAATAGTAATAATGGCATGTGAGTTCGAACCATGTGTCCTTAAATCACTTATTATGTCATAAATAGTGTATTTCATTGATAACTTGATTATACTGTATTTTATCGTATTTCACTATTCATCAAAAATTCAAGAATTTCAAAAAAATCCCAAAAATTTACCCTAACCATTATTCGATATGTAGAATTAAAAAATGATTTCCATTTTTTAAAATAATATTCTAAATATTATTAATTTAATTTTTAAATAAAAGCATACTTAATTCAAAAATTAACAATTCTAATTCTATAACTACTTCTATATCACGATGAAAAATTAACCAAGATGTTATTATCTTATGTCCTTAAGAAAATAAAATAAAAATAAAATTTAATATTCATTAGGGTCATATTACTATTCATAAGGGTATGTCACTATTCACAAAAAAAATTGGTTTCATCAGACTCCAAATAACTTACTGAACACAATTGTAGATGACAGTTTCTTGAAATTCAAAACATAGAAGTGGATAAATTATGTTTAAAGGATAGTTATAAATATCTACTGAAAACAAAGTTCCATGCATTTCTATTTATTTTTAGAAAAAATTGGGGTGTTAAATTATCCCCACCTTCTGGAAATTGCATCCTCGCAATTTTATTTATTTATTAAACAACTGAGGGTACTTTCCCCTCATAGCATTTTCAGACTCCCACGTTTCTTCTTCAACCATGTGGATTCTACAAAAAACCTTTACCTAGTGGATTACCTTATTCTACAATAGTTGTTCCCTTTGATCAAGAATCTGAACTGGTTTCTCTTCATAAGTAAGGTTCTCTTCCAACTGAATTGCTTCTGGGATCAAGACATGTGATGAATTTGGAACATACTTTATCAACATCGAAACATGAAAAACATTGGGTACCTGAGACAAACTTGGAAGAAAATCTATGTGGTATTCCACTGTTCCAACTTTCTCCAAGATTTCAAAAGGACCGGTGAACCATGGACTTATCTTCCCTTTCTTACTGAAATGCATCACACTTTTCCAATGAGAGATTTTAAGGAAAACATGGTCACCTACCTCGAAAGATAATTCTTTCCTTCTATTATCTGCATAACTTTTATGCCTGTCTGAGCTATCCTCATGTGTTGTTGTATCATCCTCACTTTCTTAGCCACTTCTTCTACTAATTCTATCCCCATCAACTTTCTTTCATCGACTTCATCCCAAAACGCTGGAGTCTGACACTGCTTCCCATACAATGCCTCAAAAGGTTTCATCTGAATACTGGAATGAAAACTGTTATTATAAGAAAACTCAACTAAATATATATGTTGATCCCAACTTCCCAGGTAGTTCATTGAACAAGCTCGAAGCATATCCTCCAGAGTTTGAGTTGTTCATTCTGACTACCCATCTGATTGAGAATGAAAAGTTGTACTGAAATTTAATTCTATGCCCAATGACTTCTGAAGTCTCTTCCAAAAGTTAGAAGTGAACCTGGGATCCCGATCAGATATAATGGAAAGAGGAACTCCATGTAACTTGACAATATTTATGAGGTAAAGTTGAGAAAGTTGATCTAAATACATTGTATCTCAAAATATAAAGAAAATGTGCAGATTTTGTCATTCGATCAACGATAACCCAAATCGCATTGTTACCTCAATAATTCTTTAGTAATCCCACCAAAAATTCCATGGATACATTCTCTCATTTCCACTCTAGCACTGGAAAAGGTTGAAGCATCCCCTTTGGTAACTACCGCTCTATTTTAACCTGTTGACATGTCAAACATTTCATGGTAAAATCAGCAATATCTCTTTTCATTCCATCCCACCAATAATACTCCTGAAGGTCTCTATACATCTTATTACTACTAGAATGAACCGAAAATGGAGAATTATGAGCTTCACAAAACAAATATTTCTTCAACTAATAATCACTAGGTACACATAACCTTTTTCCAAATCTTAAAACACAATCTTTATCATAGTTAAATTTTGGAAACTTACCCATTTTAACCAATCCTACCTTTTTCTGTAGCTCATGGTCTTCCTTCTGTGCTCGCTTAATTCTGTCTAACAACGACGTTTTCACTAAAACCTAAAACAAAACAAAGGTATTTCTTGCCCCGAAAACTTCTAAGACAAAATTCATCAAATCATTAATCAAGGGATCATGTTCCAAACATATCATGGTTAATGATGCATGATGTTTATGACTCAAGGCATCTTCCACTTTGTTTGCTTTTCCAAGATAGTAATTGATCATGCAATCATAATCCTTTATCAGTTCAAGACATCTTCTCTGCCTCATGTTTAATTCCTTCTGAGTGGATATATACTTCATCCTTTTATGGTCAGTATATATTTGACATTTGGCTCTATATAAATTATGCCTCCAAATTTTCAAAGAAAAAACCAAAGATTCCAATTCCAAATCATGTGTGGGATAATTTAGCTCATGATGTTTAAGTTTTATCGAAGTATAGGAAATTACCTGATCATTCTTCATCAGGACACAACCAGTTCCCTTCAAAGAAGTATCATTATAGATGACAAACTCATCATTTCGAGAAGGTAAGGCCAAAACTGGAGCATTCACCAATCTCTTCTTTAGTTCCTAAAAACAAACCTCACATTCTTCTATCCAAACAAATTTAACCCCTTTCTGTGTTAACTTAGTTATCGGGCTAGATAACTATGCAAAGTTCTTAACAAACCATCGGTAATAACCTGCTAACCCAAGAAAACTACGAATCTCTATAACATCTGTGGGCCTTGTCCATTCATCAACTACTTTTTTTGGCAGGATCAACTATTATTCCATCCTTATTTACAATGTGCTCAAGAAAAGAAATTTTTTGCAACCAAAAATCACACTTGCTGAATTTTCCATATATTTTCTTTTAATTTAAGGTTTGTAAAAAAAACCCTTAGATATTTTTCATGCTCCTCTTTATTTTTTGAAAATACCAGAATGTCATCAATAAATACAACCACAAAATTATCCAAGAACTCATGAAATAATCTTTTTATAAGATTCATGAATACAGAAGGTGCATTAGTTAACCCAAAGGGAATAACAACAAATTCATAATGCCCATATCTAGTATAAAAGGATATTTTTGGGATGTCATCATCCCTCATCTTCATCTGATGGTATCCAGATCTCAAGTCAATCTTGGAAAATTACTGAGCTCCCTAGATCTGATCAAACAATTCATCGATATGAGGAAAAGGATACTTGTTTTTAACAGGGATTTTATTCAAAGCACTATAATTAATGCAAAGTCTCATGGAACCATATTTCTTTTTAACAAAAAAAATAGGGGCTCCCCATGGTGAAGTACTGGGACGAATGAAGCCTTTATCAAGCAAATCCTACAACTGATTTTTCAATTCAAAAAGTTCTATTTAAACCATATGATATGGGGGTTTTGAAATTGGATTAGCATCAAGAACTAAGTCAATTATGAATTTTACTTCTCGATCAGGTATGACATCGGGAAACTCATCCAGAAAAACATCAAGGTATTCATTTACCACAACCACGTCATTAATCTGAATAGTTACCTTGTTTTCAACAATATGAGAAAGATAAATTTCATTTCCATTCTTCAATAGTTTCTCAGATTCTTGATATATTATCAATTTTATGGGTTCATTATTGTATACAAAAAAAAACTATTTCTGAAAAAAAACTTCTTTATCTCTACAGTCAATATTTGCATGATAAATAGAAAGCCAATCCATTCCCAGAATAATATCAAACTTGACTAAGGGTAAAACAAAAAGGTTTTCAGGTAATTTCTTTACACATACCACAATAGAAAGATTCTTATAATTCCTCTTTGTTATAACATTTATCCTAGGTATTTTAACAACAAGTTAGGGTCTCATTTATTGAGGTGATATTTCCAATTTACCAGAAAATTTATCAGAGATGAAGGAATGTGTAGACCCCATATCAAACAAAACTTTAGAAAAATCTGAGTGAAAAAACAAAGTACCTGATACAAATTCATTGGATGGCCCGACATCTACTAACGTAGTCGCAAAGGATCTCACTACACCTTTCTGTTTGTAGTCTGGATTCTTTAAATCATTCGGATCTCTCTTTGGGCAGGAATTTGCATAATGACCCATCTCACCAAATTTAAAACACTTTACAGTTTTATTATCAGGATTAGTCTTTGAAACATTTTCATTACAATCTTAGGCTATATGACCAAACTTACCACATTTAAAACACTTCCTAGTTTTTCTAAGACATTCCCCAGGGTGTTTTTTTCCACACTTTTCACAAACTAGAAATTGGATTTTCTTACCATCATATTTCTTTGGTTGATTCTTACCCATCACCTTCCATCTAGACCTCTTCTTCTCCTTATTTCCAAAATGCACATGATCTTCATAAAACTCCATCTCTACCCTCTCAGCACATCGGATAAGTTTCTCATAACTTTTGAATTCACGGGATGCCAATGCCCTTCGATACCTTGGCTTCAGTCCTGATTAAAAGTGGTTGATTTTTATATCAAGATCTAGAATAAGATTTGGAGAATACATCACCAGTTGGGTGAAGTTTTTTCATACACAGCAACTGAATCCTCCTCCTTTTTCTTCAATTCAAGGAATTTCTTCTCCATCCTAAGTCTCACCACCTTATGAAAAATATTTTTCAAGGAAAATACTTTTAAATTCATCCCACTCTAAGGCATAAAAATCCTCTCTACCCCGGATATTCCTTACCATTGACCACCATTGATCTGATTCACCTTCAAAATGATAAATGGAAAGACTTACCTTTTGATTGTATGTACATCTCATAACATCGAATATCTTTTCAAGGGCTTTGATGCATCTTTCAGCTGCTACTAGGTCAGAAGATCCATTGAAAGCAGGAGGGTGTTGTCTTATAAAATGTTTCACTACTGTCATGTTCCATTGTGGTAAATCTATTTTTTCTCTTGAATTGATGCCACCACCATTTATTTCTTGTGTTAGCTAAGCCATTACTATCACAAACTGCTCAGTTCTAATCCCTACCATTCTGGGCTGTAGATCTGGAAGGATGTCATTCTGTCAGTGTCTCTCCTCTTCAGCATCCTTGTTCCTTCTGCGGAAAACCATTCTGAACAAACATATCTTAGATTAATCAACATGATAATATTTAAATTCTAAAAAATTTAAAATTAATCATAGAGTAAAAATCATTTACGGTATTCTTTTAACATCATCTTAACCCCTAAAGTTATCTAAACCATCTTCTGATACCAACTATAAGGACTCATCGTTATTACATATATAATCTTGAATTTATTCAAGAAAACACTTCCTTTTACATTGAAGATCTTTCAAGTTTAGAGCTTTAGAGAATTGGGAAATAAAACATTCATATCATTACACATTTTTACAGAGTGGATACCATAAAAATAGTTTCCATTTTTTTCAAAATTGAAAACATTAAAACTTAAAACATGATTCCTTGAATAAGTGGGAGAGGAGAAGAAGAATGATGATGAATTTTCCATGAACATGAGAACATAAAGAATATAAAATATTATTTATCTTTCATTCCTCTTGTTTAAGAGGAGGTGAGGAAAAAATAAGAAAATAAAGTAATCTTTAAATAAAAGAAAACTTGAGAAATTTCTCACGAAAATTCGGCAGCCTAACGGCATCTCTTAAAATTTCATAAAAAATAGTTTGATGGTAGATTGGGGATATCTAATCACTCTTACATAATATGGAAAGTAAGGGTGGATATTTAATGAAATATCCCAACATAATCCAAATTTAAAGGAATATAATAACATAAAATTAATGAAAAGAAAGAAAATAAAAGAGGATGTTTACATCTTGATCTCTTCTCCTTGAGATCCTTCTTAAGGGATTTGGTTTTGGTCTTTTGGTGAGAACAACAGCTCTAGGATTTGGTTAAGATCCTTTGGAGGAGTATTTGGAAGAACTTAGGCATGGATCAAGGCTTGAGAGGTGTGGGAAGAAGAGGGTAGTGAGGGTGGTATCTATAGTGGAGGAGAGGGGGTATTTTTCATTATTTTAATCATTATTATAATATTTTTGCCCAAGATTATGAATAGTATTAGTTCGTGTGACCTAAAATAGTAATAGTGGCATGTGAGTTTGAAACAAGTGGCCTTACATCACTTATGATGTCATAAATAGTGTATTTTAATGATAATTTGAATATATGGTATTTTATAGTATTTCACTATTCATCAAAAAATCAAGAATTTCATAAAAATCCCAAAACTTTACCCTAACCATTTTTTGACATGTATAATTCAAAAATGAAGTCCATTTTTTAAAAATAAATTTCTAAATATTATTAATTTAATTTTTAAATAAAAGTATACTCAATTCAAAAATTAACAATTCTAATTCTATAACTACTTCTATATCATGATGAAAAATTAACCAAGATGTTATTATCTTAAATCCTTAAGAAAATAAAATAATAATAAACTTACTATTAATTAGGGTCATATTACTATTCATATTACTATTCATAAGGGTGTGTCACTATTCACCAAAAAAACAAGTTGGTTTCATCATACTCCAAATAACTTACTAAACATGATTATAGATGACAATTTCGTAAAATTCAAAACATAGAAGTGGATAAATTATGATTAAAGGCTAGTTATAAATATCTACTTAAAAAAAAGTTCCATGCATTTATATTTATTTTTAGAAAAACTTGGGGTGTTACACTTGTGAATAAACTTGACAATTTTTGATGTCCAATATTATGCATTCTCTCATTGTGATATAATATATCTCCATGTGATTGTTTTATTAGTTAGAATATATATGGATAATTTTCAAGATTAATTGATTATTTATATGGATTTATTTGATCATAATATGTTTCTTCCATATTATGATCATTTTATTGATTAAATGGCTTGTGTTTTAGTAATTTACCTTGACATATTGATTATGATTATTTATTCATGATATATTCTGATGTACACATACCTTTATTGATCATATGATATCACCCATTTCTTATTTTTTATTTTCCTGATGATACTAGGAAGGGTTTTGTGATTTATATGCAATGATATGCTATGAATAATAATGGAATTCACAAAGAAAACACTGTGTGTTTTATGTTTGAAATATAATTTGAATTTTAAGTATGTATCTAGTTTACTAAGACAGCTAAACTATATGGTCCTTCAGGATTTGATACCTAATATCTTGTGTCAATGAAATAAAGTAAACACTGGCTCTGGGTTTCTGGATTTGGGGTATTTATAGTTAGTATCAGGGGAAGTTTAGTAGAAACCTTGGGAACTAGATTTAAGAAAACATAGATTAGGTAACAAAACCCAATTATAGACATTGAGGATAAGTATAGAATAACTACCTAATATTTTTCTAAGATATATATTATGTGGTCTTTACTAGAAATATATCCTTGTTTGGATACTATAAGTGGATGTGGTTCTGGAATAGTTGTACCTAAGGTTAATAACTCCAAAAAATCATGTTGGGATTGACTCAAGCATTACCTAGTGCATGAAAATGATCCTTACTTTACACTTAGTTTGACAATACTAGAGTATATTCTTAGGATAATTCACATTTTCATTATAAACCATTATAAATTATTTGAAAAAAAATATGATTTTTAAACATTCCCAAAGAAACCATGTTTGTGATTATGATATTATCCATGCATAATTTTTTTTAATTTATGTTAAGTCTTTAACTAGTATTGGGATTGTACATTATGTTTCATAATGTTATGATTTAATCTAGTGTATGACATTTTTTATAAATAGATCCTAGTGAAAGTAATGGAAACTGTATCAATACATGTACCCCATATAGGGATTTCCCTTTTGGGAAAGATAATGAAAATAGAGCTAGTTTTACTACCGAAACTGAAAAAATTATAACCATATTGGGGAAGCTGACTCAGGTTATGAGAAATAACCTTTCCTATATGGATTAGGCTACTAATAAACCACTTGATGTAATAATGTTAGACCACTTTACACATCAAAAAACTCCATCATTCAATGGGACTACATATCCATTTGTATATGATCAATGCATAAGTTCCTTGGAGAAAATATTTCTCACTTTGGGAAGTAATTAAAGGGATAAGGTTGTCATGGCAGTTTATCATCTCTCAGGAGATTAAAATTAGGTGTGGTCATTGATTAAAAACACTATGGATGAAGATTAAATAGAAAATATAGAATATAAGGATTTTAAGGTACTATTCTTGGAAAAGTATTTCCCTCATGAGCAATGAGAAGATATAAAAAGAAAATTACTAATTCTAAAACAAAAGTGAGATGAAAATGTAGCTAAGTATGAATCCAAATTTATGAGGTTATCAAGTCATGATATAAAATATGTACTTAATATAAAGAGTAATATTTATCATTTCTTTAACGGGTTAAATATAATCCTTCTAAGGGTATTAGTCTCTCAAACATTCTCATTATACGAGGATATAGTATTATGTTCTATCAAGACAGATAAATAATTCTCCAAGTCTTATGGTTTTTAAGTAAATCAATAGAAGAATAGGATGTAAGGGGGAAATATTGATAAAGGGAATAAGAGAGAGAAATATTTTCCCCCATGTGATAATTTTGGAAAGAACACTTTGGTACTTTCTTAAAGGGAATAGGATTTTTCTATGAGTGTAGAGAGAAAGGCCTCCATACTCATGATTTCAAGGGCAATAAAGATGTTTCCAATGCTAAATGCTTTTAAAATAAAGAGATGGGGCACTATGAAAATGAATATACTGAGAATTAAGGGAATATATACCAGAAGAAGCTAAGGGGTCAAGGTCAAGCTTATGTTATTGATATTTCTAAAGTGGAATGATTAAATTTATTGCATTTGGATTCAAAAAATATTTTGTAGAAGTATTTTATCAATGATATTCTAATTTTAAGAATCATAAAATATATAAGGATTGTATTGTAGTACCTTTTCTTAAATTATTAAAAAAAATATGATGAATATTACTAATAACCAAGAAAAGTGGTTATGCGGAAAGTTCATATTTTTTGGAAAACATTTGATTGAGGTAATATAACCCTTAATATATAGATGGTGTTAGGATAATAATGATAACAATATGTTTATGGGATAGTGTTGGTAACCTTGAAATTAGTTAGTAATTTATGTTATATTTGTTGAATTTCACTACATATTTGGATTTATGGAATATATTCAACTTCCATGGATTTGATTTTTTGAAGCATTCATGTTTTCGTTAAGATTTTTTAGTGATAAAGTTATTAACATATTTTGAATGTGACATTAAGATACAATTTAAATTTTCTAGGTAATATAATGTTGATGTAGTGACCTCCCTTCTCATTTTTTGGACTTTGAATTTGGTTAGACATATTTTTGAGGAGTTATAAGTTTAAATATTTATGGAATGGATTAAGTTGAAATTTGGGTGTTTTTGGATAACTTTTGATAACTATTTTGGACTTGAAAAATATCTAGAGATATAAGAAATGCCTTATCATTATTTTGATGAGATAATGATCTATTAAAAGTTAATTTTAGTGCTTCAAGTATAAAAATTTCTATTGTATATTCATTTCTTAGAGAGATAAATAAAGTAATAATCGATTGAAGAACAAACAAATGATGAAATTATAAGTATATTTTCTGGTGTTCTTTATCATAATTGTAACACAATTCCTCAACTTTAGGAAAAATATCTTGATAAAAAAATATTATCCTATTAATTTAATTTCAATTGAATCAATGGTATTTTAACTTGTCACATATTTATGGTTTTTTTGTGGTTAACTTTATCATTACCATATTCTCTATCAATATATATTAGTCCTTGTGTGTTTTTATTCTCTTTGATGTCCATGCTTTCATTTCCCAAGAATATTCTCCTACTTGGAAACATAGTAATGTATTATTCTGGATGACCTTTATACATCCTTTTCTCTCTTATCAAGAGGAAGTTTTATTAACCCCTTTTATGATATGGGTTTCCAACAAAGGCATTTTTAATTTTCAAACCTTTGATTATCTGGTTCAAGATTAAATTTTGAGAACGCAATTTATTTAAGGGGTTAGAATGTAACACCCTTAGATATTAAAAGAGGAAAATAATGTTTGATAGTGTATATGAAATGAAACCCCAAGAATATAATATAATATAACAACCTGATAATTTATGATAAATTTATTTTAATTCAAACTCTTCAATAGATTTCAATTCACAAAATGTTTGGTTTAAACAAAACGTGATACTCTATTAAAATGTTATTATTTAAACATGACCATTATAACCTAGATATTAAAATGGTGGGTATGAATAGTAATAAATAAATCATGAATATTATATGGTTTACACAATTATAAAATAAATACAATTTTAATCTATAGATTATAAATAAAATAATAACTATTTGAATGAGAAAGAAATGTTTTTTGAAAAACTGTATTTTTCTAAAAGGCGGATTAGTCGCGTTTTGTGCACATAATTTAAAATTAATTTTTATTATTTTTAGAAAAAATATTTGAAAAAATAAAGTTAATTTTTTAAATCTACATGTCAAAATTATCTTTGGTTTGATTTTTGATAATTTTCAAAAAATATTAATTATTTGATAAATTGTGAAAAATACTGATTTTTATTGAAAACTATCTTTTGTTTAAATTATTTACAAAGTTAAATTATTTTTTATATTGGTTTTAAATTAAAATTAGTTCAATTATGTTTTATATTAACTAATTTTGTTCATTGGAATCAATTTCATATTTAATTTTGAAATTGAAACATTCTGTACTTATAAGAATTTTCTCTTTGGAAAATTGCTCTTTTATTGCATCTACAGTTTAATTTTAAATTGAATTCTACCACTTTTTTGAATTGAATTTGGAAAATGGATTACATATTTGGAATAAAAAATATTATATTATATAATAAGTTAAACTTAACTTTTTATCATAATTAATAGTGAAAATAGTATAAATTAATTACTACAGATATGGTAAAAATGGGTTTACAGAGGGTTAAACTAAGAAGATAATAGTTAAAAATAACCTATAAATTGTACAAAACCTATTGGGTGGACATATTTACACATTATAACCTATAAGGTTCAATAATTTTCTATTTTTTTAGGCTTTTTTCATGAGAAAACATGGTTATCACTTTATCTTTTCAAAAATTCCATGTGTGTCCTCTCCCCCACATATAAAAGGACACCCTCTCTCCTCCTCTATTCACACTTAAAAAATAATTTTTTTAGATAATAACTACCCAAATTCTTTCCTTAAATCACTACCCACATCCTAGAGGTCATATTCTTATTATTAATCCCTCTTAATAAGGCTTTATGTATAAACCTAAAGAGGCTCTCTAAAAAAGAGGTAAAATTATTAAACATGCGTATTTATTTTAATTATTCTTACACATTCTTAAAACCTTATTAAAATATGATAATATAATAACACAATTATATGCTATATAATTATATGTCTAAATTTCATAACCCATATCTATCTCTACTTACATCAAATGGAAAATAAAATGTAGATCGTGTGTACAACGGACTACTGCCTCACAAACCGATGTAATTCGTTTTCCATAACCTCATTTAAAGGATAGATATAATAATATAATTAACATATTTATATGATGTTTATGATATTATTATATTTCTATAATTATTATAGTACATATACCTTCTTACTTTCTATTCTGTGGGGAATATGATAATGTCGCCTGTGTGTGTGGCAAACTACCGCCTCACGAAGTGATGTGATTCATTTTTCGCTTACACATTACATAAAATGTATTAAGATGAAATTTAGTCAATATATGTTATATTTATGATCTAAAAATAATTATATAAATACAATATCACATTTATATTCTTACATTTCAATCTGTTGTAAAACAACAATGACACTCATGTATACGTATGGACTACTGCCTCCACGTATCGATGTGGAATGTTTTTCATTTTATGTTTACATGGATAGTAATAAGGATTTATTTTATTAATATAAATGATATATAATAAATAATAATTATTCTGTATATATTAATTAATATTTATTTTCTTTTTAGTCCATCCATAGAGAAAAATGGAAACGGCATTCATGTATACCGTCTCCATGAACGGTGTAATCTATTTTATACCTATAAATTTAATTGATTATGCTCAATATATATATAATGAATACATGTGAAATTTATTTCAAGTTTAAAATTATGTAGATTATTTATCCATGATCAAATTAAAATGACTAAAATTTCTAAACTAAAACATACATGAAAAATGGAGCAATTGTCACCTGAAACGTTACTTTTAACATAGAATTTTTAATAAAGGATGGATAAAAAATATAATTAAATAATATATAGTATAATTTATATGATTATGGTTCTATAATATATTTATAATAAACTTATATTTATTATACAGGATGTTCAGACACATATAAAGGAAGTTGAAAAGGTGGTAAGGGTTTCTCATAGCACTTTTACTTCGGTTATACATATGCCATATTCACCACCAATTCCTTTACATGGTGTATATACTACCCATTTGGTATTTAATATCCTGAATATATTTATATTAATGGTATTTAAAGTTTAATTTGATGATTTTTTCTTTTATGGGGCATATAATTCAGAAGTTACCAAAGTGGTAAGAGCTGATTTTACAATCTCATCATTATTTGAGATTGTTTTTGTTTAACCTTCTATTCTAGGAATTATTCGATATTTATATCTTAAATTCAATATATTTTCTTATCCTATGGTTATTAATCAATTTTTTCAAATAATAGTACCATTTTTCACTCTTCGGTACCTAAAATTATTGAGAAATTATTTTTAAGAAAAATCGACTTTATTTCTCTATTCGGTCAAAATCCATTTTCATCAAAATCAGCACTTTATAAAAATGTTTTCAAAAATATTTTTAATTTTTTAAAAATGATTTATTAAAGTAATTTTTACCAATTTTATATTTTTAAAAAATTAAAGGAATCTTCATGTTGTTTTCAAAACAAGGCCCGTTTGGATTTTATAGAAAATGTGAATGGAGTCTTCATTTTAACGTATACAGCATGAAAAAAAATTATGCGTTCATGACCAATTAATGTTTTAGAGATTATTTTACAATATTTAAAGGGTTTTTTTCAAATAAATTTATTTTTAAAATATTTTTTGAACTTTTTGTTTTAAAATATTTTCATAGTGAAATGGTTATTTTTCTCAAAAATGTTTTTGTGGTATTTATATTCATTGAAGACATCAACCATTTATTATACTTATTATTAATAGGGGATATGTTGTATTAGTATCATCATTATTATTCCTTTGGATGTTTTATAATAAATTTTACTGAGTATGTATAATTTTATTACCATCAACCATATTATTCTAGATAGTTTATGATTGTGTTTATTTGATTGGGGTAAGTATTAACATTTCATATGTTATTTTTTCAATATAAATGTTTATATTGATTATATTTCACACCTTTTATATGAGGAATGAATTGGACTTAGTAATTTATGGGTGGGTCCTAGTTATAGATATTCCCTCCATGCATTGGCAAGTCTCATGAGACAAATCAGTTGGACAAATTAGATGGGTTTATACCCATAGATTTAAACTATCTTTTGAAAGTTCTTAAGAGTTTCAAATTTCCTCCATTATGCATTCCCCAATTATGAGATCAGTTATTTCCATGTGATTATTTTATTAGTTAGAATATCCATGGATAATTTTTAATATTATGTGATTATAAATATGGGTTTATTTAATCATCATTTTTTCTATCATATTATGGTTATATTATTAATTAAATGGGATATGTTTCAGTTATTTACCTTTCCATATTGATTATGCTTATTTATTCATGGTATATTCTGATGTACACATACCCTTAATAAGCATCTGATCTCACACCTTTATTATGTTTTATTTTCCCCAAGATACCAATAACTGTTTTTTGATTGATGTGTAGGGATATCCTAAGGGGGATAATGGAATTCACAAAGAAAAAACTTTGTGTATTTTATATTTAAAATGTAATATAATTTCAAGTATGTATCAAGTTTACTAATACTACTAAACTATTCGGTCCTTCGGGATGTGATACCTTGTATCAAGTGTAAATGTAATAAAGTAGACATCAGTTCCGAGTTATTGGAGTTGGGGTCTTTATAGAGGTGAAGTCATAGTTAGCTGAGTATTTATATAGGATAACATAGAAGACCCCCTAAATAAAGCTATATCTTAGTAGAATCATTATTATCATGTCAGAGCTAGTGGGTTGAGACATGTTAGCAGTTGGCTCTATTGTAAGTGGGAGTGTTGAAATTGGGTTCCTTAGAGATAACTTATTTTTGTACTTTAATTACCATTACATGTATAAAGTTTCATATATGAATGTTTTTATCTTACCAGAATAGTGTTTATAGTTATACTTCCACTATATTTATAGTAATTTCTTCAGGTTACATGTTGTATCAAAAGGTTATAGCAGTTCTTGGACTATAATGAGAACCTAGAGATACTATGACAGTAATCTTAAAGTTTTTTTATGGTCTGAATACATCATACTAACAAGACATAGATTATGTGTGACTATTAGGTGACGGGAGCTCATAATCATTGATAATTATTCTCATAAAGTTCTCACTTGGTAATCTCGGGTAGATGAGATCATGATGATATACCTAAAAATAGGAAAACCACATGTTTCGGGTCTCATTGGTTGTTACTATCTACAAACATGTGTATTAGTCTCTTAAATTGATATCATTATCAAATTTTTTCATTTGATCATGTATGATGATGTAAGGAAAAAACCATTATATTGAAGTTGTGGTGAGGTAGCTTATGTTGAGTGTGTCATTGGTGGTATAGAACTAGTTGAATAATCAAGATAAAAAAATTCTCTTATAAGTTAAGGAAATGATATCTCAGTTTAAGTTTATTAGGGTTTTCATACCTTCACTAAATCAATTTCCATGGTAGTTGAAATTAAGTCCATACAATTATATCAACAAATAATAAAGAAATAATGGATGATAAAACAAGTTGTGCATCTTTCTTTATGAAATATCCCGAGAAAAAGAGATTATATTACACTGTAAGTGTTCGTAGGAATGTTTTCATAACTATGATTATTCCTTATATATTTAGGGGCCTTGATGGGTTTCTAGACTCTGATCCTTCTCTATGAATAGTAATTCATTTCTATTGGGATAAGGGCCAAGTGGGTCAAACAAAATAGTGTATTCAAGTGTATTCCCTATTCTAATTAATAGGTTTATAGAACAAGGAGGACCCACCACATGGTCCGAGAGTTTTCCAAGTTGTATTGATCACTAAAAAATAAATAAATTCATTATTATTCAAGTATATAATAATTGGGATGAATTTATTTATCAAAATTATTCAAAAGGTGTTTAGTAAATGTGTGGAAAAATATTATATGAATGAATATTATTTTAATATTCAAGGTTCATTTAATATTTCAAGAATTATGAGTCAAGTAAATGACTTGGTTTTATAAAATAATATATTTATTATATATTGTAAGTAGGTGAAAAAATATAAATGATGTTTATGATGCATTTAGTTTATCATAACTATTCCTTTAATGCTTATTTATAGGATGTTTCTTATATAAGATTCGGGGAACCCTATCTAAGTATTTGAAATCCACTATATAAGATGAGTAGAGGAAAAAATATCATGTATTATTCATTATAATGTATTGAGAGATCCTATCTCCTCTTCCTACATCTAAGAGAGGGAAAACTCCCATATGAGATTTCAATATTCAATCTCCTTTGTTGAATCGAAGGGACGGGATCTCAATTATCATCGAGGCATCGAAGGAATTTTCGGTTCTCCATGGTAGTTCATGGATTTTAATGAATAGAATTACCATGGACTTTTGAAGCATGTGTGGATGATTTATAAGGGTTAGTTCTCAGATCCTTTGAGCAACAATCATTGGTGACGAGCTGCAATCGAACGCTCTGCTAATTCAAATGAGGTAATAGTTCAGTTTAAATGTTGTTCTTTGATAATTCATGAAAAATCCTAAAACCATAACAGGTCTTGGATCAATGTAAACGATGAACTTTCATTGCTTCGATGATGAAAAACTTTAAATCCCTATCCCATCGGCTTCTGCTATGTGCCCTGGTACAAGTATTATCATTTTACGTTATTAATTTAACAATAAATCCACTAAGTTTTTCCAATTTAATTATAAATTTAAATTTACATTGATGTATTCATTAGTCATTATCATGTTATTATTTAAGCAAATATTATTCCATTTCTACCAAACCACTACCAAGAATCCACCACGTCAAGCCACCACATCACAACCAAGGACACCAAGCTACAAACAACCAAGACCACCAAGTAAAAAAACAACCAAGGCCACCAAGATGCACACATCATGTCAAACATAGAATATGAATATTCTACTTAGTCTTTTAAATAGATGGAATTAATTATTTAACCATTTAAATGGTATTCTCAAGTCAATCCAACACTATAAGATATAATTTTATAACAAGCATATAACATGAAACAATAATAAATTTTCAAGGGAAACTTGTAACTGTATGGGAATCACAACACTCCCTTTAAATTCATTGATCTAATTTATGATCTTAATTATTTCAAATCATACCATTCATCCAATGGAAATAAAATTCATTATAATCCCAAATATACAATTAAAAGAGAGAGAGTGAGAATTCAAATCTTCTACCTCAAAAAACGATTTCTAAATTTCTGCACAAAGAAAAAGCAAGAGAGCATGAACTTTGAGGCCATAACAACACAAGGGATCATAAAATCAAACTAAAAAATAGTGAAACCTCATAAAAATCACAACCCAATAAACCCCCAACTCCAATAAACACAACCACTTTTAAACATTTTAAGAAACTAGGAAGAACGTGAAGAGAAAGATAAGAAGGAAACACTCAGAATCACTGATATCAAAAATATGGAGACCAAGGATGAGTTCCAAAGATCATGGGTTGTTATATTTACAAAATTGATTAGGAATTTCCTGAAGTTCAAGAGAATAAAGGGTAGAATTAGGGAGATTAGAGAGAAGTTGGGATTTATAAATAGCTTGGAAAAGAATCCATTCAGAGCGTGATGTTCTGGTTCACAATGTGAACACACTGCAGTTCACATCCATTGAAAAAAAGGTGCTAAATCTGAAAAAACTGGTAGGGAATTCACTTCATGATACCTGTGAAGAAAGAACCACCAACCAATCCACTCTGAACATTTTGGTTATTGTAACACCCTGAGTTTTTAAAATAAGAACATTGAATTCAATAGTGTATGCAACACGCAACATCAAGCTTAGAAGGAAATATAACACCTAAATACTTTATGATATAATTATTTTTAAATAAATTAAATCTCTTTAATATCTTTCATTACACACAATACTAATTTTATCTTGCATTACACATGACACCGATTTTAAATAAAATGTGAAAATTTATTAAAATATCATTATTTAATATAATAGTCATAACCTAGCCATTAAATTAGTGGATATTAATAGTAATAACTAAATTATGAAAAATATGGTTATATATTGATTATAAATTAAATAAGAATCATTTAAAAGAAAAAGAAATATTTTCTAAAAAAACTATACTTTTCTAAAAGACAGTTTAATCCTGTTTTGTGAATATAATTTAAAATTAATTTTAATGATTTTTAGAAAATTTATATGACAAAATAAACTTAATTTTTGAAATTAGGACACCAAAATTATATTAATTTTAATTTTTGGTATTTTTCTGAAAAGTTTCCTTTTTTGATGAATAGTGATAAAAACAGAATTTTAATTGAAAACAGCCTTTTAGGTTAATTAATTTATAATGTTAATTTATATTTTTAATTGGTTATAAAGTAAAATTAGTTCATTTTTATATTAATTAAACCAATTTATGTCATTTTAATCATTTTAATATTGATTTTAGATATAAAAACTTGGTAAACTTTTGAACATTTTCACTTTAAAACTCAACTTTCTTATCACATTTGTAGGATTAATTTTAAATACGATTTTGCCACTTATAGGAATTGAATTCAGAAAAATTGATTTCATATTTTAAATCAGAATAATTTATAATCCATGATAAGTTCAAATTAATTTTTGAACAAAATAAATAGTGAAAATGGTAAAAATTAATTACCATAGTTAAGGTAAAAATCGGTTTACGGGCGGGTTAAACTAAAAATATAAGGGTAAAAATGACCTATAAAATTGTATAAAAACTATTGTATGAAAATATTTTTGACCATTACACCTCTAATTTTAGATAATTTCCCATTTTTTACCCTTTTGATATATAAAAAATGTGGTAGCACTCAGTTATGTTTAAAAATACCAAGTGTGTCCTCTCCCCCACTTATAAAAGGCCACACACTCTCCTCTCTTATTCACACCTTAAAACCTATTTTTTCATCCAATACCAGATCAAATAACTTATAAAATTCCCTCCACTCATAATATAGGCCATATTTTTGTCATAATTCCAACCTAGGAAGGCTTTTGTGAAAACCTAAAGAGGATGCCCGAAGAAGAGGTAATGTTATGCAATGAGCATCTTTATTTTATTTTTTTCTCCACCTCCTTAAATTATTATTAAACCATGCTGATATAATACCCTCATTATATTCCAAATATTGGGATAATTTTTTAAAAAAGTTCATGACCTAAAACCATCTACACTTCCATTAAATGGGTTACAAATTCATCATTTATGTGTACGACAGACTATTCCTCACAAACCGATATCATTCGTTCTTCCATCACCACCAATAATGATTGGGTATGATGATAGACATGTAGTATATATATGATATTTATAAAATATTTATACCTATGGATTCATTATATCATTTATTCCTTTTTAATTTCCATTTCATAGGGGATACGATAACATCACTCTTGTGTATGGCGGACTACAGCCTTGCGACATGATGTGATTCATCTTTACTAATGATTTACATGGAATATAATAAGGTTAAATTTAATGATTATATGTGATATAAATTACCTAATTATGATATTAATTACATATTTATAATTCTAAAAGATAATATATATCATTTTCTTTCTTACCTTTTCATTCACTTAAAGATGATAACATCGTTTGTGTATGTGTGGACTACGGCCTTCAAAAAGTGATATGACTCTCTTTTCATCACTACACTACTTGGGTGATATATATAAGAATATAATTTGAAATATATGATATTATTATAATTCTATAAATATTATATATTACTTACCTTCTTTCCATAATGATCATTGGAAAATAGAAATGTTATTCATATGTACGTACAACCTACTCTCTCTGTTATCATAACGTACTTCATTTTTCATAACCGTCTTTCATGATTGGTTTTTAAAGTATAATAGATGTAAAAATATGATAATTATGTCATTATTATGATTATTTATATGATATAACTATATAATAATCTCAAGAATCAGATATTTCATGATTAAACACCCATGAGAAAACAAGACAATTAACACCCAAAACAATGAAGATAATGAAATATTATTAATGAATGGGTTATAATATGTTATAAAAGGATAATATATGATATTTTAAATATTAATATGGTTCTGGAGTAATATAATAACATGTTTAAAACCAATATATATAAGGTTAAATAATGTTCAGTCGGAATGAAGCGTGAGGTAAGGGACTTCGTCTCAATTTCTCTTCATTGAGGAATATTGTAATGTTATGCACCTGATTTATTTTATATATTGTATATAATACCCCTTTTACATTTAATATCATGATTATATAATAATTATTTTTATTTTAAGTTTCAATTTGTATTATTCCATCCAAGGGGATTTTACTTAAGAGTTAGTAAGTGGTAAGGGATTTCCTAACTCAATTTATCTTCCTTGGGTTAATCTTCTACTTCATTGAGTATGTCATTCTAAGATTATGTGTATAATGAATTTTTATTACCTTATTTTGTATTTCTATTTATTTTATGTGGATTTATACTTGAAACAAATCGTCTATTAATTGATTAATTCTCACCTCAATGTTATGAACATTGTAAAGGTTTATTTCACAATCTCATTCAAATCAATATTGTTTACTCTTGAATTTTAGTTGAAGGAAATTATATTACCATTTCCTAAAAAATCATTCCATTTTATTCTACTATATATATTCATGATATTTTCATGTAATAGTTCCATTTTTTCACTCTTTGGTACTTAAATTAATTAAGTAATTTTTTTAATAAAATAAAACTTAATTTTTCTCTTTGGTCGGAAATCTGTTTTCCTCTAAAACCATGTTTTCTAAAAATGATTTTAAAAATAATTGTGACCATTTAAAAATAATTTATTAAAGGAATTTTTACCCATTTTTACACTTTACAAAAAAAATCAAATAAATCTTATGTCTTTTTCAAAACAATTCCCATTTGAGTTTTACCAAAAAAGTGAAAAGGATCTTCTTATCATTTTACGAACAAGGCACTTTATTATCCTTTTTAAAGAGAAAAAATAATGTTATTTTTAAATTTTATGAAATTTATGGAATCACCCATAGTTATGACCATCATTCCTTTGAATCTTTTTTTTCATTTTTATGAGGATATTTTTAAAAAAAGTGTTTTTAAAAGTGATTTCCAAATATAATGATTTTCAAAATGATTTTCAAAGTGAAAAAAAAATATTTTTATAAAGAATGGTTTTAAATCTCTTTTTATGGTATTTATATTTATAAATTAAAATAACCTTTTATTCTTACTCTAATGGGTATATTTTTATACCATCTGTATTCTTCCCTTGGATGGTTTATGATTATTTTGACCAAGTATAGTATTGATATTAAATTCTTTGTTTTATTTTGTATTCATTAACTTCCCCTTGAAATATTAACTTTCCTATGATCATTATAAAATAAATTTCCCCTAAATATACATATTATTTATCATGGATATGCTTATTTCTTAAACCATATCTCATTTCTACATATGGTATTTTACTTTGAAATTTATTTGATTGATTGGAAATATTGATAAAAAAATTTATCCATTACTCAATATAGTTATTTGATTATAAATAACATTGTTCATGAATTAAATAAATTATTTGATATATGAGGAATTCCTTGGACCTATAGAGATGGGTGGTTCATGGTATTATATATCCCCTCTATGCATTAGTAGGTCTCAGGAGACAAACAAGTTAATCTGTCATTAAACAGGTTTTTACCTATAGTTTATACTATCTTTTGAAAAGTCTTGATGATAGAGGTATCATTTGTCTGAGACATGATATCCAATAATTAAGATTTAATCCATTAAGATTTCAGTTATTATTATCCACGATATTTTCACAATGATATTATCTCTAGATGCATTTCATTCTCACTTTATTTGTTAAATGGTATGTGTTTATAGTTATTTAACTTTCTATATTGATTATTCCTTATCTAGTTATTTAAATGGAATGTGTGATTAGTTATTTATCTTTCCATATTGATTATTCATTATCCAGTTATTTAAATGGCATGTGTGCTCAGTTATTTACCATTATATATTGATTATTCCATATCCAGTTATTTAAATGACATGTGTTCTTAGTTATTTACCTTTCTATATTGATAAACATAAGTGAAAAATAAGTTAATCATAAACTAATAGTGTTTATTTTGGTAGATTCATCTTATATTAAAACAAAACACTTGATAATGTTCATCATTCATATTAATGCACAAATAATTACACACACTTTACGAAAGGTGTATGTGCATATGTATAAACAAGAGATACTACTCAAATTAAAAATTAGGATATATCTAAAGTTGATTGCTTTAATAAGGTGATGAATTCTTTTAGAATTTTTAGGCACGCAATAACAAAATAGGGTTTTGTTATTGTTTTCCCATATGAAATTGTACCATGTGTTGTATAAAATCATCACCAAGTTAATACCATCCAAAACTTCTTAAATAAATTAAGACATGCATATTTGATATTGTGGTTTACATAAATACATATATATATGGGTTTGAAAATTATATTAAACCATATATACACAAAGTGAATACATGATATTTTCACAACCAAAAATAAGGCTTAGTAAATCTTTATAAATATTTTACACTTCTATAAAATAATTTAATCACTAAAATTATTGTTATGAAAACGAAATTCAAATTATAATTAAAACCTATATGTATATATACATACAAAAATATATATACATATATGTTTATATGATCCAATTAAACAAAATAAGATTCTTACATGATTTACATGCATTAAAGAACATCATTTAAAGATAACTTTTCATCATTTGATAATCATAAAATTAGTTTAGGTTTATTTTATAAATAACATAAATACATATATAAGTGTATATGGGTATAATTGAATCAAAACCAAACCAAAGAAGAACTCTTACAAAGGTTATATGCATCATATAAATAATTTAAATTATGTAAAACATCATTTAGAAAACCAAAAGAAATTTGGGTTTGAAAGTTATATAAAACTATATATACATACATATATATATATAACCGTAATACACATAGTATAAGTAAGGGTTTTTCATAAATAAAAACAATAAAAATAATCCCTTACAATTACCATACATTTTAAAAACATCAGTTAAACATTGATAATCAATACTTATAAGACCTTAAACCAGTTAGGATGGAAAATTATATAAAACTGTATGAATATATATATATATATATGTATATACATAGAGTGTATATATGGATTTTCACAAGGAAGACAAAGCATAAAAATCCCTTACTTGAAGTCAAGAAGGAGGTAGAGTCGATCAGAGTCTTGGGAGAAGTTGAGAAGAAGAAAACCCATAGGGTTTTGGTGAAAACAAGAGTTTATATAAACTGTGTATGTATATTTTTATATACACCATGGATCAAACATGAAAATAAAAATGAAGACTCGGGAGGAGAATTGAGCAGGAGTGAACAATCATTCCAATCAATGCAAACTTAAACAAAAAGGCTACTGATAAAGTGTATAAATATATATACATATAAAACATGGGAAACTCATATAGGGCCCAAGGGTTCAGTTTTAAAATAAAACCGTGTGTGTCGGCCTATGGAAAAGAAGAAAGGAGGGACCATATATGGAGAAAGGAGGACTCACGGGTCGAAGAAGAGCAGTGGAGAGGGAAGATGATGACTGTTATAGGCGCGATCATGAGGTAGAAAAAGAATATGGAGGAGATGTGGAAAAAGGATGGACGTTCACGATCATCTAAGTGAGATCGGATGGATATGGTTGCTTCCGCGTATATAAAAAGGGATGAACGGTTGTGATTAAATCACAGATTGATTAGACGGTTGCGGTGATACCATAGTTTTTAAAATAGATGGATGTCTGAGATCGGTTGATTCCTCGATCGGACGGGTGAAGAAACACGGAGGAATAGTTCATGGTAGTAGGATTCGAACTCGCGACCAAAACGTACGGTCCAAATCTCACGTGGTGAGATCGAATGGCTGAGATTAGATCTCTGCTGAAATTTTGCATCCCACATCGAAATGAATGGGGTTTCAAGCCCGCTTTATAAGCCTTGAGCATCCAGCACTCACCAGATAACTCCCTCTCCCCCTCCCCAGTACCGCCCCATACCGGTTCACTTCTGCAGGCATGCTCTGCACCCACCCTCTACTGTCATTCCGCCCCACATGGTTGCATGTTGTCTCGGTTCCTCTCAACGCCCATGTGGGTGTATGTGCACCCATGGTTGTCTTGTGCTAGCTGGGGGGCCTAGGCTCAGTCGCCCACTCCTTGAGAGTGGTGCGAGCTGCCTCCCTTGGCCAGCTAGATGGCTGGCTAGGGTCACACAAAATTTTATATATATATAACTTTCAAAAATCAAAATATACCTTATAATATAAAAAATACACCATATGACTTCTTTTAAAACCAAATAAGGAAAAAATGAATTTTCCAATATTTATTTCCATTAAAAATAACAATATCATCAATTTTATTAGTCCACAACTTAGTTTCAACTTCATTTTAATTTTAAAACATTATAATACACAATCTAAATTATATCATGTCCTTACTTAACCAAAAGTATAACTTTTAATTAATAAGAGTATTTTAAAACATGATTTCGAATTCAAATACGTAATTTTTGTATAAAAAACAATATGTATACTTGAAGTAAACAATATATACTTTTCTTTGCAAAAGTCGTGATTTCAAATCTATTTTAAGCTTCAAAACATTATAAGTCCAAAATAAATCCTCATTGGTATTATTCATTTTAAGATAAACATCATGGTTATAATAATAAAGTATTCCCTTAATTAAAACCATGTTGTTATTTAACATGGGATATAACTTTAAAATATTTAAAACAAGTGAAAAATATATATTTCTTCATAAAATAATTGGTTACATTTATTTTTTATCAAAAAGATAAATAAGTATACACATTTAATACATAAAGAGGTATTATTTGAAAACTTTATATTTACTTGAAAACATATATTTATTAACGAAAATATTATTTTCAAACATTTAAAACCCTTAAGTTCTTAAAATAATTAAGATACTTAAAATATTTAGTATACTTATAATATTTATATATTTAGTATACTTAAAACAATAAAAATACTTAATATACCCAATAGTTACAAAATTTTATGACCGTTGAAAACACTAATGGTCACCTAAGGACCGCAATGGCTATTAATGGTCACAAAGGCCTTATAAATAGGTGTTTATGGTATTCCAAACTCAAAAACAACTCGGTGAAAATGGTGCTCTACATCCCCTTAATTATTAGTTCAGTCACCATAGCGCTGGCCATAATGTTGTTCATTGTGATAGAATCGAAGGAATCTATCTATTTTCTTGGTCTATTTGTGATGTTTGGGGGTCTCTCGGTAATATTGATAGGTCTCCTAGTAGGTATTCTAGGTTAGTAAGGGTCTTTTGGCCCTATGGCAATGTAAGGTTTCATTATTCTTATTTAATAACACATAATTTTATTTTTATTCTTGAAAGTATTTTTTTTTTGGAAGACACCATTATTAAACAAAACATAATGATAATAACACCAATAATTATCAAAATGTTATTATTACAACTTAAATATGTTCAGGACGTTACATTCTACGTGTAGCACCTTCACGAAGAGATGTGACTCTTTTTTCATCACTACACCATAAGGATGATATATATATAAGTATATAATATGGTATATATGATCATTATCACCATATGGATGATATATATAAGTATATAATATGGAAAATTTACTCATGAGTACGTATGGATTACCATCTACATGATTGTAACATACTTCATTTTTCATAACCATATTTCATGATTGGTTTTAAAAGTATATTTGATGTTAGAATATGATAATTATTTAATGATTATGATTATAGAGATGATAGAACTATATAATATTATAAATAATTGGATCTTTCATATCGAAACACGCATGAGAAAATAAGGCAATTAACACCCGAAATAATGACAATAATGAAATATTATTAATGAACAGGTGATAAGATGTCTTAAAAGGGTCATATATGATATTATAAATATTAATATGGTTCTTTTTTAATTTAATAACATGTTTAAAACCACTATACATTATTTTAAATAACTTTCAATCAAAAGGAAGCCTGAGGTAAGGGACTTCATCTCAATTTCTCTTCATTGAGGCATATTGTAATGTTATGCACCTAATTTATTTTATTTGGTGTATATATTACCTCTTTTAGATTTAATATCGTGATTCATTAATAATTAATATTATTTTAAGTTTTAATTTGGATTATTTCATCCAAGGGTATTTGACATAATATTTACCAAGTGGTAAGATATTTCTTAACACAATTTCCGTTCATTAGGTTAATCTTCTAATTCATTGATTATGTCATTCTAAGATTATTTTCACTTTTTATTACCTTATATTATATTTCCACTTGTTTTTTTCAATTTATAGTTGAAACACATAATTGATTCATTGATTATTTCTCACCACAACATTAATAACATTATAATGGTTTATTTCACAATCTCATTCTAATCAAGGTTATTTAATCTTTAATTTCAATTAATGAAAATTATTTGACTATTTCCTAATGAACCAATTTCATTTTATTATCCTCTAGTTATTCATGATATTTTCACTAAATTTTATAATTTTTCCACTCTTTGGTACTTAAATTAACTAAGAAAATCAGACTTCATTTCTCTCTTCGGTCAGAAATCTATTTTCTTCTAAAACCATGTTTTCTAAAAATGTTTTCAAATTTTTTTTAACCTTTTAAAAATTATTTATTAAAGTAATTTTTACCCATTTTTACTCTTTAAAAAAATTAGATGAATGTTATTTTGTTTTCAAAACAATACCCATTTGTATTTTACCGAAAATTTGAAAGGAATATTCTTATCATTTTCCAAATAAGGAATTTTCATAACCTTTTTATAGTGAAAAAAAAAATTTCTTTTTAACATTAATGGATGTATGGAATTACCCACTATCATGACCATCATTTCTTTAAATATTCCTTTTCAAGTTTATGAGGATCTTTTTAAAGAAAATGTTTCTAAATTTTATTTTCAATGAAAAGGATTTCCAAATTGTTTTCCAAAATAAAAAGGAAATTTTCCTTAAAAATGATTTTAAAGGTATTCTTATGGTATTTCTATTCATCAACAACAACAACCCATTATTATTACTCCAATGGGTATATGTTTATACCATCTTTATTCTTCCCCTAGATAATTTATGACTATTTTGACCTAGGATAGTAATGACATTAACTTCCTTGTTCCATTTTTTAGTCATTAACTTCCCCTTGAAATATTAACTTTCCTATGATCATTAGAAATTAAATTTACCCTAAATATCCATATTATTTATTATGTATATTCTTATTTCTTAAACTGTATCTCATTTCTACATATGGGGTTTTACTTTGAAATTTATTTTATTGACTGGGAAATATTGGTAAAATTTGTATCATTTACTCAATATGGATATTTGATGATAAGACACATTTTTCGTGAATTAAATTAATTATTTGGTATATGATAAGTTCTTTGGACCTATATTGATGGGTTTGGACCGATATTATATAGCCCCTCGATGCATCGGTAGGTATCATGAGACAAACAAGTTAATCTATCATTAAAAGAGTATTTACCTATAGTCTAAACCGTCTTGTGAAAGGTCTACTGTAAAAGTGGGTGTCTTGGACCCAATTTTATCAGAACTTTTGATTACCATACCATGTTTACAGTGAGATATTAATTATGTATACCTACCATTATAGTGTATACATTTCTTAGTCTACTATTTAATTTGTAATGTATATATATTAGTTGTCATATCAAAAGGTTATATTAGATCCTAAGCTATAATGAGAACCGCAAGATACTATGACATTAATCTTAAATATATGTCTTATAGTATAGATATATCATACTGACTAGACATAGTTGATGTCAAACTATCAGATGCTAGGGGATCATAAGCATTGAGACTTATTCTCATGAAGTTTTCACTTGGTGATCTCTGGTAGGTGAGATCATGAGGACCGCCTAGGCAATTAGAACACCACATGTTTTGGGTGTCATTGGTTGTTTCAATCTATGAACATGTTTATTGTGCTCCTGACTTGAGATCATTATCAATTTGTTTCATTTGATCATTTACTTTGATGAAAGTAGAAAACCATGACAATGGAGTCATGGAAATGTAGTTTTTGTTAGGTGCATCATTGGTGGTATGGCATTGGTTGAATGATCAAGATAGGATTTTTTTCTTTTGAGTTGAGGAAGCGATATCTCTAGCCTGGTTGATCAAGATGGTAGTACCTTCATTAAATCCATGCTCATGGTAGTTAAAGGTAAGTCTATCCAATTATATCAAAAAATAATAAAGGAAAGGATGATGACACAAGTGTGCATCCTACATTATGATATATCATATGAAAAATAGATTACATTACACAGTACGTGTATATAGGTTGGTTGTCGTTGCAATGACTACTTCTTATCTCTTTAGGGGTCATAATGGGTTACCAGATTCTACTCTTGGTCTGTGAATATTTTTCAATGCTATTAAGACAAGGGCCTAGAGGCTCACACACAATAGTGCATTCAAGATTTTGCCCTAATCTGGTGAATAGATATATAGGACATGGTGGGCCCCACCACAGGGTCCGAGAGTTGTCCAATCATTATCGATCACTGATAAATAAATAAATTCATTATTTTTCAAGTATATAATAATTGAGTTGAATTTATTTGTTAAAAGTATTTATGAGTGTTTAAGTAAATAAATGGAATAATATTATATGAATGAATATTATATTTAATATTCAAGGTTCATTTAATATTTGTGGGAATCATGAGTTGAGTTAATGACTCGAGTTTATCATGTAATATGTTTAATATATATTACAAGTATTTGATGAAATATATATAATATTTATGACACATTTATTTCATCATAATTATTTATTTATTACTTATTTAGTAGATGTCATATATATGGGGGTTGGGAACCCTAACTAGATATTTTTTACATCAAATATATAAGTAGATGAGTAGCTCATTTCCTGGGTGTAAGGGAAAAACTCATTCCAAAGGATTAAGAGTTCCTCTCTCCTCTCACATCCTTGAGAGAGAAAGACTGTCTAAGAAATCAATCTAAGGATGTCTTTTCGGATCATCGGAATGGAGTTGAGGTGAGCATCATGACATCGAAGGAATCATTGGAGCTCTGCACTAGCAATTGTAATTCAATGATCGGCGTTCGTGTAGATTCTTAAAGCATGTGTGGACGATATAGAGGGGTTTAACTTCAGATCCTTTAGGCAACAATCGTCGATGATGAACTGCAGTAAAATGTGTCACCGGATCAAATATATGTTTATTTATTTATTTTGTTCTTATTAAATTAACATGAGATCCTCAAACCACCATCAGTGATTGGATCTCCAAAGACAATGAAGTTAAGTCACTCCGATGATGAAATTTTTAACATTCTCAGCCCACCAACTTCCACTGCATGGCTCAGTACCTTCAATTGCTATCAAAGTGATCATGTAAATTTTATGAGCCAAGAAAAAATTATTTTTTATTAAATTAAGTAGAGAATTTTAAATCAGTCCCAACAAAATACACCGCACATTGATATGATTCTGTATGGCCATGTCATGGTAATTCAAAATATTTAGTATAAATCAAAAAAGTGGTTGTTGCAGTTGAAAAATTAAAGTACTGTATAAATGTATATCTGTTCGTGTTTTAATTTTTGGATGATCCCATTCTAATCTCATTCTTATTGGAACAATTTTTCTCGATGAATTTTTTCTTCCCATTGAAGCTTTGCCAAAAACCCCATTTTTTATTTTTATTTTAATTACTTCTATCAAAAGAAAGAAATAATAAAAAAAAGTGTTTGTCAAAAGGCTAAATGCATAACCTTCTTGAAAAATAATAAAATGATTTGAGGGTGGGTTTTCTTCCCATAGAAGACACCAATGGGGAGGCCATACATGCCAAGATTCCCATGGAATATATGAATAGATTTGGTTTAAAAAACACTTTATCCATTTGGTTTCTTCCAACGGAATCATGAAATAATAAAATTAAGGGGGCATAGGCTATGGAATTGGGATCTAAATCATCTCAGGTTCGTGTGTGGATCTGAGGGTAAGGTACAAAGTGGGATGACTACCCACCTGGAAAAATAAAAACGTGGTTGCAGATCCGTTTTTTAGAAGCAGCGTTTTTTTTAAAACAAATTAATAAAGTTGAAATGATTGGACCATAATACCCTTCCTCCTGTGTAAATTATTTTAAATAAATTATAACCATAAAATGTTTAATTAAAAATATTATTATAAAATATTAACAACAAATTTAAATATAAATCATTTAATGAAAACTATTATTATAAAATATTAATAATAAAAATAAATAAAAATATGATAGGTTAGTTTATATTTGGATATTTTTAAATGTTTTAAAATGAATTTATGTGACATTAAATTTTAATCTGATCAATATATTTTAATTACATATTTTATATTTAGTAACATTGTTTATTAAATAACAGTTTAATAACAGTTTTTATTAAATATTAATAACAAAGATATTTTTAATGTGTTGATAATAAAGATAAATAAAAATATAATATATTGAAATGTGAATGGAACTTTTCACTAAACGTTTTTAGTGGAAATTTACATTAAAAGCTTTCACAGTAGATCCTCTGTAAATTTTTAATAAAAATTTACAGTTTTTATTTATGTATCAATATATTTGCACTGAACATTTTTAGTATAAGTTTGCATTGCAAATTTCCACTGTAATTTTTCCCTTAAAATTTCCATTGAAAGTTTGCACTGAAAATTTGTGGTGGAAGTTTGCAATGCAAATTTGCAGTGAAAGTTTGCAATGGAAATTTTTGTAATAAATTTGTAATTCAAATTTTCAATACATTATTTATGTGTTAATATATTTGAACTGACAATGTAAACAAACATTTATTTTAGAATTTTTATAACAAAATTTTTAGTGTAATAATAATAAAAATTAAATTGAAATTTTCTTTGGAAATTTAAGTGGAAATTTGAACTAAAAACTTCCATGTGATAATTTCCATTAAAGGTTTATAGTGGAAATTTTCAATATAAATTCCCAAAGAAAATTTATATTTTTTTATGTAGTAGTAAGATTTGTATTAAAACTATAAGTGATGAAAATTTCTACTATAAATTTCCTATGAAAATTTTCACTGGATATTTACATTGGAAATTTGCATTGCGAGTTTTTATTAGAAAACTGCATTGTTTATTTATATATTACTATATTTGTACTGAAATTTTTCTTTTTTGATAATCAAATTTTCAATGTTTTTTTTCATTTATTGGAAATTTGCACTATAAAGTTTCATTCAAAAAATACACTGTATATTTCTATTAGGATATATATGTTGTGTGGAAAATATGTATTGAAAATGTGATATGGAAATTCGCGTGGAAATTTAGGCTACAATTTTCTAGTGGAAATGTGTAGTGAAATTTGTCAATAAAACTTTGCATTGAAAATATGCGGTGAAAATTTACATTCTCTTTTGTATATTAGTACATTATGTATGCATATACTGAAAATTTGTATTATAAATTCCCACTGAAAAAATAAACTATATGTTTATAATAGGATACATATGATGTGTAAGAAATAAGCATTAGAAATTTCCGGTGGAAGTTTTCAATAAATATTTCCAATGGAAATTTGCTCAGGAATTTCCAGTGGAAATTTGAATGAACCCCAAAAATGCATAACGGAGTCATTTTCGTCCAAAACCCGAATATGGGGGGTCAGGCTCCGGTGCCCACCTATTTAAATCCGTGGAATTGGGTTCCTATGGAATCATTACATTTAAGATTTAAAAAAAGAAAAGTTATAATAAAGACAATTTTGATGGGGGTGTGTGTAAACTTCCATTGGAAGTTTGTTAAGGGAGAGAGGTACAATTTTGTCAAAAAGCCAATCTATAGGTTTATCGGGTATAATAATCAAATGAGGGTAATATTACTGGATTCCCATCACCCAGCCGAGACCGAACCCCTCCTCCTACCTCGTGACTTCCCAACAAAGTGACACCCTCCGGGCCTCCTCCCCGGCCTCCACCGCGCTCAACCAGATCCGTGACGGTATGTCGCCCTCCTCCCACAAGAAGCCCTGGTCGAGCACTGCTCGGGCACCCCCGCCGCCATTCCAAGCTTTCTGGACCACCAACGGTGTCGCCTCCCCACCATTGTTGCATCATCCGTGCCACCCTCCGCCGCTCTTCCTGTCAACCCACTCGGCCTTGTCAATGTGGAACCACCCACTCGACCTCGCCATGGCCGTGGGCCAGCCAGGAACCCGCTACCCGGCCACCCAAATCCTACGGCCGACACCCCACCACCGTCTGATCAGATCGATACCATCGGCCCCATGACGCCCGACCAACAACCATTGTTCCCACCCCTACTTGCTTCCTGCGGATCCTCAATCAAGTTTCACCATTAACAAAGGCCCATCAATTGAACTTGTGCATGAGCAGATCCTGCAAAACCCCCTACCCAGTCCTGATCCCGACTCCGACGGGTATTTTCTAACCCAAAACCACCCTACACCGGGTCCGGGTCTGCCTGACCCGCCAAAGACTTGGGAGGGTTCTTCCCTTCCCATAACAAGCCACCATAGGTTAGGTCCGACCCATAATGGGTTTGGGTGGGAATTTTGGGCCAGATAAATATTTTAATTCAATCATAAGTTAATTTACATAATTAATTTAATTTTATTACAAAATTAAATTAATTAAAAATTAATATATTGGTTTAAAAATAATAATCATTTTATTATTTAATATAACTAATTTAATTTTGGTGTTAAATTAAATTATTTTCTCGATCTATCAAGAAGATAAATTTTTTGAATTATATAATTTATTTAATTTATATTTAATCCCTCAAATTTAAATTTATTGCAATTTAGTTTTATCCTACATTTAATTTTCATACTATTCTTGATCAATTGATCGAACCCATGTTTGTCTGGTTAATTTCATTTAATTATTTATTACTATGTGTGATGTTGGTAATAAGTAGTTAGTTTAAGATTTTTCTCATTCAATATGTATAAGGGTATGCACATTCAATTCATCGGTTGTATATTGCGCCACCGAGACCCTCTCACCTGCATGTGATTATACTTATATATTTTATGATAAAATTGCAAGGTAAGGACCCTGCTAAGATGAGACACTAATCTAGAAAATAATTCAACATGTCGGACCTGGGGCGAGCTACATCAGGAATCAGGACTCAACTCAGGTATGATACCCCTAGGTCACGGTTGATCCATTGAGTTTAAATGAATCAACCGTTATTAGATGTTCAAGACCAATCGGGTAATTTCTTTTCTTTATGCTCTGTTTATTATTTTATGCATGTGATTATTTACTAAGACAACACATAAAATAAAAAACGGATAAAATTCATAAATACGCGATGAATGTTTTTCTATTAACGTTCAATTGTGAGTGGGAAAACATTGTATGAATGGATTAATAGAAATGGATTACATTCATCAAAAATATATAAAACACTCAGAGAAATATTATGTCACAAACACCTTCCATCGTTTGAATTTGAAAAAAACCAAGTGTACAAGGTGATCGATCGACCATAGTTGAGGGTGTCTCATACTACTGGGGAGTTCTTATGAGAGCAATGGGTTGAATTAACTGAAGTTTCCATCAATGGAGTATCCATATCAAGCTTGTTTCTACATTAGAGGTAAGTGTTGAGTAAATAATTTCATGATTTTAGAAGTCGGGACTTCACTCAAATAGATCAAGGAGCTACAAGTTAATTTGGTTGGCTAGTCAAACTCCTACCTTGAACTCTCCTTATAGTGGCGTAGCCATAAATTTTAGACTATAAGGGGAGGTTCAAGGATCCTTACCACTAGAATGCCCAAGAGATGGGGTATTCTGATTCTAGTATAGAGTATTTCTATAGTTCTATAAAATAGTGGGAGACATTTAATGATTTAATTAATTGGTAATGTCTAATAGGTAATCAAGATAAAAGTACTAATCTTCTAGATTTTATTTTTATAGAAAATGGAAATAATACCATAAGGTACACTATAATAATTATTTTGGACAAATTAAATGTCCCATCTAGTAAAAAAATCAAAATAGTAATACTGAACCTTGGGGAAAGTACTATGAAATAGAAATTCATGGTGTTGTAGTCCCCATTACCTATTGATCCACCTCAGGAAGCAAGGGTGTTAAAATGCTTACAAGAGACTCATGTATGATTCATATGATAGTTATGTCATAATGCTATCATATGATGTGAGTTGTGGATACTACATCTGGAAATGGATAATTACTAATGTTGTCTCATCTCCTAAAAGATTTCAAGGAGAAAGTGAAGCAATATATAAATATGGTGATGATTACACCTAATACGTTCAAATTGAAAGATAGGTCAAAATATTTCAAGACATCCCATTCTTATTTCATTTTCATCCATGTACTCCATTTTTGTTTGAGATTTCAAAATGAATAAAAAATGGAGAAAATGCTTTATTACCTTTAGGTAAAAGTTCTCTAAATATATAAGAACTTAAAAATGGTATTGACTTTAGTTCTTATGAAGATTAATTTGAAAGACAAAGTGAAAATGCCAATGAAAAGAACAATGTCAAAAGCACCTTTGCAACATACTTCAAAGAAATGAGGTATTAAAATAGGTGGTTATTTTCTTCACATGTCATAAGATAATTACTTGAAAGTTTAAATGAAATAAACTAAATTAAAGAAACAAGTGATCGCTTCTTCTTCAGGCATATTCATCAATTACAAATAATGTTTCTATTTTACCTCTTGGGTATTAAATAAAATATGCCTATTACATATATCTATTTAAATACAGTAACCAAGTAAGTATAGAAACATTACTATGAGTAAGGTTTGTTCTCCAAGCAGTTGAGAAAGGGTGATTCCTATGTCAATAGTGACAAGTATAAAACTTCCAATTTCTAAGATAATGATTCTAGTAGAAATTTTATCGAGTATTACCAAAACATTTATATCACATGTTCTTTGGAAACAAGGAGACATTATTCCAGTTTTGGAATGAATGTTTTTTTGGGTGTTAAATACTCAAGTAATAGCTCAATGATACATGAATCATTGGAAATACCTAATGAATATAAAATTTAAGACTTATATACCCATTTGTGGAAAGATAATAAATTTTTAAGAAAAACTAAGCGGTTTCCAAGGATATACCCATTATGGTTTTAGACTCTTCAGAGTTAAATACCTTAGGTATTATCAACACACATATATACTTAGTTTTGTACAAACAAACCTTTAGAAATAAAGGTAAGCCACAAAGATTTTGGAATTAGTTTAACTAGAGATCATGTACTATTCTAAGGTAAATCTAGTGGTAAATATAATTCATTGGATTCATTTAAGTGTTTATGGAATGTGAAATTGAAGTATGGTATATGCATGGTCAGAAGATATGAGTTGCTTCGAGCTAGTGTGATGAATAATATCTTAACCAAGCATTCATTGATCAATATAATGTAACATGGAGTAATTCCTAAATTCACATTACTTTATCCACATCAAGGATATGATGCTAATAAGAAGAATCGATGATGGGTCTTACATGTTAACATTGATCGATAAAATGTAGCATAGAACAATTCCTAAATGAACATTTCCTTATACACATCAAATTCATGATGTAATTAAAGGAGAATCGATTTTAAAACTCTTCCAATACAGATACTTCCATGTTTCAAGATATGCATCGCAAAAAATAGAATTATTCTATGACAATATGCCAACTATAATGAAAAATGGATATCATATGAATTTTATTATGATATAAATCTATTATGTCATTACATTATTGTGGTTAAATATAAAGAGTTTTTTAGGAAATAAATGAACTTGCATCAAGAAAAACACAATGTACATCTTAGTTAATATCCTAAATTACATATTGGATTTTATTTAAATCCCTATCATATAATAGTTATAGTCAAGTGTTATAATATATATATATAAGGGTGACAATCTCTATTTGAGATAGTGGGAGCAAGATTAACTTGGATTTAGATGATGCTAGAGATGCATAGGAACAAGTTCCACAAGAGCCTATGGAAAAGGAATGTTTCATAGACACATACTACATTGGAAGGATAAAACTATGGTGATAGTATTATATTCACTATGGCTGGTGATACATTATTCCTTGAGAATAATAATTCCTACAATTATGTAGTATATGGAAATTATCTAAAATTGAAAAGATCAATTAAAATTCAATAATTGATTCCACGTATCAAAGTATAAGGGCATATTATTTTGAATACTTTGGTGGATATTCAAGTGAAACTATACATGTATGGTTCAATCAAGGTACCAATAAGGATCGATTGGTAATACCAAGTCATTATTTCTAAATCCATTAAATTTTACTTATCATATCTAATTTCTATTATCATTTTATTGAAAATTATATGTAAAGACCGCCAATCATGGAATGTGTCTATATGATGTAACCAAAAAGGGATAGGGACATTATAGAATGCTAATAAGAAGTGAAAGTTACTCAAATATAGTTCAGGATTAAAGTAAAAAATAAGATCATAGAATATTCATTTGGAATGAATCTTTTCTATGTGTCTACAAAAGGATAGTGGGAGAATAATTATTTTCTAAGTAAAACATGTTTGATAACATATGGAAAACAACTATTGCTCTTACAGTTAGTTAAGAGAAGAATGAAATCGTCTCTCCAAATATTCATTTAAAGTTATAGGGAACAAGATCTAGTAGGTAGGATCCAATGGCTGCTTAGAAATAGTCAATATTACATATACTGACATAGTATTGAAAAATAAAAGTTGGAAAAATTCGAGAAATAATTGTTACCACTGTCACATGGAATAAATCTCTCTAAGAAGACATGTATAGTACATAGAAAGAGATTAATTTGGTAAGTTGAATTCCATGTGCTTCTATGATGGATCAATCACATATGCCATTCTATGTTCAAGAAATGATATTGCCAAAATATACTTTATAGTAGGTAAAATATCAGTTGTAACTAGGAGAAATGCATGGGATGCAGTAATAACTATCCAATTGTACTAAAGTACAAAGGATGTATATACCTAGTATGTGGAGAGGAAGGGATTCTAGTTTTAAGGGGATAAAACTATAATTTCTTGGAACAATGTGATTTAATATCGCAGTCAGACTAAGGTGATGAGCGAGAGAAGATCATACAAGCCAGTGGTAGCCACATCAACAAATATTGAGTTTTTTGTGGCTTTAGTGGAATCTAAATAAGTGGTATATAATATGAAACAATTTTTTTCTGTTTCTTGGAATTATACCTTGTAAGTAAATATTTATCATAATATAAATTATGATAATTCTAAAACTAGTACTAGAAAAGATTTTAGGTTTTAACTATCAATAAAAAGTGAAATACTCAGGGATATCATCTCTTGAGAAGTTTTAATGAAGGAGGTAAAGTAAAAGATAGTAGAATTGAATTGAAATGGAAATTTGGTAGGCCCATGAAAAAATCTATAACTTAGTAGAAACATGATCTGATTATGTGAGATCTAGAAAGGTTAGTTATCAAGTTGGCTCTAGTGTAAGTGAGAGTGTTGTAAAAGTGGGTTCCCTAGACTCATCAATACTTTTGATTACCATACCATGTGTACAATGAGATATGTATGATGTATACTTACCATAATAGTGTATACATTTCTAAATTCACTATTTAAATGGTAATGTCCATAGATTAGTTTTTTTATCAAAAGTTTATAGCAGATCCCAGACTATAATGAGAACCTCGAGATACTATGAAATTAATCTTAAATGTATGTCATATGGTCTAGATACATCATAATGACCTGATACAGTTATTTTTAGACTATTAGATGTTATGGGATCATAATCATTGAGACTTATTCTCATGAAGTTCGCACTTGGTGATATTTGGTAGGTGAGATCATGAGGACAGACCCACCAATAGGAACACCACATGTTTTGGGTGTCATTGGTTGTTCCTATCTATGATCATGTTTATTGGTCTCCTTACTTCATATCATTATCAATTTGTTCCATTTGATCACGTACTATGATGAAAGGCTAAAACCATGACAATGAATTCATGGTGATGTAGTTTGTGTTGGGTGCGTCATTGGTGTTATGGCATTGGTTGAATGATCAATATAGGATATGTCACTTCTGAGTTGAGGAAGTGATATCTCTATTATAGTTCATCAGGATGCTAGTACCATCATTAAATCCATGGCCATGGTAGAAGAAGGTAATTCTATCTAGTTAGATCAATAAATAATAAATCAAGTAAAATACAATGACACAAGTGTGCATCCTGCTTTATGAGATATCATATGACAAAGAGATTACATTACATAGTACGTGTACATATGTTGGTTATCATTGCTATGACTACTCCTTATCTCTTTAGAGGCCATGATGGGTTTCTAGATTTCACTCTTGGTTTATGAATATTATTCACTGCTATTGAGATAAGGTCCTATAAGGTTGCACACAATAGCACATTCAAGATTATTTCCTATTTTAGTGAATAGGTATAAAGGACATGATGGGCCCTACCATAGAGTTCGAGAGTTGTCCAAGACCGATAAATAAATAAATTCATTATTTTTCAATCATATAATAACTAATTTTAATTTATTTATTAAAATTATTTATGATTTTTTAAGTAAATACATGGAATAATATTATATGAATGAATATTATATTTAATATTCAAGGTTCATTTAATATTTATAGGAATTATGAGTCAGGTTAATGAATTTAGTTTATCACATAATATATCTTATATATATTAAAAGTATATGATGAAATATAATTAATATTTATGATACATTCAGTTCGTCATAATTATTTATTTATTACTTATTTAGTTGATGTCAGATATACGGGGGTCGGAAACCCTAACTGGGTATTTTTCACATCCACTATATAAGTATATGGGGAATTCATTTCTTGGGTGTAAGGGAAAAAACATTCCAATGGATTGATACCACCTCTATCCTCCTACATCCTTGAGAAATAAAGACTTCATCCAAGATATTAATCCAAGGACATCTTCTTAGATCATGGAAACAAATTCAAGGTAATCATAGCGACGTCTAATGAATCATCAGAGCTTTATGCTAGTACATGGAATTCAATGATCAACATTCATGCAGATTCTTGAAGCATGTGTAGAAAATCTAGTGGGGGAATATTTATATCATTTAAGCAACGATTTATGATGATGATCTTCAGTCAAACATGATGTTGAATCAAACAAGGTATATGTTTATTTATTTATTTTGTGCTTATTAAATTCAAATGAGATCCTCATACCTATATTGAGGATCAGATCTCCAAAGATGAAAATTTTAAGTCTCTCTAGTGATGAAAATTTTAAAATCTCCAGCCCACTGACTTCCACTGATCACTCTGGTACCTTCAATGTTATGACGGTGGTGTTACCATGTGCCTAATACATGACATCAAATAATTAAGCATTTCCTACATTAAGATTTTATTTATTATTATCCAAGAGATTTTTAAAATGATATTATCTCTGGATGCATTTAATTCTCAGTTTATTGATTAAATGAAATGTGTTTGCAGTTAATTACCTTTCCATATTGATTATTCCTTATCCAGTTATTTAAATGTCATGTGTGCTACTTTATTTACCTTTCCATATTGATTATGCCCTATCTATTTATTTAAATGGTGTGTGTACTCAGTTATTTACCTTTCCATGTTAATTATTCTTATTAATTCATGATATATTTCGATGTACTTAACCCTTACTAGACATTTGAGATCACCCTTATTTTGTTTTCTTCCTCAGGAATACATGAAGTGTAATTTATTTAATATAAAAGGATATTCTAGATGGAATAAAGTTATTCCATAAAAAAATGATGTTGTAATTTTTTTTCAAGTGTTTTATGGTAATCATGTTTGTATCTAGTTTAAAATTACTATTAAACTATTTGGTCCTTCGGGATATGACTCCTTTTATATTATACTAGTATAATAAAGAAGTCATCTACACTGATATACTAGGGGTAGGGTTACTACTATAGCATCCCACCTTTTTGTAACATAAATTTTCATTACATTTTACAAAACCGAGGATCTTTAAGGTTTAGTGTCTTGGAAACCAGGAACTTAATACATGACAACATAAAACATTATTCTTAAACACTTGAAAGGCTTCTTCATTTGTTCATCCTAAGTTCATTACAGCATCTCGTAACCTGGGAGCATACATCAAAAGAAAGGGTGAGCAGAAGGCCCAGTAAGGTAAACAAGAGAAACATTTTACATTTGAACTTGAGATACTTAAATAAGGTCATGAAAAGAACTTTAAGGCATGAGAAAGAAATCATGAGGCATATAAAAATAACATTTTTTCATAACTTGAAGATGTGGCTACAAAATTTTACAAAGACAATCATTTCTGTTTCACCAAGGTCCATACCCAAGGTGTCAATAAAAATTACCAAGGTTATTCACCAAGGTATCAGTCTAAATGGTCATCTCTAGAGATTAAGTATTTACCCAATGCATTGGAGTGCTATCAGGGCGCACCCTTAAATTTTCCTTTGTTATCATGTGAACCAAATATATCATCATCAACATTTCATAAAAATCCCATATAGAATAAAATAAATGGGTTTCATTTCATAACATTTTAAAAAAACTGCTTTAAAGACATGATCTTAATGTCACTTTAAACCCACAAAAAGGGAAAGCGGGTCTCATGTATGTAAATACCAGAATTTAAAATAGAAAAAATTGGTACATATGTGAATACCACTATAGAAGAGATAGTTTTGAGTATTCACTTAATAAAATAAAAGAACTTTAGAAAAAGAGAGAGATACATTTTGAGACGGAAATTCTGCAGCATAACGGCTATGTTTCGTGGTTTTAGAAAACATTGAAAAGAGAGGGGACATGGGTCAAACATTCATAAATGACCCATAAAACATTATAGGGACAGAACATGAAGTATATATGAACATGGTAATGAAATTTGAAGGACATTCCATTTTAAATGAAAAAACATGGAAGGAAGACAAAAATTAGATTTCTCTTATGAAAATTCGGCAGCCTAACGACGTCACTTAAACTTCAACAAAAATGAATTGAAGAGATCAAATAGGGTCTCTCATCATATGAACATAAAAGTTAATTATGATAGATATAGAGATCATACCCCAACATAATAAAAAGGAAATTGAAATACTTGACATGAAAGTAGAACTTTGAAAAATGAGAAAGGTGAAAGAATCCCTTAAAAATTCGGCATCCTAACGGCACCACTTAAACTTCAACAAAAATGAATTGACAAGATCAAATAGGGTCTCTCATCATATGAACATAAAAGATCAGTATGATAGATATAGAGATCATACCCCAACATAATAAAAAATAACTTGAAATACTTGACATGAAAGTAGAACTTTGAAAAATGAGAAAGGTGAAAGAATCCCTTAAAAATTCGGCAGCCTAACGGCGCCACTTAAACTTCAACAAAAATGAATTGACGAGATCAAATAGGGTCTCTCATCATATGAACATAAAATATCAGTATGATAGATATAGAGATCATACCCCAACATAATAAAAAGGAACTTGAAAGACTTGACATGAAAGTAGAACTTTGAAAAATGAGAAAGTTGAAAGAATCCCTTAAAAATTCGGCAGCCTAACGGCGCCACTTAAACTTCAACAAAAATGAATTGAAGAGATCAAATAGGGTCTATCATCATATGAACATAAAATATCAGTATGATAGATATAGATATCATACCCCAACATAATAAAAAGGAACTTTAAATACTTGACATGAAAGTAGAACTTTTAAAAATGAGAAAGGTGAAAGAATCCCTTAAAAATCTGGCAGCCTAACGGCGCCACTTAAACTTTCTTAAAATGATTTGATGAGAGTAAGAGGGGGTCTCTCATCATATGAACATGAAAAGGGAATTAATATTAATATAAAAAACATCCTCCAACATAAGAGCATGGAGCATAAAATAAATGACATAAAACAGATTACTTGAAAAGAAAGAGAGAGGTAGGATCCCTTACGAAAATTCGGCAGCCTAACGGCGCCACTTAAAAATTATAAAAATGAATTGATGAGAGTAAGAGGGGGTATCTCATCATATGAAAATAAAAATTACAGTATGGTGAATATAAAATAACATCCTCCAACATAAGAACATGTATCATAAATGAAATGACATAAAAGAGAGTACTTGAAAAGAAAGAGAGAGGTTGGATCCCTTACCTTAAAACATAACTCTTAAAACTCAAAGGTTGGGACCTTGAGGGCTTGGGGGAACCTTGGGAGGACTCCTTGGGAGGTAATGAGACCATAGCTTCGTTGGGGGAGAGTTGGGAGTCGAATGGATGAGAGGATGACTTGGTATTTATAGGGAAAGTGAGGGGACAAGGCATTAATGGCCAAGGGACACCTCATTGGTGGTTCTGGCAAAACCATGGGCTTGCCCATGGTATTGGCCACTTGGGACACCTCATGCCTTATATTACTATTTATAAGTCGACCATATTGATTACTTACTTAATACATCATTTAATGATGTCATTAAACACTTGTAACTTAAAAACTGTATTTTCACTATTCATCGAAAATTCAACGTTCTCAGAAAAATCCCAAAATTTTACCTTAACAAAATATTGATGCTATAATTTCAAAAATGAACTCAATTTTATAAATAATTTTAATTTTATTTTTAAATAAATACACTATTCACCGAAAATTCATTTTTTTTAGAAAAATCCCCAAAAATTACCTTAGCATAATATCAATGTTCTGAATTCAAAAATAAAGTTCATTTTATAGAAATAATTTTCTAAATATTTTTAATTTAATTTTTAATTAAAAACACTATTCACTCAAAAAAAACTAATACTTGACTAATAATTTATGAAATCGTTATTTAACCATTTTATTGAATCACATTACTTAATCAAGGTGCCTAAATTATATTAATACTTTTTTAAGTGAGATTACTAATCCATTTGGTCACATTACTAATCCTAAGCATAAAATCACTATTCATAATTTATTATTCATCAAAAATTAAGTTGATCTTATTAGAATTTAAATTTCGTACTGAACATAATTGTAGAAGACCATTTTTTGAAAATCATTACACATTTTTAATTATTTAAGGTTTACATAAACATTTTTTTAAAATATCCTTTTTCTAAAATTCACCAAAAATATGCATACTATATTTATCCAGACATTTGAAAATTCATAAACTTCATCATAAGAAGAAATAAAAATTTTTATTTAAAACAAAGGATTACACAAGGCAGTTATGGTCTCCTTACATAGCCCTTTATCACACCAGCATAGGACCTAAGTGTAAGGTGTACTGAGATGAGAGAATCTGAGGGAGGCTTAGCCAACATCGCACGAGTAGCAATTTCTATCAATTTGAACTTCTCGCGAAGGTGATTCCATTCTAGATTCACACGATGAAGTTCGGCTTGGGTTTGGTCTAGAGCAAAGCCCAGTGGTGCTACCTCCTTCCCAAGTTCTGTTAGATGGGCTTCGATCGGTCCAATACTACTGGGTGAGGCCATCGAATCTTCTTTCTATATTAATTAACCAAGATCACTTGTATTTAGAGACAATAATCGAAATGTTTAGTTTCCAGCGGTCATATTGACCAATGGTCATATAATCAGTCGAAACCCAATGGTCTCATTTTAATTATACTCATGTTATCAAATGAAACAGTTTTGTTGAGTATAAAAAAAATAAAATAACACACAAAATTAGGAAACGAGATTTATTCAAAATTTTAGGTCGTTACAATCTTCCCCCCTTAAGAAATTGCGTCCTCACAATTTTTAAAACTGGGATTGTAAATTTCATTGAAAATCCCACATTGGAAAAGGAGTCAGTAAAACTATTACTTTAAAGAAAGGAAGGGAAGTACAAAGGTCACCCGAGTTAACCCATACTAGGATTCCATGAGGGAAAATATGTATATGGAAGAAAAACAAAGGGTCAAGTTCTGAGGGAGAGTGATAGAAAACATGATTAGGAGAAATTTAACCACAAGAAAATCACAAACTTATGATGTGTGTAAACGGTCTTTGATTACCCAGTAGGAAACTTAAACCAACAACGTTTTTTTTACGTTCCTTTTCATAATTTTTAGGAATTCATTTACTACATAGAATAAAAATATAAGGAAATATACTTACCTTCAAGTACAGTTTTATCCTTTAATAAGTTTCTACCAAAACTAATCTTTTCTCCAAACGATGAGCATTCAAAACTACTTGGTCTCATCAAAACACAATAATCATATTCTAGAGAATCACATTATCCACAAAATATTAACTATCTATTTCTTCTATCTTTAAACATTATCCCAAAAATAGAAGGGGTAAGATAAAACAATTCTTCAAAAAGAAAGAATCCCATAGGAAGGGAAACTAATTTTAAACCTTCAAAGTTCCACGGTACTACCCAAAGTTCATCATAGACCATTCCATAAACAACTGTCCTTAAAATTCTTAATAATAAACCAAACTAAGATTGAAACCCAAATGCAAGAAGGATTTGATAACACAGTCTTCCAAAATAAACTTTATCGTTCATCTCCAAACAATATCAACCACTCCTAACATATTATAACAAAATTAACTAACCTAAACATATTTTCCCCCAAGATAGGTTAATAATTTCCATAAGTAACCTATATTACCATAAGTTTACCTTAAATTCATCGATTCTTAAAAATATAAGTCAACCTTTACTCCTCAAAGAAAATACCGTAGTAATTTATTTACCTCGATCAAATAAGGTTCCCAAAATAGTGAACGTCTTCCAAAATAATAATCATCTTTAAATCCCCTAATCAACTTTATCATATGAACATCCTTGAGACTTCATCTTATCCTTCCATGATGAATTTGGTCATTCAACTAGGTACAAATTATTAATTGTGATCTTTGATAGTTGTTTTGGCATAATCACAATATGTTCAACTTGATATCTCATTATCTCTGTCATATTAATAGGGAAATAATCACATTTCCTATCACATTGGTTGTTGGGACATGTTCTTCCATTTCCCGCCATTAACTAAGAAAAGAAAGTATAATTAGGGGGCTTAAATACTTAGCCAATAATCATGAAAAGGAAACTTAAAGCATAGAAGGATAAACTTGTAGAAGAAAAGTATACCCTAACTTGTGATCCCCTAGGTTCCCATCTAGGTTATCCATGATCATATATTCTTATGTGAATATTTATTTTATTTTATCTTTGTTCCTTTAACAATGGTTCATACTAAGCTTATGAATTTACCAAATCATATCCCCCGGGAGTGTCGTAACCAAGTGTGCAGTAAGGCCCATTGTTGTGTACCAGTTCCCATTTGAGTCTCGCTCAAAGCAGTGTTTTCGGGTTTTACCCCTATGTGCATCTATTCCAGAGCCACCTCTACCTGCTCGTATCCAGACAGGGATGTATTTGCTTGGAAATCCCTTACTCAATACTCACCAAAATACCAGGAATATTTCCTATATTTAAAATTTCCTATAGGGATCTTCCTAGAGTTTTCATATCCTAATTTCCACAAATAACTAAACCATCCTTTGATACCAACTATAGCATCCCACCTTTTTATAACATAACTTTTCATTACATTTTACAAAACTGGGGATCTTTAAGGTATAGTGTCTTGGAAACCAGGAACTTAATACATGAAAACATAAAACATTTTTCTTAAACACTTGAAAGGCTTCTTTGTTTGTTCATCCTAAGTTCATTACAGCATCTCGTAACCTGGGAGCATACATAAAAAGAAAGGGTGAGCAGAAGGCCCAGTAAGGGAAACAAGAGAAACATTTTACATGTGAACTTGAGATACTTCAATAAGTTCATGAAAAGAACTTTAAGGCATGAGAAAGAAATCATGAGGCATATAAAAATAACATTTTTTCATAACTTGAAGATGTGGCTACAACATTTTAAAAAGACAATCATTTCCGTTTCACCAAGGTCCATCCCCAAGGTGTCAATAAAAATTACCAAGGTTATTCACCAAGGTATCAGTCTAAATGGTCATCTCTAGAGATTAAGTCTTTACCCAATGCATTGGAGCGCTATCAGGGCGCACCCTTAAATTTGTCTTTGTTATCATGTGAGCCACATATATCATCATCAACATTTCATAAACAACCCATATATCATAAAAGAAATGGTTTTCATTTCATAACGTTTAAAAAAACTGCTTTAAAGACATGATCTTAATGTCACTTTAAACCCACGGAAAGGGAAAGTGGGTCTCATGTATGTAAATCCCAGAATTTAAAATAGAACAACTTGGTACATATTTGAATACCCCTATAGAAGAGAGATTTTTGAGTATTCACTTAATAAAATAAAAGAACTTTAGAAAAAGATAGATATACATTTTGAGACGGAAATTCTACAGCATAACGGCTATGTTTCGGGGTTTTAGAAAACATTGAAAAGAGAGGGGACATGGGTCAAACATTCATAAATGACCCATAAAATAGTATAGGGACAGAACATGAAGTATATATGAAAATGGTAATGAAATTTTAAGGACATACCAATTGAAATGAAAAACATGGAAGGAAGACAAAAATTAGATTTCTCTTATGAAAATTCGGCAACCTAACAGCGTCACCTAAACTTCAAAAAAAATGAATTGACGAGATCAAATAGGGTATCTCATCATATGAACATAAACGTTCAGTATGATAGATATAGAGATCATACCCCAACATAATAAAAAGTAACTTTAAAGACTTGACATGAAAGTAGAACTTTGAAAAATGAGAAAGGTGAAAGAATCCCTTAAAAATTCAGCAGCCTAACGGCGCCACTTAAAATTAAACAAAAATGAATTGACGAGATCAAATACGGCCTCTCATCATATGAACATAAAATATCAGTATGATAGATATAGATATAATACCCCAACATAATAAAAAGGAACTTGAAATACTTGACATGAAAGTAGAACTTTGAAAAATGAGAAAGGTGAAAGAATCCCTTAAAAATTTGGCAGCCTAACGGCGCCACTTAAACTTCAACAAAAATGAGTTGAGGAGATAAAATAGGGACTCTCATCATATGAACATAAAATATCAGTATGATATATATAGAGATCATACCCCAACATAATAAAAAGAAACTTGAAAGACTTTACATGAAAGTAGAACTTTGAAAAATGAGAAAGGTGAAAGAATCCCTTAAAAATTCAGTAGTCTAATGGCGCCACTTAAACTTCAACAAAAATGAATTGATGAGATCAAATAGGGCCTCTCATAATATGAAAATAAAATATCAGTATGATAGATATAGATATCATACCCTAACATAATAAAAAGTAACTTGAAAGACTTGACATGAAAGTAGAACTTTGAAAAATGAGAAAGGTGAAAGAATCCCTTAAAAATTTGGCAGCCTAATGGCGCCACTTAAACTTTCTTAAAATGATTTGATGAGATTAAGAGGGGGTCTCTCATAATATGAACATGAAAAGGGCAGTAAGAGGAATATAAAAGAACATCCTCCAACATAAGAGCATGGAGCATAAAATAAATGACATAAAAGAGATTACTTGAAAAGAAAGAGAGAGGTAGGATCCCTTACGAAAATTCGGCAGCCTAACGGCGCCACTTAAAAATTATAAAAATGAATTGATGAGAGTAAGAGGGGGTATCTCATCATATGAAAATACAAATTAAATTATGGTGAATATAAAATAACATCCTCCAACATAAGAACATGGAGAATAAATGAAATGACATAAAAGAGAGTACTTGAAAAGAAAGAGAGAGGTTGGATCCCTTACCTTAAAATGTAACTATTAAAACTCAAAGGTTGGAACCTTGAGGGCTTGGTGGAACCTTGGGAGGACTCCTTGGGAGGTAATGAGACCAGATCTTTGTTGGGGGAGATTTGGGAGTCGAATGGATGAGAGGATGGCTTGATATTTTTAGGGAAAGTGAGGGGACAAGGCATTAATGGCCAAGGGACACCTCATTGGTGGTTTTGGCAAAACCATGGGCTTGACCATGGTATTTGCCCTTGGTATTGGCCACTTGAGACACCTCATACCTTATCTTACTATTTATAAGTCGACCATATTGATTACATACTTAATACATCATTTAATGATGTCATTAAACACCCGTAACTTAAAAACTGTATTTTCACTATTCATCGAAAATTCAACGTTCTGAGAAAAATCCCAAAATTTCACCTTAACCAAATATCGATGCTCTGATTTCAAAAATGAACTCCATTTTATAAAAATAATTTTCTAAATATTTTTAATTTAATTTTTAAATAAATACACTATTCACCGAAAATTCATTTTTTTCAGAAAAATCCCCAAAAATTACCTTAGCATAATATCGATGTTCTGAATTCAAAAATAAAGTCCATTTTATAAAAATAATTTTCTAAATATTTTTAATTTAATTTTTAATTAAAAACACTATTCACTTGAAAAAACTAATACTTGACTAATAATTTATGAAACCGTTATTTAACCATTTTATTGAATCACATTACTTAATCAAGGTGCCTAGTTTATATTAATACTTTCTTTAAGTGAGATTACTAATCCATTTGGTCACATTACTAATCCTAAGCATAAAATCACTATTCATAATTTACTATTCATCAAAAATTAAGTTGATTTTATTAGAATTTAAATTTCGTACTAAACATAATTTTAAAAGACTATTTTTTGAAAATCATTACACATTTTTAATTATTTAAGGTTTACATAAACATTTTTTTTAAATATAATTTCTCTAAAATTCACCAAAAATATGCATACTATATTTATCCGGAGATTTGAAAATTCATAAACTTCATCATAATAAGAAATCAAAATTTTTATTTAAAACAAAGGATTACACAAGGCAGTTACAGTCTCCTTACGTAGCCCCTTATCACACCAGCATAGGACCTAAGTGTAAGGTGTGCTAAGGTGAGAGAATCCAAGGGAGGCTCGGCCAACATCGCACGAGCAGTAATTTCTATCAGTTTGAACTTCTCACGAAGGCGATTCCGTTCTAGCTTCACATGATGAAGTTCGGCTTGGGTTTGGTCTAGAGAAAAGCCTAGTGGTGCTACCTCCTTCCCAAGTTCTGTTAGATGGGCTTCGATCGGTCCAAAACTACTGGGTGAGGCCATCGAATCTTCTTTCAATATTAATTAACCAAGATCACTTGTATTTAGAGACAATAATCGAAACATTTAGTTTCCAGTGGTCATATTGGCCAATGGTCATATAATTAGTCAAAACCCAACGGTCTCATTTTAATTATACTCATGTTATCAAATGAAACAGTTTTGTTGAGTATAAAAAAAAAAAAATAACACACAAAATTAGGAAACAAGATTTATTCAAAATTTCAGGTCGTTACAACTACAATTGGTTTCATAGGAATTTTAGTAGAAACCTTGGTAACTAGATTTAAGAATACATAGATTAGGGATCATAACCCTATGATAGACTTTGAGGATAAGTATACAAGAACATATTAAAGTTTTTTTAAGGTATAGATTATGTAGTTTTACATACAATACATCTTTATGTGAATACTAAAAGTGGATATGGATGTGGGATAGAGATTCCTAGGGGTAATAACTCTGAAAGGGGCACATTGGGCTTGACCTAATCATCACCTAGTGCATGAAAACAAGCCTTACTACATAGCTAGTTTGACTTTCCTATGAGATATGCTTAGGATAATTCACATTTTCTTTACAAACAATTATGAAGGATTTGAATAGATTATGAAAATGAATGGCCTATATTAAACCTAAGGTCGATGTTATGATTTAAAAATCTTATAAATGGTTATATGGTTTTCTAACTATGATTATTATTTCTCACAATATGTATTTTGGTTTTAGTAAATGGATGGAACCCAAAGGAATCTTTTTAACACTGAACATTAAGGAAAATGTGGTGACTATGATAAATCAAATGGGATGATCGTAGGAGTGAAATATATAATGATTATTCCTAATAAATTATCCCAAAATATGATTAACAACTTATACATTAACCAACTCTCAGACTCCCCAAAGAAAATATGGATGGAAGTTTCTAAGAACTTGAGTGGTGGAGACCATGGAGGAAAGAAGGATCGATTTCCATCATGTCAGAAATGTGGAAAGAGACACCCATGAAGGTGTCTTAAAGGAGTATGAAAATTATTTTTGTGTAGAAAATAAGGGTATGAATAAAATAATTTCTGAGGAAAAATAAAGAGTATGATGGAAGGAAATGAATCTCATCCAAGGGATCCATTTATAGTTTTTTGTATCAAATGTGGAGAATCGAGGTATTATCTGAGTCAATTACCTATTCTAAAAGATAAACCCTATACCAAGGAAGGAAATATGTGTTAATAAAATGGATGAATTATTTACGTATTATGGTTTCATTGAAAATCTTAGTAAAAGGTTATTTAATGATTAATTTTATTTCAAGGATGTCCATCAATTTTTTTGGGAATGTTATTAATATAGTTTTAGAAAAAGAATAACTTGTATGTTGGGTGAAAACTTGATGCATTTGGCAATATGACATCTCGCCTTTTTATTATATAACTTTTCATTACAGTGTATAAATAGAGGATCTTTTAAAGTTTACTTTCTTGGAAATAAGGTATATAATACATGAAAACTTAAAACATTATTCTATTCTAATTGAAAGACTTCATCATAGGCTCATCCTAATTAAATTTAATATATCTCATAACTTGAGGAGATAAATCAAATGAAAGGGTGACCATAAGTCCCAGTAATGGAAAATAAGGGAAGTAGTTTACACGTGACCATGAGATATATCAATAAGAACTTAAGAAATAAAGGCATGAGAAAAGGAAAAGGGGGCATATCATAAGAAAAATAACTCGAATCATAACATGAAAACATGGATACAAAATTTAAAATAAAAATTTATAAGAATATCGCCAAGGGTGTCACCAAGGTGTCATAAAATTTACCAAGGTTATTCACCAAGGTATCGTAAAACATGTCATCTCTAGAGATTAAATTATTTACACAATGAATTGGAGAATTATAAGGGATCACCCTTCATGTGTATTAATTTTATTTTAAGATACATAGATCATAATAAATAATTTCATAAATAACATTTGGAGAATAAAAGAAATTGGTTTCATATAAAAATCATGTCATTTTAAAAAGTGCTTAAATATAAGCTCATTATGTCATTTTTAACCCATAAAAAGGGAATGAGGGTTTTATGTATATAATTACTAGAATCAAATAAATATTTTTTAAATATTTTTGAATGACCTTGGAAAATATAGAGGTTTGGTTATTCATAAAATGAAAATAAAAGAGAATTTTCTTGAGAAAAAGAGAGAAATTTTGAGAAGTAAAATCAACAGCATAATGGGTATAAAATGCGGTTTTAGAAAAGTGTAAAATGAGAGGTGATAAGGGTATACCATTCATAAAAGACTCTTAATATGATAAAGGGATAAAATAAAATGTACATAAGAACATAGTGTGGTATTTTGAAAGACATTCCACATAAAAAGGGAACTTGAAATAAAAAGAGAAGTTGAGATTTCCCTTACCTTGAAGTGTAACTCCTAAAACTAGAAGATTGGGACATTAAGAGCTTGAGGACACATTTGGAGGAATTATTGGGAGTTAAAAATATCAAATCTTAGTGGATAATGAATTTGGAGTTAAAGTAAATCGATAAATGGGTAGGTATTTATAGAAAAATTGGAAGTTTTGTTTATTAATTTTGAAATAAAGGCATTGGACACCTAGGTAGTGGTAAATGAAAAACCATGGGCTTAACCATGGTATTTTACCATTTTATTCACATTTTATGTTATTTTAATCCACAATAGTCAACCATTATTTTATATTACATATATTGTTAAAGCAAATTAATGTTTTTACAAAATAACATTTTTAAAAGTTAAGGTTTCCATTTTAGAATTTGGAAAGTGAATTATATATTTGTAAATTGATTAAAATATATTAAAATACCTAATATTAATAAAATAAAATATTTTAAGTCACATATTGTGTTTAATTAGTTATTATATCATTATGACATAATTATGATGCCATTAAACATACCAAAAAACTCAAACTGTATTTTTACTATTCAAAAAAATAAAGTATTTTAGAAAATTCTCATAAATTCACCCTAAAATAATTTTGACGTGATGATTTAAAAATTAATATTTATTTTATCATAATAGTTTTATAAAAATTATAATTTTAAATTTTAAATATAAAAATCTTTATTTATTAAAAATGATAGCGGATTGAAAATGCATAGTAAAATTTGAGACACTTGAAAAAAAATATTTTATGCTTTGTATATAAATAATAATGTTTTTATCATACTATTTCATTAAAATATAAATTATTTATAATACCTTGTTTTATTATGATAATTTATATTTTTTCTAAAAAGCACAATTTTTGTTCGAAAAATCAATTTATCAAATTCCATCTCAATTTTATTAAGAAAAATTATTCTTAAAATGGAGTTAATGGAATAAAAATGTATTCATACAATGTAATGACACTTTAATTAAATAAGGACTTGACACATAACCCCTTATAACATCCATTTACTACATAAGGGTAAGGTGTGTGATTGTGATAGATTCATGGGGCGGCTCGGCTAATATTTCCTAAGTGGTAATTTCCACTAATTTGAACTTATCCAATAGGTGATTTCATTCAAGATTCACCCTTTGAAGATCGATTTGGGCTTATTCAAGGGTGAACATCAGTGATTCTACTTTCCTCCCAATATCCAATAAATGGGATTCATAAGGCATGACTCTACTGGTTGAAGCCATCATTTCTCCTTTCTGCATTATTCATCCTTTATCATTTCTACTTATAAAGACTAATTATAACGTTAAATTTATTATCAAGAGAATTATTTCCAATGGTTGTATTGAACAATGGTCATAATTTACCAATGTTTATATAATGGTAAAAACCTGATGTTCACATTTTGTATTATACTAACTTCATTATTAATGATATATAGTTTTGTTGAGTATAAAATAATATAGCACACATTTTCTCAGGAAACAAATATCATTCAAAAGATCTCGGTCATTACATTATTCCCCCATTAATAAATTTTGTCTCTGAAATTTCATCTCATTCCCTCGATTGAAAAAGATTTGGGTACTCCTTCCTCATCGTTTCCTCTGGTTCCCATGTCACTTCTTCATATTTATGGTTTCTCTATGACACTTTAATGAGGTGGGTAGTTTTGTTGCATAGAACCTTGTCCCTGCAGTCCAAGATCTCCACCGGCTGCTTCTCATTAGAGAGGTCATGTTTCAGTTGTACCACCTTAGGACTCGGTACATGTAAAGGGTCAGGTGTGTACTTCCTCAAGAGGGATACGTGGAATACATCATGAAATTGAGCAAGATTTTGTGGAAGTGCCAGCTGATATTCCACTTCTCCTATGCGATCAAGGATTTCATATAGGCCAATGTACCTGGGGATAATCTTTCCTTTCTTCCCAAACCACATGACCCTCTTCTAAGTTGATATTCGAAGGAACACTTTATCACCAACACAAAAATCAAATTTCCTTCGATGGTTTTCAGCATAGCTCTTTTTTCAACTATGAGTAGCCTTTATATATTGTTGGATAGCATGAAACTTTTCTTTCATCTCTTTCACAATGTAACACCCCAAGGTTTTCTAAAAATAAATTGAAATGCTTGAAATTTTGTTTAATGTAGATATTTATAAGTAGCCTTTAAACATAATTTTACTACTTCTATGTTTTGAATTTCGAAAAATGGTTATCTGAAATTGTATTCAGTATGTTATTTGGAGTCAATTGGAACAAACTTGTTTGTTTTTGTGAATAGTAACATACCCTTATGAATAATAATATGAATAGTAATATGACCCTAATTAATAGTAAATTGTATTATTATTTTATTTTATTAAGGCTTTAAGATAATTACATCTTGATTAATTTTTAAATGTGATATAAAAGCAGTTATAGTTTTTAAATTATTAATTTTTGAATAAATAGGATTTTATTTAAAAATTAAATTAAAATAATTAGAAAATTATTTTCAAAAAATGGACTTCATTTTTCAATTCTACATGTTGATAAATGGTTTGGGTGAATTTTGGGGATTTTTTTGAAACGATTGATTTTTCGGTGAATAGTAAAAAATACAGTTTTGAGTTTCCATGTGTTAATGACATCATTAATGATGTAATAATGATGTAATAAATCTGGTCGACTTTTGTACAGTAAAATAGGTTATGAGGTGTACCAAGTGGCTTATACCATGGTCAAGCCCATGGTTTTTCAAATACCACTAATGAGGTGTCCCTTGGAAATTATTAAAATAATCCCTCACTTTTTCTATAAATACCCACCCATTCCTTCATTAACTTCATTATAAATTCCTCATCAACAAATCTCTAGTCTCCTTACCTCCCTAGTATCCCTCCCAAGGTTTTCTAAAGCCCACAAGTTCCCAACCTTCAAGTTCTAGGAGTTACTCTACAAGGTAAGAAAATTATCAATTTCTTTCTTTTTCCATTCAAGTTCTCTTTTACGTGGTATGACTTTCAAGTTTCCATAACATGTTCTTATTTCCTTATTATTCTTGATATATTCTGTATTATGATTTATTTCTGTATGGGTGACCCTTGTCCCCTCTCTTTTTAATATTTTCTAAAACCATGTTTCATAGCCGTTAGGCTGTAAAAATTTTGTAAGGGATTTCTCAATTATTCTTTTATTTTGAGTTCCTTTCTTTTCTTATTCTTTCTTCATAAATTCTTACCCAAGAGGCCTGAAATCTCCAGGAATCATGTATATTATGTATGTTATCATTTTCATGGAAAATTTATCATCACTATTCTTATCCTCTCCCACTTATTCAAAGAATAAAAACAATGTTCGTGATGTGTCGAATTACCGACATCGTGGATGATGTGATTTCAATTTCCATTAATTATGTCAAGTATGGTCATGAAAACATTTCTATGGTTGAAACATGTTATAATATATTTATTATGTCTCATCCATGGTTCTGTAATTATTTTGTACTCATGGTTTTAATTTATAAGACAAAATGAGGTTGTTATTAACAAAGAACCACTAAAATGATTTAAACGAAAGTCATTAATGTTTTAACTTATGAATCATCCTCATATAAAACATCAAAATGATAAATGGTATAAATTATGGTACTAGAAATATGTAAATACCTTTCCATTATAATTTTGTATTTACACTTCCAATCAACAAGAACATCCATCATGAACCAATCATGGAAATCATGTAAGGAACTCACCCAAAACAGTGCAAGGAACAAAATACTAACAATTAAGGGGTAAAATGAGGTTATGAAATGATCATATAAGATGTTATAAACATGAAAATGTTTCTATAAAATTATAATAACACTATTTTAACCATAATATAGTAATTTTAAACAATTTTTAAGTAATACAAGCCTGAGGTAAGGAAATTCTTAACCCGATTTCCATCCTTTGGGTTAAACTTATTCTTCATTATTTATGTTGTGTTTAAATTGTTTTTGTGATGAATTATGATTTTACTATATTTAATTATGTATATTTATAGATCATATACATATACCATCTACTCTATTAAGTCTCACTTCAATTATATGATATTTATAAGGGACTTTTCTTTTAAAATCCTCTTTTAAAATTCTATTTTATAAAATTCAAAAGCAATGTTTTATGATAATATTCATGTTGTATGATTATGTTTTGGATCTTGGGAATTGTTTATGATGAAGGGTGGGACCTATATTTCCCTCAAATGCATTGGGTATGTGTAATTTGGAGGTCGGCCGTATGGATACTCCAAGTGTAACTGCGATGGTTACACAAATAGTAACGTAGCCGCGAGGGTTAAAAATTATAAGGTAGTCGAGAGGGTTACAAGATTATGTAAGTAATGACCCAAGATACCTTTATGGTTCTACTTATATTCTTAGTTATTTTGTAAATCTCATGTTTCACAAAGTAATTATATATATACAGGTTATAAGTATGTCTTATGAAAATGATTTCATACGTTACAAGTATTCATGGACAAATGTGTTCTTTCCTTCTTTTCATATCCCTTACTGAGTTTTTTGTGCTCATCCCAAGTTTTAAATGATTTTTCACAGGTTAATGTTTATGTAAGAAAAAGAAGGAATCCATGTTATATTTTGAAGAATTGTCAAGGAGTCATGTTTTAAGTTTTAATGTTTTTAATTTTGAAAAAAAATGGAAAGTGTTTTTATGGTATCCACTCTATAATAATGTGTAATGTTATGAATGTATTATGTCACAATTCTATAAATATCTAAACTTGAAAGGATCCTCAATGTAAAAGGAATTTTTTTCTTGAATAAATTTAATATTATGTATGTAATAAGGTAGAGTCCTTATAGTTGGTATTAGAGGATGGTTTAGATAACTTTAGGGGTTAGGATGATTCTAAAAGAATACCATAAATGATTTTTACTCTATAATTAATTTGAAATGTTATAGAATTTAAAGATTACCATGTTGTTTCATCTAATATATTTTTGTTCAGAATGGTTTTCCGTAGAAGGAACAAGGATGTTGAAGAGGATAGGCATCGACGGAACGACATCCTTCCAGATCTACAACCCGGAATGGTAGGGATTAGAACCAAGAAGTTTGTGACAATAATAGCTCAGCTAACACTGGCAATAAATGGTGGTGGAATCCATGCCAGAGAACAAATATAGGTACCACAATGAAACATGACAGTAGTGGAACATTTTATGAGACAAGACCCTATCTTCTGACCCAGTAACAGATGAAGGATGGATCAAAGCAGTTGAAAAGATATTTAGACAATCAAAAGGTATGTCTTGCCATTTATCACTTTCTAGGTGAATATGATCAGTGGTGGTCAATGGTATGGAATATCAGGGGTATAGAGGATTTTGATGCCTTAGAGTGGGATGAATTTAAAATTATTCTCCTTGAAAAATATTTTCCTAAGGTGGTGTGAATTAGTATGGAGAAGAAATTCCTTGAATTAAAAGAAAAGGCGGAGGATTCAGTGGCTGTGTTTGAAGAAAACTTCACCTAACTGGCGAGGTATGCTTCAAATCTTATTCTGGATCTTGATAGAAAAATCAACCGCTTTTAATCAGGACTGAAGCCAAGGTATTGAAGGGCGTTGTCCTCCCATGAATTCAAAAGTTATAAGAAACTTGTCTGATGTGCTAAGAGGGTATAAATAGAGTTTTCTAATGATCACGTGCATTTTAGAAACAAGGAAAATAAGAGGTTTATATGGAAAGTAATGGGTAAGAATCAACCAAAGAAATATGATGGTAAGAAAATTTAGTTTCCAGTATGTAAAAAGTGTGGCAAGAAACAATCTGGGGAATGTCTTAGAAAAATTGGGAAGTGTTTTAAATGTGGTAATTTTGGATATATGTCCCGATATTGCAATGAAAATGATACTAAGACTAATCCTGATAAGAAAACTATAAAGTGTTTTAAATGTGGTGAGATGGGTCATTATGAAAATTCCTACCCAAAGAGAGATCTAAATGATGCAAAGAATACAGACTATAAGCAGAAAGGTGTAGTGAGATCCTTTGTGACTATGTCAGTAGATTTCGGGCCATCCAATGAAGTTGTATCAGGTACTTTCTATTTATCATGCTAAGATTGACTGTAGATCTAAAGAAGTTGTTTATCAAAAATAGTTTCAGTTTGTATACAAGAATGAACCCATACAATTGATAACAAATCAGGAAGCTGAGAAACTATTGAAAGATGGAAATAAAATTTATCTTGCTCATATTTTTGAAAACAAGGGAACTGTTCATATTTATGATGTGCTTGTGGTAAATGAATACCTTGATGTTTTTCCTAACGAGTTGCTCGGTATCATACCTAATCATAAAGTTGAATTCACAATTGACTTAGTTCCTGATGTTAATCCAATTTCAAAACCTCCATATTGTATGGCTCAAATATAACTTCTTGAATTGAAAAATCAGTTGTAGGATTTACTTGATAAATGCTTCATTCATCCTAGAAATTCACCATGGGGAGCTCCTGTTTTGTTTGTTAAAAAGAAATATGGTTACATGAGACTTTTCATTTATTATAGAGATTTGAATAACATCACTATTAAAAACAAGTATCCTTTACCTCATATCGATGACTTGTTTGATCATCTCCAGGGAGCTCAGTACTTTTCCAAGATTGACTTGAGATCTGGATACCATCAGCTAAAGGTGAAGGAGGATTACATCCCAAAAATATCCTTTCGTACTAGTATGGGAATTATGAATTTGTTGTTATGCCCTTTGGGTTAACTAATGAACCTGTTATATTCATGAATCTTATGAATAGAGTATTTCATGAGTTATTGGATAAGTTTGTGGTTATATTTAATTATGACATTCTAGTATTTTCTAAAAATAAATAGGAGTGTGAAAAAAAACTGATGGTTGTTTTACAAACCTTAAAAGAAAATAAACTGTATAGAAAATTCAGCAAGTGTGATTTTTGGTTGCAACAGATTTCTTTTCTTGGGCACATTGTAAATAAGGATGGAATAATAGTTTATCCTTCCAAGAAAAATGTGGTTGATGAATGGACAAGACCCACAAATGTAACAGAGATTCTTAGTTTTCTTGTATTAGTAGGTTATTACTGACGTTTTGTTAAGAACTTTGCTTGGTTATCTAGCCCAATAAATAAGTTAACACGGAAATGGGTTAAATTTATTTGGACAGAATAATGTGATGTTTGTTTTCAAGAACTAAAGAAGCGATTTTTTAAATGCTCTAGTTTTGGCCTTACCTTCCTGAAATGGTGATTTCGTCATCTGTAGTAATGCTTTGTTGAAGGGAATTGATTGTGTTTTGATGCAGAATGATCAGGTAATTGCTTATACTTCAAGACAACTAAAACCTCATGAGTTAAATTATCCCAAAAATGATTTGGAATTGTTAGCTGTGGTTTTTGCTTTGAAAAATTTGGAGGCATCATTTATATAGATCCAAATGTAAAATATATACTGACCATAAAAGTCTGAAGTATATATTCACTCAGAAAGAATTAAACATGAGGCAGAGAAGATGGCTTGAACTGATAAAGGATTATGATTGCATGATCAATTACCATCCTAGTAAAGTAAAAAAAAGTGGCAGATACCTTGAGTTGAAAACATCATGCATCATTAAACATGTTACGTTTGGAACATGATCCCTTGATTAATGATTTGATGAATTTTGGCTTAGAAGTTGTTGGTGTAGGGAATACATCTGTTTTGTTTCACGTTTCAGTGCAGTCTTCATTGTCAGACAGAATTAAGTGAGCATAGAAGGAAGATCGTGAGCTACAAAAAAGCTATAATTGGTTAAAATGGGTAAGCTTCTAGAATTTAACCTTGATAAAGTTTGTGTTTTAAGATTTGGAAAAAGGTTGTGTGTGCCCTATGATTCTTAGTTGAAGAAATATTTGTTGTGTAAAGCTCATAGTTCTCCATTTTCAGTTCATTCTGGCAGTACTAAGATGTATAGAGACCTTTGGGAGTATAACTGGTGGGATGGAATGAAAAGGGATATTGCTGATTTTACCATGAAATGGTTGACATGTCAGCAGGTTAAAGCAGAGCGGCAGTTACCGAAGGGGATGCTTCAGCCTTTCTCAGTGCTAGAGTGGAAGTGGGAGAATGTATCCATGGACTTTGTGGTGGGAATACCTAACAAATCTAGAGGTAACAATGCAATTTGGGTTATTGTGGATCGGCTGACAAAATCTGCACATTTTTTTATATTCAAGATACAATGTATTTGGACCATCTTTATCGATTGTACCTTAAAAAGATTGTTAGGTTACATGGAGTTACTTTTTTCATTGTATTTTACTGGGATCCCAGGTTCACTTCAAACTTTTGTAAGGGACTTCAGAAGTCATTGGGCATAGAGTTAAATTTTAGTATAGCTTTTCATCCTCAATCATATGGGCAGTTAGAACAAACAATTCAAAATTTGGAGGATATTCTTTATGATTGTTCAATGGAATACCAGGGAAGTTGGGATCAACATCTTTCTTTAGTTGAGTTTTCTTATAATTACAGTTGTCATTCCAGTATACAGATGGCACCTTTTGAGGCTTTATACCGAAATCGGTGTCGGACTCCAGTGTTTTGGGATGAAGTTGGTTAAAGAAAGTTGATGGGGTCAGAATTAGTAGAGGAAGTGGCTGAGAAAGTGAAGATGATCCAGCATCACATGAGGATAGATCAGAGTAGGCAGAAAATTTATATAGATAACAGAAGGAAAGACTTCTATTTCAAGGTAGGTGGCCATGTTTTCCTTAAAATTTCTCCTTGGAAAAGTGTGATGTGTTTTGGTAAGAAAGGAATGATAAGTCCGCGGTTTATCAGTCCTTTTGAAATCTTGGAGAAAGTTGGACCAGTTTCATACCGAGTAGATTTGGCTCTGAGTTTGTCTCAGGTACACAATGCTTTTCATGTTTTGATGTTGAGGATGTATGTACCAGATTCAACTCATGTTTTGATCCCAGAAGCAGTCCAGCTAAAGGAGAACATTTCATATGAAGAGAAACCATTTTATATTCTTGATTGAAGAAAACTGGTATTATGGAATAAGGTAATCGACCAGGTAAAGGTTTTGTGGAGAAACCACATGGTTGAAGAAGCAACATGGGAGTCTGAAAATTCTATGAGGGAAAGGTAACCTTACTTGTTTAATAAGTAAATAAAATTTTGAGGATGCAATTTCCAGAATGTGGGGATAATGTAACACCCCAAGGTTTTCTAAAAATAAATTGAAATTCTTGAAATTTTGTTTAATGTAGATATTTATAAGTATCCTTTAAACATAATTTTACTACTTCTATGTTTTTAATTTCAAAAAAAGGTTATCTAGAATTGTGTTCAGTATGTTATTTGGAGTCTATTGGAACCAACTTTTTTTTGGTGAATAGTAGCATACCCTTATGAATAGTAATTTGAATAGTAATATGACACTAATGAATAGTAAATTGTATTATAATTTTATTTTCTTAAGTCTTTAAGATAATGACATCTTGATTAATTTTTAAATATGATATAAAAGCAGTAATAGTTTTTAAATTATTAATTTTTGAATTAAGTATGATTTTATTTAAAAATTAAATTAAAAATATTTAGAAACTTATTTTCAAAAAAAGTACTTCATTTTTGAATTCTAAATGTTTATAAATGGTTAGGGTGAATTTTGGGGATTTTTCTAAAACAATTGATTTTTTAGTGAATAGTAAAAAATACAGTTTTGAGTTTCGGTGTGTTAATGACATCATTAATGATGTACTAATGATGTAATAAATCTGGTAGACTTGTGCACAATAAAATAAGTTATGAGGTGTACCAATTGGCTTATACCATGGGCAAATACCATGGGAAAGCCCACGTTTTTTCAAATACCACTAATGAGGTCTCCCATGGAAATTATTAAAATAATCCCTCACTTTTGCTATAAATACCAACCCATTACTTCATTAAATTCATCAAAAATTCCTCATAAATGAATCTATAGCCTCCTTACCTCCCTAGTACCCCTAACAAGGTTTCCTCAAGCCCCCAAGGTCCCAACCTTTAAGTTCTAGGAGTTACTCTAAAAGGTAAGAAAATTCTCAATTTCTTTCTTTTTCCATTCAAGTTCTCTTTTATGTGGTATGACTTTCAAGTTTCCATACCATGTTCTTATTTCCTTATTATTCATGATCTATTATGTATTATGACTCATTTCTAGATGGTATACCCTTGTCCCCTCTCTTTTTAATATTTTCTAAAAGCACGTTGCATAGCCGTTAAGCTGCCGAATTTATTTAAGGGATTTCTCAATTATTCTTTTATTATGAGTTCCTTTCTTTTCTTATTCTTTATTCACCTATTATTACCCAAGAGGCATGAAATATCCTGGAATCATGTATATTCTGGATTTTCTCATGTTCATTGAAAATTCATCATCACTATTCTTCTCCTCTCCCACTTATTCAAGGAATAAAAACATTGTTCGTGATGTGTTGAATTACCAACATCGTGGACAATGTGATTTCAATTTCCATTAATTCTGTCAAGTCTGGTAATGAAACCATTTATATGGTTGAACCAGGTTATAATATATGTATTATGTCTCATCCATGGTTCTATAATTCTTTTGTACTCATGGTTTTAATTTATAAGACAAAAGGATATTGTTATTAGCAAAGAACCACTAAAATGATCCAAACGAACATCATTAATGTTTTAACTTATGAATCATCCTCATATAAAAAATCAAGATAATAAATGGTATAAATTATGGTACTGGAAATATGTAAATACCTTTCCATTCCAATTTTGTATTTTCACTTCAAATCGACAATAACATCCATCATGAACCAATCATGGAAATCATGTAAGGAACTCACCCAAAACAGTGCAAGGAACAAAATACTAACAATTAAGGGGTAAAATGAGGTTATGAAATGATCATATAAGAAGTTATAAACATGAAAATGTTTCTTTCAAATACTAATAACACTCTTTTAACCATTATACAGAAATCTTAAACAAGTTTTAAGTAAGACAGGCCTGAGGTAAGGGAATTCTTAACTCGATTTCCATCCTTTGGGTTAACCTTATTCTTCATTATTTATGTGGTATTTAAATTGTTTGTGTGATGAATTCTGATTATACTATGTTTAATTATTTATATTTATAGATTATATACATATATAATCCACTATATTAAGTCTCACTTCAATTATATGATATTTATAAGTGACTTTTCTTTTAAAATCCTCTTTTAAAATTCTATTTTAGAAAATTAAAAAGTAATGTTTTTACGATAATATTCATGTTGTATGATTATGTTCTAGACCTTGTGAATTGTTTACGATGAAGGGTGGGATCTATATTTCTCTCCAATTCATTTGGTATGTGTAAGTTGAAGGTCGGCCGTATGGTTACTCCAAGTGTAACTGCGATGGTTACACAAATAGTAAGGTAGTCGTGAGGGTTACAAATTATAAGGTAGCCAAGAGGGTTACAATATTATATAAGTAATGCCCCAAGATACCTTTAAGGTTCTACTTATGTTCTTAGGTATTGTGGAAATATCATGTTTCACAAAGTAAGTATATATATAGGGGATAAGTATGTTTTATGAAAATGATTTCATATGTTACAAGTATTCATGGACTAATGTGTTCTTTCCTTATTTTTATATCCCTTACTAAGTTTTTGTACTCATCCCAAGTTTTAAATGATTTTTCACAGGTTAATAGATGTGTAATAAAAATAATTAATCCATGTTAAATGTTGAAGAATTTTCATGGAGTCATGTTTTAAGTTTTAATGTTTTTAATTTTGAAAAAAATGGAAACTATTTTATGGCATCCACTCTATAATAATGTGAAATTATATGAATTTATTATGTATCAATTATCTAAAGCTCTAAACTTTAAAAGAACCTCAATGTAAAAGGAAGTGTTTTCTTGAATAAATTCAATATTATTTATGTAATAAGGTAGGTTCCTTATACACAAGATCAATCCCAATAAGATTTTTCTCACCAACTTCATCCCAACAAGTATGAGTTCCACATCGATTCCTATATAGATCTTCATAGGGTGCTATTTGAATACTCAAATGAAATTTTTTGTTGTATTAGAACTCAAATATTGGGGTATTTTGATCTCATCCACCTTTAAATTTTATTTATCATGTTCTCATCATATCCTTGAGTGTCCAAATAGTCCTTCCATGTTAGCCATCAGTTTGGGGGTGATAGCCCATAATAAAATTCAATTAGGTACTTAGAAAATGTTGAATAATTCTCTATAATTTTGATGTGAACCATAGATCATGATCATATATGATAGAGAGTGGTACCCCATGAAACCTCACCACTTCCTTTACGTATATCTTGGAAATTTGATCAATAAATAATTCTTCCTAGATATAGATAAATTGGGAAGTTTTTGTGAGACAATCTACTATAACCCATATCACATTGTTTACTTTGGATGTTCTTGGGAGACCAGTGACAAAGTCCATAGTGATATTTTCCCACTTTCATGTTGGTATGGGTAGTGGTTGTAATACCTATTTAGGAAGTTCTCGCTCTGCCTTCACTTGTTGACACACCAAGCACCTTTTAGCATAGTCGAAAATAGCCCTTATCATGTTATCTCACCAATAATGATCACAAAGGTCCCTATACATTTTAGTGATTCTAGTATTTATAGAGAATTTAGATCTATGAGATTCATCCATCATCTCCTCATTTATTTCTGGAATATATGTAACACATAGCCTTGTACAAAATTTTAGTACACCTTCTTAATCAATATTAAACTCAAGAAACTTCTAATTATTCACATCCTCAATCTTCTTATGTAACAAAGGATATTATCTTTGAGATTTATTGATCTTATTTATTAATGATTATTGATAAATCATTTGGGATAGTGATGATGATGTCCCTTCCCTTACTATTCCCATGTCCAGTTTTAATAGGTCTTTAATCAAAGGATCTCCTTAAATCCTCATCATTTCCATCACAACAGGGTATTCCCTACTTAATCCATCAGTAAGTTTTTTTTCTCTTCTGGGGTTTTAATGAATTGAATAGTCATAGTCTTTAAGAAGTTTCAAACATATTATCGGTCTCATGTTTAATTACTTTTGAGTGAAAATATACTTCAAAATTTGGTGGTTTGTGTATATATCACATTTCTCCCCATAAAGATAGTACCTCCATATCTTAAAAGAAAAAACAACCACAGTTATCTCCAGATCCTACATAGGATAATTCTGTTCACGAGTCTTCAACTGCCAAGATGCATAATCAATCACCTTGTCATTTTTCATGAGGACATTCCCAAGACCTTTCAAAGATGCATCACTAAAAATAACAAATCCTTCTTTGATAGAGGGTAGATTTAACACAGGTTCAGTAACCAATATCTTATTCAAATCTTGGAAAATTTATTCATACTCCTTTTTCCAAATGAACTTGGCCCCTTTTTCGGTTAACTTGGTCAGTGGATTAGCAAGTCCTGATTTTTTTTCAAAAACCTCTTATAATATCATGTTAAACCAAGGAAACTATGAATCTCAATTACTATTGTAGGATGAGTCTACTTCTCCACAACCTTTTTCTTCACAGGGTCAACTGATATTCCTTCATTTGTTGTCATATACCCTAATAAATAAACTTTTTGTAACCAAAATTCATATTTTTTGAACTTTCTAAATATCCTATCCTTCCTCGGAGTTTGAAATATAACCCTTAGATGATCCTCATGACCCCTGCGACTTTTATAATATATCAAAATAACATCAATAAAAACTACTACAAATTTATCAAGGGAGTCCTTAAAGTGTTTATTCATCAAATACATAAATATAGCAGGATCATTAGTCAAGCTAGAGGGCATAAAAAAAACTCATAATTCTCATATCTTGATCAGAATTCAGTCTTTGTAATTTTTTTTCACCTTCAATTGATGATAACCAGATCAAAGATCAGTCCTAGAGAATAATTTATCCCCATGAAGTTGGTCAAATAAATCATCAATCCTTGGAAGAGGGTACTTTTTCTTCACCGTGATCCTATTAAGTTCTCTATAGTTAATATATAGATGCATTGATTCATCCTTAATATTCACAAATAGAATAGGTACTCCCCAAGGAGACACACTTGGTCAGATAAACCCCTTCTCCAAAAGATCTTCGATTTTTTTCTTTAATTCCTCTATCTCTACATTTTCCATTCTATACGGGGTCTTTGATATTATCTTGGATCCAGGAATGAGTTCAATGGAGAACACTACCTCTATTTTTGGAAGAGGTCCAGGTAAATCCTCAGGAAATAGATCAATGTAGTCCTAAATTATGAGGGAATTATATATTCATATACTTTCATTTCCTTATTCGTCTTCACTGATCATCTCCATAAAGAAGTCTATAGGAGGTTCTTCTAGAAAAATATCAGGTCAAGATATCTCTCCTTTGAAAACATCTATAGGTTTTCCATTCAAGACTACTAATATTTCCTTACTTATTTTGTTGATATTATTATTATACCTTGAGAGCCAAACTATCCCTAGTATAGTTTTAAATTCTATCATGGGAATGAATACTAGATTTGTGATGAGATTTTGATTTCCAAATTGAATACTAGAGTTCTTATAACTATTGATGCTTGGATAATCCCTCTAGGAGTATTGACTAATAACTCTACTTCTAGCAGTTTAGGTGTTTATTATATATTCTTTTCAAACTTAGAGTGAATAAAAGAAATCATAAAACCAAAATCAAATAAAGTACATTCTAGATTTGAGAGAATAATTAGAGTACATTCCACCATATCATTTGGAGATTCAACTTTAGTCATTATGATAGAAAATTCATGACCTTTCTACCTTGGCCTATGTTGGGGTTGATGGTTATTCCCCTCTACTATCTTTGGATTTGGATAGTGATTGGCAAAGATCCCAAGTTGTCCACACTTATATCATTGGACTTCAGGATAGGTTTGTACCATATTCCCTTTTTCATTAGTGTTGAGAATCTGAGGCTTCACCTCACTACGACAGTTCCAATAAATATGGTCATCTATTCCACACTTTTAACATTTCCCTCTCCCAAGAAACCAGTTCCCCGAATGCTTCTTACCATGTTTTTTTCATGTGGGAAGTTTCACTTGATTTCCTCTTTTTCCATGACAAAATATCCTCCCTAAGTTTGGATCCAAATATCTCTTCTTTTCATTCAATCTATGGGACCATTGTGTCTCTCCAAACTTCAGTTCAAACTTCATAACACTTTTCACTATATCATCATAACTGGAATAGTCTCTATTGGCTATATTCTTCCATATATGGGGTTTTAGTCCACCTAATAATCAATCAACCTTTCCATTGGGATCCATGACAAATCTAGAGGTGTAAAGAGAAATCCTTGTAAAGTTCATCTCATAGCTTCCCTAAGATTCATTTTCCTTCTGATTCAGCTCTAGGAATTCCTTTTCTATTTTCATTTTCATTAAACAGGGGAAATATTTTTTTGAAAAAGGTTCCCATGAACTCTTCCTATTTCATAGTTTCAATCTCTCATCTTGGATTTATGTTTTTAATTAGTTTCCACCACTGATCAGCTTCTCCCTCTAAATGGGTCACAACCAAGGTAACTTTCTCTTATTTTAAAAAATAGATTATAGAAAAGATCTTTTCTATAGATCTTATCCATTGTTCAGCAATCAATGGGTCAATAGATCCACTAAAAGAAGGTGGTTTTTTATGTATAAATGACTCGTTGGAAAGTTTCTCCATTCAAGGTGAACTCGGTCTCTCGGACTGATTCAAGTTATTGTTTATAACTAAGGTTAGTTGATTCATAATTATCATGAATTTTTCCATTCCATATTCCATCGTAGGGCCATCAGTGCATGGTCTGTTGCACTCACCATTTACACAGTTTCTCCTATTTCCTGAAATTTTCTAAAATAATAAAACCTTAGTGAGATAAATGTTTCATTTATAATATTATAACTCTAAAGTAATTATATTTCTTAAAACATCATGCTTAAATATTTTATTCTTTAACAACAATTACATTTTCTATAAATCATTCATAATGGTTCATAAAAAGATTGTGATTAACCAAACATATCTCCCAGGAGTGTCAAACCAGGAGTGCAACAAGGCCCATTTTTTTCACCAGTTACCATTTGATTCTAGTTAAAAGTGGAATTTTTATTTTTTACCCCTACATACATCTGTTATAGAGCCACATCCACTTGTTCGTATCCAGATATGGATTTCTTTTCTCAGAAACCAATTACTTAATACTTCACCAAAATACCAATATTTTTTCCTATATTTTAACTTGTCTATAATATTCTTACTAAAGTTTTATAATCCTAATTTCCACAAATAGATAAACCATACTTTGATACCAACTATGAAATCCCATATTTTTATTACCTAACTTTTCATTACATTGTACAAACATAGGATCTTTTAAAGTTTAGTTTCTTGGAAATAAGGTATATAAAACAGGTAAACTTAAAACATTATTCTAATCCACTTTAAAGGATTCATCATAGGTTAATCCTAAGTACATTTAATTCATCTCATAACCTAGTTACATAAATCAAAGGAAATAGTGATCATAAGGCCTAGTAAGGGAAAACATGGGAAGCAGTTTACATGTGACCATGAGATATATCAATAAGAACTTGAAGAATAAAGGCATGAGCAAAGGAAAAAAGGGGGATATCATAAGAAAAATAACTTTAATAATAACATATAAATGTGGCTAAAACATTTAAATGAGACATTAATAATCACATCACCAAGTTTTTTTAACCAAACCGTCATAAAAATTATCAAGGTTATTCACCAAGGTATCGTAAAACATGTTATCTCTAGAGATTAATTTTTTTACCCAATATATTCAAGTGCTATTAGAAAGAAACCTTAATATTTATTAAATTTAATGTGATTTACATAGTTCATAAAAAAAATTTCATAAATAACCCATGGAAAATAAAATAATTGGTTTTCATATAAAAATCTTGACATTTTAAAAAGTGCTTAAAGGCAAGATCACCGTGTCATTTTTAACCCACAGAAAGGGAATGAGGGTTTTATGTATGTCATTAACAAAATAAAATAAATGGCTTTTAAATGTATTTTAATACCTCTAGAAAATATATAGGTTTGGGTATTCACAAAAATAAAATAAAAGGGAATTTTCTTGAGAAAAGGAGAAAAAATTTGAGAAGTAAAATTGGTAGCATAATAGGTATAAAACGTGGTTTTAGAAAAGTGTAAAATGAGAGGGGAAAAGGGTCCACCATTTATAAAATAATCTTAATATAGTAAAGGGATAAAATAAAATGGATATAAGAACATAGTTTTTGAATTTTAAATACATTCCACATAAAAAGGGAACTTGAAAGAAAAAGAAAATTTGAGATTTCCCTTACCTTGAAGAGTAACTCCTAAAACTCAAATCTTGGGACCTTAGGGGATGAGGACACCATTTTATGACTCCTTGTAAGGTAAAAATAAAATATCTTAATTGATTATGAATTGGTATTTAAAGGAAATTGAGAAATGGGTGGTTATTTATAGCAAAAGTGGAGGATTTTTTTATTAATTTCTAAATAAAGGCTTTGGACACCTATGTAGTTGTAAATGAAAAACCATGGGCTTTTCCATGGTATTTTCCCATGATGTTGTAAAATTGGGGCACCATTTATGTTATTTTAATCCAAAAGAGTCGACCATCATTTTATATTACTTATTTTTTCAAATAAAATTAAAGTTTTTACAAAATAACATTTTTAAAGTTAAAGTTTCCATTTTAGAATTTGGAAAGTAAATTATATATTTGGAAATTGATTAAAATCTATTAAAATTATTTATTTTAATAAAAAACATATTTTAAGTCTCGGTTTTTGTTTAATTAGTTATTACATCATTATGACATAATTATGATGTCATTAAACATACTAAAAAACTCAAAATTTATTTTTACTATTCACAGAAAAATAAAGTATTTTAGAAAATTATAATAAATTGACCCTAACATAATTTTGATGTTATGATTTAAAAAATGATATTTATTTTATCATAATAATTCTATAAATATTATAATTTTAACTTTTAAATATAAAAATCCTTATTTATTAAAAATAATAGCGGATTGAAAATGCATAGTAAAATTTCAGACACTTGAAAAAAATAAAATTATTTTATCCTTTATTTCTAAATTACAGTGTTTTTATCATAATATTTCACTAAAATAAAAATTATATATATTTTTTTATTTTATTATAATAATTTATATTTTTTATGAAAATCACATTTTTTGTCCGAAAAATCAATTTATCAAATTTCACCTCAATTTTATTAAGAAACATTATTCTTAAAATAGAATTGATGGAATAATAATTTATTTATAAAATGAAATTAAACTTTTAGTTACTAAGGCCTTGAAACATAACCCCTTATAACACCCACATACGACCTAAGGGTAAGGTGTGTGATGCTGATAGATTCATGGGGTGGTCCGACTAACATCGCCCGAGTGATAATTTCCACTAACTTGAACTTTTATTTTAGGTGATTTCGTTCAAGATTCACATATTGAATCTTGACTTTGGAATGGTCAAGGGAAAACTATAGTGATGCTACCTCTATCCCAAGCTCCAATAAATGGGATTCATAAGTAATGACTCTACTATTTGATGTCATTATTTCACCTTTTTTGCATTATTTATCCTTTGTCATTTCTACTTATAAATACTAATTATAATGTTAAAATTATTTTCAAGAGTATTGTTTCCAATGGTCGTATTGACCAATGGTCATATAACGGTCGAAACATGGTGGTCACATTTCAAATTATACTCACTTCATTATTAATGAGATGTAGTTTTGTTGAGTACAAAATAATATAACACACATTTTCTCAGGAAACAAATATCCTTCAAAAATTCTGGGTCGTTATAGGAAAGACCACGGGGAATGAACCCATGACCAAAGGACAACAAGTAATTAGTGCCTACCACTAGCCTATGTGATGTACATGTTAATATGTCATTGTTTTTAGGTAAACTATTTTAAAAATTAAATATTAATGATGAACTAGTGGTGTTACTTTTGAGGGTTAGAGATTATTTTATTATATTTCATAACTTTTTACAACCATATTGGTTTTGAAAAATAATTAGAGATATAAGGAAATACATTTCACTCTTTTATGGATCTAAAGATCCATTTAAAGTAAATTTTAGTGCTTAAGGCATAAAAAATCATTTTTGGATGGTCATTTCTTGGAGTAAGTGATGAATTGGAAATTGATATAATCACAACCAAAGGATGACATTGTGTTTATGAAATAGAAATGTATTTGGTGATTACATTTCCATATATTCTTAGAAGGTAAAATAATTCCTCATCTTTAGGAAAAGAATCTTGAAGCAAACAATTTATCATATTACCTTCATATTTGATGAATTTGATGGTATTTTAAATCATCATAAATTTATGGTTTTGAGGCCATTAACTTTCTATCGATCACTCACTTTATTGTGATCAATAACTATAATCACTCTCTTTAATTATTTACCTGTTTATTCCATTTCCATATCTTCACTTTCCATTAATCTTCACTAAATTATAAACCTAGTTATGTGTTATACCATATGACCATTGTATATCCCTTTTTATCTCTTATTAAGAGGTTGTTTTATTAACCCTTTTACGATGTGGGTTTTTTAACAATGGTATTATCAAATGTCAAACCCTTTATTACCAAGATCAAGTTTTAATTTCAAGGTTTCAGTTTATTTAAGGTGGGAAGAATGTAACACCTTGATATTTTAAAATAAAAACATTGTATTTGAAATCATATGAAACATAAAATACCAAGATTCGAATAAAATATAACACCCTGAGACTTTGTGATATTTTTTTTAAAATAAATTCAATATCTTAAATATCTAGCATTATAAAAGGATCATATATGATATTATAAATATTAATATGGTTCTTATGTTATTTAATAACATGTTTAAACCCACTATACAAGATTTTAAAGGACGTTCAATCAAAAAATAGTGTGAGGTAAGGGACTTCATCTCAATTTCTCTTCATTGAGTAATATTGTAATGTTATGCACCTGATTTTTTATATGAGGTATATACTACCCCTTTTTACATTTAATATCATGATTTATTAATAATTAATGGTATTTTAAGTTTCAATTTGAATTTTTTCATCCAAGGTTATTTAACTTAAGAGTTACCAAGTGGTAAGGTATTTGTTAAATCAATTTTTATTTATTGAGTTAATCTTATACTTCATTGATTATTTCATTCTAAGATTATGAGTATAATGAATTTTTATTACCTTATGTTATATTTTCACTTCTTTTATGTAGATTTATAGTTGAAACACAAAATAAATTCATTTATTAATTCTAACCTCAACATTATCATCATTATAAAGTTTTATTTCACAATATCATTCTAATCGAGATTGTTTACTCTTGAATTTCATTTGATGGATGTTATGCATGAGAATGGAATCCATGATGATATTTTTTTAGGTAATTTACCAATATCATTATATTATGTTATAATGATCATTAACTTTTGTTTTATCCTTATATATTCATATTAATGACATATATTACTCATAAATATCATATATATTAATCAAATACATTTTTATAACTAACCATGTAAGGCATCAAAGAATAACGGAACATGTCATTCATGAAGGTGGTGGTTTGCACATACGCACGGGTGATGTTTTCATTTTTCAATATACAGAAAGAAAGGTGGATAATTATTTATCTTTATATAATCATAATTATGTCATAAATATCATATTTATTCATTAAAACCATCTTTATAACCATCTATGTAAGGTGGTGATGAAAAATGAAATATTTTATCCATGGTAGTGGTAGTCTGCACATAACATGAGCTGCATTTTCATTTTTTAGATGGTAAAAAGGAAGGTAGAAAATAATTATTCCCTCAACATAATAATTTTTTGATATATTAATGATACTTATTCAATTATGTTAGTATGGTTAAAATATATTTTTTGGAGTTACAAGAATAATTAAAATAATAAAAATGAAAAGGGGTGATTATGAGTTATCTCTTTACTCCTTGGGAAAACTCCTTAAGTATTATTAGATTGGTATTTTTTTGATACCAACACCTCAAAAAATTGGGAAAGATATTTGGTAAGGGGTTTTGGTAGGTTTTGTTCAAGATAATAGGCTTTAGTCATGTAGATAAATGAGGGGGTAAAGGGATCCTTTTATAAGTGAAAGAGGTGGAATTTTTGTAAATATTCATTACTTTATATTAAAGGCATGTCACTTTCAAAATAAAGAATATAAAATAGTGTAAAATAATATATATTTGTTAACTCTTGTTCAATACACCTCTAATTCACCCAAATAAGGGATAATGTTTAAGATATTTCAGGAATTTTCCCCTTAATTTAACTTTTTACCCAAATTTATTTTTACTGTGGTAACTCGTTTTTATACCATGTTAACTTATTTTTATGACCAAAAAATAAATTTAACTTTTTACCTATATTAAATAAATCAATTTAAAATATGAAAACAATTTTAAAAAATTTTACTTCTAGAGGTGATAAAAATTAATTTTAATAATTGTGCGCTTAACACAAGAAAAACAGTTTTTAGAAAAAAAAAGTATAAAGATGAATTTACACCAAAATAATATGTAGAATTGACTATCATGATATATATTAGTCTAAATATAATAAAATTAAAGTTATAAGGCTTTAAAATCAATTCAAACCTAAGTGAATCATGGTGAATAGTTAATTAAAGGAAAGGGGTTAGAATAGTCTCTTTATAAGAATAAAATATAGCATATGTTCCAAAATGTTAAGTATGCATTTAAAAATTCAAAATAATATTTTTAAATGATTTATTTTACTCCTCAAATAAAAATTTGGTCAATAAAAAGTTTTTATAAGTTTTTTATGTCATGCTTATATCATGATGATGTCATAAATGTTACGATATTTGTAAAAATGAAATTTTTTTACAATTCATCTAAAAATTCAACCTTTTTATAGAAATCCTAAAAATTTAATCTAAGATAATTTTTATATCATTAATATAAAAATAATTTCCATTTTATCAAATTAAATACTAAAAATTTTAAATTAAACTTTTAAACAAAATCAAATAACACATGGAAAAGAATCGTTCATTTTGAATAAAAACTATTTGTTTTCAAATGAGAATTCATATTCAGGTATCATACCTTTATAAAATTATTTATCATAAAAATAATTATGAAAATGGATTATTTTATTTATGTTAATATCAATTTTTAACATATTAAATATGTAAATAATTCTTTTAATAGTTCAAAATAAGAAATTATATTAAGGAAATTTATTTAACAAAACATCCCTTGTGAGATAAAATAAATACGGTGGCTTATATATATATATATATATCATGTAGGTTGAAATAAAAGGAAACAACTCACACACTCATGAGATAGCAAGAATAGTCCACACCTCATCCAAGGGTTAACCCATTCCCTAGCTAGTTCATTATAATTTCATAGCCTGATGGTCTAAAATTTGATGGCCTGAGATCCCCTTCATCTATGTTGCAACCACCTGTGTTTACCTAGGTCTATGTAAATTTTTTAATAAGAATCTAATGTATTATCTTTTAAGACATGATATAAACATATGTAAAATTTTAAAGTAAATATATAAATTATTATTATTAATATTTGGGTTATCACTCCCCCCACCAATTCCAAACTCTTATTTAAACCTTTTAACCCCTTCTAAACTTGAACCACTGATGTTGGTTAAAACTATTGAATATTGTGTGGTTTAACATAGAATACACCTTTATGTAATGTGGTATAAAAAATTAAATCAAAACGGGTGTTTTTACAAGGTTCATCCCCTCCCGATAAAACAATAACTTTTCATGTTTGTGATGTCCTAGTCAAGGATTCTCCACTATAATATTATCATCAATACAAGTGGAGTTGGCCAGGTATCATCCGGAAACCAAATACATCAGCATCCTTCTAATATTTATACTGTTGTAAAAATGGGTTCCCTAGACCCAACTTGAATATTACTTTTTGATTACCATATCATGTATACAGTGAGTTATTAATGATGTATTATAACCATAATAGTATTGATATTTTTGTGTTCACTATTTATATGGTAATGTCCTTAGATTACTCATCATATAAAAATTTTATAGTAGTTCCCCATATATAATGATAACCCATGAGAATAACTTTAATCTTATGTCTTATGGTCTAGATATATCATGTCGACAGGACACGGATGATGTAAGACAATCGAGCATTGGGCACTTATAAGCATTGAGACTTCTTCTCATGAAGTTCACAATTGGTGATATCAAGTTGATGAGATCATGAGGATTGATCCACCAATATAAACCTCACATGTTTCAAGTTTCATTGGTATTTCCTATCAGTGAACATGTGTAATGGCCTCATGACTTGAGATAATTATCAGTTTATACTATTTGATTATGTAATTTTGATGCAAGATGAAAACCATGGAATTTATATCATGGAAAGGTATCTTGTGTTGGGTTAACCATTGGTAGTATGGAATTGATTGAATAATCAAGATGTAATTTTTTACTTTTGATAGGAAGTGATATCTCAAACCCAATTGGTCAGGATGGTAATATCTTCACTAAATCCATGGTCATTGTAGAAGAAGGTAAATCTATCCAGTAAGGTCAGTGAATAAGAAAACAATAAAGGATGATGACATTAATTTTGTATCTTTATTTATGATATATGATGAGACAAATAGATTATATTACACATTGTGTGTTTCTATGAGGTTGTTAGTGCTATAAGTATACCTTATCTCCTTGGGGGCTTTGATGGGTTGTTAGACTCAGCTCTTGGTCTGTGAGTAGTACTTATTGATATCAAAATAAGGGTACAGAGGGTCACATACAAAGTGTATTCAAACTTCTAGATTGTTCTAATGAATAAGATTATATTACATAGTGGGTCCCACTGTGAGGTATGAGAGATTTCTGGGTTTGAACGACTACCATGAAATAAATAAAATCATATTATTTGAGTTTAGAATAATTGGAATTGAATTTATTTATTAAAAAGTATTTTAAGTATTTTAAGTGAATAAATGGAAAAATATTTAAAGAATAAATATTATTTTAATATTCAATTTTTTTTTAATATTTATGGGAATAATGAATTGAGTTAATTACTCACTTTTATAATGTAATATATTCATTATATTACAAGTAAGTGATAAAAATATTAATGATGTTTATGACACAATTAGTTGGTCATAACATGTTGTTTATGACTTATTTAGTGGGAAATAAAAGTTCAAGGGTTGGGGAGCCATTTTTGGAAATTTCATACCTTACTATATAAGAAAGAGGAGGATTTCATTTCATGTACTATTCACTTTTAGAATTTGAGAGTCTCTCTCTCATCTCTCCCACATCAGAGAGAAGCAATTGATATGATCCCTCGATCCAAGTTCTTCTTCATGGATCGAAGGATCGTCATAGTAGTGGTCGTTGGGATACTGAATACTTCATTGAATCTCTGTACTAGCACCCATATATCAATGGTCTATGTTTCTAAAAAAATTCAAAGCACGTGTGGATGATCTAAAGGGATATTAATTCTGTTCCTTTGAGCAACAGTTGTCAATGATGATTGGTTTTCAAATACACCTTCAAATCGATTGAGGTAATTATTTGATTTTATTTTTTTCTTAAATCAATTCACATGAGATATATGGAATTTTTTACCAGTTTTGCATCGCTAGAGATGATGTAGCTACATCGATTCGATGATAAAATTTAAACCACCCAGCACATCTATTTCCATTATGCTCCCTGATACCTTCAATTGGTATTAGAGGGAGGTTGTGTAATGTTTTAATCCAAAGAAAATTTTAATTTGAATTAAATTTGAGTGGAGGGATTCACAACTGTTCCAATGTAATAAATCACACTTCAATCTGATATCGAACAGCTAAGTTGTAGTCATCCAAAGTTTTAATTCGGATCGAAGTCAGTGTTCCTACAGGTTAAAGACAAAGAATATATATAAATTTGTGTGTGTGTGTGTTTTATTTTACCTGAAATTGGTTTATTATTATTTTTTGGTGAAACCATATTTTTTGATGAACCCCTAAACTCTAACCAAGTTTCAAGTGGCCAAAATATTATTTTCGGACCATCCCTTTTTCTATATAATTGGGGAATGTTAATTTTTTTTAAAAAAACTAAATCCTAAGAGCGTAGGATTGAGAAAACAGGTAAAAGAAAAAAAAATAGAAAGGTTAAGGGGTAATTTCTTTTAGTTCCTAAGCCTAAACAAAACATGGTAAATAGGGGGAAGGGTTATCACACCTATAATAATAAGCAAAAAATAGTTTCCCATGGGAGGGGGTGGCAGGTTCAGGAACTACAAACAAAAAAAAATGGATAAAATGTGGGGAGTTTGTGTTACCCCCCCCCCCTTATTTTTTAGCCTCCCCAATTAAATGGGTAGAAAAAGTTTTTGACTTGGGCTAGCCAAGCATGGATGGTTTTGTTTTTTAAAAAACATTTTTTTATTTTGAATGGTGATGGGCCACTTCCCCTCCCCCCTCTTGGTTTTTATAATGATCCTATTATTATAATATTATGATTATTATTATTCTCACCCATGTTATATTGATTCATGTCCCTTATCCATCCTCTTACTAGACTTTTAGCTCACCCCCTTTCTTTAATGTATATACTTAGGTGACTACATGTACTAAGGAGAACATGAGATTTTATGAGGATAAAGAAATATTTAAATAAATTTTTATGATTATTATGTAATATTGATGTATGATCCTAATTTGACCAAGATGTTAAACCTTTCAATCCTTGAATATATAACTATTATGTTGTTAGTCTTTAAAAATGATGTAATAGTTATGTAAGAAAAAGTAGGGTCGCTATAGTAGGTACCTTGGGATACTATCCTTACATTAACCCTTATAAGAATTAACCCTTATAATAATTAACCCTTACAATGCAGTCACCTAACCAAATAATTCTCATATCACTTGATAGTAACACATCACCGATAAAATCTGTCACCTTATCCAATGCATTAAAGAGCTATATCGAGCTCACCTATCATCAAAACTATATCAGACTCACCCATCATTCATATAAATTTTCATGAACCATATCATGAATAAAAAAAATATATAATTCACATTAACTATAAAAAAACATTTTAATTGGAATCCAATATCATATAAAACAACACTTTAAGTTATTTCATAAAAATGAGTAGAAAGTTTTATTTCCTTAGAAAAATGTTTTAAAACTAAAAAATCCCTATAAGAGAGGGAATATAATCTTCTTTGAAAACCCATATTAAATTATATAGGAAGATTGATAATGAATAATTATTATGATGGAGGGAAAGGTAAATAAACCCATATGTGTTAAAAATTTGTACTTTTGTAAAAATGTGAAAATAACCCACACAAAAAACATTGAAAACATTCATTTTTAATCCTTTTTAAATAAATTGAAATAGTAAATAATAAAATTTAGAAACATTTGAAGCATAAATTAGAAAATTCTAGAAATATTTAAAAGAACCTCAAAAGGGAGTTGGAAAGAAAACATTAAAACATTATTTTTTAAAATAAAATCTCTTACCTCAATCCCTAACTCATTTAGTTTGTATGTCTACCCTCCTGAGTAATAAAATTATATTAATTTTTGACTTTTTAAATAATATTTGTCATGTTCATTCCATTATCATTATTTCATTTATTTACGTTATTACCATATTTTATTTAGTTACTAAAATAATTAAGATTATATTGGATTATAAAATTATTATGTTAACATATTAAAAAAAATTATAGAACCAGCCATATAATGTGGACAAGAAAAATTAAATATGACATATCATAGAGGTGGTAGTATTCACAGAGACACAAGCGATGTTTCCATTTTTCTAAAGGATGGAAAAAATAAGGTATATAATATTTTAATTATCCAAAATCATAATTATGTTATATATTTCATATTTATTCATTTTTACCATCCTTATAACCAATCTTGTAAAGTGATAATGAAAAAATAATCACATTGATTTGTGGAGGTGGTATTCCACACATACACCTGAGTGAAATTATCATTTTCCAATGGATTAAAAGGGTAAGAAGGTAAGTAGTATCTTATCTTTATAAAATCATAGTAATGTCATAAAAATATTATATATTAATTAATTTAATCTTTATAACTATTCATGTGAGGGCGGTGATGGAAAAAGAAACACATCACCTTATGAATGTGGTAGACTACACGTATATACAGACAATATTTTAATTTTCCATAGGATGGAAAAGAGATATAAAAGAGGTTTCCCATCAACATAATAACATTTAAGTATATATAAAATACAAATGTCATTATTTTGTAGTGGTTATAATAAATTTGAAGGAGGTAGAAGAAGAAATTAGCATGAAATATATCGGTTGGGACTTATACCTCCTCCTAGGATATCTCTTTGGATTACACCTTAAGCCTTGTAGGATTGGTCTTTTGAAAAGACCAAGAACTCTAAGATGTGGTGATGATAGTTGGGAAGGGATTTAATAAAATCTTGTCCAAGATAAGTGGCTCAAAAGTTGTGGATAAGTGAGAATAGGAGGTTCTCTTTACAAGTTAGGGGAGCAGATCTCTTGTAAATACTTAAAACTATGAAATATAATATGTCTTTCTCAAAGGAAAGTGGAACCAAATTAACATATTTCAAATATAGTATTAGTATGAGTCTAAATTCACTCATATAATCAAATTTAAACAACTTTTTATGATATTTTCAACTTTGTCTCCTAGTTTTACCCCCCCCCCCTCCTGTTAACTCTTTTAACCATTACCATGACGGCAAAGCTTTACCATGGTCACTATTCATAATGACCAAAAATTAAATTGAACTTATTAAAAAATTAAACCTCCTTATTCTAAATATGAAATCAATTTTACCATGTTCATGTTCCAAAAGTTTTAAAAATAATTTTAATATAACTATGCAAACCTCAATAAAATATTTTTTAGAAAATACCCTTTTAAAGCATGAAAATGATCTTATACCACAATCAACTATAATGTTTATTCCTATAAAATTAATTGAATTCATTTAAATTAAATGATACTTATTTTACTTTCAACCCAATCCAATATTGAATTTTTTTGTAAATACTTAATTAAAATAAAGGAACCAAAACAATTTTTTTTTAAATAAAAACATTACATAAATTTCTAAAATATTAAAAATGGATTTCTAAACTCAAAATTATATTATAAAATGAATTATATTACTAATTATATATATATATATATATATATATATATTCAATAAAAAAGGTTTTATAAAAATTTAATCCATTATTATTTCATGGTAATGTTATAAAAGTGACAATACTTGCAAAATCAGTATTTTTTACTATTCACTTAAAAATCAATCTTTTTATAAAAAATCAAAAAATTAATACTAATATAATTTCAATTTGATAAATCAAAAAATGAATTTCATTTTATCAATTAAAAACTCTAAAATTTAGAAATTTAATTTTTAAATAAAACCATATATTTCATAGAAAACATTTCAGCTAGAAAAAAACTATTTCTTTTTTGACTGAAAAATCATGTAAAATTATCATATTATATATTAATATATAAAATATATTTACAAAAATTAATAAGACATGAAATTGATTTATAATTAACATTTTATGGGTTTTCATACACACCCAATGAAATGTTGTATAATATTTTAACCTTTAAATCCTTCATTGAAAAGAACACCACTAGTTTAACATAGATTATTTTAGACCTTGTCTACTAATTCTTAGGTGTTTAATCCTAAAAAATAATTAGACTCCGGAATTAGGATTATGTCAAATTCAACCATGGGTATTACAAACATGTTTTAAACTAGGGAATATTTGTGAATCTTAACCATGACCACCTGATATATTCTCATTATAACTAGATTCCCACTGGGTGTATTGACTAAAAAATCCTTCCTTAGAGTGTTAGGGGATGATTCAATATTCTTAGAAAACATGCAAGATATAAAATAGTGCATATATCTAAAATTAAGTAAATCATTAGTTGGATTTGATTTTATGATCAAATTACCCACTATCATGTCATTCGGGACATAAACTTCAGTTGTAATAACTACATAAAACTAGTATTTCCCCTTTGTCATGTTCTAAGGTAAATTACCTTAACATTTGGGGAATTAGTTAGAATAATTCCCTATCTCTTTAAAGTTAAAACATTGGATATAGGTTTATTCATTCATTCCCTTACATTCAAGAGGTTTATGGCCTTTATCTACACACTTGAAACAAACTCTTATTCCCTTCAAGAAAATATCAAATTATTTATTTCCACAATTATTACATATTAAAAAATTTACAATTCTCTTTTTTTCCTTTGCTACATTTCTCCTTACATAGCAGTCAGTCATCCTCTTCTTCTCTAGTTTTCCTTTGAAAATGTTTGAGACAGTAACACCCTTTGAAGGCTTGACCCCTTAACCCATAAAAGAAACAATAAATCTTACTTTCTAGATTACATGCATAGTCTACAGTATATCTTGCTAACCTTGTAAAGTTATCCTCATACTCAGGTACATTTTCCTCCCCCCTTTGTCTCAAATTTAAAAATTGTACTTCAAAATGAACTCATTTCTCGTGAGGAAAGTATTTTTCAAAAAATATCACCTTAAAATTCTCTCATTCCATACCCTTTGTCTCATCATCCTCCTTAGTGTTTTGAATCAATGGCCACCATTGATCATCATATCCCTTTAAACAATATATTTCTAGAATAACTTCTTCCTTTCATTACTCCCCAAAGCTATAAATATCTTTTCTAGGGACTTGATCCATTGTTCAAATACCAATGGATTAGTAATTCCATTAAATAATTGAGGTCGTTGTCACATGAAGCGATCCAACATTGTTGAATCATACTATGAATCAATAGGGTGTTCCATACAGGAAAGGTTATTGGTTATACCCTAATTCAACTTCCCTAATATAGCCATAATCTACTCAACTCCAACATCAGTCATGTAATCTTTCTTGGAAAGTAAATTCATACATCCATCATGGGTGTTGATGCATTTTCCATTCCTTTCACTAGGTGTCATCTCTAAATAATGTCATACACTTAGTTAGATCATAACATTATAAATGTTTAACCATAAAAATTTCTATTTAGGTAACAGTTTTTTATAATTATAAGGATTTATCATAATGATTTTTCTAGATATATTATTCTAAAATCTAGTTCCCATGGTTTCTACTAAACTTCTAGTGATACCAACAGTAATGACCCTGACTCCAGTAACTCAAAACCAATGGTTACATTATTACATTGGTACATGATATAATAGATCACATCTCATGTGATTGAATAGTTTAGCAGTCTTGAAAGACTAAATATATACATGATTATCATGTTACATTGGAAACATAAAACACAACTTAAAATTTTAATGATAACTTTATTATTTCTTCTCGTATATGTATGAAATCATTTAGAGTTATCTTATGGGTTCTCAGAGGAAAGGAAAATAAAATGAAATGGGTTAACTTACATGCCCAGTAAGGGGAATCGTACAGTGGAATATATCATGGTTAAAAATTCATAAACAATATGACATAGTGAATAATCAATAAATGTGGCATATAATAAATAATTTGAGCATGAAATATATTCATGTATAACATAGTAATGTAAATAATCACATGGATAACAAAGACTAATTCCATAGTGATGGAATGCATAATGTCAGGCATCTTAATCTTACAGTAAAACCCTCATGCCAAGACATCATACTTACCATTAATTCCACAGCCAAAACATCATACTTACCATCAATGGCTCAATCAAGACATCATACTTGATGTCAAGGCCACATCCAAGACATTATTAATAAATGGGTAGGCATACACCAAATACCCAAACTAGTTTGTCTCATGAGACTTACCAATTCATCGAGGGGCTATATAATTTTGGGTCTCTTCACTCACTAAATAAGTCTAATTCATTCATCATATTAAAATAACTAATAAAAAATACAATACATAATAAACATGTCCTAATAATCAATAAACAATCATATTGGAAAACTATCATATGAAATGTCAATATTTTCCTCAATCAATAAATGGAATAACATGATCATAAGTTATTCAGAGAAATAATGTAGGTTCTATCATCATATCATATCCCTAGTGTCTCATAATAAACTTTAAAGTATTTTGGCACAGATAAAAAACACATTTAAAATAGCATTAAAATTTACTTAGAGAAAGAGGAAAAAATACCCTTTACATTTTTTGATACCCTTTATGGAAAATATTTTATAAATCAAATGGAAAATAAATTTCTTTGGAAAACCATGAAAACTTAGGGATGAAGTTTCTTAAAGAAAACTGGTGAATTTGGAGGAAAAATTAATTAATACAAAAAACATATAAAAATGAGGTTCCTTTCATATTTTGTAAATATTGTTAATGTTTATCAAAAATTAAGTCACAAGTCACTTTTAAATATCATTTTTAAAGATATAAAAATAAAAATTTCTAAAATATTATTTAAAAAGAGATATATCAATAATGGAACTTTGAAATTAAATAAAATCTAAGTCCAAAAATGTGGATTGGAAGATAAAAGATACAGAAACGAATAATATTTCAAAATATATTTATTAAAACTCACATCATTAAATAAGTAATATTGTTTCCTTTAGAAAATTGGTAAATATAAAAATGAATATGAAAAGAAATAATACATATTTGGATTTAAAAATAATAAAATAGGATATTTATGGGAAGAATAATATGAACATGGATGAGAAATATTCTTGACCAAAAAGAAGTGAGATTGGAAAACAAACTCTTATGGATTTGGTAACTTTTGAATCAAAATACCTTGAAAGAGAAAACTTGAAATAACACTTTATATAATTTTAATAAGTATATATATGTGGTAAAATATTTCAAATTGGAATTATATACACTATATCAATGAAAATATTATCATAATACAAATCACGTATCAAAAAAAGGAAGTTGAGACAAAGAACTTTTACCTTTTACTCATGACTTTGAAATTTCTTTATCCTCTTATATAATAAACATAATAATATTATTAACTTATTTAAAAACCTTATTCATATTTATTACCTTTTATATTCTTCAATTATAATCATTTACTACACATATATTAGTTGGTTAATGTTTATTTTCATCATCGAATGTTAATTATTTCAATTATTTCATACAAGTTTTGTAATGGTGATATCAGACTTCATTATTTGATAAAAATTTCATAATTCCCAAATTAGAAAAGGGTTTTATGCCATTTTTTTCAATTATTTATTCATACTCATGTTCATTTTATGGAAATTATAGATATGTTTCATGAGAATGGAATCTATGATGAGCTTATTTCAAGTAATTTACTAATATAACCAAATTAATTTATAATGATCATTAATTCTTGAGTTATCCTTCCAAAATCAAATTCATAAAATATATTACTTATTAATATCATATATATTCATCAAGTACATTTTTATAATGATTCATGCAAATCAGTGATAGAAAATGAAACACGTTGTCCATGGAGGCAGTGTCTGCACGTACATACGGGTGATGTTTTCATTTTTCAACAGATAGAAATAAAGAAAGGTGAATAATTATGTATCTTACTAGAATCATAATTATGTCATAAATATCATATTTATTCATTAAATCCATCTTTATAACCATCCATGTAATGTGATGATAAAAATAAAATATATAGTTCATAGAGAAGATGGTATGCACGTAACACGAGCGAATTTTTTATTTTTCAGATGGTAGGGAGAAGGGTAGAAAATGATTATTCTATAAACATAATAAAATTTCAATATACTGATGATACTAATGTAATTATGTTATTATGTTTAGAATAGATTTGGTAGAGTTAAAATAAGAATGAAAAAAATAGAAATGAAAGGTGAGTGATTGAGAGTTCTCACCTTACTCCTAGGGAAAACAACTTAAGATTTCTTAGATTGGTCTTTTTGTGAGACCAGGACCTTTAGAATGTATAAATATATTTGGGAAGGGTTTTTTATAAGTTTTTTTCGATCTAAAATACTTAAGGTATGTGGATAAGTATGGTGGTAAATGGATCCTTTTATGAGTGAAGGGGGTGTTATTTTTATAAATAATCCTTCCAATAGTGGGAAATAACAGAGAGGTGGTTACCCTTGGTCAATAATTCTCCCATACACATAAATAAGGGATGATATTTGAGATATTTTATACCATTTCCCTTTTATTTAACTTTTTTATCCTAATTTACTTTTACCATGGAAACTCATTTTTTTACCTTGATAAATTATTTTTAAAACCAAAAATTAAATGAGCCTTATTACATAATTTGAATATATTTATTTCAAATATAAAAATTATTTTTACAAGATTCAACTTTTAAATGAAAAATAATAATTTTAACAAAAAGTGTGAATAATGCAACAAAAATTATTTTTATAAAAAATATATTTTTGATCATAAAAATAAATTTACATCAAAATCATGTGTAGCATTGATTCTCGTGATATTTAATGGTATAATTATAAACAAGAGAGAGTTATGTGACTTTAAAACTAAAATAAAACTAAATGGAATGCAGTGAATACTTAATTATAAAAAAATTACCAAAATGGTTTTTTATTTGAATAAAATATAACATGGGTTCCAAAAAAGTCAAGTATGAGTTTCTAAATTCTACATAATATTTTTAAAAGATTAATTTTACTCCTTAAATATATCTTTGATCTACCCAAAGTCTTTATAAATTTTTATATAATTATTATGTTATAAAGGTTACAATGTTTTTTAAAAATGTATTTTTCACTATTAACCTAAAAATTCAACCTTTTTAGAAAAATCTAAGAAATTCACCCTAAACTAATTTTGACAGTATTAATCCAAAAATTATTTCCATTTTTATAAAATTTAAATTCTAAAATTTTAAAATTAAAATTTTAAATAAAATAAAATAACATGAGGAAAAATAATAGTTTTTTTTGAATAAAAACAACTTGTTTTGAAATGAAAAATCATATTCTTGTTTCATATCTTGATAAAATTATTTATCATAATAAAAAATATGAACATAAATTTATATAATTTACATTAATATTCATTTTTAACATATTTAATAATAAAATAATTCTTTTAATAGTTCAAAATAAGAAATTATATTAAGGAAATTTATTTAACAAAACATTCCTTATGAGATAAAATAATCATGGTGAATTTAAAGGTATAATGAGTATCTAATTAATTATATAGAATCCTTTTAGAAATTATATAAACATATGTACATTTTTAAAGTAAATATGTAAATTATTATTAAGAATACTTGGGTTATCACACATGGTCGGTACGAGATTGAGGTTATGGGTCGAGTAGTTCTTCTCGTGTGGTTGGAGTTAGCAGGAGCCATATGTCACTACATGATCGCCATGCATAAGTACACAACCCAAACCCATGCCCAACACATTGTAGTAAACAACATAGCCCTGATCGGCCTCTAATAGAGTTAGAATAGGTGTTATGGTCAACTGCCGCTTTAATTTGTCGGAAAATGATTGGTACTTAGATCTCCACACAAATCTCACCCCCTTCTCGATAAGAGTCGCCAAAGTTAATGCAATCCTAGAAAAATCTTTCATGAATTGTTGGTAATGTCCCACTAAACCTATGAATCTATGTATCTCAAAGATGTTATTTCTTTATTTCCAACATATAACAGCTCTCAGCTTTGTAGGATTGACTAATATGCCTTGTTATGATACCACATGTGTCAATAACCTCACTTATTGGATCCAAAAATCACACATAGATATATTGGAATTAAGGTGATGGTCATAGAGTCTCCAAAACAATCCTCAAATGATAATCACACTCCTCTGACATGGGATACACCAAGATATCATCCACAAATACCACAATAAAATAATTTGGTTATCGATGAAATATTCGGTTCATGAGCACCGTAAAGATAGCAGGATAATTAGTAACCCAAACAACAGCAAGAGATACTAAAAAAGGTCATACCTACTTTGAAAAGAAATCTTAGAAATATCATCCTCCTTCACCATGAGCTCATGATAACCTGACCATAGATCGATCATTGAAAACCACTTTACACCCATTAACTGATCAAGTAGATCATTGATACAAGACAAGTGATATTTATTCTTAATAGTCATCTGGTTCACCTTTCTATAATCGATACACAAGTGGAGAGTCTCATCACCTTTCTTAGTAGAAAGCACCAAGGCAGTCCAAAGAGACACACTCGATTGAATGAATCCTTTCACTACAAAATCATCAAACTAAACCATGAGCTTCGTCAACTCTTTGAGTGCCACACGATACAAAGGAAACAATATATGTTGTGTTCAAGGGACCCGGTAGATCAAAAACTTGACTTCCCATTTCATGATTAAACCTGAGAATTTATTTGGAAACACCTCAAGAAACTCCCTTACAACCAAAGGAAGTTCAATCTGAAGATCCCTTCATATGACTCTACAAGAAATGGTAGAAAATAGGTTTTTAACATCATTTTTTATATTTTTTTAATGTTAGTTTTTAGGTGATGTTAATGTAAGAAATGTAGTAAATATATTTTTGACATCAGTTATTAAAACTGATGTTAAAATAATTCTTTCAAAATACTTTTAACATCGGTTTTCTTATAACCAATATTAAAAGTGTATTTTTTTAATACATCAATGTCGATTACTCCCATTGAAGAAAATACAAGATCAATAAAGTAGAAATTTTTAGAAACTAGATGAAATCAAGAAAAAGAAATTTGATGCTTTGACTTAATATCCATATTGGTTGTGGTATCCATCAACTTAATTTTCTTTGGAGGAAGCAACCCATGAGGAAAACAAAGATGCGGATTGTAAGGTATTTTATAAACCATCTTGAAAATCTCATGAAGAATCTTATTTTTAAGCCAATATGAAAAAGTATGCTTCTTTATAAAAAAAATCATGAACAAGTATATCAATTAAGAAAACAAATCATAAATAAATTAAATAATGGGAGAATAATTATAAATTTCATATCAAAACTATTGAAAAAAGAACCGGTGGAACAAAGATGAAAATTGAAGAGGTATATCATAAATGAATAAAGGTGGACGGTGAAAACATATCTATCATGCTTGAAAAAGTGAAACATGAAATTATAAATTTTAGGTATCAATTTAAAAATTGAAATTCTTGTTTTGAAAAAATTAAAATATAAATTTTTTATGATTTTAAATTTTATTTTTAACATTGGTTTTTGAAAACCCAATATTAAAAATCCCATGAAAACTGTTTTAGAATTAGTTTTTCAAAAACTGACATTAAAACTCAAGTTTTTAACATCAGTTATTAAATAACTAGTGTTAAAACCTCAGCATGAAAGTTATTTTTTTACTAGTGAAGAAGCGATGAAACCTGACCAATTAATATGCCAACATCAAGAATAAGAGACCCCGCCCAACTAGATCACAGGTCCCACTCTCCTTGAAACGCATAAGAACTTTTATCAGGGAAGGTGAATTTCTCTCTCTCATGATAGTAATCAATGTGATCCCTAAAGGTAAACATCAAGTTCATACAAATAATAATATCAAAAAGATCGATCTCAAGAACTAGGACATAAAAAGCCTTACTCTTCCTTCTTCTCGAGAGGTGTCAATATTTTCATAATATATGACATGAGATAAAAATAAAGATTCAATAGTTCCGATAAAAAAGTATAAATAAATGAATGAGAGTCACTTATGTGAAATAAAGTAGTCTCCATAGAAAAATAAATAATAATAGTACCTCTCATAGTTGTTGGGTCTAACTTGATCTCCATTGGCATCACGTCTATATCATGAAACTGCCTTGCCTTAGAGTGGGCGTAGGGTCTGGCACTGGCCCGAGGCTTGGTTCGAAGATGACTTTACCCATAAGATAAATTATTCCCACCTCATCACCCATCAGGATGAGACTTTGTTTCCTTATAGGCATCAGACTACACTATGGATCCCCACAAGGCTGAAGAACCTGCACCGCTTCATGGGGTGGAGATAGCCTGAGAAAGCCTCTATAGCTAGCCTAGACACACACAAGAGTGACAAGTCTTAGGGGATACTAGTCATGAAGGCTTATTATTCTTGGTCTTTTGACACTGATAACAAGAGACACACTACCCCAGGCTACAAACATTTAAGATTGAGGTAGGATCCTAGAGCTACCACCACTTCCCTTTCTAGCCTCATCTCAATTCCTCTTATTTGAAGAACTAGTTTCACCCTCACAAGACATGGAAGGAACTCCAATTAAGCTTTAAATTCTGACATAATCAATTTCTACCATAAAATATTGATCTATAAACCCAGCATAATTCTTGAGTTTGAGTAAGAAAACTTGAGATCAGATATTAGGTCACAAACACATTTCAAATAAGTGGGATTTCATCACAGTGAATTGGATAACATATTTCATGAAGTTATCACCTTTCTTAAGGCACATGAACTCTCAAGAATTTTCTAGCATTAGGGTATCATGGTACAACTATCAATTGAATACAACTTTAAATTATTTCCACTCTGAGTTATCATGATATTTAACTTGAACCACCATCACCCACCGCTTTCGGTTGGGACCTTCTAGTATGAAGAGAGCACACCTCGCCTTAATAGCATCGAGGATCTCAAGAAATTCAAAGATCTACTCGGTCTTCTCTAGCCAATCCTTTGCCTTTTGAGATTTTTCATTCCCTCATAAGGACAAAGGATTGTGATGAAGAAACTCTTGATCCTGATCCTTGGCTCCACTCAAGCCTAAATTTTTCACTTTCTGAACCTGAGCAGAGTTAGGGCCCACTCCATGTTATATATCTGAAACTGCCTACACTACTACTTTAATAAAATTTTGATCCACTGATGGGGATTTTCCCATGAAAATTATCTACGATCTCCTCCATAGGGTTTATAGGTGGTCTTCAAGGGGGCATGGTACTCCATGAAACCAAATAAAAAGAATAAAAACATAAATCAAGTAATTAATCATCAATCAAAATCATGAACAACCATTAAATATCTAAGAAATGCATAAAAAAAGGAATATAGAAAATTACATACTTCCATAAAACATCGTTTGTGAACACAATATGCAGCATGTGCACCCTATCCGAAAGGAATTGAAAACCAATCCAAGATTAAGACCTCATTCCCAACATCCCCTAGAAACTCAATATTGGGTATGAAACAATATTGGTTGGGAACTCTTTTTTACCTTTTTCTTAAGCCCCTACAATCATATCTCTCATATACCGGACTCCCCAAATAATATAAACTAGAAATTGGGCATTCTAATACCATATTTTCATGAATCAACCTAGAACACCCCTGAACCAGGAACTCGATTTAGTCTGTGTCAAGGCTCAAAAGGAATTATCAATCCTCAGGGGTGATAAACCAGTGTCTGGGCATCATGAAGCACACATTAGGAACAATTTTCATAAAGAATCATAAAACTAGTCTTAACCGAGGTCCGGACATGACCTTTACATAATTTGGAGAGTCATGATTCTAAACCAAGTATACCAAAAAATAATAATAATAACTCATACATCAACATCATAAAAAGGAATCGTAGGGGAATAAAGTAATCAATGTAACATAATAAAAAGTATGGGATGAGATGTATGTTTGGAAATACAGGAGTATACTACAAAAACCAGAGTAAAAAATAAACCAAACCCGCTATCCATATCTGTGTGACATGAGGGATCAATTCCCATCATGTCACCATCACCATAACATGATCCTCTAATAATAAGAACCACTATTGGAAAGTAGTTCCTTACCTATACCAGTATCTGTCAAGATAAGATCTACCTATACTCATGGGGTGCGTGTATGGTGTGATCACAACTAACCCAATAGGATCTCACCAGGTGTTTCATAATAAATCTTTGTTGGACAAAACCAATTATGCTAGTTTGGAATTAACCATATAAAATTATGATTTAATCATTTTTAAAGACAAGTAGTAGATGATAGTTTATAAATAGAAAATAAAATGTGATGTAATAAAACAATATAAAATAAGCTCCATGGGGAAGGCCTAAGTTATCTAAGGTTGGAGCAATCTAGAATCCTCACATAAGTTGGAGATCAAACAAAATATAATCAAATTTGTTCATGCCATTAGGGTTAGTAATATCAAAGCCTAGTGGGAAGGGGACACCCCAATGACTCCCTATGCATATCATCAAAGTGTTTAGTTAGCATTGTAATGTGAACCAATGTTGGGTAGGGTTTCACATGCCTAGCCATGCTTATCCTAGTCCCCCTATCTAAGCACTCAAGATTCTATGTGTTATTCCCCTTAAAAAGAGTTCCATTACATTGATTAAATCATTTTCCCCTTAAAAGGGGAATCACTTAAAATACATTAAGTGTGTCCATCAATTACATAAACAAAGTATACCCTTTAAAATCATTTGATTTACAATATTATGAGAAAATGAACTTACCACATAAATAAACTTTAAAGATTCTATAACATGCCTTTAGAATAATTCAAAATACCCTTTGAAAACAAGAAAGAATTTAAGGTTCACCCAAAAAACCAACTTATGAAACCACCTACCTTTAACTGTTTAAATACATGGAAACCAATAGAAACCACCAAAAATAAGGAGGAAGGATCCCAAAAGGGTAAGAGAAATCCCTATATAACAAAACCTCTAACATTACATTTTACTAAAGAAATCCCTATACCACCATGGTCATAGGGTAGAAATAGAACCATGAAAAGGGAGAGTAGACTCAGGGGAGAAGAGGAATCACTTACAAGGAGTTTCTTAATAAAAATAAGCTGAAATATCACCAAAAATCAAGTCAATGAGGGGTGAAGAGGAAGTCTTGGTGTGCGCAAGGAGCTAGATCTTGATAGGGGGAGAAAAATGAGGGGTTAGGGTATCGAATAAAATAGGGGTATTTAAGTAAATTCTATATTTTATAAATTTGTAAAGACCGCATGATTTGGACACATGGTTGGTGAAACCATGCAATAACCGTGTGGGTTGTATTATCTTTTACTGGCCAGTATCATTTTTTAGTCACATGGTTAGAAAAATGGTACTGCTACAAAACTGAAAACTTTGAAAAAATAATCGCATAGTTTAGAAAATTGTGCGACAATCATGCAAGTCCCACTGATTTCCCCCAAACTTGAATTTTTAGGCAAAAGACCCAAAAAAAGGGCAAGGATAAAAATAAACAAATAAAAAATTTTGTACCTGAAAGTGTCATCATGAGTTTGATAGTTTTCTTCATTTTTTTGGTATTTTCTTGAAAAATTGACAAGTCCATGATTTGCTCCATTCCTCACCAAAACTATGTTGATTCCTCACTATCCCTATACCACTAGCGGTATTCTCAAACACGCCACTTCCGTAGACATAGGTTTCATGCACAAACTTGGAACAAACTTTTTAGGAATCCAAAATGATTATGTCGAATTTATTGAGAATATATGAGTTCATACATCATTGATTGTTATATTGGATACATTATCCACGTAAAGGAAGAAATTATAGCATCAATTTGGAAGTGAAAAGGTATTCTACATGGAACCTACATGGTCAAGAGAAGGGTCGAAGATATATTGAAGGAATCTTGGAGAAGGTTTTGTTGAATTTTCCCAACATGGGAAAGTCCACGCCCTAGTTAACGGGCATTGTAACGACCTGAAATTTTGAATAAATCTTGTTTCCTAATTTTGTGTGTTATTTTTTTTTTTTATACTCAACAAAACTGTTTCATTTGATAACATGAGTATAATTAAAATGAGACTGTTGGGTTTTGACTGATTATATGACCATTAGTCAATATGACCGCTGGAAACTAAACGTTTCGATTATTGTATATAAATACAAGTGATCTTGGTTAATTAATATAGAAAGAAGATTCTATGGCCTCGCCCAGTAGTCTTGGACCGATCGAAGCTCATCCAAAAGAACTTGGGAAGGAGGTAGCACCACTAGGATTTGCTCTGGACCAAACCCAAGCCAAACTTCATCGTGTGAAGCTAGAACATAATCGCCTTCACGAGAAGTTCAAACTGATAGAAATTACTACTCGTGTGATGTTGGTCGAGCCTCCCTCGGATTCTCTCACCTTAGCACACCTTACACTTAGGTCTTATGCTGCTGTGATAAGGGGCTATGTAAGGAGATCGTAACTGTCTTGTGTAATCCTTTGTTTTAAATAAAAATTTTAATTTCTTCTTATGAGGAAGTTTATGAATTTTCAAATGTCCGGATAAATATAGTATGCATATTTTTGGTGATATTTAGAGAAAGGATATTTTAAAAAAAATGTTTATGTAAACCTTAAATAATTAAAAATGTGTAATGATTTTCAAAAAATGATCTTCTACAATTATGTTCAGTACGAAATTTAAATTCTAATAAGATCAACTTAATTTTTGATGAATAGTAAATTATGAATAGTGATTTTATGCTTAGGATTAGTAATGTAACCAAATGGATTAGTAATCTCACTTAAAGAAAGTATTAATATAATCTAGGCACCTTGATTAAGTAATGTGATTCGATAAAATGGTTAAATAATGGTTTCATAAATTATTAGTCAAGTATTAGTTTTTTCGAGTGAATAATGTTTTTTAATTAAAAATTAAATTAAAAATATTTAGAAAATTATTTTTAAAAAATGGACTTTATTTTTGAATTCAGAACATCGATATTATGCTAAGGTAATTTTGGGGGATTTTTCTGAAAAAAATGAATTTTCAGTGAATAGTGTATTTATTTAAAAATTAAATTAAAAATATTTAGAAAACTATTTTTATAAAATGGAGTTCATTTTTGAAATCATATCATCAATATTTGGTTAAGGTGAAATTTCGGGATTTTTCTGAGAACGTTGAATTTTCGATGAATAGTGAAAATACAGTTTTTAAGTTAGGGTGTTTAATGACATCATTAAATGATGTATTAAGTATGTAATCAATATGGTCGACTTATAAATAGTAAGATAAGGTATTATGTGTCCCAAGTGGCCAATACCATGGGAAAATACCATGGGCAAGCCATGGTTTTTTCAAAACCACCAATGAGGTGTCCCTTGGCCATTAATGCCTTGTCCCCTCACTTTCCCTATAAATACCAAGACATCCTCTCATCCATTCGACTCTCAACTCTCACCCAACAAAGATCTGGTCTCATTATCTCCAAAGGAGTCCTCCCAAGGTTTACCCAATCCCTCAAGGTCCCAACCTTTGAGTTTTAAGAGTTACGTTTTAAGGTAAGGGATCTGACCTCTCTCTTTCTTTTCAAGTACTCTCTTTTATGTCATTTCATTTATGATCCATGTTCTTATGTTGGAGGATGTTCTTTTATATTCAACATACTGTAATTTTTATTTTCATATGATTAGATACCCCCTCTTACTCTCATCAATTCATTTTTAGAATTTTTAAGTGGCGTCGTTAGGCTGCCGAATTTTCGTAAGGGATCCTACCTCTCTCTTTCTTTTCAAGTAATCTCTTTTATGTCATTTATTTTATGCTCCATGATCTTATGTTGGAGGATGTTCTTTTATATTCCTCTTACTTTCCTTTTCATTTTCATATTATGATAGACCCCCTCTTACTCTCATCAAATCATTTTAATAAAGTTTAATTGGCGCCGTTAGGCTGCCGAATTTTTAAGGGATTCTTTCACCTTTCTCATTTTTCAAAGTTATACTTTCATGTCAAGTCTTTCAAGTTCCTTTTTATTATGTTGGGGTATGATATCTATATCTATAATACTGATCTTTTATGTTCATATGTTGAGAGACCCTATTTGATCTCGTTAATTCATTTTTGTTGTAGTTTTAGTGGCGCCGTTAGGCTGCCGAATTTTTAAGGAATTCTTTCACCTTTCTCATTTTTCAAAGTTCTACTTTCATGTCAAGTATTTCAAGTTCTTTTTTATTATGTTGTGGTATTATCTCTATATCTATCATAATTATATTTTATGTTCATATGATGATAGACCCTATTTTATCTCTTCAATTCATTTTTTTTGAAGTTTAAGGGGCACGTTAGGCTGCTGAATTTTTAAGGGATTCTTTCACCTTTCTCATTTTTCAAAGTTCTACTTTCATGTCAAGTCTTTCAAGTTACTTTTTATTATATTGGGGTATGATATCTATATCTATCATACTTAAATTTTATTTTCATATGATGATAGGCCCTATTTGATCTTGGAAATTCATTTTTGTTGAAGTTTAAGTGGCGCTGTTAGGCTGCCGAATTTTTAAGGGATTCTTTCACCTTTCTCATTTTTTAAAGTTCTACTTTCATGTCAAGTATTTAAAGTTACTTTTTATTATGTTGGGATATTATCTCTATATCTATCATACTTAACTTTTATGTTAATATTATGAGAGACCCTATTTGATCTCGTCAATTAATTTTTGTTGAAGTTTAAGTGACGTCGTTAGGCTGCCGAATTTTCATAAGAGAAATCTAATTTTTGTCTTCCTTACATGTTTTTCATTTAAAATAGTATGTCCTTAAAATTTCATTACCATGTTCATATATACTTCATGTTCTGTCCCTATACTGTTTTATGGGTCATTTATGAATGTTTGACCCATGTCCCCTCTCTTTTCAATGTTTTCTAAAACCCCGAAACATAGCCATTATGCTGCAGAATTTTCGTCTCAAAATGTCTCTCTCTCTTTTTCTAAAGTTCTTTTATTTTATTAAGTGAATAATCAAAACTATATCTTATATATGGGTATTCACATATGTACCAATTTTTTCTATTTTAAATTCTGGGATTTACATACATGAGACCCGTTTTCCCTTTCCGTGGGTTTAAAGTGACATTAAGATCATGTCTTTAAAGCAGTTTTTTTAAAACATTATGAAATGAAACCCATTTCTTTTATGCTATATGGGTTTTTTATGAAATTTTGATGATGATATATGTGGCTCAAATGATAACAAAGGAAAATTTAAGGGTCCACCCTTATAGCGCTCTAATGCATTGGGTAAAGACTTAATCTCTAGAGATGACCATTTAGACTGATACCTTGGTGAATAACCTTGGTAGTTTTTATTGACACCTTGGGGATGGACCTTGGTGAAATGGAAATGATTGTCTTTGTAAAATGTTGTAGCCATATCTTCAAGTTATGAAAAATGTTATTTTTATATGCCTCGTGATTTCTTTCTCATGCCTTAAATTTTTTTTCATGACCTTATTGAAGTATCTCAAGTTCACATGTAAAATGTTTCTCTTGTTTCCCTTACTAGGCCTTCTGCTCACCCTTTATTTTGATGTATTCTCCCAGGTTACAAGATACTGTAATGAACTTAGGATGAACAAATTAAGAAGCCTTTCAAGTTTTTAAGAAGAATGTTTTATTTTTTCATGTAATAAGTTCCTAGTTTCCAAGACACTAAACCTTAAAGATCCTCGGTTTTGTAAAATGTAATGAAAAGTTATGTTATAAAAAGGTTGGGTGCTATAGTTGGTATCAAAGGATGGTTTAGTTATTTGTGGAAATTAGGATATGAAAACTCTAGGAATAACCCTATAGAAAATTTGAAATATAGGAAATCTTCCTGGTATTTTGATGAGTATTGGGTAAGGGATTGCCAAGCAAATATATCCCTGTATAGATATGAGCAGGTAGAGGTAGCTCTGGCACAGATGTACATAGTGGTAAAACCCAAAAACACCTCTTTGAGCGAGACTCGAACAGGAACTGGTACACAACAACGGGCCTTTCTGCACTCTTGGTTACGACACTCCCGGGGGATATGCTTTGGTAAATTCATAAGCTTAGTATGAACCATTGTTAAAGGAACAAAGATAAAACAAAATAAAGATTCACATAAGAATATATGATCATGGTTAACCTAGATGGGAACCTAGGGGATCACAAGTTAGGGTAAACTTTTCTTCTACAAGTTTATCCTTCTATGCTTTAAGTTTCCTTTTCATGATTATTGGCTAAGTATTTAAGCCCCCTAATTATACTTTCTTTTCTTATTTAATGGCAGGAAATGGAAGAACATGTCCCAACAACCAATGTGATAGGAAATGTGATGATTTCCCTATTAATATGACAGAGATAACGAGAGATCAAGTTGAACATATTGTGATTATGCCAAAACAACTATCAAAAATCACAATTAATAATTTGTACCTAGTTGAATGACCAAATTCATCATGGAAGGAGTAGATGATGTCTCAAGGATGTTCATATGATAAATTTTATTAGGGGATTTAAAGATGATTCTTATTTTGGAAGACGTTCACTATTTTGGGAACCCTGTTTGATCGAGGTAAATAGATTACTATGGTATTTTTTTGTGGAGTAAAGGTTGACTTATATTTTGAATAATTGATGAATTTAAGGTGAAATTATGGTAATATAGGTTACTTATGGAAATGATTAACCTATCTTGGGGGAAAATATGTTTAGGTTAGTTAATTTTGTTATAAGATGTTAGGAGTGGTTGATGTTGTTTGGAGATGAACGATAAAGTTTATTTTGGAAGATTGTGTTATCAAATCCTTCTTACATTTGGGTTTCAATCTTAGTTTGTTTTATTTTTAAGAATTTTAAGGACATTTGTTTATGGAATGATCTATGATGAACTTTGGGTAGTACTGTGGAACTTTGAAGATTTAAAATTAGTTTCCCTTCCTATGGGATTCTTTCTTTTTGAATAATTGTTTTATCTTACCCCTTCTATTTTTGGGATAATGTTTAAAGATAGAAGAAATAGATAGTTAATATTTTTGGGATTATGTGATTCTCTAGAAGATGATTCTTGTGCTTTAATGAGACCAAGAAGTTTTGAATACTCATTGTTCGGAGAAAAGATTAGTTTTGGTAGAAACTTATTAAAGGATAAAACTCTACTTGAAGGTAAGTATATTTTCTTATGTTTTAATTCTATGTAGTAAATGAATTCCTCAAAATTATGAAAAGGAACGTAAAACAAAAACGTTGTTGGTTTAAGTTTCCTACTGGGTAATCAAAGACCGTTTATACACATCATAAGTTTGTGATTTTCTTGTGGTTAAATTTCTCCTAATCATGTTTTCTATCACTCTCCCTCAAAACTTGACCCTTTGTTTTTCTTCCATATCCATATTTTCCCTCATGGAATCCTAGTATGGGTTAACTCGGGTGACCTTTGTACTTCCCTTCCTTTCTTTAAAGTAATAGTTTTACTGACTCCTTTTCCGATGTGGGATTTTCAATGAAATTTCCAAGCCCAATTTTAAAAATTGCGAGGACGCAATTTCTTAAGGGGGGAAGATTGTAACAACCCAAAATTTTGAATAAATCTTGTTTCCCAATTTTGTGTGTTATTTTATTTTTTTATACTTAACAAAATTGTTTCATTTGATAACATGAGTATAATTAAAATGATACCGTTGGGTTTCGACTGATTATATGACCATTGTTCAATATGACTGCTGACAACTAAACGTTTCGATTATTGTCTCTAAATACAAGTGATCTTGGTTAATTAATATAGAAAGAAGATTCGATGCCCTCACCCAGTAGTCTTGGACCGATCAAAGCCCATCTAACAGAACTTGGGAAGGAGGTAGCACCACTGGGCTTTGCTCTGGACCAAACCCAAGCCAAACTTCATCGTGTGAAGCTAGAACGGAATCGCATTCGCGAGAAGTTCAAACTGATAGAAATTACTACTCGTGCGATGTTGGTCGAGCCTCCCTCTGATTCTCTCACCTTAGCACACCTTACACTTAGGTCCTATGCTGGTGTGATAAGGGGCTATGTAAGGAGACCGTAACTGCCTTGTGTAATCCTTTGTTTTAAATAAAAATTTTGATTTCTTCTTATGAAGAAGTTTATGAATTTTCAAATGTTCGAGTAAATATAGTATGCATATTTTTGGTGAATTTTAGATAAAGGATATTTTAAAAAAATGTTTATGTAAACCTTAAATAATTAAAAATGTGTAATGATTTTCAAAAAATGGTCTTCTACAATTATGTTCAGTATGAAATTTAAATTCTAATAAGATCAACTTAATTTTTGATGAATAGTAAATTATGAATAGTGATTTTATGCTTAGGATTAGTAATGTGACCAAATGGATTAGTAATATCACTTAAAGAAAGTATTAATATAATCTAGGCACTTTGATTAAGTAATGTGATTCAATAAAATGGTTAAATAACGGTTTCAGAAATTATTAGTCAAGTATTAGTTTTTTCGAGTGAATAGTGTTTTTTAATAAAAAATTAAATTAAAAATATTTAGAAAATTATTTTTATGAAATGGACTTTATTTTTGAATTCAGAACATCGATATTATGCTAAGGTAATTTTTGGGGATTTTTCTGAAAAAAATGAATTTTCAGTGAATAGTGTATTTATTTAAAAATTAAATTAAAAAAATTTAGAAAATTATTTTTATAAAATGGAGTTCATTTTTGAAATCAGAGCATCGATATTTGGTTAAGGTGAAATTTTGGGATTTTTCTGAGAAAGTTGAATTTTTGATGAATAGTGAAAATACAGTTTTTAAGTTACGGGTGTTTAATGACATCATTAAATGATGTATTAAGTATGTAATCAATATGGTCGACTTATAAATAGTAAGATAAGGTATGAGGTGTCCCAAGTGTCCAATACCATGGGAAAATACCATGGGAAAGCCCATGGTTTTGCCAAAACCACCAATGAGGTGTCTCTTGGCCATTAATGTCTTGTCCCCTCACTTTCCATATAAATACCAAGCCATCCTCTCATCCATTCGACTCCCAACTCTCCCCCAACGAAGCTCTGGTCTCATTACCTTCCAAGGAGTCCTCCCAAGGTTCCCCCAAGCCCTCAAGGTCCCAACCTTTGAGTTTTAAGAGTTACGTTTTAAGGTAAGGGATCTGACCTCTCTCTTTCTTTTCAAGTACTCTCTTTTATGTCATTTCATTTATGCTCCATGTTCTTATGTTGGAGGATGTTCTTTTATATTCACCATACTGTAATTTGTATTTCATATGATGAGATACCCCTTCTTACTCTCATCAATTCATTTTTATAATTTTTATGTGGCACCGTTAGGCTGCCGAATTTTCGTAAGGGATCCTACCTCTCTCTTTCTTTTCAAGTAATCTCTTTTATGTCATTTCTTTTATGCTCCATGATCTTATGTTTGAGGATGTTATTTTATATTCCTCTTACTTCCCTTTTCATGTTTATATGATGAGAGACCCCCTCTTACTCTCATCAAATCATTTTAAGAAAGTTTAAGTGGCGCCGTTAGGCTGCCGAATTTTTAAGGGATTCTTTCACCTTTCTCATTTTTCAAAGTTCTACTTTCATGTCAAGTATTTCAAGTTCCTTTTTATTATGTTGGGGTATGATCTCTATATCTATCATACTTATATTTTATGTTCATATTATGAGAGACCCTATTTGATCTCGTCAATTCATTTTTGTTGAAGTTTAAGTGGCGTCGTTAGGCTGCCGAATTTTTAAGGGATTCTTTCACCTTTCTCATTTTTCAAAGTTCTACTTTCATGTCAAGTCTTTCAAGTTCCTTTTTATTATTTTGTGGTATTATCTCTATATCTATCATACTGATCTTTTATGTTCATATGATGAGAGACCCTATTTTATCTCATCAATTCATTTTTGTTGAAGTTTAAGTGGCGCCGTTAGGCTGCCGAATTTTTAAGGGATTCTTTCACCTTTCTCATTTTTCAAAGTTCTACTTTCATGTCAAGTCTTTCAAGTTCTTTTTTATTATTTTGGGGTATTATATCTATATCTATCATAGTTAACTTTTATGTTCATATGATGAGAGACCCTATTTTATCTCATCAATTCATTTTTGTTGAAGTTTAAGTGGCGCCGTTAGGCTGCCGAATTTGTAAGGGATTCTTTCACCTTTCTCATTTTTCAAAGTTCTACTTTCATGTCAGGTCTTTAAAGTTACTTTTTATTATGTTGGGGTATGATCTCTATATCTATAATACTGAACTTTTATGTTCATATGATGAGAGACCCTATTTAATCTCATCAATTCATTTTTGTTGAAGTTTAAGTGACGTCGTTAGGCTGCCGAATTTTCATAAGAGAAATCTAATTTTTGTCTTCCTTCCATGTTTTTCATTTCAAATGGTATTACCTTAAAATTTCATTACCATGTTCATATATACTTCATGTTCTATCCCTATACTGTTTTATGGGTCATTTATGAATGTTTGACCCATGTCCCCTCTCTTTTCAATGTTTTCTAAAACCCCGAAACATAGCCGTTATGCTGCAGAATTTCCGTCTCAAAATGTCTCTCTCTCTTTTTCTGAAGTTCTTTTATTTTATTAAGTGAATACTCAAAACTATCTCTTCTATATGGGTATTCAAATATATACCAAGTTTTTATATTTTAAATTCTGGTATTTACATATATGAGACCCACTTTCCCTTTCCGCAGGTTTAAAGTGACATTAAGATCATGTCTTTAAAGCAGTTTTTTTAAAACGTTATGAAATGAAACCCATTTATTTTATGCTATATGGGTTGTTTATAAAATGTTGATGATGATATATGTGGCTCACATGATAACAAAGTAAAATTTAAGGGTGTGCCCTGATAGCGCTCCAATGCATTGGGTAAAAACTTAATCTCTAGAGATGACCATTTAGACTGATACATTGGTGAATAACCTTGATATTTTTTATTGACACCTTGGGGATGGACCTTGGTGAAACAGAAATGATTTTCTTTCTAAAATGTTGTAGCCACATCTTCAAGTTATGAAAAAACGTTATTTTTATATACCTCATGATTTATTTCTCGTGCCTTAAAGTTCTTTTCATGACCTTATTGAAGTATCTAAAGTTCACATGTAAAATATTTCTCTTGTTTCCCTTACTGGGCCTTCTGCTCACCCTTTATTTTGATGTGTTCTCCCAGGTTACGAGATGCTCTAATGAACTTAGGATGAACAAATTAAGAATCCTTTCAAGTGTTTAAGAAGAATGTTTTATGTTGTCATGTATTAAGTTCCTGGTTTCCAAGACACTAAACCTTAAAGATCCTCGGTTTTGTAAAATGTAATGAAAAGTTATGTTATAAAAAGGTGGGATTCTATAGGCATAGTGAAGATAAATTAGATTCTAGGTGCGACCATGCCATGCTTTATGTTTATAGAGGAGAATAAGTTTCACAAAACAGGAAAGATGGAAAGGGGCCATGTTATGGCGGTCCCTGTGGTGGAATTCCAGAGTACCTATGAAAAACAGGCATAATGAGACTATGTTGGTGGTCGTAGTTGAAGTGAAGCAATACATTGAAGAATTTCAGTTCAAAAGGGACAACACAGGATGGACCACACTATAGATAAAGGCATAGTGGTCTAGGAGGATCTGTGTGAAACATGGGGAATCCCACTATGATTGTGTTGGTGTTTGATGGTGGTTGTGGTTATTAGGTGGAGCTATAAGCCAAAACATCCAACAACAGGTGACCACAGCATAGTTATCAGTGTTTTGGAGTCAATATTTCCAATGGTTTTTCACCACATTGTGAAGAGAATGTCGATGGGTGGCATGTATTTCAAGAGAAACCATTATGGTGATGATTGAATGGTTCTTAATTGTTTTATACATCATGGACCTTGAATTTAGTCCATAATCCAAGCATGAATCAAATGGAGTTTTTGGAAATCATAAGGTGGATTAATTGGGAATTAATTCACACTATAAAATAAATAAATTGGGCCACAAATCAGTTATGTTGATTGGAGTTACACTGTTTTATCATGAAGAAGTTATAGGCATTTTAAATGACCTAATCAAGTGCTTAAAACTGGTCATTCATTAGCTCAAGATCTCTCTTATTAATATAGTAGATCAACTATTGTGGGAGGTAATTAAGGGAGAGAGACTTTGTGCATATGTTGTATATTTGAGTGAAACAGAACAAAGGGGACTCTACACTCAACGAGCACATTTACAGAAAAAGAAGAAAGGGAAGAAGATTTCCAATTTCATTCTGTAAATAAGAAGGTTTTGTGTAAGGAGGTATTCATATATTGTGAATGACAAATAAGAGGACTTCAATGAAACTCGTCTACATTTGGTGCAACCATGAAAGCTATGTTGGTGAAGAGGCCTACATTTCCATAAACTATACGGAGATCCTACCTCAGAGCAGTGAGAAAAGGTGGAGGAAGATGGAAGTGAGCCAAAAATAGCAGTGAGACAAGGTGAGGGCAGTAACTTGACCCATAAAATTATAGGTAAGTGAGCCCAGACAAGGAGTGACCTAGCCCGAACCCCACCATTGTTCAGTGTGGATATTAGATTTCAGTGCACAACACATCATCATAGCATGCTCCTTGGAGTAGCCCAATGATGGTGAACAAAGTAAATTCTCTATGTCCTATTTAACTTCTTCATGCACACCAAAAGTGGGTCAAGCAGCCATAATGAATGGTAATAAGGGTCGGTCATGTGAAGAGGTAATTTTATAAAGTTCATCAAAATACTGAAAAGTGTGACCCTTAAGGTAAAGAGGTAAGCTATTGTAGGAGGAAACTATGGGAGAGATACTTTTTGCATATGTTGTATATTCGAGTGAAACGGAACAAAGGGGACCCTTCACACAATGAGAACATTTTAAAAAAAAAGAAGAAAGGGAAGAGGATTTCCAATGTCGTTCTAGAAAGAATAAGGTGTTGTGCAAGGAGAAATTCACAGATTTTGAAGGATCAACAAGAGGAATTCAATGAAACTCGTCTACATCTAGTGCAACCATGTAATCTATACTGGTGAAGAGACCTACATTTCCATAAACTGTGTGGATATCCTACCTCGGAGCAGTGAGAAAAGGCGGAGGAAGATAGAAGTGAGCCGACAACAATAGTGAGACAAATTGAGAGCACTGACTCGACCCAAAACATTGTAGGGTGGTAATCCTGGATAAGGAGTGACCTAGCCCGAACCCCACCATTGTCCAGTGAAGATATTAGATTTTGGTGCACAACACATCCTCATATCATGATCCTTGGAATAGTCCAATTATGGTGAACATAGTAAATTCTCTATGTCCTATTTACCTTCTGCATGCATACCAAAAGTGGGTCAAGAAACCTTAATGAATGGTAATAAGGGTCGGCCATGTGAAGAGGTAATTGGATAAAGTTAATAAAAATAGTGAAAAGTGTGACCCTTAAGTTCAAGAGTTCAATATCTAAATAGAATAGTGAGATATTTAAGGTTAAGTGTTTAAATTTTTTTTTGACTCACATGCTCGTATTCACCCACCCCTCCCCCCTCAGGGTATATCTCACCTAATCCCCTATTGATGGACTACCAAAACTACTCCTCATTGTAATAACTTTCCTATTTATCCACGCTAGATATCATATCAGTAATTACCTCTTTAGGATGTTCTAAAATAGATCCAAAATGTCTCTTTGTGCCCCTCACATATTTTTTCACAAGTGTCAGCTTCAGCTGCTCTCATATCGAACTAGGTTTATCACACAACCAAGAAAGAAACTAGTATATTTTTGTACTTTCCGTATTGATTTGAGTTAGAGGTAACTCCATATCTTTCGACATCTAGCTTAGAAGGAAATAAGTTTCAGATTTTATAATCCATCAAAAATGATCATCACCCAAAAACATTGGTAATTTTACTCTCTTTGTTATGCTCTGAAAACCTACAGCTTGAGCAGCGACTTCCAGATTTTGGATTCCACCATGTTTGTGGTCAACTTCCACCATTCTGCTTCTACTTCCACACAAAAACACAATAGTTTCCTTGCCTTGCTTTTCATAATAAGAAACGTGTTTTGTCTATAGCTCTAACCCTTCAATCTTCATTGTTGTTTTATCCTACAAAGAATACATCTCCTGTAAATACTGACACATTTTTAAAATTTATAACTCCTCCATTGTAGCAAAATCCTTGGTGGAACTTAAGCTCTGCATCATGTCCATATGCTCCTATAGCACGTCTTGTACCTCATTCAGCTACCACATATACTCCATACTTGTCTTATCAAACTCCTCTAAGAATGTTTGAAACTTTTTCATTATCTTTTTTCCCTAAAAAGAGTTGCTTTTTTTAAACCACTCCAATAATTCCTTCCTAATCATCAACCAGTCATCAAATCCAATGAATCCTTTCTATAGATTTCTCTCAATCTCACGGTAATTGTTTTTCAAAACCCCCCTACAAGTACCCCACCTAGGCCAGATATAAAGAGAATGAGTGACCCCTGATTCCCGCTTCCAGTAGGTCTCGGGTTGGTGACTAGCGTTGAGGGTATAAAACACTCAAATGGTAAGTATTACCCTCAATATCTTTGGATCATAACATAAAACCACCAACTAATTAACCAAACTATAAAATAAATAAATGAAAATCTCACATAAGAAATATCTCACATGCATGAATATAAAATGGATAAAAACATCTCCAAAGATAAAACAATACCAAAAGTAAATCTTGTGGCAGTGACTGTAATAACCCAAGATCAGAGCTAGTACTGGCTAGTTTGATCACCAAATCCCTCCCAAAAACTTGAAAATGGTTTATATATATGTAGGGTGAGCATAACATATATACTCGGTAGGATCATACCCAATGTCTCTTTTGAAAAAGTGAAAAGAGCATAATAATGCTCTGGTGAAAAAATAACAAAACTAACCATCACCTACACAGGTCAACTATCTCCCCCTCCCCCCCCCCCCATCCTCACCAAGACACTCTCACCAAATACTGCATCCAAGTGTAGTAAAGTAATATCTTAAGAATGTATATAAAGGTTCCATGTAACCACTTCCTCGCTGATTTTCTGCTCTCACCAAATGAGAAGACATCATTTGATCTCATCCCTTCCATATTCATCAATAAAGGCACCAATCGTATATCATATATCATGGAACCAACTGCATATCTTGTATAAGGTAACCATGATAGTAGGGTATCATGAATGTGTATGGAATCAACCTTGTGTACTCCTCCTACCACGCATAACCCCCACCACATATCAAATCATCAACCACCGGTATCAACAGAAGCTATTTCTGAAGGGAGAGTGGGAGAGGGGGGTAGTCATCTGTTTCATCCTCATCCTAGATGTTGGGGAAAACACCCTCAGGGTCTCTAGGTGTTGTTCAGGTTACCCTACTTGGGTGGGGTGTGAAGAAAATTTATAAAAGAATACAAGTATATAATAGTCTCACACAAGCCCACACGTATGGGTTCGCACAAAGAACACCACCAGAACCACCATCAGGTCACTACTAATATCGCACCACCAAGCGTTTCCTCTAATACAAAATAATAAACCACAAACATCACAGAAAGGGCCACAACCCATGTTCCATTTCCCATTATTTTATTTAAAAATTTATCCATCAAGCTTAATTCATTTATTTATTATTTTAAATTCACACTGATGAATTCTTTATCCATAACCACATTTATATATGTCAATATTATTCCATTGTTACCGAATCTCTATCAAGAAACAACCACACCAAGTCATTGCATCACAACAAAGGCCACTAATCCACAAATAGAAAATAAAGTAAAAACAGATATACTCAACTTATTCTTTTCACTTTCCAACTTTAATTATTAATTCTATGTTTAAACAATTCCAATATGAGAAATAATTATTCTACTCATGCCTCTTTAGTTTAATTAATAATATCATATATCTTTATGTTGTATATTTGTTTCAAGAATTTAACCATGATAATGATAATAAAATACAATGAAGTAGATAGAACACCATTTAGTAAATATCAAGAAGCAACATAAAACACATTTTAAAATCATCATTAACATGCGATAATCCTCATTTCAATTCCCCAATGTCCAAGATTTTGAAAAAAACATCAAAATTATTTAAGAATTTTAACACTGAAACATGTTATCATTTGATTTTATCAAATAATAATTAGATAAGGACATGTAATCATATCTCTCCCTCTAATAATTTCTAGAATAATTATCATTATTCTTCATCATGGGATAATTTTTAACAAGTAAAAACTCATAGCATGCGATAATTGATTTTCTCACTCTTATATAATTTTCATCATTTAAAGCATAAACAAAAACAACAATAATATCAAGGAAAAATAGTAACCACATACATATCACATGATTCCCTTTCAATTTCAATATCATGGCTTATTATCTTTATTATGTCAATTCATCACTCACCCAACCAAAAGTACGAGAATGATATTCCCATAAATGCACATATAAAGGGAGAGAACATGAATATCCTACCACTCATAAGGATCTTCAATAATAAAACACCAAGAATGTGAGAGAGGGAGGTGATGCACACGGGTCTGGAAAATACAGGTGAAGTCTCAGATGATTTGTAGAAGACATGTAAAACTTAGACAATGGGATTTTGGATCACCAGGACTTGAGAAAATGTAAGGATAGTGAATCTAAGAGATAAATCTGATTTTCATAAATAACAAGGCATTATCAGAAGACTCCCATGAAACTCATTAAAAACTCTCATTTAATTCACAATCAATTTCCAATTTAATTCCTCACGTTGACTCATTTTAAGACTTCTAAATTTATGGAAGGTCAAAGATTGCATTTAAAACTTTTAACAGATTCAAAACCATCTTATTTCTACATTTAATTCCTTAATTTATGTTAAAATTACATTACAGGTCAAATTGGGAAGGAAATATAGAATTTTGAGCAATTTTCTCTACCCATATGCAACAAGTATGTGTTGTGTAAGGGTAACATGATCTTACCCTTGTGTAGTTGGCCACCTTGATGTGGTATTCAAAAAACATGGAAGGACCCTTATGTAGGCTTAAGGAGACTCAGTCCACCATTACATGAGGTTAATAAAACTTATACTACCTTTACATGAGTTAGGAAATACCATTATGTGAGTTTGAGAAGCTCTCAAGGACCCTTACACAATGGTGAACTACCCTTACACGGTGAAGGATGACCCTTATGTGAGCCATAAAATACCAACATGACCTTTACGCATCTATAGGAAAAATAATTCTTCCTTCACGTAGCACATTTGAGATTCGGTTTACCTTTACACACTTAATAAAAAACGAGGCTACCTATACGCAAGAGGGGGGTCTCACGCAAGGGTAAAGAAATGTTTAGAAAAACTTATTTCTCATTAAATTAACTTATAAATAATTAATAAAATATATTATTATCACCTTCAATATTTTAAAACACTTCTAAAAATAATAGAATCACTTTTAAGAACTTTAAAATTAATTTCCCAATAAACTTTTAAAACTTTGAAATTACTTTCATAATTTGAAAAAACCATTTTAAAATCACTTATTAAAATATGAAAAACTATTCTGAACTACTAGATACCTCAGAATGAAAAAGAAAGGATCGGGAATATTTTGAACCTTTATATTGTTCTCTCAATGATTGTCTCTACTCAATGAAAGCACCAAATGTTAGATCCATGAATGAGAGATAGGGAAAATAAAATAGAAACAAACAAAAACACTCTATTGGAGTTTGATGTACAAATACAATGAGAGGAATTACAATAGGAGTAGAAAAATGAAGATGATGAAGTATAAGAAGAACTATCTAGAAAATACCACTATCTTGAAGATCCAAGTTTAAATCCTCCCAAGGACCAACCTCCCATCACACAATCCCAACCTTTAATAGCCCCTCACACTGACAGCTCTTACATGAACTACCCTCATGTTGGAATGGTGTAGCCCGATCCGTTTGGATAGAGTTGGTTCAAATGATAGTGGCTCAGGCTAAACACCAGACCGTAACTTTGTGGTTTGACATCCATGGTGAGGTTGTTGGGGGTTTCAGGGGACAACGTGCCCCTGCTTCGGGGGTTTGGGGACTGAAGGCCCCTAACCCAAATTTTGTGGAACTATAGAAATTGTGACTCATTGTAGCAGAACTGGTCGGTGACATCAACAGGGAACTGTAGCGGTGTGGAGTTATTGTAGCAGCATGCAATAGGTCATTGTAGCTCTGTGGACTTCCAACCACTGGACACTGTAGCTCTGCGGACTTCTTTTCACTGACACTGTATCAGTTTAGACTTGAGTGGTTGTGGCACTTTAGCATGTGGACTTTCTATACAGTTGGTGGGACATCTCTATCATCTTCCTTTATAATCTCATTCAAGCTCGGCTTTCTGTGTGCATGAAACTATGATTATCTCCCTGTAATTCTACTCCCAAATTAGTGAAGTGATTTTGTCTCTCCATTGAAGTAGAATTTTTCCATAACCACATAAATCGCTATATCTTGAGATCTTCTTCTTTTTATTTTTTTTATCTTCTCTTCATCTTTAAACTTTTTATATCACTGCGACTCCCGGTGTTTCCACAACACCTCACCCCCACATTCCTAACACACACAAAAATCTATCAAATAATCAAACTCTCTCAATTACTCTCATAGAACACATACTAATTTTTTCCCAAATCATTCTATAATAGTCTGAACTTTTCAAGTAGATTACACCTTGATTTCATCCCTTATTTAAATTTTTTTAAGTTATGCTTTGTTTAGGTGAAGTATTAGGTAAATTCTGGATGATTTTGTAGAGTTTTAAATCTTTTAAGGGGATGCATGGTTTGAACACAGTTTAGGGAAACTATGTAGTTCTTCCTAAGAAACTGTGTGACTTGTTGGAGAGGGACGACAGGTAGAACACATTTGGTGCATGGTTAGAGCTAATCGGGTGACTTTTTCTATAAAAAACCCCATGACTCAGGATAGATGAATAAAACATGGTTGATGCCTGGTTTACCAAACCGAGCATCCAAACTATGCGGGTACCTAGAAGAGGAAGTGAGCCTCACATAATTGGCACATAATTTAGTAAAACTCATGACCAAACCATGTGCGACTTTTTAATTAATCTAAAAATTGGTTTTTTAATCTGAAATATTCATGAAAACCTTCATTATTTCCCATACACCTAGGGATCTCAAACCTAGGGACTCTAGTGGTCATTCTTGGTGAGTCATCTCCCTTTGAACTCCAATTCTGGTGGATCTAGAGGATTTGGCTCATGTGAATTCAAGGTAAGAGGTTGCTCTTCCTTCATTATTCACGTTTCTTCTAGATCTACTCTCCTCTTCTTGTAAGGAATCATAGACCAGAGCTATCATAGTAAAATATATTAATTATCTTATGATATAATAAGGAATTATTGTTTTATAAATGCCTAGGAAACTGTATATAAAGAATCTTCATGCTTTTTCCAAACGGATCTAGATCTACCATTGACAGAAGATCTTGTTGGGTGAGTTGATCTACCTCTAAGCCCATGTTATATTTCCCTTCTTGAATCTTGCTTCCAGAGTTCTGTTTATTATGAACCTAGGTTTGGTTCTATAGATTATTGGTGTTCATACGTGGTTCGATGATGGATCTTGGTAATTGACATCTGCACACCAAGGTAGGAATTCATTTACCATTTGATGGCCTTAATATAGTAGTTGTGTGTTATGACATGTTTGTGTGTGTGCATGTGTCGTGAGATCCTTGTTTGATATGATTCGCATGTGGGTGTTGGTGCTTCCTCTAGGATCCTTACTTGATGATATATGCATGTGGGTGCATGTGTAGCCTATGAGACCCTTGTTTGATGACATATTCATGTGGGAATGTGTAGCCTGTGAGACCTTTTCTTGATATGACATGCTTATTACTTGCTTATTTATGGCTTGTGTTTGGATGCATGTTTGGTTTCTCTGTGACTACTTTCAAGGTACCAGGTGGGTCTAAATCGACCAGTTGACCCCTTAGAGGGGGATTGTCATCATTATTCTTAGAAGGTTGTGATTTCACCTTCAGAGATTCCATGTGGAATGTGGATTTCCCCAAAGCCAGATATTGGATCAACATGTGCAGATATGGTTTTCCCTAGAGCCAAATATTTAGTCGACATGTGTGAATGTGGCTTGCCCTAGAGCTGTAAATTTGGTCAACATATAGATATCATGACTTTTCCATAAAGGTGGATGTGGAATTGTTCCTTGGATATGGAACGTGAATATAGGATAGTTGACTGGTTTTGTAAATTCAGCGTGTGGATTACTTGGCATGATCTAAGTCATACAATGGTTTGAACTTCCTTCTAACATGGTGTTGAAGTAGGTATAGTTGGGGTTCATGGGAGCTTGGATAGCACGTGGTCTATAATTTCCTCGACCTCTTTGGTCCATTACTTTGTGAAAATCCAGTGTTTTGAGGTGTTCTAGGAGGTCAGGGAGACTTATTTCTAACACTTTGAGAAAATTTCCAGGTAAACGGTGTTTCTAGGATGGTGAGTCATCCAAAGATAGGTTGAACAATGTTTCCAGGGTGGTGAGTCATCCAACGGTAGGTTAAACAATGTTTCTGGGACGGTTAACCATCTAACAGTAGGTTGAATAGTGTTTCTAGGATGGTGATTCATCCAATGGTAGGTTGAACAGTGTTTTCAGGATGATGAGTCGTCCAATGGTGGGTTGTGAATAGTGTTTCTAGTTTCCTACAGTTTCACCCCTTTGACGTTATCTTTGACATAAAACACATTCAAAGCCTTGTTTTAAGGGATTTAAGGATTATTCAAATCCCATAACTCCTATCTAAATTTTCCTAAGGGTTTGGGTGCCTTACTCATTCAAAATATGTAGTCTTGATCAGATCCTCCTTTAATGGAAAATCTAAACTGTATCTAAACCACTGCTCTGTTTATATTTTCAAAAGGTCAAGATACCTCCCGCCCTTGTTCTTTCTTCTTATTTTTCCTTGTTATGGGACACCCAGAGTTCTTCCTTCCATAGGATTCATGCGATCAAGCTGTAATCCTTGGATCGTATTCTCCTTAGAGTTTTTCCTACTGCATGTGCACCCCCAATTTTGGTGCAACCAGGAAGTGTCAATCTGGATTTGATATAAGGTATGTTCTACCTCTGTTCTTCTGGGTTCCTTGATATGTTTCCCCCAATTTATTATTGTCATGTGATGGCATGTGATCTCCATGTTTCTAATGGATCTTTCTCAGTTGTTGGTTGGTGCAGTGGTGTTACGACATCCTCAGGTGGACGTAGTCGTTATGGGAGAGGTAATCATGATCAGTTGCATGGTCTATTCTTGTGCGAAGAATGTCAACAACCTTTTGAGGTAGGGGATTCATTACTTTATTTATTTACATTCAATTGTAGAGATAGCATGATTTATCCCTTTGGATTACAATGAAATTGACATAATAATTATTTGAACCGAATTAAAGAATTGGTATTGATCGCATAATGATGTTGTTGCTTTTTACCATGATAACGATTTGCCTCTTGATTTGATAGATAGTGTGATATCTATGCCTTGGTTGATTTAGAATGTTGTTCTTGAGGTAAATTAGTAAAGAATGTAAAGATGAAATTAATTGATAATTAATTTTATAAAGTTTTAAAGAGGCATGTTAATGAATTTGGTTGTTGTAATTTGATGATAATCAAATTGATATAGTATGCATGTTTAATTGAATTGGTTAATGAACCTGAAGCATGATTGATGCTTGTTGATAAGAGAATTAAAGGCATGATAAATTAATTTGTGGTAGCTATGATAGATTGTTGCTTAGGTTGCCTGTAGTTGGAACCTGTGGGTAATGAATAGGTTAATTCAAGATAGAATAAAGAATCAGTTGTGTGATAAAAGATAATTTCTTTATAAGTCCTGAGTTTCCCACTTTCTTTTAAAGGCCAAGTGCCTTGTGTTTTGGAGTTGTGAGAGCTCGTTGTGTGTGAAGGTTGGATGCCTTGTTTTAGGGAAAAGATCTCAATTGATATGTTTATTTCCTACTGCTTGTGATGTGATATGAGCATGGAATGGCTGAGCCTAGATGGATGTTATGGTATGTGGGGTGGGGAAGCCCAGTGGTTTTGGAAGAATTTGATGCCTAGAGTGGTGAGATGCATTGGTTTATGCATGTGGGTGTTGGGGAGGACACCAAAGATGATGGAACATGTTGAAACAGGGCTTACCTATTTACATGAATTTGGTTTTTATTGAATCTGTTGTTTGTTTATTTGCTTTACTTTCCACACTGCTTGAGGCAGCTAGTTTTTCTTACCCTCCTTCTAAGGGAGGCGAAGATGCATGGGGTATGCCATGTGCTTTCTGTGTTTATATTCTCAAGGATGGATGGGTCTACGCTCCTGGTATAGGTGGAAAAGACTTGGCGGGTAACTCATCTACTCATTGTGTTGAGCCCCTTGTGTTTGGTAGTTGATAATGTTTTCCTAGAATAATTGAAAATGTAGAAATATGGGAAGTGTTAACGTTGTTAAATAAATGAATAAAAGTTTAACCCATGGGGTTGGAGCTTAATGGGATGCAATACTGAGGTTATATTTCTGAGAAACCATGGACTCAGTTTGGTTATTCCTGGAGAGCATGGATCTTGGTTGAAATGATAATGGAATGTAATTTGGAATTGATAATGGTTAAATAATTAATTAACATAAATTGAAACTGATAAGAAGGGATAAAGTAACTTGATATAACTCTTTAAATGGTTTTGTGCTTATAGGATATCTAGTCTTAGCAATAGTAACCTAGATTCTGAGAGACGTTAGCTGCATTTGAGTCTAAGAATGGGTTATACCCATAGTGTGGTTGTGAACTATATTATATCATGTACTTTTTCTGTTTCTATACGTTATTCCACCCTATTGGTTAGGGAAACTAACACCTCGGGGACTCTGAGCCCTGGGAGGGTGTTTTCCCCAACATCCTGGTGGGAGGATGGATGGATGACTACCCCCTTTGGCCTTACTCTCTTCTCTTGGTAGTTACTTGTGATGGTATGCACCACAGTTAGTTTTCCTCGTATATGTGGGTAGAGGTCTGTAATGGCTTGTGGTTATTCACATGCATATATTCTGGATATAGTTTCCTATGGGATACTATATGTATAACGTGTATAGACTGTGATGGCTTGAGGATCCTTACTCAGTGTATAGACTATAATGGATTGAGGTATAATACTCGATTCATGATACACATTATATAGCATCCCGCCTTTTTATAACATAACTTTCATTATATTATACAAAACCGAGGATCTTTAAGGTTTAGTGTCTTGGAAACCAGGAACTTAATACATGAAAACATAAAACATTCTTCTTAAACACTTGGAAGGATTCTCCTTATGTTCATCCTAGGTTCATTACTGCATCTCATAACCTGGGGACATACATCAAAAGAAAGGGTGAGCAGAAGGCCCAGTAAGGGAAACAAGGGGAAACATTTAACATGTTAACTTGAGATACATCAATAAAGTCATAAAAAATAACTTTAAGGCATGAGAAAGAAATAATGAGGCATATCATAACAAAAATAACATATTTCATAACTTGAAGATTTGTCTACAATATTTAACTTAGAAAATCATTTCCGTTTCACCAAGGTCCATCCCCAAGGTGTCATAAAAAAATTACCAAGGTTATTTTCCAAGGTATCGTTAAAATTATAATCCCTATAGATTACATCATTACCCAATGCATTGGAGCGCTATCAGGGAGCACCCTTAAATTTGTCTTTATTATTATGTGATACATATATATCATCATCAAACATTTCATAAATAACCCATATATCATAAAATAAATGGGTTTCATTTCATAATCATAATTTTTTAAAAACTGCTTTTAAGACATGATCTTTATGTCATTTTAAACCCACGGAAAAGGAAAGCGGGTTTCATGTATGTAAATCCCAGAATTAAAAATATAACATTTTGATATATATGTGAATACCCCTATAGAATAAAAATATTTGAGTATCCACTTAATAAAATAAAAGAATTTGATAAAAAAAAGAGAGACATTTTGAGACGAAAATTCGGCAGCACAACGGCTATGTTGCAGGGTTTTTAGAAAACATTGAAAAGGGAGGGGACATGGGTCACCCACTCATAAATGATCCATAAAATAGTAGGGGGATAGAATATAAAGGATATAATAACATGGTAATGAAATTTGAAATACATACTATATGAAATGAAAAACTTGAAATGAAGACAAAAATAAGATTTCTCTTATGAAAATTCGGCAGCCTAACGACGTCATTTAAAACTTCAAAAAATGTATTGATGAGATTTAATAGGGTATCTAATCATATGAGAATAAATAGGACAGTATGATGGATATAGAGATCATACCCCAACATAAGAAAAATGAACTTTTCAGACTTGACATAAAATAGAACTTTGAAAATGAGAAGGGTGAAAGAATCCCTTACAAAAATTCGGAAGCCTAACGGTGCCACTTAAACATTCATAAAATGAAATGATGAGAGAAAGATGGGGTCTCTCATAATATGAACATGAAAATTAAATTAATATGAATATAAAATAACACCCCCAACATAAGAACATGGGGCTTAAAAGAAATGACATAAACGAGATTACTTGAAAAGAAAGAGAGAGGTAGGATCCCTTACAAAAATTCGGCAACCTAACGGCGCCAATTAAACATTCTTAAAATGAATTGATGAGAGAAAGAGGGGATATCTCATCATATGAACATGAAAAGGATAGTATGATGAATAAAAAACAACATCCCCAACATAAGAACATGGGGCTTAAAATAAATGACATAAACAAGAGTACTTGAAAAGAAAGAGAGAGGTAGGATCCCTTACAAAAATTCGGCAGCCAAATGGATCATTTATGAGTGGGTGACCCACAAGAATAAAAATATAAGCATTCAAAAACATTAAATACACAATCGTCCTTTATGAGTGGGTGATCCACAAAACATAATTTATGAGTGGGTGATCCACAACATTTTTGTTTTACGTTCCATTTCATAATTTTGAGTAATTCATTTACTACATAGAATAAAAACATAAGGAAATATACTTACCTTCAAGTAGATTTTCATCCTTTAATAAGTTTCTACCAAAACTAATATTTTCTCCAAATGATAAGCATTCAAAAAGACTTGGTCACATCAAAAGCACAAGAATCATCTTCTAGAGAATCACATAATACACAAAAAGAGAACTATATATTTCCCTTGTATTTAGACATCAACTAAAACCAAAATGGTTAGTATGAGATCATATAATCCCCAAAAAGTATAATCCTTTAAAAAACTACTATTAATCTCCAAAATTCAACAAATAGTACCCAAAGTTCAAGAAAGACCATTAAATACACAATCGTCCTTATAATTCATCAAAATAATCCAAACTAATATTGAAACCCCAAACTCAGAAGGATTTAATCACATAGTCTTCCACAATAAATCTTAACATTTATCTCCAAATAACATTGACTATTCTTAAAGTCTCATACTAAAGTGTAATTAACCTAATCACATATTCTCTATGCTAGGTTAACCATTTTCTAGAAATATCCCAAATAACCATATGTCCACTTAATAAAATAAAAGAATTTTAGAAAAAGATAGAGACATTTTGAGATGAAAATTCGGCACCATAACAGCTATGTTGCAGGGTTTTTAGAAAACATTGAAAAGGAAGGGGACATGGGTCACCCACTCATAAATGATCCATAAAATAGTAGGGGGATAGAATATAAAGGATATAATAACATGGTAATGAAATTTTAAATACATACCATATGAAATGAAAAACTTTAAATGAAGAAAAAAATAAGATTTCTCTTATGAAAATTCAGCAGCCTAACGGCATCACTTAAAACTTCAAAAAATGAATTGATGAGATCGAATAGGGTCTCTCATCATATGAACATAAAGAGGAAAGTATGATGGATATATATATCATACCCTAACATAAGAAAAAGGAACTTGAAATACTTGACATAAAATAGAACTTTGAAAATGAGAAGGGTGAAAGAATCCCTTACCAAATTTCTGCAGCCTAACGGCGCCACTTAAACATTCATAAAATGAAATGATGAGAGAAAGAGGGGGTCTCTCGTCATATGAACATGAAAAGGAAAATAATATGAATATAAAAGAACACCTCCAACATAAGAACATGGGGCTTAAAAGAAATGACATAAATGAGAGTACTTGAAAAGAAAGAAAGAGGTAGGATCCCTTACAAAAATTCGGCAGCCTAACGACGGCACATAAACATTCTTAAAATGAATTGATGAGAGCAAGAGAGGGTCTCTCATCATATGAACATGAAAAGGACAGTAGGATGAATAAAAAAGAACATTCCCAACATAAGAACATGGGGCTCAAAAAATGACATAAATGAGAGTACTTGAAAAGAAAGAGAGGTGGGATCCCTTACAAAAATTTGGCAGCCTAACGGCACCACTTAAGCATTCTAAAAATGAATTGATGAGAGCAAGAGGGGGTCTCTCGTCATATGAAAATGAAAAGGAAAGTAGGATAAATACAAAATAACATCCCCAACATAAGAACATGGGGCTTAAAATAAATTACATAAAGTAGAATACATGAAAATAAAGAGAGAGGTAGGATCCCTTACAAAAATTCGGCAGCCTAATGGCGCCACTTAAACATTCATAAAATGAAATGATGAGAGAAAGAGGGGGTATATCATCATATTACCATGAAAAGGAAAGTAATATGAATATAAAATAACACCCCCAACATAATAACATGGGGCTTAAAATAACTGACATAAACAAGAGTACTTGAAATGAAAGAGAGAGGTAGGATCCCTTAAAAAAATTCGGCAGCCTAACAGCGTCACTTAAACATTATTAAAATGAATTTATGAGAGAAATAGGGGGTATCTCATTATATGAACATGAAAAGGAAAGTATGATGAATAAAAAAGAACATCCCCAACATAATAACACAGGGCTTAAAAGAAATGACATAAACAAGAGTACTTGAAAAGAAAGAGAGAGGTAGAATCCCTTACAAAAATTCGGCAGCCTAACGGCGCCACTTAAACATTCATAAAATGAATTGCTGAGAGAAATAGGGGGTCTCTCATCATATGAAAATTAAAAGGACAATAGGATTAATACAAAATAACATCCCCAACATAAGAACATGGGGATTAAAATAAATGACATGAAGGAGAATACATGAAAAGAAAGAGAGAGGTAGGATCCCTTACCTTGAAGAATAACTTCGAAATCTTGAAGTTTGGGACCTTGGGAGGCTTTAGGGCACCTTGGAAGGACTCCTTGGGAGGTAAAGAGACCATAACTTCATTGAGGAGGATTTTGGAATGGAAAATATGAGAGAATGGCTTGGTATTTATAGGGAAAGTGAGGAGACAAGACATTAATGGTCAAGGGACACCTCATTGGTGGTATTGGCAAAACCATGGGTTTGCCCAAGGTATTTGCCCATGGTATTGGCCACTTGGGACACTTAATACCTTATATTAATATTCATAAGTCAACCATAATTATTACATAATTATTACATCCTTAATGATGTCATTAAACACCCAAAACTCTAAACTGAAAATTCACTATTCACCGAAAATTCAACTTTTTCAGAAAACTCCCAAAAATTCACCTTAACATAATATCGATGCTCTGAATTCAAAAATAAACTCCATTTTATAAAAATAATTTTCTAAATATTTTTAATTTAATTTTTAAATAAAAAACATTATTCACCTAAAAAAACAAATACTTAACTAATAATTTCTGAAACAGTTATTTACCTATTTTATTGAATCACATTACTTAATCAAGGTTCCTAAATTATATTAATACTTTATTTAAGTGAGATTACTAATCCATTTGATCACATTACTAATCCTAAGCGTAAAATCACTATTCATAATTTACTATTCACCAAAAATTAAGTTGATCTTATTAGACTCTAAATTTCTTACTGAACACATTTGTAGAAGACCATTTTTTGAAAATCATTACACATCATTAATTATTTAAGGTTTAAATAAATATTTTAAAATATCCTTTTTCCAAAATTCATCAATAATATGCATACTATATTTATCCGGACATTTGAAAATTCTCAAACTTCACCATAAGAAGAAATCAAATTTTTTTATTTAAATCAAGGGATTACACAAGATAGCTAAGGTCTCATTACATATCCCCTTATAACACCAACATAGAATCTAAGTGTAAGGTGTGATAAGGTGAGAGAATCTTGGGGCGGCTCAGCCAATATTTCCTGAGTGGTGATTTTTATCAGCTTGAACTTCTCACGAAGGCGATTCCGTTCTAGTTTCACAGGATAAAGTTCATCTTGGGTTTGGTCTAGAGAAAAGCCCAGTGGTGCTACCTCCTTTCCAAGTTCTGTCAGATGGGCCTCGATCGGCCTGAGACTACTGGATAAGGTCATCAAATATTTTTTCTATATTTATTAACCAATATCACTTGTATTTATAGACAATAATCACAAAATTTAGTTTCCAATGGTCATATAACAGTCAAAACCCAATGGCCTCATTTTAATTATACTCATTTTATTAAATGAAAAAGTTTTGTTGAGTATAAAATAAAATAACACACAAAATTAGGAAACAAAATTTATTCAAAATTTCAGGTCGTTACACATTATGCGGGTTGTGGTGGCTCCCAAAAACTACCTGGTTATTTTGGTTATGTGGATGTCATGGTGTGATGCACGAGGTGTATGTTGACACATAAGGTGCATGTTGTGGTGCTTCGGCCAGGTGTCTGCAGGATAGCCTTTTGGAGAGAGATGCTCAGGACGTGTGATGTTGGGGCAAAGTGGGAATCCAATGGGGAAGTCGTAGTGGGGTACCCATGACATTATTTATTATATTATATACTCTTGTATGAGATAATTAGTGAGAGTAGTCATGGTGAGGCTGAGAATATAGTATACCTGTTTAGGTGAAAAGTTAGTTTCACTTATTGTTCATTATTCTTTAGCATGCTTTCTTTACTTTTGCATGAGCGGCTCTGGGGAGGATCCTATTGAGTATACTATTATGCTCACCCTATGTTATATAAACTATTTTTTAAGTCAGTTGGATCAGGATAAATATCAAGTTGGTTAATACTAGATTGGGGTTTTGGTGGAGCTGTTTGGGCATCGTGGTCGCTACCATCTTTTCTTCCTTTTGGTACTTGCATTTTTTCTTTTTAGTTGTAGTTGTTGCATGACATTACATATGTGCACTTGGTTTTCTTTTACCTTATGGTATAAGTAGGATTTGGTTGGTTTCTATCTTATCACTCTCTTTCGCAAGTGTTATCTTAGAGGGTAATAACTCTCATCTATGTGTTTACCATACCATCAGTGCTAGTCACCAACTTGGGGCCTATTGGAGGTGGGACTCATGGTTCACTATCTTTGTTCTCCCATTTTCGACCCAGGAAGGGTACACTTTGTGGGGAGGGGGTCGTGAAAGAGTGGTATAAGATATCTGGTTGAGGGATGGTATGGAGTTTGGAGCTAGGAACAGGTGAGGTTACATGGGTTGGTAGGGAAACGGTTTCAGCTAAGTTTATAAAGCATTGTAAACATGAGAGACTAGCTGAGACATGGGTACTTAGGGCCCCTATGATCTGATTCATGGACCTTCAAGCTTAAAGTGACTACTAAACAAGGTGATACTTATTGCAGGGTAGAGACCTAGGAAAGGATCGTGCATCATTATTCTTTTCACCTACTTTTGAATGGGTATACCTTAGGATAGGTTAACCTAAAATGAATAAAAGACAAAAATTAATTAATATTAAAGTCTTCCATATTCCAGGTTTAGGAGCTCTAACTATTTTTCCTTTTGCAGGTATGGATCTAAGTCGACGTCCTCATCAGGTTTGCATAGAATATGTATAGTAGGTTGTGTCAGCAGATCACCGTAGAGTAGAGGTTGATGATGATGACACTTGGAGAAGGACACTCCAAGAATTTCAGTACCAGAGTTGGCAGAAGTACGAGGGATCCATTTCAGATGTAGTCACGGAAGACTGGTTAGAGGAGGTTGAGATATCCTTCAGTTCGATCCATGCTCGGAATGAGCACTAGGTATTGTTGGTTGTGATGATGTTGCATGGGGCAGTGAGGTAGTGGTGGTTCTTATTCCTTAGGGATCGTAAGGAGTCGGTAGTCTCATGGGAGAAGTTCCGAGAGAAGTTCAGAGCTGATTTTATTTCTTCAACCGTGAAGGCGGCCAGTTTCCAGAAGCAACTTACCCTTTGGTAGGGGTGCTCCAAGGTGCGAGAGTTTGGGATCTGTTTTAGGAACCTTCTGCGATATGCTTTGGACCTATAGCTAGATGAGGAGGCCATGTCGAGGTATTTCAGGGAGTCTTTGCATCCAGATATCCAGTGTTAGGTCACCTTATTTATGTTGAAGACATATCTCAAGGTGTTGGAGAGGGAAAAGGTCATCGAGAGGATGTTATCTAGAACTAGATCATCATTAGAGGGGGGTCATCAGGATTCCTCACAAAGAAGAGCTGTGGTATGGGGTTCTCAATTTTCAGGGAAGAAGAGTTTATGCTCGGACGGGGGTAGGTCACAGCCCTCAATGTCTCATTTCTATGAGGGTAGCATCTCTCAAACCTATGCTAAGGGATCATGTTCTTGTTTTTCTTGTGGAGGTCGAGGTCATCAGTGGCATGAGTGCCCAGCCTTTCTGATCAGTCAACATGTGCCATGTTTTATGCTCTAGTTTCCTCCATTGAGATAGTTCCAACTGAGGCAGCAGTAGCTAGTTGCACCAGCTTTAGATCAACAGAGAGCAAAAGGGGCAGGCAGAGGACAGCCCCAGGATGCTCCCCATACTTAGAGATCAAAGCATGGTCATGGAGGTGGTCATCAGCAGGGTCAGAGAATATGAGGAGCAGGTCATGGTCAGCTTCATGCGTTAGCATTTCCAACGCCAGGTGAACCAGATGTCGTTCGAGGTACCCTTTACTTGTTTTCTACTTGGGTGCATGCCTTTTTTGATTCAAGAAAGACACACTCCTTTATATCACCTACCCTTGTCCATGCCTTGGAACTTGAGGCAGAGAGGCTTCTAGTACCCTTGGTGTCAACTACACCAGTTGGAGGTCGAGCTGACTTGTTTGAAGTATGTAGAGACTGTGAGCTAGTGTTGGGGGAGCACCACTCTTGGGGAGGTTTTCTATGTTTGAGAATAAGTCCATATGATTTCATCCTTAGCATGGATTGGTTATATTTAGTGTAGGCTATTGTGTATTACTTTTAGAGGCAAGTGGTGTTCTTTGATGCTGATGGGGAGCTAGTAGCTTTTTTTTGGCGAGCGAGACCCTCAGATGGGTCAGAGGCGTGTCCCGTCCTTGTCATCCTTGATAGCTAAGATGATGTTAAGTTTTTCATAGGTTCATCAGTCGGTGTTTCCTAGGGTCGTGGAAGAGTACCCTAATGTATTTCTAGAAGTGGTTTTAGCATTACCCCCTCAATGGTAGATCAAGTTTGGGATCGATCTACAGTTAGACGTGTTCCCTATCTCGATGTCTTCATATAGGATAACATTTTCTGAATTGTGAGAGCTACGTATACAGCTCAATGGTCTATTACGGTGCGGTTTCATTTGGCCAATAATGTCACCGTGGGTTGCACCGGTTTTTTTGTGAGGAAGGCTGATGGTAGTTTGCGGTTGTGTGTTGATTGTCGTCACTTGAACCAAGTGATAGGGAAGAATCATTTTCCTCTTCCACAGATTGATGATTTATTCAATAAACTGAAAGGTGCAAGTTTGTTCTCAAAGAGTTCCATAGTTCACCCTTAGCAGTAAATCCTAGCGTGACAAATATGTACCAAGCTTTGAGAAGTTATTTCTGGTGGTCTGGGTTAAATCATTCAATTTCAGAGTTTGTGTCTCGATATTTGGTCTTCCAGAAGGTGAAGGTCAAGCACCGTTTTCCCGGTGGTTTAATCTAGACATTAGATGTTCCTCAGTGGAAGTGGGAGGAAATCTCAATAGAATTTTCTACTAGTTTACCTCGAGCTCAGGGAGGCAATTATGCTATATGGGTGGTAGTGTATTGCTTGATGAAATTAGACCACTTTATAGCAATCAAGGATTCAAGCTTAATGAAGGTTTTGTCTAGGCCGTATCTGGAAGAGGTGGTGAGACTCCATGGAGTCCCAAGGACAATCATTTCCAATCGAGGTCCTCATTTTACCTCCAGGGAGTGGCGAGCTCTTCAAAAATTTTTTGGTTATCAGTTATGCCTTAGCAATACTTTTCATCCACATATGGATGGTTAGAAAGAGTGGACCATCCAGACTCTTGAAGACATGTTGCGCTCTTATTTCCTAGATTTTTTAGGTTCGTGTATGAGGCACCTACCCTTTGTAGAGTTCTCTTACAACAATAGTTTCCATTCCACCATCAGTATGGTGCCGTTTGAATCCATGTACAGTTAACCTTGTTGTTCTCCTTTGTGCTGGACTGGGATCGGAGAGTTAGAAATTCTTGGGCCGGAACTGGTACAGAGTATGAAAGAGATGGTTCAGGTGATTCGTGAGCATATGAAGGAAACACAATATCATCATAATTCATACGTTTATCATAGGAACATACCTCTATAGTTTGATTTTGGGGTTCACGTGTTTCTAAAGGTGACTCCCCGTCGTGGGTAGTGAAGGTTTGTTCATGGGAGTAATCTTTCTCCCCAGTTTGTTGGGCCTTTCGAAGTGTTAGATCATATTGGAACCATGGTGTATCGGGTATCACTTCCCCCACATATGATCTAGATACACGATGTTTTCCATGTTTCACAGCTCTGTCATTATCTTCATGATGACTCTCACATCATCGATTGGGGCGAGATCGATGTTGACGATGATGCGACCTTTGAGGAGCGGCCTGTAGAGATCCAGGACCGTAAGGAGAAGGTGTTGTGTGGGATTTTTTTCACCTTGTTTTGTGTCTTGTGGTGACATGGTGGCATGGAGGATAGTACTTGGGAACGTGAGTCGCAGATACATGCTCGGTACCCCGAGTTGTTTGATGTTTATCTCTTCTCTTGTAACATTGTTCCTTCGGTGGTGTAGACCCTTTCTAGTTATGAGATGGTTTGATCTTGTTGATTTTTTTGGATTGCTCTATTTTGATAGTAATCTCCTTTGAGAGAGTTTTTAGGAGATGGTTATGGTTTTCGCATGGTTTTGTGTTGTTCCTTGATGGAGTAGTTGAGATCCTATGGTGGCAAGAGATTTGAGAGGTATCTTAAAGGGTTGTTGTTCAGACCCCTTTTTTATTTCTCTCTAGATTGGTTTTGGATTCTCGAGAATGAAAATAGTTTGAGAGGTGTCTTATTTAATGTCTCAGATCTCTCTGTCCCATTACTTTGTGAAAATCCAGTGTTTTGAGGTGTTCTGGGAGGTCAAGGCAATTTATTTATAATAATTTGTGAAAATTTCCAGGTGAACAGTGTTTCCTGAATAGTGAGTCATCCAACGGTAGGTTGAACGGTGTTTCCATAATAGTGAGTCATCCAATGGTAGGTTAAATAGTGCTTCCAATATGGTGAGTCATCCAATAGTGGGTTGTGAACAGTGTCTTCAGTTTCCTATAGTTTCACCCCTTTGACATTATCTTTGATGTAAAACACATTCAAAGCCTTGTTTTAAGGGATTTAAGGCTGATTCAAAGGCCATAGTTTCTATATAAATTTTCCTAAGAGTCTAGGTGCCTTACTTGGTCAAAACACGTAGTCTAGACCAGATCCTCCTTTAATGGAAAATCTAAACCGTATCTAAATCACTGCTTTGTTTAGATTTTCAAAAGGTCGAGATGCCTCCTGCCCTTGTTATTTATACTTGTTTTTCCTTGGTATAGGATGCCCATAGTTCTTCCTTCCATAAGAGTCATGTGATCGAACTTTAATCCTTGGATCGTGTTCCCCTTGGAGTTTTTCCTGCTGCATGTGCATCCCCTATTTTGGTGCAACCAGGAAGTGTTGATCCTTCTTCGATATTAGGTATGTTCTACCACCGTTCTTCTAGGTTCCTCAATTTTTTTCCTCTAATTTATCCTTACCATGTGATAGCATGTGATCTCCATGTTTCTAATGGAGATTTATTGGTTTTTGGTTGGTGCGATGGTGTTGTGGCTTCCTCAGGTGGATGCATTCATTGCGGGAGAGGTGAATGTGATCAGTTGTGGTTTTTCTTCTCGTGTGAAGAACACCGGTGACCTTTTGAGGTAGAAGATTAATTTCTTATCAATTTAATTATATGAAATTGTATAGATTATATAATTTATCCCTTTGGATCACAATTAAATTAACATAATAATTATTTAAACCAGATTAAAGAATTGGTATCGATTGCATAGCGATGTTGTTTATTTTTACCATGATAACGGTTTGCCTCTTGATTTTCTATATGGTGTGATATATATTACTTGATTGATTTAGCATGTTGTTATTGATGGAAATTGGTAAAGAACGTAAAGCCAGAATTAATTGATAATTAATTGGATAAAGGTTTAAAGAGGCATGTTAATGAATCTGGTTGTTGTTGTAATTTAACGATAATCAAATTGATGCAGTATGCATGTTTAATTGAATTGGTTAATAAACCTAAAGCATGATTGATGCTTGTTGATAAGAGAATTAAAGGTATGTTAAATTAATATGTGATAGATTGTTGCTTAGGTTGCTCGTAGTTAGAACCTGTGGATAATGAATTGGTTAATTCAATATGGAATAAAGAACCGGTTGTGTGATAAAAGATAATTCCTTTGTAGGGCATGAGTTGCTTTTTTTCTTGTAAAGTCCAAGTTCCTTGTGTTTTGGAGCCGTTAGAGCTCGTTGTGTGTGAAAGTTGGATGCCTTGTTTTAGGTCCAAGAGCCCAATTACTATGTTTGTTTCCTGCTACTTGTGATGTGATGTGAGCCTAGGATGGCTGAGGCTAGATGGTTGTTGTGGTATGTAGGGCGAGGAGGCCCAGTGGTTGTAGTAGCAGTTGATGCCTAGAGTGGCGAGATGTATCAGTTTATGCATGTGGGTGTCGGGGAGGACACTGGAGATGATGGAACAGGTTAAAGTATGTCTTACCCGTTGATATGAAAGTGGTTGTTGTTGAATCTATTATTTGTTTATCTACTTTAATCTCCCCATTTCTAGAGGAAACTAGTTTTAATTACCCTCCTTTAAAGGGAGGCAAAGACATTCAGGGTGTGACATGTGCTTTCTGTGTTTAGATTCTTGAGAATGGATGGGTTTACAATCATATTATAGGTGGAAAAGACTCGACGGGTAGCTCATATACTTACCGTGTTGAGCCCCTTGTGTTTGGAAGCTTAGAATGTTTTCCTAGAATACCTGGAAATATAGAAATATGGGAAGTGTTAATGTTGATAAATAAATGAATAAATTGTTAACTCATAGGGTTGGAGCTTTCTGGGATGCAATGTTGAGGTTATATTTTTGAGAAACTGTGGACTCATTTTGGTTATGCCTAGAGAGCATGGATCTTGGTTGGAATGATAATGGAATGTAATGTAGAATTGATAATGTTTAATTAATGGTTAAAGAATTAATTAATGTAAAGTGAAACTGATAAGAAGGGATAAAGTAACTTAATATATATCTTTAAATGTTTTTGTGCTTATAGAATATCCAATCTTAGAAGTGGTAGTCGGGAGTCCGAGAGGTGTTAGCTACAGTTGAGTATAAGACTAGGTTATGCCCATAGTGTGGTTATGAGCTATATTATATCATGTACTTTTTTGTGTTTCTATATGCTACTCCACCTTGTCGGTTAGGGAAACTCACACCCTGAGGATTCTGAGCCCTCAGGGGGTGTTTTCCCCAACATCCAGGTGGGTGGATGGATTGTTAACTACCCCCTTTGGCCCTACTCTCTTCTCTTGGTAGTTACTTGTGCCGGTATGCATGGCAGTTAGTTTTACCCATATGTGTGTGTAGAGGGTTATAATGGCTCTTGGTTATTCACAAATGTAATATCCCAAAATTCCATGTAATTTTTTTAAATTATATGGGATTATTTCAAGACCAGGCGCTCAGACGAAACTTGATTTTGTGGCCCGAAACAATTTCTCAAACTTTTTTTAAGTTTATTTAAAATAGAACACGTGAGCGGTTTTGACAACATCTAAATAGGTTCCCAAATTAAAAATCTGAAGGCATTGTTGCATTCGTAACGACAACATTATCCAATAATGGACCTAACCTTGATTGGTGTGGCTCAAGTGAAAAAAGTTAATTTTTGGACTTTTTAATGGAATTTGATAAAATAATTTTCTTTAGAAAAATAAAATAAAATGAACTTTTATTTTATTTTAATTGAATTTTGAATTTCATTGCAGCATAGCAGAAACACTATTTCATAAATGAAATAGCGTAACGAAGTTGCGACGCAGCGTAACAGAAATGCTAAAACGTGTTTTCCCCATTTAATGGGTTAATCAAATATAGGGTAATTAGCACATTGGAGAATCACTCTGAATCGTTGGAGCTTTGGAATTGGCGAACGGTGATCAATGAATGACTGCCAATGAAAGATCATGGAATGACAAATGCAGTGACATCGATCATCACCAACAAATGATCTAACTTCATGTAGGGTGTCTTTGATTAATATTCTTTCCCCATTTTGAAATATCCACGACGAACAAGAATCATTCGACGAATGGAATGATTCACAGATCGTGCATGCGTTTGTGAGAGGGTTTTGATCTCGGGGATTTTAATTGGGTTTATCCATGTTATAATTCTTAAAAATCTCCTCCCCGCTTGTTTTGAATTCTAAATCAGAGGGTTCGGGCCAACACGAACAAGGCTCGAATTCCTCTGTTATGGGTGTTCATGAGTTCAACATGACCAAACCCCCAGATTGACGACAAAGCAACTTTGAGCCCATAGTAGGGATGGTGATGACCCGAGAATTCCATAGGCACTTGTGGATCAAAAAATGGACCACCGAAGTGGACCTGATGGCCCGAAGAAGAGATCGTTGGCGCACTGGTGGCGGCTGCGTGCGGCAGGCGGTGCGCCGCGGCAGTGGAGGTCCCTATGGCATCAGTCACGGGGCGGCGAACGAGGGCCGCCGGCAATGGCCGGCGGTGGGGTCTCCATCGATGTGGCATCGAGCCGCGTCGCGTAGCCGGAGGACTAAGGTCCAGTGGGACCGCAGCAGGAGGGCCCCACAGCGACCTACGGGGCGGTCATGCAGTGAACTCGCTGCATTGGCCGTGGGCGGACGCGATGACCACCGTTGCATCCGGGCGAGACAAGTTAGCCCGTTCATAATGGGTCAGGCAGGAGATGGAGGGTCAGGCCACCCCCACAGGCCAGACCCAGACTAGGTCAGATCTAGGTTGGGTCGGTGGACCTCGGGTCGGGTCGGGTCAGGTCGGTATGACCGGGTTGGACCATACTCAAACCCAACCGATCTCTTTTCAGTAAAACGGTCATAACTTGCAAACCGTACGTCTGATTGACGAGTTTTTTGCAGCGTTGGGACCCTTATGGTGAGGCGGTCCTTTTAACATACTCTAAGTAAGTTTCCATGGAGGTTGAGACATGACTGATGGCTTGAGAATTAGATTCTCCCAGAATTAAGTGCGCTATGACGAATAGTCATGCGGACCTGTGTTCCCCAGAAGATGAATAGTCATGCGGACCTGTGTGGCCTGACAGACGAGTAGCTGAGCAGACCTTAGTGGCACAGCAGATGAGCAGTTGTGAGGACCTATGTGGACAGGTAGAAGAATAGTCGTGCAGACCTGTGTGGCCTGACAGACGAGTAGTCGAGAATACCTCAGTGACCCGGCAGATGAGTGGACCTCAATGGCCTGACAGACTTTAGTGACTCATCGGGGATGGGTCCCTTGTCAGTACAAATTTTTCATCTTTACGGCTGATAATCCTGATTTCTATATTTTAAGTTATACCTGTGTGAGTTGTTCATTGCTTCATGTATACTTTTCCTTTGTGGTTTTTCTTTGTGGTTTGGGGTACCTACTGAGTATTGTGTTACTCACCCCTACACGGGCTTTTCCTGCACGTGTCGTGTCTTGTGCAAATGAATGATGCTTTGACAGAGACCTTGGTGGTTCAGGACCAGGCGGTGCCCAATGAGATTGGATAGACGGGGTGTACTCCTACGACTTCTAGCAACTACTCTACACCTACCCTTCAGGTAGCACTTTCTACATATAGATTTTCAAAGACCTTTGTACTAACTTGTTTTCATCTTTTCTTGTTGGGATTTTATTCTGTCCCCTTTACTTTCATCTTGTATTGTTTTACACTCAGTGGCTGTCTTAGTGGAATGTGTATTTTCCTTTTCAGCATTGTGGGTCGGGGTTGTGAGTGTGCGTGTGTACAGGTACTCAGCTAATGCCTCCCACATGAAGGATAATACCTTCAGTTCTAGTCTCCATCCCCTGGCCTTCGGGATGTGGTCTTGGGGTAGTCACAGGATGGGCCCCAGGGGACGAGTTGTGACAAATTGGTATCAGAGGTGGTCAGTTCTACCTTAAAGATAGGGAGTCTGTTGTTTTGTTTTGGGGTGACAATGTTGAATGTTTTGAGTTCAATTTTCAAACTCAGGGAGTCCAGTGTTGGTGCGGCAGTCGATGTATCCACACACCTGGACCCTGAGTTTTTCTTTTTGACTCGGTGCATGAAAACACTAGTTGCATACATCATATAGGAATTAAGATTGTTCTTATGTCCTTTTGAGTCAGAGTCAGCTCACCAGGTATAATCTATTGACAGTGGCTCATCTTGATCTATTTCAGGATGCCTCCACATGTACAGCCAGCCAGGATTCCTATACATGGCCGCAAGGACAGTACACCCAATGATAAGGCATCGGTTCAAGGATCGGTGCTAGAGATGGCCCCACTGGGGGGTGTGCTAGTGTTCCCAAAAACCGCTGATCAGTAGTTCCTACCAACCTTACCGGTAGAGGACGGGTTCAGGCTCAGTGCCTTACATGATTTCCAGAGGTAGAGACCTCCCAGGTTCAGGGGTGAGACTAACCCCCGGGTGGCTGAGGATTTGCTTGAGGTAGTTACAAGAGTCTTCCGTATGGTGAGGACGTGACACGTGTCTGTCGTGGGGTATGGAAAAAACAAATATAACCTAAGTTAAAATGTATTATAGTGGGTTACCTAGGTTGTCTCTAGAGAGGAGTGCTCAACAATAATGTTTTTCACTTAAAATTAAAGGAAGAAGTGATGTTGTTTTTGAAATTATTTAATTTTTAAAATACAATAAAGAAACTAAATAAAGTAAAGAAATTAAGTGAATGTTTTAAAACTAAATAAAAATGATTTGTTTTAAATCAGTGATATGAAATGGTGATCAGGTTAGGGTCAGTTTTCCAATTGTAATTCTATCATAGTTCAACTTACCCAGTTCTCTTCTGTTAAGTCGTTAAGAGTGATAATCCAAAATCATTTCTTCTCACTCCCTTGGTCAAATAATAATGTGAGAATAAACCTTACTAAAATCTCAGATTGTTCTACTATCCTACCAATGTGTAATAGAGTTGTAGTGAATACCCCCAATTATCTCAATCAATTCTCAATCAGGTCTTGTTTATCCTAAGCAATCAAGAACATTCACTACTTCTCACACACGTACCGGTGATCACTGAGTACCTCACCACTAAGTCATAGTCTATTCCATCATATATAAACCAATACCTAGTGGAGGGAGATATTGATAATTTACCAAATAAAAATAAACAATAGAATCTAAAATCAGATACAATCATACATGGTAATAAAAACCGTTATAAGGAATTGAAACTGATTTGCATAAGAGAAAAGAGAATATTAAAACATTAAGTGCAAGAACTTAAGAATTAAAAAAGGGTAAACCTACCCCTCCCCAATAACTCAGAATATCTACCCCACTAGGTTAAGGGTAACTAAGTTTAAGGGGGGAGAAGAAGTCATTACAAATCTAAGAAGAACAAAAGAAAAAAAACAAGAACAGAAATTTTGATCCTCTAGAATCTGTCCTCTATAAGTTTTCCTCTGTTATGCCCACCAGACGTCCGAACCAAGCCAAGCTCCCTTCTTATAAGATGTTGTAAATTGATTTTTATATCGATCCTAAAAATATAAAAGCCTTTGGAAAGGTGAAAAGGGATATATTCCTTGATTATTTATTTTAACTTCTTATGGACGTCAAACACTATTTCACCCACTCCACTTGGACACGCCCAAAAGATGCCTTGATGAGATTATTATTTTATGAAATTTAATGTGAACCTTCCCTTGAATTTTATCTTTCGAAACCAGCTATAATCACCTAATTTGAAGTTTGGTTTAATGAGATATGTTATATTTAATGTAGTGGGTTCCATTCTACCAGCTAGACTGATTTCTCTATTTGATTGATTTTTCTATACAATTGGGTTTCGAATTGGGTCTTGGTCCCGCAGACAAATTTGAAGCCCACGAGTATATGAAGCCTAAAAAAGGATTCACTTCAATTGGATAAATAATGTAAAAGTTATTCCTGAAAAACAGAATCTCCCAAAAACTGTCAATTTTACAGAATTACCTCATTTTCACATTTAAGCCCAAAATTCACCAAAAACACATAAATGATGCAAATATACTCAAATTTAATAATTGGTAAGGATTAAATAATTGAAAAACATATTAATAATAATTAAAATATAAACTCTATCAATTCCCCCACACTTATCACTTGGACTCCAGGACAAGTTAGAATCAAAATAAAATCAAAGAAAATTCAAAACATATATCCATGAGATCCACCAATTAGACAACAAGAAACAAAATATATCATGCCTCCTAAAAAACTATTATTTTAAGTTCTTAATTTCATATTATTAAATATAATTCCTCTTCATTTATCCTCCCATGCACACAAAACACTTACCTAACATTCATGATCTCTCATCACACAAATTTCATTTTTTTAGCAATGTCTTTCTCATCCAAACTCATACAAGGGTCACCATAGGCTTGATGAATTCCTATATCTCCACTCGATGTGAGTCAAAGACATATGTTTATCATGAATAATTTTCAAGGTTATTCTGTGGCTTTAGGTTGGTAGGATTTAGATGTTAAAATTCTGAGGCTGAATGAAGAGGGCTTGGCTCTTTTTAAAGAAAAATTGCATTATTCTAATTTTCACACAAGAATGGTCTCCACTTCACTCCCCTTAGTAGAAAATCAGCTACATCATCATGAAATATCAAGGAATGTTCACATATTTCGTCATTTCAGTAGAAAATATTTCAATATTCTCAAATATAATATTTCTTAAAAGCTCCAGAAAAGGCATAGTTTTCTTTCTCCATTAGAAGCTCCAGAAAGGCACAACTTCTCTTATCATGAAAGATCCAAAAAAGGAACAACTTCCAGTATAATGATTTTTTTCAATAGAAATAACATCTCTTCAACCTTTAATTTTCACCCAAAGTATCCCCAAATAAGGTATCACAATACAAGACATCTTCCCCCACACTTAAGTTTAACTAGATCATGTAATTTTTACTTCAAGAGCGGGTTAGATAGAGAAAATTAGCTTGTAATGTGGCTATCCTAATAGGCTATTCGTGGATTCTAAAGGCTACAAGGATTAAATGTTCAAGTTAGGCCATTATAAAAAGGATTTTATTGAAAAGGGGGCTTTAAAACCAAAGAAATTCCTCAATCATTTAAAACACATGTACCTTAAACCCTTAAGTTTTGATAGAAATAAATCAAATTCTGGTTAAATCAAGCATTGTTTGGTTCTATCAAGAAGTGAGGTGAATGTAAAGAATATGAAAAAAATAGGTTTAGAAGCCTAATAGGAATTTGATTTCAAATATAAAGACAGTGATATGTGGCATGGGATTCAAAAATCAGAATACTTTTCATAAAATTCCTAAAAAATTGAACTTGAAACAAAGTCATTTTCAGCATTCATTTAAACTCAATTTCATGGAATAAATTATTTCTCCCATGGAAATGGGTTTCAAAAATGTCAAATATAATCATTTCATCTCAAAAGTTTCAAAAACACACAAAAATTTAAAAAGAAACACACAAAATTTGAAACACACGCATTTTAAAAAATAAAAATCCTGAACTATAAAGGTTCTCTCCCCCGCACTTAAATGATGCAGTGTCCGCAATGCATTCAAATGGATTTATCATGTAATAATATTTGAAATTGAATCACAGCAATCAAGAAAATGTAAAGGAGAGGTATGACCTAATGGATTTTATTGATAAACAGGTTGGAGGATTGTGATATCCTCCATTGACTCTGATGGCATGGTCCTAATGAATTTCTTCAGCCTGTGCCCATTGATAGTGAATGACTCCTTCTATCCATCCTTCACAATCTAAACTGCACCAAAAGGATATACATGAGTAAATATAAATGGACCTTCCCATCTAGAACAAAGTTTACCTAGAATCAGCTTGAGTCATGAATTGAATAACAACACTTTGTCTCTAGTATGGAAGTATTTTGGTTGGATAAGTTTGTCATGAGCTACTCTTGTTCTCTCTTTGTAAATCCTGGAATTTTCAAATTCTTCCCTTCTAATTTCTTCCAACTCCTGTAACTGTAATCTTTTCTCTTTCCTAGCACTTTCAAGATCCAGATTCATCTTCCTCACAGCCCAGTATGTCTTTTGTTCCAATTCCACAGGTAAGTGACAACTTTTCCCATAAATCAGCCTATATGGACTCATTCCAATTAGGGTTTTGTAGGTTGTCCTGTAAGACCATAATGTGTATTCTAACCTTTGGCTTCAATCCTTCCTATTTGGATTAACAGTCTTTTACAAAATTCCTTTGATTTCCCAATTGAACACTTCAGCTTTCCCATCAGTCTATGGATGATAGGGAGTTGATGTTTTATGATGCACCTCATACTTTTTCAACAAATCCTCCATTATCCTATTAAAAAAGTGAGTCCCCTAATCACTAATGATGGCTCTAGGAACTCCAAACCTACAAAATATGTTATCCCTAAAAAAATCACAAACAACTTTAGCATCATCAGTCCTAGTGAATTTTGCTTCCACCCATTTGGAAACATAATCAACAGCAAGCAGAATATAAGAATTTCCAAATGACATTGGGAAAGGGCCCATAAAATCTATCCCCCAAACTTCAAAAATTTCACAAAAATTAAGTTTCTTTTAGGGAATTTCTTGTCTCTTTGAAATATTTCTTGTAAACTGACATTTTTCACACCGTTTGAAAAATTTATGAGAATCTTTGAAAAGTGTTGTCCAATAAAGTCCAGATTCTAAAACCTTTTTTATTGTCCTTTGAAGTCCAAAGTGGAATCCACAAGCTAATGTGTGAAAAAACTAAAAGACTGATTCAATTTCATTTTTAGGCAAACATCTTCTTATCATTTGGTCATTACAAATCTTCCAATGAAATGAATCATCCCAAATGTAATATCTAGATTCAGATTTGAATTTGTGAATTTGGTGATAATTTAAATGATATGGGACTTGAGATGTTACCAAATAATTGACCAAGTCATCATACTAAGGTACTTCTCCTTTAATCATGTATAATTGCTCTCCTAGAAGGTGATCATTCAGTGGTTCAGTGTCTAGAATTTCAACTTCAGCAGTGTTGGGAAGTCTACTTAAGTGATCAGCCACTTGGTTCTTAGATCCCTTCTTATCTTTGATTTCTATGTTGAACTCTTGTAGTAATAGCATCCATATCACAAGCCATGGTTTTGGTTCAGCCTTATTCATCAAGTACCTAAGAGCTTCATGATCAGAAAACACAATGACTTTAGTTCCAAGCAGATATGATCTAAATCTTTCTAAAGAAAAAATAACTGCTAAAAACTCTTTTTCTGTTGTTGTGTAGTTGAATTGGGCCACATCTAATGTTTTTGAGGCATATGCAATGACTTGTGTCCTTCCCTCAATTCTCTGAGAAAGGACTTCTCCAACTACTTGGTTTGAAGCATCACAAAGTAGCTCGAATGGTTATTCCCAATTAGGTAGATGCATTACTGGTAGTGTAATCAATCTCCTTTTCAACTCATCAAAGGATTCCCTACATGAAAAATTGAAATTAAAATCAACATCTTTCAAAAGTAATCTAGAGATAGGGAGAGAAATACTACTGAAATCTTTGATAAACCTCCTGTAGAATCCTGCATGTCCTAAAAATGATCTAACATGTTTGACACAAGTTGGGTAGAGAAAATAATTTATCACTTCAATTTTTTATTTATCTAATTCAATGCCTTTCTATGAAATGACATTCCCAAGGAAAATTCCTCTCTCAACCATAAAATGACACTTTTCAAAATTCAAAACAAGGTTCTTTTCAATGCAAGTTTTCAAAACTTTTTCCAGATTTTTCAAATAATGGTCAAAAGAATTTCCAAAAACTGTGAAATCATCCAAGAAAACCTCCAAGAAATCTTTAATATGATCAGAAACTATACTTACCATACACCTCTGAAATGTACCTAGAGCATTACACAATCCAAATGGCATCCTTTTGTATTCAAAAGTACCAAAAGGACAAGTAAAGGTAGTCTTCTCTTGATCCTCGGGAGCAATGGGTACCTGAAAATAACCTGAAAATCCATTCAAAAAGCAATAATGAGTTCTCCCTGCCAATCTCTCTAGCATCTGGTCAATGAAATAGATAGGGAAATGATCTTTTTGAGTGACCTGATTCAACTTCCTAAAATCTATCCACACTCTCCAGCTATTCTGAATTCTCACAGGGTTATTATTTTCATTCCTCACCATGGTTAGGCCAGTTTTCTTTGGGACTACATGGATGGGACTAACCCATTGTGAATCTGATATGGGATAGATAATCCCAGCTTCTAACAACTTCTCAATCTCTATTTTCACAACCTCCATTAGGGTGGGGTTCAGCCTCCTTTAGGGTTATCTGATAGGTTTGGAATCTCCCTTAAGAAAAATTCTATGTGAGCAAATTTTTTGGTTTATTCCTAGGATATCACCTAAGCTCCACCCTATTGCTTGGAAATTCTCTCTAAAAATCTCAATCAATGATTTTTCTTGAGTTTCAAATAGATTATTAGCAATTATTACTGGTAATTTCTATCCCTCTATAAGGTAAACATATTTTAAATTAGTGGGGAGTGGTTTTAATTCTAGATCAGGTGGATGCTCAAGGGATGAAACTAAATTGATGTTCCCCATTTCCAAAGGTTTGACATCCTCCACATAAGAAATTATATCATCTTTGTCATCATTTAACAAATTATCAAATAAATCAGATTTTACCTCTTCTTCCCACATCAAATCAATATCTCTGGTGCTTTGGTAATACGTATCTTAAGTGATATTTTTAATGTAAACATTCTCTCATAATGATAATAATTCATGAAACGTACCTGATTCTTCAATTGGTTCTATACCATCTTCATGGGAGAGTGTGAAGAGTGAATGATCATCTAATGGGTGCCTCATGGATTCAAAAATATTGAAGTGGACAGTGTTGTCTCCAAACTCCATGGTAAGTGTCCCTTCATGGACATTAATGATGGTTTTGGTTGTCTTCAAGAAAGATCTCCCCAAAATGATGGTTGAGTGTGATGGGATCCTATCATCTTCCATATTCAACACATAGAAGTTAGCAGGGAATAAAATATCTTTGACTTTTACCAGAACATCCTCTAGAACTTCGCTGGGAAAATTGTGGATCTATTTGCAAGCTGGATCACCACTCTTGTGGGATTCAAGTCTCCCATCTACAAAGAAGTATATACTGAGTGAGGTAAACATTAATTGATGCACCTAAATTGCACAAATCATTAGAGAAATTTAATGAACTAATGTTGCATGGAATAGAAAATTTCCCTGGATCTTGACATTTGGTTGGCAATTGTGGAGTGATAACGGTTGAGACACTTCTTCCCAAATTTATCCTCTCATTCCCTTCAAGTCTCCTCTTCTCGGTGCAAATATCCTTTAAAAATTTGGCATACTGGAATTTTTTTGAGTGCTTCAAGCAGAGGTATATTGATTTCCACTTTCTGGAAAGTGTCTAGAATTTCTTTTTGCAGTGATTCTTCTTGCAACCTCTTTGATTCAATCATCTTTGATGGAAATGGTGGGGGTATGTCTTTCTTATCCCTTTGATGCATTTGAAATGGTGTTTCTTATTTCTTCTTCCTTGTCCTATCCTTAACCTCCTCCTCTTTCTTATCTTCTTCTCGATGTATTTTCATAGAATTTTCATCATTTCTAACTTCATTTTCTCCCAGATCAGGTATTCTTGTTTCAGGTTCAATGGTGGATGGTGGTGGGAGTTCTTTTCCACTTCTTATTGTTATCATACTGACACTCTCTTTTGGGTTTGGGATTGTTTGGGAAGGGAGTTTACCTGGATTTTTGGTCAGAAATTCCATGAGACTTTCAAACTTGTTGGATAAATCTTTATCAGTGTCCTTCAACTCCTCAAACTCATATTTTTGCTGCTGGTTTTGAATTGGATGTTGTGCACTGGTGGATGGCTGATCATAGGGTCTTTGGAAAGTGGTTGGTTTTTGGTAAGAAGGTTGGTTATAAGACTGCTTTTGTTGAAATGGTGGTGGGTTCTGGAATTGATTCTAGAATGGTGGTTGGTTTTGAAAATGGTTTTGGTATGGGGGGTCTACCTTGATTCTGCTGATTTCCAAACCCATATTCGACTTGGTTAGGATATCTCCATCCTTGATTTTGTTGGAACTACCTTGGATGAAAGGCTTTCACACATGTTTCCATTCCATGTATTTCAGAACATTGTTCACTAAAATGATCAGGTGATGAGCATAAACCACATACCTTAGCTAGTGCTTGATGGTCACTAACTTGCTTCAAGGCCATCTACCTCACCATACTAGTTATCTCTTCAATCCTAGTTTCTAGTAAGGGTGATGGATGAGAAGTGTGTACCTCATGAATACCTCTTGTTCCAATACCTCTTGTTCCAAACTGTTGTGAGTTCTGGGAAATCTTCTCAATCAATCCCTTGGCTTCTTAAGGTGACTTGTCAATCAATGAACCTCCAGATGATGCATCAAGAATGTTTCTGTCATTGTTCAGTAATCCTTGATAGAAGAAGACAATAAAGTGATGTTCCTCAATGGCTTGATGCGGGCAGCTGACACATAGCTTCTTAAATCTCTCCCAGTACTCATAAAGGGTTTCTCTAGATGATTGTTGTATGGTGTAGATTTCCTTCCAAATGGTTGTGCTTCTAGAGGTGGGGAAGAACCTTTGCATAAAACATCTTAATAGGTCATTCCAGTCATGAACGTCTCCTGGTTGTAGGTCTTACAACCATTCTTTTGCATCCCCATCCAATGAAAATGGAAATTCCTTCCACTTAACATGCTCCTCAACAACTCCATGGGGTCTGAAAGTTGAGCAAACATGTGTGAACTTTTTAATGGGTTTGTTTTGATCTTCACCTACCAAACCATGAAACTTTTGAATCAAAGGAATCATGTTATGTTTCATTTCAAAAATCATTTTGTAACACTGGCATGGCAAGTTGATTGTTTTGATTAAGTAATTGTGGTGCACAAAGCTCTCTAAGAGTTGGGTTTTGATTTTCAGCCATAATGACAGACTCAGAGTGAACACTAGAAGTTTCACTTGAGTCTGCAAGGGGAACTTCCTCAAATTCATATTCCAAATTAATGTTTCTAAGTTTATTCAAAAAGGTTCTTTCAATTTCAGGATCTATGGGTAAAGGTTAAGTTTTTGAGGTTCTATTCATGCAATTTTGAAGAGAAAAGATGAAAAGATAAAGGAAAGAAAAGAAAAGAAATGTTGGCGCTACCTCCCCAGCAACGACGTCAAGTTTTGACACGCGCCTATCGTGGGGTGTGGTAAAAACAAATATAACCTAATTTAAAATGTATTAAGTGGGTTACCTATGTTGTCTCCATAGAGGAGTGCTCAACAATAGTGTTTGTCACTTAAAATTAAAGGAAGAAGTGATGTTGTTTTTGAAATTGTTTGATTTTGAAAATACAAGAAAGAAACTAAATAAAGTAAAGAAATCAAGTGAAAGTTTTAAAACTAATTGAAAAATGATTTGATTTAAATCAGTGATATGAAATGGTGATTAGGTTAGGGTCAGTTTTCCAATTGTAATTTTATCATAGTTCAATTTACCCAATTATCTTATGTTAAGTCATTAAGAGTGAGAATCCACAATTGTTTCTTCTCACTCCCTTAGTCAAATAATAATGTGAGAATAAACCTTACTAAAACCTCAGATTGTTCTACTATCCTTAAAATGTGTAATAGAGTTTTAGTGAATACCCCCAATTATCTTAGGCAATCCCCAATCGGGTCTTGTTTATCCCAAGCAATCAAGAACATTCACTACTTCTCACACACGTACCGATGATCACTGAGTACTTCACCACTAATTCCTGGTCTATTCCATCATATATAAACCAGTACCTAGTGGAGGGAGATATTGATCATTGACCAAATAAAAATAAACAACAGAATCTAAAATCAGATATAATAGTACATGATAATAAAAACTGTTATAAAGAATTGAAATCGATTCGCAGAAGAGAAAAGAGGATATTAAAACATTAAGTGCAAGAACTCAAGAATTACAAAAGGGTAAACCTACCCCTCCCCAATCACTCAGAAGATCTACCCCACCGTGGTAAGGGTAACCGATTTGAAGGGGGGAGAAGAAGTCATTACAAAGCTAAGAAGAACAAAAGAAAGAAAAAACAAGAACAGAAATTTTGATCCTCCGAAATCTGTCCTCCAGAAGTTTGCCTTTGTTATGCCCACCAGAAGTCCGAACCAAGCCAAACTCCTTTCTTATAAGATGTTGTAAATTTAGTTTTCTGTCGATCCTCAAAATATCAAAGCCTTTGGACAGGTTTAAAGGGAGATATACCTTTATTAGTTAGTTTAACTTCTTCTGGCTGTCAAACACTATTTTACCCACTCCACTTGAACACGCCCAAAAGATGCCTTGATGAGATTATTATTTTATGAAATTTAATGTGAACCTTCCCTTGAATGTTATCTGTCGAAAAAATCTAGAATCACCTCATTTTAAGGTCTTTTTAATGAGATATGTTAGATTTAATGTAGTTGGGTCCATTCTTCCAGCCAGACTGATTTCTCTATTTGATTGATTTTTTTATACCATTGGGTTTCGAATTGGGTCTTGGTCCAGAAGAAAAATTTGAATCCCACAAGCATATTGAGCCTATAAAAAAGGATTCACTTAAATTGAATCAATAATGTGAAAGTTATGCCCAAAAAATAGAAGATCCCAAAAACTATCAATTTTACAGAATTACCTCATTTTCACATTTAAGCCCAAAATACACCAAAAACACATAAATGATGCAAATATACTCAAATTGAATAATTGGGAGGGATTAAATAATTGAAAAACATATTAATAATAATGAAAATATTAACTCTATCAGGACGCCTCATGACCAGACGACGATCTTATTCGTGAGCCTTCTTCAGGGCTCGGCGGGGAGATGGTGGAGCTTGACGATCCAAACACACAATGAGGCGACCCTCACCGGGATAGACTTTTAGTGTCTCTTCAGAGAGTATTTTTTTTTTCCAGTGACGTTGTGCTCAGTGCGTATATAGAAGCTACTACACCTACAATAGGGCGGCATGACAGTAGCAGAGTACTCAGCCAGATTCACTGAGCTTTCTCACTACTCTACAAATATGGTATGAGACCCGTTCTTCCAGGCTCGGGATTTTGAGCAGGGACTATACCGAGAGATCAGTGAGTCCATGGTATCTCTCAGCATCCCTACTCAGTTTGGGTTGCTAGAGTGTGCCCTTCTTGTTGAGAGCTTCCTGGCAGAGCAGGTGCCAGCGACAGGAGCTACCAGTAGACGCCAGGCGGCGGAGTCTTCAGCAGTAGGTAGCAGGCAGCTGAATCAGAGACCCAAGAGGGTTAGGCATTTTAGGGGATGACCCCAGGATGCAGGATTGACGGTATGAGATCCCCAGAGCAATAGGATTTGTTCAAGGGGTAGGACGTGCTACTCATGCGGCAGATAGGGGAACATGGCTCGTGATTGACCAACTCGCCGCACGGATGACCAGCAGACAATCGAGGGACCGTCGAGGCAGAGGCAGAGGTTTGAGCGAAGTGGACCATAGGGTGGCAGACATGGAAAAGGATCCGGCAGAGCAGCAGGCAGTGGGCGGAGGTTCGATGTGCTACCACCACCACCCCCAGGTCGTCCACCACGGGCTCCGGGAGCTGGTAGACAGGGGCGAGGCTAGCTACAGGTAATGGAGGCCTACGATCGCGATGCTCTAGAGTTGATTAAAGGTAAGATATGTGTCTTCTCCACCTTATATGTAGTTCTTATAGACACAAGTGTCAGTCACTCTTTCCTTTCTATGGACCTTGTTCAGAGCTTAGAGATTCTGGTGGAGTTGTTGGCTCGATTCTTATGATTAGAGACTCCTACGGGAGGGGATTTGATGATCACACACTGGTGCCGACAGTGTGAGATTACTCTTGGAGGCAAGATATTCGGTTGGGATCTCCTAGTATCAAAGTATAATCCTTACGATGTCATCTTAGGTATGAACTGGTTATCCACAGTTCATGCTCAGATCGACTGTCTTAGGTGCAGAGTGTGGTGTGTCCATGAGTATTGGTCCAGGTTTTCCTACACCGGCGAGAAGGGAGTTTGTGCAACACAGAACAGACTTTCTCAGAGGAGGGTGTAGTCGATCACTCATCAGTTGGATATCCTCACCCTACTTGTGGTGGATAAGAAGAGTCGTCACTTTCCTGTAGTGGTGGACGAGTACGAAGACATCTTTCTTGAGGATGTTCCAGGATTACCTCCTCAGAGATAGGTAGACTTCTACATTGATATGTACCCTGAGATGGCACCGATATCCACACCAGTATATCGAATGGATCCTATGGAGCTTCGTGAGTTGACGGTATAGATAGAGGATTTACAAGAGAAGGGCTTCGTGAGACCCAACATTTCACCATTGGCAGCCCCAGTTTTGTTTTCCAAGAAGGCAGACGAGAGTTTGAGGTTGTGCGTGGACTTCTAGCGCCTAAATCAGGTGACCATGAAGAATAAGTATTCACTGTCGAGGATTGATGACCTCTTCGATCATCTGAAGGGAGCGAGATGGTTCTCAAAGATCTACCTCAGGTCTAGCTATCATCATCTTCACGTGTGGGATAAGGATGTACCGAAGATAGCCTTTAGATGTCGGTATGGACACTATGAGTTCTTGGTGATGCCATTCGGGGTGACCAATGTTCCAGTAGTGTTCATGGGACTTGTGAACAGGATATTTTGGCCTTACCTTGACTGATTCATCATTGTCTTCATTGATGACATCCTAATGTACTCGGTGTATGAGGAGGAGCACGCTACACACCTACAGGTAGTCCTAGATACACTCTGAGAGCACCATCTTTATAGGAAGCTCTTGAAGTGTTAGTTCTGGATTCGGGAGGTCCACTTCCTAGGACATGTCATTTTGGAGGCTGGAGTTATAGTGGATCCAACAAAGATTGTTAGGTCCACTAGGCAAGATACCCTGAGAGGGGGGTGAATCAGGGTATGAAAAATTAAAATAACTACCCCTTCTGATCTTGTTTTGTTGTTAGACAAAACCCTCTTTTCTCTCTCTCCTTCCCGTTGCAGATGAATGAATCTTAAATCAAGAACAGGACACACCAATTTTACTTGGTTCACCCTCACTAGGCTATGTCCAAGGAGCATACATCAGTGATGTGCCAATGTACCAAATTCACTATAAGTGCACAAATGTTTACAAGTTTGGAGGGGACTCACTGTCCCTCCTGGTTTACAACCACTCACAATATAAAAGCTCACTGCTCTCTCAACTGAAGTGTGCTCACTGATTCTTCAGAAGATCCACTCACAGTTTATAGACCTGTAGGTCTCTTCATTATTTCTAATGAAATCCGCATCCTTAATTGTTTATTGATGCACTGTTGACGTCCAACTTTCACCCTCATATGAATCTCTCTTTGAACCGGGATTATCGGGAAACCCCAAATCTTTCGTGCAACCCTTAGTGCGTCTTGTGCACAACTTTAATGCCTTGCGCGCAAGATTCCACTTTTGTTGTGAAACACCCTTTGCGCGCAACTTCAATCTTTCGCGCAACTCAAATATGACACGCAACTTTCTTAGCTTGCACATAACTCAAAATCTTTCACACAACTCCCTTTGCACGAAATTCTTACACGATCCGGTGCTTAGATTTTCTCTAAGTATCGAGCTCTCCTAGTGTGAGGGGGTCACCTCTTATTTATAGACCTCATTGACCCCTGTGCGCAAAAACCCCGATGCGTCGCACAAGATCCTGACGTGTCACACAAAACCCCATTTTACGTCGCCTTTAGCACGTAAGTCTGTTTCGCGCCAACCTCGTCTTTCACGCCCTTCTTGAATATTTTGTGCGCTTCCTTCCTTTGCCATTTTTCAATGTTCGGACCACAAATCATGCCTGGCGCGCAAAACCCCATTTTACGTCTCCTTTGGCGCGCAAGTCTCTTTTGCACCAACCTCCTCTTTCGTGCCGATGTTCAAATCTCCCGCACAACCTCCTCTTTCGAGCTGATTCTCCAATCTTTCACGCACCTCATGCCTTTGCGGTTTTTCGACCTTCTGCTCCCGAAACCTGCCTTGCGCGCAAGATTCCAAACCACCATAGATCTTGCATGCAACTTCCTTTGCCAAAAACATTCTTCCCCATTTTCCGATTTTGAGACCTAAAAATTTGGCAAACACTGGAAAACGACGCCACCTTAGATCTGTTCTTTTTGTACCGCCTCCAGATCGTCCATTCTTTTGTCATCATTCTTTGTCAACATTGGTTGTCAACAATATCTATGGAGTTCGACGAATCACCATGTAAACCCCCTTTGTCAACAAAATTAACATCATGGTCTGCTCTGTCAACACAGACGTCCACTTTTTCAACAAACACAATTACCTTAAAAATGCTTCAACGATACCTAGAGGGATTTTTACCCAACAAAGATAGAAGTGGTGCTTGCTTGGGAGCCACCCAGAAGCGTGACTGAGGTACGGAGTTTCTTGGGTTTGGCTGTGTCTACCAGAGGTTCATACCTGACTTTTCCATGGTAGCAGCATCCTTATCATCTTTGAAATGGAAGGGACAACCCTTCATATGGAAAAAGAAGTGCCAGAAGAGTTTCCAAGAGCTGAGTCAGAGACTGACAAGTGCCCCCACCTTGAGACTACCAAAGGAGGGCATTGGGTATGTAGTTTTCTGCAACGCATTAAGGACCGGAATGGGTTGTGTCCTAATTCAGGAGCAAGAAGCAATCGCCTACGGTTCATAGCATCTGAGGCAACACAAGCGGAACTACACGACCCATGACCTGGAACTAGCAGCAGTGGTCTTTGCTTTGAAGATGTGGCAGCACTGCTTGATGGGTGAGTGGTTTATTGTCTACTCCAATCACAAAAGTCTCAGGTATATCCTCTCCCAGAAGGACCTGAACTTGAGGCAGTGGTGATGGATAGAGTTCCTCCAGGACTATGACTTAGAGATAGTATATACTCCTAGGAAGGGGAACATGGTGGCAGACGCGCTCAGCAGGAGATCTGGTTTGCAGTTGCTGAGTGAGGTGTCGGATCAGTTAGTCGTGATGCAGATATCGTTCATGAATGGTGATGGAGCATCTTACCTTCATTCGGTGACTATCACCCCCCCCCCCCACTCTTACGGCGAGTTAGGAAGGTACAGCTTGTGGATGTTGATTGCGAGGCCCGACATTCTCAATTATCCTTAGGAAATGCTCCTGTTGGATATTCGATAGGCAGGGAGCATGTCATCCTTTTCAGAGGAGGCATTATTGTTCCAGTGGCATCACATGAGGAGGTTCTGAAGGAGTTCCACACCTCCCCTTTGGCAGTACATCCAGGAGTGTAGAAATTGTACCAGGACCTATGACATCAATACTGGTGTCTGGGGATGAAGAAGGTAGTGGTAGAGTTCGTTTCATGATACCTCACTTGTCAGCAAGTGAAGTTGGAGCATCAGGTTCCTGCAAGTTTGACTCAGCCACTTGAGGTGTCGAAGTGGAAGTGGGATGGTATCTCGATGGACTTCGTGACAGGTTTACCCTGCACAACCAGAAGGCACGATACCATCTGAGTGATTGTTGACTGACTCACCAAGTCGGCTCACTTCCTACCCATCAGGGAGCAGGGTTCAGTAGAGAGCTTGGGTCGCCTCTACGTGTAGGAGATATTTCGACTCCATGGGGTCCCATCGACGATAGTCTCGAATAGAGACACATGCTTTACATCTCAGTTCTGGAAGGGATTGTAGGAGGTGTCCGGGATTTAGCTTCATTTAAGCACAGCTTTTCACCCTCATACGGATGGTCAGACGGAGAGGACTATCCAGGTTTTAGAGTACATGCTTTGTGCTTGTATCCTGGACTTCAGGCGTAGCTGGAAGAATCATCTGACACTGTTGGATTTTTCATACAACAATAGATACCACTCCAACATTAGTATGGCACCATTCGAGGCGCTTTATAGACAAGCATGCAGATCACCGTTATGCTGGACAAATCCAAGGGAGTCAAAACTCATGGGTCCAGAGTTGGTATGGGCTACCACTAAGAAGGTGCAAGTCATCCAGGAGAAGATGAGGACTGTACAAAGCAGACAGAAATCTTATTTTGATATGAGACATAGGCCCTTGGAGTTCAAGGAGGGAGACCAGGTGTTCCTTAGGGTCTCACCGCGATGAGGATAGCGAAGATTTGGTCGGGGCGGCAAGCTATCTCTAAGATCCATCGGTCTTTTTCATATTCTGAGAAGAGTTGGCGAGGTGGCGTACCACCTAGCTCTCCCCCATAGATGCATCGGGTGCATAATGTATTCTGTGTATCACAGTTAAGGAGATACGACATGATCCATCACACATCATTGACTAGGGTGAGTTGGACATCGATGATGGGGCGACGTTTGCAGAGTTCCCGATAGAGATTGAGGATCGACAAGAGTGGGTCCTTCATGGACAATTTATTCCTCTAGTGCACATCTAGTGGCAGCATGGGAATCTCCATGAGAGAACTTGGGAGCGGAAAGCTCAAATCCATGATCAGTACCCCCGTTTGTTTGTTTAGAACTTGTTTTGGCTTATGAAGAAGTAAATCCCTAAAGGTGGAGTTAATGTAATGTCCCAAAATTCCATGTAATTTTTTTTTTAAACTATATGGGATTATTTCAAGACCAGGTGCTCATATGGCATTTGATTCCATGGACCGATGAGCCCAGAACAATTGTTTGAACTTTTTTTAAGTTTATTTAAAATAGTGCACGTGAGTAGTTTTGACAACTTCTAAATGGGTGCCTGGATTAAAAATTTGAGGGCATCATTGCATTCAGAACGACGACATTACTCAAGAAAGGACCTAACCTCGACCGGTGAGAGTCGAGGGAAAAAAGTTTATTTCAAAACTTTTTAAGGGAATTTGATAAAAGAATTTTCTCAAGGAAAATAAAATGAAATAAACTTTTTTTTTATATTAATAAATTTTTAATTTCATTACAGTGTAACAGAAATGATGTTTCATAAATAAAATAACTTAACGATGCTGCGACGCAGTGTAATAGAAATGCTGAAACACATTTTCCCCATTTAATGGGTTAATCTAATACTGGATCGTTGGCATGTTGGAGAATCACTCTGAACTATTGGATCTTTGACGTTGGCGAACGACGATCGATGAAAGGCCACCAACGACAGATCATGGAACGATGAGCGCAACGACACCGATCATCACCAATGAACGATTCAACTTCAGGTAGGGTGTCTTTGATTAATTTTCATTCCCCGTTTTAAAATATCCACGATGAACGTGAATCATTCGACGAACAGAATGATTCACGGATCTTGCGTACGTTTGCGGGAGGGTTTTGATCATAGGGCTTTGAATTGGGTTTATCCATGTTATAATTCTTAAAAATATCCTCCCCACTTATTTTGAATTCTAACACAGAGGGTTCGTGTCGACACGAAAAAGGCTCGGATTCCTCCGTTATGGGCGTTTGTGTGTTCTTCGTGACCGAACCCTCGGATTGAAGGCAAAGCAAATTTGAGCCCGTAGCAGGAACGACGATGACCTGAGAATTCCATAGGCGCTCGTAGATCGAAAACGGACCACCGGAGCGGACCCAATGGCCCATGGAAGAGACAGCCGGTGACGCCCACCAGCGACGCGCCACGGCGATGGAGGTCCCCGCGGCATTGGTCGTGAGTCGACGGACGAGTTCCACCGGCAACGGGCTACGGTGAGGTCTCCAGTGATGTGGCATCGAGCCACGTCGCACAGCCGGAGGACCGCAGTCCAGCGAGACCGCAGCAAGAGGGCCCCGCGGTGACCGCCGCCACGTCCGAGTGAGACAAGTCGGCCCTCTTACAGCAGGTCGGGTGGGAGATGGTGGGCTGGACCCAAACCGGGTCAGATCCGCGTCGGATCTGGGTCAGGTCAGACCTAGGTCGGATCGGGTCGGTGGACCCCAGGCCGAGTCGGGTTAAGTCAGTCCGACCGGGTCGAGTCAGACTGGACTCGGACCCAACCGGCCCCTTTTCAGTAAAATGGTTATAGCTTGTAAATCGTACGTCTGATTGACGAGTCATTTGTGGTGTTGGGACCCTTGTGATAAGGTTGTCCTTTTGATATACTCCAATTGAGTTTTCATGAATGTTGAGATATAACCGATGACTTGAGTAGATTCTCCCAGAATCAAGCACGCTACAAGTGGGGATCCAATGACTGGTTGTGATGAGAAGGAAGTGTCGAGTGAACCTCAGTGGACCGGCAGCTGAATAGTTATGCAGACCTATGTGGTTAGTAGACGAATAGTTGTGCGGACCTGTGTGGCCCGGCAGGTGAATAGTCGTGCGGACCTATGTGGCCTAAAAGACTAGTATCCAAGTGTACCTCAGTGGCTCGGCAGACGAGCGGACCTCAGTGGCCTGACAGACTTCAGCGACTCGTCGGGAATGGGTCCCTCAGTAGTACAAATTGTTCATCTTTACGACTAATAATCCTGCTTTCTATATTTTATGTTATACCTGTGTGATATGTTCATTGCTTCATGTGTAATTTTCCTTTATGGTATTTCTTTGTGATTTGGGGTCTCTACTGAGTATTGTGTTACTCACCCCTGCATGGGTTTCACCCGCACGTGTCATGTCTTGTGCAGACGATCGATGCTTTGACAAAGACCTTGGTGGTCTAGGACCAGGCGGTGCCCAGTGAGATCGGATAGACGAGGTGTACTCCTACGGCTTCCAGCAGCTACTCTACACCTACCCTTCATGTAGGGTTTTCTACAGATGAATTTTCAGAGACCTTTGTACTTTCTTGTTTTCATCTTGTCTTTGTTGGGCTTGTATTCTGGCTCGTTTACCTTCAGCTTGTACTGTTTTACACTCAGTGGTTGTCTTAGTGGCATGCGTATTTTCATTTTTAGCATTGTGGGATGGGGTTTTGAGTGTGCGTGTGTATAGGTACTCAGCTAATTCCTCCCACTTGCAGAATAATGTCTTCGACACTAGTCGCTATCCCCTGGCCTTCGGGAGGCAGGCTTGGGGTAGTCATGGCACGGGCCCTAAGGGACGGGTCGTGACAACACACATATGTTCTAGATATAGATTCCTAAGGGATACTATAGGCATAACGTGTATGGGCTGTGATAGCTTGAGGATCCTTACTCAACGTATGGGTTGTAATGGCTTGAGGTATAATATATAATGCATGATACATGTTATGCGGGGTGTGGTGACTCTCGAAAACTACCTCGTTACTTTGGTTACGTGGATGTGGTGGTATGATGCACGAGATGCATGTTGACGTACGAGGTGTGTATTGTGGTGCTTCGCCCAGGTGTTTGTGGGATAACCTTTTGGAGAGAGATACTCAAGACGTGCGACGTTGGGGCAAAGCGGCAAACCAGTGGGGAAGTGGTAGCGGGGTGCCCTTTACATTATTTATTATATTATATACTCTTGTATGCGATACTTGGTGAGAGTAACCATGGTGAGGCTAGGAACATAGTATACTTTTTTAGGTGACGATTTAGTTTCACTTTTGGTTCACTGTGCTTTAGCATGCTTTCTTTTCTTTTTAACGAGAGGCTCTGGAGAGGATCCTACTAAGTATACTGTTATACTCTCCCTACGTTATATAAACTATTTTTCAGTTTAGTTGGAGTAGGTTGGATATCAGGCTAGTTACTACTAGCTTGGGGTTTTTTTGGAGCTTTTTGGGCTTTGTGGTCGCTGTTGTCTTTACTTCCTTTTGGTACTTGTAGTTTTCCCTTTCAGTTGTGGTTGTTCTTGCATGACATTACATATGTTCACTTGGGTTTATTTTACCTTGTGGTCTGAGCAGGAGTTAGTTGGTGTCTATCTTATCTCTCTCTTTTGCATGTATTTTCTTAGAGGGTAATGCCTCATATTTGTGTGTTTACCATACCCTTGGTGCAAGTCGCCAACCCGGGGCCTACTGGAGGTGGGACTCAGGGGTCACTATCTCTCTTCTCCTATTGCTGGCCCAGGAGGGGTACACCTTATGGGGAGGGGGTCGTGACACGGTAACTCAACACTCCATTGTTTATTTATGTTTTTACCTTCATATCATAGCATGCACTTATATATATTGTGCACTTATGTTAAGGACGCATTTGTGGTGTCCTAATGGGTATATACTCACGCTCTACATGGGAATCTTAATGTGCATGCAAATTTTATGATCAGGTATCCAGCTAAGGGAAAGGGTCCTGCGTTGGGGAGTTGAGTAGGTGGAGCTTGGAGGATGGAGGCAATGTTGGGACGGACTCTAAATTATTATTGCAGTGCTTTATTTTATTTTTCATTGGTTATCATACTATGTTTGACTCACCACATTGGCAGTATTTTTGTTTATTTTTATTTTTAAGCCTCATGTGTCATCTTGTTATTGCATGATAATTATCATTGTGTTGTTTTGGGATATTTGTTATTACTTATTGTGATACTGGTGCATGGTTATTGTTGAAGAGGGTATAGTCTCCCCATGACACCATTCGAACCTTCACCATTAGTTGTTAGCCTCTTGTATATAAGGAGACAAGCATGAGGTCATGTGACATGCCATCCAGAACCGATGATTCGATTGAGATGTTACAAAGTGGTATCGAATGAGGTTTCCTTTTTCTTTTTATTTTCTTTTCTTTCCTTCTTGACTATGTTTGGAGTGAGGTAGAAAGAAGGTGGGTTGTGTGAAACTTAGGTAGGGGAGTCACATGTGTTCCTAGTCATCTCATGTGTAATGGACCTCTGAGTTACTAGGGTAAAGGACTGATGTTATCAGTTTAACTATTACTGTTAATCTATTTCACCTTGAGTGATGCACATGATTTATTTTATGTTACGGTTTATGAGATTTTGGGTGCATTCATGCATCATGACTAGGAACATAGGTTCATATGTCATGCATATGATTGCTTATCATACATAGTAGTTTAATTAATTAAATTTCATGGGTAATTTGTGATTTGTGCTTCTGTGATAAAGTGTACTGACATTTTAATTAATTAGACTGAGCATGCTATGTTTTATTATGTGTATATGACCGTGACTAATGTGTAGATACTTAAGACTTGGGCTAGGCCCTAGGTAATTTTAAGGGGGTTATGCCTTGTAGATGCGGGTGGCCTCCTAGGATCGGTCTTCCAGTAGAAATCCCTTGTGTGGGCCTATAAACTGCTTGAGTTGTTACCTTAAGTGGGTTGTTATAAACATTTCTAAGTGTTTGTTTGGTATTTCAAATAATTCCTCCACAACAATGTATTACAGGACCACCTAGAGAAGTGGGTATGGATGCTCCTGCAAGGGAGGTAACTCCTATAGTGCCTCCAGATGTGCAAGAGGGTGCAACTAAGCATGATCCAATACCCGCTCTAGTGGTTCAGAAAATGAAACTGCTTCGACCTGGAGTCTTTCACATAATGCATGTTCAAGGTGGAGGAGATCACGGGATGATTGTCGATTATGATCGGGATTTCTAGATTTAGCATCCTCTATCCTTCCATGGTACTGAAGGACCCCAAGATGTTGATGATTAGATCGATATCATCGAGGGAATCTTTGATCTTGTAGAGACTCTGAAGGATCGACAGGTTAAGATGGATGCTTTCATGCTTCAGGGGCCTGCTAGGAGATTGTGAGGTGTCATGAACCAGGCAGAGAGATGTGAGATTCTGACTTGGGAGACCTTCAAGAATTCTTCCTCTAGGAGTACTTCTCAGATACACTGAATCTAGATCGAGCTCAGAAGTTTATAGAGCTGCAATAAGGGAACGATTTTGGTATCAGCCTATTCTGCTCGTTTTATGGAGTTGTTTCACTTCACTCTTCTTTTGACTGGGAATGAGGCACAGGAGGCCCAAAAGTTCGAGATTGTCCTTAAACCAAAGTTAAGGCATCAGTTCAGGAATTTCAACCCAGTGGTATACTCAGAGGTGCTTCGAAAGGCTCTCACAATTGAGAAGAGACTGGAGGAGGACAGAGCAACATGTCTTCTTCCAATTCTCAGTGGACTGGTGAGTATCATCGCAAGCGGTGTTGCGAGTGCCTTCTCCAGCAGTAGTGTAACGTCCTGTGCCTTCTCTACCCGTTACTTTGTCAATTTTGGGTGTTGAAGGTGTTTCAAAGGAGGATTGAGGTGGTTCCAAGGTGGTTGGAGGTGCGGCAAAGGTGTGGTGAGAAATTCACGTCATGAAAGGGGCAAAAAACGTGAATTGGTGATTCACGGCTTATGTAGTCGGCCAGTTTCACGGCTTGTATGTGGCTAAGGGGGGAACCCATGAAATGGATTCACATTGTGAATGAAATTCATGATGTGTAATTAAATAAAGGTTGAGGTGACGTGAATTTCGATGAAAGTTGGAATTTTTGAAAAACCAGTGGATTTCACATCGTGAATGGGTTACACGATGTGAAAGTGTCGAGTTCTGGGTTTTAAATAGGTCTTTCGGCCAAATCTCTCCTCATTCAGCCAGGGATTTTCTCTCTCATTTTGGGAAAACCCTAGGAGTCTCTCAAAGATCTCATATCCATCTTCCGCCTGCTTTGATCTATTGGTTATGATGGATGCTTGTTGGCGATCAGTGGTTAGTTCTCCTCTCTTTTTTATGGGTTTCCTTATGTTCTTCTTCGTAGATCCTCTATGGTAGTGCGGTTTTGGTTTAGCTTGTGAGTTGGGCTACATTTTTTATAACCCTTGATGCAGTGTAGGTTGATCTATGGGTTTTTTATGCGGTTGTAGTTTGCGGTCATTTCTTCTTCACCCTGTAGTGCGCTATGAGTTGGCAAACCTTCTTTGAGGTAAGGAATCCCTCATTTCTCACTTTTGTGGATCATGCGGGAGGGGTTTACTCTTGTTTATCTATGAGGGATGGTTTGTGCTAGCCTAATCAAGAAAAAATAATTAGTTAATTGAAATTGGAGGGGAAAGGGGAATGACTCGCATGCTTTTACAGCTTTGATATTACTATGATGTTGTGTTTTTATAGGTTGAATGTCCTGCTGAAAATCATGGTTGTTGGGGGTCTTTGCTTGCGTTGTAGTTGTGATATGGAAACTCTGTTGCATGTTGTTGTGATATCACCCCAAAATGGAAATGAGCTAACCACTTATATTTGGCTAATGAAACAATTGCTCTTGGATTTATGGCTTGTGTGATAACACCCCTAAAATAAAGTAAAATGTGATATAAGACTCTTTGTTAAATCTATAAAATGGTCTTTGATGTGTTGTGATGTGTGGTCGTGCTTGTGGAGTGACGATGTGTGGCTGTGATGCAGTGTGGAGTGATGGATGGTTTGTTTAGTTGTGCTTTTGGGGCGAAAAAGTGATGGTTTGTTTGGTTGTGCTTTTGGAGCGGTAGAGTGATAGTTTGTTCAGTCGTGTTTTTGGGTGGCAGGGTGATGGTTTGTTTGGTCATGCTTTTGGGGCGACGGGGTGATGGTTTGTTTGGCCATGCTTTTAGGGAGGCGAGGCAATGGATCGAAGGGAATGATGAGCTACTTGTGGGGTGTGGTTGCGTTGTGCTAGATGCCTAGATAGTGATAGAATAATTGGTTAATAATGTTTAAAATGGATGGTGTTTGGTTTGGTTAAAGGGATGGAAATGGTTAATGAACAAATAAATGATGGGTTGTGTGGTTAAATGCGGTTGTTGGTAAATAATGAAACAAATTGGCCGGATAAGGGTTCCACCTCACCCCTTGAAAGGTGGATTATCAAAAATAAATAAAAAATAAAGGCCTTCGGGTCAGTGGAGGAAACAAATTGGCCGGATAATGGGATTGGTTGGAAATGAGAAATATATTTTGTGACTTGTGTGGTGTTATGCATTTAGAGGTGGCAGCTAAAGTGGTAGTGTTGTGAGTTAATTAGTGTTTTCTTGTGAACTCAAAGGTCGAGCTTGTGTGTGGCTTATATATATATATATACACATATACGTTTATATTCCTTCACATTTCTATACGCACCTAATCCGCATCGAACACTATGTGCTAACACCCATATTTTCACACGGGGGGTGTTTTTCCCAACATCCCAGTGATGGGGATGGTTGGTTGGTTACCCACTCTTTCCCACTGTCTATTCCAAGTGAGTAGATATGCATAGGATGTGATGGTCAGAGATCTGTTAGTGCACTATGTGATGGCTCAGGTGTCTTCGGGCGAGATGTGATGTGATCGTGTTGTGGGGCGGTGGCCCAAATGTCTCCGGGCGAGATGTGATATGACTACACTGTTGAGCGACTTATGGTGGGGGTTGTGTAAGGGTGTAATTTCGGTCTGACTCGAGCCGCATACCACTATTTGGGACGGGCTGGTCCGACCCGAACAACCCCATGAGGTGGCTTGAGCCCGGCCTCAGACCAGCCCAAACCGTCAGAATGGTACAGGCTTTTTGGATCGGGCCACAGGCAGGCCCTTGCAGGCTTTTTTTAAACATTTTTTTAAACAATATTTTAACATTTTAAAAAAAAATAATCATTTTCTCAAAACATTTTAAAAAAATTAATTGCCTTTTGAAAACGATTTTTTAAAACATTTTTTCAAAAGTTTTTTGATAAAAAAATCAAAACGTTTTTTAAAAAGCGACAAGACGTACGACGTTGGGGTGTGAGAGCGGCAAATCAATGGGAAAGCGGTGTGGGGTACCCTTTATCGATATGATTCTTATTATGTTATTATATTTGACTTGCATTATTTGGTGAGCGTGTCTTAGTGAGGTTGGGATGGATAGTTAACCTATTTAGGTGTTGTTGGTTATGTTGTTTGATCATAGGTGCATTAGTATGCTTATTTCACGTGTGCACGAGTGACTTTGGTTTTCCTACTGAGTATACTTGTATGCTCACCCTACGTATATAAACTGATTTTCAAGTTTCCATGAGGATTACGTGGATAATGTTGGACAGTACTAGCTCGAACCTTTTTGGATAGTTGTGTCTCTACTTTAGCTTTGCTTTTGAGTATTTACTTTTGGAGACTTTTATTTATACTTGTATTATGTATACATGCATTGTGGGATAGTTTTGGTTTCTTTTTATATTATGTCACGAAGTTGCTTGTGGATGGTTCATCTTATCTCTCAATCCTATATTATTATAGAGGGTAATGTCTCCCAAATTCATGATATTTGTATATCCTCGGTCTAGTCGCCAGGGTCTACTGGAGGTGGGACTCGGGGGGTCATTATATCTCTCCTCTTGTTGCGGTATTTTTAGCGAGAGGGGATCATGACAGAGTGGTATCAAAGATGACGGTTGAGAGATATGATGAAATTTGGAGTTATACACAATGAGGATTGCATGGATCAGTATGGCAACAGTGTCATTTGGTCTTGGTGCGTGACAAAGGCCAAAGAGACCAGTTAGGACACGGGATTTTAAGGCCCCCCATTACCCAGTGCACGAACTCCGAACTTATTGAATAACCAGGTGAAGTGGACATGTTTGCAGGGTAGAGAACGAGGAGAGGTACATGCATCGTGATAACTTGTGTTCCTGTTTGAGTTGGATTGTTTGGGGAAGGTTAAAATGAATAAAGTGAATTAAAATGAATCTAAATAAAATTTCATGCTACTTGGCCTTAAGAAAAACTTTGTTTCCTCTTTCAGTTATGTCTCTTAGACGTTGTCTGCGTGTGGTTCGGGCAGTAGAGGTTCAGCATGCTAATCCAGTTGATCGTCGTACGGTTGATCCGATAGAAGAGGGTGAGGCTTGGCAAAGGGGTTTGCACGCTTTCCAACGGCGGGCTTTGGGGAAGTACGAGGGCAATGTTTCAGATGTGGAGACAGAGAGTTGGTTGGATGAGCTTGAGATCGCTTTCAGTTTGATCCGAGCCATGATGGGATACTGGGTCCCTTTGGCAGTTAGTCAGATGCAGGGAGTTGTGCGTCAATGGTAGATGTTGTATCTGGATGAGCGAAAGGAGGCAGATATTTCGTGGCTCTACTTTCAGAAAGAGTTTCGAGTAGAGTTCCTTTTATAAACTATGAAGGCAATGAAGAGACATGAGATTCTTTCTCTTCGGCAAGGGAGTATGTTAGTGCGGGAGTCAAGAATCAAGTTCAAGGACCTTCGACGCTTTGCCCCATATCTTTTTTTAGATGAGGAGTCTCGCGCGAGACGTCTTGATGAGGAACTTCGTCCTTCTATCTAGTATGTAGTTACTCTTTTTACGTTGTCAACGTATCTTGAGGTTCAAAAAAAGACGGAGGTGATCGAGCGGATCCACTCGCAAGGAGGTTTACTACAAGAGGGGAATCAGTAAGGTTCCTCGAGGGGCAGGGTTGTTAGTGGCAGGTCTCAAACACCAGGACCTTCGAGGTTTCAACCAGCGAGAAATCGACCTCAACAACTTCCCTTCCTGTCTTTTGGGGCCAATGGTTTTTGTTCTTTTCCTGGGGATATTAAGCCGATGTGTGGATCACTTGGTATGATCTAAGTCATGCAACTGTTACGGTTGACCTTCCTTCGGGCATGGTGCCAAAGCAACTAGAGTTGGGGATCGAGGCAGCTTGGTTAGCGCACGATGACTCGACACTGACATCTTGATGCATGTGCAGATTTCATGGTCAGTGATCCAACTAGAGGCAAGGGTCCTGTGTCGAGGAGCTGAGCAGGTGGAGCTTGGAGGATGAAGGAAATGTCGGGATGAACTTTGGATTATTGATGTTGTACTTTATTTTATTTTTCCTTGGTTATCATACTTTGGACTCACCACATTGAGTCTTTTTGTTTATTTTTAATTTTTATGACCCATATGCCATCTTGTTATAGCATGATGATTACCGCTATGTTGTCCTGGGATGTTTCTTATCACTTATTGTGATACTTGTGCATGGCTATTGTTACTGAGGGTATAGTCTCCCCAAGGCATTGTTAAGCCCCTCACTACTAATCGGCAGTCTCTTACGTACGAGGAGATGTGTATGAGGTCATGTGACACACCATCCAAACCTAATGATTCGGTCGGGGCGTTACACATTCTCAAGGGAAAAAATAAACCAATCCAAAATGGATACATCACTATAATTCAAAATCACCTTACAAAAAATTTTGAACCGCACATAAGACCCAAGGAGGGCCTAGCCCTAATGATGTCAAAATAAAAGATAACTAAAAACCTATATCATCAAGGATTCCAAAACTCCTCCATTGGGTATGAAGCAAGTCACATGCACACCTCGCCTCCATAATCCATCGATTATGACCAAGGGTCATCACTAATAAATAATAATTTGTTCCCCTTACAAAGGATATCCACAAAAGGATACAAAGGATATGCATGTAGGGGGATGCGTAAAATATACCTGATAGGATATCCACAAAAGACATACATATGCAAACTATTCGACCTCATATTCTAGTTAAATAAAAATAAGTTTTTTACACATCACATTGAATAAAATAAGAATTGACAAGATTTTCAGACACAGACACACACCCCCACTGGAATATAAATGATAACACTCCATGTAAACACCAAGTCTCCATTACCAAACACCAAGTCATGATCCATTGTCAAACACAAAGTCAAAATCACTCAACATCTAATTCCCTATAATCAACCCAAAGAAAAGGTTATATGCACATTGTAACGGTAAGGTCATAATCTTGCCTCATTTTTTCCCAAACAATCCAAATCAAACAGTTGCAGCATCCAAACAATAGTTTAACCTCACCATTTCAAAACCCCATTTATTTCCCTCAAAATCATACTCAACCTTTCTTGGAAAAATTAAATTCCAATCATAAAGGAAGACACTATTCAACCATCTCAATATTACCAAATCAATCATTTAAAACCTCCCCATTTTTATCAATACAAACCATAATTCAACAAAGCACTAACTTGGTCAACAAAGAAAAAAAAATTAGGTGGTTTTCAAAGCACCGAATAATTTACTTAAGAAAATAATTATTAAAAACAATCAAAACAGCGCATGCAATTCCATGAGAATTATTTAACAAAAATTTCCTCAAAAAATCACTTAAGTTAAACAAAGTTCAACACAAAGATGAAATGTGTTCATCGGAGATCTCAATGCCCTAAAGGATCTGTCAAAGCCTAGTATTAAAACCACTGAATTAGTTTAAAGGAACCCAAAAACATCTAGCAAGAATCCCCATATCTAGGGTTTTAAGAGCTCACATTTGGGAGGAAAAGAAAAGATTTTGAGCGATTGAAACTGATTTCCCCTGTTTAGTAAGGTGAAAGTGACGGTGAGAAATGTGAGGTTTGGAAAAGGGGAGAAATGCATTTCTCTCGGACCCCGTATTTCCCCCGTTTTGGAATCGTCCCAGAATTAGGACAATTCAAATGGAAATGTTGCACCTCTATGATGTATTTTTTAAATTTCTCATATTATCCTTATATAAACACTCGATTCATGTCTTTTATTTTCTTACATTGTCGCGGTCTTCCCCATCAACCTGATGTTGTCCAGTTCCTCTGTCGATGCAGCAGTGCTCTGCTGATATTATTTCAAGTTACGGTGTCATTCCCCTTTATGTTTTTCATCATAATCAACTGATATTCCAATTCAAAGTTGTGGTGTGTCAAATTTCATAAAAAAAGATAAATGTTTGTCTTATTCATGGGTATACAATTTTCTTGAATTAATATTTATATAAATGAATATATTTTTAATTATTAATAATAACAAACAATATTTTCATGGGTATCTAAATATTTTGTTCAACGTAATTTATAAATAATGATTTTTCTAAGTTAAACATAACTTATAAATAATAATAACAATCAAATATAAATAATTTTGATTATAACTAATTATGTGTATATAAATAATCATAAATAATTTATAAATAATTTTGATTATAAATAATTATGATTATCTTGAATTAATAGTTTATATAAATAATTTATAAATAATTTTGAATTAATAAATATTTTGAATCAATAACTTTGAATTAATAACTATTTTGAATTAGTAATTATTTTGAATTAATAATTATTTTGTATTAATAATTATTTTGAATTCATAGTTTTGAATTTATAATTTTAATTACCTTGAATTAATAATTTCGAGTTAAAAAATATATATAAATAATTTCGATTATCTTTAATTTATTTTTTAAAATTTTAAAATTTGTATTAATATATGTTTGTAATTTAATGTTTACCTAATTTTGGTGATATGAAATACAATGATTGATTAAAAATAAAAGAAAATTGGTTTGTTATAAAAAAGGTAATAAAAATACTTTTTTTAAAATGTTATTTGTGTCATTTAACATAAATTGTTGATGTTGAGTAAACATGGTGACAAGTGTGATATCCATGAGAATGTAATTTGTGGTTGTTTTTTATCTTGGACAAGTATGTTCTTTAATCCTGTGTGTGTGTTATTTTTTAACAAAAGTTATTTGTATCATTTACACCAAAACAGTATCTTTTCTTTTTTTTAAAAAAATTGTCACCAAACATGAATAGAAATCCAAATCATTTCTTTTCTTTTACTAAATTATTAATCCAAACACAAAGAGAGAAATCACAATCATTTCATTTCAATTCATTTATTTTATAAACTATCAAATCATTTCTTTTATTTTTACTAAAATCTCACCAAACAGTGTAAAAGAAAAGAGGAAAGAAAGAATGAGAGGGAGAACAAATTAGGAGTGACTTATCTTCGATCTGAGGCTAGAACACCCTAAGATGGAAGAAATGGGATATTTAGAGGAAAGGAAATCACCAATATAGAGCCCCCCGTGTTGCCCTCCGCATGGGAGGAAGAAAACGGGGTTTTAGGAAGTGTCTCATTTACATGTTTGAAGTATTGCATGGTTATTGTCAAAGTTTCTATGTCACACACATTAAACGTGCCCACTCTCAACCTCAAATCAAGACTTACATGGTTACTTTGCATGGTTCTCAAACCATGCAACATCTTATGCTTTATTTCATATGCCCTGAATGATTTGCAATGCTCGGTTTGCAAATCACACACGCAAACCGTGCATCACCCAAATTCTTCCAAATTTCCACCAACACCGAAGTTCAATAAAAAACATGTTATTAAAGTAAATATAAAAAATGAGGGTGTCACACCATGCAAGGTGGTTTTTTTGAATGGCAATGGTGAGCTACTGGAGTAAAGATAAAAAAAAATGTTATTATAAAAGTGGAGATGTGCTAAAGGCATGGGAAGTGGATACAGACTAAACTAAAGGGCTTTATGGAGTTTTTAATGTTCAGGGACGTTTCCCGATAAGCTGGGCCCTGGGAAGGGGGGGTGTTCTACCCAAGGGCTTCAAGGGGCTTCAATAGTATTGGCGTATTGTGGTTGATGTTTAATATACAATGATTAATTTTCTCAACTGTGGTAAAGTGATTGATGGTATGAATTTTACTCATATTATATTTATTCTTAAAATTAGAAACATGTCATTGATAGGGGATTTTCAGCCTATAATTCTGCATAATGTTGTTTATAAGGTGTATGTTAAAATAATTGCAAATCAGTTGAGCAAAAGTATTCCCAAAGTTCTTTTACCAAGGCAAAGTGTGTTTCTCATAGAAAGACAATGTCTTGATTGCCTTCAAACATTTGCAGGAGAGGTAAGTATGACCAGATGACAATAAAATTCAGTAAGGTGTATGAGTGAAGAGAGTTTTCTTGAAAAGGGTATCAAGGAGGCTTTGTTTTGATGAAGTGTTCATTAGATTGTTTGGCATGGTTTACATGAACCAAACGAGCTCTTATTTGGTACAAACACCAGAATGGATGAAGAAGGGAAAAGGAAAAACATTTTAACAACATAGATACATGTCTGCATCTGTGTGTACATGCGTGTAGAGATGAAGAATAATTAGCTTCTTGTTGAAAAACATGAGACAATTCAAAATGTCAATTTACAAATGAATGTAAACTATAAAACCATTACTTGCATACGAACTAACCTAGCAGCAAAACCAAGGCAAGGATTTCAATTTCCGTTCTCTAAATATTATAAGCTCCGGTTTATTTGAATGCATACCTCTTGAACAAGTTCTTTTGCTGCTACACAGACTGTTTCAGGAGAAATAATCTTTTGTCAATGGTCATTTGCTCTCCCAGAGCTACCTTGGCTTAAAGAAACACTACTGTGCTCTTGATTGCCAAATGCCATTCTCTCAAACCATTTTATTTCTGCAGATTGCAGTGCAGGGTAATAGATTTCACTCTCACCCAATCTCATTCCATTGGTGAGATCAGAGTCTGCAATGCCATCAAATGCTCTGACAATCTGAAGAAAAAAAATGGAAAAAGAAGCTAATATGACGCTGTCTGGCAAAAAAATTAAACCAATTCGCTGTTGGGACAAGAACTACCTGTCCCATTCGTGGGCGTCTGGCAGCAGAATGGCGCACGCAAGCTGTGGCAGCTTGAATCATGCAGATCATTTCATTTTCTATGTAGTTACTTTCGAGCCTTGGATCTGCCACATCTTGTACTGTTTCATTGTTCAGTGCACTGTTGAGCAAAGGTCGGGCCTGAAAAACAATTCTAATTTTTCATTGGTTCAATCGGATAGCTAGAATCTTCTTTAGAGGCTTCGCACGCCTTTGGGTACATGGAAACATTTTTTTCTTTTTAGAAATGTATTAGAAAATGTTTGAGTGAGAGAGAAAACTAGATATCAAGTAAGCTTTATTTCTAAGGACAAGAGATATTTTTAGGGGGAGAAACTTGTTTTCAAGTTTCCAAGAAAATGAAAATGCAAGAAAATATAAATCATATACTTTCATGTTTTCTCATTGGCTTAGTCGAGCGATTCCTTATTTTAATGATCTCAAATCACGATTCTTATAATTCTAATGAATTTTGCGTTTTGTGTTGGGAACCTATTTTTCATGGAAAATATGTTGTATGGATCAACCGTGCGTTGCACTGGATCGACCATATGACTACCATTCGACCACATGAACAATTGGAGTGGTTCTGTAAACGAATGAAACGACCGTGAAGAAATTTCTCTTAAGTGTCGTTCTACCGCACAAAAAAAACAGTGACCACATATTCATCCCAAGCTACCGCACGATGACTGCAATCGACCGCAAGAAAGAATTCAACCAACTGTGCCAGACTCAGTCAAAAATTTTCTCAATGCTGAAGCCATCACATGAATAAACTCACTGACCGCACGAAGGATGTCAATTGACCGTGGGAGACAGTCAGAATTTTTCTAACTATTGGATCAACCACACGAAGGCTGATAGGAACGTGGAATGGAGGTTGGCTGCGGGGGAAGCTGGCTGTTGCGGCGTGGGCTTGACAGGTGAGCTGGAAGACTCTAGCTGCTGTGCGTGGGAATCTGTTGCTGTTGTTAGGCAGTTGGTTTGTTAGTTTGTTAGAAAGTTGTTGGGAGGAGGGGTTGTCTAGAAGCTTCCAATGGAATCTATAAATAAGGGAGTTGTGGGCTGTATGGGGAAAAATTGTTTTAGAGAGAAGGGTTCTGCTGTGCAGAATTACAGGTTGCTGCTTTGGGCTTCGGAGAGCAACGCCTCTAGAGGATTTCTTCTTCTATTTTTCTTCTTTTCCTTCTTTGTTCTGTAATTTCTGCTACTGTTAATTGTGCCTACTGATTTTCTTTCTCTTTCGAAATTGACTCCTATCAATTGGTGATTTCATTGAGAGATATTCTAGAGAGAGAGTTTTAGAGAGAGGAACTTTTGATCGGAGTAAATTAGTTCACACTGCATCTAACGGTGCAAGCGCATGGACAGCAGAATATCACAACTGGAATTGACTGTAACCGAGCTGAAAAGCGGGTTTCAGCATCAGGAGATGGGACAACAGCGACTGGAGAATGTATGTCATCTCCAGGAGGATGTTAGCCGGCGTCGAGATCACCAGATTTAGGAGATAAAGGCGATGGTGACTCAGCTTTTGGAGGTACAAGCGGAGCATATGGCTCAGGAGGAAAGAAACAGAAAATCGGCCGAAACTGAGGAAGACGAATGCAGAGGCAGCGAGGAGCATCCTGCCACTAATCCAACACGACAAGCTGGTCCTGGGAGGTTGACACGTGAAAACGATGAGGTGGAGAAATTTTTAGATGCAGATCGGCCAGTTAAGATGAGTTCTGAACCTAGTTCTTGTTCTGACAAACACAATGAAGAGGAGGAAATAAGTCCAATCAAAGTCCTGCTTAAGAAAAACGAGCAGCGAGCGGAACAGATGCAGCAGCGCAAGAGACCACTAGTGTTGTTGGGGCGGACAAAACTTATCGCAGGGAGCTTAAAACGGCTGCAGAAAGTAGCTGCTGAAGCTGGGAACTGCGAGAGGATTGCTAGTCAGAGAGCTGCGCCAGCCTTCGTTGACTGGGCTGAATGTAAGATCCGGCAGGGACCGAAGATGCCGACAAGAGTTTCAGAACATGTTGAAGTTGATGGTGCTGTTGAAGTGCTGATAGAGCAACATAAGTCAGGAACTGTCGAGGCACAGGAAGGCAGTAAGGGTGAACAAGCCACTCAACCAGTTGTTTTAGGGAGCTACAATCGAGGAGCTGTAGATGCTGGAATTCAAGAGGATGACGAAAGTGTTCGAGAACCGCCTCACCAGAAAGAAATTTTTCAGAGAAGTACATCCAATACATTGGAAACACCTTTGGTTGATGCAACGATGGTCAACGATGGTCAACGATGGTCAACGATGGTCACCGATGATAGCCAGAGCATCAATGCAGACGGGTTACCTAAGTTGTACGGCTTACCAGCGGGGTCGGTTTTCAACACGCGCAATAGATGTAATGTATCTTTGAACATGGCAGCAACACCTTCCCGATTTGGCCCAAAGTTGAGGAGACCCTTACAATCCACGAAGCTGCACATTCTGTTCCAGAAAGGCTCGAGAGGGAATGAGTCGATCCAGAATCAAAGTGGGCACATTGAAGCTGTTTTTGGAGTTGGAAAAGTTGGGGAAAGTGCTGGTCCGGGATGTGGAATTTCACTTACTTGGGTTTCTTTGGCGAGAGGGGTCCATGGTGTTCCTATAGAAGGATTCGTTGTCAGGCTAGCTGAAGTGAAAGGGCGACATGTTCGAGAGGATGTTTTCAAAGAAATAGAAGAGTGTGAACTGCGTGCAAGGAGTATTGGTGCTGGTTGTTCTCAACTTTTGGCTGAAATGCAAGCTTATAAGGCTGCAGGTCCAGGCTGTATCAAAGATCTTGTAAGCTTGCTGAAAAAAGGAAAAAGCAGGAAAAACAAGACGTTGAGCTAGAAAAGAAGCGGGATCGATTCCCTTACCTTGTGGACAAGGTAGTTTTTCAAGGAGGGGGAAATGATAGGAACGTGGAATGGAGGTTGGCTGCGGGGGAAGTTGGCTGTTGTGGCGTGGGCTTGACTGGTGAGCTGGAAGACTCTAGCTGCTGTGCGTGGGAATCTGTTGTTGTTGTTAGGCAGTTGGTGAAGTTAGTATAGGTGGGGCAGCTATTGTTTGTTTAGGGTGTGACTCACTACTGCCAGGGGTAGTAGTGTCTTTACTCTTAATAAATGGTTAGGGCTGGTCGTAGTGGGCAGTGCGCAACTGTCCAGGGGCAACTATGTAATTACTCTTATAGTTGTTAGGCGGTTGTTAGTTTGTTAGTTTGTTGGTTTGTTAGAAAGTTGTTGGGAGGAGGGGTTGTCTAGAAGCTTCCAGTGAAGTCTATAAATAAAGGAGTTGTGGGCTGTATGGAGAAAAATTGTTTTAGAGAGGGGTTCTGCTGTGCAGAATTACGGGTTGCTGCCTTGGGTCTCGGAGAGCAGCGCCTCTAGAAGATTTCTTCTTCTATTTTTCTACTTTTCCTTCTTTGTTCTGTAAGTTCTGCTACTGTTAATTGAAGTGCCTACTGATTTTCTCTCTCTTTCGAAATTGACTCCTATCAAAGGCCTTCAAGCTACCATGCTCATCCAATCGACCGTACAACCAGTTTGATCGACCGCTTATCTATGTAAGGATGAAGCTACCACATGATGAGTCGGCACTGACCATGTGTATTCAACCGTGTGTATTCAAAGCTACCATGCCTAAAGTGCATATCTCTAACAGCTAGTTTAGGCATTTAATGAGACCTGTCAGAGCAGGGGAGACTTGTCAGTTCAAGGATGAGTAATCTTCAACGGCTGCTTTAAGAGGGAACTTCTACAAGTTAGAAAAAAAAAGTTTCTCACGTAAAAAGTGTCGGTGCTTTTGTGATCTATGTGTTTTCTCCTGCACTTCGACACTCTGTTTTTGGGGTAATATTGAAAAAACTAAGAAGACCGAACTTCAACCTTCACTCCTAAGCTTACAAGGCAATCAGTCAAAGAGAACCTTGCTGATCAACCGAAGTCGATCAGAGATTGAGCTACATCAAATATTCCATCCACTCTTCACTCTCTGTTTTCTATTACCTTTTGAGTTGTGCATGAGTTTCCTGTACATTTACATATCACTTTCTTGTACTGTAAAGATGAGTACTCTAATACCCCTTCTCTTATTTCTTTACCTCCATTATTCCACGTAGAATTGTGGAAGAGGTTTGGTATAGCCTGGACTGGCTTGTGTGCAGTTGTCTGTGTAAAACCAGATCCAGGTTGTGGATAATTCCGATCTAGGTTGTGGATCTGTTTATTAAGTTTTAATAAACGTGTTTGGCAGTGACTTAGTGTCAAGTGGAGGGGGGTAGGTTTCGACTTGGAACTGAACCCCATGTTTTAATTACGCTGTGTGTTTTAATTTTGCTTTTCACTGTTTGTCTTAAATTCACTCAAAAATTGTTTTCTTATTTCCACCCAGTACCTTTCAAACTGTGTTTGCAAAATTTACTTTGATAGTTTACATTTATAAGTGATATATATACTGCGTTTAGTGTGAATAAAATTGTTTCAAAAGTTAATATGATTACAATTGTTTTAACCAGGTCTTGATCGAGCCTTTGAGAAACTATTTCAAGGTACCAAATTATACATACTTATTATATTTGTGAATTGGGTTGTAATTTAAATTGAGGGGATTTAAAATTTATAATTTTCAAAACAGAATTTTTTTATTGGAAACTCAATTCACGCCCCCTCTTAAACATTCCTCTCAGACTAACATCTGGCATCAGAGAGAAACTTTATTTCAGGCTCTCGGTTTTTACTATCTTGTATTTACTTTTGACCTTGATCAAGTCCTGAGGGCAAGATCTCTTAACTTCTGTTTATTTAATATTTTGTAATTATGGATGGTAGACCTGAAGGTTATGCTACCAATCGATCTCCCTACTTTAATGGAACTAACTATGTTCAATGGAAAATAAAAATAAAAATCTATCTAGAAAGCATGGGATTTGATATCTGGGGCACAATAAAAGATAAATATGAAAAAAATGCCTAGAAAAGACTTGAGTGATGAAACCAAAGCTATGTATGACTATAATTGCAAAGCTATGAATGTTTTATTCTATGCATTGGGAGAAGATGAATTTAATCGAATTTTTGTTTGTGTTAATGCATTTGAAATCTGGGACACCTTAGTTGTTTCTCATGAAGGAACTTCCAATGTTAAGAAAATGCGATTAAACACATATACTATGAAGTATGATTCTTTTAAGATGAAACTTGATGAGTCCATTTCTGAAATGTATTGCAGATTCGATGAAACCATCAATACTATGAAGTCATTTAGACAACCGATGGAAGATGAATAACAAGTGCTAAGGCTACTGAGATGTTTACCTAAGAGATGGAGAAAAACTGTTGCATCCATCAAAGAATCCTATGACATAGGCAAGCTATAAGTCAAAGAACTGATAGGAAATTTGATGATGTACGAAAAGGAACTGAAAGGAGAGAATGAAGATGTTGAACTAAAGAAGAAAACTGCTGCATTCAAGGCATTTGAGTCTAAATCAAAAGAAGAAAACAAAGATGATTCAAGTGGCAGTGAATCTGATTCGAAAAGTGATGAGAAGATGGCTCATCTAGCAAGGAGATTTAAAAAAATCTACAAAAAAAAGTTTTTCAAAAAGTCAAATTTACAAAAGAAAGTATGACAAGAATGTAAAATAAAAGGACGCATCAAGGTTGACTGTCTGAAGTTGAGGTATAAAAAGTACGATGATAGAGAAAAGAAACCCAAGAAAGCAATGAAAAGAATCTGGAGTGCTTCAGAGGACAGCTTCAACAATTCAAATTGTTCCAGGAAAGATGCAGGTTAAAAGGCAAACTTGTGTTTTATGACTACTGCATCTGAGGTACAAACTACTACTAGTTTTTTTGGTAATGATGTTTTAAAAGAATCTGAAATGACAAATGAAGAACTATCTGAATATTGTTCTATGCTTGAGGATTCCATGAATGAACTTAAAGATAAATACAAGAATTTGAAAAAGTTGCATGCTTTATCTGCAAATACTTAAAGTGATCTTTGTATTGAAAAGGAAAAGAATGTCAACTTGTTAAAAGAAAATACTGAGTTGAAATTGGAAAATGAACGACTAAGAAAGGATCTGGAATAATTTACCAATGAGACAAATACCTTGAATATGATATTGGGAAGTCAAAAACCTCTCAAATTTCACACTGGAATAAGTTACAATTATGGACAGCAAAGGAAGCTATACAAGAATTACTTTGTTCTTAGCTCTAAAAATTAGTCTTTAATCTGTAAGACTAAAGAAACTTCTGGGTATGTGAACAAACTCTCATTCTTTCGAACTTAAGAAGACCTTTCTATCAAAATCTATTAACCCTGTTGTTAACAAGCTTGTGAAACAAATTTGGATTCCAAAAGCTTTATTTCCTAACTTCTCTAGATCCAAGAAAGTATGGGTACCAAAATCATTTCTTGGTTGATTTTGTATAGATAAAGTGCTTGAAGAGCTCCACCAAAGTCTACAGTATCCAGACAGCGGATGTTCCGGGCATACGACTGGAGACTACTATGGACATATCACTTTTGGTGAGAATGCCAAAAGAAAAAATAATAATTGGACTATGACAAATTGATAACTCCTAAACTCTTTTCATTTCTAAAGTTATATTTGTTGATGGCTTAAAATATAATCTGCTTAGTATATCTCAGTTGTGTAATGATGGCTATCATATTAAATTTGAAAATAATATTTGTAAGATTTTTTATTCCAAGCATGCTATAGTATTTAATGCTTTAAGGAATAATAATTTCGATACTGTTAATTTAGATTTTTTATTTTCTCAAAATGTTTCCTGCTAAATGTCTTTCATAAAGAATCTTGATTGTGGCAAAGGAAACCGGTCCCTGCAATGAACACTCAATTAGAAAGGTAACTAGAAAAAGATTGGTCAAGAATCTACTCAAACTTAAATTCCCAAAAGACAAAAGTGTGCAATCCATGTCAAGAGAGAAAGCAGCGCAAAATTTCTTACAAACCAAAGAAAAAGGTGTCTACCTCTCAACCATTAGAATTGGTTCACATGAATTTGTCTGAACCTTCTAAAGTTTCTAGTCTGGGTGGAAAACATTATGCTTATGTGATCGTAGATGATTATTCAAGATTCACATGGGTATTTTTTCTAGCTCACAAAATGGGGTCATTAAAAGGAAAAACATAACGCTCCGAGAAAATATCTCGACTATACTTAGAGAATATGACTTACCTATCTATTTTTGAGCTAAAGCTGTGAATACAGCTTGTTAGGTTATTAAGAGAGTTCTGATAAGATTGATGTTATTAATATTTTCATGACTTATTATATACTCACTTTACTGATTTTATATGAAATATGCATAATTTGTGTGAAATATTAATGTTTTAATATTAAGTATAATTTTTGAGCATTTTTAGAAGTAGTCCAATTGAGTCAGTTTACTGTTTTAATAATAACTATCACTATACTGATCCAAATTGTGTGGTTCTTGTTTTGTAGGATTCTACTTTAAATATACAACATTTCATTAGAAGGTACCATGAGCCAATTCTGCCATTTGAAGGGTCATATGGTCCTCACAAACAAGACCAAAGAATCTGTGAAGAAACTGGACTATTCATTAAGATTGATTTACTGGGCTAAATACAGAAGTCCAAATTCCATTATTCTCCACCATAGTTCTGGGGATAATGTAAGGAGTCTTGGATAAAAATTTCAAGACCCAAATCCAAAAACAAGGGGCTCAACTTAAGCTTTGAAGTCCAGCCCACCATTTTGGCCAAGAAATAAAATCAGCACAGTATGCATGACATATCTCATGATGTAAGCATCCACTCAAGATGAGATTTTGCAGTGTGAAAGAGGAGATATAGGCGGCCGACTTTGTTGAAGACATCATTCGGTTTTGAATGCATCTTCCTATTCAAAAACCCTTTCACATTTTGGACATCAAAAAGATTGGATTGAAATGGACATATTAAATTTGTTTAATCAACCGGCCATAACTTTGGCTACATAGGTCCAAATGACTTCAAATTTTGAGAGGTCGGCCAACTTTATTATCTACAACTTGGAAGAAGGAGGTTTCTCGAGATTCATCTGTCTGAATAGCCAACTTGGCGATGCAAGTGGAAGTACAAATTGAGAATGCAAACAGTCCACTCCTTGGGCTATAAATACTCTCCCCTTCTCTCCTTGAGGGGGGTTGGCATTTCAGAAGATAGGAGCACCAATTGGCACGACCAAAGCCTTGCCAAAGGCTTGGGAGGACCTTCCATAATCAAGCTTTCACTTGATATAACTTTCCTCCTCTCTTTGATTTCACTCGCTTTTGTGTTTTTCTTCGTTTGTAAACTTATAAGTTTGTATTTTGTAATTCTGTTTTAATGCAAATTTCTTCTTCAATATCTCTTATTATCTTCCACCTTCTGTAGTTTAATATTAATGTTCTTAAAATAGTTTAAATTCAGTTGAATCCCCTTCCCTTCTTTTGCTTCCTCATTCAATCGAAAATCCGTTTTTAATTATCATCATTGTTCGTGTGTGTGTGTTCCACGTACCACTCTTTTCTAATCCCTTTCTTTTTCTTCTATTCTTAATTTATCATCATAATTATTATAACCAGACTATTAAACACCCAAATGGCTGAGTAAATATCTCATTGGGGTGAGTCAAAATTTAGGAATGTTAAGTGATTGAGAGTATTTTCTCAATGAGTATTCGTTAATTTAACATTGTGTATGTTGGACTTAATATGTCATGGATTAATGACATCTTTTGTTTAGCATGTGGTTTCCATGGATTATTGGAACCATAAATACACTACCATAAACAAGTACTAATTGAGATTAGAATCCTAGTTAAGTTAAGACTTGGATTAAAGCTTTAACACTTAGGAATTCTAATCAACGTCAACTTGTGAAGTGGGTGTTAGTTTAAATGCAATATAAAACAAAGCTCAAAAATATCACAAACTTAACTCCCTAATAATGAACTCACTCCAATCTTTATCAATTTGTTAAATCAATTATAGTCAATCAATCATTTCAATTAAGCTCTACAAACAAACCCCCTAATCAAAATACAATCAACTAAAAACAAACGACTATTACAAAGTATCATCGCTAAGGATTCGATCCGAGTGCTGCTATACACATTAGCAGAGCACCAGAACTTTGACCGGTCGATAGGCGACAATCAGTCGTGCGTTTCAAATGGCGTCATTGCCGGGATGGTGCTTTAAGTAGTCATTAATTTATGGTTATTGTAAAAAAACAAAAAAAAAACAAATTTTAAAAAAAATTGAAAAAAAAACACGAAGAAAAACTCGTCTTCTCATAAAAATCATAAACGGAAAATAAACAAAGAAAAACTTGTTGTACCCCTCTCTTGGATTTTAATGATCACAATCACTCTTATTTTGTTCTAACTTGTTTTCAAGTGTTTTTGTTGATAGGCAAAAGGTTGCCAAGGAGTTGGGCCAAGAAGGACTGAAAGTAGACTCTCTGAGTCTACCGGCCAACCGGTGGATTCCCACCGGCCAGCCGGTGGTCTCTGGCAGAAGCAATGGTTTCTTTCCAGAGCCACCGGGCAGCCGGTGTGAGCTCCCCGGCCAGCCGGTATTGTCACCAGCCAGCCGGTGGCTGACCACCGGCCAGCCGGTAGAACCTGGGCAGAGAGCTTGCTCTCTGTCTGGAGCTCCGGCCAGCCGGTGGATCAGGACCGGCCAACCGGTGGACCACCGGCCAGCTGGTGAGACACCACCGGCCAGCCGGTGTGCCCAGTCAAACTAGCCGTTGGGCGTTGACCAAACTTGTACTTTTGACTCCCAACGGCTCCGAAGGCCTCTCCAACGGCTCCGAAGACCCCCAACGGCCATTTGGGTGTTCCTCTCCTATAAATAGAGGACTAGGAAGCCCCGGAAAACAACAGTAGCCCACGGGAACATTTTTCGATCATTTGGCGAACCTCCGGCGTATTCCTTCAAGGATCCCCACCTGCTCCAACTCACTTCCACAACCAAGGAGCACCACCATAGAAGCTTGGGAGCGCTCTTCATCATCACCAATCAATCCATTGACGCCCAAGACTTCTCCTCTTTACGGTTTTTATTGTTTTATCATTTTGAGCATTATTTTGAGTTTGTGCATACAAACCCTTCTTTCTCTCATCCTCCCTTAGTTTGGGTTTTCACACCACCTTCAAGGTGTGAAGAGGTTAGTCAAGCCTTCCCTGTAAAAGGCTTGAGTCATAGGTGAGCTAGCCTTCACCTGTAAGAAGGCTAGTGGGTTTCTTGCTACAACCAATAAAAAACAAGCTGTAATAGGTGTCTAGGCTGCCTTAAAGTCTAGTGGGTTTCTTGCTACAACCATTAAAAAGCAAGCTGTCGTATAAATCTCTCAACGGTTGAGTTGGGAGCGGAGACGTAGGCTTGGGATTCAGGCCGAACTCCGTTATCAATTTTGTGTCTTGCCTCTTTTATTTCCGCTGCGTTTTAACTTTTTCTTAAATTGTTAAACTTTTTTGAAAAGGCAATTCACCCCCCCCCCTCTTGTCATCACTCTCCGACCCAACAATTGGTATCGGAGGAAGTGTTTGTGTAATACCTTAACCGGTTACAAACTTAAGATCCTTAGTGATGGCTAATTCCTCGCATGCTCCCGAAGGGTATTCTATGACTCGGGCTCCATTCTTTGATGGAACCGATTACACTTATTGGAAAACCCGCATGTCTACTTTTCTTAAGAGTATAGGTTATCCTATTTATAGAATTGTCATGCATGGTTACTCTCTCTCATCTCCCGATGAATCCAAATGGACTCAAGCCGATATTAAAAATTTCGAGCTTGATGGCAAAGCCATGAATGCTCTTCATTGTGGGCTAGACCGTAATGAATTCAACCGTGTTTCTACTTGCTCCTCTTCTTATGAAATTTGGAAACTTTTAGAAGTAACCCATGAGGGCACTAACAAAGTCAAAGACACTAGATTAGACATGTATCGCCAAGATTTTGAAAGTTTCACCATGCACCCACACGAATCAATTACTGAAATGTTTACTCGTTTTACTGACGTTTGCAATGGAAGAAAATCTCTTGGTGAGGATGTTTCTGCAGAAATGATGGTCAAGAAGATTCTTTGGGTCCTACCAAGCTCATGGGCACCAAAGGTGACCGCAATTCAAGAAGCAAAAGATGTCAAGAAAATGCCGGTCGAAGAGCTCATCGGATCCCTCATGACCTACGAGATCACCATGAGGAGGCAAGCTGAAAAGGAAGGCAAACTCATCAAAACTCCAAAGAACATCGCCTTCAAAGTTCAAAAAGAAGAAAGCTCCTCCTCCTCATCTTCTTCCTCTTCAAGCGGCGATTCAGAAATCGAGAACCTTGCCCGCAAGATGCACAAATTCATGAAGAAGAACAAAAAGAAGAAATCTCGCAAGGCTCGAAAGGAAGAACTCGACGAAAAATCCGAGCCCGAGGTAACATGCTATGGGTGCGGCAAGAAAGGCCATTATAAGCCCAATTGCCCACTCCACAAGACAAGGGCCAAGCAAAAGGAAAAGAAAAAGGCATTCAAGGCCACTTGGAGTGATAGCTCCTCATCCTCCTCCTCCTCAAAAGACGACGGTAAAAAATGTCTAATGGCACTTCATGAGGTAACCTCTTCCGACTCATCTTCCTCTTGTTCTTCCAATTCTTTCAATCATTTATCTTACGAGGATCTCCAACATGCGAGAGATCAATTGGAGGAAGGTTTTCACGAACTTTCTTCCAAATTTATTGCCTTAAAAAAGAAATTCAAAATTCTTTCTTCCGAAAAGGATCAACTTCTCAAAGAGAAGGAAGACTTGTCCCTCAAGATCCAAAATCTTCCCGATGTTGATTCTATGGAATCAACAATCAAGGATTTAAGGAAATCCCTAGCTAAGTTCACCGAAGGTGAACATAACCTTTCGAAGCTCCTTGGTTCCCAATGCATATCTAGAACCACCCAAGGGCTTGGCTATTCCAAGCAAGCTTCCTCTTCCCATGCTCCTACTATTTTTGTAAGGGGGAGCTCCCAATATAAATTTTGCAACTATTGCAAAAAGATCGGGCACTTAATTTACGAGTGCAACTGCAAAAATGCCCGGTATGGAAGGCCCAAAACCATTTCCTTTAACGATGAATTTCATAGGAGAAGACCCGCCACAAGACAAGTTTGGATTGAAAAATCCCTTTTAGCGAGTCTCTCCGGACCAAAATTTGTCTCGGTTCTAAAATCCTCTCCCCGGTGATTTGTTGTTTTTATTTAGGGGGAGTTAGGATCGTTTAAGCCTTTTTGCGTTTTTTTTTTTCTTCAAAACTTTCAATTCAAAACATTCAATTCAAAACTTTCAAATTAAAACTATCAATTCAAATTTCAAAAATTTCAATTGGTTCAAAATCTCTATCTTGTTTTTCAAACCTTTCCTTCAATCAAATTTTATGCCACGTGCTATTTTGATAATCACAAAGGGGGAGATTTCCTTGGTTGATTGAGGGAGAAATATTTCTCTTATGCTTTGTTTTACTTTTCAATTTATCCTTTAAAGCATGTCTTTCATTTCAGTCTTTTACATTGCTTGTTTTGGTGATTGTGATCATCAAAATAGGGGGAGATTGTTGTACCCCTCTCTCTTGGATTTTAATGATCACAATCACTCTTATTTTGTTCTAACTTGTTTTCAAGTGTTTTTGTTGATAGGCAAAAGGTTGCCAAGGAGTTGGGCCAAGAAGGACTGAAAGTAGACTCTCTGAGTCTACCGGCCAACCGGTGGATTCCCACCGGCCAGCCGGTGGTCTCTGGCAGAAGCAATGGTTTCTGTCCAGAGCCACCGGGCAGCCGGTGTGAGCTCCCCGGCCAGCCGGTATTGTCATCAGTCAGCCGGTGGCTGACCACCGGCCAGCCGGTAGAACCTGGGCAGAGAGCTTGCTCTCTGTCTGGAGCTCCGGCCAGCCGGTGGATCAGGACCGGCCAGCCGGTGGACCACCGGCCAGCTGGTGAGACACCACCGGCCAGCCGGTGTGCCCAGTCAAACTAGCCGTTGGGCTTTGACCAGACTTGTACTTTTGACTCCCAACGGCTCCGAAGGCCTCTCCAACGGCTCCGAAGACCCCCAACGGCCATTTGGGTGTTCCTCTCCTATAAATAGAGGACTAGGAAGCCCCGGAAAACAACAATAGCCCACGGGAACATTTTTCGATCATTTGGCGAACCTCCGGCGTATTCCTTCAAGGATCCCCACCTGCTCCAACTCACTTCCACAACCAAGGAGCACCACCATAGAAGCTTGGGAGCGCTCTTCATCATCACCAATCAATCCATTGGCGCCCAAGACTTCTCCTCTTTACGGTTTTTATTGTTTTATCATTTTGAGCATTATTTTGAGTTTGTGCATACAAACCCTTCTTTCTCTCATCCTCCCTTAGTTTGGGTTTTCACACCACCTTCAAGGTGTGAAGAGGTTAGTCAAGCCTTCCCTGTAAAAGGCTTGAGTCATAGGTGAGTTGGCCTTCACCTGTAAGAAGGCTAGTGGGTTTCTTGCTACAACCAATAAAAAGCAAGTTGTAATAGGTGTCTAGGCTGCCTTAAAGTCTAGTGGGTTTCTTGCTACAACCATTAAAAAGCAAGCTGTCGTATAAATCTCTCAACGGTTGAGTTGGGAGCGGAGACGTAGGCTTGGGATTCAGGCCGAACTCCGTTATCAATTTTGTGTCTTGCCTCTTTTATTTCCGCTGCGCTTTAACTTTTTCTTAAATTGTTAAACTTTTTTGAAAAGACAATTCACCCCCCCCCTCTTGCCATCACTCTCCGACCCAACAAAACCCATCTTCATCTTTCTTTCAAAATATCTCTGAATGCCCCGTAGCCTCCCAAACAATCCCTCGGATTTTTTTGACTCTGAAATTGAGCGAACACTTCGCCAACTTAGGAGGAACATAAGAGATAATCAAATAATTCAAGAACCAGTCCTCATCCAACCAATTGAATTTGAAATGGCCAATCCTAGGGAACAAACACTAAAGGAACTTGTTGCCCCTGATATGAATTACCAACCTCTTGGTATTCAATATTCAAACATAGAAGCTGACTTCGAACTCAAATCGGGTTTGATTCATCTTCTCCCTCATTTCCACGAGCTAACCGGTGAGGATCCACATCTCCACCTTAAAGAGCTCCAAGTGGTGTGCTCTACCATGAAGCATCAAGGGGTTTCTGAGGAACAAATCAAACTTCGAGCATTCCCTTTCTCCCTAGCTGACACTGCTAAGTCATGGATTTACTACCTCCCTCCTGGTTCCATAAACACATGGAATGACATGAAGCGACTCTTCTTAGAGAAATTCTTTCCTTCTTCTCGTACTACTTCTATCTGAAAGGAAATAAGTGGTATCTGTCAGTTCCCAAGTGAATCACTCCATGAATACTGGGAGAGGTTCAAAAAGCTTATTGCAACCTGCCCACACCACCAAATTCTTGACCAACTCCTGATTCAATACTTCTATGAGGGGTTATTGGCTATGGAGAGAACTCTCATTGATTCCGCAAGTGGTGGTGCTCTTGTTGATAAAACTCCTGCAGCTGCAAGAGATCTTATAAACAACATGGCTGCAAACACACAACAATTCCATACTCGAGCACATGCTCAAGTCAAACAAGCCCAAGATAATCAATCAATTGAGCCGAACAAGATAACCGAGTGGATGAGTGAATTTACAGGTCTTATGCGACAACTAGTTGTGGCTACCAAATCCCCAACCTCGTTGTAAGAACCCGGTTTTTGCTGTGAAAGACTTTGGAATATTCTTGATGATATTCCAGAACAGCGCCTTCAGACGGCGTGCAATTCTGAGCCCCGGAGTGGCCGGAATTAAATTTTCAGTGCGTTCACACTGGAAACGCCAAATAAATGGGATAACTCCTAAACGGTGATCCGGATCAGAGATCCGAGTGTACGGATGGGTCCGGAATGGGGTGTTTACCCTAGGAACGACATAAAACTTGTCGGCGCGGGATGTTTGGACCCCTCGCTCGCTTTCGGAACGTTAAACGGATAAATTAATTAATTAATTTATTCGTTTAATGGTGAAACGCGGGTATCTCTTAAACGGTGGCTCGGATTGAAAAACCGAGGGCACCGTTGAGTTCGAAGCGTGTCGTTTACCCTAGGAGGGGTATAAGTTTCGCGAGCGCGGGCCGTCTGTGAAAAATGGCCCTAGGGGCATTTTCGTAATTTGGCGGTCTCAAGCGCTAAGTTTTATAACTTTTGAACGGAGTCTCGGATTAAAATTTTGATACCACCGTTGTGATCGGGAGGTCGTTTTTACCTCAGGGGCACCCTCATTTTTTTGTCTGCATCGGCAGCGTAGTCGGGGGCGTGCCGGGGGGGGGGGGTTTAAGTGTTTTCTACTTAAACGCACCCCCCCACCCTCTTCTTCTTCTTCTTCTAACTCAAACCCTCCCCCTCTCCTCCAGCTCCGGCGAAGCACTCCGGCGAAGCACTCCGGCGAGGCAGCTCCGGCAAGGCGATGGCGCGGCGGCGGATCGCCCGTGAACCTTCGGGCAACGCCCCTGCAGGTAGGGGTTTATCGTTTTCGTTTTTAATTTCCCGCAATCTTTGAGCTCAATTCATAGCGTCGAACTGTTATCTAATCGTCGATCGATGCCCATGATCACGTAGTACGTTATCCGAGCTTTCCAACGCTTGTTTCGGATTCAAAATCCGACCTCCGAAGCCTCCGCAGCGGCCCAGCGAAGATCCGCGGGTTTTTGGGGTTTTCTGGCCGGCACGGTGGTCCGGCGGGTTTCCAACGGTGGCGGCGCAGCTGCGGGTTCCGGCGAGGGGAGCCGGTCAGCGGGGCGGCCCGGCGAACGGTCGGCTGAGAGCGCCGGCTGCTGGCGCCGGCGAGAGGGGACGACCGGGGTCGGGCTGTGCGACCCCGCGGCTGGACAGAGACCCGCGCGACGCGGGTCTCCGCATGGAAGGCCGACCGGCCGTGTCGGCCGGTCGGTGAAAGAGCCGCTCGCGCGGCGTGGGCGGGGTGACTCGCGGGAAGCGGCTGGGCCGCAGCCCCAGCGGGCCGGCCGGAGCGGGCCGGCTCGAGCGGGGCGAACCGGCCGGACCGGGCCGGTCCGGCCCAAGAGGGTCCCCCTCTTCTTTTAAAATCTTCGGACGCCCGTATTTCGGGCTACGGGCGTCCGTTTTGCGCGCCGTCAGCGGCAGCGCGGACCTTGCGTCAAGGGGAATGTTTTGAGATGGTTTTGGGAATTTTTAATTCCCGAAAAAAGGGGCCTCGGAGGCGCGACGCGTCTTTAAGTGGACGAGCGTTTTTCCCGAGATTATTGTTTTGGAAGGCGCGGACGCGTCCGACGTCCATTTTGAGCGCCGTCAGTGGCGTTGCGACCCTGGCACTGAGGCGGAGGTTTCCAGGGCGGTTTCGGGCGTTGAGACTGGTTTTGAGGTGTGGGCCCCACGGCCCGTTCTTTCGAGCTGCGTGCAGCGTTTCACGGCTTTTTCATCGGACGTCCGTTGGGGGCGTGCGAGCAATCGTTTCTGAATGTTTTTCCGAGGGGATTGCAATGGTGCAATTCGCTCGCTCTAATTCGGCACGATGGTGCGGGTCCCACGAGGGTCGTTTGGGCGTCGACGGTGATTTTCCATCTTTATCACCGGGCGACCGTTTTGGACAAGTGAATAGTCCATCCTGTGTGCTTTTTCGAGAGGATCGCAACGGTGCGATCCGTCCGTTGGGTTTTGGGACCGGGAAGCGGGTCCCACGCAGCACCGCTCGTGTGCGCTGCGCCGGAATGCACCTTTTCTCCGAATATCCGTTGCACTCAAGTGAGTAGTGCTTTTGACGTGCTTTTTCGAGAGCATTGCGATGGTGCAGTTCGCCCAACCTTTTTGGGGAACGTGGTGTGGGTCCCACTCGACCCGGCTACGGTGAATAGTACCCTCTTCACCGGGTGTCCGTTTTGGACGATTGAGTACTCAATCCCGTGTGTTTTTCCGAGGGGATCGCAGTAGTGTGATCCGTTGGTTCAGTTTCGGGATCTTGGGGTGGGCCCCACACGGGTTTGGTTACGGTGAATAGTACCTTTTTCACCGGTTGACCGTTTCGGGCGAGTGAGTAGTCTATCTCGCGTGTTTTTCCGCGAGGATTACAACGGTGTGAACCGTTTGGTTGTGCAGAGCCTCTTGCGTGATCTTGTTGAATGTGGAAACATGAAAGGTGCACTGGTGGTGGTTCGTCCTACCATGTCTGTAGCGGACCCTTGGCGTGTGATCGCGCACTCTTGGGAGAGTGATGTAAATGATTCACAAGATGTGGTTGGCCGTGCCTGGGCCTTTGAGGTGGAGTTGTTACGTCACGCCTTCGCATTGACGTTGGGTGTCGTATGCACGATAGCCCTTGGGCTGGAGACGTGGTATACTCTGGGAGTATACGAGAGCGCTTGGAGGTACGTGTGGTTTGTACCTGAGGTGTTTGTGCGCTCAGTTGGGGTTGACTTGGGGCCACACGTCGTGTGGGCCCCATGTGCGTGTCGTGTTCTGCTTTGCGTACTTTAACCTCTCGCGACATAGAGGATCCATCTGTGCTCGTTTGTTTGACCAGCAGGGTTGAGTGGTCTCCCCCTGTTTTCGTTCTCGATGGATCAGCCAGTAGCGGTGCTAGTGGCACCCCGTGATGGAACAGGCGCTGAACCCCTTTGGGTGAGTTGTGCTGGAATTGGGTGGTTGCGCGATACCCACTCCGTGTTCGGTTGGCCAGTGTTGTACCCTCCAATGGAGATCAATTTAATACAAACAGTTGAGGATTTATTTTTAATAGGAAAACAAAGAACTCACATTTCACATCCCCCACAGGGGCTCCAGTGTCGTTTGGCAACGGGCCAAAATTTTTGAATTTTAGTTTTTTCATTTTAACATGTGTTATTTATTTATTTTATCTTTTAAATATAAATATTAAAAAATGAATTGGTCCATGGCCCATACAGACTAGCCCATATAGGCAACAGGCTTAACAGGTCTAGTCCAAATAAACCCATTTTTATACGGGTTACAAGTTCCAAAACCCGGCGCATGTTTTTTTACCGGCTGAACGGGTAAGCCTGTTGGGCTTGGCCCATATTCCTGGTTCTAGCTATCACCAGCAATATAGTTCCTCCCCATTTTTTTATGTTGGAAGTAAACTAATAGAGTATATTTGCAAAGCAACACTGCTATATTTTGATAATGTATATAGTACTGAAGCCCAAGGATTTTACCAAGATCAAAGATTATTATCTAGAAGAAGGAATTGGCATGTGTCCATCCATGCATAAATAAAAAAAATTACTTCTTCAAAGTCAAATTGATAGATTAATTTAATTACAAAACAAGAAAAAATGAAGAAAAGTACAGTCTTCGTGAAGATAAGCCAATCCACGAGCTGCTCCTGCAGCAACCTTAATGCGCGTTGCCCAGTCCATAACAGGGTTGTCCGCCTCTAAAAATTATTAGAATCAGCAAAAGATTAATAACTTAACATTACATGTCACTGCCTCCAGTCAACTTTATAAGGGAAAAAGTAGGGTATTTTCATGGTCTAAAATATAAAAATAAGTGCATTTAATTTTATTTTTCACAAATGACCTTCATTAATTATAAGAGATTATTGTGTAAATATTGAATCAAAGGTATGTTTTAGAATACATTATCATTTGCAATGAATTCAATGTTTCCAAACACTTTTATCCGATTTCCATAATTCTTGTTAAATGGTTATTTTTTACAGATATCATGGACCGGAGATAGTAATTCAAGAAAGCTTAAAATCGGAGCATCACCATGCAGATGGAAGTGTAGAGTATTGTTAGGCACATAATCATAGGCAAGAAGCCTCCGATTTTCCGAAACGCAGTAACCAACTAGTGAAACCAGATGTCGATGGTGTATGCGAGTAATAATCTCAACTTCAGCTTTAAATTCTCGCTCCCCCTGTCCTCCACCAACTTTCAGCTGTTTGACTGCTACAACTTGTCCATCAGGCAAGTATCCTTTGTAAACAGGACCAAACCCACCTTCACCCAGGAGATTCCCTGCAGAAAATCCATCTGTAGCCTTATACAGTTCATCATAAGTGAACCATGACCTTGAGTTCCATAAGCCACCTGGCTGGGGTGGCACGTGTATAAAGTCACTGCTAGAACTGCTTCCTATGAGAGGAGCTGCAGAATTCGGTTTCCTAACAGGTGAATCTGTGAAAATATCACAAATGATCTTATTTATCAAAAAAAAAAAAACAATCATTTCATGAATTGCAGTGACAAGCAATTCAACAAAGATCATTTTTTTTAAAGAAAAGAGCCCATGATGTTCAGGTTACTCGAACAAAAAAGGCCTTATCTTTTAAATTACAGATATGGGTTTGAATGGGTAAATCTCTTATATAGGAGATAACTTTGATTCAAAACGCATCCATGAGTCTTCATTAATGAAGAGCAAAAACAAGCATATAAAGATAATTCTTTTATATATTGTTTTGATGTTACAAATTTTTAGATGTGTGGGTGCCGTGTGTGTCGTTTCCAGTAATTCATATGATTGGGATAAGATGGTCCCTATGGGGTTTGAGAATGTATTGTACATACCTGTTCTTGGAGTGAAATCCAGTGGAGCGGGTATAACATAGCCACCATTGAGTCCAGGAGCAATTTTCTTTTGTTTTTTGTTCTGTCGCTTCCGCAAGAGCAACAAAACTAGCATGAAACAGAGAACTGCCAATCCTGCTCCTACAGCTATAGCCACAGCAAGCGCTGTCTTGCTACCCCCATGGCTTGGAGAACTAGGCGTGGTGGATGATGCAGGAGGGGAAGAATTTCCGGGTGCGTTTGGTGATCGTTTTGGAGGTGAACTTCGAGGTGGCACCGCAGCCGGGATTGGGAGAGAATTGTTAGGCGGACTTGACGCCGCGGCTGGTGGCACTGGACGCATTGGGTTCTCCGGCGATCCTGATGATGGTGGTGAAGATGAACTCAGAGGTGAACTGACCTGAGGATCGGATTGGGGTGGAGGAGAACTCGACGGTGGTGCGGACGATTGTGGCGGATATGATATTGATGGAGTGGTTGGAGGTGAGCTTGTGGGCGGATCAGAAAGCGGTGGAGGCAAAGGACTAGGTAAACCTGGTGTAGCTGATGGAGAGTTTTGCGGCGGCGGCGGCGATGGTGGAGGCGGTGGAGTATCGGAAACTGGGGGAGGCAGGCCATTAACCGGAGACGACGATTGACGCTGGGGAGAAACAGACTGAGGAGGAGGAGGCGGGGTTAAGGAAGCCCCTCCCAGCGGCGGACTGGCATTGGGTTGAGCAGACGGTGAGGTGGCGGGGTGGTCCGGCGGCAGCGGCTGCGGTGGCGCAAGTGAGACTTCCGGTGGCAGCGGGGAGGTCGAAGCAGCGGGAGATGGAGCCGCCGCCATCTACCGCAATCCCCCACTGAACGACGAACTGCACAGATCGAAACAGCCCAGGAATTTCAAGAACTCCAGCAATCCGTGCACCCGATTCTCAGTAAACCCTCGTATCATCAAATTTCAAATTCCAAGCCACTCGAATTGCCAATCCAAAATCCTCGGAGCAGCTGCCTCATGGCCACTGTAGTGGCCCACTAAAACGCTTCACCGGACATTCTTCACGAGGATGAACGATCGATGTTCACCGAGTCTCGCCGTGTGTATGGATAAGAATCTTCTCACTCAGGGAAGGTTAGACAGCGACCTGCCGGGGATTTGAATTTTTCCACCACTCTTAGTTTCTCCCTTTTCGAGCGACTACAGATTAACTCGAATCACACGGAAGAATTAATGGAAGCATGAATTTGCAAGAACTTCAGAGACTGACGATTATGCGCATTGCGTAATCGTTCGTCCCACGAGTTCGTTCTCAAGAATCTTGCGTGGCTCCTTCGCACTGTTGTGAGAATCCTCCTCGGCTGATAGTTTCACTTTTAACGCGGGGAGGTTTCGTCATTCCCAAACCAATATATATATATATTGGTACTGTTTTGTGATCATAAGCACTCTCAGGGAAAATATGTTAAACCGAGTTTGGACAAACAGAACTGTTATATATTGAAACAAAATCATTACATAAATACTTACTAAGATAAAATATACAAAACAGGACAACAATATAAACAATTTGTTCAATATGATATAGCATTGATGAGTTCATTTTATGCTTACATTTTTTGAAATTTTAATTGTTAAATATCATTTGTTTTCAGTTATTTATATCCATTTTTTAATTGTGAATCACCATTTATAGGTATTTTATATTTTATAATTATATTTTTTAAAAGGAAACGAAAAGATTTAGAATGCATGTTTTTCAAGTTACGGTTTTTCTATGCATTTTTTTATAGGGTTTGGTAAAAAAAAATGGGCCAACATGGCTATCTTTCAACCCATGGAGGCAACCCACATGGTAGACTCATGAGACCATGAGGGGACGTTGGTCAAGCCACCCACATGCGTATGAGGTTGCACATGCGGCAGATGTGATTTAGAGGTCACGCATGGCGTGCACGAGAGCGGAGCACACCAGCGCATGAGGTTCGGGTTCGTGCGGCAGTGGGGGGAAGGCTTCATCGTCGCGAGGCAACATTGGCAATGCAAGGGTCCTCCGACCCGCATTCACTACCACAAAAGCAGTTTTTCTCAGCGCCAACATTTATCAGCGCTAACGAAAAAGCGTTGATAAATGGGGTGTCTTAATCAGCGCTGATAAAGGGTCGACTTCAAAAAAAAATTAATTAAAAATAATATATAAATATATAAATATATTGATATTGATATAAATATAATATATAATTTGTAAATATATTTTAGGTAAGTATAAATATACATTTACACTTAATATACTTAATATATAATATATTTAGTGAAAATGACTTATAAAAAAATTAAAAAATATTTTTATTTAATAATTTGCTAATTATTATGGAGTAATAGTCATTTAATAACAATTTGAAGAGTAAAAAATAAAAAAATATTCAAAATATGTTGAAAACGCAACTCGAACTTCAAACTGCCATAACTTTTGATCCAGGAGTCTGTTTGAGCTCTACCACATATCAAATCGAAGCCTGCGACGAGCTCTACGTTGTTGTGACCAAAGACCTTGGTCAAGGTTTTTTTGAGGCCAAAAGAGGCCCAGAAGACCTCCAAAACTGAGTTTTTAGTCAGGATACCCCGATTTTTTAACATTTTGTGGATTTTCAGCCTCGTTTAAGGGGGTATTATTGGTTTTTTTTTGTGGGGACTGAATTTATTCCAAGGTATTACATTCATATTGATATTATGTCTTTGAAATTTCATCGTTTTTTATAACGCACTGCTATTTATAATCAAATATATAACAATATATGCATATTTTTTATATATTCACACATAAAAATTTAATTATAAATATAAATAATAAAATATATTTACATATAAAATATATTAGCTTTATCTAAATAATAATAATATTCATTTTATTTAAAATACAAAATATATGAATATTTATATACATATATATTAATCTAACTATATATATATATATATATTAATATAACTACATATATATATATTAATATTACTATAAATATATATATATATTAATATCACTATAAATATATATATTAATATCACTATAAATATATTTATTAATATAACTATATATATATTAATATAAATATATATTACTATATGAATAAATATAACTAAATATATATATATATATAAATAGAGATATATATTAATATAAATAGAGATATATATTAATATAAATAGAGATATATATTAATATAACTATATATATATATATTATAATATAACTATATATATATATTAATATAAATATATATTACTATACGAATAAATATAACTAAATATATAAACATATATAGAGAGAGATATCATGAATTGGAAAACAAATCAAAATAGAGGAGTGGTAAGGGCTTAGGCGCGCAGAGGGAAGGTCTCGAGTTCAAATCCTGGTGGAGACAGGGGCGCGCGCGCATGGGGGAATATGAGAGCAAGCGCTGTTAAAGGGTGGAGGGGGCAGAAAAGCGCTGTTAAAGGGTGGAGGGGGCAGAAAAGCGCTGTAAAAGGGGGGGCTCAAGCGCTATAAAGCCCCGATTGACATTATTTTTTAATTTTTTTAATTTTTTTAATTTTTAAAATTTTTTAAATTTTTTAAATTTTTAAATTTTGTTAAATTTTTTTAATTTTTTTTACCTTTTATCAGCGCATTTAAAAAAGTGATGATCAAAGGTAAAAAAAATTAAAAAATTTAAAAAAATTAAAAAAATTAAAAAAATTAAAAAATTAAAAAAAATTAAAAAAATTAAAAAAAATTAAAAAAATTAAAAAAAATTAAAAAAAATTAAAAAAATTAAAAAAATTAAAAAAAATGCCAATCGGGGGGGGGGGGGCTTTTATAGCGCTTGAGTCCCCCCCCCTTTTACAGCGCTTGAGCCCCCCCCTTTTACAGCGCTAAAACGAAAGCGCTGATAAAGGAAACGCTAATAAAGAGGTCTTTTACCAGCGCTAAAACAAAGCGCCGATAAAGGACCCTTTTATCAGCGCTTTGTTTTAGAGCTGATAAAAGACGTCTTTTATCAGCACTTTCTTTTAGCGCTGATAAAAAAGGGTCTTTATCAGCGCTTTTTGGAGCACTGATAAAGGGGACCCCCCCTTTATCTTCGCCGGCATTAAGAGCGCTTTTCTAGCGCTGTTAAAGGCCATTTTTAGCGCTGATAAAAGCCGTATTTGTAGTAGTGATTCGACTTAACGACTGCTATCAACCACAAGTTGTAATATATAACGGATGCCAAACTGCAAAAAGTTCGATTTGGGACATAATTTTGTCTGGATACTATGCACTTAAGCGAAACGTCGTCGTTTTGCTCCAGCCTGTGCGTCTTTGTTCTCAGACACGTTGTGGCTACACCGTAGCCACACCCGTTGCACCGCAGATCCTCCATGGTCGGCTGAAAGGAGCTTTGGTGCCATTGGAGATTTGACACTCCCCGCGCCACAATCATGGCTATGCAACATAGGGTCCTTGGAAGCTTGAAATGAAGATGGACCTCTGTACCGTGGTCCTGTCGCTATCTTGTAGCCTTTGTTGTTAGAAGAACGACGAAGGGAGTTGCATCGTCGTTAGAAGTGTTGTGTCGTGGTCGATGCTACCCGGAGAAGTGGTTGTGGCATGAGGAGATTGCTTGCACCGTAGGTAAGGAAGAAAAAGAATGGAGCTACGTCATAGTCAGAAGCATTGTGTCGTGACCCTTGTAGCTCGAAATACAGAAGAAGAAAGACTGAAGCGTTGCGGCAGTGTGCGAACAGCTACACTGTGGCTTGCAATGAATGAGAGGTGCGTGAAAATGTCTGCATTGTGAGTTGAAGGCTCCACCATGGAGGGTTTTATATTGGTTGTGGCGATAATATTTAGGATATGAAGGCTGCATCGTGGGGCGGATGGCCACGTCGTAGCCATGCATGAATAATACACACTCGAAGGTGGATGTGCCGCAATACTTCTATCCACACCATGATATGATTTTAACTGCATTATTCAAAAGATCGATATCTTTGGGCAACACATAGGATACGGTCGAGTTTCGAGGGTGAACTTGGGTGAGCAATGATTAGGGAGCGTCAAGGAAAAATGGAAGGGTCGGGTAATAATCAGTAGTATAGAGATGTGTCTTCGATGGGGAGTTTATTTGTGATGCAGATGGGGAAGAGATATTGTTTTTGGGAAACACTTTAGTGAGTAATGATCCAGTTGGATTTGGTTCCATAGAACCAAATGACTTTGTCATTTTGATTACTAGAATATTAATAAATATTTTGTCACATGACGATTGATCTCCTGCGTAACATTAATGCGATAATGCTCTTCGAGTATTTGTCGTATCAAAAGGTTACAATAATTCCCCACTATAATAAGAATCTAGAAATGCCATGACAATATTCTTAAACATGTGTCATATGGTCTAGATAAAATTTTTCCGATTGGACACAAATGATGTTTCACTATCAGGTGTTGAGGGCTCATAAAACATTGAGACATCTTTTTATTAAGTTCACACTTTGTAATCTCTAAGAAGATAGGTCACAAGGATAAACCCACCAATAGGAATGTCACATGTTTATATGTCATTGGATATTATTGTCCATAAACATGTGTATTGGTCCTTAGACTTGAGAATATTATTTATGTGTATCATGAATCGTGTACTTTGATGTATGGATGAAAACCATGACGACATATACTTATAGAGAGGTAGCATGCATTGGGTGCATTATAAGTGACATGACATTAATTGAACAAGTCAAGAAAATATTTTTCCCTTCCATGCTGATGGAAGAATACATATCTAGCCCTTTGATTGAAGTGTAATTATCTGATTAAATCTACGGTCATGATAGTTCATTGATGAGTACATCTTGGAAATTCAAATAAAAGATAAATCAAGCATATATGGTGATAACACAAGTATGTATTATGCTCAATGGGATATCATAACAGAAAATGATTATATTAAACTGTAGTGTTCATAGGAAGGTTGTCATCATTGTGATGTTAACTTCTTTCTTTATGGGAGCCCTAATGTGTTGTTAAATGTTGATATTGGACGTTAGGTAAGTTCACCTAATTCCATTGAGAAAGTGGCATAGATGGTCATACACTAAGTGTATCCAAAATATCATTAAATCATGTTGAATTTAATATTAAGAGTAAATATTATTCTTGGCTTGTAGAATAATAATAAACCAAATATTGTTGATTTCATATATTCAATCATAAGATATTCAATTTTAGAATATGTGAGTTGGATTTTATCTTTTGTTTATTATTCAAAAGGTAGTAAATAAACTATAGCTCCCCCATGCATTTTCACGGGATATAATAGCTTGTGAAATAAATTAAAATAACTTTTGTGTATAAAAAATATTGGCAGATACAATATAGAAAGAGAAATGAATGTTAGAATGAATATTAAATAAAGAATATATAAAAAATAACATTGAGTTTGTGTTATATGTAAAGGATTTTTCAGTAAGTGGGAAATTACAGTTTAGGGAAACACATGAAGATATCAAATGTTATTTATTCATTCTTTTCAGTTCTTGTTTTCTTCTTATAGTTGTCTTAAGTCAACTGTTTTAGAATCTCCTCAGATATTGAAGTTCCATGGTTGAAATTAGTTACACCTTCATCTCTTCTGAGTAAACTTTCTTCATCAAAATCATTATTTAAATATCTCTATAAAGAATATAATAAGCAATTAATGTGTGAGAGATGATATAGTAAATAATAAGATTTCTATGGTAAGGAAGTAGTAAAGTGTGCGCACACATATATCCAAATTTATTTTAGTTGATTAATTTTATAATTTAATTATAGATTTGTTGACTGAAGAAGTAGTACAAATGAAATTATTGATATGGTAAATACTGGCATGTCAAAAATTAAGGAACTAGAGAAAATGTAGTTTATATATGGATCTGTTCAACACTAATGATTCTAGACATTTTTTAAAGAATGTGAATTTAATATCAAACAATGTATGCATGTTGTATGCATACTGTATGCATACAAGTGTCTGCATATTGATGTTTTCTAAACATTATGATTATATGCATGCTTTATGCATGTAATTTCATGCATAATGGTGTTTTTTATACAATGTGCATAAATGTGTACAAGCGTAGGTAAATTCAAACAACATGTGCATAGTGTATGCATCCAAGTGTACATAATTTCAAACAATGAATGAAAATTGTATGCATATAATATGCAATTAATGCTTATTATATGTATATTGTATATAATTAATTAATTTGGAAAAGTCATGAGAGGAATACTAAACTCTATACAGGCGTGTTATGCATACTGTAATTACATGCAATATACAATGTAATTGTACACTATAATTTTATAATGTAAAAATATGTATACAAGTGTAATTTTATTAATGTAAGTGTATGCATACAGGTGTAAAAATATGCACACAAGTGTAAAAATATACATACAGGTGTAATTTCACTAACTGGAGAATAAGCATACAGGTGTAAAAATATGTGTACAAGTGTATGCATATAGGTGTAATTGCAGACTATTTATTCACTAACTAAAATGTTATGCATACTGTAATTGATCTAGTGTTTTTTAATATGTTGAAGTTTTATGCATACTATAATTTCATATAGTATACATTGCAAGATTATTGTATGTGTATTGTAAGTGGAAAACAATATACAATGTATGCATACTATAATTAAATAAAGTACGAATCTAGAAGAGGCATGGGAGGAAAGGAAGTATGTAATTTTAGACTTTATACATTATATTGTATGTGGTGTATTCAATTTCAAAAAATATATGCATACTATATACATATAAGTGTATGTAATTTGAAACATTATATGCATACAGTTAAACAATGTGAATATTTACCAATTGAGTATAGTATAACGCATACAATATATGCATATAGGTAAACAATTTGAAATAAATTTTAGGTTTTCATGGTTTATTATGAATAAAGACCATATTGAAAATGATATGGTTTTTATTTGTAAATTATAGTATTTGTTTTAGTAAGTTCAAAATTGGAAACTAATGTTAACAGTGTTAATATAAATGAAATGATTTAATAACACAAATGAAGAATGAAAGAAAATTATTAAAATGTGTTTGTAATGTAGAAGTTATTATTAAATAAAGAAGAATATAATATGTGTGGTTGAGTAAACAGGTGGTGATGATCTATTGCCAAAGTCAATTGTCTAAGAACTTACATTAGAAGAAACACCCTGTAAAGAAATAAAGGGGAAATAAGTGAGATATAACAACTTATTATATTTTTGTGAACATTGTATTAGTGGAAATCAAGAAAATTTGAGGGTTTTTGCTATGTAATACTACAAATTTGAATGGAAGAGGTTGTGCTTTGATTCAATCTTCACCCAAAATCACCACTTTTCTACAATTTAGAGATTTCCTTTAGTTTCACATTTTATAGCATATTAAAAATAATAGAGAAATATTAATGTCTTACCTGAATGTAAATATCTTTTAGCTCTATGACTATTTTTGATATGAATTTTGTGACCTATTTTTTAAAAAGGACAATGGACATAGATCTGTTATTATCATTGAAAAATAGTTTTACTTGGTATCTGAAAAAATATATAATACAATCTGTACAATTTAAAAATTTTAATGACTATAATCTGATATATTTTCATGGGGCCTAAGTATCTCAAAATATAGTATGCATGATGAAAATTTTATCAGTGTGGACTATTATAACATTCAAATATTTTCAAAATATCAGTACTATATTGAATATAAACTATTATAACAGTCAATAATTTTGGTCCTAGAAATATTGTTCAATCAAATATCGGTCCTACCAAAATGGTATTACCATATAAAATTCAATATAGTTAATTCCTACTACATCTTCTAAATATTTAGAAATAAGTACTTGAATTAGGAAGTAAATACCTTGGAATAGATGATTGCGGGGATGCATCATAGTTTTTACAAAAAATCTGTTCATTGAAGTAGTCCACCTTATTTCTATAGGAAATGCATGATTCATAAAACTAGTTGCAATTGATTTGATTTTTTTCAAAGTTTCCAAGGTGGTGCACTGACGCACACCTGTCGTAGGGCGTGGCAAAAACAAATTTATTTTCCTAATGCAGCACAATGGCTGACCAGGGTCGTCTCACTTGAGGAGCATTGTATTCAGTTCAATCACTTATTTTAGTTCACCTATTCTAATTCGTTTTGATTTTTAATTAATTCTTGAAAATTATTTTTTAAAGGTTTTGGAAAACATGCAATTAAAATAATAAAATGAAGAATTCAAACCTAGATGCAAACAGAATGAAATCAGGGAAGAAAGGTATTGGTCCTAGGGTTGGATAACACATGTTCATTCATTATGTATTTGTTATTTAAATTCAATTTGATAATTCATTTAGTGAAACCTAATTAATGAATTACTGTCCATTGATTTATTGAGTGTGTGATTTTAGCATGTGTGTGGCACACCAAACCACACCTCCTCCAGTAGTCAAGTAGGGTAACACCTCAACCGAGAATGTTACTCCTAAAGGACTCGGCTCCACCGTATGTCATTTCATCCCTTATGGAAACCCCAAATCCACTATATGAAGGGTTTTCCTAAGAGAAGTGGGGGGGGGGGGGTGGATGAATCAATGGAAAGGAATGGATTTGGAAATAGTGTCGCGGTGGATGACCTCCACACCCGTGCAATATTCCCACCTCCACCAAAAATAGAATAAAAACATTTTGAATTGAAGTGCAATAATAAAGAACATTGTGAAACCTCCCCTGGGAACAAGCCTCGAGTTAGTCACTTGTCATGGCGAAGTGCATAGATATCACGATGGAAATATGGAAGATAGAGAATGAGAATTAGAGTTGGAAGAGAAAACGAGTGGAAGAAGAAAGGGGAACACTTTAATATAAAAAATATTAATGCATTACATGAGAAAATAAAACTAAAACTAAAAAAATAAAATAAAGAATGAAAAATCATAAATGGATCTTGGCCTCCTCCCTTTGGTTCCCTTGATGGTGTTGGGATGGGAATGAATGATTTGATAGGTAGGAGCTCCTCTCCTTTTATAGGAAGATTTATGTCCTCCACAATTTGTCACGTTGTTGGACCATTAATTGGATGAATAAAATGTGTATCCCTTCATTAAAGTTGTTTATTAATGTGTTTTCCGTTCACCCTACAAATTTCAGCTCATTTTTCCACCTTTTGTAGGAGTTATGAATTTTTCATTGGGGGTTTCTGTTTCTGGATGAAGGATCCGAGCAACTTTCTTCAACAATATGTCTTTCAATGGATGCCTTAATAGATTCCAAACTCTATTTAATTTATTGTGTGAACGCCCCTTTTAGTACTATTTCATCCCTAAGTTGAATCAACTCATTTGGAGGTGTGTAGGCCGAGATGGATGTCCGTTATGGTGGTGGGGTCTATGCTGTCCACCCAAAAAAAATCTTCAACTTCATTGATTTTTTAAAGCCTCTAGATGATCAATTCAGCCCCTGGTTCAGAATAAAAAAATGAAGGAAATTAAATAAGGACTCTAAAAAAAATGAATCACAAAATTTGGACATATATTTTATGAGAAATGACAAAAATAACCCTGTGATAACAATCTGTAAAAATTGCAGAATTAGGCCATTTTTTTCATTTAGGCTCAAAATAACACAAAAACCTAAATATGATTCATATAAGCTCAAATTGATAATTTAGGGTGATTAAACAAATTTAAATTCATACAAAAAATTTGAAAAATATTAGCTCTATCAATTCCCCCACACTTAAACCGTGCTTGTCCTCAAGCATAAAATCTCAACATTGAAAATCTGAGAGCACCAATGTTACCAATATTTAAATTCCAAAGAAATAAAATCAAAAAAAATTCAATGTGAAATAAAAAATTTAAATTCCACATAAATTATAAATTTAATTTCCCAATTTTCAAAGAAGCAATCAACACATGCATTTTACTTTTCCCTTTTGAAAAATGATGGGACTTTTCCTTTCATTCATTAATTCTTCTCAATTCATTATTTTTAAACTTTCCATATTATGATTTACCTCACTTGAATATTTTCTATAATATATCATGATACAATTCTAGTGGAGTTATTCTCATATCATGAGAACATGCTCCTTATCCATAGGCTTATAATGAAACTACTTTCTCCACATTGTATAGACAAAACACACATAAAATCATGAGGACTTTTAATAGAGGTTCAAATGACTCTATGGCTTAAGGTTGGTGGGAAAATGATTATAAAAGTTTTAGTCCATAAAGAGGAGGTTTGAATTTTAAGTAAAATTCATGATTAATCAAGTGAAAACACAGGATGAACCTCACTCAAATCCCCTTGAGAATGTGAAACACAACCCACCCCCTTTTTATGACATGGGACATGAGTCAATAAATGATTAAAAATAATGATACCATCCAAGTTCTCCCATTTTTTTATATTTTTTTTGTAAATCTCCAGAAAGGCACATCTTTATTTTTTCCCTTTTTTTATCTCCAGACAGGCACAACTTTATTTTCAATTTTTTTTCTCATTTTTCTAAGGAGAACCATATAAAATGAAAGAAGCATAATGAAATTATGTCTCATGCCCAATTTTCTAATAATACATATCCAAAAAATGATGAAACACACCTCACACTACCCAAAAATGATACACATCCCAATGAACACACATGAAAGACCCTTCCCCCACACTCAAACTTGAAATATCCATACAAAAATACTAAAAGTACAGGTGGGTAAGGAAATATCAGCTTGTAATGTGGCTTAAAACTATAAGAAAATTCATGGTTTCTATGGGATAATGAAGGATAAATGTAAGGGTGGGTATCAAGTAAATATTTGGCTATCCAAAGTAGTACCTAAATCATTTTAAATATGTTTTTTCATAATCATATCTTTGATAAGTTTCAATACAAGTTCTGGCAGGTGACATGTCCCAAGACCACTCAAGAAATATGCTCAAGATAAAATAGAAAATATTTGGTCTAGAAATACTATCGGGAATGGGAATATGATATTAAAAAATCACTCATGGCATGATTAATAATAAAAAATTAATTCACATGAATTTCAGAAATTCAAAGCATTAAATATGGTAGGGAAATTTCATTTACATGAATCAAATAATTCATTCAAATCATGAGTCATTATTTCAAAATACATGCTTCATTCTAAAAATTCAATTATCCATTTTACTCATTCAATCTTTATTAACATTAAAATCTAAAACATGGCATCACTAGGTTCTTAAGAAACTCATGTCTCCTAGATAATTCAAGTAAAGCAATAATTCAAGTGTGGACATGTAATTTTATCATTAAATTTCAAAACATGCTTTGGACCAAAAAATATAAGAGTTTAAAATATTAAGCATTAAAAATGAACTCCCTTTTGAAATAAATCTCTAGTCCTCTTCCTCTATTTAAGACTTCCTTTTCCAATATATGAACCTACAAAAGAGAATTACTCACTTAAGAACGAGGATCATGTCATTAAATCTCAAAAAGATAAGGAGGAGTGGGTCGTATGATGGACTAATCTAAAAAAAAGAATTTGAAATATAAAAAGCATGTAAAGATAAATATTGGTATGATCCCCTAAGTGGGCCCTGAATTTTCACTGTCTCCAGAGGGTAGTACCAGCTGTTATAAAAAATCAGAGGGTGGATGAAGCTTCTTTTATTTAAACCACCACATGTGGCTTTTCCCAGCATCCACATATGTGTTATTCTTAAGGAGGAATCCATGGATAGAGTACACCAAATCCCCCCCTTCTCAATGTAGTACAACTTTAATGGAGGGGTTAGGATAAAGTATAGAGCCTCCTCCTTCTTTGTTGCTACTTGTGCAACATCTCCCTCTCTTTCCAATGGTTTCTTCAGATGTGAATTAGTATATGTCTCTGGTTCTTCAGGTAGATCCACTGGTATAACTTCATGGGCTTTCTCCAGTAGATATTCAATGTCTTCTGGGAGATCTAGGTGTGCCTCAATAGGTGCATATTCTTTTTAATCTTCATCCTATAAGGCATAATAAGAGCCATCCGATTCTGAAAATTCAAAACAATTGGGATTTATACTCAAATTAGTTTCAATAAAATTAAAAGAGTGTGAGTTCGAGATTGTATCATCTCCCTGATTTGGTTCGGAGTGAATCTTTTCTTCGGTGGAGAGTGCCTCTTGAAGTTGATTATTACTAGATGGAGGTAGGTAGTCGAGCTCCTCCACCTTGAGTTTGGCTTCAACTTCATGGATGCCTTCATTGAAATCATGGAAGACCTGTGGCGCTTCTTTCTTGTCCTTGAATCTTTGTACGTCATCTTGGAGTTCATCGGCCATGGCCATCAAATATTCAAGTGAGATCCACATTGCTAGTCCTCTTTCCTTATGTTTAAACCTTATCATTAGAGCATCAACCCTTCGTTGGAGTTCCTTCTCAGTGTATTCTATTTCTTCCTTATTCACCTATGAGTAATTATTCCATGCATAATAATTTGAGTTTGAAGACATCATGGAAAAGGTTTTTTTTTAGATTTTTTTAATGAAAAAAATAAAATATTTACAAAAATGTGAATTTTGAAAAAGTGACCGAAATAACTATTTAGATCCCTGGCAACGACACCAGTTTTGATGCACACCTGTCATAGGGCGTGGAAAAAGCAAATTTATTTTCCTAATGCAGCACAGTGGCTGACCAGGATCATCTCACTTAAAGAGCATTGCAGTCAGTTCAATCACTTATTCTAGTTCACCTATTCTAATTCTTTTTTGTTTTTAATTAATTATTGAAAATTATTTTTTTAAAGTTTTTTTAAAAAATGCAATTAAAATAATGAAATGAAGAATTCAAATCTAGATGCAAAAAAAATGAAATCAGGGAAGAAAGGTCATGGTTCTAAGGTTGGATAACACAAGTTCATTCATTATGTATTTTTATTTAAATTAAATTTGATAATTTATTTAGTGAAACCTCATTAATGAATTACTCTCCATTGATTTATTGAGTGTGTGATTTTAGCATGCATCTGGCACACCAAACTAAACCTCCTCTAATAGTCAAGTAGGGTAACACCTCAATCGAGAATGTTACTCCTAAAGGACCTGGATCCATCGTATACTGTTTCATCCCTTATGGAAACCCCAACTCCACCGTATGAAGGGGTTTACTAAGAAAAGGGAGGAAAAATGGATGAATCAATGGAAAGGAATTAATTTGGAAATAGTGTTGTGGTGGACGACTGCCACACCCGTGCAATATTCCCACCTCCACCACAAATAGAATAAAAATATTTTGAATTGAAGCACAATAATAAAGAACACTTTGAAACCTCCTCCAAGACCAAGCCTTGAGTTAGTCACTTTCCATGGAGAAGTGCATAGAGATCATGATGGAAAGATGAAAGAGAGAGAATGAGAATTAGTGTTGGAAGAGAAAAGGTGTGGAAGAAGAAAGGGGAACACTTTAATATAAAAAATATTAATGCATTACATGATAAAATAAAACTAAAAATAAAAAATAAATTAAAGTAAGAAAAATCCCAAATGGATCTTGGACTCCTCCCCTTGGTTCCCCTGATGGTTTTGGGATGAGAAGGAATGATTTGAGAGGTAGGAGCTCCTCTCCTTTTATAGGTAGATTTCTTTCCTCCAAAAGTTGTCAAATTGTTGGCCCATTAATTTGCTGAATAACACTTTTACCCCTTCATTAAAGTTTTTAATTAATTTTTTTCCATTCACCCTCTAAATTTCATCTCATTTGGACACTTGTTGTAGGAGTTATGAATTTTTCATTGGAGGTTTCTGTTTCTGGACGAAGGATCCAGGCAGCTTCCTTCAACAATATGTCATTCAATGGCCACCTTAATAGATTCAAAAATCTATTTAATTTATTTTTTAAACTCCCATTCTAGTTCTATTTCATCCCCAAGTGGAATAAACTCATTTGGAGGTGTTTAGGCCAAGATGGATGTCCGTTACGGTGGTGGGGTCCATGCTGTCCGCCCAGAAAAATCTTCAACTTCATTGATTTTTTATAGACTCTAGATGATCGATTCAGACCCTGGTCCAAAAGACAAAAATTAAGGAAATTAAATAAGTATTCTAAAAAAAATTAATCACAAAATTTGGACATATATTTTATGATAAATGAAAAAAATACCCCTGTGATAACAATCTGTTAGAATTGCAGAATTAGGCCATTTTTGCATTTAGGCTCAAAATAACACAAAAACCTAAATATAATTCATATAAGCTCAAATTTATAATTTAGGTTGATTAAAAAAATTGAAATGCATACAAAAAATGTGAAAAATATCAGCTCTATCATGAAATTTTTAACCTGTAATGAAAATGAAATGAAATTTGTAACATCTCGCCCCTCCTCATTGGCTTGAGTTGAGGTAGAATTTCTACTTGTCCTTAAGTGACATCCTCAAGATGACAAAGGCTAACAATAAATTCCAAGGGCCTCATTAACAAATGTGGGATGATTTTCCCTTTAAAAATAAAACAACCTAACCAAACACTCCATAACCAAATAACCACTACACGATGCATGATAAAAGTGTAAATAAATTTAGAGTAAAACCATTGATATAAAAATCAAACAACAACAGAGTAGAACAATGGAAGTTTACTAATATAAAAGTACACAATGAAAGACAAAACCAACAAACCCAAAGTTCCCAACATGCTCTATGATCCAACTCCACAATACAACCCAAGTATCATGATGCACCACTAAATAAGTGTGATACTTTACCTTTTCCCGTGTCCTGATGAACAATATCTGCAAAAGCACCAAAGTTCCAAAGTAGGGGTGAGTAATGAAACTCAATAGGTTTTTCCCGAATGACTTCCCTACTCACGCCACTAGGATAGAACATGTTAACACATTTATATAAAACACTTTATACAAACAATTGAAAACATTTTATATCAAATCCAAGTAGTTTAATATTAGAATAATTTTCCATACAAAAATAATTTCTAGGAAAAGAAACCAAACAATACTTAACCAATTCACAAATTTCATTTTGGAATAATCCATTTCATTCCATATATCCAAAAATTCATCCATTCAAGAAACCATGGACATCCCTATACTCACGAGTGGTGATTCATCCTTTCACCAATTCATCACTTAGTGAATCATTTTGATGGGGGTAAGTTCAAACCTCTATCCATCCTACAAATGATGGGGGAAACTTTATACCCTTATTTGTCCCGAATGCACATGAACACACACCAACCCTTTATGCAAAAAACCAATGCCAAAACAACCACTTCAACAATTTCAATAAAACTATTATTTTAATAAAAACATTTTTACCAAACAATTTTCATAAATTCAACAAATCCATATTTTAAAATCATGAAAACAAATCACTTTGCACAACCACTTTCCACAATTCCACAATTTCACCAAAAATCCACAAACCATCACTAAAGAGGGTTTCTACCATGCCTTGCATAAAAATTTCACAACCAATTTCAATCAAAACAATCAATTTGAATTCAAAAAAATAAATTTGAAATAAGGCCTTCAATTTCTAAGTAGATAATTCGGGAGTGAAGCTACCTACCTTGGGAGTTCTGGAAAAAACAAAGAACAACATGAAAAAACCCACAAAAACTGGGTTGGATCTCCAAAAACCCACCTTAGTATCTTAACCTAACATCAATAAGGACAAATATAACCATTATTATCATCAATAACATTATATCTATCCACAATTGACTATATAAAATAAGTTGAGAGAGGGAAGAAAGTAAATCTAAGAAAAACCTAGAAAAACTACCATAAATGAGGAATTACCAAGGGAATCGGACTTCAACACACCAAGAAACACCTCTGGATCACTTTCAAATCAATGGGGATAGGTTATACAGCCTTTGGAAGGAATAAATCCTAAGTTAGGGTCAATTTGGAGGGAAAAAAAGGGGTTTAAAGTTAATCCTGACCCAGATCCACTTTTTTAGGATCTTGTTTTTTAACTGTGCATGGTTAGTCGTAGGGTCAAGAAAAACCGTGTGCTAACCGTGTGCTAGCCTCTGCCTCAAGGAGGACCTCGCATGGTTGGCTCACACAATTAGAAAAACCGTGTTCCAATCATACAAAATCTCACTATCCCACTTTGCATGGTTTCTCCTGGGTTGTCACATAGTTTGGAAAAACTGTGTGCCTAATTGTGCGCCTTTCCCTTAGCCCTTGTCTCACTATGTACAGTTTCTTGTAGGAGTTTCATGGTTTCCACAATCTATGATCAAACTGTGAACCTGTAGAAAATCCCCAAAAACATTCCAAAAGGTTTACAGACCCTTCTAAACTTCACCCAAACACTTTATATACTTAAAATACATAAATGATGGGTTATATAATTGAAACCGGGGGTGATAAATGCTCCCCACCATTGGCCTTTACATCCTAGGAAAGTAGAAAAACATCATTGCTCTGAAAGAGTTATGTCCATTTCTTTTTCATTTCTTTCTCCCATTCCAAAGTCTATTCCTGAATCTGACCATGTTGCCACAAAATCCACATTATACTGATGTTTTTCCCATGCAAGAATTTCTCTTGCTTATCCAAAATCCACATTGGCACATACACCAACAAAGAATCCAACTCTAGGTAAATGTGATCCCATCAAATCATATGGTCAGAATCATGCTGATACTTTTTCAACTGAGATACATGAAAGAAATTATGCACAGAACTGAACTGTGGTGGCAAAGAAAACTGATATTCCACCTCACCAACCCATTTAAGTATCTAAAAAGGGCCTATGTATCAAGAATATAATTTTCCCTGCTTCCCAAAATGTTGATACCCAAGCCTTGGAGAGATCCTCAAAAACACATGATCACTTACCTTGAATGAAAATGGACATCGATGATGATCCTCATATGATTTTTTATGACTCTGAGCCGTCTCCATTCATTTCTTGATCAACTCAATCTTATTTGTTGTCTCTTGGACAAGAATCAACCCAATTAGTGAAGTCTCGCCTATTTCCACCAGAGTGGAGAACAACATATATACCTATATAATTCTTTAAAAGGAGCCATATGTATTGAGGACTAGTAATTTTTGTTATATGAGATCTACACTAATGGTATGTTCTATTCCCATGAGCCACCAAAATCCATTACACAAGCCCAAAACATTTCTTCAAATGTTTGTATCATCCGTTCAGATTGTCCATCCATCTAAGGATGACACGTCATGCTCATGTTCAACTGAGTCCCAAGGGATATCTGTAAGGATTTCTAGAAATGATACATAAACCATAGATCTCTATCTGACACTATTGAAACTGATATGTCATGCCTCTTTACCACTTCTCGAATATATATTCTTAACAAGTCCTCTACCATATGAGATTCATGAATAGGGATGAAACGGACCAACTTTGTGAGTAGATCCACTATCACTCATATGGAGTGGTGTTTCTGAACCATTCTTAGGATAACTATTAGAAAATACATAGATATATACTCCCATTTATGAATAGGGATAGATAAATACCGCAACATACCTTTTGGTCACTGATGTTATTCCATAACCTGCTGATAAGTTAAGCATCTCGAAACAAATTCAACCACCTTCATTTTCACACCAACCCACCAAAAATGTGCTTTCAACACCTTATACATATTCTTTATTCTAGGATAAACAGCCCATATCGAATGGTGGTAAGCATGAAGAAGTTTTTCCTAAAAATCTATAGGTATAACCATCCAATTTTGAAACCACAAAACTAAACTCCCATCCAGTCTTCATCCTTCTATGGTCTCCCCACCATTGAGTTTTTTCCTCATTGAAACACATTCAGAATTGGATGTTTGTGCCTTATTAATTATCTCAACCAAATCAGGAATTAATAAAAATGGAAAGAAAACCACAAAATCACCTCAGTCTTCACATTCCAAGTTCATGTTCACTATTACTGACATCAACTACTACTAATTTGAAGCTTCATTTTCCAATTATGCATACTACTTTCTGCTTAATGCATTTTCCACAGTATTGACTTTACCTGGTTTATACATCAAATCAAAGTAGAATATTTGGAGATAATCCACCCTTTTTATTTTTCTTAGGTTCAAATACCTTTGTGAGAAAATATATTTCAAGCTATTATGATCCGTAAACACATTAAATTTTTCACCAAAGAGGTAATGACACCAATTATTCAAATCATAGACTATGAAAAATAACTCCAAATCATGTGTTGGGTAGTTCTTCTCATGAAACCTTAAATTACTTGATCCATAAGAAACAACATAGTCTCCCTACATGAGAACACATCCCAACCTGGATCCTGAAGCATTACAATACACCACACACCCTTGTCCTGATTTTGACAATATCAAGATTGGTGATAATGTAAGGTGAACCTTAAGCTTGTGAAAATATTTATAACATTACTCATACCATTATAATGAAACATTATTCCTTGTAAAATATTTCATAGGTGAGTCCAGTCATGAAAAATAACAAATAAAGTGTTGGTAATAACCAACTAGACCAAGAAAACTGTGTATCTTGAAGACTTTATTTGGTGGTTTCCAAGATATAACAACCTCTATCTTATATGGATCTATAGAAATGCCTTTTTAGAGATTACATGGACAAGAAAATATACCTATTATATCAAAAAATCACACTTTGATAGTTTGGAATACAAAATATGATCTCTCAAGATTCTAAACACTGCCGCTAAGTGTTTCTCATGCTAAGCCCTTTCCCTCGAATACACCAATATATCATCTAAAAACACCATAAAAAATAATATATATACCTTTGAAATACCTAATTAATCAATTCCATAAAGACTATTGGTGAATTCATAAGACCAAAAGGCATAATGACATATTCATAACGACCATATCTACTCCAAAAATCTATCTTTGGAATATCTTCCTTCTGAACCTGTAATTGGTGATATCCTGAGCACAAGTCAATCTTATAGAACCATTGATCTCCCCTCAATTGATCGAACATATCATCAATTAATGGAAGTGGATACATGTTCTTTATCTTAACCTAGTTAAGCTTACGATAATCTATGCATAACTGAAGAGTTCCATCCACCTTTCTGACAAAGAAGACTGGTGCTACCCACAAAGATGTGATAGGATGAATGAACCCTTTGCTTTATAGCTCTTCAAACTAAAAATTCAAATCCCTTAGTTCTTTTGGTTTCATCTTTTAAGATGGAAGGGAAATAGGACTAGTCCTCAGGAGGAGATCAATTGTAAACTCCATTTCTATCGTGGGTGGAAACCCAAATAAATTCTGGAGAAAGACATCCAGAAACCGATCAATAACCGCTGGAAAACTACCATTATATATATATTCCATTAATTACAAATCCAATATTGTCAACTAGTATGAGATCATTCCAACTGATTGTGCTAACAATCCCATTACACTTGCCTTTACATTCTGGTCCCCTTTAAAGAGATGCTCGACACCATCATCAGTCATGAAACTAACTATTATGGTATAACAATCAATGTGAGACTTGAACTTTTTAAACCAATCCATACCTAGGATTATATCATAGACATCCATATCAAGCACAAAGAAGTCCCATATCAGCTCAGCTCTATCAACAGTTATAGAACATGATTTACACATAAATGATCGACACTCTATTTGACTAAGAGGAGTATGCAGTTTCAATATAAAAGGCATAATCTCAACATTTAAACACAGAAAATCAACATCATTAGAAGAAATAAAGGAATGAGATGCATCCATATCAAACAAAGACTTTATAAGGATAAAATTCAAAAGAATCTTACCTCTCACCACTGATGGTCCAGATTGGTCATCCACAATAACTTTATCCTCTCCAAATAACTACTTACTTGCTGTAATTTGTTCCTTATTACCTTGTTGAGATTTCCCTTGTTGTGGAGTCATGATATTTCTAAAATCACCATGTCTAGATCTTCTCTACTGAAGAGAGGTATTCTGCTGCCCTCATCTCATCAAAGAATACGACATTTGAAACACATGAGAAGTGCCCCAAACACTTGACCTTAGAACACTGTGACAATAACACTGAAGATTCCCCATCTGATTGTAATTGTGGCATGCTCTAGGTGGTGTCATATACTATTGCTTCATGTGGTCATATAAACCACATTGAAAACATCTAGTCTATCTCTTTGGTTTTGGAGGAAGATTCACTGATCCAACTATTTGATTTTGATCCATTCTACTACCTTGGAAATGAGTTTCCCACTCCGCTTACTCCTAGGATTAGAGTTTCCACCATTTCCCATAGGTATCAATATACTTCCTCCAACCCTAGCTCCTGAGATATCCCTTTATTCCACTGTCACTCTATTAATCATCTCTTTATAACCCATTATACAAAGCACATAAATCTTCGAGTGAATCTCCCGCCTCAACCTCGATTCAAAGATTTATGCCTTCAAGGATGCACTAACAACAAATTTGGGTGAAAATAAGACTAAATTCATAAATTTAGTCGCATAATCTATCACTGTGAGGCTCTACTATTTCAGGATGAAGAATTTATTCATTATAGAAATCTTGAACGTATGATGATAGAATTTTTTATTGAACAATTCTTCAAAATCCTCCCATGCAAGACCTTGGTCTATTTAGCCTGAAATGCTAAATCCCACCATTGGAATACAAGATCCTCCAACATATACATCTCTATATTTACTTTCAGATCTACTGGTGTGCTAAGGAAATCAAAGATTCAATTCATCCTATTCAGCCACACCTCTACCTTCTCTGGTTCCGAATCACCCGGAAATATGGGCAAATTATGCTTCTGGAACTGGAAAGAATGATCAACTTTCCTTGGTTTAACCCTCATGTTCCCTCTTTTTATATCCCCAAAAAATTTGACTATGCTCTGAACTAGATTTTGGTTCATCTATGGCTCAAGTGCAACCAAATTCTCAGCATCTTCCTCCGATTGGTTTCTACAATGGCTACCGGGTGCCATTTTCTATAAACACAACAAACTCTATAAATCTCATTCTATAAAAATTGAAGTATTAACAATTTCAAACTCTACCACATAATATATCACAATAATGCTTTCCAAAATCATCCTTTTCCATAGTCAACCATTTTTGAAAATTTTCAACTTTCTTTTGAAAATCAAACCATTTTCAAAATACCACATCCATGCTCTTTTCAAAATCTTACATTTGAAAACAAATTTAATTTTTTTTAAAAAATAAACATTTTTTCACACAATTATAAATCATTACTCAAAATTAAATATGCATTCCTAGTGGGAAGTCATTTCTAAAATGCATGTCATGCTCATCTCATTGGCTAAACCCATGACAATGAGATTCAAAATCCAATAAGTGTCTCTAAAATACTAATGCACTTAACTCCCTTGTAACTTGAAGTTTAGTATAAAAAGTTTAACTATGGTTTTTTATGATCCACATTTCAATTCCTAACAATCCTACTCCTTTTGACCATCCCAACTCAAGAAATAATCCAGAATGAATTTCAACTCCAAGACTAATATAACTAATGAAGACTTGTTAATCAGTGACCGAACAAGCTGATACCACTTGTAACATCCCACCCCTCCTTACTGGCTTGAGTTGAGGTGAAATTGATACTTGTCCTTAAATTACATCCCCAAGGAACCAAAGGCTGGAAATAAATGCCAAGGAATTCATTAATAGATAGGGGATGATTTTCCCTTTTAAAAATAAAACAACCTATCCAAATATGCCATAACCAAATAACCACTACGTGATACATTATAACAATGTAAAACAACTCAAAGTAAAACCATTGATATAAAAATAAAACTACAATAGAGTACCACAACAGAAGACTATTAATATCAAAGTACACTATAGAAAAAAAACCAACACAACCAAAATACTCCAATGAAAAAACTCCAAATCTCCCAACATGATCCATGCTCTAACTCCAAAATATAACCCAATTATCATGATGAACCACTAAAAAAGTGTGATAATTTACCATTACCTGTGTCTCAAGGAACAATATCTAAAAAATCACCAAATTTCCAAAGCTGGAGCGAGTAATGAAAGTCAATAAGTTTTCCTTGAATGAATTCCCTATTCATTCCACTAGGATATAACTTGTTAGCACATTTATATAAAACACACTACTATAAAACTAGGAAAGGGAAGCAATGCCCTTTATCAGCGCTAAACAGAAAGTGCTAATAAAGGGGTATGCCTTTATCAGCGCTATTTAAAAGCGCTGATAAATCTAACCTTTATCAGAGCTAAAATAAGCGCTGATAAAAGGGTATATTTATCAGTGCTTATTTTAGCGCTGATAAAAGTTTTTATTCTTAATTTATATAAAATTATAATATTTATCAACGCTAAAATAAAAGTGCTGATAAAACATACCTCTATCAGTGCTTTCAGCGAGCGCTGATAAAAGTTCCAGTGATTTCTTTTTAATAACCCTAACAGGCCCTCCTCTCTTGCACGCGGTAAAGCTTTCGCAGAAGCTGAACCAGGACCCTCTTCCACCACGACTTCTCCTCCTCGATCTCCTCCTCATTCTCCTCCTCTTCCGCGTCCTCGTCTTCCTCCTCCTCATCATCTTCCTCCTCCTCCTCCACCGCTGCCGTTGGGTTTTTCTCCTCCACTGCTGCCTCTGCGCCGTTGGGTTTTTCTCCTCCGCCGCGACCGCCACTGCCTCCGCCGCCACCTCCTCCGCCGCCGCTGCCTCCTCCTCCGCTGCTGCCTCCGCCACCACTGGTCAGTGTAGGAGTATTTTTCCTTCTCTTGGGTTAATATAAATGAGAAATGATGATCCTTGAATGATTATGACGACTTATAGTTTTTTTATAAGTGAGTTGAACCTATTTATGGGTAGTTGGGGCAAGAGTGAGAGACCAGGTGGTGAGACCCTTGTATTGTAGGTTGTTTTAGATAGCAGGTGTGTGAGAACCTATAATAAGTGGTTGGTTTGGTTCACTAGATGATGTGTGTTTTGAGGTGGGGATAAGAGTGGCACCTATGGGCTAAGGATTGTGTAAGAATTGATGTAAGGGGTTTGTGTGAGATACCAGTGGTCGTTATCATGTGACTCAGGATGGTAGTGAGTTAGTGAGTTTTGGTGGTTGGGGGAGACTAATGAGTGGGGTTATCTTGGTGTTATGAATATCTTAGATACATAAATCCAAGGTAGATTCTTTGACATGAGGTATTGATGCATATTAGGTGTTATCAAGTTGATAGCAAAGGAATGGTCATGCCTTGAATTTGTATAAGGGAAGCACTCTCTATTCTTGAGTTTTGGTGTTTTGACTGGGTTGAGGGATATGATCATTTGTATTCCTAACCCTATTGATTTATAGCATGTTTTTAATGTGGCCATCACTATTGAACCTAGATGGATGGGTTTAGGGTAATGAAGCATGGGTATATTCCTTTGGTTTTGGAATAATGTTGGGTAACTGGTGATCGTGTGGTGAGTTTTGGCATGGTGTGATGTTAAGATTGGAAAAGAGTACCAGGGGTGTCCCATTGGAAATATGTGTGTTCTCCCTAATTTTTGTCAAGATGTACGGGTATGATCATTGAGTTTGAATAGGGATATGATCCTACTCACTAGATACCACGTGTTGTGTTGAAAAGATTGTACCATGAAGTTCAAAGTCATGCGATTAGGATGTATGTGTCGTGAAAGGTGTGATAACAGAGGATTGATCAGGGCTTACTCATTTGGGATATGCTATCTAGAATAAACTTGGGGATTATACCTAGTAAGGAGGACCTATTGGTCAGGGCTTACCCATTGTATGTTCATCTTTTATATTTTAAAAAGTCTGTTGAACTCGTTCTATCGAAGGTGGGTTCAATAATTTCTTGTTATCTTAAGCTGTGTTTAACCATGGTGTGGGTTGATTTCGGTTTTAGTGGGTTCTTGGGGTTTGTGGGATGTGGTAAATGGTGTACTCGGTTTTAGATTATTTTATTCTCATGAGTTTCCTTATTTTATGTTTTCTTTTCAGTTGTAAATATCCTCTGTTGTGCGCCTCTCCTCTGCCACGAACGCACCTCTGTCGTGTGATTAATGACACCTTCGCAGTGAGTTTTCTTATGTTAATCATTGGTTTCCTCTTGTTCGCATGTTATTACTGTTTGATATTGATGGTTATAATGTGAAATGTATGGGCTAAACGCCCCGCTGAAAATCGTGGCCATTGGTGGTCCTTGTTTGCACACTAAATGAATTGCATGTTGGTTGGTTCTTGTTGAACATTTGAATATAAAAATTGGTAATTTACGTATACTTGACTTATGAATGAACGCTCCAGGATGATAAAACTTCTGTGATAACCCCTGAATTAACAAACAAAATTGAATAAGGGATGCTTTGTAAAATCTAAAAATGTGATTGTTTGGTTTGTATGGTGTTGCGATTGTGAGCACGATTGTGTTTTTTATGGTGTTGTGGTTGTTGGAATGATTGATATGCCATTTGTTTTCCATGTTGTTGTTCTTCCACCATTGAATATCAATCCAAACTTTACCCATTTCAATGGAACCACCACTTTGTTACTAGTGCAATTCCACTGAATCCTAAAAAACCACTTCTAGAGGACTCTATGAGACACTTTATGGTGTGAAGATGATGTTTTTCAGATTCTATATATTTTTAAAATAAATGGTATGTATACTAGTTAAATGGAACATGCTTCACTATACATATATTTCATATAGATTTTAATGCCAGACAACAGTTATATCCAAAATTTACACCAAATGACTCATCTTCTGACTCAAACATGGAATAGATTTTATTTTAAATGTTACATGTCATGTGAACGTAGGTCACACACAATGTATCTCCAAGACATATACTTCAGCATGAAACCATGTACATGCCATGAAATAATGGTAGAACCATATGATATGTGTTTTACTTCACTCACACCATGTATAGATACCATAGAAACTTGATGTGTATAGACTATACACCCCTAGTGGTCATGTAAGGACTACACACCGTGTATTCCACAAAAATGTGATGCATAGTTGGTGAAGTGACTCATTTTGTATCTAAAGTACACGCCTTTAGCTCAAGTTGTTCTATATGTCATGTATTTTCAAAGGCATCATGCAGTCTTTGTAAGACTAACTTGGAATTAATTTGATATATGTCAGATTAAATCAGGTATCTTATCCATATATGACGTTCACCCTACTGGACACACCATGTATATGGATTTCACATGAGTTTAGAAATGGTAGTATACAACCAACCTTGACTGAGAACCCTACACATTGTGTATCCATTGAACAAATTGTGTGCTATGTTAATTTCATTATTATTATTTATTTTTCACTTAGATGATAATATTTCATGTATGAGTATCCCATTATAAATATCTTCTCATGCAGATCACAATATTATGATTCCCTCATTCATTGGAAATTGCACATGATGTGGTTTGGATATTTTAATTATCTTCACTCTGCTTGAGAGTTGACAAGTGACAAGTGAGAGGTTTGGAGAAAATATGGAGTATGGTACTCCCCCATGTTTCGGTGAAGAGTCATCCATGTATAGGTTTTAGGTACTCCATGGAGATATACAAAAGACAGGGCACAATCCCTCGCATATAGATAGAGTTCAAGTACTTTCACATGTTTTGGGGTAGGTTACTCTATTTCATTGTAGAGGCATTTGTACCATGATTTTTTTTATAAAACTGAAACAATGCTACTTGATTAATTAAATCATAATATTAGGCAAGTTCGAGATCGAACCCATAAAGATGATGAATATGAATAAAGAATGGATGAATGCCAATCAGTTGATAAAAGAGTATGAAGATGACGTGAAAGAGTTTATTAAGTTTGCAGAAGATCATGCATGTGACCCTTCTCAAATCCTTTGTCTGTGTTTACGCTGTTGTTATTCAAGACAAATTAGTCCAGAGGAGTTGGAATAACACTTGATCTGTCACGGAATAGATCTAAGTTATACATGTTGGAATAAACACAGGGAAAAAATGAATGTAGGTATTGGCTCAGATAACATGACATTTTATGGAAGATCTGATATAATTACAAGTGTGAACAGTAAAGACGATCGTATGGAGGGTGTGATTACAGATTTGAATGATGATGAAGATCGTATTGAGGAAATGACAAATATGATTGAAGATGAACTTCATGATTGCCCAAAATTGTTTGATAAGTTAAAGAGTTGTGCAAAAATGCCATTGTATGCTGGTTGCACTAAATATACAGCATTGTCAGCCGTACTGAAGCTGTATAATTTGAAAGCAGACAATGGGTGGAGTGATGCCAGTTTTATAGAACTAATTGATCTCCTGAATGACATGCTCCTAGAAGATAATGAACTCCCAAGTCGAACATACGATGCCAAACGAATGCTATGATTGATGGGTATGATCTCTGAAAGAATACACGCCTGCCCGAATGAATGTATATTGTTTCGAAAGGACCACAAATAACTTAAAGAATGCCCAAAGTGTGGTGCTTCTCGATACAAGAAAGATGATTCTAGTCCTATGAAAGTTGTATGGTACTTTCCAATCATTCCAAGGTTTAGGTGCCTATATGGAAGTGAGGTGACTGCAGGACAATTGACATGGCATGCAGATACAAGAATTAAAGATGGGAAACTACATCACCCGACAGACTCTCCTCAGTGGAAGAGAATTGATCATGAGTATCCTAAATTTGGAAACGAGCCGAGAAACCTTCGTCTGATGTTATCTACAGATGGAGTGAATCCTTTTGGTTTTCAAAGCAGCAGTCACAGTACATGGCCAGTTATGTTGGAAAATTATAACTTACCACCATGGTTATGCATGAAATGAAAATACATCATGTTATCTATGCTTATATCAGGACCAAAACAACCGGGTAATGATATTGATGTTTATTTGGCTCCATTGATCGATGATTTGAAAATATTGTGGGATTCAGGTGTTACGTTGTATGATGCGTTCAAAAAATAAGATTTCACTTTGAAAGCCATGTTGTACGGGACAATAAATGACTTTCCTTCTTATGGAAATTTGTCAAGATATAGCATTAAAGGAACTCAAGGGTGTCCCATTTGAGAACAAGGTACACAGTCAATTAGGTTGAAACATTCATTAAAAACTGTGTTTTTAGGACATCGCAGATTTCTACCCTAACGGCATAAGTACCGATCTTGGATGACATCATTCGACGGAAGTTCAGAAGAACGTACAACACCGTATCCACTAACAGGTGATCAATTGTTTGAGAAGGTAAAATATGTGAACACTACTTTTGGTAAACCGTTTTCGAAAAACCTTACAAAAACTGGTTGAAAAAAGAGATCATTTTTTTAATTACCATACTGGAATTGTCTGTATGTCAGACATTTTCTTGATGTTATGCATATTGAAAAAAATGTATGTGATAGTGTCATCGACACGTTGCTAAATGCACTCGAAAAAATGAAGGATGGAATTAAGGCTAGATTGGATATGGTTGAGATGGAAATACGAGAAGAGTTGGCACCAGTGAAGGGTGAAAAACGAACATTTCTTCCTTCTGCTGCTTACACTCTTTCCAGGCAGGAGAGATATCAATTTTGTAACTTTTTGAATGACGTAAAGGTTCCAGAGGGGTATTCATCAAATATCAAGAACATTGTGTCAATGAGAAATTTAAAATTAAAGGGTCTGAAATCACATGACTGCTATGTTTTGATGCAAGATCTAATTCCTATAGCTTTACGTTGCATTTTTCCCAAGAATGTCTACCATAAATTAACAAAGCTCTGTTTCTTCTTCAAATCTATATTCAGAAAAGTTATAAACCCGGCAAAATTTCCAACTATGGAAAGATAAATTGCCGTCATATTATGTGAATTGGAAATATTCTTCCCGCCGACATTTTTTGATATGATGGTTCATTTGATGGTTCATTTGGTGAGAGAGATTCGACTATGTGGTCCTATACACTATAGATGGATGTACCCCATTGAACGGTATATGAAGATTTTGAAAGGGTATGTCAAAAATCGAAGTCGTCCAGAGGGTTGTATTATGAAGAAATATATTGTTGAGGAAGTCGTTGAATTTTTTACTGAATACCTATCTGGTGTGGAAAATGTTGGCCTACCAAAATCTCATCACACTGAGCAACTTGAGGGTGAAGGAATTTCTGGAAGCGAGGTTGTCACAATCAATATTACAGATCAGGAGCAGGCTCACCTTTACGTTTTTCATAACAGTTTCGACGTTGACCCATATGTTCAAACCCAAAAAGAAATTCTTAGGCGTTTGAATCCATCTAGGGCTGAAAAATGGATATCAGATACACATAATCAATAGTTTATAGGATGGTTTTAGAACCATATTTTGAAGCAGTTAGATGAAAATCCAGACTCAAATTCAAAACGACTTCAATGGCTAGCCGGAGGAGCAAGTGTGTATGTATTATCTTACAATGCTTATACAGTTAATGGTTATACATTCTATACTAATGAACATGATGAAAATAGTACCATGCATAATAGTGGGGTTACACTTGTGGCTGAGGCAATGCATGTTTCCGGTGCTAAGGACAAAAATCCAATTTATGCGAATATGTCATACTTTGGCATCATCAAACGAATATGGGAGTTGGATTATATGAAATTCAAAGTGCCAATTTTTCAATTCAAGTGGGTTGATAACAGGAGTGCTATTAAAATAGATGAATTAGGATTCATGAAAGTTGATTTCAGTAAGGAAGGGGAGAAAGAAGAACCATTTATAATGGCATCACAGGCAGTACAAGTATTTTATGTTCTAGACCCCGCAAACCGAAATTGGTCAATTGTTCTGTTATCGACCAAAACAACTGAAGGGTCAGATGAAAGTTTAACGAAGGATGACCCTTTTATAGGGACTTCACAATCATTTCGCAGCAGTCCCAATGTAGACGGCGTTTTGTATGTCAGAGGAGACCATAATGAAGGGATTTACATAGTCGATAGAGAAGTCAAATATCTTCAGCCTTTAAAGAAAAAAAGAGAGTACAATAATCATGTTATTTGTTTATTGTAATATATATTGTGTTACGTTCTGTTATTATCTGTCCGCTGCTGCTTTTATGTAATCTAAATTAAATGTTAAACCACTTCTGCAGATAATGACTTCTGCACCTGCTGATGCGCCCAATCCCGAGGCACAAAAGGTCTCTCAACCACCTGCTGGTGGTCCCAGTGCAGAGCAACAACAGGTTTCTCAACCAGCTATTGGTGGTCCCAGTGTAGAGCAACAACAAGTTTCTCAACCTGTTGTTGCTGGTCCTAGTGCTGATTCTAGTGATCTGGAGAAATATATTGATGATACTTCTGAGGAAATGGTAGGAAATGAAACCCTGAAAGCGCAAAAAAAAAACAAGAGCGCCGTAGTTTGACAATGTTAGCCAAAATCCTTAAGGAAAAATAAAAAGGCATCAAATTTGAGGTGGGATGGAATAAGTGAGGCCAACATGTTAACCCCAACAAAGCCATCTTTAGTAGCTACATTGGAATCGTCACTCGGAAACGCGTGTCGATTGATGTACAGTCGTGGCACCATGTTGTCACTGGTCTTAAGACACTAATGTGGGAAGAGATTATAGTAACATTATGATATCATTTTTTTAATTTATTAAAATAAAATACCAAAACATCGACATACTCTTCATCATCCATTGTAGAGTGCATTTATAGTAGATGCCTCGCACAAGGAATATATATTAAGAGTTACAGGAAGGATTCATAGAGGTTTTCGCACAATTTTAATGAAATATCATCTTAAAGATACTGAAGGGAAAATCAAGCCACACCCACCTCCTCTTTATGCACACTTGATATCCCAAGGAGTGTGGGACGCGTTTATCAATCGTCGTGGGGAGCAGACTTTTCAGGTACATTGTGTGGGGTGATACATTGTTTGATGTTTCTTGTATTCATCACTTTGATTAACAATTTATTATTTATGAAACAACAACTGAGTGCTGAAAATAAAAAACATGTAGTAGAACCAGCGTACCCTTACCATAAAGCAAGGATGGGGTACGCTTCACTTGAGAAAAAATTGGTACGTCTTTTAAATCTACCGTACTAATTATATGTGACATAAAACAACACCATAACCATGTTTCTCTATTTATATGCAGATTGATGAATTGAAATCAAAAGCCAAATCCATCCCATGACATGTGCTATGGAAGGATCCTCGTGTAAATAAATAGGGGTTACTGATAGATGAAAACACACAAAAAGTTTGGGAAACATGTGTAAGTATGACATAATATAAATTTGATTTGTTTTAAATTGATATTACATTATAATGACTACTTATTTTTCTATATTTTCTATCTGACATAGTCACAGGAATCAACAACACCCGCACCAGATGCAGACATACTTTCAGCATCCTTGAAGCGGCCAGACCAGTATGGCTGTGTCAGAGGTACGGGTTTTGGGGTGACACCCCGAACATATTTTCAAAAACAAAAACAAGCGGATGATGAAAATGAAAAAATGGAAAAGCTGCAAGAAAAATTAGTTATTTTTCAAGAATAATTACAATACTAGAGATAGATGATAACAACATTGATGGGGGTGAGGAAAAGAGAAGAAACAACTCAACAACAACCCGTGCGTGATGATCCCGCCCCACCCCCCACCAGCTTTGAGGCAAGCCATTCCCCTAAAAAACATGAGTTATCTAAGGTAATCAATGTTTTAATAATTGTTTCTATGAAATGTGATTCACATAGACACTAATACCATTCCTATACTAATATTCTACAGGGTGAAAATGACTATGATTTATATCTATCAACTCCCACCTATCGCCTTGTAGCGAGAACTACAGTGTTCAATACACAGAATGACATGCTACACAACAGACAGCTTCCAACAGATCATTTTAGAGTGTTAATTAATGTAGATAATGAGCTGAGTGCTGAGCTACCTGTTCCAAATGACGATGACGACATTCATACGGTTGAACAAGCTGTTGGAACATTCATCGCATGGCCGTCAGTTCTTGTAAAAAAACTTTTTGACAAGGAGGTATCCATTTCCAAGTTATTTTTCAAGATGGACCTTTAACATTTAATGAAAAAAGGTCTGAACCGATGAATGTTATTACAGAATGAAAAAGAGAAGGGAATGAAATGAAATATCAACTCAAAACTATCTCAAGGATCAACCAACCGATTTAAATGGTCTACTAAGAGCACCTTCACCCCGCCCGTTCTATATCCATAGTTAATATCATTGCAGGCTCATGTGGATACACAGTTGATAGACAACAATGCTCACACAGTTGATTTTGAAAAAAATATGTATGGAGAGGAAACATAAGATTTCATTAGTGCTGAAAATGTAAATGAAATCCTCAAGTATGAATGGCTAGGCGCCTTAGTTGTAAATGTATACATGAGGTATGTTTTCATGATTTGATTTTACAAAAGCTGATATACTCTGATAATTATGACTAAATACATTTTGTATTTTTCGCAGAAGTATATATGAAAAAAATTTGAAGGGATTTCCCCATGAACAAAAATTTGGACTCGTTAGTCCTAACACCACCTCTTCAAAAGAAGAAATAGATTATGATAAAGAGGCTGTAATAATGTCATCCCTGCTCAAATCATTTGAAAACAAAATTACGGATGACAAACTCTTTTTAATACCAACGATGTAGGGGTAAAAATCTACAATTTAATGATATCAACTATATTTTCATTTCTTTTTTTACTTATTCCTTTTTGTATTTTTAGGGAGCATTAGATGCTGATTGCAGTCAATTTGTACACTCCAAATATTTATTTTCTGGATTCAACACATGGATATCCAACAAACTGACCACGCATGATGGCGTTTATTAATTTGTAATATACTAGATCCAACATTTTAAAACTAAACATCTAATTATATAATTTAGGTTATCTTTTAATGAGGATTCTGTTATGATAGGGCGGTGCATCAATATCATCTAATGCATGGAATGAATCCAGGGTATAAGGATGAGCAAGCCTTCAAGATCTAAAACTGGAAAAGTATCCGAGTATATATAATAACATTGCACTATCCAAACACATATAAAAACAAATTACTTATTGTTGTCGATGTTTCTGCAGTGTCCAAAACAAACAAAAGGAAAGGATTGTGGTTATTATGTTTGTAAATTTATGAAAGAGATCGTATTTCATCAACAAAATAGCATCCCTGACGAGGTATTTTCGAAAATAATTATGAGTTCATTTAAAATATTTATTAATCCTTTGTGTATTTATATTTTTTCAGTAATACCATGACCATCGCAAAAACAAATATTCATAAGATGATATAGATGTGTTTAGAAACGAATGGGCAACATACCTAATGGAAGATTGTACACAAATAAGATGAAGGTGAATTCCTACTAATGTTATCCATATACGATCATTGATATCTCCCTTGTTTACACTTATTGAGTATATATGATCACCCTTTATTATGTTTTATATCCTCTATGTCACACTTCACCAATCCCTATATGGAATATCTTACTCATCACACACACCATGACTCTTATATATCCTTAAGAGGGTGTTCCCCATCATACGTGATATATAAAACTATATTATCCATATTCTTTAGGCCTAAGACTCTAATACCTACTCAAATAGCCTTAGAAAACCTAACTAGGCTATAAAAATCTCATACCAAACCCGATACTCTCATAAAACAACTAGAAACCTCACCTCCATGGAGACATAATCTATGGATGATCACAAAATCACAAACATTCAATAGAACCCTCACTCTATCTCTTGGTGGATAAAAAATAACCTATTTATTTACCTAGGTTGCTCTTGATTTATATTCATTTAACTGAAACACATATACTCATGCATGAAACAATGATCCATGAGTCCTTTGTGATGTGTACGAATCGACCGCACCTCAATCTGACGCACGATGTGACCGGTATGGCTAAAAGTGTCTGATATCAGTTTAAAATTGACATTAACTTTAGAAAACAACAGAAGTGACATACGGAAAACCATGTAAACACATTATGATTGTTTTGATACTTTAGGAAAACGATCCATGAGTCATTTTTGATGTGTACGAATCAACCGCACCTCAATCTGACGCACGGTGTGACCGGTATGGCTAAAAGTGTCTGATATCAGTTTCAAATTGACATAAACTTTAGAAAACAACACAAGTGACATACAGAAACTGATAAAACACATTTGGATTGTTTTTATACTTTAGTAAAATGATCCATGAGTCATTTTTGACGTCTATGAATTGACCGCACCTCAATCCGACGTATGGTGTGACCGGTATGGCTAAAAGTGTATGATATCAGTTTCAAATTAACATTAACTTTAGAAAACAACACAAGTGACATACAGAAAACTGAGAAAATGCATTAGAATTGTTTTTATACTTTAGTACAATGATCTATGAGTAATTTTTGACATGTACGAATCAACCGCACCTCAATCCGACGCACGGTGTGACCGGTATGGCTAAAAGTGTCTGATATCAGTTTCAAATTGACATTAACTTTAGAAAACAACACAAGTGACATACGAAAAACCAATAAAACGCATTATTATTGTTTTTATACTTTAGAAAAATGATACATGAGTCATTTGTGAAGTGTAAGGATCAAACTCACCTCAATCCGATGCACGGTGTGACCGGTATGGCTAAAAGTGTCTGATATCAGTTTGAAATTGACATTAATTTTAGAAAACAAAAATACTGACATACAGAATACTGAGTAAATGCGTTCGGATTATTTTGATACTTTAGGAAAATGATCCATGAGTCATTTTTGAGGTGTAAAAATTGACCTCACCTCAATCCGATACACGATGTGACCGGTATGGCTAAAAGTGTCTGATATCAATTTGAAATTGACATTAACTTTACAAAACAACACAAGTGACATACAGAAAACTGAGCAAACACATTTAGATTGTTTTTATACTTTTGGAAAACGATCCATGAGTCATTTTTGAGGTGTAAAAGTTGACCTCACCTCAATCCGACGCACGGTGTGACCGGTATGAATAAAAGTGTCTGATATTAGTTTGAAATTGACATTAACTTTAGAAAACAAAACAAGTGACATACAGAAAACCAAGCAAACACATTCGGATTGTTTCGATACTTTAGGAAAATGATCCATGAGTCATTTTCTACATGTAAGAATCAACTGCACCTCAATCCGATGCACGGTGTGACTGGTATGGCAAAAAGTGTCTGATATCGGTTTCAAATTGACATAAACTTTAGAAAAAAACACTACTAACATACCGAAAACCAAGAAAACACATTCAGATTGTTTTGATACTTTAGGAAAACGATCCATGAGTCATTTTTGAGGTTTATGAATTGACCTAACCTCAATCCGATTCACGGTGTGACCGGTATGGCTAAAAGTGTCTGATATCAGTTTCAAATTGACATAAAATTTAGAAAAAAACACCACTGACATATAGAATACTGAGAAAACACGTTTGGATTGTTTTCACACTTTATTAAAACGATCTATGAGTCATTTTTGAGGTTTATGAATCGACCAAACATCAATCCGACACACAGTGTGACCGGTATGGCTAAAAGTGTCTGATATCAGTTTAAAATTGACATTAACATTACAAGACAACACAAGTGACATACAAAAAACTGAGCAAACACATTCGTATTGTTTTAATACATTTGGACAACGATCTATGATTCATTTTTAAGGTGTACAAATTGACCTCACCTCAATCTGACGCACGGTGTGACCGGTATGGCTAAAAGTGTTTGATATCAATTTGAAATTGACATTAACTTTAGAAAACAACACAAGTGACATACGGAAAACTGATAAAACACGTTATTATTGTTTTGATACTTTAGGAAAACAATCCATGAGTCATTTGTGACGTGTAAGAATCCACCGCACCTTAATCCGATGCACGATGTGACCGGTATGGATAAAAGTGTCAGATATCAGTTTCAAATTGACATAAACTTTATAAAATAACACTACTAACATACGGAAAACCAATAAAATGCATTCAGATTATCTTTATACTTTATGAAAACAATCCATGAGTCATTTGAAAGGTTTAAGAATCAACCAAACCTCAATCCGATGCACAGTGTGACCGGTATGGCTAAAAGTGTCTGATATCAATTTCAAATTGACATAAACTTTAGAAAACAACACTATTGACATACGAAATACTGATCAAATGAGTTCATATTGTTTTTATACTTTATGAAAACAATACATGAGTCATTTTTGAGGTTTAAGAATCAACTGCACCATAATACGACGCACGGTGTGACCAGTATGGCTAAAAGTGTTTGATATCAGTTTGAAATTGACATTAACTTCACAAAACAACGCAAGTGACATATGAAAAGCTAAGAAAATGTGTTAGTATTGTTTTGATAATTTAGGACAATGATCCATGAGTCATTTGTGACGTGTAAGAATTGATCTCACCTCAATCCAATGCATGGTGTGATCGGTATGACTAAAAGTGTCTGATATCAGTTTGAAATTGACATTAACTTTAGAAAACAGCACAAGTGACATACGGAAAACTGGGAAAATTCATTTAGATTGTTTTGATACTTTTGGAAAAAGATCCATGAGTCATTTTTGAGGTGTAAGAATCGACCGAACCTCAATTAGATGCACAGTGTGACCGGTATGGCTAAAAGTGTCTGATATCAGTTTGAAATTGACATTAACTTTAGAAAACAACACAAGTGACATACGGAATACTGAGAAAACGCATTCAGATTGTTTTGATACTTTTGGAAAATGATCCATGATTCATTTGTGATGTGTATAAATCAACCGCATCTCAATCAGACATACGATGTGATTGGTATGATTAAAAGTGTCTGATATCAGTTTCAAATTGACATAAACTTTAGAAAACAACACTACTGACATACGGAAAACTGAACAAACGCTTTCGGATTGTTTTGATATTTTAATACAACGATTCATGAGTCATTTTTGATTTGTATGGATCAACTGCACCTCAATCCAATTCACGGTGTGACCGGTATGGCTAAAAGTGTTTGATATCAGTTTGAAATTGACATTAACTTTAGAAAATAACACCACTGACATACGGAATACTGATCAAACAAATTCAGATTGTTTTGATAATTTAGGACAACGATCTATGAGTCATTTTTGAGGTTTAAGAATTGAACTCACCTCAATCTGACGCATGATGTGACCGGTATGGATAAAAGCGTCTGATATTAGTTTGAAATTGACATTAACTTTAGAAAACAGCACAAGTGACATACGGAAAATAGAGCAAACACATTTGGATTGTTTCGATACTTTTGGACAACGATTCATGAGTCATTTTTGAGGTGTGAGAATCGACCGCACCTCAATTTAATGCATGGTGTGACCGGTATGGCTAAAAGTGTCTGATATCAGTTTGAAATTGACATGAAATTTAAAAAACAACACAAGTGACATATGGAAAACTGATCAAATGCATTCGGATTGTTTTGATACTTTAGGAAAATGATACATGAGTCATTTGTAACATGTAAAAATCAACTACACCTCAATCCGACGTAAGGTGTGACCAGTATGTCTAAAAGTGTATGATATCAGTTTCAAAATGACATAAACTTTAGAAAACAAAACTAATAACATACGAAAAACCGAGCAAACATGTTCAGATTGTTTTGATACTTTAGGACAACAATCCATGAGTCATTTTTGAGGTGTAAAAATTGACCTTACCTCAATCTGACGCACAGTGTGATCGGTATGGCTAAAAGTGTCTGATATCATTTTCAAATTGACATAAACTTTAGAAAACAACACTACTGACATACAAAATACTGAGAAAATGCATTCAGATTGTTTTGATACTTTAGGAAAACGATCCATGAGTCATTTTTGACGTGTATGAATTGACCTCACCTCAATCCGATGCACAGTGTGACCGGTATGGCTAAAAGTTTCTGATATCAATTTGAAATTGACATTAACTTTAGAAAACAACACTACTAACATACGTAATACCAAGAAAATGCATTCGTATTGTTTTGATACTTTAGGAAAACTATCCATTAGTCACTTTTGAGGTTTATGAATTAACCGCACCTCAATCCGACACACGGTGTCACCGGTATGGCTAAAAGTGTCTGATATCAGTTTCAAATTGACATTAACTTTAGAAAACAACATAAGTGACATATGGAAAACCGAGAAAACGCGTTCGTATTGTTTTGATATTTTAGGACAATGATCCATGAGTCATTTGTGATGTGTAAGAATTGACCACATCTCAATCCGACGTATGGTGTGACTGATAAAGCTTTTCATTAGATAAAGAATCAGTATTTATTAAATGAGATAAATCATCCAAAAACATATTGATTTTACATTATTCCCTTTCATTATTATCAGAATGAAAACATTTGAGTTTATCATTTACATATTTTAGTTTCACATTTCCATATTAATGTATTCTTTCATATTAATGTTTTAATTTATTTCATTATTGTATTACTAATATAATATTTGTTTTCTTATATAGGTGAATTTTTTTCCTTGAGTTCGGATGCTTTGTTCGGCAACAAATACCGTGGACGACAATTTTTGAGAGAGGATCACGAATATCAAAGGATGAAACATTAATTTTTATAACTGTTTTTGGATAATTGTAATTGTAACCATGTAAAAAATTGTTTGAAATGTATATAGTAGTGTTTTTTTTGTATTCATGATGTTACGTAAATGTATATAGCATTGTTTGTCAAAATATTGTGTGTGGGTGCTTTTTTGTACAGGTGTGCAGGTGCTGTTTTGTGCAGGTGTGCAGGTGCTAGTTTGTTCAGGTGATGGTTCCGCAGGTGCAGGGGAAGGTGCCTTTATCAGCGCTTTTCGGAGCGCTGATAAAGGGGACCCCCCCTTTATCTTTGCCGACATTAACAATGCTTTTCTAGCACTGTTGATTTAGGTTTTTAGCGCTGATAAAAGGCCAAATTGTAGTAGTGAAAATTTATATAAACAATTGAAAATAATTTATATCAAATCCAAGTAGTTTAATATCAGAACAATTTTCCATACTAAAACAGTTTCTAAGAAAAGAAACCAAACAATAATTTAAAACCAATTCAAAAATTTCATTTTGGCATAATCTATTTCATTCCATATGTCCACAAATACAACAATTCATGCAACCATGGACCTCCCTATACTCACGAGTGGTGAGTCATCCTTTCACTAAGTCATCACTTAGTGAACCATTTTTATGGGGGAAAGTTCATACCCTTATCCATCCCACAAATTATGGGGGAAACTTCACACCCTTATCCATCCTGAATGCACATGAACACTCACATACCCTTTATGCAAACACCCAATGCCAAAACAAACATTTCAACCATTTCAATGAAACCATTTTTTATTGAATTTTTTTTACAAAACCATTTTCATATATCCAACAAATCCATATTTTAAAATCAAAATTTTAAAATAAATAAAAGAAATCACTTTGCACAACCACTTTCCACAATTCCATAATTTCACAAAAAATCCTCAAACCATCGCTAAGAGGGTTTCTACCATGCTCTACATAACAATTACACAACCAATTTAAATCAAAACAATCAATTTGAAATTAAAAAAATCAATTTGAAATCAAGACTTCAAGTTTTAAGTATAAGAGTCGAGAGTGAAACCACCTACCTTGAGAGTTATGGTGAAAATGAAGAACTACATGAAAACACCCACAAAAACCGAGTTGAATCTCCAAAAACCCGCCTTATATCTCCTCCCCTAAGATCAAAAAGGATAAATCTAACCATTATTGGCATTAAAACCCTTAGATCTATCCATAATGGATGAGATCTAAGAAAATGGGTGAGAGAAGAAAGTTGATCTAATAAAAACCAAGAAAAACTACCACAAATGAGGACTTACCAATGGAATCGAGCTTCAATGCACCAAGAAATATCTCCAGATCACTTCTAAATCAATAAGGAGAGGTTATACATCATTTGGGAGGAAGAAATACCAAGTTAGGGTCTATTTGGAGTAAAAACGAGGGGTTTAATGTTAATCCCGACCCATATCCACTTTTTTAGGATCTTGTTTTTAAACCATGCATGGTTAGTTGCATGGTTAAGAAAAACCATGCGCTAACCATTCACCAGCCTCTGACTCAAGGAGGACCTTGCACAGTTATAAAAACTATGCACCAACCATGAAAAATCACAATGTCTTACTTTTCACAATTTCTCATGGGTTTCCACATGGTTTGGACAAAATATGTGCCTAAATACATGCCTTCTCCTTAGCCCATGTCTCACTGTGCACGGTTTCCTGTAGGAGTTGCATGGTTTCCAAAAACCGTGCTCAAATTGTTCACCTGTAGAAAATAATAAAAAACATTCCAAAAGGTTTCCAAACCATCCCAAACTTCACCCAAACACTTTATATACTTTAAATACATAAATAAAGGGTTCATACTTGAAACTAAGGTGATAAAAAAATTATGGTATGTTTGAAGTGAAATTATGATATCATTTAACATGGGAGTGAATATTTTAAAACCACATATTAGAGTCATGACTTACCTCTGTACATGATCAAATTTCTAATAAAGTTTTCTTATTATCAAAAGAATGAAATAGTGTTCTAGATGAGCTATTTTCTATTCAAGAAAATGCAACCATGTCATCACTTGATTTTCTAGGGGTTTTCATAGAATCGGTCAATAATATACATGAATGGGTTATTTTATAAATATAACAACAATGTTAATATAAAAAATCAATAACATATTTATATAAAAAATATTAGTTGGAAAATGAATATTTGGGTTATATTGTGAAGGTTTAAACTTGATGTAAAGTATGAATCATCAACCACCATATTGGACTATAACATCATATAATTAGTGACAACATATAAATAAATAGTAGTTAAAAAAATATGTTGGTCGGTATCAATAATGCAACAAAAATTTATGTTGATGTATGATTTTTTAAATATGGAAGTTAGAATCTATATGGAAATATACCATCATTCAATAGGTTAAGATAGGAAAGGCAATATAAAATTTAGAAGACCAAATTTTAGAAAGTGGGAAGATAAAACATAAGCTTCTAAGGAAATGCACTATATGAATATCAAGATTTAGTAGTAGCCTCATGGCATTAAAAATTATGATAAAAATAACTGAATCTGATTCATAGGAATATTTAATGATGAAAAAAAGTTAACTGTATATTATATATAGTAATATAAAAAATTATAGTAACTGGTTTTGAAAATAACGTATTGATGAGACACTTTACATAAAAAAGTTGTGGGAGAAAAATGTTTCAAATATTTTTCATCTACATGTAATGTAGTCAGTTGTTCTAGAATATCATCCCATAATGTACAACTTACAGTCAATCCTATTTAATAGTTAATGTATAAATTTCATGTAGAAAACAATAGTATATTATAGACAAAAGTTTTTGGAAATATGACTTTTTAAATTACTTCTCATTCCTCAAAAATATATGAATCCTCTTGTAATCTTTTCCCATGGTTTAATTGGTTTATGGTGATAAATATTTCTAATAAAGTTTAATATAACATTCAAACTAGTGAAATTCATAAAAATAATAATAAACTTTCAATTTTTATTGAAATGTATATTTAAATGGAAAAAAACTATGTTTTGATACATAAAATATTTAGAATGATTGTGTATAGTTATGAGAAAGGTGTATTCTTTTTGAAAGAAGTTACCAAGAGTGTTATTGGTATGTTTTAGTAAAAAAGAAATTAATTTTACAAAAAGATAAAATATGTCAATGTAATTAGGAATAAAATGATATAGATGATGAAATATATAACATTAAATATATAAATATTGAGTGAATGTGATGGAAATATACCTATGAGGTATTCTTTAACAAATTTATATTGACTGATGTCATAAAATGGAATAAATTGAAATATAAAAATGTTGAATATGTGTATCATAAGGTCTGATGTGAATGCCCCAATTAAACAATATTTTTTACTTATACTGGCTTGATAAATATTTTCCATCCTTTTTTGTGATCCAAAAATTTCTATATTACATAAAAGAGGCCTTCACAATGAAGTGATTTACACTTTGATATTAGCCGATGACTTGTAATTATAGCTTGAATGTTTGTTTCCTATAAGTATTAGTGCAAGGTAGTTAGAAAGTAGTTAAAGTGTGGATAATGCTAAATAAATGACAATCAATATGTTATGAATAAACTTGGTAATTGTTAAATAAATTCCATTATATATTGGTCTAGAGTATTAAGGTAATTGTAAAAAATATAAGCAATAAACTACTTTTTGAGATAGTCTCTATAGTTTTAATAGAGACAATTATTCCAAAATTTTAATCTATCAGTACAAAATGAAAAAATGTATAAAAGTTATATGTTATAGTAAATAGTAACAATACACAATGTCACATTTAAATGATTAAATAATAATAGTACATAATTACACAAAAAAATATAATAATAACCCAAATATTTGAAGTAATAATATTTTACTAATGTTAAACCAATTGTTATCCAATGAAACTTATATTTTCATCAGTAAGGAGTAGTTCAATACCAACTATGTCATTTGATAATTTTGATGATTTTGTGTACCATTAAAAAATTTTATATAACTAGTACAAGTTTTGTAAAATTTCTTTTTAAACAATATTTTTTGTACACTTCAAAGGTTTTTTTCATCATTACGTATCAATAATTTTAAACCTTTTTGTTGGTAACTCTAGAGACTAAAATATAAAGGTGACCATGAGAAAAAGTGGCATTTCGTAGGTATATACTAAAAGAAGAAAGAAATTGGCCTTGAATTTTGTTAATAGTCGCTGCATATGAAATGGTTAAAGGATATTGTCTTATTTGAATCTTGAATAAACACTTTGAATCTGAGTGCGTCATATTGATCATGGGTATGGAATCCTTATTTTCATAATTAGTCCTTGACACAATTTTTTCTCCTATCACATGAGCTCTCAATTTTGTTACAATTAAATAGGTTCCATTACAAAATCTAAAAGGCTGATCAACATTCATTAGAAATATAACTGGAACCCCACTTTATGGATTATTTTATGACATAAAAGATCAGGAATATTGATAATATTAATAATCTCTGGTGTGTATATGTTTCTTGGAGTTTCTATATCCAATTTTTTTTTACGCGCTAAATTAGAACTAAGATAAACCTTCTCTTTTATAAAATCAACATTAACATTCAATCATTTAGTTGTTTCACAACATCACATGTAGGTACTAAGATAGCCCATGATTTTAATTATTATGGAACATTGTAGTTTTCCGATAAAGATGGATATGTGTGTTAAACAATCACATCCAGTGGATTCTAAAATGTATCAATCATACAGTATTCTAGAATTCCAATAGCTATATCACCATCATTTTGGTCAATAAGGGTGTTTTCACCTATATTAAGAATCTAATTTTCAAATTATTATTATTTCATGGAGTTAGTAGTTTTATTAGAAGAAAGAATTCACATATTCTTTATCAAAGTAAGAAAATGAAAATGTTTCTATAGAGAAGAATATTTTATACTTGTAAATACTATATCACAGCTATTACCATGATAAAATTAAAGCAATATTTGTCAAAAATCACTACTAAAGATGATTTTTTCCTCCAAAAGGAAATTCAGCCACATTTAGAGTATGTGTTGACATTATATACCTCAAGGTATGAATAAGAGATTCAAAGAAATATCTTTAAACCATTGGCGCCTCATCCTAGAAAATTAGTTTTATTATATGTAAAAGTTCAACCAAATAAATTTTGCGTTTAATGTTGAAATTATATACCTACATAGCCATGAATGAAAAATACTCCACCGTTGGGTATAGATGATGCCGTAATAACAATATTTAACACATGGTTCTATTCACTAGTCATTTTTATGCTTAAAATACTATGTTTTTCTTGAATATGATCCTTATCATAATTATTTTTATCCGTAATCAATCTGTTTCCAATGAATGCAATTTATGAATCTAGAAGAGGCATAGGAGGATAATTTTTCAATGATCTTCCATCAATGTAAAGTATGTTATCAATATCCAATAATTCATAATGTTGTAGTTGAGTGTCTATGAGATGTAAATATATTATAATAATAGCTAGTTAGTTGATTTTGAAATATGCATTAAAAAGGAAATATTTGCAATATGGTGAAAAGTGGGTATTTTGAAACACATATGTAAGCAGTTATTAACTTATATTATTTCAAATATGAAAAAGTACAAATATATTGGAACAACATTATATCAGGAAGGAAGAATCTATACAATGTATTTAACAAACCACATACAAGTTTTCAAGAAAGTGTATGCATTCAATTTAACTAATAAACTATATGAATAAAGTTTATTCATGAACTATATAGAATATTTCAGAAATTAGTAAAATTGATATAATATAATAATTTTTATTGATTATGAAAAATCAATAAAATATAATAATTTTGGATTGAGTATAATATAATGTATAAAAATTTCATTAACTACATACTATTTATATGTGTGTGTGTGTCTTACATGAATTTATATTAGGTCCATAATAATAAATATATTAGAGGAATTATTTCTCAATCATTAATATGGAAATGTAATAAATAGTTTAAGTTAATCTATAGAGTGAAATTCATAGTGAAACATCAAACTTGTATTATGTACATCTATTATATGTAATATTTGGTTTTATCTGGTATACCCAACCTAATATTAGTATATAATTTTTTTTTAGGAAGTAAGGTTATTGCATTTAAATTTGTTGTGAAAGAACTAAAAAATGAATAGAAATAATATTAAGTAATTATGAACATATTAATACTAAAAATAGAAGGATAAATATTCATATAACTTGAAATTTTAACATGTTTCTTTGAATATATAATATATATTTGGAAATTAGTTTCTAGGTATTACTACATATATGGTCAAGTAAAGAAATTATGTTTTAGAAAATAGAAAATAAAGTGAGCAAACAAACTGTGCAAGTAATTACCTATGGCCAATAAATAATATTTTGTAATATCTTCAATGAACTCTATATCATCACTAACCCTAAGGAGTAACAGGCTTGTCTAAATGTATGAATAATAGTACGATTGACAATCAGATGTCATCATGTGAAGTTGGACCTTTAGATTTAGTGATAAATATTATAATATAATAAAAATATATAATTATGGGAGGTTCATAATGCAATATACCAATAAAAATCTCACTTTTTACAATAAAATTTTCATTCATATGAGTTGAATAAAAATTTGAATAGAAATTCTACATATGTGAGATGTTAAACTATATGATAAATTGTGTTTTCTTCAAATCATGAGGTGAACACAGTATGTGATATTTTTTTTAATAAAATATCTTCAATATTGACACCATTTGTATAAGCTTCACTTTTTTCACTGAGTAAATGGAAATGTAATCATTCAACCATAGGGAACATATATTGGATGTTGTGACTAGATATTTTCCAGGAAGCCTCACATGATGGTATATATCTATAATCATAATACATTTTAATGTCATCAACCTAATTCTCACCTTGTTGTATATTTTTAGATCTATAAAGAGACATAATTACATAGTCATTACCTTTATTGATATATTTAAACAAATATTTTATGGAATGTGACTGATTATAAATTTCAATGTTTAGGTCAGCCTTATATTTAAGCAGCAAATATGGATTGTAAGGGACAACATAATGGTTGTATAGTTGAACACCATTCTTTTATATTATTCTTTCATTATCTTGTATTCTGTAGACAACATATCCATCCTCATCTAGACATGAACTAACACCAATTTTTTTAGGGAAAAATGTTGAACACCATTTACTTTTTCATATAATATGATTAGGGATTGTTGGTCCCACATGGTCCATGAATCATTAATTTTTTTTAAAAAATTTATATAGTCGTGGTCTTACATTTTGATCTAGTATTTTAGCTAAAACTATTATATTAACATTAGTAACTATTAAAAGTTTATATGGATAAATAAGGAATACAAGTATAAGAACATGAGAAAAACCATGTTTTTGAAATTCAATAGTATGAACAACTGCATGAATAAGTAAACAATATATATCTAATTAGTTTGTAACATTGAAAAAAATAGTTACATGTAGACATGTAAGAAATAAATAAAATTTTATAGGTAATAAATTCTCGATACTTTATAAATAATATCTCACATTTTAAAAAATTCATTAGCTATTTGACTTTGAAATTGAAAACTCTTGAAAGTATATTGGGATACTATTCAGGAAGAAGATTTCAATTTTTAGAAATCTTACAATCTCAACCCAACATGGACTACATGTGAAATTTGGGAAAAAATATATATATCTACCCTAATTAAAGTTTCTATTGGATCTTAATAATTTTGAATCATGTATCTTAGGTCACCAATTAAAGATGAAGGAAAAATAATAATTTTTTCATAGAAAGATCCATAATGGTCACCTCTAAGGTATGCTTCTTTCAAACCATTATATATCTCAAATATCAATAGTTTTCTATTAAATAAAATAAATAATAAACTTTGATATTCAACCATTGTATAATAATCAACTATAAACTGCCGTAAGAGTCATCTTGAATGTAATAGTGTTGCAAATTGATTGGGTTGAAATTGAAGATGGCATGAAAAGTACCCCCTCATTGTAACCTTGAGAGTGTTAGAAAATTTTGTGAAGGAGGTGAAATTGTGATAAACATTATTAGAATATCCATCTTCACCAATTAAAAAAATTAGAGGTTATTACGACATAATATATATTGGATGAAGTTCATCAATATGTTTCTATTCAATAGATAATGTATGAAAATATATCTATCCCCATTAAGATATTAAATACCATCAAATATGAGCATAACGATTTCTAATATTTTTGGTAAGTTTTATGTTTATGAATCCACTCTTCTTTATCTTATTACCCATATATTCAAATCCAAATCACTATTATTAGTCAATAAATATCTTACAAATCTGAAATAAAGAATTAAGTGAAAGTATTCATGAAACATACATTGTATATTTTCCATAATAAATGGGTTGAGATAAGAATTTAATTTTTTTGTTCAAGCTCCCATAAAAATATAAGGAAATATATATAAGTTGATCAAGATAAATATATAATTCCTCAAGGCATAAAAGGTTTTTAAATTACTTAACATATTGAATTATGCTATGCACTTCATTTAAAGTTCCAAAAATATTTTTATTTGGAATATGTTTATTAAAAAATACTCTTTAAATTCTCATTTATTTTTATGCTCACAAAACACGATCTTATGTTTTACTAATGAAGTTACTTTAAGTGAATTTCAGGATTATATTTACTGAACTATTTATTCAACTAGAATTATGGAAGCTCTTTGATCATATTTTAGCTTATGTTTTGTTTTTCTAAGTATTCTACTTATTTAAAAGTAGTCTAGAATCACTGTTCTATACCCTACATTTTAAGTAGAATGTTAGGTTTTGGAACCTAACATTCGGTAAGGATCGCTAATTTTGAACCCTAAGATTGGAGTAAAAACAAGGATAAGGGAACCTACTTTTGTGAAGAAACTTATGTTTTTGTACTTAATGTATGGTTGATTAACCCAACATTTGAAATAAACCATACATTTAAAACCATACTTTTGAAGAAAATATCTATGGAATACAATCCTTATTTTAACTCAGTTGTCTAGAAGATTTGAATTATGAATTATTTTTTGTGATTTCTACAATGGTTTCATCGGAGAAAATATATATTTAAATATTTTTAAAGATTTATTCAAATGAACCTTTTCAATGGATTAAATCATTACTTTTTTTAATGGAAGTTATGTTTTTCCTTGGGTGTTTAAATTCAAATCTTAAACACACTGTGTGTTTGAAAAATAAATGATCACATTTATCAGGTGATATTTCCAGATCTGTTTGACCTAAAGTAAATCAAGATTCTTGTTAAATACCAAGAGTTACTTCTTCTATCATAAAGAAGAAATATCTAGTTCTCTAAAGAGATATAATTTATAGACACACATTTTTTGATGTATTATTGTTTGATCATCGTACTGCTGCTACTGTAATATCCATTGTCAATATTTTGTTGCAGTTCATCAAAGAAATTATCATAGCTACACTTTAGAGACATACATGTTTACTATCTACTAAGTGTTTTCTTTACTAATATTTAAAGAAGAAGTAAGCCTATGTTACATTGAATATTATTTTCCTACTACTGTGATTTATTGAAGATCTATCATCTATCAATTGTTGTTGCAACTATGAGATGAACCAATATTAAACTTCTACATCACATATTTTTCTTAAAGTGTCATCTTCTTGTACTCAGTCATGGTGGAGTGTTAGATACTCTTACTAATCTATAGATATATTTGTTCCCTATAAAATAAATAGAAGGCCCTATAAAATCCTTATTGTAAGGTATCAACTACCTGTACTTAGTTGTAGTGGTCCATAGGAAAAAAGACCTATATAGTGAAAATTACCAAGATCATGGAGAGAGCATTGATGGAGTGGACTAGGGGATTTCTATGCCCTGAACCACTATATATCATTGTGTCTTGTTCTTTACTTTACTTATTTTATGATACTTAATCATCTTTAATAGAGAGGACATTTCAAATTTGTTAAGTTTTTAAAGAAAACAATTCACCCCCTCTTGTGACTTCATCATAGTCATTCTGATATAAAAATTAGTATTAAATTTTGGGATACAATGGATATATTTCTATTGGATTTAATAATACTGAGTTAAAGAACCAGATGAAGACTAATTTCAATAGATGATCTTAGAGAAGGTATGTCAATGAATCATGCTCATTATTTTAATGGAAATAATTATGGATGATGGAAAGCACACATGATTATTTATTTGAATAATTTTTGAATAAGAGTTTATTTGAAAGTTTTCAAGACCTTTAAAATTCCTAAAGAAGAACCAAATAAGTGGAATGATACTCAAGAGACTGATTATCATCTTAATTTGAGACTTACGTATGCTATTGTTTATGGATTAGTAACTGATGAATTCAATTGATTTTCTCAATGTGCTATTGCATATGAGATGTAAAATACAATCAATATTTCCTACAAAGGAACTGATAATATCTTATAGTTGAGGTATAAAACTGCAAAATTAAAATTTGATACCTTTAGGATGTATGATGGTTAAAGCATCACTCAGATTAATGATAGATTGATGAAGTTGTTAATGATGTTGTTGCTTTGGGAACTCTAATTCTTGAACCAAATCAAGTATTAAAGGTACTTAAACTTTTACCTTCTAAGTGAAATAAAATATTTTCTACTATTCAAAAATTCATACTAGTCAATGAATTAAAGATAAAATAATTAATTAGAACATTGATGATGTGCGAAGATGAGAAGAAAACATAAGATAAATATCATACTTCTATAAAAAAGGATAATACTACACTCAAAGTTTCGATGGATGAATTTCTGATTTATATTCTTTCCATTTAGGTTCAAGTGATGGTCTATCATATATTTCTAGAAAATTCAGCAAGCTATATAAAAATATAAATGAAAATTTAAAGAAGAATAAAGAGAAATAATTTATATGTTATGAATGTATGAAGAAAGGTCACATGAGACCTAACTTTCCTATGCTTAAAGAAAAAAAATATGATTATAAAATAAAAGGCAATAAAGTCATGTAGGCTAATTGGAGTGTTTTTTAAGATTCAAGCGATGAATATAATACAAACTCTAAAGTTGAGCCTAAAAATCAAAAGGTAAATATATTTCTTATGGCTCATACTAATGAGGTATAATCATCTTACACTTAAATCTCTAACTTTGAAAGTATTTCTTACAATAAACTTATCAAATACTATTTTTTACTTCATGTTGAATTTTAATCCTTAAATAAAGAGAATAGAAAAATTAAAAAATATTATGATGTTATTTCCATTGAAAAAGAAATTTTGGCTAACCAAATTTCATATTTAAGATCTAATTCATCCAAAAATTTGCATTCTTTGCATGGAAATATAATTAAGGAATTATTGGATTAAGTTAAAAATTTAAAATAAGCTTATAGTATTCTTATAAATGGAGAGAATGATCTAAATAAAATTATTGGAAATAATAGAATTTAAAAAAGGAAAACTTGGTTGTGGTAGTAGTGGAGAAAATCCCAAATTTTATAGGAATTATTTTATTCCTGGTTATAAAATAAAAAAAAGTCTACTACTAAATGTTTTCACTGTGGTATTAATGAACATTATGATAATGGATTTTATTTTATAAATCCTCAATTTTTTAGTTTCAAGCATGTTAATTATTCAAAAGCCTTATCTGAATCTAAAATTGAAATTTCTACTCAAAATAAATAGTTTTGGTTATCTAAATCTTTAATTTCTAACACTGCCAGACCAAAAATGAGCCTCAGCCTGGTTGGTGATGACTCATCAAGTTCATCCACAAGACCCATGATCAAATATGGGTAGAAGCATATTTTCGGGTTACTGCAACAATACTATAGTAGGTACTGTAGCAGGTACTATTTGGTATTGTAACAGTCATAACTATTCACCTTCAGACCACCGGTTTGATCATAGAGTCCTTTAAGGACTTCGGGCCACCCAGGCCTTCGGGTCACTAATAATTTCAGGCCACCTCAAGGCCTTAGGGACACCTCAAGGACTTAGGTCTACCTCAAGGCTTTTGGGCCACCTCAAGGCCTTCAGGCCACCTCAAGGCCTTCGGGCCACATGATCTACAGACACAAACTAGACAGATTCGACAAGGAACAAGCTCTAGAGGAGGATTCTAAGCAAGGTACATTCACCGGAGTAAAAGATATAGAATTTGAAAGAATGAGAGGGCATGACAATTTACATTGATACCAGGCCTGTGCATCTATGCACATGACAACTAGCTGAACAACCATGTGAAGGTGGAGATATGATCATGATGTAAACTCTGGGGAGGGGCGGTTTCAAGCAGTCATAGTCTAGGATGAATTCCTCTAAGACCTTCGGGTACTATAATTTCACAAAAACTATGGGTCATGTAAGGGTTCTCATTCAACCCTTAAAAGGGGTATTATCAAAAATAAATAAAAATTGAAGACCTTCAGGCCATTCAGGTTAACACTGCCAGACCTAAAAGCATATGGGTACTAAAAGACATTTATATTTGATATTTTGCAGATGTACACCACTAAAATTATTTTTTTTATATCAATAAATGGATAGTTAAAAAATATATGAAGATCTATTTTGATGAAAATCATAATTATTTTACAATTATTGACCAAATTTAAAGTATTTAATTATCTGAAAGAAAATATCTTTAGAGATGGAACTGTTAAAATCCAGGACATATTTAATTTTTTTTAATTTTAAATACACTAATTGTTTTATATATGGGGAGAAAAACTTTTAAATGTTTTATGTTTTATTCCTCAATATTTTATTATTCATATGATTGAACTATTAAATCATTTTATTCACTCTATTATTTTATGTGATAAATTAATTTCTTGAATTATTTTGTTAACATCATGAATGCTCTTTATAATTTTATGTTGACATGTGTTAATTTATTAAACATTATTTTGTATTCCAATCACCTGTGCTAAATTAATCTATTATAGAACATGATAAATTATTTTTATTAGATTAATTTTTTTGTTTATTTATAACATGCATATAGGTTTTTAAATTCCTTGAAAATCTTTTATTTTAATTCCTTGAACATATTAACTATCTATTATTAGTCTTAGGGGGAGATATTTCAAAATTTTGTCACGTGTTTAAATATTTTTGTGTCATGAATCAATTTTTTCGATACATATTTTAATTGATTACAAATATTTTTTTATTCATTGAATTATATTTATATGTTTTCATAGATCCTTAGGAACAACTTTTAAAGGAATCATTAATTAAGGGGGATTTTATAATTCTACATGCATTGAGAATATATTTTACATACTTTAACTCATAATATTTTATTTATTTACTTATAGGGGAAGTTAGGTTTATTTCAATTTTATAAAAACTTATGATTTTTCTTAATTGAACTCTATATTATTTCAACTCATTCTATTTGATTTTTTTGAAAATTTTATTTTCATTCCATTATTTAAATTCATTAAAAAATTATCGAGGTAACATTTTTTTAAAATTTTCTTTTCAATCTTAAAATCCCAAATGATTACACTATAATTTTTTCTTGAGAAGCCAAAAAATAACCTAAGAACTTTTATAGTAAAACCCTTCATTATTTTTCTCTTGAAATCACACCACTTTTAAATATCTTAAGCTCTCTCAAACTTTTCATCTTATTTCATCACCGTTTCAAATTCAAATACCATATATGAATCTAATTCAAGAGAAACAAAGAGACAAAAGTTCTCTAGTTATAAAAGATTTCTACCTCAAATTCTAATATTTCAATGTATGGAACATTTGTTTAATAATGGTTATTCAGATAATGATGATAGGAAAGATCTAAATGAAATTGGTAAGAAAGATATTTATTTTTCTGCTACTTTAACTGATTTGTTTTTGAAATAGTAAGTTTCTATAGTTTAATATTCCTTAGAGAGGTTTTCTAGCAAAGATATAGAAATTATTGGTAGTGAAGAACCAGGAGTCCAATCAATTCAAATGGTTTAAGTAGGAATGAATTCTGTGAGGTATCAGAAAACTACATCAGATGCTGATGAGATATTTTGTAAAGAGTATTCTCACTTCACTTCTATATAAATGGAATATATATTTAATCTTTTAAAATTTTAAATAATGTGGTGGATTGAAGATGTTGAAATCTCTTGAAAATATTTTGCGGAGATGAAAAATTATTCTATTTACTAAATAGAATTTGAATACCTTTAATAATAGTATCAAAGTCTGTAGAAAAATTCAATATCAATAAGATATTTTGATGAATTTAAAATGTAAATAGTTGATCAAGTGGGGCATATCAAAAGATAATTTATTGCTAAATCTCATTTTGGTGAATCGAAAAAAATTCTTATCTAGTCAGTTATGTTCTATAAAAGAAATTTCTGGTTATGAAAAATCTTATACTTCAAAAGGATAAAGATATGAGGATATTCTAATAAGAATATATCAGTTGTAAAATGTTTTAGCTGTTATAAGTGAAAGATTTTAGAGTCTAGAATGTGAAAAAGCATCTATTTTCACTTCAATTGAGAATTAGATATAGTATGTTATACAATCTTTAGTTGATCAACTAAGTGGTATTATGGATCAATTTCTTTAGTCCTACAGTACTATTCATAGTGATCTAAAAAGGACTCTAGTGGATGTATTAAGGATATGAAAAAACTCTATAGATTTGCTGATGGGATGGGATGAACCAATATATCATAATTTTTAATTGCTGTAAGGGGAGTTAAAATCAGTGCATAATACTATTCATGATTCCTTAGTCTTTGAATCCGCATCCTTAAAAAATCCTAAGCCCGAACCTTTTTATTATCCTATACCTTAGTCTATACAAATCCATGATCTAAAAAATATCTTTGTAATTTGGATTTTTAAAACAACTTCCTATGTTCTATCATATTTTTTTATTTACTATTTATTTATTTTTTATATCTAATTTTAATAATTTTTTCTTTAAAATGCATTTATTCTTAGATAAACATAAATTTCACTAAGAGTTTTGTACTATATCAAAAGTTTTTAATTCATTTCGTACTTTCTTTTTTATATCAAAAAAGGTGGAGAAATATGGATAAACACAACATTTTTTAAATTATTATTCAGGGAGAAATCTGGATAAACACAAACTTTGTCAAAACATTATTTGTTTTTATCCTTTATAGAAAAAATAGGATAAACATGGAATTTGTATTATTCTATAGCTAGGGAGAAATCGATTTATTTTTTTAATCATTAAATCTTGTATTTTTATATTTATATTTCTATAAAAAGTTCTATGGGTTTTGTGATCATAAAAAGTGGGATGTTTTTGGGAATATGTCGATCCAACAAAAATATTTAAATTCTCAGTGATTTTTATGCTCACAAAACACCATCATATATTTTACTAATAAATTTACTCCAAGTGAATTTCAGGATCTTGTTTACTAGACTATTTATTTATCTGGAATTCTGGAAGCTCTTCGATTATATTTTGGTTTAAGTTTTGTTTTCCTATGTATTCTAGTTATTTCAAGGTAGTTTGGAATCATTGTTCTGTACCCTATATATTTAATAGAACATTAGGTTTGTGAGTCTAACGTTCAGTAAAGATCACTAATTTTAAACCCTATAATTGGAGTAAATGTAAGGATCGTGAACCCTACATTTGTAAAGAACCCTAAGTTTGTATACTTAACATATAGTTCATCAACCCAATGTTTTAAATCAACCATACATTGTTAACTGTACTTTTGAAGATTATACCTATAGACTGAAACCCTATGTTTCACTTAGTCATCTACGATATTTGAATTATGGATTATTTTTCATGATTTCTGAAATGATTTTGTTAGAGTAAATATCTCTTTAGATATTTTTAAAAACTGATTCAAAGTTCCCTTTTTAATAGATTAAATCATTCCTATTTCTAAGATAAGTTATGTTTTTCCCCGAACATTTAAATTCAAATCATAAACACATTGTGTGTTTGAAAAAAATGATCTCATTTTATTAGGTGATACTTCCAGATCTGTTTAACCTAAAGTAAACTAAGTTTATAGTTAAATTATAAGAGTTAATTATTCTATAATATAGATGCAGTCTCTAGTTCTCTAAATAGATATACTTTATATACATATATGTTTTGATATGTTGTTGTTTGATTATCATGTTGTTGTTGTTGTATCCATTTTCAATATTTTTTTATCATTTGTCGAATCAATTATTAGAGTTAAAATTTAGATACATACATGTTTATCATATACTAAATGTTATATTTACTGATATTTAAATAAAAAGTAAGCACATGGGACATTGAAGATTATTTTGCTACTGTTGTTCTTTATTGAAGATCCATCACCTGTCAGTTATTGCTGCAACTGTGAGATGAACCAGTATTAAACTTCTATATCTTATTTTTTCTTGAAGTATTGGTTACCTGTACTCATTCATGGTGGAGTGTTATATTCTCATAATAATCTATGTATATCCCTGTTCTTAATAAAATAACCACAATTCTCTATAAAAACCTTATTGTAAGGTTTCGACTTCCTGTACTTAGTTGTAGAGGTCCCTAGTAAAGGAACCTACATAGTGAAAATCACTAAGCTTGTAGAGAGAGTATTGATGTAGTGAACTAAGGGGATTTATATGACCCTAACCAATATACATTTCCATGTATTGTTCTTTTCTTTACTTATTTTCTGCCTATTACTTATCTTTAAGAGATAAAGAAAGTTTTATTTCATTTTATGAGGGGCGTTTTAAAATTTTCAATTTTTTTAAAACACAATTCACCCCCATCTTGTGTCTTCTTCATAGTTATTTCAACACAACAATAAAATTGACTTAATTTTGGTGGTTTACCATCAAGTGGCTATAATCTACCAATAAAATGATAGTTTTGATCATTGGGACTATAAACATAAGGATCACATCCTTTGTTTATATAGTTATCAATCCTCCCCCTATTGGTGTAAAAGAGAACATTTTATTATAAATGTGGATAAGATAAAAAAATAATTTTTCATCCTTATAATGATTTAAAAAAACAAGGAACTTGAGGTAGTCATGAGGACAATACAGTTCCTACAATTTGATTTGACCAACAAAATGACATAATGAAAACTTATGAGAATTTTGTCTACTATTCCATTTAACCCTTTCATAAAACCACAAAATAGTAGAATAATACATGTAATATTTATGAGGATCACAAATATCTAAGTAATATATTTTTAATAAATATTGATTGAGTCAATATATTAAAATAATAATGGAATTAAAAAAATCAAGATAGGGTTGAACAATATAGTTGGTTGAGTCTGTACCAGTATATTGAACAAATGATGAATGTTGTAATTCATGTATTATAGTAATTTCTCAAGTGAATGAAATATTTCCATATGATTATTTTACATATGATTAATATAAAATAAATAGATTATATATGTTAAACTATAGATTAATATTTGATACAGTTTCATAGAAATGAGTTTGTACATTAATCATTGATTTTTAAGACTTCTAAAATTTTATAAAAGAATATAGTTGAGAAACATTATAAAATGATATTATACTAATTTTTTAAGGAAATTAAATGATGAAACTCATTCAATAATGATTTCATAATATAGTGATATAGGAGTTATATTATCTTTACTAATCATAATGCATTAAGAGCATTTTGGTTAAAGGAAATTTGAAACAGTGGAATTTATGGCATTTAATTAATTTATAGTAATATATAATAGTATAGAAAATTAGTTTATAATTAAATTGAAAAATATACCATTAGTATCCAAATATGGTTGCATGAAACTATTTGATATTATATATTTTTTTAAATTCATATGCCTAATGTAAGGATAACCATTTGAAACTATCATGTATGAATGGTTTGAAGTATTATTTTTATCTGAGAGAAAATGATATATAGTCATAACATTGATTAATATTTAAGAAGAAGGTGATAGGATTTTTTAAAATTCTCTAGTTCCACCATACATAGTTTTTCAGACAAAGATCATTAAATGAAGGCTTACAGATGAGTGGTTTTAGGGAACTCAGTCAGATAGAGTCTATTAGATGAAGTCCATCAAATGAAGTTCTAATAGACAAATTACACTGAGGTGGGAACTCAATCTTGGGATACAAGCATTAATAATAACTATTTTTAGTTTCATTGGAAGGTTCAATAGTGTATTGTAGGTTTCACTAGTTTAATGAGAGGTTGGCCATGTTTCTCGAAAGGTAGTGCGACCAGTTCACTAGATAAAGATCTTTATAAATAGAGGTGGTGGCCTAGATGAGATTTATGTGGATTTACTTTTGAGTTAATGAGATTCTCTAAATTCATTTTTTGAGACTTTTTAAAGTGGATAGGAAGTGATAAATTAGTTTTGTATTTACTTGTATCTCCTTAATGAAAATGTTTGTATTGTTCTCTTATGGATGTAGGTTTTTTGTTCGAACTACATAATCATGTTTGTCTATTTCTTTTATACCTTTTGTGTAAAGTGTATTCATCGATTTTTTGTAAAGATTAGGTGGGATCTCATCCTAGTTCCAGTGAATAAACTTAGGAGGAGGGGGTTATCAGACGAACCTTCATCCGTTGGTTCCACTAATCCATATGATGGTGTTTAAATCTTTCCATTATACAAAGATAATTAGAAGTATGCATTTTTGGTGGTTTGATAGGAGTCCATCCAGAATATGAAGTGATCGTTGTATCCATCCAGTGATTGGATAAAGTACTCCTTATAGTTTTATCCTTTCTCTATAAGTGGTATTAAAGGATGGTTATACTTTAATCACGTCATTTATGTTTCTACTCTCCTTGGTTTTTATGTTGTTTGATTTTTATTGGTTTTACTATTATCAAAAGAATGAATTAATAGGAAGAGAAGGTTTGTATCAACAAGTTAAATGGAATAGACTTTGACTTTTAGAGGATGAAACTGGAGTATATTCTGATACAAAAAGAGCTAGATGCTACTTTGTTGAGTGAATGTTCTAATATGATGAACAAGAAGGAATGAGGGAAATTGGACATGAAGACCCTATCCTTAATAAGGGTGTCACTTGCTAAGAATGTTTCATTTAACATTAGAGAGAAAAAATTATTTAAAAAGTTTTAAAAGTTTTGGATGGTATATATGAGAGGCTAACAACTATCAACAAAGTTTTCATAAAGTGAAGATTTTTCAGCTTGATCTTATCAGAAAAAAGACCTGAAATAGATCATGAAAATGATTTCAATATGATCTGAGGGAAGCTCAAATCAGTAAAGGAAACTTTCATGAATGATATATGGTATTTTCTTCTTCTATATTCACTTTCAAAAAGTTGGTATGCCACAGTGACAAAAATGATAAACCCTAGTGGGAAGACATATCTTGTGTTTGATGACATTCAAAACTTGATCTTGAATGAGGATTTGAGGTGGAAGGAAGTCTAAGCTCTGTCCAGAAGTGATATTATTACTATAAAATGGGGAAAATAACCTCAACAGAAGGACTATCAGAAGAAGAAATATTCATATGATAATTCTTAGATAAGAAGTTAATGTAAATCAGCTGATAAAAGACCTATATGTTGACTTTGTATAAATAAGGAACATATCAAGAAATATTATAGGAATTAGACGAAGGCTTCAAATTCTAGACAAATGAACTATATTATTGCAAAAAAATAGGCACTAGTTTGTTATTGAGTATGAGCATTCCAAAATAATCATGGGTTATTGACTTAGGGGAATCTTTTTATTCAATCAGTGAGTGAGGGTACATGGTAGATTATGTACCAGGATGCTTGGTCATAGTACATCTAGAAGATAATGAATCTATAAAAATAGTTTGGAAACTAGATTCTAATATTAAAATGAAAAATGGAAGTGTCTTAAGACTAAAATATGTTATACATATTCAAACTATCTAGAAGAATCACACATTAGTTGGATAACTTGATGATGTTGGTTTTATAATGACTTTTTCAGATGGAGTTTGGAAAATAACTTAGGGTCCATGATGATTTCTCATGGAGTAAAGAATAGAACCTTGTACTTGATTGGGTGCAAGGATGGAGATTTAGCAATCAGAAGCCTTCATCAGATAATCCAAAAGTTTGGTACTATATGTTTAATTACCTTATTGAGAAGAATTTAAAAGTTCTAGTGGAAAAGGGTATACTTAAACTTGATCACACAAACCTTGAATGTTGTGAGAGATATATTATAGAAAAATAGAATAAAGTTTAATTTAACTTGGATGATAGAAAACCGAGGAATTGAAAACTATAACTTGTTCATTCTGATGTTTGGGGACCCACCTACAATGGACCAGATCTCTCTAATTCATTCCTTTGCTGAAATTTGGTGTTTGAGGTCTTTTGGGAGGTCAAGGTGACTTATTCCCAACACTTTTCCAAATTTTTAGTTCTATGAACAATGTTTCTAGTTCTATGAATAGTGTCACCAGTGAGTCATTTGTCGATGAGTCATCTATCGATGAGTCATCTGTTGGTGAGTCATCTGTCGGTGAGTCATCTTTCAGTGAGTCATCTGTCGGTGATTCATCTGTTGGTGATTCATCTGTCGGTGATTCATATGTCGGTGAGTCATCTGTCGGTGAGTCATCTGTCGGTGAGTCATCTGTCGGTGAGTCATCTGTTGGTGAGTCATCTGCCGGTGAGTTATCTGACGATGAGTCATCTATCAGTGATTCATCTTTCAGTGAGTCATTTGTTGCTGAGTCATCTGTCGGTGAGTCATTTGTTAGGGATTCATCTATTGGGGAGTCATCTATTATTTAGTCATTTTTCAGTAAGTCATCTATCGAAAAGTCATCTATCGGCGATTCATCTATCAGCAATTCATTTATCAGCGATTCATCTGTCAGTGAGTCATCTGTCGGTGAGTCATCTGTCGGGGAGTCATCTGTCGGCGAGTCATCTTTTTGGAGTCATCTGTCAGCGAGTCATCTTTCGAGGAGTCATCTATCAGTGAGTCATATGTTAGAGAGTCATCTTCATCTATCGGTGAGTCATCTTTTGGTGAGTCATCTGCCGATAGGTGCTACAGTGTTTCCAAATCAACTGGTGAATAGTGTTTCCAGCTTTCTATAGTTTCCCTTATTTGACATTTTCTTTGATGTAAAATGTTTTAAAAGCCTTGTTTTAAGGGATTTAAGGTTGATTCAAGGCCCATCAATCATATCATTAAATCCCTAAGGGTACCTAGGTTTTTACTTGGTCAAACCGCATGGGTTATTAAGATCCAGCTTTAATGGAAATTCAACCGTTTCACATTCCATGAGTCTCAAATCTGATTCTTCTAAGCCCGAGGCCTTCCCTTAATTTGTTTATTCTCCTTAATATTTGTATGAGGTGTCCAAAACCTTTCTTTCCCTAGGATATGTGCGATTGTGTTGTAGCCTTGGACCAAGTTTTCCCTTCTTGCGCACCCCTATTTTGGTGCAAGCAGCAAGTGTCGATCCATCTTTGATAGAAGGTATGTTCTATCTCTGTTATTATGGGTTATTCAATCCATTTCCTCTCATTTATCATTTATATGTTATGGAACATGCACTCAATATTTCTAATGGAACTTTCTTGGGTGTTGGTTGATGCGGTTGTGCCGCAACATCCTTGGGTGGATGCAGTCGTTACAGGAGTTGTGACCATGATCTACTGTGTTGGCCCATTCTCATGCAAAGAATGTCAGAAATAATTTGAGGTAGGGGATTCATGGATTCTATATTATTTTTATGTGAAGTCATATAGTTAGTCATCATAATCATATATTTATTTAAATAAATAAAAGAAAAGTGAGGTTACAAACAAACAGAGGAAAAGACCTAAGGAGGTCAGAAGTAGTGCAACCCGAGGGCATCCCTTCTAATCAGATTAACCCCCCCAGGCTTCAAGAGATTAAAGTTATAAGAACATGACACACCAGAACTTGAAACTGCAAGAGATTCCAAATAATCAGCCACCTTATTTCCCTCACACCACATGTGCCTCAAACGAGTGCTATTGCAAATAATTCTGCGACACTTCCTGACAGTGTAAATAATGGACCAAGGGGTGAGACTAAGACCTTATAATGAGTTGAGGAGGGATAGGGAATCCATTTCAGCCTAAAAAATTTCAATATCACCTTTCTGATAGATAACAATTGTATAGTTAGTATGATTTAGAAACTAGACCATAATGAAATTGACATAATAAATATTGAATTGGAGTAAAGAATTGGTATTGATCTTATGTTGTTACTTTATACTATGATAACAGTTTGCCTCTTGATTTTATAGATAGTGTGATATCTATGCCTTTCTTGTTTACCATGTCATTATTGATAGAAATTGGTAAATAATGTAAAGCTGAGATTAATTGTAAATTTATTTGGCCAAAGATAAAGAGGCATGTTAATGAATCTAGCTATTATTATTGTGCTTACTGATAAATCAAATGGATTCAATTATGCATGTTTAATTGAATTGGTTAATTAAATATGGAATAAAGGACCAGTTGTGTGATAAATATAATGCCTTGAAGGGTTTTAAGTTACCCTCTTGCTTTTAAAGGCAAAGGGCCTTATTCTTTGGAACTGTGAGTGCTCACTACGTGCGAAGGTTGAATGCCTTGTTTAGGGCCAAGAGACCAGTTGCTATGTTGTTTATTTCCTATTTCTTGTGTTGTTCTATGAGGTTGGGATGACTGAGACTAGAGGGATGTTGTGGTATGTTGGGGCAGGGAGGCCTATTGGTTGTAGTGGTAGTATTTGATGTATAGAGCAGTGAGATGCATCAATTTATGCATGTGGGTATCGAGGATGATACCAGAGATGATGAAACGAGTTGGATGTGAATGTTGGATGCTTTTTGAATTCTTTTGTTTATTTATATGATTTAATTTTCCCACTTCTTGAGGCATATGGTCTTGATTACCCACCTTCCAAAAGAGGTGAAGACATGTGAGGTATGCCATGTGCTTTCTGTGTTTAGCTTCTCGAGGGTGGATGGGCCTACACTCTAGCTATAGATGGAAAAGACTCAATGGGTAGTTCATATACTAACCATGATGAGACCCTTATGTTTGGTAGCTTAGAATGATTTTCTATAATGGTTGAGAATTATGTAAAAGTTATAATTCTATTAACAAATGATTGAATAAATGATGTTAACCCATGGGGTTGGAGCTTGCTGGGATGCAATGTTGAAGTTACAATTTAATGGAACTATGGACTTTGTTTGGTTATTACTGGAGGGCATAGAACTTTGGTGTGATGCTAATTAAATGTAATGTGGAAATGATAATGGCCAATTAATGGTTAAATGATCAATTAACATAAATTGCAATTGATAAAAAGGGATACCTAATGGTTGTGTGCTTATAGGATACCTAGTATTAGCAGTGGAAGCTGGGAGTCTGATAGATGTTAGCTATAGCTGAGTATAAGAATAAGTTATGACCATAGTATGTTTGTGAGCTATAGTATATTCTATAATTTTTTTGTTTCTATATGCTACTCCACCCTATCGGTTAGGGCGACTAACACCTCAAGGATTCTGATCCCCAAGGGGTGTTTTCTCTAACATCCCAAATATATTATGTAATTATTCACAACCCAAATATATTTAGAAGGTCATAAATCATACTAGATCACAAACATAGAAGGTAATCACCTAAATTTTTTGTCGGCATACATTCTGACAAAAATTATGCTGCCCACTCATCCCTAAAAAAATTTATTTGTTCTTTTGAGTATCTAGGTTGTCTAAAATCTTATTAGTACTGAGAAAATATAGAAAAATAAATGATTATGAAATATATTTAATGAAATTGTAATTACCTTTGGAAATTTCCTATTGAGGGATGTTGTTCTTTTCATGATTTATGATATCTCTCATAAATTTGCAAATATAATATCCACAATCGATGCCATTATCTTATGTTGGACACTGCAAAAACATTGATCAAAATAAGTAAATTATTTTGAAATGTTTTGATAGTTAAATATCTCTATATATACATTATTTTTTTTCCATTTGTGGAAATTCACATGCATTATCTCTTCAGACACATACTTCATTCCATGATCTAGCCTATATTTATCGATCGCTCTATTATAAAAAAATTCCTATTAAAACATAGACTGAAATATATAATTTGAATTTTATCAATAAAATTTTGATTTTAGTGTATTAAAAATTCACAATACACATCATGTGTGATCAGTTGGTTGGATATCCATGAATTCGATCCAAAACAAATATTTGGGGTATCTAGATTGACTATGATTAGCATCCATTTCTTCCTAAAAAAACAAAAAACAATTAAGTAATGAAAGAAATAAAAATATATTTTATGTGATTAGATTGTAGAGTTTTACTTATGCATTGTAGGAATGAAAAAGATTCTGGCTTCTGATACTTTTTGATTAAAATATTTGAGTAAATCATCTTTTTTCTTCTGAATTTCTTCTTCATCCAAAGTAAATTTTTCTATAGAAATGATATAGGGATTAATGAATCCATATCGTGCTTCACATGATATTCCCTTTATATAGTTTTAATATAAATGAATATAGAAAATATGAATCATTATTAACTTTAATAAACATATTAGCTCACTATTTAGACAAACATATTATGAAAATGTACCTTATGTATGTATTCAAAACTGAGATACCCAACCATTCATGCTTGGGAATCTCATTTAGAGTCTCGAGACCAGTTGCATCTGTCAAGGAATTTCCATATATTTCTATTTCATCTTTTATGTAGGATATGGATTTATCCTTAAATATGATCTCTACATGAAGTTGTAATGATAATGAATGTTTCTCGAGAACTAGCGGGGATAATCTACTCTCGGAAGGTAATTTTGTTTTCTTGGTCGATTCACTACATTTTCTTGATTCGATCTTATATTTATCTACCATTTTATCTATTTGTAATATAATAACTCACTTCAAACCTTTTATTATCAATCATCACAGATTTTTCATATGAAAAAATTTGTTAAAGACATACCTCATGTATCTTTATAAGATTATATAACCATGCTATGAAATCTCCAATAGCATCATTGACTATTTTAATATTTGGACCATCAATTGGAATAGGAAACTCAATAGTCGACTCATGATCTACCTCAATCCACACTCTCAGGTGATCTTTTGTGAGGTCTTGATGGTGTAGCTTGTCTCCCAGGATATTATACACTATACCCATCACAACATGGTGGTATGTGGGTGTTGACAGATACAAATCACATACAACCGTACCCTGAATAATTTTAGTAATATAAATTTACCAGAAGTTGTTTGATTCACATTTAAGAGAAAGAGTAAAGAAAAAATTTATTACCATGGGTAAGGTATGTAGTTGGGGGGAATGACTAGCCTCAAAGCTAGTGGGATCATTTGGTTCATGTGTGGATATTTTCTCCACCATTGGTTCTCTTTGAACCTTTCTCATATATTGGTCTACCAAACCATATCAAACAATAATATCTTATAGTGAGTATATTTTTGTTTTAAATCATCTCACCATATTATATGTATCTTCATGTGGTTTTATCTTCTCGAAATATGTTATAGGAGAGACTCTAAAGCCTAATTCTCTAACACGACCATATTGTTCATGTAACATCCTGAGATTTTAAAAGGAAATACTATGTGCTTAAATGAACTACTAAATAGTATGTGACATTTATAAACTATCCGTTAAACATATTTTTTTCTCTTCTATGTTTTGAATTTCGAAAAACGTTCATCTACAATTATGTTCACTAAGTTATTTGGAGTTTGATGAAACCAAATTGATTTTTTGATGGATAATAATATACCCTTAAGAATAGTAATATGAATAGTAATATGACCCTAATGAATAGTAAATTTAATTATTATTTTATTTTCTTAAGGCTTTAAGATAATGAAATCTTGGTTAATTTTTCAACGTGATATAAAAGCACTTATAGATTTAAAATTGTTAATTTTTGAATAAAGTATGATTTTAATTAAAAATTAAATTAATAATATTTAGAAAATTATTTTCAAAAAATGGAGTTAATTTTTGAATTCTACATGTTGAAAAATGGTTAGGGTGATTTTTTGGGAATTTTCTGAAATTCTAGAATTTTTGATGAATAGTGAAATACGGTAAAATACTATATATTCAAATTATCAATTAAATACACTATTTATGACATCATAAGTGATGTAAGACCACTTGGTTCGAAGTAACATGCCATTATTACTATTTTTGGATTACATGAATTAAGACTATTCATAGTCTTGAGCAAAAATATTATAATAATGATTAAAATAATGTAAAATTCTGCCTCTTCTCCACTATAAATACCACCCTCATTCCCCTCTTCTTCCTAATAATCCTACCAAGATTCTTCCTCACATCCTAGATCTTATGGTCTCACCAAAAGGACAAAACCAAAGGCCTTAAGAAGGATCTAAAGGAGAAGAGATCAAGAGGTAAACATCCTCTTTTGTTTTCTTTCTTTTCTTTCATTTTCTGTTATTCTTTTTAATTTCATTTAGATTCTGTTGGGATATGTCATTACATACCCCCCTTAATGTCCATATTATGTAATAATTATGAGATACCCCCTTTCTCTCAACAAAATATTTTATGAAATTTTAAGTGACACCGTCAGGATGAAAATTTTTCATAAGGGATTTCTCAACTTTTCCTTTTATTTCGAGATTCCTTTATTTTCTTTTCCTTACTCACCACCCCTAATCCAAGAGGCATTAATGATCCATTATATTAAATATTATGGATTTTATCATGTTTATGGAATACTCACTATTGTATTTCTTCTCTTCTCCCACTTATTCAAGAAATTAAAACACCGTTCGTGATGTGTCAATTTACCGACATCGTGGACGATGTGATTTCAATTTCATTTACTTTCTTCAAGACTGGTCATGAAACCATTTTTATGGATTAACTGGGTTATAATTTATGTATTATATCTTATATAAGGTTCTGGAATCATTTTATATGCATGCTATTAAATTATAAAACAAATGAGTTTATTACGGCTGAAGAATCACCAAAGTGACTTAAACAAATATCAATAATGTTTTAACTTATGAATCATCCTCATGTCAAAATTCAAAATGATAAATGGTATAATTTATGGTTCTAGAAATATGTAAATACCAATCTATTCCAATTCTGAAGTTTCACTTCCAATTGATAGGAACATCCATCATGAACCGATCATTAAACCGTGTAAAGAACGCACCCAAAACAATGCAAGGAACAAAATACAAAAAATTAAAGGGTGAAATGATGTAATGAAATGATCATATAAGGTATTATAAAATCAATATGTTTATTTAATATATTAATAACACTTTTTTAACCATTATATAGGAGGTTTAAATGAGTTTTAAGTAAGACAAACCTGAGGTAAGGGAATTCTTAACCCGATTTCTATTCTTTGGGTTAAACTTCTACTTTGTTATTTATATGGTATTAAAATTGTTTGTTTGATGGGTTTTTTTATATTATATTTAATTATGTGTATTTATATTTTATATACATATTACTCCCACTTTATTAAGTCTCACTTCAATTATATGATTTATGTAAGGGGATTTTCTTTTAAAATCCTCTTTTAAAATTCTGTTTTACAAAATTCAAAAGAAATGATTTTATGCACTTATTCATGTTGTATGATTATGTTCTGGTTCTTGGGAATTGTTTATGATGAATTTTGGGACCTATATATCCCTTAAATTCATTGGGTATGTGTAAATTGGAGGTCATCCATATGGTTATTCCAAGTGTAACGGTGATGGTTACACAAATTATAAGGTAGCCGTGAGGGTTACAAATTATAAGGTAGTCGAGAGGGTTACAAAATTATGTAAGTAATGCCCCAATATACATTTATGGTTCTATTTATGTTCTTATGTATTGTGGGAATCTTTTAGAAATATCATGTTTCACAAATTAAGTATATATGCGTGATAAGCGTGTCTTTTGAAAATGATTTCATATGTTACAAGTATTCATGGACTAATGTGCTCTTTTCTTATTTTTAAATCCCTTACTGAGATATTTTTCTCATCTCAAGTTTTAAAATTTTTTCATAGGAATCCTTAGAAGTTCAAAGGGAAGTTAATGTGCTAATGCAGATGAATCTAGTTATTTATATTAGCTATTAATTTTTGTAAACTCTGATTCAATATATGTAAATTGTTTTCTAATTCTCCAGAACATAGACCAAAAAGGTCATAATTTGTATAGAAACTGTGTATTTTTCAGTTATATATTATAAAAAAAAATACATAGCATGTTTTAGTACTGAATTCGGAATTGTGGGTTTAGGGATTTACAATTGGTATCAGAGGAACGGTCTAGAAACTTTGGAGATTAGATGTTGGCATTAAAAAAAATAGTGATAAATTTTTCTTTTGAACATATAGTTAATTATGTACACATAATAAAATAGTTTTTCATAATTATTTATATGTATATTCATAATTATAAGTACAATGAATGAATTGAGAGGGCATGATTCATTTAAGGGCGGATAATGTAACATCCTGAGATTTTAAAAGGAAATACTATGTGCTTAAATGAACTACTAAATACCATATTATATTTATAAACTAGCAACTAAACATAATTTTTACTTTTCTATGTTTTGAATTTCAAAAAATGGTCATCTATAATTGTGTTCAGTAAGTTATTTATAGTCTGATGGAACCAACTTTATTTTTTGGTGAATAGTAATATACCCTTATGAATAGTAATATGACCATAATGAATAGTAAATTTTAATATTATTTTATTTTCTTAAGGTTTTAAGATAATTAAATCTTGGTTAAATTTTCAATGTGATATAAAATCAGTTATAGATTTAAAATTGTTAATTTTTGAATAAAGTATGATTTTTTTAAAAAATTAAATTAATAATATTTAGAAAATAATTTTAAAAAAATGGAGTTCATTTTTGAATTCTACACATCGAAAAATGGTTAGGGTGAATTTTCGGGAATTTTTTGAAATTCTAGAATTTTGATGAATAGTGAAATACGGTAAAATACCGTATATTCAAATTATCAGTTAAATAAACTATTTATGACATCATAAGTGATGTAATACCACTTGGTTCAAAGTCTCATGCCATTATTACTATTTTGGGGTCACATGAATTAAGACTATTCATAGTCTTGAGCAAAAATATTATAATAATTATTAAAATAATGTAAAATACCTCCTCTCCTCCACTATAAATACCACCCTCATTCCCCTCTTCCTCCCACACCTCTCAAGCATTGATCCTTACCTACGTTTTTCCCAATATTCATCCCAAGACTCTTTCCCATTTCCTAGAGCTGCTGGTCTTACCAAAATATCAAAACCAAAGGCCTTAAGAAGGATCTCAAGGAGAAGAGATCAAGAGGTAAACATCCACTTTTGTTTTCTTTCTTTTCTTTCATTTTATGTTATTCTTTTTAATTTACTTAGGATTATATTGGTATATGTCATTCCATATCCCCCTTACTGCCCATATTATGTAATAATGATGAGAGACCCCTTTTCTCTCATCAAGATATTTTATGAAATTTTAGCGACGCCGTTAGGCTGCCAAATTTTCATAAGGGATTTCTCAACTTTTCTTTTATTTCAAGATTCCCTTATTTTATTTTCCTTCCTCACCTCCCCTAATAAAAGGGGCATTAATGATACAATATCTTACATATTCTGGATTTCATCATGTTTATGGAATACTCACCATTGTATTTATTCTTCTCTCCCACTTATTCAAGAAATTAAAACACCGTCCGTGATGTGTTGATTTACTGATATTGTGGATGATGTGATTTCAATTTCATTTAATTTCTTCAATACTAGTCATGAAACCATTTTTATGGTTTAAAAATATTATAATTTATGTATTATATCTTATATAAGTTTCTGTAATCATTTTATACACATTTTATTAAATTATAAAACAAATGAGTTTATTACGATCGAAGAATCGCCAAAATGACCTAAACAAATATCAATAATGTTTTAACTTATGAATAATCCTCATGTCAGAATTAAAAATAATAAATGGTATAATTTATGGTTATGGAAATATTTAAATACCAATCCATTCCAATTCTGAAGTTTCACTTCCAATCGACAAGAATATCCATCACGAACCGATTATGGGAACCATGTAAAGAACACACCCAAAACAATGCATGGAACAAAATACAAATAATTAAAGGATGAAATGATGTAATTAAATGATCATATAAGGTATTATAAACATCAATATGTTTCTTTAATAGATTAATAACACTATTTTAACCATTATACAGAAGTTTTAAACGAGTTTTAAGTAAGACAAACCCGAGGTAAGGGAATTCTTAACCCGATTTCCATTCTTTGTGTTAAACTTCTACTTTGTTATTTACGTCATATTAAAATTGTTTGTTTGATTGGTTTTGTTTATATTATGTTTAATTATGTGTATTTATGGTGTATATACATATTCCATCCACTCTATTTTGTCTCAATTCAATTATATGATTTATTTAAGGGGTTTTTCTTTTAAAAAACCTCTTTTAAAATTCTATTTTACAAAATTCAAAAAGAAATGTTTTTATGAAATTATTCATGTTGTATGATTATGTTTTGGTTCTTGGGAATTATTTATGATGAAATTTGGGAGCTATATCTCTCTCTAATGCATTGGGTATGTGTAAGTTAGAGGTCAGCCGTATGGTTACTCCAAGTGTAACTGCGATGGTTACACAAATTGTAAGGTAGCCATGAGGGTTAAAAATTATGAGGTAGCCAAGAGGGTTAAAAGATTATGTAAGTAATTCCCAATATACATTTATGGTTCTATTTATGTTCTTATGTAATGTGGGAATCTTTTGGAAATCTCATGTTTCATAAAGTAAGTATATATGGGTGATAAGTGTATATTTTAAAAATGATTTCATACGTTATAAGTATTCATGGACTAATGTGCCCTTTTATTCTTTTTAAATCCCTTATTGAGCTATTTTTATCATCCCAATTTTTTAAAATGTTTTTCATAGGAATACTTAGAAGTTAAAAGGGCAGTTAATGTGATAATGTTGATGAATCTAGTTATTTATATTAGCTATTCATTTTTGTAAACTCTGATTCAATATATGTAAGTTGTTTTCTAATTATCCAAAACATATACCTAAAAAGGTCATCATTTGTATAGTGTACTGTGTATTTTTCAGTTATCTATTATACAAAAAAACATCATGTTTTAGTAATAAATCCGAAAGTGCGGGTTCAAGGCTTTGCAGTTCAGGTCGATTCAAAGCTACTGAAAGTAGCTTTTCTTTTGGTACGATCATTGTCGATTCTAGTGTCTAAACCATATAAAAAATATGAAAATAAATAGATATTTTTATATAATATTATTATAAAGCATAATGAATTATAATTATGTCATACTTACACATCTTTTCCATACTGTTTTTGTGTTTTCATCAACTAATTCACCCTCCTTATTTACACGAGCCTCCTTCCATAGCACATGACATGGGATGGAAGTGACTTCATATTTTCATTCATCAGTCTGCATATAAACAAAGGAACATATGTTGTTTCATATCACATAATTAAAATTTTATTGTTGATTTAAAATACATACCAATTTATTCTCTAATGAAGCATACCATATCCTTGATTTTCAATAGGGGTACATTGGTTTTGATTCTCATTATTTATTTTCAGCACTCTTTTACTATTTCATAAATTAACAATTTTGAATGAAGTTGGATAAAATAAATAATGTAAAATAATATATTATCGACTTTAATACACATGAAATGATTTATCATTACAATAATTGATGAAATCGGTCCATGTTTCCTGCTTTATAATGTGTATATAACTAACTGGTGGGTATGGATTTACTTTTCCCTCAACAATATAACTTTGTAAGAAGAGTCTGTAAGCCTCTATGGGAATTTCTTATGGACATTAATAAAAATTTCTTACAAAAGTATTCTAAAATAAATGAACTCTACAAGGAATAATGAAAATTAAATCAATGTTTCATTATATATTTTTTTAGTAAAATTAATAAAGTATATTTTAACAGTACCATTATATATTTCCAAAGGATTTTTTTTGTTACAAGTTGAATGTGGCACCATGAATAAATACCAATAAACACATTCATCCTCATTGTAATAAACCCAAGATAACTAATGAACATTAACTTGTTGGGTTCAATAAGTTGGTTGTATTGATTCCACCCAACCTCAAATTTTATACCCTGACTTCTTGCCTTGGTAATTTTATTCAACATTGTGATGTTGTGTCATTGTTTTTTTTCTCATCAAAATATTGTTGATCCCATAATAATTCCTTAGTTTCATCATCAACAGCCAGTTCTTCCTCAGGATTGGTAACATCATCATGTGTTGAAGAAATTATTTTCATGAGTAGTCAAACATTTAATTTGTCTTGAATAACAACAATACAATACACTCCATGCATAAAATTACACATTTTCATGCATATTTCATGAAAATTGTTACTGTCTTAAACAAAGATATAATACTTCAATACTCAGATACAAATAACCTACAATACCTTTATCTAATCCCTCCTCATACTCTTGATCACCTTATATATCTTAATGATGGATTGGACTCCCTTTTTCAAACTATCCTTCCTCCCATCATTGTGGTTCCAAATTTCCTTGATGACATACCTCCTGAATAGTTATTATTTCATTTTGTTTCTTGATAACCATCCCCCATATTTTTTGGACATCCACCTATGTTGCTTGAACTACTCTAACCAAAATTCATCCCATATCGGGCACTAGTGATCATTTTTGATGACTAATTCTCAGAATAGTTCAAAAAAACAAGAAGATATTGGGGATAATTCTCAAGAAACAAAATGAAATAATAACTATTCAGGAGATAAAAGTTCTTCGACACTACTACGAGAACATAAAATCATCCCCACTGAGCTGCACTAACTCTAACCTATTATATTAGCCATTTTACATCATCTTTATTTCAAATACAAGAGCTCTATATCCACTGAGGCTCAAAAATATCCTAAATAAAAATTTAATTATGGATTATAACATATTAAATTTCAAAACTTAAGGAATGAACATTCAAATCCACATGAATTCCACTCACAATCATTTACTTACACTAAAAAAATTACTATTTTTCACTTCTTCTGAAATGTTTCTTTTTTTGATAGGGCTTAGAGGATATACAAACATGTGGTGGTATTGGTTTGAGGTAGATGGGAGATCTTGAAAACTAGACATTTCTACAAGTGTGAGGTATGTCATCAAGGAATGTTGGAAGCACAATGATGGGAGGAAGGATAGTTTGAAAGAGGGAGTCCAATCCATCATTAAGAGATGGAAGGGAATCAAGCATCTAAGGACGGATTAAATAAAGGTAGCGAAGGTTAGTTTTACTAGAGTATTGAAGTATTATATATCTATTCAAGAAAGTAATAATTTTGATGAAAGATACATGAAAATGTGGACTTTTATTCATGGAGTGTATTGTATTGTATATCTATCTTACTCAAATGAATCCTTATTTACACAACCTTATTTTTGAAACCCATGATCCTTTTTTTATGAAAAGTTATTTATGTTACTTAAAACTATTATGTGTTGTATGATTCTTTCAATTAGTATACATTAGAAATATTTTCATAAAATAAAAATGAGATACATGGTTTTCATGTGGATCAAGGGAATGGAAAATCATCAGAGAAAACCTACCTAGTTACTTTACTTAACGATTTTATGTGCATCTTGGTGCACATGTAGCTAATGTTTCCTTGGGTTAAAGGTTACAAGGGTTGATTATTTATTGGAAGGGATAGAGTATAAAATGATAGCTAGTGGAGACTTGTGGAGTTTATTTCATCAATGGTAGGTTGGATATTCATATAGGGTTTTATTTTTAACTAGGATTTATCAAATTATTATTGTTTTTATGACTGTATGCATTTATATTCATGGGATTCTATTGTGTACTATTTTACATAGATGCAATTTTCATGTGAGTTGGTTTTTTAAACCATTTCTCATGGATCATGTTGAATGATGAATATTTATTATCAATCCTTTGGAAGTTTGTTGATGGTTCCAAGGGTTGAGTAACATTTTGATTCAGCTTAGGTCAGGTTATGAATAGTTGGACTATATTTGTGATGTTACAGTTTTATAGAAGAGAAATTTATTGATAAGATAACACACACACAAATAATGAAAATAAATTTTCTTAAATTGGGTCACTTAATCAAAAATCACTTCATTCTTGGATAGGAATTTATTTATAAAATAATTTTATAGAAAAGTAAACTCATTTATAATATCTTCTATAGATGACACTGCATATGGAAACTCTTTTACTAGAATTTGATCTGGTATGTTGTGCTATGATATGTTTTCATTATAAATGTAAAATAAAGTAAATTTATAAAATATATTTACTATTAGTTTATAAAAACTCAAACTTTATTTTAACTAATTAAAAATTTAAAGGATAAGGTAAATTATTAGAAACCATTCATTGATAATGGAAATAAATGGTATCTCCTTTAATGATCTCCCTAACCCATTGAATATCATATTCTCTAATAACTATAATGTTTTAGTGAATATATTTATTAGTAAATTTACTAATATTAGGAACCTATCAAACAATTATAAACATGCCTCTTATTGATAATACATCACGATATTTGAGTTTGGAACAAATAAAAAACAGAAAAAGTATGCTTATTTTGATTTTAATGAAAATTTAAATAGTTTATTCATTATTAAATTATATCTATATAAAATATTGATAATGTTAACCAATATAAACTATAAAATTTAAGCTTTATTTCCCTAAATTAGATTAACCCATTCACATTAAAACAATATGTATATTAACCCACTTTATATTATTCATATCAAATAACATTCCCTCTAAAATTAGTCTAATATAATGTTAAACTTTTTTTCATATTCATGTGCATGTCATACTATGGAAACAAGATTCAAAAAATGACAAACCACAATATCTAAAAGGTAACAAGAAATAATATAACAGAAACATAAAAAAATCACCATCAGTTACAACAGTGGATGGAGATGTAGTTTGTAGTGGTCTTGTATGAAGTTGGAATGAGTTTATAGAGTAGGGGTGACATTGTGTAGGTATATGTAAGTGTGAGAGATATATAGATGAGATTTAGCATTCATCATGGTTAAGAACAACACAAAAAATGCAAACAACAGAACCCAAAAAAACAAACAACGAGAGAGGAAAAGAAGAAAATAATATACATTGGATTCTAGCCTTGATTCGTCCAAGAGAACGTAGAGGAGTAGCACCAACAACAGGGGAGTTCCGTGAGAGTTTGAAAATCATGACTGAATAAGTCACGGTTAGGGTTCTTTTAAATAGATCAAGGACACTTTTGTCAGTGCTTTCAAAAAAGCACTGATAAAGATCCCTTTTATCAGTGCTAAATTGATAAGAAATTATAAAAAGGCATCTTTATCAGTACATTTTAGTGCAAATAAAATGAACCTTTATTTTTGCTAAAACTTCAGCACCGATGAAGGATTTATAATTATAATTACAAATAAAAAAATTGTAAAAATATTTATATAATTATATATTTGTTTATTATTATTTTTATAATTATTTAATTATATAATTATTTATTTATAATTACATTAATACTTTTAAAAAATATTTTTTATTTATAATTATAAATATATAATTTTAAAAATATAGTAAATATACATTTATAAATATATTTATATCATTATATATATTTATATAATTATATATATATATATATATATATTTAATAAATAAATATAAATATAAATATAGTAAATATATTCATTATTTAAATATATTTATTATAATTTTATAATTATAAATATATTTATATAAATATATTATTTATTGAATTATATATATAATAAATATACATAAATATAAAAATATGCATTATTTAAATATATTTATTATAATTTTATAATTATTTAAATATATAATTATTTATTTATAAATATATGAATAATACTTTTAAAAAATAATATTTATATATTTATATATTTATATAATTATATATATATCCCCTAGGGTGCAGCATAGTGGTAACTGCCCATGTGGGCCTCAGTGAGGTATCGAGTTTAAGTTTCTTCGAGTACATTATTTAAATAAATTTATTATAATTCTAAAATCCTTTAAATATGTATAATTATTTATTTATAATTATATAAATGCTTTTATAAAAAATAATATTTATTTATTTATAATAATTATAAATATATAAATTTATAAATATAGTAAATATACATTTATAAATATATTTATTTATAAATATTTATTTGAAAATATATTTTTTAACACTATTAATAGATATACAATCTTAAATAAATGTATTTTAAAAATGAGTGAAATTGAATAATTCAAAATGAGTACACTTTAAAAAATATTGAAAAAATGGATAAGTTTTATTAATTAAATATAAATTATTAAAAAAATATGGATATATATATTGAAGTAAATATGAATACATATTGAAAATGCTAAAACATAGTAAATAAATAAATATAAATAAATATAAATAAATAATCTAAAATGATCAAATTCAAAAATTAAATAAAAAATAAAAATAAAAAATATTAAAAATGAATAAATAATACCTAAATATAATAACATTTTAAATAAATAAATAAAATTTAATGATTAAAATAATAATATATTAAATGTATCATGTTATAATAAAATCCCAAAATATAGTAAAATTTGAATAAATTACATAAATATTAGGTGTTTGTGATTCTATATAAGATTTCAATAATTGTGTAAATATTTGTGTGTGTGCATTGTATATAAAAATATGTTAATTACATATATGTATGTGAAATAAATGTAACACATGAAGTTTGATATATGTTAAATTGAAAAATCAAACAACATTAAAAATGATTACGGCATTAATATGTTTTTAATTATTACATTTTATTCATTTTCTATATATTTATATTTAATATACATTATTTATTACTATTTATAATTAATATATATATATATATATTATACTTATTTATTTTTGTTAATAATTGTTTCATTAATAAATTTTTAAATAAATTTTTAATTTATTCATTTTTAATTTTTTTAATTTAATTATTACAATTTATTCATTTTATATTTCTATATTTAATATATATTATTTATTCATATTTATAATCAATATATATGTATATTAAAATTTATCATTTTTACCAATAATTATTTAATTAATAAAATATTTTATATTTTTCTTAATTTACTCATTTTTTATTTTTATTTGTTTAATTATTTCATTTTATTCATTTTACATATCTATTTATTTAATATATATGATTTATTAATTTTTATAATTTATATATATGTATATTTAATTTATTAATTTTTAATAATAATTATTTAATTAATAAAATTGTTAATATTTTTTTATTTGTTTAATTATTTCATTTTATTCTGGACCTTTATTAGTGAAAAAAAATAAAGTGCTGATAAAGGGAACCCTTTATCGGTGCTTTTTTCTAGCGCTGATAAATGTCAGCGTTGTTAAAGACATATTTTGTAGTAGGGATGTTTCATGGACCCACTAGGTGATGGTGGGGTGTCATGAACCAAGCAGGGAGACGTGAGGGTCTAACTTGGGAAAATTTTAAGTATCTATTATTCAAGGAGTCCTTGGATACACTGAATCTAGATTGATCTCAAGAGTTTATGGAGCTTTGGTAGGGGACGATGTCGGTATCGGTCTTTTCTGATTCTTTCACAGAGTTGCTTCTCTTAAATCCTTTCTTTGAATGAGGCATGGAATACCCAAAAGTTCAAGATTGAACCTTTGACCAGAGTTAAGGCATCAAGTTAAGAATTTCAACTTGGCGGCATACTCTGAGGTGCTTCGAAAGGCTCTCACAATTGAGAATGGACTGGAGGAGGATAGAGCTGTAGGTCTTCTTCCAGCTCTTGGTGGACTGGTGAGTATCATTATTAGTGATGTTGTGGGTGCCTTCTCCAATAGTAGGAAGATGAAGTTTGAATACATACATCAAGACAGTAAGAGAAAGATAGGGAAAAGTAAGGGATCTTCAGCTTCCATTGTGGGAGGAAGTGATGTAACATGTTATAATTGTGGATGGAAAGGGAATCATCTCAAGTTCTATCTCAAACCTCTTAAATATTTCCAGTTATATAGTAATACGATTCATCTTCAATGATTTTGTGTGAAGGAATAATGATTAGGTTTTGGGAGATCAAGGCATGGGGCAGTCACATGACCACAATAGCATATTCCTACTTCACAAAATTATGTGGCCTAAAAAATTCATCGACCTCAGAGGTAGGGTTGTGGATCCAACGTATGCACGGTTTATGAGGTTGATCAGGTTACAACTAATGGTGGAGAGGGACCTTAGATAGTTCATGGTATGGTTATGATTACCTATATGCACTCTACTACTTTGTTTGATACAAGAGTTTCTCATTCTTTCATATTTTCTCAACTTGTTGCTTGGTTAGACTTGTCGATTAAATTATCTTCTGATTTTTTTTTCTCTTGATACACCCTTAGTAAGTAACTTATATGGTCTCTAGATATATCTAGAGTGTCCCATATTAGTTTTTGATTACAGGCATTTACAATATTTCATTATCTTAGAGATAACTTGCTTTGATGTGATTTTTGACATGAACTGGTTAACCAGTTATCAGAAACACATCGACTTCTATAAGAGACGAGTATCATTTTCTACACCTAAGGGGGTGAAGTTTGGTTTTATATATGAATGGGAAGTTGGAGTAGAAATATTGGACCAAACCTAAGTCAGTTTGGATCTATTACATCGTGGGTAGTGGGCATGGTTCTTACGACAAGGCCGGCAGTAGCTTTCTCCACTTTTCCTCCAATGGTGAAGCATTACCAATATTTCTTTCCAGAAAATTTATCAGGACTTCCTCCTAATAGAGAAATTAGTTCCATTATAGAGTTCATGAAAAAAACACGACCCATATTAATTCCACTATATCATATGGCATTAGCTAGGTTAAAGGAACTCAAGTTGAAACTTGAATATCTAGAGGCAAAGAGCATTATCAAACCGATCAATTCTTCTTAGGGTACTCTAGTTTTGTTTGTTAAGAAGGGGGACGGGGGCCTTCAGTTGTGTGTGGACTATAGGAAGTTGAATTAGGTCACAGTGAAGAACAGGTACTCGTTTCCAAGGATTGATGATTTGTTTGATCATTTGAGGGGATCCCAGTGGTTCTTCAAGATTAACTTGCGTCTAGGCTACCACCAACTTTGGAATAGAGAATAGGATATACCTAAGACAATTTTTAGGAGAAATTATGGACTCTATGAGTGATGTACATGAGTTTCACTAATATTTTTATATTTTTCTAACATTGTTTCATTTAATAGTTTAACATTTTTATAGTACTTTTTTTTTAATTTTTCATAATTTCATAGCTTTGTAGCATCTTTATTATTTTTATAGTTTCTAGTTATTTATATATTAATATTAGTATTTTATTATTTTATTAGTTTATTTTAATTTTATATTTTATGAGTTTTTTATGTGTATAATTATTAGTTTAATTTAATATGTAACTCTAGTATATATATATATATATTTAATTATATCTCTTTAAATATATTAGTTATTTATTATTATTATCAGTTTATATTGATTTTATACATTTTTAACATTTAATATCTAACACTTTTTATTTTTAGTAGTTCAATTAATATTAGTTTTATTATTAGTTTATTAATATTTATTAATAATTATATAAAATTTTATATTAGTATTATATATTTTTATATATCATTATAAATATCAATGGAATTAATAATTATAGTATTAATATTATTAGTTTTTTATTGTTAAATTAGATTAACATTTAATTGTAGTATTATTATTTTTAGGATAGATTATAATTTCATCTAACTACAAATTATATTTTATGTATTTAATCTTAGATGCACGTGCGCGTGCACAATTATATATATTTACATCTAATAATTATTTTTTATATTTTTTATCATCATCATCATCATCATCATCATCATCATCATCATCATCATCATCATCATCATCATCATCATCATCATCATCATCATCGTCATCGTCGTCGTCATCGTCGTCATCATCATCATCATCATCATCATCATCATCATCATCATCATCATCATCATCATCATCATCATCATCATCATCATCATCGTCATCATCATCGTCATCATCATCATCTTAATCTCATTTTTTATATATATATTTGATTGCAGGAGAACCCATCATCGGTTGGATGGAAACCCTAGGAGGGTCGATCCTCTCCTCCTCTCACACATCAGCTGGGCTACGCATCATCCACCAGGGGGTTGTCCTCCTCTACCGGTGTGACCACTAGGCTACCTCCACTACACACCCCAACCATTGGCCTTCCTCTTTATCCAGGCCCGCCGACTTCTCTCCTCCTCACCAACTTCACAACTAGCCATCCTCCTATCCACCTCAGCATACCAGTGTGCTCCTCTCTCTTCCAGTTTCCTCCCTCCATATCCTCTCTATCCACCTATTAAATCACCCACCAGGTGAGGGAAAGAATACCCTCTGATCATCGCAACATCCAACCACACCTCACCCTCACCTACACACAAGTCCACTGTGAGCCCACCTCCTTGCCGCTGCATTCCCTGCGCACCAGTAGCTACAACACACCACCAAGCTGATAGCGTTGGTCCCCTCCTTACATCACAACCCTCTCCTCACACTGACAGTTGATGATTTCGGGTTAATTGGTGGTTGATGGTGATTTACACTCTTCTTTGACACATTGAATGATTCAGTTCAGGATTTTGATGATCAGTAGGGCAACATTTATTATTTTGTGATCATCGACAAAAACTAACAGTGATATTTGCGTTGACACAAACATGATGAATTATATCCATTATTTTACATTTCATGTTTTCATGATGGATGGATAATATTATTTTTTTCAGAGTTTTGATGAACGTGATGGTAATTTCATGTCTTTAGTTTGAACCATGTTTGATTGTCTTTTGAATTATTTTTTAATTGGATATTTATTTATTTAATTATATCTTCATTTGAATTTATTGTCATTTGGAGTCTAAAAAAATTATTTGGTTCCTGTTCTTGTGATACCTAATAAGTAATAATGGGCAAGAGATCCTTATAGAATTATTTTTTTTGGAACTTAGTTGCACATGTGACAGAATCATAAATCACACACAAGATAATTTTGAATAAATAAATATATTAATTATAAAATTAATATTTTGTGTGAATTCCCATTAAAACTTATATGATTTATATCTAATAAGTGACCTCATGTGATCGAACCTGGTACAAATATATACTTTAACTTTGTGATAAAAGGTTTGACTCATTTCACCAAGTGATTTGATGCTAAAATGACACACAAATTATTCATCAAATCAAAGAATTAAATCATAGGTGATTTGTGTGAAAATTAAAATATTATATAACATCAGAGAATGATAACTGATAGTATTTTGATTAAATTTGGAATCATTGATAATTTAGTAAACAAATATTTATATGTTGAAATTAAAAAATTGACATTACATGAACCTGAATTGATGTTGTAACTTTGATACTTCCACTAATGCCTATTTTCTCCACAGATTAGTTTAGTTTTCTAAGATAGTTTCAGTTAATTTAATTAATCATTTTCAAATAGTTATTTAGTTTTTATAAGTTTTAGTTGTCAATCACTTTTAAAACTCATCTTCTCTCTAAGAGGATATTCCTAGTATCTATGCACATTCTCTATATGGTTCATCACTACTCACTGCTTCTACAGTTGCTAGTAGGTGAATAAAAAATTTCAAAATTTCACATGTTGCGATTTGCGTACCAAATTTCTTTCACCATTTCTATGGGGAATAGTAGCATTATTATATCCTTAATAAGAGTGATTTAGGTCAAAAAAAGACAAAACAAAGAAACAAAAAACACATAAAAAAGATCAAATCTACTAGGGTATTTTTCTTTAACATTGGGTGAATTTTAAGACATCCAGAAGTTCTGAATAGAGTGGTAAACACAATATAGTTGCAATCAACACCCTCTCTACATGCTCATGGCTCATAGTAAAAATTATAATTTTTTACCACACATGATCTCTCTAGGTAATAATATTTATATTAATGATCTTTATTCAAATCCATGTTATGATCCATATAAGAATGTTTCCCCATGTTATGATAAAATTCCTTATAAATTTTTAATCATTTTAAAATTCAAATAATTTTTGAAAATTTATAATTTTAAAATTTATGTGAAAAAATGATTCAATAATTGGTCACATGTTGTTTTCTACTATCACTGAGACAAATAGAATGTTAAAACTTCAGAAAAACATACTGCAAATTTTATTTCCTCAATGAAACATATAGAAAAGAAAACAAAGGATCTATAAAATCAAATTAATAATTTTGAAAATCAACCGACTCATCTTGTTCAACTAGCCACCTCTCTACCACTTTATGATCCAATTTAGAATAATTTTGTTGAATAAAGTGTAGTAGATGTTCTATTTGAACAATATCCAATTCATAATTCTGATAATGAGACTACTTTTATTGATCATTCTTCTTATCATGCCATTTATTAATCTTCTCCATCACATTTTGATTCTTCCAATCTAATCACATTTCAAGAATATGAGAGCTTAGTTTTCCACCCAGTCGAATATAAAGGTCCCTCAAAAAATGTTATTTCATGTCCTTATTCTGCGAGTTCACAAACCATCCATCCCAAAGTGAAAAAGAATGCATTCAATGATTATCTAATTACACATTTTTAGGATGAAAAGTACATTGAACTAGGAACCTTATTTACTATGATAGAATTAGTATTGAACCAATACACCATAGATTTCCACATGTAAGAGGGAATCACTTCAAATAACATTGAATCTCTTTTTTCTAAAAATATTTTTGAGTAGGAAAATTTTCCCAAAATGGAGACATCTGATACATTTTTGGAGTTGTAACATAATTTAGTAATGGTGGTGGAGAACACTCAGAATTTTCTATAAATAATGGAATTTTGGGATTTCCTGGAGGATCCTCAGTTCATGGTGCTACATGTACCAATGGAGAAATATGACGAGGTCATAAAAGAAGAAACTTTTGAAAAATATGTCATTCTTGACACAATGGAGTCACCTACTCTAATTGAGTCTGCCTCACCCACTCCATGCATAGAGGTTAAAAATGCTTCACTTGAAAAACCCATAGATGCTAGCAATACTTTTGACCTTGGTACAATCAATGAAACGATGGAGAAGGAATTGAGTTGAAAACCAGTGGATTTACCTATGCTATTGGTTGGTAGTGAAAACTAGTTGGGATACATCATCAACCTAGATACTGCATTCAAGGATATTATGGATATAATATAGCCATTGAAAGAGTCTCGTAAGGTAATTCATTATCTTATGAAAGTTCAAAAATGCAACGTTTGTGATCTTCATTAGGATTACCTTTACATAGACTTCAATTATTTAATGAGTTTTTATTAAGACCAGGTATATTCATTCCATTATGAGTTGGTATATTTTCATTTCATTCCACACATCCATTTGAGTAACAAGTTTAGCTTGTAGGATAATTTATTTTTCAATGAATAGATTCTAAACTTATACTAAAAAAGAAGGATATGCATGGTATACATTTCCATTAGATACCGATAGAGTTTCATCAATTTACAACTGAAGATTAAGTAAACTTATCACTAAATGGGAGGCAACCCATCATAATTATATTTTCCTTTCACTAAATTTAGTTTTATTTCATTTAGTTTTCAGATAATAAAATGGCATGCATTTACCATAATCTATTTTCTCCTGACACCATAGTGGATTTGAATTCATAATACACATTTTTATCATCTAAATTCTTTTTGATAATAGTGTGACTTCATTGATATGATGCAGTTATGTGTTTTCCTTGTGTAGATTTTACAGGTACATCATTTTTGGAGATTCATTGGATACAGACAACCTTTTAGTGTATATCTACACTTACTTAGAGAAGTGTTTTATTTTATTTTATAATTTATTCTTTCATATCCACATGCATCACATGTATATTGATATGAGAATATTGATTCTTTTTTGTTTCAATAATGAGTACATATGTGGTCATAACACGGTAACCCCTTATTTTGGGGATACCTATAAAAGTGATGATTCATTACTCCAAGAGATAGAGAGTTTTCTATATGACCTACTTCCAATGAGATTCTATGATCTACTTGTGTAATTTTTCTTGGTATATTTTCTTATATATATTTCATGGGGTTTTAGAGTTGTTACTCACCATTTCTTCCCCATATTATTTGAGTGAGTTTTAACCTTAAAAAATATGGAAAAATTGAATTATTATATGTTTGGGGACAATAAATATTTTAATTATGGGGAAGTGAGATTTTTAGGGTGACATTTGTATTTAAACTTATCATGCATTTATTTCGAGATTCAACCCTCATTTTTCCAAATTTTCAAAAAAATGACCCATCATCCCGTAAACTTAAAGACATTTGAACCTCATGTAAGGTCCATGAGATTACTGTATTATTTTGATTTACACTAGTGGGGATTTGAAATCCATGGAAAACCTATGGTAAGAATTCATGTGTGTGATAATTGAACATATCTTTGATCAAATCATTTTGAGCGATGACAGTGATTACAAGGTAGGTCAGTTTAATGCATGAATATTGGTATTCGTTTGGAAATAATTTGAGTGGAAGATAAAATATTTTTAAAAATTTAAATTTAAATAAAGCATGATATTTTGTGTTCAAAATGGATTGAAATATTTTAACCTTTTAATTTTGATGTTTTGATTTTTCTTTAGATCTAGTTGTGTATTATTTATGATTTTTTTTCCATGAGTGAAAATATTTAGTGTGGGGGTTTTATGTAGATGAATTTCACTAATATTTTTATATTTTTTAACATCATTTCATTTAATAGTTTAACATATTTTTGTTATTTTTGTTTAATTTTTCATAATTTCAATGTTTTGTAGTGTTTATATTATTTTTATAGTTTTTAGTTATTTATATATTAATATTATATATTAGGTACTTAGGGGTACAATTACAGCAAAACACACACACATTCACATAATTAAACCCTGATGGTAAGGTCATAGACCCCCCTAAGAGATAACCCACCCAGTAATGGCCTAAAGACCCAACTGATAATAGCCCTGAAGACTCTTACAAATTATGCCTAGATAGGTTCATAATTACAGCTCATAGTTATCACCCCATAGTAATTTTTTTATTAATGTATTAGGGGGTTATTATATCTCCCATGATTACATAGAATAATTTATGGGAGATAACTTGAACACTTTGGTGGGAACTTGGGATAGATACTTAGTTAGTCATCTAGGTGAAATTGGGTTTGATGTGATTAAAATTATTATATAGAGTATTATGGGGATATGTCACTTTTATGGAGTAAATAATTTAGGTATGTGGTTCTCTCATCTAAATTTAACCATATAGGCATGGTTCTCCCATGAAAATGCACCCCAATGATATGGAAATCCCATATAAAATGAACTATGAAGACATGGTTCTCCCATGGAAATATAGCACAAGGACATGATGCTCTAAAATATATCTAATGTTTCCCAACCTTAGATATTTTGGTGCTTACCCATGATCCTTATTTTGAAACTTTATTATGAGATATTCTCTTAATATGTCCTTATTTTATCTAATGCTTCTCACATAATCTGATTTTTCATTATTATTTTTGGTTACTGATGTTAATCATAACGGTATTTTTTATTATTAATTAATCTAATTTTTATATTCATTTTATATTTATATGAAATGGGATTTAAAAGGTATTATCATTTTTTATAATCATGTTCATTGTCTATAAGGTGATTTTTTATTTGAAATTATTATTTACATTTAGCCCAAAGTTGTTTCTATATGAATGAAAATTTGATCATTGTCTCTTGATATTCCTTAATACTCATTAATATTTTATTTACAAGACACTTTTCCACCTCATAAATTGAATTTAATTTCTTTATACATCCATCTTTCATTAAATATCAAGAAACAGACTGGAATATATGTTTTAAAAGAGGATAACTTGCATGTATTCAAAGAGATGCCAAAAAATGTATTCTTTGATGCTTCTAATATTTCATTGAAAACAAAAATATTAGTTTAATAGTTTTATTTCAAACTATAATAGAATGAATTCTATTATAATGGTTAATAATGAGTAATTTAGTGTAATCCTAGTATAATTTATCTTTTTCACAATTTATACACACTCTATGTGTATGTAGACCCAATTTACTTTGATATTGGTAGTTAAAAGTTACTGTTTGAGTAGTGAATGATCATTGGATATTATTTGGGCTTATGGAAGGATACAAGTGATAAATTTTTTCTTTTCACTTAGAGATGATTAATTTCTTCTAACAAATTTTGTATTGTATTTCATATATCATACAACTTCAGGATTCCATCTCCATTATTACATTTTGGATATTTTTTTTTGTATTCTATAAATATTAGTTTCTATGATATTAGGATTGGGTGATTATTTATTTATATCAATTATGGTATAATTTCCATGATATTATTATACCATGTTTTTTTGGTTTTGATATTGGGTGACACATTATTGTTATCCTTAAGTAAATGTTTTCCATCATAAATACAAGTGTGTTTAATTGGATTAATGTCATATTCAAAACATTGATTTTTTTTTAAAAATTGTTTAATAAAGGCATTTATTTAATTGGATTGTGTAATATTTGTTTTCAATTCCATGTCTTATACTTTGTTTGGTTCTTTATTTTTAGACACAACTTATAGCATATGTTATTTCTCTTATTCTTTGTTTCACTATCTACTAGTATGTTTTGACGACTTTCATATTAAAATTAGTTGTAATGATTTTTGTAAATATGGTTTACATTTTTGATTTTAATATAACTTTTTTCTTGTAATATAATGTATAGAATATGGATGTATCATATCGATAAAATTTCAACCAAGTTTCAAAAGAATTTGGATATTTTTTTTAGAATTTTAATTTAACAATGCTTCAGAAGGAGGTCATATGTAGTTTCCATGTTATAATTGTGTTGGAAGACGGGGGTTAAGTCAGGAAGAAGTTAGTTACCATATAAAAAAACTTTGATTTCAAACAAACTATTATGTTTGGTATCACAATGGAGAGACAAGACAATATTCTATTGTTCATGAATAGAAATAAAGAAGTGGTGTGAAGAATTTGATATTTGATTGGTTTTCATTTGGGAATAATCATGAGAGAGATAGTATTCCAGTGAAAAAAGATAATTATATCAATACACATGAAGAAAATAATAAATATGATGATGTTGAGAGAGAAAAAATTAATGGAAGATGATATAACTTCTATATATCAGTAATGTACTAAAATAAAAAATTTATAATTTTTAATGCGTTTATATCATGGAAAAACCATGTGTGGAATTTCTAATACCATCATTGATTATATTATTACCTTTTTGAAGGAATTTCTTCCTGATGGTGTAGATATTCTCTCAAATAATTATATGGAATGGAATTTAATTAAGTAACTTGGATTTTCTACTAGTAAAATTCATGATTGTTTGAAAGATTGCAGTTTATTTTTTGAGGAAACAACAGACCTTAATGGTTGTAAAGAATTTGGTACATCACAATGGAAGGAAAATGTTGATGGAACACCATCTCATGTGCCATAGAAAGTCATGTGGCACTTTTTATTGATTTAAAGAATTCACAATTTATTCATGTCTGTAAAAAACTCAACCAATATACGATGACATGATGCTGAGAGAATAAAAGATAATGATGAGTTGGTTCATATTGAACATGGATTAGTATGGAATACATTTGATGCACAATATCCTAGTTTTTCATCTGAGGTGCATAATGTCATTTTGGGTCTATCCTATGATGATTTTAATCTGTTTGGTTAGATTCTTACTTCTCACAGTATGTGTCCAGTTTTTATTCATGTTTATAATCTTCCTCTATGGATGTGTATGAAAAAAATATTTCACTTTATTTAGTATAATAACATATGGACATTTTGATCCTGAAAATGATATATATGTCTACTTGCAACCGTTAATAATAGAGTTGAAGTGAATTTGGTATATGGGTGTGCGCACATTCGATGCTTCTTCAAAAAAAAAAAAAAAATTCAGATGTGTGTTTCCCTTCTATGGAGTATAAATAATTTTCCTATTTATGAAATGATATCGAGTTGAATCATGAAGGTAAAACTATCATATCCTGTTTTTATGAATAATAAACAATCTATAAGACTTAAATATATTCATAATTTCAGTTTCATGGGTCATCGATGATTCTTGTCAACGAATCATCAATACAGGAAGAATCGTCGGAGGTTTGATAATACCGTTGAAACTGAGAAGTCACCTCAATGTATGTCAGGAACTGATATGCTTAATGAATTTAAATATGTCACTTTTTCATTATTTAAGGGTTATATGAAATCTAAAAAGTGGAATAATGTTGATACTGAATCCAATTACAATTATAAAAAGAAAAGTATCTTTTTTGAGTTTTCATATTGGTCAAACAATTTGTTACATCATTGTTTAGACGTAATGCACATTGGAAAAAATACATGTAAAATGCCGATTTCATTTCTTCTAAATATAAAGGAGAAGAACAAATATTACTTATGATCTTGGTGGGACTTTATGTATTGGGGTATTCGATAAGAACTATAGCTTGTGTGTATTGTTGAAAACAAATGGAAAGTTCTTTGTGTTTCTTATGTGATGACACCTTTAGAGAAAAATCAATTTCTGTAAGTATTGAAGAATATCAAGCTTTCTGATGGCTATTCCAGCAAAATATATAAATAAGTCAACATAATTGAGTTGAAACAAAAATCTCTAAAAACTTATGATTATCACATCCTTCTTCATGAATTGATTCTGATATCAAGCCAGTATTTACTATCTAATAATGTAAGGGTGATGGTGATTCACTCGTGCAATTTTTATAGAGAACAATGTGCTAAAATCTTATACAGGTATTTATTGATAAAAATTCAACAAGATATTCCATTAATTTTTTGTGAGTCGGAGAAATTTTTCCCCCATCATTTTTCACTTGGATGCTGCATTTAACAGTTCATCTTCCAACTAAAACACTTCTTGGGGAATCATTGATTTTTGGTGGATGTATCCTACTGAAATAAATATGTGCATAATGAAATCTTATGTTTGAAATAAGAATCATCCTAAAGGTTTCATTGTGATAAGTTATCTGGATTAAGAATGTAAGGATTTTTGTTCAATGTATTTTTCTGATTTGAGCACAAGATGTAACCAATCAATGAGAAATGAAGATGAGAAATATGGGGAAATTGAGCCCTCATTTCCATATCTTACCCAAATAGGAGGGATTACTAGGTCATATACATTGGCTATATTGAGCCTTAAAGATTAGGATATGGCACATTGCACAGTCTTGTTTAACTATGGTTTGTTCAATGACTATATCAAGTAAGTAATTTGAATATTTATATGTTATCTCATACTATATCATTTCACATATACCTTAAAATTTTATTATCATTTTATATAGGGAACATAAAAAAATTATAAATAGAGTTCATAGATATTTTCCTTTGATAATGAGAGAGTATTTTCATAGAAAAGAGTTTCATACTTGGTTGAAATCAAAGGTATGACTATTACTTTAATTATCTTAAAATGTAGATATTCATTTAATTGTATTATTCATATATATTTTAGGTATTGAATTTACCTATTGAATTTTTCTTTCAATAATTAATAGCATTGATTTTTTTCCTAATTATTTGGTTCATGAATGCAAATCTTTAATAATCAATGCGTATAAATTTGTTACAACTGATCGAGAGGTGAATATAAGAACACAACATGATGACGTTATCTTAACTGTAACAATGGACTATTATGAAAGTGTGATAAAACACAATTTTATTAAGTATTTTATTGATAATAAATGATATAATTTCCTCACATTGTGTTAAATATGTTTATTTATAAAATATTTGGGATTAGATCATTCATTTGAAAATTTGATGAAAATTCCAGTTTTACCCTTTAAAGTGAACTGTAGTAATTCCAACATAAATATTTTTATATTAATTATTTGAACTAATTTTTTTGTAAATGTGTTTCTAAATTAATGGGATACAACTTTCATTCAGTACATGAGAGCTAAAGCGTGCATTTTATTGGTCTAAAAAGGCCATGAAGTCAAAGATGGGCTGAACTTTCCATATTGGACATCAGTTCTATATTTAGTCCATAATTTCTTCATCCATGCTTGGATTGGGACCAAATTTGGAGATAAGCTCTAGAACCTATTTTATCATAAATCATTCTTATGAAAGGACAGCTGGTTCATGCATTTTAGTGGTCAAAATGAAATTCAAGTTGTCTTAATTTATTTGGATGAATTTCCCCATTCACACTTGAAACCTCTTAAAACCTAGCCTCCCCTCCCCTCTATGAATTGGTGTTTTTCTAATTTTGATGGGTTGGGACGTGAATTGGTATATTAAAGGTAGAGGATAATTGGTTTCACTCCATTTATCCAGGAATTTCAAGATGAATATCTCTTGAAGCTAGGATCCCTTCATCCAAACCTTATTCTCCTTCTTCACTTTGTAATATTGTTGTGTTTTCAATAAAATATTAGTTTCTATTCCATTTCTTATGTTATTTTAAATTTTATTCTTCTATTAATATTCCTCTTTGGTCTGGAAATCTGATTGGGTTATACCCTTTCCACAACCTTTTCAAATGAAAATTTTTTCTACAATGACTACCCCGCCCATGGAAGAGTAGTTCTTTTTAGTAATCGATCTACATATTACCTTATTCATTAATTTATTTTGAATGAATGAGATAATTTTATTCATTTAATATGATATTTTAATTGAGTTTTTAATTTAAATGAAACTAATAAAGCAATTGAATAATAAATACAAAACACGCGAAGTCGAGAATTGTGTGAATTGTGAGAGCGCGATCTTAATCAGTAATACAAGACCACACGAGATCAAATTTTTAGAGTTAAAATATAATCCATAGAATCTATTAATACTCATTTAAAGAGTATATATATTCCATAATTCACCACTGACCATAAGCTATCCTTATAACACCAATGAAATCAGGGTGTTGCGATTGCATGTTCCGGAGCTAGTATGAGGTTTAATTAATTTCATCTTGGTGGTTAAATTAATTATCATAGGGTTTAGGGGTTAAAAAAAATTAGGGGATCATAATTAAGTGGATATTAATTTAAATGATAATGACGAATGAGTAAATGAAGAAGTAAATTTAGATCTATTACACCTTCTAAAAATATTTTCTAAAAAACATCTTCATGTTGCACCTTATTAATCAAATTTCATTTCAAAAATAAAAACAAAAAATGAAATCTTCTTCCAACATACTTCATATAGCTTTATAAATGGTAAAAAATACCCCATCCTTTTTAAATATTGTGTTTCTTCTATTTTATTTTGTTTTCAAATAGCTTTAATATGTTGTTAAATTTACTTCCTCCTTTGAGAAATGACTTTGGTCAGCCACTCTACTGCACCTAAATACCCAAAACCATAAGACATTTGAAAGCATCCATGAAAATGCCTTTCAAATTAGACCCATTTCTGGGGATAAAAGTAATTATTTCAACCAATTAGATGTATTTCTTTTATTTTTCATTTTATTCTCTTATTCTCTTTTTTCTTCCTTCTTTACCCAATCTGAATTTTTCTTCTTCTTTTATTTTATTCTTCTTCTTTTTTTGCACCATCAACTCAAACTTATCATTTTTATTTTTTTATGGTCTAATTTTATTCTTTTCATTTTTATATGATTTATGACATGAAATAATCTCAAGGAAATTTTAAATCTTGACCCTAAGATTGAATGTAGCCTTTGAGCTCGAATCAGACAATCTCAGCCTATGAGAAGTTGCAATATTCAACTTGTTAGATAATTCCTCCATTCTGGTAACATTGAAATTGAAAACACTTCTATATAAAAACTAAAATAAGAAAAAATTTCTGAAAACAATAGTAATGAACTTAATATAACCATTCTAGAATTAGCTGCCCCAAACATTAACTATAAACCAAATTGTATTGCATATCCAAACCTTGAATCAGACTTTTAACTGAAATCTGGGTTAATTCACCTGCTTCCAAAATTTCACAGATTATCTGGTGAGGATCCAAAAAAAATCAAAAAATTTAATTTGGTTTTATCAACCCTTAAACCAAGAAATCTCTCTAAAGATCAAATTAAACTAAGAGAATTATCATTCTCACTTGATGGAACTACAAAAGACTGGATGTATTACTTACAACCTAAATATGTAACTTGTTGGAATGATTTGAAACATCTTTTCTTACAAAGATTTTTTCTAGCATCAAAGACCACTATCATTTGAAAAGAGATATCAAGAATCAGGCAAGCCTAAGGGGATTCAATGTATGAGTACTGAGAGAGATTCAAGAAGTTGTGTGCAAGCTTCCCACATCACCAAATTTGTGAGCAACTTATCATCCAATACTTCTATGAAGGCCCCAAACCTATGAAAAGGAGCATGGAGGATGTCACAGTTGGAGGAGAATTGGTGTAAAAAACACTAGTATCTACACATTCATTGATTGAAAAGATGACACAAAACTCCCAACAATTTGGAAATCAAGGTACACCATATGTTAGAGAAGTACATCAGGTAAGTCAATCTTCTCTTGAAAGTCATTTAATTGATACCAAGTTGGAAGAATTGACCACTATAGCGAGACATGTTTCTTTGGCTCAAAAGGCATCCCAACCCACTCCTATAAGGCCTTGTATAATTTTCACTAAAATAGACCACCCAACTAATTGTTACCCCGAACTATAAGAGACGTAGGATTGCACAACAGTATTCCCTGGGAGACCATATTAGTAGCAACAACAGCCACATCCCCAGAAGAAGTATGATTATTTTTATCCAACATACAACCAAAGGTGTAAGGATCAATCAGACATTAGGTATGGCTCTATACAATAATAAAGGCCCCCTTTTCAATAAAATTTATAGAAGCCTCCGCCTTACCAACAAAGTTTCCAAAAACCTGAAAGGAGATTTAAATCTCAAGCATTAACAAGCCAACAACAAGGTAATTATCAACCAAAGGTAGATTTTAACACTGATGATATTTTGAAACAAAATGTTCTTAATCAATAGAATGAGCTGAAGATTCAAGGTTCTAAGTTGAGGGAGTTAAAGACACAAATGAGATAGATTGCCACTACCCTCCATGAACTGGTAAGTAAGAAATATATAAATTTTACTTTCCAACCTACTCCAAATCCTAATGGGAATGTCAGTGCCATCACATTGAGAAGTGGGAAGAAAACAACTGATATATCTACATCTATCATTTCTCTGGGATTAACCTCAACTCTAGAGAAGCCCCATTTCATACCAACAGATGAGCAAACCAAGGAGAAAGATAAAGGTAAGATTTTTTTTTGATTATGTTACTCTTAAACCCCTTCCTCTTCCAAATAGAGTTGTTCAAAAAAAAAAAGGGTTCAAGAGGCGATGCAAAAAAGAGGTTTTGGACACATTCAAGCATGTGGAGATAAACACCCCCTTATTGAATCCATTAAGAAAATCCCAAGGTATGCCAAATTCTTAAAAGAACTTTATACCAATTAGAGAGGGATCAAGGGAAATGAGAGTATAAATCTTGGAAGGAATGTGTTAGCACTAATTACACCAACTCTAGAAATGCCAATAAAGTGAAAGGATCCTGAGATATTCACCATCCCATGCACCATAGGGGAGTTACAATTTTTTAATGCTTTATATAATTTAGGATCTTCCATTAATATGATGCCTCACTATGTATTATCTTCTTTATAGGTTGGTGAGTTGAAACCGATGATAGTAGTGGTACAGTTGTAAAAAAGAGCTACAACATATCTAGGAGTCCTTGAGGATGTACTTGTTCGAGTAAGAGACATGATCTTTCCAGTAGATTTCTACGTGATTAACATGGAAGATGATCCGGTAAGTTCTCATGCTCCCATTATCTTAGGTATGACCTTCTTCAAAATTGAAAAAACTATCATAAATGTTCATGAGGTTTCACTTTCCATGGATTTTGGATATGAAGTTGTGATATTTAATGCTATGGACTCCATGAAGTACCCCTTAGAAGACCATTATACTTTTGGTATCTTCCATTTTGAACCACCAAGTAAAAACACTATGGATTTTGATTGTCCTGTTCTTATAGAGATTATGAGCATTGGTTCTAGTTTGATGTCTAAGAGCACTTCCACACCTATTTATAATGTACAAACATCTCTTAGATTTGATTTTGAAATGGATTCATATTTTGACATTAATCATGTTCACTCTAATTATGACTTGTCTATTGAGTATGTTGATGGTTTTAATGCATTGTTTTCTGATTTTGATGATCTTTATTCTGGTACTGATGTTCATTGTGCACATATTTCAGTTCCTTCAATGTCTCCATCCATACTACACCCCCCTTCATTGGAACTCAATCCATTTCCTCCAAACCTCAAATAATCATACCTATTGAGTGGTGGGATATTACCTTTTATAATTGCTAAAAATCTCCCTTTTGAACATGAATAAAAACTTTTGAATCTTTTTAGGGAGAGAATCAAGGAAATTTGGTGGACCTTGGTTGAAATATTAGGTATTAACCCATACATTTTCATGCATAGGATTATTTTGGAGGATGGGTATAAACTGGTTAGGTAGCCACAAAGGAGACTGAATCCAACTCCTTTGGAAGTTGTTAAAAAAGAAGTTGAAAAATCACTCGGGTTATCCCATTTTAGATTCCCTATGGGTGAGTCCTATTTAGATTGTTCCTAATAAAAGTGGTGTTACTGTTATTAGAAATGAGATAGGGGATTTAGTTCTAGTGAGGTTGCAAAATAGTCAGCGTGTGTGTATTGATTATAGGAAATTAAATCAATCCACTCATAAGAACCATTTCCCCTTCCCATTTATTGATCAAATGATTGAGATACTAGATAGGAAACACACTATTGTTTCTTGGATGGATTTCCTAGATATTTTTAGGTTCTTATATCTCTTTAGGATTAGGAGAAGACAACATTCACTTTTCCATTCGGTACATTTTCCTACCGATGGATTCCATTTGGACTTTGCAATTCCCCAGGTACCTTCAATCGATGCATGGTGAGTATTTTTTTATATTTCATTGAGACTTGTATGGTGGTATTTATGGATGATTTTACAGTGTATGGATCTTCATTTTATGATTGTATATCTAGTTTGATAAAGGTGTTGAATTGTTGTATTGATAAGAATCTGGTCTTAAAATTTGAAAAGTTTCATTTCATGGTAGAGCATGAGATTGTATTAGGGAATGTAGTGTGAAAACATGGGATAGAGGTTGTAGATATAAGGTAGATATTATTTCATCCTTACCCTATACTTTATGTGTGTGTGATGTTAGATATTTCTTAGGGCATGCAGGATTTTATTGGCACTTCATCAAATATTTTAGTAAGATTGCTCTTCCTATGTCACAGTTACTTCAAAAGGATTCTGATTTTGTGTTTGATAATTCTTGCAGGACTTCCTTTGATGAACTAAAACACTGTATGGCCACTCCATCGATCATACATCCCCCATGGTGGGACATTCCATTTGAACTGATGTGTGATGATTCAAACTTTGCAGTTGGAGCAGTCTTATCACAGTGGGTGGACATACGTTCACATGTGATTGCCTATGCTTCAAGAACATTTGATTCAGCCCAATCAAACTAAAAAATCATGTAAAATGAGTTTCTTATCATTATATTTACTTTAGATAAATTACATTCATATTTATTGGGATCTAAATTAGTTGTTTTTTTTTACCATGCAGCACCGAGGTACCTCTTGAAGAAGCCAGACACAAAGCCCAGACTCATTCAATGGATTCTCCTTCTTCAAGAATTTGATATTGAGATAAAGGACAAGAAGAGTTCAGAATTGGTGTAGGACCACATGAGTAGGCTTACTCACACACTAGAGGCTAACACCTTGGACCAGGTAACACTTCAGAACACTTTCCCCGATGAGCATCTTTATGCACTCTTAGGAACACATCCTTAGTATGCTAATTTAGTTAAATACCTTGTTTCCTCTAAAATTAATGAAAATTTAAAGAAAAATCAAGTCCAAAAATTGAATAGTGAGTCTAGATATTATGTTTGAGATGATACCTACCTCTGGAACATGTGTAGTGATCAAATTATTAAGAGGCGTGTTCCTGATCATGAGTTTGAATCTGTTTTACATTTTTGTCATACACTTGCTTGTGGGGGACACTTTGGACCCAAACAGAAATCTAGGAAAGTCTCAAACTCTAGATTATATTGTCCTAGATTATTCCATTATGCTTATGTGTTTTTTAAGTCATGCTAACATTGCCAACACACTGGAAATATTTCGAGGAGACACGAGATGCCCCAATAACCCATATTATTATGTGAGATTTTTGATGTTTGTGGAATTGATTTTATGGGTCCTTTTCCAAGTTCATTTGGTTTCTTGTACATTTTGGTCATTGTTGATTAGGTAAGAAAATGGTTGGAGTCTAAGGCCACCAGGACTGATGATTCTCATGTTATAGTGGACATTGTCAAGGCACATATTTTTTGTAGGTTTCAAGTACCAAAGGCTATCAACAGTGATCAAGAGACACACTTATGAAATCAGAATTTGACTTCACACCTACAGAAGTATGGAATTACACACAAAACATCAACACCATACCTCCCCAAAAAAATGGTCGGGCTGAGGTTTCAAATCATACATTGAATTTTTTTTGGAGAAAACTGTGAAACCAAATAGGAAGGATTTGAGAAAGAGTTTGGATGATGAGTTGTGGGCTTATAGAACAACATAAAAGACCCCATCAGTATATCCCCATTTCAGATTATTTTTGGGAAAGATTTTCATCTCCTTGTGGAGATCGGGCATCAGACTTATTGGTCTATAAAGAAATGTAAAATGGATTTGGCCCAAGATGGAATTCAACGGAAGCTGCAAATTCAAGAGCTTGAGGAGATTTGATTTTAATCATATGAAATCTCAAGGATCTACAAGGAAATATCAAAAGTATCTCATAATAGAATGATCCAACAAAGGGAGTTTTATGTGGAAAATAAAGTTCTGCTATATAGTTTACGACTGAAGATGATGCCTGGTAATTTTCATTTCATATGGTTAAGTCCTTATGACATATCTAATTTTTTCCCTTATGGTGCAGTGGAGATCAAACAAGAGGACACTGGAAGGAGATTTACAGTCAATAGGTAGCATTTGAAGTAACACATTGAAGGAATTTCTACTGATGTAGTGGATTTAATCACACCGTATAACCCCATTATCATTTGAGAATATTAGGTTGTTCCTAACCCTTTCACTTTTATATTAGTTTTACTATTTAAAATTATATATTTCTTATGAAAATATCATCTCATAGTTTCACATTGAGGACACTATAATATTTTAAGTGTGGGGGATGGGAGAACATTTTGGGGTAGATATTTAGGATTTTTATTTGTGTGTTTTTTGTGTATTTTCTATTAAGTTTTATGTTAAATTTTCAAAAAAAAAAACAAAACAAAATAACAACAACAACAAAATAACAAAAAAAAATATTATGTAACATTATCATTTGCATGTAAAACATATGGAAAATTCATTTTTTTTAAATTCATTGGTGGCATGATAATAATGAGTAAGATTTTATCTTTAAGAGTTGATTTTTATAAAAATGGAAGTCATCGATGATATGATCGGTTGTGTCAAAATAAAACCTTTTAGATTTTGATACCATTATTTGTGATTTTTCTTCATGCTAAATTGTGTTATTCATTTCTTCACACATCTTTTCACACAATTAGGACTTGTGAGTTTCTCTTACCCAATTGAATGTATATTCAGGGTAAGTAATTATTTTCATCTTATAACATAGTCTTTACATACATTTATTTCTCTTCCGATCATTTCTATCACTGTACCAAATTAACCTATGAATGTGAACCAGATATATGACTATTGTATGCCCTAAAAAAAATAATAAAATAAAAAATAAATCAATAAATATGGGAGTGAAGAAATGTAAAACATATGGGGGTATTTAGGTTGGTAGCTCATGGTTTGACTTCAAGAAATGATTAAATGAGTGGGGTTTGGAATTTTATTGCAAAGGATGTTGAGAATGTTTGGTGGAATAGAATAAGATAAGAAGAAAAAATTTTATTGACCTGAATATACTAGATAATGGGTGGAGAGACAAGCTTGAAATTATTGACACACACACACACGAGGGGAATTAGTGGCATGGTAGACCCATGAATTTTTTTCGCTCTGATTAGTGTTATTAATCTCACTAGATTTTGTTTTGACACAATTTATGATACAATGACTTTAAAATTTATTCATATTGACTCTTTATGGGAATATTACTTTGCCTATATTGTCACTATGGATTGAAGAATATGAACATGCATATCTTGTCACAATTTGTTTTTGGAATACATGATATGTAACTTTGCCCAGGAATGAAAAAGGGTAAATGTGGGGAATTTGATAAAACAAAATTTTATTGAGTATTTTATTGATAATAAATGATATAATTTCCTCACATTGTGTTAAGTATGTTTATTGATAAAATATTTGGGATTATATCATTCATTTAAAAATTTGATGAAAATTACAATTTTACCTTTTAAAGTGACTGTAGTAATTCAGAAATAAATATTTTTATATATATTATTTGAACTTAATTTTTTTAAATGTGTTACTAACTTAATGGTATAAAAATTTTATTCAGGGCATGGGAACTAAATCGTGAATTTGATTAGTGTAAAAGGGCCATGAAGTCAAATATGGGATGGACTCGCTAGATTGGACATCAGTTCTGTATTTAGGCCATAACTTCTTCATATTTGCTTTGATTGGTCCCACATTTGGAGAGAATATCTAGGAACCATTTTTGAAAAAATAATCCTTCTAGAAGGACATCTTATTTATGCATTTTGGTGGTCAAACAGCCGGTGAAAGTTGAATTAATTCCCTTCACTCTATAAATTGGTGTTTTTATCATTTGGATGGGTTGGAATGTAAATTTAGAGATTAAAGGTAGAGGAGAATTGGTTTAACTCCATTTATCTAAGAATTTCAAGAGGGATAGATCTTGAAGCTATCATCCCTTTATCAAAGCCTTCTTCTTCTTCTTCTTCACTTTATAATATTGTTGTGATTTCAATAAACTTTTAGTTTCTATTCCAATTCTTCTATTATTTTAAATTTTATTCTTCTCTTATTCTTAATCTTGGTATAGAAATCAAGAGTAGAAACATGATTATGTTATACCTTTTCCATGACCTTTTCAAATGTAAAACGTTTCTACGATGACTACACCGCCTATGGAAGAGTAGTTCTTTTTAGTAATTGATCTACCTATTACCTTATTCATTCATTTATTTTGAATCATTGAGCTATTGTTATTCATTTAATATGATCTATTAATTTAGTTTTTAATTTAAATGATACTAAGCAAGCAATTAAACAATAAACAAAAAACATGCGAGGTCGAGAATTGTATGAATTGTGAGAGCGTGATCTTAAACGGTAATACAAGACCACATGTGATCAATTTTTAGAGTTAAAATATAATCCCTAAACTCAATTTATTTTCATTTATAGAGTGTATATGTACCCTAATTTACTATTTACCATAATCTATCCTTATAATACCAATCAAAGCAGGGTGTTCCAATTGCATGTTCTGAAGCTAGCCTAGGGTTTAATTAATTTTATCTTGGTGGTTAAGTTAATTCTCACAGGGTTTGAGGGTTAAAAAATTAGGGGATCATAATTAAGTGGATATTAATTTAAATTATAACAATGAATGATTAAATGAATAAGTGTAGTTAGATCGATTACGCCTACTAAAAATATTTTCTAAGAAAACAACTTTTTTTTGCGCTTTATTAATCGAATTTCATTTCAAAAAAATGAAATCTTCTTCCAGCATACTTCATCTATCATTATAAATGGTAAAAAAATCCCCCATCCTTTTTAAGTAGTGATTTTCTTCCCTTTTATTTTATTTTCAAATACCTTTAATATTTTTTTAAATTTACTTCCTCCTTTGAGAGACAACCTTGGTTATCTACTCTGTTGCACCTAAGTACCCAAAAACCATACATGGTTTGCAAGTGCCCACGACAATGCCTTTCACAGTGAATCAGATAGTAGGACTTAATATGAAAATGTGTCTTATTATGGTATTTAAGAAAATATTATTATTGGATTACTACTCTCATGGTTGATTCACTATGATGAAATGTAAATGGCTTGATTCAATGACGTGACATGGTACATTTATTAATGACTATGGATTCAGAGTTATTGACATGACTCACTTCCTGGCTACCGATGAGCCATGTATTTTGGAATTAATGGTAAAATAAGTGGTTTATTTGAAAGATCATATAGGACCTGATTATGGTGTCATTATTGAAGTAATCCCAAGATATATTTTTCATTATGGTGAGGATGAAATTGAAACCATTGACACCCCCATTGGTGTTAACCAAAATATTGAATTTGATGACTCAAATTTTCTAATTGTGAAGATTGATGTTGAACCTAATGTATTGGTGGATAATATATAGAAGCAACCATATATGTTTATAGTTCATTAAGTTTACCTTGACATGGATTTCTTAGTTTGGTACTACTATAATTACTTTAATTTAGTTTCAGTTTGGAATGATGTGTTAGTTTTAGTATTAATTGTTTTTGTTGCATTTAATTAGATTTATTTAAATTCAGAAAATTGAGTTTAAAATGGGTTTTTAAAAATATATATAATTTGGTTTTAAATTATAGTTTCTAAAACATGTTATGATATTGTTTATAACTTCTTTGACTTCAAAGTTTTATGCAGAATTTTTAAAAACTATTTCTAAAAAATATACATTTCATTCTTATGCAGATTATGAAAGATATTGAAGAAATTCAAAGGAAGTGACTATTTGATAATGATCATAGAATGTGTGAACTAGGGTTTCCTCCTGTGGTTCCCTTAGTAAGTATAATAATTGTAATATTTTTCTTATGCATTACATTTATGGTCATGATATTATTATTTATCAAATTATTTTTAGGGACATTCATCTGAACCAGAGTTGACTTCTCCCCAACCTACTAGTATGGGTCCAAAAGGAGGTGATTCTAGAGCTACAAGGAGCACTCATTATACCCATTAACACCCTGACCCAGTTGGATTGGTATAGCCCAATCTATTTTGGATAATGTTGGGCCGAATTCTTACGGCCCATACTGCAGATCGACTGACACTGAAAGCATGTTGTATCAATGCAGAATTTAGAACAACTACTGTAGCAGTGCAAAATTTGGATATAGCAGTACTGTAGCTCCACAAAATTCTATCCACCGTCCACTATAGAATCTTAGACTTGGGTAGCCACTGCACTATAGCAATGTGGACATCTATCCACCTTTCACTATAGCACAATGGACTCTCTATACGGTTGGTGAAACAGTTCTTCATCCTCCTTTTTAGCTCATCTCAAGCTAGGGTTTCTATGTGTGTGAGAAACTCTGAGATATCCTTGTAATTTTGCTCCCATATTTTTCATAGTGAATTGATTCTACCTCTTTGTGGATGTAGGGATTATTCCCGAACAACGTAAATCTCTGTCCCAAGATCTTATTATCATTCTTTTATTTTTACATTTTACTCTTACATCAACCGTATGTCGCTTCATTTCTCCCACCATTTTTTCGCAACAACTAGTATCAAAGGGTGAGTTTATATTTTTGAAATTGTACGATAACTATGGAAGATGTAAAGGTAAAGATCAACTGCTTCGATGGAACTGACTTCAGCTACAAGAGGATGTAGATCGAAGACTATCTTTACCAAAAGAAAATGCATTTGCCACTTTTGGGTTTAAAGCCAATGGACATAGAGTAGTCAAAGTGGGAGCTAATGGATCGATGGGTTCTAGGAGTAGCATTTCTTACGTTGGCCAAAAAAATGGCATTCAACATCATATAGGAGAAGATGATGATTGGGATGATGAAAGCTCCCACAAATATGTACGAGAAGCCTTCTACATCAAACAAAGTGTACTTGATGCGATGATTGATAAATATGAAAATGTTTGCAGGCAGAATTTTTATAGATCATGTCAATGAATTCAACACCATCATAAGTTAGTTGATACCAGTGAAAATTGTGCTTGATGATGAGGTATACGCACTGGTTTTTTTATTCATTACCCTATAGTTGGGAAGTGACTGTAAAAGTTGTGAGTAGTTCTTTGGAAAATACCAAGATGGTTCTGAAAGATGTGCGAGACCCAATCCTTAGCGAGGATATTGAAATAAGAGAATTGGGTGGATTTTCTAGTTCTTCTCTGAACATTGAAGGAATAGGAAGATATGCATAGCGAGATAATCACAGAGGATGATCAAAGTCAATAGGAGAGAGACTAGACAAGTCAAAGGAGGTTGGTCCTACATGCTGTATTTGTGGGAATAAATGACATGTTAAGAAGGAGTGCATAGATAAATGGAATGATCCTAAAACCAGTGCAACAGACACAACAAATGAAGGAATTGATGATGTGTTGCTGCTGAGTGTGGATAACCCAATGGAGTCTTGGATTTTAGACTCAGGGGCATATTTCCATTCCACAACAGAGAAGGGTTTTCTAAACAATTACCTTTCTATAAATTTCATCAAGGTACATCTTACTGATGATGAGCCCTTGCAGATTGTGGGGAAGGGTGATGCATGAATCAATACCAATAGTGGGAGTTTGTTGGTTATGAAAAATGTGATTTATATCTCTAGTTTAATAAGAAATCTTATTTCTGTTGGTAAATTGATGATTTAGGATTCATCACCATTTTTACTAGTGGTTCCTAGAATATTTCCAAGGGAGTTGTGGTCATAGCTTGGGGAGCAAAGAATGACACCCCTTACAACATGAAAGAGACTAGTATGGACATGACTGCATCAATAAACTCTAATGGGGGTTCAAAACTACAGAACTACAGGTTGGGACACATGAGTGAGAAAGGGATTAAGGTGTTGCAACAAAAGGAATGATGCTGAAGATGAAGTTAATGGAAGTTTTTATATTTGAAGATTTCATCCTTAGAAAGCAGAAGAAGGTATAATTTACAAAATGAGGTAGAATACCAAAGGATGAGAAGCTGGACCTAGTGAAAACTAATGTTTGGGGGTCTACACTAGTACATTCCCTTGGAGGGTCACAATATTATGTGATATTTATCGATGAATCAACAAGGAAGGTATCATTGTACTTTTTAAAATGAAATATGATGTGTTTAAGGTGCTTCGAAAGTGGAAGACCATGGTGGAGAATGATTCAGGAAAAAAGTTGAAATTTTTTAGGTCTGAAAATGATAGAGAGTATGGAAGTAATGAGTTCAGATAATTCCATGCAAATAATGGAATTAGGTGGGAGAAGATAATTCCATAAACACCACAATATAATGGTTTGGAAGAAAGGATGAAAAGGATATTGAATGAAAGTTCCAGGATTATGTGGCTATGCTCAGGGTTACCCAAATTTTTTTGGGCTGATGCAGTGAACATGGAAGCATATCTCATCAATAGGAATCCATATATACTAATGGGAGAATATCTACCTGAGGAGATCTGGTTTGGTAAAAAGGTAAGACTCTCACATTTATGAGTCTTTGGTTGTTTTTCATATGTACATGTAGATGTTAATGGAAGGGACAAGATTGATGTTAAGTCCAAACCATGTTTCTTTATTACTTATGGTACCGAGGAGTTTGGTTATCGCTTTTCGGATAATCTCAACAAGATGATCATCAGAATCCAAAATGTGGCATTTAATGAAGGTGTCACATAAAAGGATCTCCATGAAACTAAAGATGAAAATGGTAACAAAGAATGAGAGTAAAAAGATAAATTGGGGCTTGAAGGTGTACCTGAGCACGAGACATCGAAACCAGTGAAGCCTACTCCTCAAGTGGATTTGAGGAGATAAAAAGGGTGATAAGGCTTGTGTAGATGTATTCACTATCATTACACTATTTTTTTGCTGATTGGAGGTGGAGAATCAGAATATTTTGAAGATTCAATGCAGTTGAAGGGGTCGAGAAAGTGGGAGTTGGCCATGAAGGAGGATACTTCTTCACAACATGACAATAATACTTGGGAGTTGACACCTCTGCCACAAGGAAAGAAATCATTACAGAACAAATGGGTATACCGGGTCAAGGAATAACATGATGGTAAGAGGAGGTACACTGCAAGGCTAGAGGTGAAAAGATTTCAACATAAGGAAGGTGTGGACTTCACTAAAATATTCTTGCCTATAGTGAATCATACCACCATCCGGGTGGTTCTCAATATTGATGAATAAGATGATTTATAACTTGATCATCTTGATGTCAATATTTCTTTCCTTTATGGAGATCTGGAGAAGGAAACCTATATGCAGTATCTAGAGGGATACATTGAGTCAGGGTGGGAAGTTATGGTGTGTAAATTCTAGAAGATCTTATATGAGTTAAAGTAGGCACCTAAGCAGTGAAACAAATTTTTTTATGCATTCATGACTAAAAATTCATACAAAAAATGTGGAATGGATCATTTATGCTGCATAAAATCCTTTGGTGATGAATATATTATATTTCTTATACATGTGGATGACATGCTCATTACAGGATCATGTATGCAGAGGATTGATGATCTGAAAGAGAAGTTGGATGAGGAGTTCAAAATGAAGGATCTTGGAGAATATAGTAGGATTTTGGAGATGTAAATCAAGAGAGAACATATAGTTGGAACCTTAATGTTATCACATGATAACTACATTGGGAAGGTTATGAGAAGATTCAGTGTGTTGGAAGAAAATCCAATCTCTATTCCCCTAGAGGATCATTTCAAAATATCAAATGAGCAATCACTGAAGACAACAAAAGAGGTTGAGTACATTGAAAAGGTTCCATATGCATCAGCTGTTGGAAGACTAATGTATTTCATAGTCTTTTCTCAACCTGGAATTTCTCATGCATTTGGAGTTGTGAGTAACTACATGGATAACCTTGGAAAGCAATATCATAAATTTGTGAAGAGGATACTGAGGTATTTGAAGGTAAACAAGGAAGTATCTCTATGGTTTGGGAAAGTAAATTCATTATAGGGGTATGTGGATGCTGACCTTAGAGGTGAAATCAACAACAGGAGGAGTACCACAGGTTATGTATTTACCTATGGAGGAACTACAGTAAGCTGGATATCACAATTGTAGAAGGTGGTGGCTTTATCCACTATAGAGGTAGAATATATTGTTGTAAAAGAAGCTGAAAATAGATGGTTTGGATGAAGAGATTATTATATGATATGGGTAGAAATCAATAGGAAAATATATTACACTATGATGGTCAGAGTGTTATAAATCTTGCAAAGAACCCTATGTTTCATGGATGGATGAAGCACATTCAGTTGAAGTACCATTTTATTAGAGGCTTGATACAGGATGGGTTGATAACATTATAGAATATTTTTGGAACAATAATCCAGCAGATATGCTGACGAAGATAGTGGTAATACAGAAGTTGAGGCATTGTTGTGTCTCTGTTGGTCTCCATTGATGAATGGAGGATGAGAGGTGAAATATGGGAGGACGCCATGGGAGAACAAAAGGGAAAACGAATAGTATTTCATGAACCGTCAGCCTGAAATTGAAGTTGTGAATGGAAGCATGCACTAGTGAGTAAAGAGGAGGAGCTCAGATTAAGTAAGTTTTCTAAGTCAGTGGCATCGAAGCAGGTCATCGTAGTAAATCAGGCTCCAAGTGGGAGATTATTGGATTCATGTAGCGCGATCCGTTTTGAATGATATTAGATTGAATGATTGTGGCTCATACTCCACACCAGGCTTCAACTCCATAGATCGAGCTATGTGGTGAGCTTATTGGGGATTATAGGGGGAAATGTGCCCTTGCTCTGGGGGTCCAAGAGCCCTCAGCCTCCAACCCAAATTTTAGGGCACTGTAGCAACTCTAACTGACTATAGAAGAGATAACTATGAAACAATGATAGAGAAATGTATCAGTACAAACTTTGACATGACTACTGTAGAAGTGCAGACTTTGGAAACAACAATACTATAGCTTCGTGGACTTCCAGCCATCGACCACTATAGTATCTTGAAATTTGGGGGTCATGACACTCTAGCAATGTGGAATTCCATCCACCTTTCACTATAGCACAATGAAATTTCTGTACGGTTAAAGGAACAATGTTTCGTCCTCCTTATTAACTCATTTCGGGTTAGGGTTTCTATGTGTGAGAAACTATGATATATACTTGTAATTTTGCTCCCAAGTTTTTCATAGTGAAGTGATTCTGCCTCTCTGTGGACATAGGGATTATTATCAAACCATGTAAATCTCCATGTCCTAAGATCTTCTTCTTCTTTTATTTTTCCCTTTTAATATTTCATCAATCGTCTGTCACTTCATTTCTCCTGTTGTTTTTCTATAAAAGAACCTCTAATAGACATCCCATCTACCACACCTTTCCATCCTCCACTTGATCCTCCAGGGATATTCCCACCCATGCCTCCATAATTGTCTTATTTAGGCTCTACTTCTCATACCATTTTTACGCTACCTCCATAGTTGTTCCCACCTATACCATATTCATATCCTATGATGTATCCCCATCCCTTATATCCTTATCCTACCATGTCTAAATCATTTTAATTTCCTACTATCCATCTATGATTTGATGATTTTTCTCCTTCACCTTCCACTCCACTACATGCAGATGACCCGATGCATGAATTGGAACAGGCACATCCTTTAGAGGCTACCGATCTAGGACAACCCATATATCTATTAGAGCCTAATGATCAAGTTAGATCAGGTGATTTTTTTCAAGTGTGTCAAATTATATCACATCATTTTTATCATATTTTAGTGTGAATTAAAACTACTTTTTTTTCTTTTATCTTATTCAGTGAGATCTTCTAATAGGGTATGTGGGTGCACCCATATACGTGAAGCCTAGAATCATCAAACACAAATAATGGTAGATTACAATGAGGAAAATCAAATAATAGGTAAAAATTCGACATTGTTGAAGTTTTATGATAACTTTAGTCAAGTTCAGTGATATCATTCTGGTGAAACTAGTCTCAATAAGGCATATCGGTAATGAAATCAAGGAGAAAACATGGGCAGAGATACGAATAAGAAAATTTGTTAATTTGATATCTATATTATTGTTATATTTATATGAATTAACATGTTCATTCCATCATTAGTTTAACTTTCCTTATGGTTGATAAGGTCACACGATTGGTGGATCTTAAGGAGTTATGGAGATCATATAAGCATGAGTTATATGTTGGCCGAAAGAGTAAATATAGCTCTGATTTAGAGGGTGTACCAATATTCACCGATTTTCCAACAACAAAATACCAAGAAATGATCATATATTGGAAGATTAATGAGTTTAAGTTATTCTTAATGTTTAATGGTTTATATTAAAAATTTAATTCTTATGAATTGTATTGAATTTTTTTTCCAGATGCATCAGGAAAAAACAAAAATAACTTGAATGCTATGATATATATGCACACTTTGGGATACACTATAATGTTAGAGCATAGGCTTCAATATTTTTCATGTTGAGAGTGAACTAAAATAGAATATTCTAGATTTCAAAAAATATTAAACAATAATCCCAATAATTGATTTTCTTATTCCCAAACTTATAATAGTTCAACCAATGGTCTACAAATCTTTTTTTTTCTTTGGAGTGCCTATTGCCCATATTTTTCAAAATTGGATGCCTTTTGTTTTGATATGTTCTCAACAAAAATTTGGGAATACTTTGGGGAGTCAAAACTTTAATATATTCTTTTATCCACTAATGATATTATTGGATAAACCATATGTGTTATATTTTGATTCATCTTAGCTCAACTTGAGTCTTTCGGGCTCATTATATTCAAATTACTTTATTTTAGTTTCATTTTGTAAACTGTAAACTGATTTTAATAAATAGTTTTCATGTAAACTATAAAATCTTCTTAAATTTAATTTATTATAGTCCATTCAAATCAACCTAACCTTAATTAAATAAAATAAAACCAAGCTAAAGTGGTTATTTCATTTTATTTGTCTTTTTAAAAAGTATAAAAACAAAAATAGTCATAAAAATTATTTAAATTTCAATAAAATTGTCTTAAAAAAAGCTCACATAATCCTAAAATTGAAGATTGGAAATGCCACATTAATACATAAGGCTGGAAATTCCCCATTTAGTTAAATTTGTATGCTAAAATTTAAGTTTTCTTCTCATTAATTCCTTTAATATAAGGTTCAAATTCTCCTTTAATCTAGAATTTATAGCTTGAATGAAGTCATCAAACTCCCTCTAGGTTGTGCTAACATTACTCCTCAAAACATGATGAAAGTTCCATTGAAATCCATAAATACCAGCTTGCTAGATTTTAATTTAACTCCTCAATGATATGTCAATATAATCCTTCTAGCATTGAAAACATTCTTCGATGAGTGTAACATTCCTAAAGGGATACATTTGAGAACTTCTCAATTAAAAAAAACTTTGTAAACTAAATAAACTAACCCAAAATTAACCAATTGACATAACCCAAGATGAACCAAATACCGTAACAAAAAATGAACTAAATAACCTAACTCAAAGTAAAATAAATAACCTAACTCAAAATGAACTAATTAACCTAACAAAAAAAATGAACAATTGATCAAATGACCTAATCCAAAACAAACTAATGACCATACGACCAAAATGAACCAAATGATATAACCCAAAAAAGAAATTACCCAAAAACAAATCAAATGAAATAACCCAAAATAAACCAAATAACCTGAAATAAAAAAATAGATAACCCAAAAGTGAACAAAATGACCTAACCTAAAAATACCTAAACCAAAATGAACAAAATGACATAACCAAAAATAAACCAAATAACCTAAATCCAAGTAACCCAATTGATTTAACCAAAAAATGAACAAATGACCAAATGAACTAACCAAAAATTACATAACCCTGAAATGAACTAGATGAATTAACCCAAAATAAATAAAATGACCTAACTCAAATATGACATAACCCAAAGATGAACTAAATTACCAAACAAAAAATGATCAAAACCAAAGTGATCAAAATAACATTTCCCAGAATAAACCAAATTATATGACTCAAAAATGACTTAACCCAAAAAAAGAAGCAAATGGCCTAACCCAAATCAACCAAAATGACCTAACTTAAAATGAACCAAATGATCTATCCAAATGAGTAAATATCCAAATATTCTAAAATATCCAGCCCAAAAATGAACGAAATGACATAACTCATTAATGAAAGAAACACCCTCACCTAAAATGAATCAAATGACCAAACCAAAAAATATGAAAAATACTCCAACCAATTGACCAAATGACTAAATTACCAAATAACCTAACCAAAAAATGAAGCAAATGACCAAATGAACAAAATAACCAAGTGACCAAATTACCAAATAATGTAACACAAATATAATTGGATCAAAATGAACATACAGAAGGAATTCATATCATACCCGTGTTGAGCATGATAATTAGTATGTATTGATTATGTTATACCACTAGTATTAAAATTTTAATTAAATGTATATTTATATTCTAATGAAATAAATTTAAAATATTGAAAATATGTGAAGGAAGATAATTTCTAAAAATAATTGTTGCATGAGAGATGGTAATTCCTCCTTTGATGCCCCTTGTGAGTGTATAGTTGCACACTATTATGGCTATTGATGGATAGAGACCATGCAGTCAAATCATATGGTTTTCATTTATGAATAATAGAATATGATCTAATTAGTTCATAATTGGGAAAAACTGATGGATAGAGACAATGCAGTTAATTTATATGGTTTTCATTTATAAATTATAACATATGATCTAGTTATATGCTTCTTCATTTTATGGATTTCTTCAAAAGCTAAAATTATAATTCATTCTAGATTATATTGAACTCCGATGTAGCATAAATTGGTTACTTTAAAATGAGTTGTTCACTATATTATTAATCTAAGATAGATTCCTCCTTGTCCATGCTTCCCATTTGAGTTTAAATTTCACTTAATCACATGTAGATTAATTCCATTACATCTTAATCTAAAGTGATAATTGAAGTTAATACCACATAATGACTCACCACTATAATTTAATCTAAGGTGGGAAAGTTTTAACTTGATGTGAGTAGATGGTTAATCTAAAATTTCTTCACAATATAATTTTTTTTGGGTTTTTTTATCAATTTAATATTATTTAATAATGTACTATTATAGTAATCAATATTATTTGTAGAAAGAAACATTGGGCATGGAAGTTTGTGTGCGTCGAGAAAAATTATTTTGCTCGAATAGGAGGAAAAGGGATGGAAGTGTTGTAAATGAACAGACACAGGAAAAGATTTCAAGTCTTTTTATGAATATTTAAAATTTTGATATATAATTAATAATTAAATATCTTTCTTATATTTTCAATGGCGTACCCTGAAGGTCCTCGATGAGAAAGAAGATGACAGCTTCAAGACAAATGGTCATTTGAGACATGTATTAGGTGAGGAGAACTAGGGGAGAGTCTGATGTAAACCCAGGAAAAGCATCGTCCTCACTAGGTATTGTCCCTCATCAAATGCCTCTCAAAGATATCACACCACCGAGCTACAAAACGCTCTTGCAGAAGTAGTTAAGGCCAAAAAAGTAGCTATATAGAAGCGTGAAAGGTAAATTGATCACTGAATAGTTCCTAAAAGTTGTGATAATTGTTTGTCCATCACTTTCATCAGGGGCTGCTAATATTTTTGATTCATGTATGGAAACAACGCGCTCTTTATATGATGCACCGAGTGATGTCAATGAAGGTCCAAGTGGTAGTCAAGGTGATGATATTGGTGATGGTGGTGGTGCTACTGCTGTTGTTGCTGCTGCTGATGATGATGATGAAATGATGATGATGATGATCCAGGCGATGATGCCAATAAGGATGTTGGTGATGATTATGATGGTACTAGTAGTGATGAGGGAGATATTGATCCCCTCCATTTTTAGTTGACAGTAAAGAGACATGTGGACGATGTTTAATGACTAAAACTGGTTGATGTTGTAGATTGTACATGTATTGTAAATGGTTTGAAAACTATTGATAATAAAATGGTTAAATGATAAATATATAATAATTGTACTGCATTAAATGTGTACCATGATTTTTAATTTATTTTCAGGTTTTGTGAGAGGTGATGGATGGTTCTATTGTTGTGCATTTAGGATAAGAAACTATACCAATGGTTCACAGAACCATCGGTATACATCAATTTTGGACAGTAATTTATACCCACAGTTTCAGGAACCATTGGAATAGATGTATACCCATGGTTTACATCAAACTGTGGGTATTCAAATTTGGTTGTGGGATATACCAATAGTTTCAAAGGAAACCATTGGTATAGCTCTATACCGATGGTTGTAATCCCCATGTTTCACATAACTATTGGTATAAGCTACACCAATAGTTCTGGGGCCTATACCAATGGTTTTAAACTATTGGTATAACTTAGTTTTCCAGCATTGATTGTTATTACTATCATATTAATATCTATTTATATATATATATTTGATTATAGTATAACCAATCATTGGCCGGATAGAAACCCTAGGAGGGTCAACCCTCTCTTCCTCTCACACATCAGTTGGGTTGTGCATAATCCACTAGGGGTTCGACCTCATCCTCAGCCAGTGTGACCACCAATTTACCTCCACTGCACACCCCAATTGTCAGCCTTCCTATTTATCTAGGCCAAATGTCTTCTCTCCACCTTAGAAACTCCATAACCAACCCTCCTCCTATTCACCTCAACATTCCAGTAAGCTCCTCTCCCTTCTAGCGTCCTCCCTATGTATCCTCTTCATCCACTGGCGGCAACACCCACCGGGTAAGGGCAGGAAAACCCTTTGATCATCATAGTAGCGGACTATGCCACACCCTCGCCTCCACACAAGTCCACCACGATCCTACCTCCTCACCATTGCATTCCCTGCACACCAGTAACCACGACACACCACCAGGATGACGATGTTGGTCCCCACCTCACACTGAAGCCCTCCCCTCACACTAAAAGTGGACAATTTTAGGTTCTTTGGTGGTTCATGGTGATCTGAGTGCATTGTTGACATGCATGATGATTCGATTCAGCATTTTGATGATCAGTGGAGTAACAATTATTATTTTGTGATCATCAAAGACAGCTTATGGTGATATTCACGTCGACATGAACACGGTGACTTCTATCCATTGTTTTATGTGTCGTGTTTTCATGATGGATAGGTAATATTATTTGTGTCGGAGTTGCTATGAATGTGATGGTAATTATATGCCTTCAATTTATATAATGTTTGATTGCATTTCAAATTATTTTTTAATTGGATTTTTATTTATTTAATTATATTTGTGTTTGAATTAATTTTAATTTAGAGTCTACACATATGATTTGGTGCCCATTAGTGTGATACCTAATAAGTAATCATGGGTAGGATATCATCAAAGAATTTATTTGTTTAGAACTCGATCGTGCATGTCACGACCCGTCCTCGGGGCCCGTGCCGTGACTACCCCAAGCCCGCCTTCCATAGGCCAGGGGCTGGCGACTAGCACCAAGGCGTAAATCCTAGTAAAAAGGGAAGGCATTGCCTTTGTAAAGTAAACAAGCACCACAGAGTACAAGCGGAAGAAGTAAACACTAAGTAAAAACTGAGTACAATAGTAAGTGTGGAAAGTAAAAGGGGCCGGAAATACAAGCCCAACTATAAAGTAAAGCCGCTACGCCGAGCTGTCCACTGGAAATCCCACCTGAAGGGTGGGTACAGATATCTCCACTGCTCCTCGGGTCCCGCCGTCCGCTCCGAGTACGTTCCGCCCAGTGGTCCACCTCCAGGTACCGTCCTGCTTTGCAATCCTCAACCACGATCAACGCTGTCCGTCGTCTGCAACCAACACAACGTAGTGCGGGCATATCCTGTGCAGGGGTGAGTATAAGCTACTCAGTAGGGACCCCGAGACCCCCGAAGGTCTCCCAAAATCCACAAAGGATTAACCACAAAGGAAAGATACAATCACGAAGTAACAACCGACACTTCTTAGGTATATGCCCATACATATACCTAAGTCATCAATTCCAATACGCTCCAACCTCCGAGCCCAAGTACAACTCAGTCCACACAGGAAAGCATATGTATTCCACACAGGAAAGCAAAACATAATCCACATAGGATAGCACAACACAATCCACACAGGAAAGCAAACATGATTCAGCTCACACAGGTATACTTCTTCGAATGACGATAGAGATGATCACTGATCCATCAAAGTCATCGGACCCACAAAGGATCGATAGGTACTAAACCCCGAAAAGACCCACACAGGATCGGTAGGAAACTAACCCCCGCAAAGACCCACACAGGATCAGACCCACACAGGATCTGTAGGCGCTGACTCACACAGAACTGCTGAGCGCTGACCCACACAGGATCGGACCCACACAGGATCGGTAGCACTGATCCACATAGGATCGCTGAGTGCTGTAGTCGTCGCCGTCGAATCCAATGAGGATCTCTGTACAGTCGTCGTCATCACAGTAGCAGTCGCAGCCAGCTCTAGGGTTCCCGCACAGAGCAAGCTCGTTCGGGAGGGTCCGCTCCACGAGCCGAGAAGCTGATACATCAACTGACACATAGTCCAGAGTTGATGTATCCAAAAGTTCCGTATCGTCAACAGGAACTCAACGTCACAGACGGCGCGTTAATCAGACGCCCGGTCTGAGAGTTATTGGATTTTTCGTCCCAGGGGCCCAGTTGGTTTTTAAGGTAAAACCAACCCGACCGTACTCCACCTACGTCCAAACCTCGGGCAGAGTAAGCCAAAAGATCCGTCTCACTAAGAGGAACTCAACAAAGTCGACGGCACGTCAATCGGACGTCCGTAGCTCAAGATATGAGCGTTTCCGCTCCGAGGGCCCGATTGGTTTTTTTGTACGAACCAACCCGGCTGAACCCAAAGTATTCCGAAACCTTGAGTGCAATATACCAAAACGACCGTATCGTTCCAAGGATCGTGTCTCTGCTGACGGTGCGTTGATCGGAGGTCCGTAGCCCAATTTATGGGCATTTGAACCCAAATGATCCGAAAACGGGGGTTTCGGGCCCGGACCGACTCGGCCCGAGACCCCCCCGGTCGGCCCGAACCGGGTCGACCCGCCCCGGGTCCGGATTGGCCCGGCCCGGCTGGGCTCGGCCCGACCTGGCAGACCGGCCAGGCACCGGTCCGGCTGGGCGCAGCGCGCCCAGCGCGCTGCCAGCTCGGCCTTCGGCCGAGCTGTTGGAAAACGAGGGGGGGGGGGGCGCCTACCCGCCTTGAGTAACCACGGCCCCCCCATTAATGGGGGGCCGTTTAAGCCGTCTCGGGGAATTTATTTCCCCCGGATCCTCCCTTTTCGGCCGGCCCGACCTGGTTGGCCGGTTTCTTTCTCAACGGAACCGGCGGTAGCCGGTCCCCTTTCGGCTCCGACGCCGGCGGCCCAGTCCGGCCGCCGGTCACTTTGCTCCGCCGCGGCCCATAACCGGCCGCGGCCCTTGTCATCCGGTGCGGTGCGACGACACCGCGCCCCTCCACCGCAGCCCCGCTCCGGCCACGACGCCTTCTATTTTCTTCGATGCGGCGCGACGGCGTCGCGTTCTTAAACTTCTTTCCACAGCGCGGCACGATGGCGCCACACATTTCCTTCCGCATGAATCCGCGTGGTGCGACGACACCATGCCTTCCCGAACCAATCCACAAGGAATCAATCATAAAATAAGGAGGAGGGTCGGCCGTGTTTGTGCAGTCCGACCCCCTTGCATTATTCGATAACAAAAGGTTTAAATCCACGAAGATCGACTAGATGGTATTCACGAACAATTAAAATAAAAAAACCCCTACCTCAGTTTCAAGAACGATGTTCGTCAACGAGCCGTGGAAGACGAGCGTCGCGGAGGTCGGGCATCGCGGAAAATGAACGTCGACGTCGCGAATCGAGGATTCGAAGTCATTGACAGAGATTTCATCGCAGAAAACCGTCGCGGAAGAGACGACGCGGAAGAAGAACGTCGCATCGTGGATACGGCGTCGCGGAAGAACCGTTGCGGAAAGAGACGTCGCGTTCTTCGGCGGAGGTGTTCTTCGCGTTCTTCGTCGAGGTTGAAGAAGAAGAAGACTCACGCTTCCCAATCCTCTCAAGGTTGCAAAACTCTAACAAAAATAAAATAAGACCAAGTATTATTTTATTAACACAACCTAACCATTTGAATTTCAAGAGTTTGAAATTCAATTTAACCACACACAACTCACCTCATTAAACTTATTACATTTAAGTCATAAGTTATAACTTAGGTTAACAAAATTAAAGTGGGAGTTGAGGGGGGTTAGAGGATATGAAGGGGTGGGGTTCTTGTGGGCCCCACCACCCTCATAACCTCCCAAGGGAGGTTGGGTGGTTACCCAACTTCCATCAAGAACTAACACTTAGAGTAAAAATAATAAAAATTGTAGAGTAATTATAAAATAAACTTCCACAATTTTTATCATCAACACTCGTGTAAACGCAACTCCGGAATAGGAGTTCCTAAGCAATTACCGGCGCTGCGGTTCCATCGGTGCCCTCAGAATTCAATTCCGGGCACCGGTTCAAAAGTTAGAAATTCCCCCTCGTTCGTTCACTGAACGTACCCGAGCCAAACTTCGGAAATTGATTCCGGGAACACCGGGCCTCAGAATCAGGTGCCGTCAGAAACCGCATTCTTGTAAAATTCCAAAGAAAATTAAGAAAAAAATTTCCCTTGAATTTTACGGGTCTTTACATTACTCCCACCTCAGGGCTTTACGTCCCCGTAAAGATACATCAAAACTAGGGAAACAAATGAGGGTACTGAGCACGCATCTGAGCCTCCCGCTCCCAAGTACTCTTCTGGAGGTTCCCGTGCTGCCATCTGATGTGCACTAGAGGAATCGACCGTCCACGTAGGACCCGCTCCTGTCGATCCTCGATCTCCACCGGGACCTCCGTAAAAGTCGCCCCATCGTCAACGTCAAGCTCCCCATGGTCAATGATGTGCGTCGGGTCGTGCACATATCTCCTCAGCTGAGATACGTGGAAGACGTCGTGCACCCGGTGCAACTGAGGTGGTAGAGCCAGACGATAAGCCACCTCGCCAATCCTGCTGAGGACCTGGAATGGTCCGATGAAGCGCGAAGATAACTTGCCACCTCGGCCAAATCTCTGTAATCCACATCGAGGTGAGACACGCAAGAAGACGTGGTCGCCATCCTCGAACTCTAGTGGCCTCCGCCTCCTGTCAGCGTAAGACTTCTGCCGGCTCTGAGATGTCCTCATCCGCTCCTGGATGACCTGGACCTTCTCTGTCATGGCCTGGACCATCTCCGGTCCCACAAGTGCTGGCTCCCCAGGGTCTGTTCAGCACAAAGGAGATCTGCAAGGTCGGCCGTACAACGCCTCGTATGGTTCCATCCCGATGGTGGAGTGGTAGCTGTTGTTGTACGCAAACTCCACCAAGGGTAGGTGGTCCTCCCAGCTACGACCAAAGTTGAGGACACATACGCAGAGCATGTCCTCGAGAGTCTGAATGGTCCTCTCTGTCTGACCATCCGTCTGAGGGTGAAAGGCTGTGCTCAGACGTAGCTGTGTCCCGAACGCCTCCTACAACCCCTTCCAAAGCCGGGAAGTAAAGCGAGCATCTCGATCGGAGACGATATATGATGGCACACCGTGAAGCCGCACAATCTCCTGAACGTAAAGTCATCCCAAGCTCTCTACTGAGACCTGCTCTCTGATGGGTAAGAAGTGAGCCGACTTGGTGAGTCGGTCGACAATCACCCAAATGGAGTCGTGACCTCTAGAAGTACGTGGAAGTCCATTCACAAAGTCCATAGATATTCCGTCCCACTTCCACTCTGGAACCTCCAAGGGCTATACCAAGCCTGCTGGTACCTGGTGCTCAGCCTTCACCTGCTGGCAGGTGAGGCATCGAGAAACGAATTCTTCCACAGCCTTCTTCATGCCCGGCCACCAGTGCTGTCGTCTGAGGTCCTGGTACATCTTCGCCACTCCAGGATGTACCGCCAAAGGAGAAGTGTGAAACTCTCTCAGCACCTCCTCCCGTAAAGGGACTGGTACCATGATACATCCTCTAAAAAGGATGTCGTGATCTGCTCCAAAGGAGAAACCATCAGGTGCCTGTCCGGAGGATATCTGTGCATGCCGCATCTCACAGTCGGTGTCCCCATGCTGTGCCTCTCTGACTCGCTGCAGTAGTGGAGGAGTGACTATGAGAGACTGAAGGAAGGCTGTACCATCTCTATCCATGAAGGATATCTGCAAAGCGGCTAGCTGCTCTATCACCTCCTCAAGTAGCTGAATGTCTGTCCTCCTGCTGAGGGCATCAGCTACTACGTTCCCCTTCCCAGGAGTATAGACTATCTCAAAGTCATAGTCCTAGAGGAACTCGAGCCATCACCACTGTCTCAGGTTCAGGTCCTTCTGAGAGAAGATGTACCTGAGACTCTGATGGTTAGAAAAGACTGTAAAGCGCTCGCCCATCAGGTAGTGTCGCCATGTCTTCAGAGTGAAGACCACTGCCGCTAACTCCAGGTCATGGGTAGCATAGTTCTGCTCATGCGTCCTCAACTGACGTGATCCATAGGCGATCACTGCCCGCTCCTACATCAGGACACATCTGAGTCCGGTCCCTGATGCATCGCAGTAGACTACGTACCCTACTCCCTCCTCAGGAAACCACAAGATAGGTGCGCTGGTCAATCTTTGTCTCAGCTCCTGGAAACTCTGCTGACATCTGTCTGACCACACGAAGGGTTTCCCCTTCTTCTTCAAAGCTGAGAGTGGTGCCGCAACTCTAGAGAAGTCTGGCATGAATTTCTGGTAGTATCCAGCTAGTCCAAAGAAACTCCGCACCTCTGTCACGCTCCTGGGTGGCTCCAAAGCTAGTACTACCTCGATCTTCGTAGGATCCACTGCAACTCCCACCTCAGAGATGACATGTCCCAAGAAATGGACCTCGCATATCCAGAACTGGCACTTCGAGAGCTTACCATAAAGCTGGTGATCTCGGAGTGTGTCTAGTACAACCCGCAAGTGGTAGGCATGCTCCTCCTCAGTTGTCAAGTAAATCAGAATGTCATCGATGAAGACCACGACAAATCGGTCGAGGTATGGCTGAAAGATCCTGTTCATGAGGTCCATGAACACTGCTGGAGCATTGGTTACGCCGAAGGGCATAACCAAGAACTCATAGTGGTCATAACGACATCTGAAGGCCGTCTTCTGCACGTCCTCGCCTCAAACTCTGAGCTGGTGATAGCCTGACCTGAGGTCTATCTTCGAGAACCACCATACTCCCTTGAGCTGATCGAAGAGGTCATCAATCCTCAGTAGTGGACACTTGTTCCTCACTATCACCTAGTTCAGGCAACGATAGTTGACACAAAGTCTCAAGCTCCCGTCCGCCTTCTTGGCAAACAATATCGGGGAAGCCCAGGGTGAAACACTGGGTCGGATGAACCCCTTGCCCTGCAAGTCCTCCAACTGTACCCGTATCTCTCGAAGCTCAGTGGGGGCCATCCAATACGCTGGAGTTGATATCGGGGCTGTCCCGGGGTACAGGTCAATATAAAAGTCTACCTCTCTGCGGGGAGGTAACCCTGGAACGTCGTCGGGAAAAACGTCCGCAAACTGATCTACCACTGCAGGAAAACCAGGACTCCGCACGTCAACTGCTCCTAGGATGAGGCTAGCCAACTGATGAGTGATGGGCTGTCCTCTCCTCTGCGGAAGTCTATCCTGTGCTGTGAAGGCTCCCTTCTCACCGGTGAAGGTGAACCTGCTCCCGTCGGTGCGTACACATCGCACCTTGCGCCTAAAATAGTCAATCTGTGCATGGACTGTAGATAACCAATCCATGCCCAGGATGACGTCGTAAGGCCTCGACGCCGCTACAAGAAGATCCCAGCTGAAGATCTCGCCTCCTAGAGTAAGCTCACACTGCCGGCACCAGTGCGTAATCGTCGAGTCTGCTCCCGTAGGAGTCTCTAGCCGTAAGGATCGAGCCAACGGCTCTGTCGGAATCTCCGAGCTCCGAACAAGGGAAGCGGCTATGAAAGAGTAACTCGCTCCTGTGTCTATAAGTACTGCAGCAAGGGTGGAATAGACACAGATAGTACCTCGAATCATCTCGGGCGCGCCGTGGTCATAGGCCTCCGCTGCCTGGAGATGTTCCAGTCTCTGCCCGCCAGCTCCCTGTGGTCGGGGTGGACCTCCTGGTGGTGGTGGTGGTAGAGCCTCAAAGCGTCGCCCACCACCTGCTGCTCGGCCAGCTCCTCTGCCTCGTCTGCCCCCTCCCTGCGGACCACCACGGTCGACCCTCTGCCTCTGCCTTGGTGGTCCCTCAACCGTCTGCTGCTCCTCAGCACGGCGAGTCGGGCAGTCACGAGCCATGTGGACCTGCCCACCACACGAGTAGCACTGTCTGCCTCTCGAAAGACTGGCTCCGCGCTGTGTGCCCCGCACTGCTGAGCCAGTGTCCTGAGGTCGTCTTCCGGAAGGTCTGGTCTGCCTGGACCCATGAGTCATCCGTCGACTACCTACTTCCGAAGACTCCGCTACCTGCCGCCCTGCGGTAGGTCTCACTGCTGGAGAAGTCTCAGCAAGAAAACTCTCGATTAGAAGGGCTCACTCCAGTACTCCTGCCTGAGTCAGAATGCTGAGGGAGATCAGCGATGCCCTGATCTCGTGTCTCAATCCCTGCTCAAAGGTCCAGGCCCGGAAGAATGGGTCCCGTACCATGTCGGTCGAGTAGCGCGAGAGATCGGTAAATCTCGTCGAGTACTGGGCGACCGTCATGCTGCCCTGCCGCAGCTGAAGAAGCTCCTGAATGCGCACCGCATGGAGGGTGGTTGGGACGAACTTCGAGCAGAAGAGGCTCTCAAAGTCTGTCCAGAGTAGAGATGCCTCATCGTGCACCTGGAGCATCAAGCTCCACCATCGGCCCGCTGCTGTGTGAAGTAGGCTCGCAGCGAGGATCACCATGAGGTCTGCTGGTGTCCTCACTAGCCTGAAAACTCGTACGAATGCCTCCAGCCAGTCCTCGGCTGCCTGGGGGTCCGTCTCCCCACAGAACCTGGGTGGTCGCTAGCGCTGGAACTCATGCAGTGCGCTGAGGCGGCGTTCATCGTCAACGGCTGGTGCTGGAAGCATCGGTGGCTCGGCGGGTAGGGCTACCGCCGGTGCCACTGCTGACAAAGGGCCCTACACCGAGGCCTCGTCACTCGGTGGGATGTCGTCATGCTCGACTCTCGGAACCCTAGATGGCTGCCGTCGTGGGGCCATCCTAAAAGGAACAGGTGCGCCACGGTCAAACAGTATACCTGGTGAGCTGACATAAAGTAATCACAAAGAAAACTTGAAACACACATGCAATCAATGTTTTCGTGCATTAAGTCGGAAATCAGAAGTCAGGGCCCTAGTGTACGGATACGTCGGCCGCTGCACCAACACTGGACTCCCTAGACTGATAACCACACCCAATACGCTTAACACTATTGCTTCTCATAGAAGAAATATCAGAGTCTGCAGTAGAACCAAACTCCTCTGATATCAATTTGTCACGACCCATCCTCAGGGCCCGTGCCGTGACTACCCCAAGCCTGCCTTCCATAGGCCAGGGGCTGGCGACTAGCACCAAGGCGTAAATTCCAGTAAAAAGGGAAGGCATTTCCTTTGTAAAGTAAACAAGCACCACAGAGTACAAGCGGAAGAAGTAAACACTAAGTAAAAACTGAGTACAACAGTAAGTGCGGAAAGTAAAAGGGGCCGGAAATACAAGCCCAACTGTAAAGTACAACTCGAAAGGAAAAACAACAACTGTAAAGTAAAGCCGCTACTCTGAGCTATCCACTGGAAATCCCACCTGAAGGTTGGGTACAGATAGCTCCACTGCTCCTCGGGTCCCGCCGTCCGCTCCGAGTACGTTCCGCCCAGTGGTCCACCTCCAGGTACCGTCCTGCTCTGCAAGCCTCAACCACGATCAACGCTGTCCGTCGTCTACAACCAACACAACGTAGTGCGGGCATAGCCCATGCAGGGGTGAGTATAAGCTACTTAGTAGGGACCCTGAGACCCCCGAAGGTCTCCCAAAATCCACAAAGGATTAACCACAAAGGAAAGATACAATCACGAAGTAACAACCGACACTGCTTAGGTATATGCCCATACATATACCTAAGTCATCAATTTCAATACGCTCCAACCTCCGAGCCCAAGTACAACTCAGTCCACACAGGAAAGCATACGTATTCCACACAGGAAAGCAAAACATAATCCACACAGGATAGCACCACACAATTCACACAGGAAAGCAAACAGGATGCAGCTCACACAAGTATACTTCTTCGAATGACGATAGAGATGATCACTGATCCATCAAAGTCATCGGACCCACAAAGGATGGATAGGTACTAACCCCCGCAAAGACCCACACATGATCGGTAGGAAACTAACCCCCGCAAAGACCCACACAGGATCGGACCCACACAGGATCTGTAGGCACTGACTCACACAGAACCGCTGAGCGCTGACCCACACAGGATCGGACCCACACAGGATCGGTATCACTGATCCACATAGGATCACTGAGTGCTGTAGTCGGCGCCGTCGAATCCACTGAGGATCTCTGTACAGTCGTCGTCGTCATAGTAGCAGTCGCAGCCAGCTCTAGGGTTCCCGCACACATCAAGATCGTTCAGGAGGGTCCGCTCCACAAGCCGAGAGGCTGATACATCAACTGACACATATTCCAGAGTTGATGTATCCAAAAGTTCCGTATCGTCAACAGGAACTCAACGTCGCAGACGGCGTGTCAATCGGACGCTCGGTCTGAGAGTTATTGGCTTTTTCGTCCGAGGGGCCCGGTTGGTTTTTAAGGTAAAACCAACCTTACTGTACTCCACCTGCATCCAAACCTCGGGTGGAATAAGCCAAAAGATCCGTCTCACTAAGAGGAACTCAACAAAGTCGACGGCACGTCAATCGGACGTCTGTAGCTCAAGATATGAGCGTTTCCGCTCCGAGGGCCTGGTTGGTTTTTTTGTATGAACCAACCCGGACAAACACAAAGTATTCTGAAACCTTGAGTGCGATATACCGAAACGACCGTCTCGTTCCAAGTATCGTGTCGCCACTGACGGCGCGTCGATCGGAGGTCCGTAGCCCGAGTTATGGGCATTTGAACCCAAACGATCCGAAAACGGTGGTTTCGGGCCCGGACCGACCCGGCCCGAGACCCCCCCGGTCGGCCCGGACTGGCCCGGCTGGGCGTGGCCTGGCCCGGCGCGGCCCGGCCTGGTGCGGCCCGGCCCGGATGGGCTCGGCCCGGCCTGGCAGACCGGCCAGGCGCCGGTCCGGCTGGGCGCAGCTCGCTGCCAGCTCGGCCTTCGGCCGAGCTGTTGGAAAACGGGGGGGCGCCTGCCCCCCTTGAGTAACTGCGGCCCCCCCATTAATGGGGGGCCGTTTGAGCCGGCTGGGGGAATTTATTTCCCCTGGCTCCTCCCTTTCCAGCAGGCTCGACCTGGCCGGCTGGTTTCTTTCTCAACGGAACCGGCGGTAGCCGGTCCCCTTCCAGCTCCGACGCCGGCGGCCCGGTCCGGCCGCTGATCACTTTGCTCCGCCACGACCCTTGTCGTCCGGCGCGGTGCGATGGCACCGCGCCCCTCCGCCACGGCCCCGCTCCGGCCGCGACACCTTCGATTTTCTTCGACGCGGTGCGACGACGTCGCGTTCTTAAACTTCTTTCCACGGCGTGGCGCGACGGCGCCGTGCATTTCCTTCCGCATGAATCCGCGTGGTGCGACGACACCACGCCTTCCCGAACCAATCCACAAGGAATCAATCATAAAATAAGGAGGAGGGTCAGCCGTGTTTGTGCGGTCCGACCCCCTCGCGTTATTCAATAACAAAAGGTTTAAATCCACGAAGATCGACTAGATGGTATTCACGAACAATTAAAATAAAAAAACCCCTACCTCAGTTTCAAGAACGGTGTTCGTCAACGAGCCGCGGAAGACGAGCGTCGCGGAGGTTGGGTGTCGCGGAAAATGAACGTCTACATCGTGAAGCGAGGATTCGAAGTCGTTGATAGAGATTTTGTCGCGGAAAACCCTCGTGGAAGAGACGACGCGGAAGAAGAACGTCGCGTCGCGGATACGGCGTCGCGGAAGAACCGTTGCGGAAAGAGACGTCGCGTTCTTCGGCGGAGGTGTTCTTCGCGTTCTTCGTCGAGGTTGAAGAAGAAGAAGACTCACGCTTCCCAATCCTCTCAAGGTTGCAAAACTCTAACAAAAATAAAATAAGACCAAGTCTTATTTTATTAACACAACCTAACCATTTGAATTTCAAGAGTTTGAAATTCAATTTAACCACACACAACTCTCCTCATTAAACTTATTACATTTAAGTCATAAGTTATAACTTAGGTTAACAAAATTAAAGTGGGAGTTGAGGGGGGTTAGAGGATATGAAGGGGTGGGGTTCGTGTGGGCCCCACCACCCTCATAACCTCCCAAGGGAGGTTGGGTGGTTACCCAACTTCCATCAAGAACTAACACTTAGAGTAAAAATAATAAAAATTGTAGAGTAATTAGAAAATAAACTTCCACAATTTTTATCATCAACACTCGTGTAAACGCAACTCCGGAACAGGAGTTCCTAAGCAATTACCGGCACTGCGGTTCCATCGGTGCCCTCCGAATTCGATTCCGGGCACCGGTTCAAAAGTTAGAAATTCCCGCTCATTCGTTCACTGAACGTACCCGAGCCAAACTTCGAAAATTGATTCCGGGCACACCGGGCCTCGGAATCAGGTGTCGTCAGAAACCGTGTTCTTGTAAAATTCCAAATAAAATTAAGAAAAAAATTTCCCTTGAATTTTATGGGTCTTTACAGTGCACATTAGAGAATCGTAAATCGCACGTGAGTGAATTTTGAATAAATAAATATATTAATTGAAAAATTAATATTTTGTGTGAATTACCCTTAAAACATGCATGAGTGATACCTAATAAGTGATGTCATGTGAGTGAACATGGTACAGATAAATACTTTTTATTTGTGAGAAATGAGTTGTTGCATTTCACTAAGTAATTTGATGCTAAAATAACATGCAAATTATTCATAAAATCAGAGAATGAAATGATAAATGATTTGTGTGAAAATTAGAATATTGTTTAAAATTAGAGAACAAGACCTGATGGTATTTTTATTAAATTTGGAATCAATGAAAATTGAATAAATAAGTATTCAAATGTGGAAATTAAATAATTGGCATTTCATGCACTTGAATGGACATTGTAACTCTGATACTTCCATATCCATCTATTTTCTCTATAGATTTAGTTAGTTCACTTAGGTAGTTTTAGTTAATTAAATTCTTCATTTTTAATAGTTATTTATTTTTTAGAAGTTTTATTTGTTAATCACTTTTAAAACTCATCTTCCTAAACATTCCTCCAAGAGGATATTCCTAATGTCTATGCCTATTCTCTCTATGGTTCAACCATGCTCATCACTTCTATAGTAGTTAGTAGGTTAATGAAATTTTGTAAATTTTCACATGTTGTGATGAACATTCCAATGAGTATAATTTCATGCCTTTTAGGATAATGAATGCTCCAATGGTGTTCATAACTCTCATGAACAGAATATTCCATCCATATCTTGACTCTTTTGTCATTGTATTCATTGATGATATCTAGATATACTCACAGACCCCGAAGATGCATGTTAGGAACCTTGAGATTGTGTTAAGTACACTTCGAGCACATCATCTTTATGTCAAGATTTCTAGGTGTCACTTTTGGATTCAAGAGGTGCACTTTATTGGGCATGTGATTTTTAAGGCGGGAATCTCAGTTGATCAGGAGAAGGTAGAGGTAGTGATGTCTTGGGAAAGTCTTAGGAACATGTTTGAGATCGGAAGTTTCTTAGGACTAGTCAGGTATCACCAAATATTCATCCAGGATTTCTCTCATTTGGTAGAAACTATGATTGGGATTTCCAAGAAGGGAGTGAAGTTTGAGTGAACAGACTAGTGTGAAGAGGTTTTCCTAGATATCAAGAGGAGATTGACATCAGCTCTAATTTTGGTCTTACCTAATCCATGGGTTTGATATGTAGTTTACTACAATGCTTCAGGTGTTGGTTTAGGAGTTATTTTGATGTGGAGAGATTAGGTAGTTTCTTATGGGTCTTGTCAACTACAATCACATGAGCAGAACTACCCTACACATGATCTGGGGTTAGATATAGTGGTTAATGCATTGAAATGTTAGCAACACTATCTTTTTAGTGAGATTTTACTTATATAAACGTTACATAAACACTGTGAGTCGAGGGATAGAATGGTTTATAGATGAAGAAAAGAAATAATAAAAATAAAGAATATGAACAAGGCACAAAAAATTATGTGGTTCAAGAAAAAATCTCTACATCCATGAAGAGGAATAATTTCACTATATTTAGGGAGCAAGATTACAGAAAAAAATCTTAAAAATAGCCAAACTCTAGCTTTAAATGACTGGTGTCTAGAAGTCTACATAGCTATAGTAACATTGCCTCCAAAGTCTAAGATGAAAGAAAAATCATGTCAATATTTTCACTATTATAATGCTTTGTCGATGTCACTTGGTTAGCTATACAATAATCTGGTCAGAGTTGTAGTGCCCCAAATTCGGATTTGGGGCCTTTGGTCCCCAAACCCTTGAACAGGTATGCCTTTCTCCCTAAAACCTCCAACGACCTCACTATAAAGGTCAAACTATGTGAGTTTTGGTCTTTTGTGTAGTATTTAACACTAGTAGTCAACCTAACTTCATCCAAAGGATCGGGCTACATCATTCCAACAATACAGACCACAAGAGCTTACGATATATCTTCTCTCATCATAACTTGAATCTTAGGTAGAGGCATTGGGTTGAGTATCTGAAGACCTTTTACTTTGAGACGGCTTATGATCCTAAGAAGAGTAATGTTGTTGCAGATGCTTTGAGTAGGAAGGCACAAGAGATTGTAGAGTAGCCTTCAGAAGAGGAATGGAGACTAGTGAGCTTTCTAGTTGAATGTTCTGTGGTCGCATCTGGTGGGAAAGGAGCGATGACATGTTCCCCCTTAGTTATCATGTCCCCCTTGGTGAACTATGTAAAAGTTATCCAAGATTTAGATTCCAAGTGCTTAGTGACATGGTAATGTTTTTCATAGAACGACCTAGTTCCAAGATGGTCTTTTGATGGAGATGACATGATCTATGTTCATGGGAGAGTTGCAGTTCTGGCTTCCATGAGGGAGGAGTTAATGAGGAACTCTCATGCTTCGCAATGGGAAATGAACCCAGGATTGATGAAGATGTATCATGTATAAGATCATAAGAGTAAGTATATTATTACAAGATAGGGGGGAGATCATTTCTCTCCTCTGGTTTGTTCACCTCCATTACTGACGACAACTCACCGAAGGTATGAAAACCACAAGAAAGGGTGAATTGTAGTTTTAAAAAAATAAAACATAAAATTTTCACTAAACTCCTTAAGTATGTTTATTTGATGAAGAATATATCTTATTCAGAGTTTTATAAAAGTTTACAATCAAAAAATATAAACTTTCATTATCATGCATAGTGGAAAAAATAACTCGTAAAATCAAGTATAAACAAGTTTATAAAAAGTACGTAAGAAACTTACATGAACTTTTATAAGAAGATCTACACTTTAACATTAAGTATTAAGGAAGTAAATAACGTTTACTTTAAGTGTTAAGGAAGTCAATAAATCTAACTTTAAAGTAATAAATCCCACGATACAAAGATCGGTATAAGTATATATTTTCCTATCCCTGGGAACCCTCGATCACACCATATCGGATAAAACTTTATCTCTCAAAACCCTGAGATCCCTCAATAAATATTTATTGGACAAACAATTACAAACACAAAAATTATTAAAATGTTTACAGAATATCCTCACAGAGTATGCCCTAAGAAAAAGACTCACTAAATAATTACAATAAAGCATTACCAAAGTAACAAGATGTTACAAAAGGCTTCATAATAAATTTTAGATCGCCAGTGATGCAAAATTTTCATCCTCCTTGAATGTTTCTTCTATTTATAGTATTTTTTACAATAGTTATATTTCGTATTATTTGTGGTTAGTTGCAATGGCTTTGAAAAAAATCTTTCATTAATTGAAAGGATTCAATTTTAGCATGTTCCTCTAATGCTCATAATATTCTACATCATTATAGTGTATACATATTTCACCTGGTATAATAAATATTGTTTGTTCGGTGAAATGATATTTCTTCATCCAATGGATATAATAAATGTTTATCCAGAAAACATGTCTACCTCCACCCACTAAAGTTCTTCTGATGGTCTTGATATAACTTCATTCAATGGACTTCATTATATTTTGACTTCTGTACTTTAATAAATCTACATCTAAAATAAGTAATCATTTGTTGACGTACAAAATACATGTTTGTATGATTACTAAAAAGAATTTCATTTGATGAAAAGTATTTCTATTTTTGGTAAAATAGATTTTCTACAAAAACACACTTAAAATTTTGGAAATATAAAAGTTAGTAAAAAACATATGAAGGTGTCGAGTCACACAATGAAAGCTGATGGGCTAGGGATTTAAAATTTCTCACCGACGATAGACGTAACTATGTCATCACCGGCAAAGTGCAGCACCAATAAAAGTCTAAGGATCCCTTGTGATGATTTTTAATAACAAAACATAAATTAAAAAATACTTGGTATAATTTGAAGCCATAATCGACACATGTTCATCAAGGGAAATCACTGCTCGAAGGATCTGAAACCAAATCACTCTAGATCATCCAGACATGCTTTAAAAAGTTTGGGTGCACGTCGATTATCATATTCTAGATGCTAGCACAGAGTTCTAATGAATTCTTCAACATCATGATGATCATCACATTATCGTTCCTACGATGCGTGAAAGAGAGCTCGATCTGGATGCTTGGATCGAGATCTTCTCTCTCTAAGAAGCAGGAGAGGAGAAATAGGCTCTCAACGAATGATCTATAAATATTCATCACCATGATATCCTCCTCATTATATAGTGAGTTTCCAAAATACATGAAAAGATTCATCGACCCTAAATATTTATTACTCACTATAAACGACATCTTATGACTGCTTTACTGCATCATAAATCTCATTTATATTTTTATTATGTACTTGTAATATAATAAATATATTACATGATAAAAGTGAGTCATTAACTCAACTCGTCATTCCCCCAAATATTAAACAAACCTTAAGTATTAAAATAATATTTATTTGTATAATAGTTTTCATGTATTTACTTTAATACCTGTAAATACATTTAATAAATAAATTTGATACCGATTATTCTAAACTCAAATAATAATGAATTTATTATTTCTTTGGAAGTCATATTTCCTCAAACATTTCTCGAACCCCATGGTGGGGCCCACCATGTCCGATATTCTTACTCATCATAATAGGGAAAACTTTTGAGTATGTTACTGTAAGGACCCAACCCCAGTTTCCCAGAGCCGGTGCCTTATTACATTACATTTCCATGATTACAAAAAAGTCGTATCTTGAAGGAATGAATAGTTTAGTAGATTTGGAAACAAAATATATAAATAAGTTCAATATTACATCATGAAATGAAAAACACTAAATTATTCCATTAGAAACATCCAAGGATCCTAGATTATGCTTTCAAGTCACTCATAACTTACTTCTTCATATCTTGGGAAAATGAAATATAAGAAAGGGGTGAGCTCAAATTCTCAGTAAGAGTAATAAATACAGTGGAATATAACATAAATATAAACATTAGGCATGGTGAATAAATGAAAACATATGCCTTTACAAATAATAAACTTGAACACATTATGGAACGAATATGAGCTGAGTAAATAATGCCATAATAAAACATAATCATGGGTATTATACAAGTCAAATAACCACATGAACTTTCAATTAATAGATTCATAATGAGGGAAGTGCATATGAAAGGAATTCTGAAACATTTTTTCAAGGCCTTGGCCAAGATGTCTAAAAATTATTAAGGCCTCATCCAAAATGATATATCAAATTAGGAAAGGCCTTAGCTAATTCCACATCTATTTGTCTCATAAGACCTACCAATGCATAGAGAGGCTATAGCGGGCACCACTCATCACATACTAAGTCCAATGCATTCCTCATATGAAAGGGCTGAACATAATTAACATATACATTCATATTGAAACTAACATATGAAATGTAAATAACTTTCCCCAATCATTGAACATAAACACTAACCATTTGGAATAATATGGTGAATGGTATCAAAATAGCACATCCATAGTCAAACTAATCATAAACCATTCAATAAAACATGGTGGATGATATAATAGGAGATAAACCTCAATTAAGTAAAAGATTAAGCAATTATTTTAACATAGATGAAGATACTTTTAAACAAGACCATTGAAAAATCCTTGAGGGAAATAGTCCTTAAACATTCCAAAGTGTCCCATACCACCATGAAACATTCAAATAATAATCCCTTAGAATATAATGAGAATAAGGGTACTATTGATATGATATACCAAAGGGTAGTAAATACACCACAAGATAGAAATAAGTGGTGAACAAGGCATATATCTCATAAAAGTTAATGCGAGATGAGAAAAATCCTTTTTACTCTTGAAGGAAGAGTTCTTTTGGAAAATCATTTATATTTTCAATAAAATCATATTTTAAGAATTAATTTCAAATAAAATAAAATACTATGACATTGAAATTATATTTTAGTAATAAATTATGTCCCACTAAAGTGAAATCATGTAAAAAGAGTTCTTAATATTTTTTAGAAATAAAACATTTTAGAGCAATTTAAGGAAAGTATTAAAGAGAACTTTAAAAGTGAAAAGGAATGTTTGTTATATTAAATCCATAAATGATCCAAGATAATTTTTCATGATAAAATGAGTGTTTTTATAAAAATAATTTTGGATTAAAACAGATTCTGGTGTACACTTGAAAACGGTTAATAATTTAAAAATATCCCTTGAATCGAGTTTGTTTATCGGGATAAAAATTTTGAATGATCCTTTTAAAACATGTAAATAACCAAAAAATAAAGAAGGATTATGGATGGTAAACATATATAGGAAATTAAAACATAATTTATGTGGTGTACATAAGAATAAATAAGAATTGATTTGAGGTAAGTGGAGAATAAGAGTAATCTGAATGACAATGGAGGTTCGGGTAGAAATCCCTTACCACTTTGTAATCAATCAATTCGTATGCCCCAAAATTAATAATATTAAAATGATACATTGAATACCATGAAAATAAATATATTCATGATATGTTACATAAATGGGAAGTATACATACACCATACACAAGTATTAGTAATGAATACAGAAAATCTCACAAAAATGGGAGTGAGATGAAGAAACTCTTACCTTAAGTCCGAATGTGTTCCACTATTGAAATTAAGCTCCTGGGACATGAAATTATACTTATTAATAAATTATTTAATAACCTATTATAAATTTATTTAGTTTATCATAATTATTTTTAGTTAATTTATTCCCTTATTGATAAGTTATTATATTGAATTTTGTCGTTTCAGAGTGTTCGTTTTCTTTTTTTTTTCATAATCGGTTCACTTGTTCTTAAGTAATGGAGTTCATGTGGAATGGATGTAAATCTATAGAATTAAAATTACATATAATTTATGAACCTCCAGAAGTGTTAATGGTCATTTATATAATTTTTTTACATGGAAAAAAGATGAATCATTAGATGAAATATTAATGATATTCACTTATATTATTTTAGCGATATTTTGATTATTAGAAACAAGTTTGGTCATACGATTTAATAATATGTATGTATATTGGTTCCTGAATATTAATTAGGTTAGAATACATATATTATAGTCTTTTTAAACCATAAAAATGGTCTCATGAACAGTAATGAAGGAGAAATTGAAGAACAAAACGTCATCGTCCACGACGGTTATAAATTGGAACCACATGATTGTTAATTTCATTTATAAAATAAAAGAGAGAGAGAGAGAGAATAAGAATATTTATGATGGTTATTCCATTCACATGATATAATTCCATTATATAGATGATAATGTATCTATCATGTTCATTTGGGCATAGGAGGTGAGGAGAGTATAACAAAAGAAGATAAATTGAAATTAAACTAAATGAAAAAGAAAGGTGCTTTACCTCTTGAAATAACCTCTTTGAAAATATCCTTAAGGTAATGGATTTTAGTTTTTTGGAAAGACCAAGAGCTTCTTGGACGTGGGGAGTGATTAAGGAGGGGTATTTGGGCATAAATTTTAGGAGCTTCAAGGCTTAGAGGAGTGAAGAGAAGTGGGAGTGAGGGGGGGTTATAATGGAGGAGGGAAGGGTTTTCATAAATTTTTAATCATCAGTTTATTAATTTCCCTCAAGACAAGAAATAGTGATGATTCCATGACCAAGAATAGTAATAAATGCATGTGAGTTTTAACTAAGTGGGATTACATCACTTATGATGTCATAAATAGTGTATTTAATTGATAATTTGTATATACGGTATTTTACCGTATTTCACTATTCATAAAAAATTTGAGTATTTCAGAAAAATACCAAAAATTCACCCTAACCATTTTTTGACATGAAGAATACAAAAATGAATTTCATTTTTCAAAAATAATTTTATAAATATGATTAATTTAATATTTAATTAAAATCATAATTTATTCTAAAAAAACAGTTTTAAAACATTTAAATACTTATTCCAAAACATAGATATATCATACTTCCTATTGAATATTATTTATATACTATCATAGGTAAGGTTAATATTAATTAGGGTATATCACTATTCAAAAGGGTGTTTTACTATTCATAAGGGTAGGTTACTATTCACAAAAAATTAAGTTTTTCTTATCGGACTCCAAATAACTTACTAATCACAACCGTGTATGTCAGATTTTTGAAATTCAAATCATAGAGGTGGAAAAATTATGTTCACGTGAATAGGTTATAATAAAGTGGTTTTTTAGAGACTCAATGTTTCATAAATTCTATAATAAATCAATTTTTAAATTCTTGGGGTGTTACATTATCCCCTCACAAAAATTTCATCCTCAAAATTTGAAATTGAACTTCTAAAGTTAATGGTTGATACTTGAAAATTCCCTTATGGGAAAACCACATCAAGAATATAGATAAAATATTCTATTAATAAGAGGAAAGGGAAAAGCATCAGTTACTACAAAATAATGCATTCTAATTGGAAAACATGGTCAAGGAAGAATAGCCAAACCATCATGTAGCGACATTAAACTCTAAAACCCATACAATGATCAACTTATACCATTTTATAAATGGTTAAAAATTCCAAAATATAATGATTCAACACATTATAATGAAGGACTCTAAATTTCCAAGATGAACTTATCGTTAACCCTTAATCAACAAGAAGCACCTCTAAAATTCACATTCCAAACATGTGAATAATTTCATCATGTATCCTCTTGAAATATGGTAATAACTTGAATTACTATAAAAACCATATTGGAAACATGCATTCCTCTGTATTCCTTAAGTAAGATACATGTTATTGGATATATTCCTTAAATCCAAACGTGTTGTAAACTCCATCGATGATAGCATAGACCACTTCTCAACAAGTCAATAATCAATTCCAAGGTAGTTGGTACTTATCTGAATTAATCATTTATTTATTAATTTCTCAACATGAGATATATATTAAGGGTTGTCTTTCCCTTAATCATGTGTTTTCTGAAAAGTTTAACTTTTACTGAATCACTTTTCCTTTGTACCATTCACCACATGACCTCAAATTCTTAATGAAATAGTACTGCAATATAATCCTTATATATCTCACAATTCTTACAACCACTAGTACATTACTGACAAAATATTCAAATGACATGATTATTAACTAGGAATATTAATCATTCTACTTCATCTGTGGTATCATCATAACTTGATCATTATCCAAAATCATCATTTGGGGTATATTCCTTTGACACTCAAGACATTGATTCTCATATTGTCCCATCTTCTTGCATTTGAAGCATTGAATATAGGGAAATTCTTTCCTTGTCTTACAATTATGAGCATGGTGGCCTTTTTCACTACACATGAAGCAAACTCCTTTTCCTCTCAAGTATATACCAAGGTGTTTCCTTCCACAATTATCACATGTGGGAAAATACATCTTTATATTCTTCCCTTTATCCATGTTTTGCCCTACCATCCTTTTCTTCTTTTGCTTCCTTTCAAAGCCATAGGACTCAGATAAATCTTTACATACCTTGTCAACACATGATACTATTTCCTTATATTATGAGGATACTTGGGAGAAAATATTACTTTGAAATGATGGCTTAAGACCATCATAGATATGATCCTTCTTACTCTTCACATCTTGTGAATTGGTGATGTTCTCATTTATTTTGATAGGCGCCATTTCTAATAAATTCCATATTATATATTAGCTGGTAACATTATGAACTCTCTATGACTCTAAACATGGTATAACATATAGCATAAATTTATGCATCGTAAATACTAGAACCATATACTTTGGTTACTTTGGGGGCATAAATCCTTCATAATGGTGGGTAAATAAAATGTAAATTATCATAATCATATCCCCTAGGAGTGTCAAAACCAAGAGTGCATCAAGGCCCGTTGTCGTGTACTAGGATACCCCAGGTTAAGACCGAAACTCCTTATTGGAGTTTTCACTCCTAAGTACATTTGTGCTAGATCCATCTCTACTTGTTTGTATCCAGACAGAGATGTATTTACTAGAAATATCCATGTAATCTATTCCTTACCAAGATTCAAGGACATTCTTGTAAGTTTGTCCTCAAATACTACCTTAGGGCTTTGTTCTCTAATCTACATTTTCTAATCTAGTTTCCAAGTTTACTAATAAACTTCCTTTGATACCAACTGTACGGACCCGGCCCCAGTTGCTCGGAGCCGGCACCTTATTACATTAAATTGGCATGATTACAAGAAAATTTTATCCCAAAGGAACGAATAATTTAGTATATCTTGAAACAAGATACATAAATAAGTTCAACATTACATCATAAAATGAAAAACAACACTAAATTATTACATTAGAAACATCCAAGACTCCTAAATTATGATTGCAAGTTACTCATAACTTCCTCATATCCTGGGAAAATGAAACATAATAAAGGGATGAGATCAAATTCTCAGTAATAATAAGCAATATAGTTGAAGATAACATAAACATAAACATTAGGCATGGTGAATAAATGAAAACACATGCCTTTACAAATAATAAACTTAAACAAATTATGAAACAAATATGAGATGATTAAATAATTCTATAATAAATCATAATCATGGGTATTATAATAGTCAAATAACCACATGAACTTTCAATCACTAGCTTTATAATGAGAGAAGTGCATCTGTCGTACATTTTGAAACATTTTGTCAAGGCCTCATCCAAGACGTCTAAAAATGATTAAGGCCTTATCCAAAACCATATATCAAATTGTGAAAGGCCTCATCCAACTACACGTCTATTTGTATCATGAGACCTACTGATGCATAGAGAGGCTATAATGGGCCCCACCTATCACATAATAAGTCCAATTCATTCCTCATATTAAAGGACTGAACATAATTAACATATACATTCATATTGAAACTAACATATGAAATGTAAATAACTTTCCTCAATCACTGAACATAAACACTAACCATTTGGAATAATATGGTGAATGGTATCAAGATAACACATCCACAGTCAAACTAATCATAAACCATTCAATAAAACATGGTGGATGATATCATAGGAGATAAAACTCAATGAATTAAAAGATTTAATAAAGTTTGTTAACATGGATGAAGATACTTTTAAATGAAACCATTGAAAAATCCTTGAGGGAAATAGTCTTTAAACATCCCAAAGTTTCCTATACCACCTTGAAACATTCAAATAATAATTCCTTATAATATCATGAGAATAAGGATACTCTTGATATGTGTAACATCCCACATCCAGAGCCCCTCCACTGGTGTCCCGTACCCGGTTCGCCACATGACCTCAAGCGCGTTTCCCCGAATTCCAGAGGCTGCCGACTAGCAGCGAGGGCCTTGGTGAGTCGGTGGGAAACTATGCCCTCATTCGGTAAGGTATACAAGGTAAGAAAACAACAATAAATAGCAGAAGAAATAAACAACATGCATAACAACAGAAATTAAACAACAGAAACAATGTAGATATATAACTACGATGACAATGATACAGCAGGTACACGTATCTAAGGAAAATAGAAAACACAACAACGTGCTGAAATACAACTGAAACCAAGTGAAAAAGAAAACAAAGAAATCTCCTCAGCATTGCGAGCCACGGCTCGGTCCCATGCCCCCAGCTCCTGATGCAGTCAAGATCCTGAAGTAGAAGGGCGCTTGCCCTTATCTATACCTGCAGCAACATAGTTTGCTTGGGCCCAAAAGCATGGCCCAAATAGGGTGTGAGATACAATCCCAATAGGCAATCACCCAAAGATTTGTGCCTAACAGTCAATGAATACATGGCAGTAATAAAACAAGAAGCAGTGAAAGAAAAACACAAGCAGCTAAAATCCACAGTTCTAACAAGTAAAGCACACAAGTAAGCAGTCAACAACAAGAAGAAAATAGGTAACCCTCTGGGTAGCTCTCACAGTCTAACCCCTATGGTTCAACCTCTAAGTAAAAGAAACCCTATGGGAGGCACACACAGTCTCACCCCTCTGGTTCAGCTACGTAAGTAAGAAGACTCTCTGGGGAAGCACTCACCGTCAATTCCCCCTATAGTCTCGTATCATGCTAAAGGATCTCTGGGGAAGCACTCAATGTCAATTCCCACTGTGGCCCACGTCATGGATCTACAGACTCTCTGGGGAAGCACTCAACGTCAATTCCCCCTATAGTCTCGCATCGTAATTAAAAGACACTCTGGAGAATCCCTTCCGTCAATTCTCCCTTTGGTCTACTACTCTAGGTTCTCACAGTCTTGAGTATAACTAAACATGCTCAGCATGTGTATATCGTCCAAGTAAACCTCAAGAACTACTTGGATATCAACTAAGGCTCAAAAGAAAAACAAGGCAACCGTCCACAATCCTACAACTAGGCATGGCACTGGCAAAACGCCAAACAGGCAGAACAAGCATGGAAAGCAAACTGAGCACAAAAAAATACTCTAATTACAAGAAATAACCTCTACTAAAGAAATCAAGAAAAACAGGCAAGCAACAAGGGCAAAACATGAAACACGCAATACCCCGTTCAAGGGTATTGGTGGAAATTGCACAAAATATCCATCAACTTTCTACGGAAAGACACAAACCACCTACCTCGATCCTAAAAGATTGATATACGTGAACCTCGATGACATATTCCCCTTAGAACGACGTAGATCTAAGAAAAAGCACAAAACGTTCATCCCACGATAACTTGGAAACGAGGAGGAATCAAGAAACGAGGCTAAAGAAGAAGGAATAACTCACCGTTGTGATTCCAATGCAATTGACCGTGCTCGAATCGAAGAACGAACGACGAGGTAGGACTCCGTCGAAGATCCAGCCGTACGGTCGCTCTCGGACGGTTGAAAACTGAAGAAGAAGACGAATATGGGGGTTAGGCATGACCCCAATCCGTTTAATGAAAAAAAAGTACACGACGTGTACTTCTAGAGTACACAGCGTGTACTTCAATTTTTTCCGTACTCCGAATTAACCGGCCTCCACCTCAGCCTTACACACCGTGTGTGTGGCCCGGACACGACCAACACATGGCTTCGAGCCGGAACAGAGTACACGGCGTGTACTCAGAAAGTACACGGCGTGTAATTTGAAAATTTCCAGAAAAACCATTTTTCTTAAAAACTACAGAAAAAGGAAAAACATACCTGAACAAAGATCCAGGTTCTTACAAACTTCCCCCCTTAAAGAAATTAGTCCTCGAATTTCCCTAACGAGGTGGAGAAGAAGAATCCCCAAATAGCTTTGGCCACTGCGATCGTACATTGGCCTCCCTCTCCCAGGTGTCATCCTGTACTCGCCTGTACTGCCATAACACTCGTACCAGAGGAACAGACCACCCGCGGAGAACCTTCGTACTACGATCGACAATCTGGATAGGATGCTCCTCGAACGACGCATTCGCTTCAAGCTCGACTTCCTCAGGCTGAAATATGTGAGATGGGTCTGAAAAGTAACATCGGAGCTGAGAGACATGTAAGACATCGTGCATGGCCTGATACCTATGAGGTAGCTGCAACCGATAGGCGACTGACCCCACTCTCTCCAAAACCTCAAACGGCCCGACGTACCATGGCGAAAGCTTACCCTGTCTTCAAATCCTTTTGTGTCCCAACCTAGGTGCGACACATAGGAAAACCTGATCACTAACCTCAAACTCCAGAGGTCGTCTCCGCTGATCAGCATAAGACTTCTACCGAGACTGTGCTGTAGCCATCCTCTTCCAAATCAGCTCTATCTGCTCTGAAGTCTCCTGTACAAGACGAGGTCCCAGCAAAGCTGCCTCTCCTACCTCCAGCTAGCATAAGGGTGATCGGCATGGCCTACCGTAAAAATCCTCGTATGGTGCCATCTGAATGGTCGCCTGGAAACTGTTGTTGTAGGAAAACTCCACTAGAGGAATATGCTTCTCCCAAGAACCACCAAAGTCAAGGATGCAAGCTCTGAGCAAATCCTCAAGCACCTGGATCGTGCGCTCGGACTAGCCATCAGTCTGGGGATGGTATTCTGTACTCAAAAGTACCTGTGTACCCAAGGCCTTCTGAAGTCCCTGCCAGAACCGAGAGGTGAAGTGCACATCTCTGTATGAAACAATAGAGCACGGAACTCCATGCAGACGCACAATCTCTCTGATGTAAAGTCATCCCAGATCATCGACACTAAAGGTCTCCTTGATCGGCAAGAAGTGAGAAACATTCGTAAGTCTGTTGACGACAACCCAAACAGTATCGTTCCCTCACGGTGACTGTAAAGACCCGTAAAATTCAAGGGAAATTTTTTCTTAATTTTATTTGGAATTTTACAAGAACGCGGTTTCTGAAGGCACTTGATTCCGAGGCCCGGAGTGCTCGGAATCAATTTCCAAAGTTTGGCTCGGATACGTTCAGTGAACGAACGAGCGAGATTTCCTATCTTTTGAATCGGTGATCGGAATTGAAATCTGATGGCACCGATGAACTCGCAACACCGGTAATCGCTTAAGGGAACTTTTACCATAGTTGCGTTTGTGCGGGAGAAGAAGTTAATTAATGGGGTTTAATTAAAAAAGTAAATAAAATTGTTGGATCAATTTTATTTCATATCAAGGTGGTTAATTTCTCCCATGGGAGGTTGGTGGTGGGGCCCACATCCACCCAACTTCCCATGTGTGGATAATTGAAAGGGTGGGGCCCACACAAACCCCCCCACCTTTTCAAATCCCTTAACTCCTCTTAACCCTTCACTTTCCTAACTCCCCATTAACTCACTTCATTAATTTTTGACAACTTGTTATAATTAATAAGGTGAGTTACTTAATTTCAAACTCTTGAAATTCAAATGGTTAGGTTGTGTTAATAAATTAAGACTTGGTCTTATTTTATTTTTGTTAGAGTTTTTGCCACCTTGAGAGGATTGGGAAGCATGAAGTCTCCTTCTTCTTCAACCTCAACGAAGAACACGAAGAACACCATTCTTCAATGAAGAGCATCTCCACCGAAGAACGCGACGTCTTCTTCCAACGACGTTTCCTCTTCGAACACACCTCGACGACAACGGAATCAACGTTCGTTTCCCGCAACGCCCGACCTCCGCGACGCTCGTCTTCCGTGGCTCGATTGACATGCACCGTTCCTGAACCGAGGTAGGGGTTCGACTATTTTAAGTTGTTGATTCTTTCCTTCGAATATGAAAGATAAATCTGACAGCCATGTTCCAATTTTTATTTAAATTAAAAATTGTGAAGGTTAAACGTTTTACGTTTCGGCCAACTACTATCGATATAACGGGAGGGGATCGGTCCGCACAAACACGGCCGATACCCCTCCCCCCTTTTCTATTCTTCGTTTTGATTAGCGAAGATGGTAATGCATCGTTGCACCGCGCTTGAGCGACAGGAGATGTGAACGATGCGGGCCACAACGAAGAAACGCGATGTCGTCGTGCTGCGTTGAGGGTACAAATGAGGCCGCGGCCGGAGTCGGGCCGCAGCGGAAGGACGCGGCGTCATCATGCCACGCCAGACGAATTTGCAGCCATCCTGGGAGTAGCGGCCGGAAAAACCACCCACCGAAGAATTCGAAGAAGGCGGCCAGAACTCCGGCCGCCGGCGCCGGAAGGCGCGGGACCGCGGGGTCCCACGGTGAGAAACCGGCTGGACCTGCACTGGCCGACCGTTACAGGAGAAAAGCTGGGGGGTTACACCCCCCGGGTTGCACACCTGGCGCGACCCCTTAAAGGGGGCCGCTGTTTTAAAAAAAAGAGGGGCGTAGCCCCTCCCTTGGGCGCGCACGCGCGGCGCGCTGGCCGCGCCGCCGCGCCGCCGGCCGGGCCGGGCTTTCGGGCCGAGCCGGGTCATCGGGCCGGGTCGCCACCCGGGTTGGGTCGACCCGGTTCGGCCGACCCAGGGGGTACTGGGTCGGGCCGGGCCGGGCCCAGACCCCCTATTTTCGAACTGAGTTGGTTCAAACGCCCATATCTTGGGCTACGGACCTCCGATTGATGCGCCGTCAGTGGCAACGCGATCCTTAGATCGAGATGGTCGTTTCAGTATATCGCACTCGAGGTTTTGGAATACTTTGAGTTTGTCCGGGTTGGTTCGTACACGAAACCAACCGGGCCCTCAGAGCGGAAACGCTCATATCTTGAGCTCCGGACGTCCGAATGACGTGCCGTTGACTTGGTTGAGTTCCTCTTAGTGAGACAGATCTTTTGGAATACTCCGCCTGAGGTTTGGATGCAGGTGGAGTATGGTCGGGTTGGTTTTTCCTTAAAAACCAACCGGGCCCCTGTAACGAAAAAGCCAATAACTCTCAGACCGGGCATCCGAATGACGCGCCGTCTGTTGCGTTGAGTTCCTGTTGACGATACGGAACTTTTGGATACATCAACTTCGGACTATGTGTCAGTTGATGTATCAGCCTCTCGGCTCGTGGAGCGGACCCTCCCGAACGAGCTTGCTGTGTGCGGGAACCCTAGTGCTGGCTGCGACTGCGACTTCTACGACGACTGTGCAGAGATCCTCAGTGGATTCGACGGCGACAACTACAACACTCAGCGATCCTACGGAGATCAGTGCTACAGATCCTATGTGGGTCCGACCCTGTGTGGGCCTTTCCGGGGGTTAGTACCTATCAATCCTTTGTGGATCTGACAGCTTAGATGATTCAGTACTGGTCTTGTATCCTATGTGGGTCCCAGTATAGATGAATCAATGAAGACTGCTGGTCTTGTATCCTATGTGGGTCCCAGCTTAGATGATTTAGTACTGGTCTTGTATCCTATGTGGGTCCCAGTATAGATGAATCAATGAAGACAACTGGTCTTGTATCCTATGTGGGTCCTAGCTGTGCTGGTCTTGTATCCTATGTGGGTCCCAGCTTTGATGATTCAGTGCTGGTCTTGTATCCTATATGGGTCCCAGTATAGATGAATCAATGAAGACTGCTGGTCTTGTATCCTATGTGGGTCCCAGCTTAGATGATTCAGTACTGGTCATGTATCCTATGTGGGTCCCAGTATAGATGAATCAATGAAGACAGCTGGTCTTGTATCCTATGTGGGTCCTAGCTGTGCTGGTCTTGTATCCTATGTGGGTCCCAGATTTGATGATTCAGTGCTGGTCTTGTATCCTATGTGGGTCCCAGTATAGATGAATCAATGAAGACTGCTGGTCTTGTATCCTATGTGGGTCCCAGCTTTGATGATTCAATGCTGGTCTTGTATCCTATGTGGTTCCCAACATAGATGAATCAATGAAGACAGCTGGTCTTGTATCCTATGTGGGTCCCAGCTTAGATGATTCAATATCTATGTCTGATCATCTCTTTCACCTTTTCGATGATGTATACCTGTGAGAGCTGAAACCTGTTTTGCTTCCTTTGTAGATTGAGTTTTGCTATCCTGTGTGGATTACGTTTTTCTTCCCTGTGTGGAATACGATTTTCTTTCCTATGTGGACTGGGATGTACTTGGGCTTTGTGGTTGGAGTGTGTTGGAATTGATGACTTAGGTATATGTATGGGCATATACCTAAGTAGTGTCGGATGTTAATTCGTGATTTATCCTTCCTTTGTGGTTTATCCTTTGTGGATTTTGGGTGACCTTCGGGGGTCTCGGGGTCCCTACTGAGTAGCTTATACTCACCCCTGCACGGGCTATGCCCGCACTACGTTGTGTTGGTTGCAGACGACGGACATCGCTGATCACGGTTGAGGCTTTCGGAGCAGGACGGTACCCGGAGGTGGACCACTGGGCGGACGTACTCGGAGTAGACGGCGGGACTCGAGGAGCTATGGAGGCTATCTTTACACACCCTTTAGGAGGGACTTCCAGTGGATGCCTCGAGGCTGCAGTTTTACTTTTCAGTTGCTGTTTTCCCTTTCAGTTGTACTTTACAGTTGGGCTTGTATTTCTGGTCCCCTTTACTTTCTGCACCTACTGTTGTACAGTTTTACTTAGTGTTTACTTCTTCCGCTTGTACTATGTGGTGTTTGTTTACTCTTATAAAGGCAATGCCTTCCCAGATATCGGGATTTACGCCTTTGGTGCTAGTCGCCAGCCCCTGGCCTATGGAAGGCAGGCTTGGGGTAGTCACGGTACGGGCCCCGAGGACGGGTCGTGACAGTGACCTCGGCAACCCAGTCACGAAGTCCATCGCAACATCATTCCACTTTCACTCTGGAATGGGTAACTGCTATAAAAGGATTGCTGGTCGCTGATGCTCTGCTTTCACCTGCTGACAATTAGAACATCTCATGACAAAACCAGCAACATCCTTCTTCATACCTAGCCACCAGTACTGGCGATGAAGATCCCGATACATCTTGGTGATGCCAGGATGAACTGCCCAAACTGAGGAATGGAAATCCCACATCATCTCCTCGCGTATGTCTGCTGGAACCCATACGCATCCTTGGAAACACAAGATCTCATCCTCGCCCACTGTCCATCCAGGAAGAGGGTCCTCTCCTGACACACTCTCCCGCATGACTAAGCCTTCCGAGTCTGATAGGTGCCTCATCCGTACCCGATCAAGTAGCATGGAGGTAACAGCTATAGAAGATAGAAAGGTCTGTCATCATCTGTCGTGCAACTCCAAATGCATCTCAGAGAACAGAGCCATCAGCTTCCACTCACTACTAGCCTCCTGAACTGCATGAATCTAAGTTCTCCTGCTCAATGCATCTGCCACGACGTTTCCCTTTCCCAGCATATAGGCAAGCTCGAAGTCAAAAGACTGTAGATACTCAACCCACCTACGCTGCCTCAGATTCAGATCATGCTGAGTGAAGATATACTTGATACTCTTGTGGTCAGTGAAGACCACAAAGTGCTCTCCCAGAAGATAATGTCTCCAATAGCGCAAGGCATGAACAACAGATACAAACTCTAGATCGTGCGTAGGGTAGTTCCTCTCATGTGGCCTCAACTGCCGAGACCCATACACAACGACTCCATCTCCCTGCATAAGCACAGCTCCCAGCCCGATACCCGAAGCATCACATTAAACGGTGTAGCTCTTGCTTGGATCTGGCAAAACTGGTATCGGTGCTGATGCCAACCTCCCTTTCAGCTCCTAAAAGGCTGACTCACAAGAATCTGACCATAAGAACTTCACCCCCTTCTTGGTCAGACCTCTCAAAGGTGATGCTAGATGAGAAAAGTCCTAAATGAAGCGTCTGTAGTATCCAGCCAGCCCTAGGAAGCTCCGTACCTCAAAAACGTTCTTCAGCTACTCCTAGGAAACTAAAGCTCTCACTTTCTCTGGGTCCACAGATAATCCTACCTCTGAGATGACGTGACCCAAGAAGTGAATCTTATCCATCCAGAAGTGGCACTTCGAGAGTTTAGCATAAAGCCGATGCTCACTCAGTGTACTCAGAACAATATCAAGATGTGTGGCATGGTCGTGTCGAGTGTGAGAGTACACCAAGATATCATCCATGAAGACCACGATGAAGGAATACAAGTAAGGATGGAACACTCAGTTCATCAGTGCCATGAAAACTGCAGGGGCGTTCATGAGATCGAACGGCATGACTGTATACTCGTAGAGACCATACCTACTCCTGAAGGCTGTCAGAGGTATATCTGATGGTCTAACATGCAACTGATGATAAACGGACCTCAAGTAGATCTTCAAGAACACCCGGGCTCCTCAAAGATGATCGAAAAGGTCATCAATCTATGGCAATGGATATTGATTCTTGACCGTCAACTGGTTCAGCTTTCGATAATCCACACAAAGCCAAAGGGTACCATCTGCCTTCTTTGCAAATAGGACAGGAGAACCCCAAGGAGGAGTACTGGGTCAGATAAACCCTTAGCCTGTAGCTCCTCCAACTGCTTCTTGAGCTCCTGCAACTCTGGTGTGGCCATCCTATAGGGAGGAATGGACACCGGTGCCGCTCCTGGCACGAGCTCAACATAAAAGTCTACCTCATGCTCCGGAGGCAGACCTAAAAAGTCCTCCGGAAAGACATCCCGGAAGTGATCCACCACTGGAGGAAAGTCCAACTGTGGAGTCCCCTGATCATCCAGATAAAGACTAAAAATATGGGCTGTCACTCCTCCTAGCTCAATATGCTCGAGTCCTGCCCGACTCGCCCGAACGTCCCATTCGCCTCTATGAAGGAAAGATTCACCCTCTGGTGAAATGAAACTGACTCTACAGCGATAGCAGTAGACAACTGCCTGAAAGGGAATCAACCAATCCATGCCAAGGATGACATCATAGCCTGTCATCTCTAGGACATAGAGGTCCCATAAGAAGCGATACCCTGCAACCTCGAGAGGGCACTCTCTACACTGGTGTACACTAGATGTCCTCATTCCAAAAGGTGTGTCTAGTGTCAACGAGTCAGCAGAAGAAAAGATGCAGAGTCCAAGGCTCTCCACAACAACAATAGAGATAAAGCTATGCGTAGCACCAGTATCGAAAATGGCTGAAGATAAAATTGAGGCTACTAAAATTGTACCTCGAACAATAGAAGGGTCGAGATCATTCTCATGATAAGTCTACTCCACAGTGAAAGACTGGCCCGTGCCGCGGCCCTGCACCCCTGGCTGACCACTCTGAGCTGAACCTCCCTACTGGTGCTGAGGAACTGGTGGCTGACTGCCACGACCTCGACCTCCACCTTGGCCTGAACGGACGGAAGAACTCCAGTTCCCTGACTGGTGAGAGACTGGTGGGGATGCTCCTGAATGAGTAGTCATGGAAGAACCCCGATCACCTGTTGATGGTGAGAAAACCTAGAAGAAACACTGAAGGTGACCCATCTTTCCACAGGATCGGTACTCCACGAGGTATCTCTAGCACTGCAGCCTCGTGTGCCTTGTCCAGCCACACTAGTAGCATCACCTGGCTGCCTGATGATGCGTCTCGCTTCCTTGCATCACCGCGCGTAGGCTCCCTATGGCGCTTCTTGCTTTCATCTGAAGGGAACCTAGCTCTGGAAGCAGAACCATCCTGACTCGCAGCTCCAGAGTCTCTTAGATTGCACTCCGCAATCAGTGCCTGGTTGACGATGGAAGTAAAGGAAGTCAACTGGAAGATGTTCACCTGCAAGCGGATCTCCCGCCTGATTCCATCCTCAAAATTCCTCACCAAGAACACCCCACTCCCATCCCGAAGGGGTGTAAAATGATGCAGCTCAGTGAAACGAGAGGAATACTCCATGACAGATAGAGTACCCTTCTCTAAGCACATGAACTCCCGGCTCGATCGGCCCTCAGGGTCTCCGGGTAGAAGTAGTCGTAAAACACGCGCTGGAACTCCTCCCAAGACATAGCCTGCTGCTGACCCGCCTGTGAGATCACATCCCAACACCTCTTGGAGGAGTCTCAGAGCATGTAGGTGGAGAGATTGACCCGCCTATCTGGAGGCGTCTCGAGATGATCGAATATAGTCAGCATGGCTTCTAGCCATGACTCTGCAGCCTTAGGTCCTCCCTCCCCTGAGAACGTGGGAGGATGCTGCTGCTGAAAGACCCACGTCAAGTCTGCCATGGATGAGGTAGTAGGCAGTGGTCCTTAGAAGGCCTGCGTCATCCTCATGAAACCTTCCCTGAACTGCGCATCGGTGCCCGCAACTGGTACAACAACCGATGCCAAGGCTGGCTCGACTGGGGGATTGACAGGAAGTCCCTGATCAACCCTGTCTGGCATCTGATCACTGCCTGACGACAGACGTACGACCAAAGGACGTCTTAGAGGCATAGCTCTGAAGATCAAAAGCACGCCTTAGATTAGGAATCAAGGACAGAGAGCACAAGAGTACAAATGGGAATAGGGGAAGAAAAACAAACAAGATCGCAAAACACAACTACACGATGTGTATAAAACTACATAGCGTGTCTTCTTAAACCATTGACATGGGCGTGTAATCTCACCCTACAAGTCGTGTACACTTCAAACTACACAGCATGTTGACCCCCACACACAGCATGTACTAGAAAACTATTCCCCTACCCGAGTCTCCTTACACAGCTAACCCACACGGTCCGACTCAACTCGATACTACACGACGTGTTTGAAACAAACACGACGTGCACTAGACAAGGATTTGGCGGTCCGTGTTGTTGAGTACACGGTCGTCTACATGGATGGACCTTACATAGCATGCTCTAAACAAGAACGGCGTGCATAGGCGAAGGCGACACCGTCCCGTGTTGCTCGTGACACGGCCGGGTACCTAGGCAAGACTACACGGCGTGTTCCAAACAAACACGACGTGTGGAAAAGAAGGTCACGCCGGCCCGTGTTATTCGTGACATGGATGGGCACCTGGACAGGACTACACGGCATGTTCCCTATGGACACAGCGTGTTCTACCCGAGCTTCCTCGACCCGTGTTGTTAGTGACATGGCCGGGTACACGACCCCGAACTCACACGACGTGTACCACTGGTACACAACGTGTTCCCAAAGTTACTCCTACGACACCATGTTCTGCTCACACGGTCAGTGACATGGCCTAAAAACTACACGGTGTGTATCTAAAAAGTACACGCCGTGTATTCTGGGTTTTTCTGGGCAGTAGCTCAGAAACTGCGCAGAATTCCAGAAACACTAAAACAAGGGAAAAGGTGCCAAATTCTGATCTGTGAGGGCCCACAACACCTCAAGAACCAAAATTCGGCGTTCATTTTTAAGCAAGGAACAAAACAAACAGTTTTCTAACATAACAAATGAGAATCTATCAAGCATCTATCACAACAGAATGCATAATCTACACAGAGCCTTATCACAACAGCATGCAATCGCTAATGCACCCTAGATGGCATGGAAAGAATGCATGACATGTGATTTCTAAAAGTGACTATATGATGCATGAGATGGCATACCCTCATCTCATCGGGTTGTGACAGAAATAGAACCGAAATATCAAAACAATAACCACACAAGTCATACGAATCACTCTAGGTGAAAGCATACCAACCATAAAATCTCAAAACCAGAAAACTGCAATTAACGAGGTAGTATGGATTTTCCCTGTACACGGGTTAGCTACTCCCGAGCACATCTTAATGCCAAGTACCGAATCCGTCCTATCCCTAGCTAAGGTCTCAAAATAGTAAAGTAAGAGAAAATAACTCTTCTGATACCACTTTGTAATGTCCCGCGTCCGGAGCCCCTCCACTGGTGCCCCATACCCGGTTCGCCACATGACCTCAAGCACGTTTCCCCGAATGCCAGAGGCTACTGACTAGAAGTGAGGGCCTTGGTGAGTTGGTGGGAAACTATGCCCTCATTCGGTAAGGTATACAAGGTAAGAAAACAAAAATAAACAGCGGAAGCAGTAAACAACATGCATAACAACAGAAATTAAACAACGGAACCAATGTAGATATATAACTATGATGACAATGATGCAACAGGTACAAGTATCTAAGGAAAAAATCAAACACAACAACGTGCTGAAATACAACTAAAACCAAGTGAAAAAGAAAACAAAGAAATCTCCTCAGCATCGCGAGCCACGACTCAGTCCCATGCCCCCAACTCCTGATGCAGTCAAGATCCTGAAGTAGAAGGGCGCTTGCCCTTATCTATACCTGCAACAACATAGTCTACTTGGGCCCAAAATCATGGCCCAAATAGGGTGTGAGATACAATCCTAGTAGGTAATCACCCAAAGATTTGTGCCTAATAGTCAATGAATACATGGTAGTAATAAAACAAGAAGCAGTGAAAAGAAAATCACAAGCAGCTAAAATCCATAGTTCTAACAAGTAAAGCACACAAGTAAGCAGTCAGCAACAAGAAGAAAACAGGTAACCCTCTGGGTAGCTCTCATAGTCTAACCCCTATGGTTCAACCTCTAAGTACTAGCAACCCTCTGGGAGGCACACACAGTCTCACCCCTCTAGTTCAGCTACGTAAGTAAGAAGACTCTCTGGGGAAGCACTCACCGTCAATTCCCCATATAGTCTCGTATCGTGCTAAAGGCTCTCTGGGGAAGCACTCAACTTCAATTCCCCCTATGGCCCGTGTCGTGGATCTACAAACTCTCTAGGGAAGCACTCAATGTCAATTCCCCCTATAGTCTCGCATCGTAATTAAAAGACACTCTGGAGAAGCCCTTCCATCAATTCTTCCTTTGGTCTACTACTCTAGGTTCTCACAGTCCTGAGTATACCTACACATGCTCAGTGCGTGTATATCATCCAAGTAAACCTCAAGAACTACTTGTCTATCAACTAAGGATCTACAACAAAACAAGGCAACCGTCCACAATCCTACAACTAGGCATGGCACTAGAAAAACGCCAAATAGGTAGAACAAGCATGGAAAGCAAACTGAGCACAAAAAAAATACTCTAATTACAAGCAATAATCTCTACTAAAGCAATCAAGCAAAGCAGGCAAGCAACAAGGGAAAAATAGGAAGCATGCAATACCCCGTTCAAGGGTATTGGTGGAAATTGCACAAAATATCCATCAACTTTCTACGGAAAGGCACAAACCACCTACCTCGATCCTAGGAGATCGATATACGTGAACCTCGATGACAAATTCCCCTTAGAATGACGTAGATCTGAAAAAATGCACAAAACGTTCATCCCACGATAACTTGGAAATGAGGAGAAATCAAGAGACGAGGCTAAAGTAGAAGAAATAACTCACTGCTGCGATTCCAACGCAACTGACCGTGCTCAAATCGGAGAATGGACGACGAGGTAGGACTCTGTCGAATATACGACCGTACGGTCGCTCTCGGATGGTCGAAAACTGAAGAAGAAGACAAATATGGGGGTTAGCCGCGACCCCGGTCCGTTTAATGAAAAAAAAGAAAGTACACGGCACATACTTATAAAGTACACGACGTGTACTTCAATTTTTTCCATAATCTGAATTAACTGGCCTCCACCTCAGCCTTACACACCGTGTGTGTGGCCCGGACATGGCCAGCACACGGCTTCAAGCCGGAACAGAGTACACGACGTCTACTCAGAAAGTACACGGCGTGTACTTTGAAAATTTCCAGAAAAACCATTTTTCTTAAAAACTCTAGAAAAAGGAAAAATATACCTGAATGAAGATCCAGGTTCTTACAATATGATATGACAAATAACTACAAGATAGAAATAAGTGTTGAACAAGACATATATCTCATAAAAGTTAATGTGAGATGGGAAAAATCCCTTTTACTTTTGAAGGAAGAGTTCTTTTGGAAAATCATATTTATTTGCCATAAAATCAGATTATAAGAATGAATTTACAATAAAATAAAAGACCAGGACATTGAAATTATATTTTAGGAATAAATTATATCCTACTGAAGTGAAATCATGTAAAAAGAGTTCTTAATATTCTTTAGAAATAAAACATTTTAGAGCAATTTAAGAAAATTATTAAAGATAATTTTAAAGCGGAAAGACACATTTGTTATTTTAAATCCTGAAATGATACAAGATCATTTTTCATAATAAAATGAGTGTTTTTATAAATATAATGGTGTCTTAAAACAGATTTTGGTGTACACTTGAAAACGGGTAAGAATTTGAAAATATCCCTTGAATCAGGTTTGTTTATTGGGATAAAATTTTTGAATGATCCTTTTAAAACATCTAACTCCCCATAAAATAAAGAAGGATTCTGGATGGTAAACATATATTTGACATTCAAATAGAATTTATGTGGTGTGTATAAGAATATATAAGAATTTATTTGAGGTAACTAGAGAATAAGAGTAACCCAAATGAAAATAGAGGTTCGGGTAGAAATCTCTTACCACTTTGTAATCAATCGATTCGTATGCCCCAAAATTAATAATATTAAAATAATAAATTGAATATAATGAAAATAAATTTATTCATGATATGTTACATCAATGGTTATTATAATTAAACCATACACAAGTATTAGTAGTGAATATGGGAAATCTCACAAAAATGAGAGTGAGATGAAGAAACCCTTACCTTAAGTCTGAATGTGTTCCATTCTTGAACTTAAGGTCATGGAATATAAAATTAGACTTATTAATAACTTATTTAAGAACCTATTATACATGTAATTATTTTACCATAATTATGTTTAGTTTATTTATTCCCTTATTGATAATTTATTATATTGAATTTCATCATTCCGGAGTGTTTGTTTTCTTTATTTTCATAATCAGTTGACTTGTTATTAAGTAATGGAGTTCATGTGGAATGGATGTAAATATCCAGAATTAAAATTACATATCATTTATGAACCTCCATAAGTTTTAATGGTCATTTCTATAATTTGGTTACATGGAAAGAGGATGATTCATTAGATGAAATATTAATGACATTCACTTAGATTATTTTAATTGTATTTTTATTATTAAGAACAAGTGTGGTCATACAAATTAATAATATGTACGTATACTGGTTCCTGAATATTATTTAGGTTATAATACATATATTATAGTTCGGTTCAACCATAAAAATGGTTTCATGACCAGTAATTAAGGAGAAATTGAAGAGAGAAACTTCTTCGTCTACGAAGGTTATAAATTAGAACCTCATGGGTGTTGATTTGGTTTATAAAATAAAAGAGAGATAGAGTAAGAATATTGATGATGGTTCTTCCATTCACATGATATAATTCTAGACGATACTAGATCTATCATGTTCATTTGGATAGAGGAGGTGAGGATAGGATAACAAAATAATATAAATTGAAATGAAACTAAATGAAAATGAAAGATGTTTTATCTCTTGAAATAACCTCTTTGAGAATCTCCTTAAGGGAAGGGATTTTGGTCTTTTAGAAAGACCAAGAGCTTATTTGATGTGGGGATTTACTAAGGAAGGGTATTTGGGCAGAACTTTGAAGAGCTTCAAGGCTTAGAGGAGTGAAGATAAGAGGGAGTGGGGGGGGGGGTTATAGTGGAGGAGGGGAGGGTTTTCATAATTTTTAATCATTAGTTTATTAATTTCCCTCAAGACTAGAAATAGTGACGATTCCATGACCAAGAATAGTAATAAATGCATGTGAGTTTGAACCAAGTGGTATTACATCACTTATGACGTCATAAATAGTGTATTTAACTGATAATTTGTATATACGGTATTTTACCGTATTTCACTATTCATAAAAAATTTGAGTATTTTAGAAAAATACCAAAAATTCACCCTAACCATTTTTTGACGTGTAAAATCCAAAAATGAATTCCATTTTTCAAAAATAAATTTCTAAATATGATTAATTTAATATTTAATTAAAATCATAATTTATTCTAAAAAAACAGTTTCAAAACATTTATTTACTTATTCCAAAACATATGTATATCGTACTTCCTCTTGAATATTATTTATATACTATCATAGGCAAGGTTACTATTCATTAGGGTATATCACTATTCATAAGGGTATGTTACTATTCATAAATGTAGGTTACTATTCACCAAAAAATAAGTTTTTCTTATCAGACTCCAAATAACTTACCAATCGCAACCGTGTATGTTATATTTTTGAAATCCAAATCACGGAGGTGGAAAAATTATGTTTATGTGACTAGGTTATAACAAAGTGATGTTTTGTAGAGACTCAGTGTTTCATGAATTCTATAATAAATCTATTTGTAAATTCTTGGGGTATTAAAGCTACTATGTGTGACCATATAGGGCCTTATTTCGATAACAGTGAATACTATTCACATACAAGGAGTGGTGTCACGACCTCCTCCCACCAAAGATATCGCAATGAAGGGAGAGATATAATGACCCCCTGAGTCTCGCCTCTAGTAGGCCCAGGTTGATGACTAGCACCGAGGGTATAAAAATCTCACAATATGGGAGGCAGTACCCTCTATAGATTAACAGGATCATGAGATAGGATAAACAAACAGCAAACAACTTGAAAAGACTATATAAAGGTAAACCAAAAATCATCCCACAATGCATGAAGAAAATAAAACCGATACATATAAAAGTCTCCCAAGTAAATACCAAAAAGATAGGTATATGAAAGTGACTCAGCAACAAATCCAACTCATCTAGTAATGTACCATTTGATCCCCAAAATCCTCCTGGAAACCTGAAAGTAGTTTATATACATGGGGTGAACATGACATGTATACTCAATAGAGACTTAATCAAGACCTCAAGTGCACATGTGAAAAGAGCATACTAATGCATCATTGAACAAACAGTAGAACCAATAACACCTAAACAAGTCAACTATCAAAACTTAGTCTCATCATGACTCACTCATCAAAACACGCATCCAATATAATAATATAATATCAAGATCATAACAAATCAAGGCATCCCACTTCCTCTTCCTCGCTGATTTTCTGATCTCATGCCCCAATGTTGAACGTCCTATGCTCCCATCCCTTCCAAACATATCACAACATATCTTACCTGCACACACATGGTCCACACATCACATCACATCCTGCTCGCACACACTTGGGCCACACATCACATTACATCACAACACAACACATCACAACTCATCCTGAAGACATATGGGACCACACATCATAGCTCATCCTGAAGACACCTGGAACCACATGTCACATCTCGCCTGAAAACACAATGGCCACATATCACATCTTTCTCAAAGACAAATGGACCAACACGTCACTACTGAAGGAAGAGAGGGGGATAGGGGTAGTCAACCATCCATATTACTACCATCCTGGATGCTGGGGAAAACACCTGAAACTCAGAACCTATGAGAATTGGTATGGTTATCCAACTCTGGTGGGGTGCATATAAAAATAACACAAACATACATGATATAGAGATATCACACAATGCCCAACTAATGTTGCCACTATATGTAACACACTACACAACCGCCACACAATCCACACAACATTTTCCACTTTCAGCTTACAAGTTCTATCACTTATTCATTATCATTGTAACACCCCGAGCTTCCATGATACGCTTCTCATTCAATAATGTAATAGCTTGCATTGTACGCAACATCAAGTTCTAACACACTGCAACTAATCAAAGTAGCCGTTATGAATAGTAATAACCACTTTTTAAATTTATATAAATTTTATATTTCAAAATGGACTTCATTTTTGTATTCCTAATATTGAAATTAGCCTATGTTGAATTTTTTGTAATTTTCTGAGAACTTCAAAATTTTTATGAATAGTGAAAAATACTTAAAACAATTTTTTTAATCAAAATAATTTATAGTGATAAGTTATACTATTGAGTGGTTTTAAAGTATAATTAGAATATATTTTTATCATTTTATCCAATGGTGGTCATTATAATTAATTTCACTTTGAAATTGGACATAAACAATTGTCAATCTTTTGATATAAATTATTTCTTAAAAACATGCTATTTGTTGTGACAGCGGGAATTAATTATAAAATTAATTAATGAAAATTATATGTTTGGAATTTCATAAAATAGACATCATTTTTGAATTCAGAATATCAATTATATCTTAGGGTGAAATTTTGGCATTGTTCTGAAAAACTTCAATTTTTGATGAATAGTGAAACCACTAAGTGGTAGTTAAATAACTGATTTTTCGTTTAAATGAAATATTACCACTTCTGTGATTTTATTTTCAAAAATCCGACATACATGGTTGTCATTAAGAAGTAAAATGTGGTTCAATGAGATTAAAATAATTTTTTGGTGAATAGTAACTTTTAAGTTCTTAATCGCGATTAGAGGTAATTAGTGTAGTTTAAGGTAAAAATAATGTTTTAATAATATAAGATGAGCTTGACACATGTCCTACCCTCATTGGATGTGCCATGGACGACCAATACAATCCATGGGTCAACTTGGGGACCCCATGGAGCCACTTTAGTTGGAAAATGACATAAATACCTTTTATTAAATGTTAAAGTAAAAAATGACACAAACATGAAATGTTTTACTAAAACAATTTTTACATGGGGTTATACAAGTCATAGTTTTGACTATAAATAGTCATTGTAAAGCTAAAAAGATTTCCTACATCATAGTATTTTTTTTATAATTTTTAGACATTAAATAAATTAAATTATTTATGACATCATTATGATGCAGCGATGACCTCATTATTTAACGATTTTAATAAAATGAAAAGATAATGTACAATCCAAGGCTTGCACTTGTACAAAGACTATTGGATGGGTATATTTCGAACCCTTATCACCTTTTCCACGAATTATATAAGTGTGGGACCTTTAGAATCCGAAAGCATTGTATAATAATGTAAAAGTTCCTTACTTTCCAAGAGTGCCCCTCCTCTCCTCTTATAAAAGGCCCCCACCTCTACCACCTCATTGACACTTTCAAGCCATTTGGCTCAGCCAAACTCTGCCCAAATACTCTCCCAACTTCCCCCTCTTACTCCTAGAAGCCTCACTTTGGGAAGAAATCTTCCCAAGGAAGCCTTTGGCTCCAATCAAAAGAGTTACCCGATTTAAAGGTAATGTCTTCTCTTATGTTATTTTGTTTTATTTTTCTTCTCCAACCCCATAAACTCTTTTTATTCATTTCTTTTGTAACAACACCAGTATCCTCAATATACTATAATGTTGTTATAAGAAGGATTCGAGCTACACTTACACACACCTACATCTAATGGTTAAAGAACATACGGTTTCTGTGGATGGCGAATTTCTGCCTCACGAAACGATGATTGTTCAACACTCATATAACACCTTCAAAGGTGGACATTAAGATGTCACTATATTTATATATGATATATAATATGTTTATGTTTTACTTATGCTTCTGTATTTCTCATTTATGGCATAATTTATGATTTCCATTATGGGTAAACGCGATAATTTCATTTTAGGAAGTGCGGACTACCGCCCCCTCAAAGTGATGTGAATCGTTAATGCCATATGTGGGATGTATAAAGGATGGAGTAAATGATATTATATATGATATTATACTGGAACTATATTATACCTTTATATAATTATGATTTCATTCCATTAAATATGAAATTGAAATGAAAGTAGCGTTCATGCGTACGTACGGCTTACCGTCTCCATGAACGGTGCATTTCATTTCTTACCTCTAAATGTTACGTAATATTATGAATGAATGTATATACTGGATATATATGATATATATGACATCTAAATCATGAATATAATTCTGGAGATAATGGATATTCTACCACATAAACAACTTGTAATTATAAGAAGTTTATTGTTGACTCAAGTACCAAAGATTGATAAAACGACCGTTATTAACTTAAATAATTACATAATGTTCATAACATGGTAATAAGTGATATAAAAGGAATAATGAACATGAAAAAGGTTCTTAATTAAATACAAATTAACTCTAGTTTATTATTCAGGAGGTTAAAGAACGGTCGAGTCAGGACAAGACACAAGGTAAGGGAATTTCTTAACCCAATTTCCATTCTTTGGGTTAATCTCCTATTTTCAAATTATGTCATGATATTATTATGTAATATCTTGTAATTGTACTTTATTTATGTGTTCTTATAGTAAATAAACATAATAGATCTATTTTATTTTAAAAAATGATCTTTGTAAGGACTTCATCTCAATCTCCTTTCATTGAGGCATATTTGGTTTTATACACAAATTTCTTTTATACGGTGTATAAACCCCTTTGACTTTTACGTATATTCAAAAGGAATCTTTTTTATACGAAGTGTTTACTAAATGAAAAAAGGGAATGTTTTTGTCGTACGTATGCGGCGACAACGACTTCTCCGCCGCCGTGACCACTATTTGAGTTTCGGCTTCCTCTACAAGCCATACCTTTTTTTTAATGAAAAATAAATACCATGTTATACTTTTCTTTTATTTTGGTATTGAAAATGGTTTTGAAAGCGTTTTTATTATATCAATGTGTTGTATTGATATCTTGTGATTGAAATGTGGAAATGTTATGTTTCCTTTATGCATGTTTTATGTGATACGATTATGTTATGGTTTATGATATGTTTAAACCTATTCATATGAGGAATGCATTGGACTTAATAAGTGACGGGTGGAGCCCACTATAGCTCCTCGATGCATCGGTAGGTCTCATGAGACAACTAGACGTGGAATTGGCCGAGGCCCTTTCCCAATTTGATTTATGGTTTTGGCCGAGGCCTTAATCATTTTAGACGTCTTGGCCGAGGCCTTGACAAAAAGTTTCAAAATGTCTGGCATTATACATTCCCTCATTATGAAAGTGGTTATTGATATTGCATGTGATTATTCGACCAGTAGAATATCCATGTGAGGAAGTGAATGGCATTATCTCATTTTACTTTTGCCATATTATGTTGATGTTCAAGTTTAAAAGGCTTTTGTTTTAGTTATACATTGCCTTAAATTTTTATGTTTATTTATGAAAGCTTCTGCATTATTGTTATCCTTACTGAGCATCTGAGCTCACACCTTTCAATGTTTTAATATTTTCCAGGATGTGAAGAAGTATTTTATGAATGACCTACAGGGATTTTCAGAAGAGGATATGAGAGTGGACTATGGAGACTTTGTTATTGTAGTTTTTCACTTTATGATGTAATGTAATGTTTACGAATGTATCTAGTGTTTCCAAGGCTACTAAACTAATCGGTCTTTTGAGACTTGATATAGAATCCCACCTTTTTATCACATAAACTTTAATTACATTTTACAAAACCGAGGATCTTTAAGGTTTAGTGTCTTGGAAACCAGGAACTTAAAACATGAAAACAACATAAAGAATTCTTCTTAAACACTTGAAAGGCTTCTCCTCATGTTCACCCTAGGCTCATTACTGAATCTCATAACCTGGGGACATACATCAAAAGAAAGGGTGAGCAGAAGGCCCAGCAAGGGAAACAAGTGAAACATTTTACATATGAACTTGGGATACATCAATAAAGTCATGAAAAGAACTTTAAGGCATGAAAATGAAATCATGAGGCATATCATAATAAAAATAAAACTTTTTCATAACTTGAAGATGTGGCTGCAACATTTAATATTGGCAATCGTTTCGTTTCACCAAGGTCCATCCCCAAGGTGTCGTTAAAAATTACCAAGGTTATTCACCAAGGCGTCGTTAAAATGGTCATCTCTAGAGATTAAGTCTTTACCCAATGCATTGGAGCGCTATCAGGGCGCACCCTTAAATTTTCCTTTATTATCATGTGAGCCACATATATCATCATCAAACATTTCATAAATAACCCATATATCATAAAATAAATGGGTTTCATTTCATAATCATAACATTTTAAAAACTGCTTTAATGACATGATCTTTACGGCACTTTAAACCCACGGAAAGGGAAGCGGGTCTCATGTATGTAAATCCCAGAATTTAAAATGGAACATTTTTATATATATGTGAATACCCTTGTAGAAATAAGAGCTTTGAGTATTCACTTTATAACATAAAATAATTTTTGAGAAAAGAGAGAGGCATTTTGAGGGGAAAATTCTGCAGCATAACGGCTATGTTACAAGGTTTTAGAAAACATTGAGAAAAGAGGGGACATGGGTCAAACATTCATGATTGACCCATCATACAGTAGAGGGACAAAATATAAGGGATTTATGAACATGGTAATGAAATTTGAAAATATACCATATGAAATGAAGAACATGAAAGGAAGAAAACAAAACAAGATTTCTCTTGTGAAAATTCGGCAGCCTAACGGCATCACTTAAACATCAACAAAATTGAATTGACAAGGTCAAATAGGGTCTCTCATCACATGAACATAAGAGTCCAGTATGATAGATATAGAGATCATACCCCAACATAATAAAAAGGAACTTGAAAGAATTGACATGAAAGTAGAACTTCAAAACGAGAAGGGTGAAGAACCACTTAAAAATTCGGCAGCCTAACGACGCCACTTAAGACATCAAAATACTGAATTGAAGCGATAAAATGGGGTCTCTCATCATGTGATCATAAAAGACCAGTATGATAAAAATGAACTTGAAAGACTTGACATGAAAGTAGAACTTTGAAAAAGAGAGAGGTGAATGAATCCCTTGAAAATTCGGCAGCCTAACGGCGCCACTTAAACTTCAACAAAATTGAATTGACAAGGTCAAATAGGGTCTCTCATCATATGAACATAAGAGTCCAGTATGATAGATATAGAGATCATAACCCAACATAATAGAAAGGAACTTGAAAGAATTGACATGAAAGTAGAACTTCAAAACGAGAAGGGTGAAGAACCACTTAAAAATTCGGCAGACTAACGGCGCCACTTAAGACATCAAAATACTGAGTTGAAGAGATCAAATGGGGTCTCTCATCATGTGATCATAAAAGACCAGTATGATAAATATAGAGATCATACCCCAACATAATAAAAATGAACTTGAAAGACTTGACATGAAAGTAGAACTTTGAAAAAGAGAGAGGTGAATGAATCCCTTGAAAATTCGGCAGCCTAACGACGCCACTTAAACTTTCTTAAAACGAAATGATGAGAGTAAGAGGGGGTCTTTCATCATATGAACATAAAAAGGGCAGTAAGAGGAGTATAAAAGAACATCCTCCAAAATAAGAACATGGAGCATAAAAGGAATGACATAAAAGAGATCACTTGAAAAGAAAGAGAGGGGTCGGATCCCTTACCTTAAAATGTAACTCTTAAACCTCAAAGGTTGGGACCTTGAGGGCTTGGGGGCACCTTGAGAGGACTCCTTGGGAGGTAATGAGATCAGAACTTCGTTGGGGAAGAGTGGGGAGTCGAATGGATGAGAGGATGGCTTGGTATTTATAGGGAAAGTGAGGGGACAAGGCATTAATGGCAAAGGGACACCTCATTAGTGGTTTTGGCAAAACCATGGGCTTGCCCATGGTATTTGCCCATAGTATTGGCCACTTGGGACACCTCATACCTTATCTTACTATTCATAATTCTAACATATTGATTACAAACTTAATACATCATTTAATGATGTCATTAAACACCCGTAACTTAAAAACTGTATTTTCACTATTCATCAAAAATTCAACTTTCTCAGAATAATCCCAAAATTTCACCTTAACCAAATATCAACGCTCTGATTACAAATATGAACTCCATTTTATAAAAATAATTTTCTAAATATTTTTAATTTAATTTTTAAATAAAAACACTATTCATCGAAAATTCATTTTTTTCAGAAAAAACCCCAAAAATTACCATAACATAATATCGATGCTCTGAGTTCAAAAATAAAGTCATTTTTATAAAAATAATTTTCTAATTATTTTTAATTAAATTTTTAATTAAAAAACACTATTCACCCGAAAAAACTAATACTTGAATAATAATTAATGAAACCGTTATTTAACTATTTTATTGAATCACATTACTTAATCAAGGTGCCTAGATTATTTTAAAACTTTCTTTAAGTGAGATTACTAATCCATTTGGTCATATTACTAATCCTAATCATAAATCACTATTCATAATTTACTATTCATCAAAAATCAAGTTGATCTTATTAGACTCTAAATTTCGTACTGAACATAATTGTAGAAGACCATTTTTTGAAAATCATTACACATTTTTAATTATTTAAGGTTTACACAACCATTTTTAAAATATCCTTTTTCTAAAATTCATCAAAAATATGCATACAATATTTATCCGGTCATTTGAAAATTCATAAACATCATCATAAGAAGAAATCCAAATTTTTATTTAAAAAAAAGGATTACACAAGGCAATTACGGTCTCGTTACATAACCCCTTATAATACCAGCATAGGACCTAAGAGTAAGGTGTGCTAGGGTGATAGAATTTTGGGGCGGCTCAGTCAACATTGTCCGAGTAGTAATTTCTATCAGTTTGAACTTCTCGCGAAGGCGATTCCGTTCTAGCTTCACATGATGAAGTTCGGCTTGGATTTGGTCCAGAGCAAAGCCCAATGGTGTTACCTCCTTCCCAATCTCTGTTAGATGGGCTTCGATCGGCCCAAGGCTACTAGGTGAGGCCATCAAATCTTCTTTCTATAATAATTAACCAAGATTACTTAAATTTAGAGACAATAATAAAAACATTTTGTTCACGGTGGTCATATTGACCTATGGTCATATAACACTCAAAAACCAATGGTCTCATTTTATTTATAATCATGTTTATCAAATAAAACATTTTTTTTGAGTATATAAAAAAATAACACATGAAATTAGGAAACAAGATTTATTCAAAATTTCGGGTCGTTTCAATCTTCCCCCCTTAAGAAATTGCGTCCTCGCAATTTTTTTTAAATTGGGTTTTGAAATTTCATTGAAAGTCCCACATCGGAAAAAGATTCAGTAACACCATTACTTTAAAAGAAAGAAAAGGAAGTACAAAGGCCACCCGAGTTAACCCACACTCTGGTTCCATGTAGGAAAACATGGACATGGAGGAAAAAACAAAGGGTCAGTTCTGAGAGAGAGTGATAGAGAACATTATTAGGAGAAAGTTAAGCATGAGAAAATCCCAAACTTATGATGTGTGTAAACGGTCTTTGATTACCTAGTAGGAAACGTAAACCAACAACATTTTTGTTTTACGTTTCTTTTCATAATTTTGAGGATTTCATTTACTACATAGAACAAAAACATAAGAAAATATACCTACCTTCAAGTAGAGTTTCATCCTTTAACAAGTCCCTACCAACACTAATCTTTTCGCCAAATGGTGAGAATTCAAAAACACTTGGTCTCATAAAAGCACAAGAATCATCTTCTATAGAATCACATAATCTACAAAAGATTAACTATCTATTTCTTCTATCTTTAAACATTATCCCAAAAACAGAAAGGTTAAGGTAAAACAACTCTTCAAAAAGAAAGAATCCCATAGGAATAGAACCTACTTTTAAATCTTTAAATTTCCATGGTACTACCCAACGTTCATCATAGACCACTCCATAAATAACGGTCCTCAAAATTCCTCAAAATAAACCAAACTAAGATTGAAACCAAAATACAAGAAGGATTTGATAACATAGTCTTCCAAAATAACTTCATTGTTCATCTCCAGACAACATCAACCACTCCTAACATCTTATAACAAAATTAGCTAACCTAAACATATTTTACCCAAGATAGGTTAATCATTCCCAAAAGTAACCTAAATTACTATAAGTCCACCTTAAATTCATCAATTCTTAAAAATATAAGTCAACCTTACTCCTCAATGAAAATACTATAGTAATCTATTTACCTCGATCATATAGGGTCCCCGAAATAGTGAACGCCTTCCAAAATAATAATCATCTTTTAATCCCCTAATCATCTCTGACATATTAATACGGAAATTGTCGCATTTCCTATCACATTGGTTGTTGGGACACATTATTCCATTTCCCACCATTAACTAAGAAGATAAAGTATAATTAGAGGCTTAAATACTTAACCAATAATCATGAAAAGGAACTTTAAGCATATAAGGATAACTTGTAGAAGAAAAGTATACCCTAACTTGTGATCCCCTAGGTTCCCATCTAGGTTATCCATGATCATATATTCTTATGTGAATCTTTATTTTATTTTATCTTTTTTCCTTTAATAATGGTTCATACCAAGCTTATGAATTTACCAAAGCATATCCCCCGGGAGTGTCGTAACCAAGAGTGCAGCAAGGCCCGTTGTCGTGTACCAGTTCCCGTTCGAGTCTAGCTCAAAGCGGTGTTTTCAGGTTTTACCCCTATGTACATTTGTGCCAGAGCCACCTCTACCTGCTCGTATCCAGACAGGGATGTATTTGCTTGGCAACCCCTTACTCAATACTCACCAAAATACCAGGAAGATTTCCTATATTAAACTTTTCTATAGGGTTCCTCCTAGAGTTTTCATATCCTAATTTCCACAAATAACTAAACCATCCTTTGATACCAACTATAGCATCCCACCTTTTTATCACATAAACTTTAATTACATTTTACAAAACCGAGGATCTTTAAGGTTTAGTGTCTTGGAAACCAGGAACTTAAAACATGAAAACAACATAAAGAATTCTTCTTAAACACTTGAAAGGCTTCTCCTCATGTTCACCCTAGGCTCATTACTGAATCTCATAACCTGGGGACATACATCAAAAGAAAGGGTGAGCAGAAGGCCCAGCAAGGGAAACAAGTGAAACATTTTACATATGAACTTGGGATACATCAATAAAGTCATGAAAAGAACTTTAAGGCATGAAAATGAAATCATGAGGCATATCATAATAAAAATAAAACTTTTTCATAACTTGAAGATGTGGCTGCAACATTTAATATTGGCAATCGTTTCGTTTCACCAAGGTCCATCCCCAAGGTGTCGTTAAAAATTACCAAGGTTATTCACCAAGGCGTCGTTAAAATGGTCATCTCTAGAGATTAAGTCTTTACCCAATGCATTGGAGCGCTATCAGGGCGCACCCTTAAATTTTCCTTTATTATCATGTGAGCCACATATATCATCATCAAACATTTCATAAATAACCCATATAGCATAAAATAAATGGGTTTCATTTCATAATCATAACATTTTAAAAACTGCTTTAATGACATGATCTTTACGGCACTTTAAACCCACGGAAAGGGAAGCGGGTCTCATGTATGTAAATCCCAGAATTTAAAATGGAACATTTTGATATATATGTGAATACCCTTGTAGAAATAAGAGCTTTGAGTATTCACTTTATAACATAAAATAATTTTTGAGAAAAGAGAGAGGCATTTTGAGGGGAAAATTCTGCAGCATAACGGCTATGTTACAAGGTTTTAGAAAACATTGAGAAAAGAGGGGACATGGGTCAAACATTCATGATTGACCCATCATACAGTAGAGGGACAAAATATAAGGGATTTATGAACATGGTAATGAAATTTGAAAATATACCATATGAAATGAAGAACATGAAAGGAAGAAAACAAAACAAGATTTCTCTTGTGAAAATTCGGCAGCCTAACGGCATCACTTAAACATCAACAAAATTGAATTGACAAGGTCAAATAGGGTCTCTCATCACATGAACATAAGAGTCCAGTATGATAGATATAGAGATCATACCCCAACATAATAAAAAGGAACTTGAAAGAATTGACATGAAAGTAGAACTTCAAAACGAGAAGGGTGAAGAACCACTTAAAAATTCGGCAGCCTAACGGCGCCACTTAAGACATCAAAATACTGAATTGAAGCGATAAAATGGGGTCTCTCATCATGTGATCATAAAAGACCAGTATGATAAAAATGAACTTGAAAGACTTGACATGAAAGTAGAACTTTGAAAAAGAGAGAGGTGAATGAATCCCTTGAAAATTCGGCAGCCTAACGGCGCCACTTAAACTTCAACAAAATTGAATTGACAAGGTCAAATAGGGTCTCTCATCATATGAACATAAGAGTCCAGTATGATAGATATAGAGATCATACCCCAACATAATAGAAAGGAACTTGAAAGAATTGACATGAAAGTAGAACTTCAAAACGAGAAGGGTGAAGAACCACTTAAAAATTCGGCAGCCTAACGGCGCCACTTAAGACATCAAAATACTGAGTTGAAGAGATCAAATGGGGTCTCTCATCATGTGATCATAAAAGACCAGTATGATAAATATAGAGATCATACCCCAACATAATAAAAATGAACTTGAAAGACTTGACATGAAAGTAGAACTTTGAAAAAGAGAGAGGTGAATGAATCCCTTGAAAATTCGGCAGCCTAACGGCGCCACTTAAACTTTCTTAAAACGAAATGATGAGAGTAAGAGGGGGTCTTTCATCATATGAACATAAAAAGGGCAGTAAGATGAGTATAAAAGAACATCCTCCAAAATAAGAACATGGAGCATAAAAGGAATGACATAAAAGAGATCACTTGAAAAGAAAGAGAGGGGTCGGATCCCTTACCTTAAAATGTAACTCTTAAACCTCAAAGGTTGGGACCTTGAGGGCTTGGGGGCACCTTGGGAGGAATCCTTGGGAGGTAATGAGATCAGAACTTCGTTGGGGAAGAGTGGGGAGTCGAATGGATGGGAGGATGGCTTGGTATTTATAGGGAAAGTGAGGGGACAAGGCATTAATGGCAAAGGGACACCTCATTAGTGGTTTTGGCAAAACCATGGGCTTGCCCATGGTATTTGCCCATGGTATTGGCCACTTGGGACACCTCATACCTTATATCACTATTCATAATTCGAACATATTGATTACAAACTTAATACATCATTTAATGATGTCATTAAACACCCGTAACTTAAAAACTGTATTTTCACTATTCATCAAAAATTCAACTTTCTCAGAATAATCCCAAAATTTCACCTTAACCAAATATCAACGCTCTGATTACAAATATGAACTCCATTTTATAAAAATAATTTTCTAAATATTTTTAATTTAATTTTTAAATAAAAACACTATTCATCGAAAATTCATTTTTTTCAGAAAAAACCCCAAAAATTACCATAACATAATATCGATGCTCTGAGTTCAAAAATAAAGTCATTTTTATAAAAATAATTTTCTAATTATTTTTAATTAAATTTTTAATTAAAAAACACTATTCACCCGAAAAAAACTAATACTTGAATAATAATTAATGAAACCGTTATTTAACTATTTTATTGAATCACATTACTTAATCAAGGTGCCTAGATTATTTTAAAACTTTCTTTAAGTGAGATTACTAATCCATTTGGTCATATTACTAATCCTAATCATAAAATCACTATTCATAATTTACTATTCATCAAAAATCAAGTTGATCTTATTAGACTCTAAATTTCGTACTGAACATAATTGTAGAAGACCATTTTTTGAAAATCATTACACATTTTTAATTATTTAAGGTTTACACAACCATTTTTAAAATATCCTTTTTCTAAAATTCATCAAAAATATGCATACAATATTTATCCGGTCATTTGAAAATTCATAAACATCATCATAAGAAGAAATCCAAATTTTTATTTAAAAAAAAGGATTACACAAGGCAATTACGGTCTCGTTACATAACCCCTTATAATACCAGCATAGGACCTAAGAGTAAGGTGTGCTAGGGTGATAGAATTTTGGGGCGGCTCAGTCAACATTGCCCGAGTAGTAATTTCTATCAGTTTGAACTTCTCGCGAAGGCGATTCCGTTCTAGCTTCACATGATGAAGTTCGGCTTGGATTTGGTCCAGAGCAAAGCCCAATGGTGCTACCTCCTTCCCAATCTCTGTTAGATGGGCTTCGATCGGCCCAAGGCTACTAGGTGAGGCCATCAAATCTTCTTTCTATAATAATTAACCAAGATTACTTAAATTTAGAGACAATAATAAAAACATTTTGTTCACGGTGGTCATATTGACCGATGGTCATATAACACTCAAAAACCAATGGTCTCATTTTATTTATAATCATGTTTATCAAATAAAACATTTTTTTTGAGTATATAAAAAAATAACACATGAAATTAGGAAACAAGATTTATTCAAAATTTCGGGTCGTTTCACTTGATCTTTTGTGATCATGCCAATGTTATGAAGTAATGCACCGACTCTGGGTAGCTAGGGTTGGGGCGTTACAGTTGGTATCAGAGGCAGTTTAGTACTAACCTTGGAAGCTAGATTTAGATAAACTCTGATTAGAGAACATAGCCCAAAGATAGACTTTGAGGATTAGTATAGAAGAACTTCCTATAATTTTGTTATTGTAGAGATTTTGTGAGTTTTTCGAGCAATACATCCCTGTCTGGATACGAACAGGTAGAGGCAGCTCTGGCACAGATGTACCTAGGGGTAAAACCTGAAAACACTGCTTTGAGCTAGACTCGAACGGGAACTGGTGCACGACAACGCGCCTTGCTGCACTCTTGGTTACGACACTCCCAGGGGATATGCTTAGGATAATTCCCATTTTCGTTAAAAACCACTATGAACGGTTATGAGTATATACTTCCTCAAATAAAACCTTTTTATGATTATGGATTATATCCATAAATAGTTCAATTTATGTTAAGTATTTTACAAGTATGGAATTATGTATTTTGATTCATAAACTAATCTAGTTTATGCCATTGTTTAGAAATGGCGCCTAGTGGAAGGAATGGAAACCATATCAATGCACGCACTCTGTGTAGGGATTTCCCTCCTGCTCAAGATAATTATTGTGGATCTGGAGATACAACTGGTGCTGATCAACTTATTACCATACTGGGACAACTCACTAAAGTTATGAATAATAACCTTACTCGTATGGATCACCCTGATCCACAACGTGGAGGATCAATGTTAGACCGCTTCATGAGGCAACAACCACCAACATTTAATGGGGGTACAAATCCGTTAGTAGCTGAGCAATGGATAAACTCCTTAGAGAAAATATTCCATGCCTTGGGGAGTAGCGAAAGGGAGAAGGTTGTCATGACAGTTTACCGCCTCACTGGAGATGCCGATCAGTGGTGGTCGCTGATTCAAAACATAAAGGAAGATGATGACGTATCGAATATGGAATGGAGGGAGTTCAAAGAGCTTTTCTTAGAAAAATACTTTCCTCGTGACCATCGAGCAGATATGGAAAGGCAATTTCTGAGTCTGAGGAAGAAGGAGGATGAGAATGTCCCAAAGTATGAGGCCAACTTTACAAGGTTAGCGAGGTATGCTGCAGATTATATACGTAACCCAAGGAGTAAGATTGATCGTTTCTTTGATGGGTTAAAACCATTTCTCCGTCGAGCTTTAGTATCACAATCCTTCTCATCATACGAAGATATTGTCTTGTGTGCTATCAAGATAGAAAAGGAATTCTCTAAGTCTTATGACAAAAAAGTAAAGCAAGAGAAGAAGAGAACGATGGAACAAGAGACATATAAAGGGAAAAAGGGAAAGAAGTATTTTCCATTATGTGATAATTATGGGAAGAATCACCCTGGTACTTTCCTAAAAGGAATGGGAGTTTGTTATAAATGTGGAGAAAAGGGTCACCAGGCTCGTGATTGCAAGGGAAAGAAAGAGGCTATCAAAGTTGAATGCTACAATTGTAGAGAAATGGGTCATTATGCAAATGAATATCCTAAGCGTCAGGGAAACTTACCTCAGAAAAGGCCAAGGGATCAAGGACAATCTTATGCTGTTACTACAGTTGAAGCAGAATAACTAATGTATTGGTGCTTTTGGACTCATGGATTATATTATGGTTATTAGAATAATGTGATATATATATAAGGATTGTACTGCAGTACTTGTTGATTTCAGTAAGGTTTTAATATGATGAAGGTAATTATATTTTTAGTATGTTACAATAAGATAAACTTTACTTTGTTTGGGGAATCTGATAAATTGATTTTGGAATTAAGAGACCTTTTAGAGAAAGTCTGGACAGAGGTATTTTGGATAACTATAAAGGTTGGAGTGGATTAAGTTGATCTTTGGATAGTATTGTTTAATGTTAAAAAATTTATGAATATTATTTTTGGAATATTATGATACTATAGTTTTAGGAAAAGGACAACCTGCAGGGTGGAGCATAACCCGTCGCGTCGGACAAAGCTGCAGGAATCGAACCCACAATCATAGTGCGACAGGCCTTTATTTCCTACCACTAGCCTACATGAAGTCCCTGGTTATTACAAAATAATTTTACTAATCTAAATGGTATGTGTTAACATTTGGAACCTTATACAATTAGAATAAGTATAATATTTTTGAGTTCTATTATCTTTTTGAGTGAAAGATGAGTTGAAGATTGAAACTCTAATTGTCAAGCATAAATAGATATATACCTATCTCTTATTCAATGAATAAATTAATTCTTAAACTTTAGTAAAGGGATATTAAAACAAAAAAATGTGTTATCCTAATACCTTATGTCTTGTTGAACTGATGATATTTTAAATCAACACAGATTGAAGGCTTTGAGGCCCTCAATTTGACAGTTGATTGTGATTGATGACCTCAATCACTCCCTACAAATATTTACGTTTTTCCTCCAATTATATGTCTCTAATTGCCACCAATGTTCTCCTAATCGAGATCATAATTGGGTGGTGACTTTTTCATTTCCCTTTCCCTCTTATTAAGGCAAAATTTTATTAATCTTATTTCCGATGTGGGTTTTCCTCAAAGGTATTTTCTCTTTTCAACCTTTTATTTTCAAAGAAAAATTTCAAATTGCGAGGACACAATTTATTGAAGGAGGGTGGAATGTAACACCCCGAGCTTCCATGATACGCTTCTCATTCAATAATGTAATAGCTTGCATTGTACGCAACATCGAGTTCTAACACACTGCAACTAATCAAAGTAGCCGTTATGAATAGTAATAACCACTTTTTAAATTTATAGAAATTTTATATTTCAAAATGGACTTCATTTTTGTATTCCTAATATTGAAATTAGCCTATGTTGAATTTTTTGTAATTTTCTGAGAACTTCAAAATTTTTATGAATAGTGAAAAATACTTAAAACAACTTTTTTAATCAAAATAATTTATAGTGATAAGTTATACTATTGAGTGGTTTTAAAGTATAATTAGAATATATTTTTACCATTTTATCCAATGGTGGTCATTAGAATTAATTTCACTTTGAAATTGGATATAAACAATTGTCAATCTTTTGATATAAATTGTTTCTTAAAAACACGCTATTTGTTGTGACAGCGGGAATTAATTATAAAATTAATTAATGCAAATTATATGTTTGGAATTTCATAAAATAGAAATCATTTTTGAATTCAGAATATCAATTATATCTTAGGGTGAAATTTTAGCATTGTTCTGAAAAACTTCAATTTTTGATGAATAGTGAAACCACTAAGTGGTAGTTAAATAACTGATTTTTTGTTTAAATGAAATATTACCACTTCTGTGATTTGATTTTCAAAAATCCGATATACATGGTTGTCATTAAGAAGTAAAATGTGGTTCAATGAGATTAAAATAATTTTTTGGTGAATAGTAACTTTTAAGTTCTTAATCGCGATTAGAGGTAATTAGTGTAGTTTAAGGTAAAAATAATGTTTTAATAATATGAGATGAGCTTGAAACATGTAATACCCTCATTGGATGTGCCATGGCCGACCAAGACAATCCATGGGTCAACTTGGGGACCCCATGGAGCCACTTTAGTTGGAAAATGACATAAATACCTTTTATTTAAAGTTAAAGTAAAAAATGACACAAACATGAAATATTTTACTAAAACAATTTTTACATGGGGTTATACAAGTCATAGTTTTGACTATAAATAGTCATTGGAAAGCTAAAAATATTTCCTACATCATAGTATTTTTTTTATAATTTTTAGACATTAAATAAATTAAATTATTTATGACATCATTATGATGCAGCGATGACCTCATTATTTAACGATTTTAATAAAATGAAACGATAATGTACAATCCAAGGCTTGAACTTGTCCAAAGACTATTGGATGGGTATATTTCGAACCCTTATCACCTTTTCCACGAATTATATAAGTTTGGGACCTTTAGAATCTGAAAATCATTGTATAATAATTTAAAAGTTCCTTACTTTCCAAGAGTGCCCCTCCTCTCCTCTTATAAAAGGCCCCCACCTCTACCACCTCATTAACACTTTCAAGCCATTTGGCTCGGCCAAACTCTGCCCAAATACTCTCCCAACTTCCCCCTATTACTCCTAGAAGCCTCACTTTGGGAAGAACTCTTCCCAAGGAAGCCTTTGGCTCCAATCAAAAGAGTTACCCGATTTAAAGGTAATGTCTTCTCTTATGTTATTTTGTTTTATTTTTCTTCTCCAACTCCATAAAATCTTTTTATTCATTTCTTTTGTAACAACACCAGTATCCTCAATATAATATAATGTTGTTATAAGAAGGATTCGAGCTACACTTACACACACCTACATCTAATGGTTAAAGAACATACGGTTTCTGTGGATGGCGAATTTCTGCCTCACGAAACGATGATTGTTCAACACTCATATAACACCTTCAAAGGTGGCCATTAAGATGTCACTATATTTATATATGATATATAATATGTTTATGTTTTACTTATGCTTATGTATTTCTCATTTATGGCATAATTTATGATTTCCATTATGGGTAAACGCGATAATTTCATTTTAGGAAGTGCGGACTACCGCCCCCTCAAAGTGATGTGAATCGTTAATGCCATATGTGGGATGTATAAAGGATGGAGTAAATGATATTATATATGATATTATACTGGAACTATATTATACCTTTATATAATTATGATTTCATTCCATTAAATACGAAATAGAAATGAAAGTAGCGTTCATGCGTACGTACGACTTACCGTCTCCATGAACGGTGCATTTCATTTCTTACCTATAAATGTTACGTAATATTATGAATGAATGTATATAATGGATATATATGATATATATGGAATCTAAATCATGAATATAATTCTGGATATAATGGATATTCTACCACATAAACAACTTGTAATTATAAGAAGTTTATTGTTGACTCAAGTACCAAAGATCGACAAAACGACCGTTATTAACTTAAATAATTACATAATGTTCATAACATGGTAATAAGTGATATAAAAGGAATAATGAACATGAAAAAGGTTCTTAAGTAAATAGAAATTAACTCTAGTTTATTATTCATAAGGTTAAAGAACGGTCGAGTCACGACAAGACGCAAGGTAAGGGAATTTCTTAACCCAATTTCCATTCTTTGGGTTAATCTCCTATTTTCAAATTATGTCATGATATTATAATGTAATATCTTGTAATTGTACTTTATTTATGTGTTCTTATAGTAAATACACATAATAGATCTATTTTATTTTAAAAAATGATCTTTGTAAGGACTTCGTCTCAGTCTCCTTTCATTGAGGCATATTTGGTTTTATATACAAATTTCTTTTATACGGTGTATAAACCCCTTTGACTTTTACATATATTCAAAAGGAATCTTTTTTATACGAAGTGTTTACTAAATGACAAAAGGGAATGTTTTTGTCATACGTATGTGGCGACAACGACTTCTCCGCCGCCGTGACCACTATTTGAGTTTCGGCTTCCTCTATAAGCCATACCTTTTTTTAATGAAAAATAAATACCATGTTATACTTTTATTTTATTTTGGTATTGAAAATGGTTTTGAAAGAGTTTTTATTATATCAATGTGTTGTATTGATATCTTGTGATTGAAATGTGGAAATGTTATGTTTCCTTTATGCATGTTTTATGTGATACGATTATGTTATGGTTTATGATATGTTTAAACCTATTCATATGAGGAATGCATTGGACTTAATAAGTGACGGGTGGAGCCCGCTATAGCTCCTCGATGCATCGGTAGGTCTCATGAGACAACTAGACGTGGAATTGGCCGAGGCCCTTTCCCAATTTGATTTATGGTTTTGGCCGAGGCCTTAATCATTTTAGACGTCTTGGCCGAGGCCTTGACAAAAAGTTTCAAAATGTTTGGCATTATACATTCCCTCATTATGAAAGTGGTTATTGATATTGCATGTGATTATTCGACCAGTAGAATATCCATGTGAGGAAGTGAATGGCATTATCTCATTTTACTTTTTCCATATTATGTTGATGTTCAAGTTTAAAAGGCTTTTGTTTTAGTTATACATTGCCTTAAATTTTTATGTTTATTTATGAAAGCTTCTGCATTATTGTTATCCTTACTGAGCATCTGAGCTCACCCCTTTCAATGTTTTAATATTTTCCAGGATGTGAAGAAGTATTTTATGAATGACCTACAGGGATTGTCAGAAGAGGATATGAGAGTGGACTATGGAGACTTTGTTATTGTAGTTTTTCACTTTATGATGTAATGTAATGTTTACGAATGTATCTAGTGTTTCCAAGGCTACTAAACTAATCGGTCTTTCGAGACTTGATATTTTGTGATCATGCCAATGTTACGAAGTAATGCACCGACTCTGGGTAGCTGGGGTCGGGGCGTTACAATTATTTTCCTTTAACAATACACCACTCATTCAATTCATTCAATTAAATTTAATCCATTAATCACATGTCAATTTTCACCCCATTATATTCAATTTCCAACTCATTAATTTATTCATTCCATTAAACATCATAATTTATTCTAATACTACCTGGGCAACTAACACAACCACACCACACAACTATAGCCACATCACTGCACATCCACCATCTTCGTCGCATCACATCGTCCAATCCATCTCACCACACAACAAACACACATATCATTCATCGTACAACCACAACCACTACGTACCACAACATTTTCACTACAACGCACAACTTACCACATCACATCCATGCCACCCAACCATCACATCACTGCCCCACATACCACATAACTTAGTTGGTTTAAAACATCACCGCACAACAACTGTAAACCACACAAATCATCACAAAAAGAACACCACACACAATAGTAACACATACCGGCTTCACAATGATTCCGAGGTTTAATCACATTACTTCTTTATATTAGCATGGGTAGTATCACACAAACCAGATATCTAGGGGAAACCAATTATTAGCCAAATATAAGTTATTTAACCTTTTACTCAGGGTGCAATCACACTACAACGCAACAAGGGCCATCACATATATCAACTACAACACAAGAAAGGCTTCTAACAACTGTTATTTTCAGAATTGGTAGTAGGAAAGCATAACAACATCAACAACATATACCAAAACAACAAAACATGTGATAAATCCCCATACCCATAAATATTTAGAAATGGAAATTTATTATACGATTACACTAACCCTTACTATCCACCCAAAGGTAATCAAAAGCATGAAATTCCCACACGTAGCATGTAAAAAGGGTGAGAACGAGGATCCCCTACCTTAAACAAGCTTTCTAATCTCCCTATACACCATAAGGAGAAGAAAAAATTGCCTAAGAACCACCGCCACATAATAAACTGGTGGGTTAACCAACACCGCACCCAAAGAATGTCAAAACGCAACCAAAACACATAACCCAAACCAAACTGCACCACCACAATGAAATTCTAAAATAAAAAAGGAAACAAATGAGAATGAGGAAAAAACTAACCACAGATCGATGAGGGGAATCCAAGGATCAAATATGAGAATCTACAAATCAATCATCGTCTTAGGAATCCCGAGACACCTCAAGAGAGCACTGTCATCCGCCTGGGATGAGAGAGGGAGTGTAGGGTTTGAGGAAAAACCTGAGGCACTCCAACTCTTATAATTACACTGTAAAGGATAATTGCACAGTGTGTACCCTTTACACATCATGTAAATGTCAGGTTTCAAGTTCCACCAAAAAATGTGTCACCTCAAATGATTGATCACCTAAATTATTACATGTCATGAACCAACCTTGCACAAACCGTAATCCCCACTTATGCATCGTGTAAACCATACATGGTGTGTATTTCCTATGATTCCATCTTTTAACAACCAAACTAGTCCAATACCGCTCTAGACCTCCTCTAAGAACATCCAACACCAAAAATTGGCAAAGTAATGGACCGGGAGAACACATACCATTACAAGTGGAGTCTAGCAACTCATCAAGACCCCTAAAGTGATAATGAGTATTCATAGCAATGAAAACCTTACTACAAACACACGTCGTGTAATATAATCTATTAGCCTCATGATATTTCATAAATTAGGATGCACACTTTGTGTCATCATCTTTTCTTACTTTATTGTTCGTTGACCTTACTGGATGGACTTACATTCTTCTACCATAGTCATGGATTTAGTAAAGGTATTATCATCCTGATCAGCTGATCATGAGATATCTCTTCTTATCAAAAGAGGAAAATTATTTCTTGATTATTCAATGAATGTTAAACTACCAATGACGCACCCAATATAAGATACCTCTCTCTAACTTAATTTTTATTAGCATTCATAAAAAAAATAGTAAAATCAAGGTAGGCAAAAATAGTGGAGTCTGAGGGCATAACCATAGATAAATCCCTTAAAATCAATAGGAATAGAGCCAAAACAATGATAAATAATAATGCGATCAATAAATCTTTCTTGACTGGCCAAGGAATCCATGGAAAATTTCCCCTCTCATAGAGTATTTCTGACTCGGATGCCTTGATGCAACATCATTTTGAACTCCTTGATCAAGCAAGTAAGGTCTCATTGAGTAGATGAATTATTAGTGAGGAAACTAACCAAAACAGAGGAACCATATTCCACTATAGAGATCTTGATATTGTAAAGCTCGCAAAGCTAAAGACCGTTGTGCATGGACCTTTCTTCCACCTCAATAGAATTGAATGCAAGCTGCCTCACTAGGACTTCATTGCCATAGTTTTTTCCATTCATGAAAGTACATGTTCAAATAGTATACACTGATAATAATCTTGAGTCATGATACTATTACACATGTTTGCAGATAAGAACTACCAATAACACTCAAAACATGTGGTGTTCCTATTGGTGGGCCAGTCCTCATGATATCATCTACTCGAGACCATGAAGTGAGAACTTCATGAGAAGAAGTCTCAATGCTTATGAGCCTCCACCACCTGATATTCAAACATCATTTATGTCTAGTTGGAATGATGTATCCAGACCATAGGACATTTTTTTAATATTAATGTCATAGTATCTTGAGGTTCTGATTATAGCTTGGGAACTGTTATAACCTTTTGATTCAACATGTAATCTAAGGAAATTATCATGTAAATAGTGGATGCATAAATATTAACACTGTTATGGTAAATATACATCATTCTTATCATACTGTACACATGATATGATAGTTGAAAAGTACTAATTAGTTGGGTCTAAGGTACCAACTATTACAACACTCTCACTTACACTAGAGACAACTTGACAACTATTCTTGTTAGCTCTCACATGATAATATCATGTTTCTACTGAGTTATGGATTTAGTCATGTGTCTATCACATCTCTGTTGCATGGCTATTCTATTATCTATGACCTCACCTCCTTGAGTAAGACTCCTCAAGAGATGTAAACTCTGAGTATATATCCTTTTGTCCACTTCCTATACTTGGCATCTTGGCTAGTTCTAGTAGAAGAATTATCATCATTATACAACTTTACTTACTAGGTGCAATTTTAAAAACTAGAAAAAATCATTGTGTACTTAACACTGCTTCTTTAGCTGCCTTAGAAGCTGCAATGCGCTCAGTATTTGTAGATATGGCTACCACTAGCTTATATGAGCTTATCTTGCTCATCACCTTAGCATGATTATGATATTAGATCACATTGATCTATAGAAATACTAGTTTGTATCCCTTTTATAACTATTATCCCTTCTTCTCCCTATACCAGGTATATATCGTTTGTACTTTCTCAAGTACAATTGGATTGTTTTGACTATTTCCCTTACAGTTCTTCTAGATATAACTGATATTTTTCTACTAGAAAGTATATGTTGGAAATATCATATGTAATACATAGCATGGTATATGTGATAGATCCATTGCAAGCACTTGTGGAATTCTACTCACCTATTTAAACTCCCCTTACTCATTCATGTCATATTGGAGAGATTTATTTCATGTGACATTGGTAACAATTATCTATTGAATTGTTCCAACTTGTATTTTTAAATACATTGTTAGTATAAGTACTTTTAATTGGTATAAGAAACCTTTAGATCTACCTCAGTAGATCATGTTCCCTAAAACATAGGTTACTACTTTAAGTCAATCTTTGAAGAGTTACTTTCATTCTGATCTTAACTAACTATAAGACCTATAATTTTTTTTCATATGTTATCAAACATATTACACTTAGAAAACAGTGGAACTCCCACTAACCTCTTTTAGACATATGGAAAAAATTCATTTCAAATGAATATTCTATGATCTCTTCACTTACTTCAATCCCAAATAGGATTTCAGTAACTTGAACCCTTTATTGGCATCTCTTAGTTTCACCATCCCTTTCTGATTACATCATTTAGACACCTTTTGCGATTGGTGGTCTTGATATCTAATGTCCAATATTAATGATCATAGAAAGTAGTTAAGGCAGGTAAAATTCTAATGGATTTAGGGATAACGACTTGGTATTACCAATCTAGCCATATTGGTACCATGCTAGTACCACCCATGTATAATGTCACTTGAATACCCACCGCAATATTCAAAATTATATTCCCTTGTACTTTGATACATGTAATCCATTATTGGAATTTAATTGATCTTGTCAATCATAGCTTGTTTTCATTTACTACTTACTTGTAGGATCTTTTATTCTCCATGATTAATGTATCACTAGCTGTGGTGAATACAAAACCATTACCATGGTTTTATCCTTCCTACACAATATATGTCTCTGGAACATTTCTCTTCTACAAGATCTTGTGGAACTTTTTCCTATTCCAACTATTTGTACATCTCTGGCATTGACTAAATCTAAATCAATTTTTCTCTCACTATTTTAAGTAGAGAGGTGCACCCTTTTATAGAAATATAGTATATCACTTGACTATAATTTTTCTATCTCAGGGTTTTCTATAATATCCTTAGAAACCATTAGGATAGTTACTTTAGATGTACAGTGGATTTTTCTTGATGCAAGTTTGTTTATATCCATAACAAACTCTTTGCATCCAAACACATGTTCTTATGACATAATGGATTTATATCATATTATAACTTTTATGATATCCATTTTTAATTATAGTTAGTATATGGTTATGGGATAACACCTCTATTTTCAAAGCATGTCTCACAAAATGAGAGTATATGCAATGCATATAATTTTTAACATTGATTCTCTTTTTTACTTACATCATGACTTTGATGTGTATAAGGAAATGTGTATTTCAGAATTACTCTGCACCACATTTAAATTGTTAATGTTTTCATGTAAGAATGTCCATCAATCCTCCTTACCAGCATCATAAATTTGATGTGTATTAAGGTAATGTGAATTTAGGAATTACTCCATGCTACATTTTAGTGATCGAAGAATGCTTGGTCAAAATACTCTCTGGCACACGGGCCCAGAGAAAATCATATCTTCTTACCATCCATATATCATACTTTACATTTAAATTCCTTAAACACCACTTAAAGGAGTCTTTTGAAGTATATTTACCACTTGCTTAACCTTAGAATAGTTCACTCCCTCTAGCTGAACTAATTTTGTAAACTTTGTGATTTACCATTATGTCTAAAGGATTCTTTATCCAAAACTATGTAAGTAAATGTGTCAATGATACCTAAAATCTTTAACTCTAAGGAGTCTAAAACCATATTGGGTATATCCTTGACAACTGCTTCATTTTTTTTGACAAAGAATTATCTTTCCACAACTGGACATAACTGGGTCTTACATTTTATATTCATCAATTATTGCCAATGATTCAAGCATTATGAAACTTTTAGTTGAGTATTATACATCGCAAACAACATTCATTACAAAATGGAATAATGTATCCTTGTGTATAAAGGACATGTGAGATAAATATTTTGGTAATATTTAACAAAATTTCAACAATAATCATTAAGCTCGACAATTAGAAGTTGTGTATTCTCATCGCTGATTTAGGAACCACTCTTTCTCAACCTCTTAGAGAACAAGCCCTACTTCTTATGATGTTTCTTTTCTTACTTAATTAATATATTTCAATACACATGTGAAAGAAATGTTTTATTTAATACCCAATAAGTATGACAGAAACTCCACATATAATGGTGAATATTCACTGAAGAAAAAGTGAGTACTTTCTTCTTAAATTCAGTTCACTGAATTTGAAATTCTATAAAATTATGGTGTGACATGCAAAGAAAATAACCTTCTATTTAATACCCCTTTTCTTTGAATAACATTGAAAAGGTGTCTTTGAAATTACACCTGTCATTGGTATTTTCTTCTTATCTTTCAACTTGTTCACCATAAAAACTAAAGATTAATCTTTCTTTAAGTTCTTATTTACTTGAAGAACCATACCCAAAAGGTAATAAAGTGTTTTTCTCCATACTTTTCATTTTGTAATCTTAAAAGAACCTAGAAAAATTTGGTGATAAAGATACAAGAATGAGATGTATTGAAAGATAGTATATCATCTTTCAATTTACACATATTAGGTGTAATCATCACCTCATTCATATCTTGTTTAACTTTCTCCTCATATACTTCTCAGAGATGAGACAACATGTAAAATCATTCATGTCTGATGTTGTATCCACAAATCACATTGAACGTTGATGATTTCATTGTAACATAACCATCATATGCGCCATTCATGGGTCACCTATAATCACTTTTATCACCCTCGCTTCCTGAGGTGGCTCAATGGGTATTGGGGACTCCGACTCCTTGAATTTCCTATGTCGTAGTACTTTGCACAAGCGTCCGTATTACTCTTGGAAAATCATGCTAGAGAGGACATTGAATTTATCCAATAATTATCACAGTATATCTTATGGTATTACATGTCATTTTCTATAAAAATAAACACTAACAGATTAGTACTTTTATCTTGATTACTATTGAGGAGTTCTGTTGAGTGAAGTCTCAACTTCTTGCAAAGGATAATCTTTCATTACTCAACGCTTTCCTCTAAAGTCGCAACAAGCTAGTTTTGGATACTTTATTGTTGTCAAATTCAGTTAAGTTGACTCAACGCTCTCATAAGAACTCCTCAATAGTAGAATTCACCCTCATCTTTGGCTGATCAAGCACCCCGTACACCTGGTTTTGTTCAAATTTGAATGACGGGAGGCATTTGTGACTTAATATTTCTTTCAGGGTTTTTAATTATTTATCGAGGAATGAAATCATTTTCTATCTGATATGCATGTACTATGTGATCGCACTCACAACTGATTATGCAATAAATAGAAAAACATTCATCACGTCATAAATTGATTTAATATATGAATTTTATGTTTATTATTTTATATGATTGTTAAAACTTGTATATCCATAAAAATAATAAAAAATGTATAAATTAAATAAACTACCTGGCTAATCTTGAGCATATATTATTGGTTGATCCATTTAAACTTAATGGACCAACCATGACCTAGGGGTATAATACTTGAGTCAGGTCTTGACTCGTATTGCAGCTCGGTCCCTAGTCCAATGTACCACTATCTAGTCTGGAATATTGCCTCGTACCGGCATAGTCTGCATCTTACTCCGTCTTTGTCTTAATAAAAAAAACTCACATGCATGTGAGGGAGTCTCGGAAGTGAAAAATGCATACAAAACACTTTCATCTGGGTACGCAAGCCCTTATACATATTAAACAAGGAATAAAATGATGATGCATAAACTGTCTTATTTAAATAATTAATTACAAGTATCACATGCAATTGCAATTAATAATTAAACTAAACCCAGACATACATTTTTCGGTCTTTTCTCAAGATAAGTTGATGCACAATTAAATGTGAAATAAAATTAATTTTGCAATAAATTTATGTTGAGAACGTTATTTGAATTAAAATAATTCTGTTAAAGATTTTAATTCAAATAGAATCACCGTTTGATCCCAATATTAATTTTTAAATATATATTTTAAAATTATATCTTATTTTGAAATATATATATGTGTGTGTAGTTTTTTTTCTCGGGCCCCACATAGCCTGAAAAAAACCGGGCAAGTAGTGACCCATCCAAAACCGTGTTGGGTTGGACCGATCCGGGGCGAGGGAAGTGGTGGGGAGGCACAACACTCAGATCCTAGTTGAGCGGGATTAGAGAGTTGCAGTGGTCGTGGGCGGAGGCCGCCGCGACGGATGGGGCTGCGCCAACAGGAGCGGTGGTCGGATGATGCTCGGGCTGGGCTCGGTTGGAGACTGTAGGTGCAGCACTCGGATCCAAGTTGAGCGGGATTCATCTTTGTTTTGATTTTCCACAACCTATGCATTTAGGTAATGAAAAAAAAAGTGCAATTCCACTGATTGGTGGAATTATAAGCCACCCGTTGAAGAACTGTTTCGACCACCGCATTTCAGCTGGAACAAGGGTTTTCACCAGAAAAATAAAAATTGTTCAATCATATAAACATTATTCAATAATAAACCTACAATTGTGATTTAAATTTGATCATCCGATATCATATTGACTCACGTTCTGCACCATTGGAACCATAAAGACACAATATACATTAATTTAATGCGAGTTTAATTTTCTTGGTCTTAAAATATCACGTGGACGCTCTGATACCAATTGAAGGTACCAGGACATGTAGTGGAAGCCAAAGAACCAGGAATTTATAAATTTTCACTAGCAATCAACGTAACTACATCATTGGGGGCGAAGCATAGCCACGGTAAAAGTACGAGGATCCCGCTTGATAAATTTTAGCACAAAACATAAATGGAAAAATATCTGGTTTAATTTTAAGTTGCGATTGACATCTGCTCGTTGTCAGTGACACTGCTCAAAGGATTCAAAGATGAATCCCTCTAGACCATCCACACACACTTCAAAAAGTATTCACGTACGTTGACTGCTGTATTTTGGGTGATAGCGCACAGGTCTAATGAATTCTTTGACATCACGACAACCACCACATCGTTGTTCCTACAATGCCTCAAAGAGAGCTTGATCAGGTTGCTTGAATCGAGAGCTTCTCTCTCTAATAAGTAGGAGAGAAGAGAGAGGCTCTCAACGAATGATCTATGAATAGTCATCACCATGAGAGTCTCCTCCTTATATAGAGAGTTTCCAAAATACCCAAAAAGGTTCTCCAACCCGGAATATTTATTACTCACTATAAAAAACATCTCATGACTGCTTTATTGGATTATAAATATAATTTTTATTTTTATCACTTGTAATATAGTAAATATATTACGTGATAAAATCAAGTCTTTAACTCAACTCATCGTTCCGCAAATATTAAACAAATCTTGAATATTAAAATAATATTCATTGGTATAATATTTTTCATGCATTGACTTTAATACTTATAAATACACTTAGTAAATAAATTCAATATTGATTATTCTAAACTCGAATAATAATGAATTTATTTATTCTTTCGTGATTTTATTTCTTCAGACATATCATGGACCCCATTATGGGGCCTACCATGCCCTATATTCTTATTCATCAAAATATGAAAGACTTTTGAATACACTATCGTGTACGACCCTATAGGCCCTTATCTTGATAGCAGTGAATAATATTCATAGACTAGGATCAAAGTCTAGCAACTCATCATGACCCATAAAGAGATAAGATTAGTCATAGAAACGATAACCTTCTTACAAACACACTTCATGTAATTTAACCTTTTTGTCTCACGATATCTCATAAAACAGGATGCACACTTTGTGTCATCATCATTTATTGTTTTATTGGTCGTTGACCTTACTGGACGAACTTACCTTCTTCTACCATGGTCACAGATTTAGTAAAGGTACTACCATCCTGATCGACTGGGTTTAAGATATCTCTTCCTATAAAAAGTAACAAATCCTCTCTTGATTATTCAATCAATATCATACTATCAATTACGCACTCAATGCAAGGTACCTCACTACAAATTCATTGACATATTTTTTCCATGCATCAAAGTACGCGATAAAATAGTATAAAAAAACAATAATCTCAAGTCAGGAGACCATTACACATATTTGCGGATATGAACTGTTGGATTGACGTAGCCCGATCCATTTTGGGTGATGTTGGGTCGAATGCTTGCGGGTCATACTAAACACCAGGCCACAACTCCACAAGTCAAGTTCTGTGGTGAGCTCATTGGGGATTGTAGGGGAAAACACACCCCTACTCCGAGGGCCCTAGGGTCAAAGGACCCTGACCCAAATTTTAGGGGACTATAGCAACTCTGACCGGTTGTAGAAAAGTTGACCAGCTGACACCAATAGGGCACTATATAAGTGCGGAGTTTGGCACAACTACTGTAGCAGCTCAAACTGTGGAGACAATGATATTATAGCTTTGCAGACTTCTTATCACCAGTCACTATAACAGCTTGGACTTGGGTGGTCACAACACTGTAGCAGTGCATACTTTCAGCCACCTTTCACTGTAGCACATCAGACTTTCTGTGCGGCTGGTAGAACAATTCTTCATCCTCCTTATTAGCTCATTTTGAGCTAGGGTTTCTGGGTGTGTGAAACTCTGTGATATCCCTATAATTTTATGCTCCCAACTATAGTGATATTTCTGTCTCTCCATAGACATAGGGATTATTCCTGAACCATGTAAATTGATGTGTTTGTGTTCTTCTTCTTCTTTTGTTTTTGTTTTTTCTTCATCTTCAAACTTGTTCTATAGCTACGAATTTTAGTGTTTTAGCTAGAGGAACTACCGATGACACCCAAAACATGTGGTGTTCCTATTGGTGGGTCAATCCTCATGATCTCATCTACTCAAGATCACCAAGTGCAAAATTTATGAGAAGAAATCTCAATGCTTATGAGCCATCAACACCTGATAGTCAAACATCATCTGAGTTCAATCAAAATGATGTATCTAGACCATATGACATTTTTTTAGACTAATTTCATAGCATCTTGAGGTTCTCATTATAGTCTGGAAACTGTTATAGCTTTTTGATATGACATGTAATCTAAGGAATATACCTTATAAATAGTGGACATGGAAATATCAACACTATTATGAAAAATATACATCATGTGTATCACACTATATACATGATATGATAATTGAAAAGTACTAATTAGTTGGGTCTAGGGCACCCACTATTACAAAAATATAAATGTTTAAGGAAAGTCATTGTGATTTTCAAAAGGATAGAAAGTGCTGAAAGTTATCCTTTCAACTCAACAATCTCCCCCTTTTTGAAAAGCACAAAACACAATTTTTAAAGAGAAAAACAAAAAATATACACTTACTCCCCCTATATCATATAATCTCCCCTTTTACCTATCCCCACTTAGTTACTTTCTCCCCATTTGTTTTATTGTTTAGAAACTTCCTTCCAAACCATTATTCAAAAAGCTTTAGACTCTCTGCAAAAGTTCTAAACCTTTCTCCCCCTTTATGATTTTTGAAAAGGATTTATGGGATGTATAAAGTGTACATGAAATTCTAGGGAAAGAAATTCTATATGAAACAATATATATATATATATATAATCATTAAAAAAATGTAAGAAATACATTTAACCAAAAGTATTAAAAGGACATTTAACCAATGAAATTGGAGTCATCCATCCAAAAATGTTAGAAAGAACATCCATCAAAAATATAAAACCATAAAAAATTATTTGATCTATTACAAAAAAAATCAAGAATTAAGAAAAAGTATCAATTTTCTTGAAGAGCTTCTTGATAATTATCTTCATCTTTTTGAAAACTTCTCGATACTTTTCTGACTTGGCAACAACATACTTCAACTTTACAACTTCTTCTTCAAAGACTTGAAACTTCTTGTTTTCATTATTTAGATTGGATACTTATTCTTCCAAAGCTTAAAATTTATAACTTTCACTTTGGTTCTCTTGTAAAAGAACCACTGTTTTCTTTAGACTTAAAACCTCTTCCTTCAAAGCTCAAACTCTACTGCTTTCTCCTTGATTCTCTTCTTGAACAAGCATTGATTTCTTTAGCTTTGTAACTTTATCTTACAACTATTCAATCTTCTATCCTTATTTTGTAAATTCATTATCTTTATTCATAACAAGGAATTTTAGATTATCAATTTCATTGTGGAATTAGAGACATCATTACTCATACTCCTTTAAAACTTTGTCGTTGATTTTTTTTCTATTTTAATTCCCACTATTTGTTCATCATAAAATTTCAAATCACCATCAATGTGTTTGATCCAGCGAATATGTTCTTTCACCATCATTGAATCAGTTTTTGATATTCCTTTAATTTTTTTTAATTCTACTCATTTTTAATAACCAATTAAACAAATTGTTTCAAAGAACTTGAATTTTTTAACAAATCAAACTTCCCTTGAATGTACTTACACCTTTCTTGAATGTCAGGGAAAAATTTCATAATTTCATCCAGTAGATGAATTACTTCATTAAAGTGGTTCATTTTAATCTCCATACGATTGATAGGATTACTTGGAGGATAATTTTTGGAGTCTCCTAAAGCACTAGGAACTGAAGGCCTTGGTGGCCTAGAAGGTCCTCCTCCATCTTTTTCATCATATCAATTATCAGAAACTTCCAAGACGTTATTATCACCATCATTAGATGGAGGTTTGTCTGATGTTTGAGCTTTTGACTATGGTTTATTTTCTTATTAGGAAACTTCCTTATCCAGGTTACTCAATGAAACATTATTCACGAATTTAATAGATAATTAAGTTGAGTAAGCTTCTGGTATTTCTTCAAATCCAAAATTCTATTTAACCACCCTTCAACTAATTCAAAATTCTTTCTTAACCTTTTCTTTCCTAGAACAAGAGTAAATTCTTTTGGGAGAGTGGATTGACCAGTCCCATCCTTTTATTTTTCAACTGGTTCTATAACTTTAGTTTGCACAACTTCAACCACGAATTCCTTTTGTTTTCTTTTATCAACTACTAAAGGTTCAACAAATATTGGAACTGGTTGTCATTTGGGTTGATTGGATGGAAGTTTTTCCGATCGATCAGATGAAGGAGGACCAAATTTGGTTGCGATTTCAACCCTTGAATGCATTTGATCAAATCCTTTAAGAAAATCATTAGCAAAATTTTCTTATCTTTCCTTTTCAGCTTGTTTCTTCTTCTTTTCTTCTTCTCAAAGATTTTGATAAGTTAGTTATTTAAGAGACAAGGATCAACCTTATAAGATTCTTATAATTTTGTTATTTAAGAGAAAAGGCCTTAACCTTTTCATACCATGATCTTTCTATCAGTCTTTCCTTGACTGTAACTCTGTTTGAGAAATCATAGGAATAAGCCATCTGTTTTTGATCATATTAACTGAAGAAATCAGATGAATTAGAAAAGATCAGATAGAGGAGAATTAGGGAGTCGATAGCTCTTCACAATTTCAAGCATTGAACAATGATAGGTGGTCTAATGATCTTTATATATACAGAATAAAGAGACGATTAATCTTCCTCAAATCTAACATCTTAGATTGAAATCCTTATTGAGATCAACGGTCTACAAAATTCTTAAATATTAGTAAGAAAAATTATGAACTCTAGAATTGTTTTTAAAACTTTTTTTATAGTTTTTTATCAATCAAATATGTTGTCCAATGAAAATATATTTTTTTAAAATTTTTTAAGGAGTATAAACTGCATTAAAAATCACAACAAAAGATAGAAGTAAACAAAAGATTTAGAATCTATCTTTTGGAGGGAAAATTTATAAACTTTCTTTCGAAAGTTTATTAAGGAATATGAACTTCTTGGTTTTTGGGAAGGAAATACAGGATTAAGTAGTTTTAGGAAAAAAAATTCAGAAAATTTTCCAACAATAATTTTGTCTAAAAAATTTATAACAAAAAAATTTTCCCAAAAATTTTGTTTTAAATAATCCAAAAAAATAGGAAATTTTTTCTAAAAGAAATTTAGGAAAAATTTCATTTTTAAAACAGAAGAAAAAATGTACTCCCTTTTTTATAAGGAGTTCACTACTATAAGGATATTTCCATAAAATAAGTGGATTGAATGATCATTTTATATTGATCATTCCAAACTTCTATTTAATATATTCAAATCTATCATAATTTAGAGGTTTTGTAAAAATATCAGTAAGTTTTTATTTCATTTTTATAAATTGTAAAATCATATCTCTTTTTTATGTGTGGTCTAGAAGGAAATCGTGTCTTATATCTATGTGGTTAGCTCATGAGTGATGTGTCAGGTTTTTTCTTAAAGCTATGGCACATGTGTTATCACACAAAATATGAGTTTTATTAAAACTTGTGACAAAATCAGTGTGTATTGCATCCACAACACTTGAACACAATAACTTCCAGTTTCCACATATTCAACTTCAGTAATGGAAAGTGCTAATGAGTGTTTTTTCTTACACAACCAAGGAACTAAATCCTCTATTAAGAAATGATAGGTTCCAAGAATACTTTTTATATGCATTTTTCATCCAGTAAAATCAACATCTGAAAAACTTTTTAAATAAAAATCACTTCTATAAGTATAAAACATATCAAGAGTCATAGTTCCCTTAAGGTAATTAAAATTCTTTTTATAGCTTTAAGATGCAAATCTTTTAGATTTTCTTAATATCTCGCACATAAACATACAGAAAATATTAAATATGATCGACTAGTTGTGAGATATAATAAACTGCTAATCATTCCACTAAAAAGTTTTTGATCAACTGGTTTCTCAGATTCATCGAGATCAATAGTTTTTGATGCCCTGATAGGAGTACTAATACTTTTAGTATTTCTATATTCAAACCTTTTAAGATCTTTTATATACTTTTTTGAGATATAAAATTTCCTTCTGGTTTTTGAGAAATTTGAAAACCAAAAAAAAGTTAGTTACCTATCATGTTCATTTCAAAATCAGATTTCATAAGATCTATAGAGGAATCAGAAAGAGATTTTTGAATTGAACTAAATATAATTTCATTAACATAAATTTTAACAATGATGGTATCTTTGAAAACTTTTTAAAAAAAGAGTTGGATATGAAACTCCCTAAAAAAATTGTTTTGTAACAAAAATATGATTAATCTATCATATCAGTCTCTTAGGACTTGTTTGAATCCATAGTGTCTTAGTATGTCTAAAAACATGATCAGGATATTTTGTGTTTTCAAAACCAGCTGGTCATTCTACATAAACTTTCTCCTGAACATATCCATTAAAAAGGCACACTTAGCATCCATTTGAAAAAGATTGAAATTTAGAAATGTTGCATATGCTAGAAGTATATAAATAGATTCAAGTATAACTATTGGAGCATAAGTTTCTTCATATTCTATATCTTCTTGTTAATTATAATCTTTTTCAATAAGTCTTGCTTTATTTCTAACTATTACTCAATTTTCCTTCTTATCTTTTTCAGCATCTATTTTCAATCTACTCCAGTACTACATGAGAGTTCCAATCAAGTCATCTACACTAATATTAATAAGATTTTTAGTATCATCAATAACTATTTTTTATTCTAATTATCTAGGCATAATAGCAATAATCTTTTCAACCAGATGTTCATCAGCTAAATCTTTATCTCCCAAAGATTTTAAACTATTCACAATGGTCATGAATCTATGATGCATCTTATAAATAGATTCTCTAGATAATAAATAAAATACTTTATAATCAGATCTTAACATAGCTCTTCTTATTTCAATAAATTTGGTTGTGTTGGATTGGTGTATCCCGATCAACTCTTAACATAGCTATTCCTATGCAATTGGTGGGACAATGGATCATCTTCTCCATTTGTATCCCATTTCGGGTTAGGGTTACCGAAAAAACTCTATAATTGTGCTCCGAAATTATAGTGAATATATTACCTCTCTGTGGACGTAGGTATTTTTTCCCAAACCACGTAAATATTCGTGTTCTAGTTCTTATTTTTCCTTTTTACTCTTCCGTGTTTCGTCGTTTTTGTCATTGCAACTCCCAATGTTTCTGCATCAGGTTGTCCCAAAGTGATCAAACTCAAGATTTTTCCAAATATTATTAGATGTTTCACAAGATGGAATTTGACTATAGATATTACTTATCATAGAACATAGAAAAGTATTTCTAACATGATAATTCAGTTAATACTTAGTTTTCCCATCTTTAATGAAAGTTGAAACTTCTTTTTCTAGAATAAAATAATTTTCAATCAGCACCACAAAGTTATCAACATTAGTATTGATCAAAAAATTCTTTATTCTATCTCTTCGGTATTCATAGTCAAATTTTTCAAGTTCCCAGAAGAGGCTGTGAGCCTTGTACGGTTGGCGCATGATTTAGTAAATCGTGTACGACTTTTTAATTAATCTGAAAATTTGTTTTTTGATCTGAAACCTCCCTGAAACCCTTCATTCTTTCTCCTACACCTAGGGATCTCAAAACTAAGGAATTTAATGGTCATTCTTGGAGATTCATCTCCCTTCGTCCGATTCTCATAAGATTCTACACCGCTATAGTGTATACATATTTTGTCTGGTAGAATAAATATTGTTCATCCAGTGAAATGAGATTTCTCTATCTAATGGATTTAATAAATCTTCATCTGGAAAATGTTTCTACCTTCGTCTAATGAATTTTGTCCTATGGTCTTGATACAACTCATCTTATGGACTTCATTATACTGTAACTTTTGGTCTTTTATAAATCTACATCTGATGAAATAAGTAATCATTCATCTAATATACCGAATACATGTTCATTCGATTACTAAAAGGAATATCATCCGATGAACAACATTTCTATGTCCAGTAAAATATCTTTTCTACAAAAACATACCTAGAAATTTAGAAGTATAAAAGTTTGTAAAATATAAATGTTTAAAGAAATATATTTCAATTTTAAAAATAATTTTAGAAAGTTTTGAAAGTTATCCTTTCAACTCAACATCATGATATCAGAATACAATTATGGTGGTCAGGTATGAAGAGGGATATCACTGATTTTGTCTCTCATTGTCTTATCAGTTAGAGGATTAAGGTCAAGCATCAACGACCAGGTGGTTTTCTTTAGCCTCTTATCGTGCATGTGTGGAAGTGGGGTGAGGTAATGATGGACTTTGTTATGGGGATGCCTAGGACCTCAAAAGGTATAGATGTTGTGTGGGTTGTGGTTGATCTACTGATGAAGGTGGAACATTTCTTATCGATCCAAGAGACTCATTTCATGGATGAGTTTGGAAAAATCTATGTTTGAGATATTGTATGGTTTCATGGAGTGCCTATGAGCATAATATCTAACTAGAACACTTGTTTCACGTCATGGTTTTGGCAAGGTTTGTAGAAAGTGATGGGCACTCAGTTAAAGTTGAGTACGACATATCATCCACAAACTGGTGGACAATCAAAGGATGATCTAGATTTTGGATGATATGTTTCGGACATGTATCCTGGATTTCGGTGGAGCATGAGATGATCATATGTCCTTAGCAGAGTATGCATACAATAACAGTTATCAGTATTCAATTAAAATGGAACCATTTGAGACCCTTTATGGTCAGTCATGTCATTCACCCTTGTGTTAGCATGAGGCAGGTGAGACAGCTGTTATCAAGTCAAGTATGGTACATGAGACCTCTGATCGGGTCCAGTTGATCCAGAAGCAATTGGTGACCACTTGAAGCAGGCATTGCTCATATGCTGACCAAATATGATGATCCTTTGAGTTAATTGTGGGTGATTAGGTTTTTTACTGGTGTCACCAAGGTTAGGGTATGAATGTTTGTAGAAACAATGGAAATTGGCGCTGTGGTTTGTGGGACTATTTGAGATCACCGAGCGTATTAAAATAGTGGCATGTCAATTAGAACTCTCTCTATGGTATCGAGGTATACATAACTTGTTCCATGTGTCTCAACTTCATATGTACAAGTTTGGCCTTACCCATGTGATCTATAGTGAGGATGTTGACTTGGAACCAGAAGTATTGCTTGTGGAGCGAATGGTACGGATTGTGGGTTGGGGCGAGAAGGTGTTGAGGGGGAAGACAGTACCACTTGTTCAAGTTTTGTGGCAACATGGAAAAATCCAATAGGAGATTTGGGATCTAGAATGTAATGTACAAACTCAATGGCCTAAGTTTTTTGAGCGGGAACTCTAAAGACACTTCCTAAGGATGAGAAGTCCTTAGAGAGGGGGATTGTAATAGTCCGAACTTTTTCAGGTGCATCACGTCTCTATTTTGGCCCATCTTTAAGTGTTTTTGAGTTCTGTTTTGTTTGGATGAAGCCTAGGGTAACTTATGGATGGTTTTGGAGGGTTTTAGGATCTTTTAAGGGGGTTCATGGTTTGAGCAAGGTTTGGGAAAACCATGCGGTTCTTCCTGGGAAATTGTACGGCTTGTTAGAGAGGAATGGTAGGTGGCGCATAGTTGGTGCAAAATTAGAGCTAACCGTACAAGTTTATCTAGGAAAATTTGAGACTTGGGATAGAGGAAAAAATCATGGTTGGCACACAATTTACCAAAACAAGTGGCCAAATTGTGCTAGTTCTCAGAAGAGGCAGTGAGCCTTGTACAGTTGGTGCATGATTTAGTAAATTGTGTACGACTTTTTAATTAGTCTGAAAATTTATTTTTTGACTTAAAACCTCCCTAAAACCTTTCATTCTTTCTCCTACACCTATTGATCTCAAAACTAAGGACTTTATTGGTCATTCTTGGAGATTCATCTCCCCTTGAACTCCAATTTTAGTGGATCTAGAAGATTGGGCTCATGTGAATGCAAGGTAAGAGGCTGTTCTTCCTCCGTTATTCACATTTCTTCTAGATCTAATCTCCTCTTCTTATAAGGAATCATAGATTTGGTCTGTCACAGTTAGATCTATGAATTCTCTTGTGATCTAATAAGGAATTATCGTTTTATCAATGGATAGGGGATCAAATCTAGATAATTGTCATCCCTTTTCCAAATGGATCTAGATCTACCGTTGGCAAAAAATATTATTAGGTGAGTTTACCTACCTTTAAGCCCATGTTACGTTTCTATTCTTGAGTCTTAAATATAGAGTTCTATTTATAATTAATTAGTCTTGGTTATAGGGATTATTGGTGCGTGAATGTGGTTCGGTGTCGCCACTTGGTAATTGATGTCAGCACACAGAGGTAGGAAGTCCTTACCATTTGATGGCATTTATATATTAATTGTGTGTTATGAAATGTATGTGTGTGTATGTTTCATGAGACCCTTTCTTGATATGATTCGCATGCGGGTGTGGGTGTGGCCTGTGAGATCCTTGTTTGATGACATATGCATGTGGGTGTGGGTGTGGCCCATGAGACCATTGTTTGATGACATCTGCATGTGGGTGGGTGGGTGTGTGTGTGTAGCTCATGAGACCCTTACTTGATATTACATGTTTACTACTTACTTATTTATGGATTGTGTCTGGATGCATGTTTTATTTCTTTGTGACTAGTTTCAAGGTACCTGGTGGGTCTAACTCGACTAGTTGGCCACTAAAGGGGGAGTGTCATCGTTGTGTTTGGAAGGTTGTGATTTCACCTTTAGAGATGACATGTAGCATGCGACTTTTCCCAAAGAAAGATATTAGATAGACATGTATGGATATGGATTTTCCTAAAGTAGGATATTGGGTCGACATTTGTAAATGTGGCTTGACCCAGACCTGTAAATTAGGTCAACGTGTAGACATTGTGACTTACCCTTGAAGGCGGGTGTGGAATTGTTCCTTAGAGGTGGAATGTGGATACATGATAGTTGGCTGATTTTTTTGAGCTTATGTGTGGATTACTCAACATGATCTAAGTCATGAAATTGTTACATTTGACCTTCCTTCTGGCATAGTGTTGAAGCAGGCAGAGTCAGGGTTTGAGACAGCTTAGTTAGCACATGATAACTCGACACTTGAATGTTTATTTACACTTTTAAATTATTTTTATGGCATATACATATATATAGTATTCTTATGTTAAGGACACATTGATTATGTCTTATTGGGTTTATACTCACACTCTACATGGACATCTCGATGTGCCTGCAAATTTCAGGGGCAAGGGTCATGCGTTGAGGAGCAGAACATGTGAAGCTTAGAGGATGGAGGCAATGCCGGGACATAATTTGGATTATTGATCTAGTGATTTATTTTAATTTTCCTTAGTTATCATACTTTGGTTGACTCATGCCCCCATGGTCAGTTGGGGTGGCATGGGTGGTGGGTGGGGGTTTGGGGTGTGGTGGTGAGGTCAAACCCCTGATCCGGTTTTATTTTTAATTTTCTTATAGCGCAGTGTGTCACAGTTGCGATCATACCAACCCTACACACACACACATACACACACTTCAGTTAACTTTCTACATTGAGTCTTTTTGTTTATTTTTATTTTTATGACCTATGTCATCTTTTTATAGCATGATGATTACCATTGTGTTGTTCTAGAATGTTTCTCATCACTTATTGTGATACTGATGCATGACTATTGTTACTAAGAATAACCTCCCCAAAGCACTGTCTGACCCTCATCACTAGCCAACGACCTCTTGCATACGGAGAGACACACATGAAATTATGAGACACACTGACCAAACTTGATGATTTGGTCGGGGTGTTACACATTATTAGGGGAAATAATAAACCAATCCAAAATTTATACATCACTATAAATCTAAAATAACCTTATAAAAATTTCTGAACCCCGCATAAGAACAAGGGGGGCCTAGCCATAATACGATATCAAAATAAAAGAGAACTAAAAACTTTTATCCTCAAGGATTCCAAAACTCCTACATTAGGTATGAAGCAAGACACATGCATACCTCACCTCCTCTATAATCCATCTATCATGACTAAGGCTCATCACTGATAAATAATAATTTCTTCCCCTTACCTGCCTGTATCACAAAAAATAGAATCTACATGTATACATAAGATATGAATGTAGGTAAAGAGACAAAAAGAACATGTAAGGGGAAGAAATTATTATTTATCACTGATGAGCCTTAGTCACGATCGATAAATGGTCCAATTTTTTTCCCTGTGGGGCGCAATTCAATGGTTATTCCCCTACTATACCTGTGGAAATGAGTTGAGGATGTTCTGGTTACGAACCTCCGCATCTACAAGTTTCTTTCCTCTGTACCCCCACCCCCGATCCTTCCATGTATAAGATATGCATTTAGGGGATGAGTAAAATATACCCAGTGGGATATCCCCAAAATACTACATATGGTTCTCATACATGTGAAAACTATTCTACATCATGCATGATTTTAAATGAAACATGTTTTTGAAATATTACATTGAAGAAAATAAGAATTAACAAGATTTGATTTCCATACACACATACACACACACACCAGTTGGAATATAAATGATAGCAATCCAAGTAAAGACCAAGTCCCAATTACCAAACACCAAGTCATGAACCATTGACAAACACCAAGTCAAAATCACTCGAACAACTAATTCCACCCAAAGGAAAGGTTATAGGCAATAAAAATCATATAAAGACAATAAAGGGTTGTACAACATGATGAAATACGACCACCAAATCTCAAGACCGAGTACCTATCTGATTTGGTCCCTCCATCCTAAAAGAGTATACAAAAGTAATAGTGGTAAATAATCCAAGCTAATCCAAAGTAAACAGTTGCACAATCCAAACAACGTTTTAATCTCACAATTTCAAAATCCTATTTATTTCCCTTGAAATCATACTCAACCTTTCTTGGAAAAATTAAATTCCAATAATAAAGTAAGACACTATTCAACCATCTCAATATTACCAAATCAATCATTTAAAATCTCCCCGTTTTTATCAACACAAACCATAATTCAACCAAAAACCAAATCAGTTAATAAAGAAAAATGTTTTAAGTGATTTTCAAAGATCTGAATAATTTACTTAAGAAAATAATTGATTAAAAACAAGTAAAAAGAACATGCAATTCCATAATAATTGATTAAAAAAATTTCCTCAAAAGTTCACTCAAGGAAAAAAAGTTCAACACAATGATGAAGTGTGTCATCAGAGATCTCAATACCCTAGAGGATATTTTAAAGCCTAGCATCAAAACCACTGAATTAATTTGAAGTAAGCCAAACACATCTAGAAGGAATCCCCATATCTAGGGTTATAAAAGAGTATAGAAGAGAAACAATGAGATGGGGAACATATTAGGAGTGACTTATCTTTGATATGAGGATAAAACACCTTAAGATAGAATAAATGGGATATTTGGAGGAGAGAAAAGGAAATCAACAATGTAGATCCCCCCACGTTGCCCTCTACAGGGTTATAGATTAGGGAAATGACAGTTGAGGATCAAAAGAGACCCTTAATTCCAGCTAAGGACTTCCATATTTTTGGACCACAATTAAATCTAATTTTGTTTAAAAAATCAAAAAAAAATTTATCCTTAAAAGTATTTTATCATGTTTTTGGTCCCAAACTATAATTAGGTGCCTGTTTTGGTCCTGTACAGTCATTTTACCTTATAGATTTCACTCTCACCCAATCTCATTCCATTTATGAGATTAGAGGCCACAATGACATCAAATGCTCTAACAATCTGAAGAAAGGAATGGAAAAAGAAGCTAATATGACACTGTCTGGCAAAACATTTAAACCCATTCTCTGTCTAGAAAATAATTACCTATCCCATTAATGGGAGTCTAGTAGTATAATTCTGCACAAAAGTTTCTACAGCTTGAATCATGAAGATCATTTCATTTTCTATGTAGTTACTTTCAAGCCTTGGATCTGTCAGATCTTGTACTTTTTCATTTTTCAGTGCACTGTTGAGAAAAGGTTGGGCCTGAAAAAAATTCGAGCTTTTTCATTGGGTCAATCCAATAACTAGAATATTATTTAGAGGATTTTCATGAATTTGGGTACATGGAAACATTTTTTTCTTTTAAAAAATGTATTAAAAAATGTTTGAGTGAGAAAAAACTAGATATCATGTAAGTTTTGTTTCTAAGGAAAAGAGAGATTTATAGGGGAAACTTGTTTTCAAGTTTCCAAGAAAATGAAAATGCAAGGGAATATAAATCATATACTTTAATGTTTTCTCATTGTTGGCTCAGTCAATAAATTCTTTATTTTAATGATCTCAAATCATGATTTATACAATTCTGGTCATCAGTTATAGAGAAAAGTTTTAAATAGGAGTACTAAAGGGGAAGATCTTTAAGGAATATGTTGAATATCTTTCACCAAGTTAGAAGATTTTGTTTTCAAGTTTCCAAAGACACTAAAATATTATGGTCATAGGACATGTACTTTTATAATGTGCTGAATATTTATCTACAATGATGTAATACCATGTATGTTAAGTTTGAGTCACTATAGTTGGTATCAAAAGAAATGTTTAGTCAACCTTTGGAAAATAGAATGAGAAAACTTTAGTGAGATCCTTAGATATATTTCTAAGGATATGTCTAGGGATGTGTCTAAGGATAAGCCTAAATTGTCATATATTTAAATGTAGGTGTCATGATTTAGACATCCTATATGTAACTTTTCATGATTAGGTGGTTTTCTGCTATGTTAAGTGTTTCTCACACTATGATTTCTGATTTTAATAAATGGAAGGAACTAGAAGGAACTGGGTTAACATTGAATGTGACAATTTTTTTGATAAACAGTTAAATGGGATGATGGTTGGAGTAAAGAACGTTGTGATCATGCCAAATCAGTTTTCACAGAACATGATTAACAACACATACATTAACCAACTCTTGAACTCACCAAAGAAGAGAAAGAAAGAGTTCGCTAAGAGTTTGTGTAATGGATACCACATAAGAAAGAAGATTTAGTATCCTACATGTCAAGAATGTGGAAAGAAGAACCCAAGTGAACGTCTTAGATGAATGATAAGATTTTTTGACTGTAGAGAAGGACACAAATCAAGTAACTGCAAAGGAAAAATGAATAGTTCGGTCAACACAATGGATGGGAATAATAGCCTCCCTAAGACATCATCGACAATTGAATGTTTTAAATGTGGAATGAATGGGAATTATGAAAATCAATGTCCTAAGTGGAAAGCTCATGAAGAGAATCAGCAAGGTGGTACATGCAATGGTTATATTGGTGATAAGGATGAGACAATAGGTAAAATGTGAATGGAAAGAGGTATTAAGTAATAGGATGAGGTATCCTTGTTATTGTCTTATAGATAAAGTAGAATAATAGAAGTGTTTATGTATTTGGATTCAAGAATTATGTTATATGAAATGTGAAATATATAATGATTGTTCAATTTATTTTTTTCACTAAAGTTTTACAAGAATATGTTGAATGGATATAAGGGACTAGAAAAGTGATTTAATGGCAATGTGATATTCATGAGAAACACATGATTAAGGGAAAGATAAATCTTAAGATGTTCCCGATGTTGATATAATGATGTTTTGATAAAGACATGTTAGATATGAATAAGTTAATTGGATGGTACCGATTACCTTGTAACTGATTAAGTTTTTTTTGAAAAAGTGGTTTATTTTACCATGAATGAAGTTTAAAAATTATTGGATTTAAAGAATATATCCATAAGAAACCATGCATGTTTTTAATAAGGTTTTATGGTAATTCAGGTTATTACCATGTTTCAGGAGAATACATGATAAAGGTATTCACATGTTTGGTACGTGACAAATAAGAGATAATTTATGATATATGGGAGATCAATGTTAAGATGATTTTGAAAAATTTAGTGACATTTCTAAAGTTTTTGATTTTTAGATTTCTAAAGGGTTACAAGGTTAACCATTTATAGAATGGTTTAAGTTGAACTTTAGATGAGCTGTTAAAGATTAATGTATGACTTCACCATATAAAGATTTATCCATATTGGATAATCAGTGTTAAAATTTAACTAGAGATAGAAGGAATGACTATTATGGATCTTTTGATCTGTTGGTTTTTTAGGCATAACAAATTCACCTTCATTTATTGGAATAAGAGATGAAGTGGAAATTGATCAAGGCATAACTAAATAAAGGATGATATTGTGATTATGAAATGTAATGAAATCAAGTAAGTATTTCTTCTTTTGAAAATTATTCAACTCTAGGGAAAGGATCTTGAAACCAAAAATATTATCCTAGTACCTTATTTTCTGATTAATCAAATAGTCCTTTAGATCATTGAAAATTTATGACTTTTTGATTGTTAACTTTCTCCTGATCATGTTCTCTATCATTCTCCATCAGAACTTGATATTGGATTTCTCTTCTATGTCTTATGTTTTCACTTGACATCTATGTTATCTTATGTGTAAACCTAGTTATGAGTTACTTTGGGTAACCATTACGTTTTCAATTTTTTTTAAATGAAGTTTTAGTATTTGTTTTTACAATGTTGGTTTTTATAAATAGAACTTTTATGTATTAAACCTTTGATAACCCAGATAAAATTTGAGATCAAAATTAATTTTAAGGGGGGTAGAATGTAACACCCTGAGATTTTTTGAAATATTTTTTTTTGAATTAATTTAATTTTTTTAATATTTTGCATTTCATACAAAACCAAATATAGCTTTTATTGTATGAAATCACCAAGTTATTCTTGCTTTTTACACACCACCAAATCGAGTTTGACTACACACAACACTTAGATTATTTTATGGCACATGAAACACTATGTTTGGGTTTTGTTACACATAATTCTGAGTTCCTTTGATAACTTGCATAACACGCAAGTCCTAATTTTACCAAACTACAATGTACTATTAATATAATTATTAAAATATTATTATAGTTTCCACCTAGACATTGGAAAGGTTGTTATGAATAATAATAATTAAATTATGAAAATATGGGTTACACATGTATATAAAAAATATATTTGGTGACCAATTAACTAAAAATGAAAATAAAACCCTTTTGATAATATAGGAAATCTTTTGCTTGAAAACTATATTTATGAAATCAAACACATTTTACCTAAATAAATTAATTAAATATTTTTTATATAAGATTTTAATGATATATATATATTACATTCATTCAACTATTTAACATTCACCTTATGTGTTTTTATAGACAAGATATAAGAATAAATCTAGTTTTATGCATAAAGAAATATATTCCTTCTAAAAGGCGATATTACCATCTTTTAATAGCGCACATATTTTAAATATAATTTTTGACACTTCTATAAATTTTATTCGACAAAATAAACTTCATTTTTGAAAAAAATAATATAAAAATTTAATTTGGATAAATTTTTAATATTTTTATGAGAAGTTTCATTTTTTGATAAATAGTGAAAAACGCTGAATTTTAATCAAAAACTGTTTTTTTCAAATTTATTTATATAGTTAAATTATATTTTAATTTGGTTTTAAATCATAAATAGATCAATTATACATTAATTAATAAAATTTAGGTCATTGGAACTAATTTCACATTGAAATTGTATATAAAAACATTTCAATCTTTTGAATTTTTTCACGTTAAAAATCTGTTGCCTCATCCCATCTGCAGGGTTAATTTTAAATTAATTTATGTCAATTATATGTTTGGAATTTAGAAAAATGGATTTCATATTTTCAATTATCATAATTTATAATTTTTAGTAATTTCAACTTAATTTCTGACCAAAAATATTAGTGAAAGTAATTAAATTAATTACAATGATTAAGGTAAAAACGAGTTTACTTAATGGTAAAACTTTAATTTAATGGGTCAAATAACCTAGAAATATGTCCAAAATCCATTTTATAGACATATTTAGACCAGGTCCTATATTTCCATGAAAATGGATCATTATTTAAGGCACATGATTTAAGGGAGACTTCTCAATAGTATTTATCTTTTTATATTTACATAAATGTCACTCTTCTTGCGCAATAAAAGGGTACTCACCCCCATCGCTTCTACACACCTCTCAAGAAATTTTTATCTTCAAAAAACTACCCAAATAAGCTCTCAAATTACATTTATTCATCCTATAAGTATCCTTTTGGATATAAAACCAACCAAGGAAGACCTTTGATGCAAAGCAAAAGGAGTTATTCAAAGAAAAGGTAACATCCTTCAACAAGCATTTTGTTTTATTCCTTTATTAATACCCTCAATTATTATTATCCCATGATTATATAATAATTTAAGTATCCTAAAATACTGAGATTTTATGTTAAGGTTACAACCTACACTCACACACACTTTTATCAAATGGGATACACAATTATCATTCGTGTGTACGGCAGACTACGGTCTCACAAACCGATGTCGTTTTTTCTTCCATTGTCACCTTTAAAGGTTGTGAATAATGATGGATTTTCTGTTTTTATATAATATATATGATATTTATGATGTATTTATGATTATTTAATTATTATATAACACATACCTTCATTCTTTTCATTTTGTGGGAATATGATAACTTCGCCTGTGGACGTGTGGACTACCGCCTCCTCAAAGCGATGTGATTCATTCACATTTTAAATAGAATGTATTAAGAATGGGTTTAGTAAATTTATATGATATATATGACATAATAATTCTACTATAATGATAATATATATACATATATACATATATTTCATTTACTTCTTTTCTTTCAATATGATAAGAAAACAGAAACAGTGTCCATGCATACGTACAACCTATCGTCTCCATGAGCGGTGTATTCCATTTAATACTTATATCTTTTATATATTATTATAAATAATTATATAATGAATATGTATGATATTTATATCATGTTTTACATTTTTTAAATAAGTAAATTATAATCTGATTAAGAGGATCAAAAATAACAAGTCAAACCATATAAAAAAAAACAAAGCAGTTATTACTCAAAACGTAACTTTAACATGATATTGTTAATAAATGTTGGAGTTGGTGCCCTATAACCAAATTATTTTGTACTTTATGATAACTTATATTCATGGTTTCAAATATTAATAAATTATTTATCACATCATGAATATTCTTCTGTGTGACATTGAATGTGATAATGTCCTAAGAGTAACTGTCACACTAAAAGGTCATAGCGAATCTATGCTATGATGAGAACCCATAAGTGATATGAAAATATTATTGAATATATGTTCTATAACCAAATGATATCATTTTAGGGACACAAATGATACAAGCTATCAGGGGTGGATACTCGTAGGACTTTGAGGCACCTTCTAATGGTGCATGCCCTTGGTAATATCCATGAGGATATTTTGAGAATGAGACCCACCAGTAGGAAATCCACATTTATAAGTGTCATGGGATGATCCTATCTGCGGACATGTGTATTGGTCCTTAGACTTTAAGATTATTATTAATGAGTATTATGACTCACACACTTATATGTATTTTCAAAAATTGTGACGACATATGTTCACAGCGATATAGGATATGTTGTGTGTGTCATGAGTAATACTGCATTAATGAATAATGAGAGAAAGTATTTGTCCCTTCGGATCTTTAAAAAAATTTATATCTTAGGTCCTTTGATGAAAATGATATATCCTAAATAAATCAATGGCCATGGTGTTCTATAGGCAAGTTCAATTTTCAGGATATCAAAGAAAGATAAATAAAAAGCATGCAACCCGCTTGATTAGAGATATTATGACAAAAGGATTATATTACATAGTAAACATTCGTATGAGGTGACATGTCATTGCATCATTAAATTATTTCTCTATGGATGACTTGGAATGTTTCTAGACGCTAACCTTGGAGTTTAGGCTACTCTACCCAATGCCACTGAGAAAGAGGCCTAGAGGGTCACACACTAAGTGTATTCAGAATCTCAGTTAAATAATATATATTGTTTATTATTTAACAAGTTGAATAAATATTATTACCAGTTGTAGTTTACTAATTATTCATGGATGTCTGATCGCATTTATTTCGACACTAGTTATTCGAGAGAATATATTGTGGGTGAAATATTTAATAAATATTTATTTATTATTTAGTGAATGTAATATTTATATATTTATTGACGAATAATGAAATGATATTTATTTAATAAATAAATAGACATTATTCAAGGTCAAATAAATATGGTGGAGGATTAATGGACCAAGTTTAAGGGTCCAGTGAGAAATAACAATGTTGAATATTATTATATTAAATTATACTTAATTATAATTTGCAAGTTAGGTGCATGTCAAGAAATAATAATAATAATACTATTATTATTTTACATGGGATTTCTCTAGGATTAATAAAATAGATAAAGGAACTTGTGAAATTATGTTATTTTAACCCTAATGATATAAATACTCAATTATGATTATTTTCTCATACCCCTAGCCAAGAAAATCATTGTTCACAATAGATTGGACAAAAGCTCTAAAGCCTAGAGAGTTTATCCCTCTCTAAGAACACTCTCAAGAATGAGAGAGATCCTCATAAATCAGATCAAAGAGAACACTTTGGAAGCAATTCTCAAGGTGATCGAAGGTAGACATCGCAAGCACAAGAATCTTCTATCCTAGCACCCAGAAACTCCTTCGATGATGTTCGGAGATTCATGGAGCATGTGTGGATAGATGCTAGAAGAATCCTAAGCTTGGATTCTACAATGCAACAATGTCACACTGTAGATCTATGGTCAAATACATCAATAGAGAAAGAATAACTTTGGATCCAATTCTTATTTAATTAAATTAATTACAAACAACATGTGTTGATCTCCTCTATCTTGGTTCCGTGTTGATAACCTTTGTTTGTTATTTGATTCAAATCCATTGATCACGACATTCATCGTCACTTGATCTTAGATTAATCATTGTTAATGGCATTAAGCAAAGTTGGGAACCACCCCTACCACGCTTTTTCTACGCCAAGAACCTAAAAGTGGTATTAGAGCGGGCACATTATTGTTTATAATTATTTAGTTTCATTGGTGATTTACACATTCATAATTTTGTTTTTCAATTAAAGTTTAATAATTATTTAAATCTGAATTACGAGATCTATTTCTTCCTTTATCATTTCTTATAGATCTAATATAAACTATTAATTTTATTATTAAAATAAAATCGAGTATCTCATCTGAAAGTTCCTAGGATCCTAGTCGTACAACACCATACTACACATCGTGGAATCGACATTACATGTCGTGTAGTCATGTTCAATTCATCAAGATTGATTCTGAGATCAATTCAAGATTTTGCATTGATTAGGGCATTAATTACACCATTACTGCACTGCATGTTGACTAGGATTAACTGGCGTATGGTCAGCCAGACTACATGCTGTATGGCCCATTGGAAACAACGTGTAGTCCCTTCGGGTTGGGGGTAGGGCCATGTATTCCATACACGACCTACCTGATCGGTGACTATATAATACAGATTCAACACAAAATGTGGCCCACTAGACATGCCTTATACTCCAAGATTTCTGAATTACACCTCAAAATCCGGGCTCTTAGGCGTGTACTTTGAATAGATAGTGAAGGGTGTACACACCGTGTATATCGGATCTACACGGCATGTACTTTTACCAAATTATGAAGATCTAAAATTTATTATTCTACTATGTAAACCTTGAGACATGTACTTGCGTGTGGTCATAAAGATAGGGAATTTCATGTGATAAATTTTAATATACATAAATATTTAAATGTTTAATCAATATCTACGTTATGTTCAGATCTACACATAATGTATGAGTACTATTACAAGTTGTTACTCTACGTGCATTGAAGCATAACATGTGGTAAAAAAATCATGTAATTCATGTAATCATCCATGAAGTACACTTCATGAAAGTACATAATAATTCATGTATGTTATATGTCACAAGAGTAAAATAGTATGCAAGTATAATACATGTTGGGTAGAATCATACATGTATTCATGATGTTGCTTCCAAGGTACAAGTTATATACATGGTTAATTTTAAAAGAATTTATTTAATTTGTTTAAAATTGTAGAGGAGGAATTATCTTTACCTCAAGGTGAGTCGGAGGCCTTCTTTTATTGATTGAGAAAAAAGAATACATGATGGAGTATTCCGACGTGGGACTTAGAAATACCCAGAATAATAAAAACAGGGTTTAACACTCCCCCTCAAGCTGGACAAGCCCAACTTGGACCATGAGTTCCAAAAAAGAAAGATGAAATCAGACAAGACCATACACACTTTACCTTAAGCTAGGTCACAGATGATGTGGATGCCCAACTTGGAAATGAGCGAGGCCAGACGAGCCCCTGGGAGGCCTTTGGTGAAGATGTCGACAAGCTGATCTACCTTCAGGATTTATCTAAATCTGAAATGGTTGTTCTCAAGGTGGTGGTGAAGAAAGTGGAAGTCCACCTCAATATGCTTCATGTATTAATAAAAGACGGGATTTGAATCAATCTTGGTGGGTTCCTGATTATCACACCAGATATGAGCAGATTTCTGTGGAGGAAAGCCAAGCTCCTCTAGAAGATGATAAAGACAAAGGATCTCCATATTAATGGTGGTCATGGAATAGTACTCAGACCCCACACTGGATCTGAATACAATAGTCCGTTTCTTGCTACGCTAAGAGATGAGGTTGTCTACCAAAAAAATGGAAAACCCAGAAGTAGACTTCCAGGTAGCAAGGAAACTAGCATAGTCAGCATCACAGAAGGCCTCAATATTTAGATGAGTGTGGTGGGAGTAGCGAAGACCACTGGAAGTGTAAGATCTTGGCCTTTTCTAGAGTCATCTCAGGCACTTTTTCAGGTAATTTTGAAGATTTTAAGTACCTTTAAATTGGAGTAGTGGCTTGGGGTGCGTTTGGGTGAATTTTTAAGAAAAAATAATGGATAGTGGGTTGTGCATGGTTTGCGCACGGTTTGAAAAATCATACGGCTAAACCATGCTAAGAGTGAAAAACTAGATAGTGGGGTCCACATGGTTTGCGCATGGTTTGAAAAACCGTACGGCCAAACTATGCCAACCATGAAAACCTGGACAGAGAGGTCCGCATGGTTGGTGCATGGTTTGCCTAACCATGCACCTCTGCCCAGGAAACTGTGCAAGCAGTATTTTAATTCCTAAAATCCTTTTTAAAACCACTCGAACCCCCAAGACTTCAATATTTTCAACCTTGGCTCAGGCTTGAAGAATTATAGGTGTTTCCAAATCCTCTTCGAGAGATTACGAGGTGATCCAAACACCGTTATTTGAGATTGAAATCCCGGATTGAAGATCCACTATCCTCCTAGTAAGTGGATTTCATCCCAATGCTTCTCCTGTTCTTTCTATTATCTTTTCTAGGTCTTTTCATGGTATATATCCACCTTTTTCTTGGATCTAAACCTATGAGTTAAGATATAGATCTAAGATTGTAGATATAGATCTATATTTTCAAATATCTTGATTCCTTTGATCTTAATTTTGGATTTAGGGATTTAGATCCGGAGCTTGATCGGCGACGTTGTGCCACTCAGACTTTTGGGGATTTCTGTTAGGCTAACTTCCGTCAAGAAACTGAGGTAGTTGGTCTAAATAAAACTCTCATAGTCATGATTTATGATATGTGTATGAGTTTATGAATTTTCTAGATTCCCTTTATAACTAAATTTCCTAATTTGGAGTAATTAGGAATATGAAATTGAATTGAGTTTCCTTGATGATTGAATCACAGAACAAACAATGGTGGGTGGGGGTGGGTGGGTTGCGCAAATAGATCTCTTGGAGATTTGATATTGTAATTGAAATATTTAATTTAATTCGAAAATATAATTAATTGTGATAATTAATTATGTGCCATGTTTTTTTATCAAAGATAATTAATTGTGAGAATTAATTATGGTAAGTTGTGATTTGAAATGGATAATTAATTATGGAATGATAATGGTGTTGATTGATTTATTAATTGATGAATTAATTAATGGGTTATGTTCTTAGTTAATTGTTGAATTAACTAATGGACCTTGAAATGTTTAACTAATCATTGGATTAGTAAATGAATAATGTGGAAATTTCTTATGATTTAAAGAATGATTAAATGGATGAGATTTTGTGATGCTAGGCATGTCGTCCTAGACCAATTAGAAGTTGGGACTTAGACATGGCGTCCACCCCCCCAATAGTTATCCAAGCTTGAGATTATGGGGTGTTAGGAATGAAGACCTACACCAAATGAGAATTGGAGTGCTGGGCATGACGAACTACACTCAATGAGATTTGTGGTGCTAGGCATGATGACCTACACCAAATGATTAATGATAATAATGAATGATGATTCAAATGATAATTGGGGTGCTAGGCATGACTAACTACACCAAATAATTAATTATAATAATGAATGATGATTTAACTGAGAATTGGGGTGCTAGGAATGACGACCTACACCAAATGAGTAATGATAATGAATGATGATTCAAATGAGAAGCATGAATTGAATTGGCCTAATGTGATGATTAAAGATAAAATGACAATGTGATAACTATTTAAATTATGAATTGTACTTATTTCTTCATAAATATTCATGTACTATATTTTGATTGGAATCGGTTTAGAAATCGTTGGTGGTGGCCTACTGAGTTGTACTCACACCCTATTTGGGCCGCCTAATTGGAACCCGAGCATATTTTGTTATTACAGGACATGATTGGGGAAAGGACCTGGGATAGGTTACAATTTGGGATTGGAGCATGAGAGAAGGAACCCGATGTGGTTTGGGACCTGATTGGGAGTTTTTGTGTCTTTATATTTAGTTTCATTGTAGGCACTTGACATTTTAATTATCATAGCATGATTTAACTTTCAGTTGAGTATTGTATTTTCTATTTTGGTCTTCATATGGCATGGATTTGTTCTGGTTATTTATATATGATTATGAAAGTGGTTATTTTTATTTGCTTCCATTGGTGATTTATTTTGATAAAAGAGGGTATAGTCTCCCTAATACTGACTTACCAGACCCTCGTTGCTAGTCAACACCCTTTGGCATACGGGGAGGCATGCTTGAGGGCATGTGGCCAACTGGATCGGAGCACCATTCAGTGGATCCTAGGTCGGGACATCACAAAGTGGTATCAAAGGAGTTTTCTTTTCTTTCTTATTTTGTCTTACTATTTTGGGAAAGGTAAATAGGAGACTAGGAAGAGTTGAGGCTTGGTAATGAGCTCATGCATGGGAGATGCAAACCCATGTACGAGGGAAAATCCGAGTAGTCAGGGTGGGATTGTTGTGATTGCTATTTGTTGTTACAGTTGTATATTATTTTACCTTAGGTGACCCACTTATGGTGTGATGTGATATTTGTTTTGAAAATTGTAGAATTTTGACTCGTGGCCTAAAGAGGCATGATAGTTGAGTTTGCGTGCATCATTCTAGGAACTCATGAAAAATGGGTTATGGTAATTTGTTGAACTTGAACTATTTTTCCTTGATGTGAGATTGAAATAATGACAAAAATGAAAATAAATGGGTGTCTAATGACAACCTTGATTATTTAATTGAGTATGAGAAATTAATTAATTGTTGAATTAATTCATTTGAGATAATGTGATTAATTAATGGATAAATTAATTAATGAGAATGAATATACCCTCATTAACCAAGACCTTGGAGTAGGATGGATAAGGGTAATGATAAGGCTTCGGTGTTGACCGGGTGGTAAGAAAAAGGGGGGAAAATACTGGTTGAAACTTGATGTGTTAGTTTCTCTTATCACGTAAATGTTATAAGGTTGTGTTATGAGACCTGAGACATGCTTTTGTCTTTGTAGGAGTATGCCTCCATGACACTTGTTGAGGGAGAGATCGAGGGGTATGGACCAGAATGAACTTCCAGACAGGGAGCTTGAGGCACCATTGGTGCAAGCTGATGAAGAAGGGGAATAGTTCCGATAGAACTTTTCTCGTTTCATGTAATTCATGGAGAGAGACCCAGGATGGGTTCGAAAAAGCATGTCTGAGTTGATAAGGGAGTTTCAGCTATAACACCCTCCTACTTTTACTGGAGAGGGTGGAACTTATGAATATGAATTCTGTATTGAATCCATAGAGACAATACTTGATCATTTTGAGACTCTAGCTGAGAGGAGGGTCAAGTTGGCTACTTATATGTTGCGGGGTTCAATGAAACTCTAGTGAGACATATAGGTACGATTTGGACAGACTGATAATATGTTATGAAAGGAATTTTTGGAAAATTTATTGGAACACTTCTATCCAGACACACTGAGGCAAGAGAAGGATTCAGAGTTTATGCATTTGAAATAATGAAGCATGTACATAATGGAGTATGCTGAACATTTCACATATTTACAGTATTTTGCTCCATCTTTGGCAGCAGATGAGGCATCTTCAGCAAAATGATTTCAGGATGGACTTAAGTGTGAAATTTAGTCCCAAGTGAATATCTTTAGGCTGAAGAAATTATCATAAGTGGTTAATTAGGCTCTCATTTCATAGGGGAACTTGAAGGAGGCTTTCAGTACTGGACATGTAATTGGATGATCAGGGAGTGTGCCTTCTGAGAGTAGGAAGCGCCTTCATGAGAATCTTATTCAGGACATTAGAAAGAAAGGTGAACAGTCAGTAGGAACAATTACACCGGATCTTTCTCATGTGATTTTCCACCACTGTGGTAGGAAGGGACATTATCGTACACATTATCCTCGAACACCAGTGGAGTGACGTTTTTGTGGCAAGATGGGACATCTATAGAAGTTCTGTAGGAAGCAACGACAAGATGGTGCTGAGGTAGAAGCTTCTCAAAGTCATAGTGTGGAAGGGGTTCTTCTACACCATATAGGTTTAGAAGTTGGAGTTCTACTAGTAGAGGCGGTAGAGGAAGTGGGAATCGTGCTTCAGGGTATGAGCGCTCATACCAGTAGAGTGGTGCTACTTAGGGGAGTCAGAAGACACCACAGGGAAGAGGGGCATGATAGTTACATGCAGTGCAGCCTACACTTGTGGAGAGCGAGGATGGTCCATCGACAGTGATAGGTACTATTCTAGTTGCTTCTACTTTAGCTACTGCCTTATTTGATACTGGTTCCTCTCATTCCTTTATATCTTTAAATCTTGTTAATGGCTTGATCCTGGAGGTGGATTCCGTAAGTGGGATGATGAATATTGATACACCATTGGGAACACGAACTAGGGATATCTATTTATGCAAGGGATGTTCTCTAGAGATCAGAGAGTATCATTTCCTTTGGGATATCTATGTCCTTGATATTACAGGCTTTGACCTGATTATGGTTATGGACTGGCTAATTGCATACCGATCCCACATATATTGTTACCGTAGGAGAGTGACTATTCTATCTCCTGAGGGTGACCAATATGCCCTTAGTGGAGAATGGGATATCCATGCAAACATAGCTGGGTCAATTACTCAGTAACTGGGAGAGCTCACAGCCTAAGTTTCTAATCTTTTACTGGATGATGGGAGTGGTAGGAAATATTTCCTTCCACCAGTAGTAGAACTATTTTAGGATGTATTTCTTGAAGAATTTTCAGGGTTTCCACCTGAGAGAGATGTGGAATTCACTATTGAGCTTATGCCGGGGGTTGAGCTGGTATCTATTCCACCTTACAGAATGGAACTGATTGAGATTCAAGAGCTCAACACACAGTTGGAGGATTTGGAGGATAAAGGATTTATCCTTCCAAGTACATCTCCTTGGGGATCACCTGTTTTGTTTGCAAAGAAGGATGATGGGAGTTTACGCTTGTGTGTCGATTACCAGAAGTTGAATAAAATGACTGTGAAGAACCAATATCTTCTTATGCATATCGATGATCTATTTGACCAGCTGAAGGGGGATAGTGTGTTCTCAAAGATTGATCTGAGATCAGGGTATCATCAGGTGAGATTTCAGACTTCTGATATACCAAGAACTACTTTCAAAAGCAGGCATGGCCTTTATGAGTTTGTTGTAATGCCATTTGGGTTGAAAAATGCTCCAACAGTGTTTATGGCCCTGATGAACAAGATATTTCATCCGTACTTAGATCAGTTTGTGGTGGTGTTTGTGGAAGACATCTTAGTATACTCTAAGACCCATGCCGATCATTCCCAACACCTTTACATCATCCTGGGTACACCGAGAGAGCATAAACTATATTCCAAGCTATTGAAATGTCAGTTTTTGATTGACAGGGTAAATTTTTTGGGGTGTATCATCTCGAAATAAAGTGTGGCTGTTGACCCAGAGAAAGTGCATGCAATGATATATTGGGAGTAGCCCAAGAATATTTTTGATATTCGAATATTTTTGATATTCGAATATTTTTGGGATTATCTGGTTATTATAGGAGGTTTATCCCGGACTTTTCATGAATAGAATCACTGCTTACTGGTTTGACAAAGAAATGAATAAAGTTTGCTTAAATAGAATCACGCAAGAATGATTTCCATGAGTTAAAGAATCAGTTGACATCGGCACCAATTTTGGTATTACCTGAGTCGGGTGAAGAGTACATAGTGTATTATGATGCTTCTGGGGTCATACTTGGAGCTGTGTTGATGCAAGGGTATATAGTCGTTGCTTATGGGTTATAGTAGTTGAGGAAACATGAGAAGAATTACCCTACGCATGACCTTGAGTTGGCAGTAGGGGTTTATGATTTTAAGTGTTGGTAATACTATCTTTTGGGTGAAAAGTTTACAGTTTTTACAGATCACAAAATCTTGAAGTATATCTTTTCATAGCACGACTTGAATCTTTGGCAGCGAAGATGGGTAGAATATATGCAGTTCTTTGATTTTGAACTGGCATATACACTTGGGAAGGGGAATAATGTGGCTGATTCCTTGATCAGAAAAACTCAGACTTAGTTGGTACATGTGTTGAGTGCATAGTAGAAAATGATGACTCTATTGGCATAAATGCGTGTGGTAGTTCAGGAGAGTCAGAAGAGGATGTCTCTGGTTTCTAAAGTAGTGGAGTCTACACTCTTGAGATGGATCAGGGACATGAAATACAAGGATCCAGAGTATTTATCCTTGAGGAAAATCCTTAAAGGTGGGGAGATACCTTCGGATTAGAAAATAGATTATGATGAGATCATCTATGTGAAAAATCGGGTTGTTGTACCTACGAGTATGCGAGAGGAACTCATGCGAGAATTTCATGCTTCAAGGTGGGCGGTATATCCTGGGGTGAAAAAATGTACCGTGACCTTCAACAATAGTTTTGGTTTCCAGACATGAAAAAGGAGATAGCAGGGTTCGTAACAAGATGTTTCACCTGTAAGCAGGTGAAAGTAGAGCATTAATGACCTAGAGGCCTATTGCAGCCGTTGCCTATTCTGAAATGGAAGTGGGATGACATGACTATGGATTTCATGGTAGGAGTTCCAAAGACTCTTAAGAAGAATGATTATATTTGGGTTTTCGTGGATTGACTAACGAAGGTAGCACACTTCTTTCCTACCAGGGAAACCTTTACAGTAGGTCAGTTTGGAGAACTGTACATGAGACATATAGTTCATTTGCATGGGGTTCTATGAACTATAGTTTCAGATTGCGATTAGCGCTTTACTTCACACTTCTGGAAGGGTTTACAGAAGGTGGTTAGCACATAGGTTCTGTTAAGTATGACCTTCCACCCACAGACAGATGGGAAGTCAGAGCGTACCATATAGGTGTTAGAGGATATGCTGCGATCATGTGTGCTTGACTTTAGTGGTTATTGGGAAAAGCACTTGGCTTTAGTAGAGTTTTATTATAACAACAGTTATCAGGAAACTATACAGATGGAACCATATGATCCACTTTATGGTAGACCTTTTAGATCACCACTATGTTGGTTAGAGGTGGGTGAGTCAGAGCTGTTGGGATTAAGTCTCATTCAGGAGACATCATAGCAGGTGCAGTTGATTCGAAAGCATATGGCTACAACTCAGAGTAGGAAGAAGTCATATGCTGCTAGAAGAAGAAAACCCCTAGAGTTTATAGAGGGTGATCGTGTATTCCTTCGGGTGTCTCCTAGATTGTTTCACCATAGGATACGAAGGTAGGTCAAGTTAGAACCTAGGTTTGTGGGACCGTTTGAGGTGTTGGATAGAATTGGGCCTGTAGCATACTGATTAGAACTTCGATAGAAATTCAGCACTATGAATTATGTTTTATATGTGTCACAAATAAGGCGGTATCACCCCAATCCTTATCATGTGATTGATGTGGAAGAGGTTGACCTTGAGACTGATGCATCCTTTGAGGAGCATTCGGTACATGTGCTGGGTCGCAGTGAGAAAGTGTTATGGGGAAAGACTGTGCCGTTAGTTCATGTGTTATGGAAACATGGAAATGTTCGAGAGGAAACTTGGGAATAGGAAGCAGACATGAGGGCTCAATGGCCCAATATTTTTGGCTCAAAATATTATAGAAGTTAGGAAGTGTAGCTCGATTAGTGGGTTGGGGTGTGTTTGGGTGATTTTTTAAGGAAAACTAATGGACAGTGGGTTGTGAACGGTTTGCACACGGTTTGAAAAACCGTGCGACCAAACCATTCCAAGCGTGCAAAAATGGATAGAGGGTTCCACATGGTTTGCGCATGGTTTTTTCCAAACCGTTCCAACCGTGAAAACTTGGACAGAGAGGTCTACACAGTTAGTTCATGGTTTTCCTAACTGTGCGCCTCTGCCTAGGAAACCATGCGCTCGGGATTTTAATTCTGAAAATCCTTTTTAAAACCACCTAAACCCCTAAGACTTCCATATTTTTGACCTTGGCTCGAGATTGAAAAATTATAGGTGTTTAAAAATCCTCATGGAGAGATTAAAAGGAAATTCAAACACCATTCTTCAAGATTGAAATCCTGGATTGAAGATCTGCTCTCCTCCCGGTAAGTGGATTTCATCCCAATGATTCTCCTATTCATTTTATTATCTTTTCTAGGTATTTTCATGGAATATCTCCACATTTTTCTTGGATCTAAACCTATGAGTTAAGATATAGATATAGGATTGTGGATCTAGATCTATATTTGACAATATCTTGATGCCTTTGATCTTAATTTTTTCTTTATGGATTTAGATTCGGAGCTTGATCGATGACGTTGTGCCGCTCAAATTTTTAGGGATTTCTGTTGGGCTTAATTCTATCAATAAACTGAGGTAGGTGGTCTAAATTGAACTCCCATATTCATGATTTATGATATGTGTATGAGTTTATGAATTTTTTATATTCCATTGATAATTTAATTTCCTAATTTGGAGTAATTAGGAATATGAAATTTAATTGAGTTGCCTTGGTGATTTAATTTATGATTGAATCACGGAGCAAATTATGGGGGGTTTCCCAAATAGATCTCTCAAAGATTTGATATTGTAATTGATATATTTAATTGAATGTGAAAACATAATTAATTGTGATAATTAATTATGTGCTATGTTGTTGATAAAAGATAATTAATTGTGAGAATTAATTATGGAAAGTTGATATTTGAAATGGATAATTAATTGTGATGAATTAATTATGGAATGAGAATGGTATTGATTGATTAATTAATTGATGAATTAATTAACAGGCTATGTACTTAGTTAATTGTTGAATTAACTAATGGCCTTTAAAATGTTTAACTAATCATTGGATTAGTAAATGAATAATGTGGAAATTTCTTATGATTTAAAGAATGATTAAATGGATAGTATTTTGTGGTGCTAGGTATATCATCATAGACTGATTAGAAGTTGGGACTTGGACATGACATTCCTCCCCAATAGTTATCCAAGCTTGATATTATGGGGTTCTAGGCATGACAAACTACACAGAATGAGAATTGGAGTGCTAGGCATGACGACCTACACTCAATGATATTTGTGGTTCTAGGAATGAAAAACTACACCAAATTATTAATGATAATAATGAATGATGATTCAATTGATAATTGAGGTGCTAGGCATGATGACATACACCAAATGATTAATGATAACAATGAATGATGATTCAACTGAGAATTGGGGTGTTAGGCATGAAAACCTACACTAAATTATTAATGATAATGAATGATGATTTAAATGGGAAACATGAATTAAATTAGCCTAATGTGATTATTAAAGATTAAATGACAATGTGATAACTGTTTAAATTATGCATTGTACTTATTTTTTCATAAAACTACATGCACTATCTTTTGACTGGACTCGTTTTAGACACTGTTGGTGGTGGATTACTGAGTTGTACTCACATCCTATCCGGGCTACCTGATCGGAACCCTAGCATATTTTGTTATTATAGGACATGATAGGGGAACAACCCTAGGATAGGTTGCAGTTTGGGATTGGAGCATGGGAGAGGGAACCAGATATGATTTGGGACCCACTTGGGAGTTGTTGTGTCTTTACATTTAGTTACATTATAGGCACTTGACGAGTCATGGTGAGATAATTGAGTTTTCCCACTAGTCGAAAGTACCTCTTTGGGTGTGAATATGGTTCTGAGGAGTCATAGAGAGACCGTTACCCAGGCTCAAGAGGAGTGTCAATGGTGGTGGCCTATTTCAGGCCAACATCCTGTAGAGTCCCCAATGCATATCTCTGTTGGCAGAGGAAGATGGTTTCTAGAGAAAGGGAGACCTCGATGCCAAGGAAGTATGTGAGAGGGCTGAGATCTTTGGTGTGGAAGTGATGATGAGGATGCTTCTTGAGGTGAGATATTCCAGTGGAGTCACTTTCGATGATGATTATATCACCCATATATACTACCAACAAGATGCAGCCAGTGGATGTTGTCCTATAGAAAATGGTGCGGTCTTTTATACTATGAGAGAGTCTAAAGTTGGTGACGACAATGCTGAATTATCCAAACCAAGCATGATGAGACTTCTTGAGACCATGTATAGAGCGAAGAAGGTGACAGACTTGGGAGTCATCTCCAGAGGCACAAAATCCTGGGGGCTACTGTGGATAAACCTCTTCCTCAAGAAATCCATGGAGGAAGGCATTCTAGACATCCATTTTATGAATATCCCAATGACAATGAGCGGCCAGAGAGATGGATAGTCGAATGGAGGCCATCTTGGAAACTAGAGAGAAGGTATCAAAATAGTCAATACCATATTTATGAGAAAATAAATTTGCTAAAAGGTGGTCTTTGAAGAAATGGAGAGTGTCATTGGCATTAAGGCAGACTGTATAAATCCATTTTCTACCAACATCCTATTTCCCTACCAGAAGGGCGATGATATCCCAAGTATTGTTGTCCTCCAGAGCCTGTAATTCACACCGTATCACTTGTAGCCACCCTGGGTGAGATTTTGCATCGACAACTGTGCAGGGAATAGTTCCATCTCCAGAGCTGATAGACCCTGTATGAAGATGTAAATAGAGGAGTACTCTGCAAAGAGCGAGTACCTTTTTGGAGTACATTGGGAAAGTCGTCTAGTGTCAGGGCAGGAGTATTGGACGAAGTGGGAACGATGGTGTCATCGACCTGGATGGGGGGTACAGTCGATGGGCGATGAGAGTAGACTATACCAAAATGGTGATCAGTAGGGGGAGACACCAGTGGAGGGTGGATGATGAGAGTAAGACAATCATCAATGTCAGTGTCTGGATGGGGAGAGGAAAGTGGAAACAGAGAGCTCTCAACAAATGAGACATCAACAAAGATGATATATCACCGTAGGTATGGAGAGAAGCATCGATATTCGCACTAAGTGCTGGAATATCTAAGGAATATAAAGCGTATGGATTTAGGAGAGAGCTTGGAGAGACTAGGAAGAGTGTCATGGACATAAGAAAGACATCCAAACATACAAAGTGGAAGTGAGTGAGGAGAGAGAGAGAAGAGAATAGAGTTCGAAAAAGAGTCTCTCCCTGAAAGATTGAAGAAGAGAGTTGGTTTAGGAGGTAGGTAGTAGTCAGGATGGAATCGATCCAAAAATTGAGAGGCACCTTCATGTGGAATAAGAGGGAATATTTAGTCTCCAGAATATGGTGATGCTTTTGCTCGACCACTCTATTATACTAAGGTGTATCGGGGTAGGATGTCTGGTGAATAATATCTTTATCCTTGAGAAATTGCTGAAAGGGAGTGGATAAATATTCCCATCCATTGTTGGATCGGAGATATTTCAGGGAGGTAGATAATTGAGTATGAATCTCATTATAGAAGGTATGGAAGGTAAAAAACACTTCAGACCGATCATGAAGAAGGTAGAGTTAGGTCATACGAGAGTAATCATCGATAAAGAATATATAATAATGGTACCTGGACTGGATAGTAACCCTAAAAGGAATGTATACATCAGAATGAACAAGTTCAAAAGTATTCACTACATTTTGGTCCAATTGAGGAACATATGTCACCTGATGATGTTTAGAAAACTCGAAGGGTTCAAAATGGAAGGAAATGTGAGGACTAAATTGGGGGAAAAGCTTTTGTAGGATGGAATCTGGTGGATGACCAAGGCGAGAATGAATTTCAAGGGCACAGGTTGTGGTGGATGAGCAAGCAAGAGGTGGTGGAATATCGATTATATACACCACAGTCCAAAGATGACCTCAACCAAGTTCATGATTCGTTGACCGCTCTTGAAAAACAACACCAGACGACGTAAAAATAGCATCACAATTTAAATATTTGGTGAGTTTGCTGATGGAGAGAAGATTAAATGGGCTATGAGGAACATGAATGACTTAAGACATGATAATAGATGAGGTCAAAAGGCATGTGCCAAATCTCTCAATGGGAATTGTTGATCCATTGGAAACCGTGATTGTAGAAGCACTAGTAGACAGATGGTAGGTAGTGAACATACCAAAATCCCTTGTGAGATGTTCGGACACACCGAAGTCAAGAATCCAAGCTATTAGTCAATTATATATATAGGTAATAGAGCCATTATTCTGAGAAATGGTGGCTAGAGAAGAGGACAGTTTCTCAGGTGAGGCCCGGAAAACCGTAAGAGGTGGGTCGAGAGACCGCTGAGGAGGGCGGGGGTCGGGAGACCGCGTTAGAGGTGGGCTGAGAATCACCTAGGATGGTAGGGGGAGCCGTGCGACCATGTTGAAGGTGGGATGGGTAGTGATGAGGAGGGTGGGGAGTCCATGAGACTTCATCGGAGGTAGTGGCTAAGAATTTTCCAGGAAGCTGGCCAGATTGCAGGAGGTCGCAACGAATGGGAGATGTCGGGAGATATGGGTTGTTCTTTGAGCAAGAGAACCTATGAGGGACTGAAGATTACGGTGAGAGGCCATAGGGAGGCGGGTCTGGTTAAATCTGGGAGGCCTCAGGGAGTGGCAATCAGTAAGCAACCAGTGGGTTCCGCGTCTGGAAGAGGCAGATGGTCGGGTGCCAATGTTAGAGGTCCTCTAGAGAGAGAGAGAGCCGTGACGAGAGTTAGTGCTGGGAGGAGATCCATAGTGGGAGGGAAGCATGATGGGTTGCCATGTGAGGAGGAAAACATGGAGAGAGGTCATCTGCAGGGAGGGATGTTTCTGGGATGGCAACTAGGAGGCCTATCGCGCCTGGGCGATGAGGGTGCCATGATGAGAAGGCGGGAGGCCGGGCCGGGCGCCGCGAGTTGGGAGCACCGCTGAGAGGAGGTGTGGGCCTATTAGAAGCTGGGAGGGGCTCAGAGGTGGGTGACACCATAGGAGGGCGCTGGATGTTAGGGACTAAGAAGTCGTGAGAGGGCGAGCTTGAGGGGTGCAGTTAGGGAGAAGTGTCATGGGAGGAGGGGATGGCCATTGGGATCAGGACGAGGTCGTGACTCAGGCAGGGGGGGGGGGGTAGATCTGAGAGGAGAAACACTAGGAGGCATCGTGGGAGATCAATGGGAGGCATCATAGGAGGGAAATTGGAGGCGTCGTAGGAGGGAAACAAGAGGCGGTGTGCTGCATCAGGCGGGAACCAGAAGGAACATTGGGAGGGGAGCTACATAGGGTGGGAGATGGGAGGGGCGCTGCATAGGGAAGGAGCTGGGAAGGGGGGGGGGGGTGTAGGGAAAGAGCCGGGGAAAAAAATTAAAGGGATTTTCCTTTTGATACCATGTAGAGGAGGAATTCTCCATACCTCAAGGTGAGGCAGCGATCTTTTTTTATAGATTGAGAAAAAATAATACATGATGGAGTATTCCGATGTGGGACTCAAAAATACCTAGAATAATAAAAATAGGGTTTAATAAAAATTCTAAAAGATGAGAATATCAAGGAAATCCATATAATGATTAAGATAAAAGGATTTATTAATTAAAGATAATAATTAATTGATTCAATTACGAATTACCTTAAATAAGAACAATTAAGAATTGAATGATAGTTTTATTAAATGCGTAATTCGTTGCATGCTAGTGGATGATCATGAGCTAGAACCGACTTTTTTATGTGATTGGTTTCATTTTAATTTATTATTAAATTAAATTGTTGGTTCGTGTGTCTTCTCTCCTAATTAATGTGTAGGGTCTTCATGTCCATGATTTCTTTTATGTAAACCCCCTTTTACCCCTCACTTGCATGTGATTAAAAGCATATGTAATGGATGGATCTCCTAAGATATTGGAGGCGGTTCAAGTTAGGAGCTAAGGAAAAACCAATCCAAGCAAGATACAAAGGTGGACAGGTGGAAAATTGTAAACACAAACCTCATATTGGTTCAAGGTGTTTGTCCGCTAAGTCAGTGGTTAGTTTATCAATCGCTAGATAAACTAACCATTAGAACAATCTCATGATCATACCCTTTATTTTATTTCTGTCAGTTGCATGGTTATTAATTATAGATGTTTTTTTCGCAATCATATAATTAATGAATTAATAAGCATGCAATATGGAACTAAAATAAACTGGATTATGCGTAAATATTATCTAAAGATATGATTAATCACTTAAGTAATCTCACTTAATATTAACAAGCATGTGATAAAGATAATAATTGGCAATTTACACATAAAGGATAAAATCCCTCAATCAAATATTAAGTCAGTATAGCCTTACATTACTTCGGTTAGAATCGAACCATGGTTCAAAGTGCTTGACTATCCAAAGTTGGAGTGCTTTCAATTATCGTGGAATTCTAACATGAGGTTTTGGGTTGACTTGACTTGGTTCACATCAAGGGTTGACTTTAAAAGCAATAATTTTTATAACTGAGAGGCAAAGGTTGAAAAAATCCAATTAAAGGTTTTTTGGATTGGGGAGTCCACTCAACGGATCAAGAAACTATGAGTTAATGTAGTTAAAGTTTGGAATTACTACCTAAAACCTTTCAAGTTGTTTGACCAAACAAAGTTGGGGTAATGATAAGGGGAATATGGATCCTTGCTGCTTGAATGTCCAAGAAATAGGATATTCTGAAGCCAATATTGAAGGTTATTGGGTTTTCATAAAATAGTGGGATACTAATAAATATAATATTTAATTATTTGTCTAAATTTATCAGATAAAGTACTAAATCTATGATTATCTTATTTGTAGAAACAACATTAAAAATGACATTAAACATATCACTATGATCCATACTTGAGAAGGAAAACCTTCTCACTGAAAAGAATTTTCAGGAATGGCAGAGGTGTTTATGCATCATCCTTTTCCATGAAACGAAATTATATGTGCTGGAAGAACCTTTACCAGTTGCTCCTAAAAATGAGGCAATTGATGAAGATCTATCTCTCTATGAGAAACATATGAATGATACTGCATATGTTAAGTTCTTTATGCTATCATCCATGTCCAATGAACTTTTAAATCAACATGAGAGAATAGATACATATAGCATGATGTCTCACCTTTGGGATCTCTATCAAGAGAAGGCAAGACAAGAGAGGTATGAGATCTCCAGTGCTTTGTTTACAACTAAACTTGGAGATTCTGAACGAGTTGGGCCTCATGTAGTTAAGCTTATTGGATACATTGAATGCCTGAACATCTTAGGGATTAAATTTCTGGATGATTTGCATATAGATCTCATACTTTCATCATTTCCCAAGACATTCTCCATATTTATTATGAATTATAATATGAGTAATAATGAGAAGAGTCTTTCAGAACTTTTGACCTTGATTTGCTAAGTGGATAAGGACATGAAACATAAAAAACCCGCATTCATTATGGTGAATAAGAATAGGAAGGACAAGGAAAAGGGGACCAAGACTTATAAATAGTCTAAAGCTTCCAAGCACCATCCTACAAAAAAGAATAATATCTAGAGGTAGAGTAAGGAAAAGGAGGCAGTATGTTTTGCATGTGGAAAGATAGACCACTAGAAGATGAACTTCACCCAGAAGAAATGGGAAGCTAAAGGCAGATTCATTATCAAGTGAAATATTTCCATATCTACACATTGGGTATTAGATACATCTTTTGGTTCTCACATCTATATCCAAATGTAGGAACCAAATAGATTCAAAAAATTTGTCACAGGAGAGGTGGATCTGCAAGCTACCAATGGTATGAGGCTAGATGCACTTATTATTGGTGAATACCACCTTTCATTTCCAACAGGAATGATTTTGGTTTTACATGATTGTTATTATGTACCTACTATTACCAAAACATAATTTATATATCAAGTTTAGATACATATGGGTTTATTTTCAAGTTCAGAAATAAAAGTTATTTCTTTTATAAGGACAACATATGTTATGGTATGACACATTTAAATAATGGTCTGTATGTATTAAATTATGAAAAACAAGTGTTGGAAATTGATAACGAATCAAGTTCACATGACTCATATAACACCTAGCTTTGGCATAATAGTCTTGGTCATGTAAAGTAGAAGAGTTTGACACATATCTGTCAAGATGGATATTTAGACTCTTCTGAGCTAAAACCAATTGATAGATGTCATGCTTGTTTACAAAGAAAAATGACCAAAACACCATTTTGTGGATAGGATGAAAGGGCCACAGAGCTTCTAAGATTGGTACACACTGATGTGTGTAGATAATTTCCAGTAGAAGATAGAGGTGGATATTCTTACTTCATAACTTTTACTGATGACTTGAGTAGATATGACCATATTTACTTGATGAGGTATAAGTCTGAGTCCTTTGAGAAATTCAAGAAATTCATGAATGAATTATAGAATCAACATGGTAATAAGATAAATAAGATTATATCAGATCAATGTGGTGAATATCTTAAACAAGAATTCATCAACTTTCTACAGGAGTTTGGGATTTTGTCTCAACTCACTCTACCTTATACACCATAGTGGAATGGTGTTAGTGAAAGGAGGAACCATACCTTTTTGGACATGGTAAGGTCAATGATGAGTCATGGTGATATTCCATTATCCTTTTGTAGATATGAATTACAAACTACAGCATAAACATTAAAATGAGTACCAACTAAAGTGGAAAATGGAATTCTCTTCGAGTTATGGAATGGAAAGAAACCCATTTTATTGCATACACATGTATGGGGATGCAAGGAATTTTTTAAGGCTTTCTCAGGCAATAAACTAACACCTTGGGGAACAAGGTGTATATTTATAGGGTATCCCAAGGAAAAAAAGGGATACTACCTATACAACCCCTCATAAAATAAAGTGATTATCATCAGACAATTCATCTTTCTTGAGAGGGAGAACATCCTCAAAAAGGATAATGGGAGCAAGGTTGACTTCGATGTAGTTGATGCTCAAGATACACAAAAGTTGGTACATGAATAAGTTTCACAGGTCCCCATGTAAGAAATAGTTCCTGAAACACAAATACTATGTAGGAGTATAAGAGAGATAAGGAAACTAGAGAGATGGTTTTCTAGTCACTGATGATGGTGAATCATTATTGTTGGACAATGACAAACCTCTCTCCTACAAAGAGGTAGTAGAGAGCTCAGAAGTTGCAAGATGGTTAGAAGCTATAAATTTTAAAATGGATTCTATGTATCAGAACCAAGTTTGGGTTCTAGTTGATGCGACAGTTGATGTAAAGCCTGTTGGTGTAAATGGGTATTCAAGAGAAAACTGGACATGGAAGGTAAAGTACCTATAGAGAAAGGCTAGTGTATAAAGATTTTAAACAGCATTAAGGTGTTGACTATGATGAAACCTTTTCTTCAGATATCATGTTTAAATCCATAAAAATCACACTTTCCATAACAGCTTACCATGACTATGAAATTTAGAAAATAGATGTCAAAACTGCATTCCTTAACGGGAAACTTCAAAAAGATGTTTATATGACATAATCATAAGGTTTTGTGACACCAAGTGATGCTAAAAGGGTTTGCAAGTTGTATAGGTCCATCTATGGATTAAAGAAAGCATACATATCATGGAATATTTGATTTGATGAAGCCATAAGAGAATTTGGTTTAATTAAGAATTAATGTGAGCCATGTGTTTACAAGATGTTTAATGGGAAGTGGTCGTTATCCTAGTATTGTATGTTGATAACATATTACTTATTGGAAATGACATATCAGTCATACAGTCAGTTAACGATTGATTGAAAAAGTGATTCTCCATGAAGGACTTAGGGGAAGTACCCTATATTCTAGGGATCAAGATCATTCGTGATAGATCGAAGAGACTGTTTAGACTAAGTCAAAATACATATATTGACCAGATACTAAAGAGATTTAGTATGGAATAATCCAAGAGGGGATAAGTTCCAATGTCACATGGTTTACATCTTTCTAAGAAAATGTATCCCCAGAAATAATAGGAAAAATATAGAATGAGTAAGATATGATACATTTCAGTGATAGGATCAATCATGTATGTCATGTTATGTACTAGAATTGATGTTGCCTATGCGTTGAGCATGGTAGGAAGATATCAAACAGATCCGGGAGAACAACATTGGACTATTGTTAAGACTATCCTTAAGTATTTGAGAATAACTAAGGACATTTTATTGGTGTATGGAGGATATGAGAAGCTTATCATCAGAGGGTATGCTAATGCTGGTTTTTAGACAGATCATAATGATCTGAAGTCACAATCATGATATGTTTTTTGTCTTAACGGCGGAGCTGTGAGATGAAAGAGTTCAAAGAAGTCAGTTATAGCTGATTCTATAATGGATTCTGAGTATATAGAGGCTTCCGATGCAGCCAAAAAATCCGTTTGGATTCAAAACTTTTTCTAGGAGCTTAGTGTGGTACCCAATAGTAAAAAATCTATCACATTTTATTGTGATAATACTACAGTGGTGGCTCTTGAAAAAGAATCAAGGTCACATCAATGGAAAAAACATATATTCTAAAAGTATCACCTCTTGAGGGATTTCTATCAGAGGGGTGAAGTTGCAGTAAGAAGAGTACCCATGAAAGAGAACGTGGCAGACCCCTTGACTAAAGGCCTATCTTAGAAGAAGCATTAATATCATGTGAGATATAACTGACTGAAGGTTATTAGCAATTGGATCTAGTGCTAGTGGGAGTGTGTTGGAGTTAGTGCCCTAGAACCAACTTCTTTTGTACTTTATGATAAGTTATATTTATGGTTTCAAATATTAATAAATTATTTATCACATAATGATTTCTCTTATATGTGATATTGAAAGTGATAATGTCCTATGAGTAACTGTCGCACTAAGAGGTCATAATGGATCTCTGCTATGATGAGAACCCGGAAGTACTATGACACTATTCTTGAATATATGTTTTATATTTGTATGATATAATTTGAGGGACACAAATGATACAAGATATCTGGGGTGGAGACTCATAGGAATTTGTGGAACCTTATCATGGTGTACACCCTTGGTAATATCCATGAGGATATTATGAGAACAAGGCCCATCAGTAGGAAATCCACATTTATAAGGGTCATTGGATGATCCTATCTACAGATGTGTGTATTGTTCCTTATAATTTAATATTATTAATGAGTATTATGACTCATACACTTATATATATTGACTAAAACCACGATGACATATGTTCACAGTGAGGTATGATATGTTGGGTGCATCACGAGTAATACTGCATTAATGAATAATGCGAGAAAAGATTTTTCCCTTCTATTCTTTAACAGAAGTTGATATCTCAGGCCCTTTTATGGAAATGATATATCCTAAATAAATCCATGGCCATGGTGTTCTATAGGCAAGTTCATTTTTTGGAAAATCAAAGAAAAATAAATCGAGCACATGGGTTGATGGCACTAGCATACAACCTGCTTGATTAGAGATATTATGACAAAGTGATTATATTACACGGCAAATATTCATATGAGGTGACATGTTGTTGTGGCAGTAAATTCTTTCTCTATGGGTGTATTGATGTGTTTCTAGATGCTAGCCTTGGAATTTAGGCTAATCTGCCTAATTCCACTAAGAAATAGGCCTAGAGGGTCACACACTAAGTGTATCTAGAATCTCAGTAAAATAATATATATTGTTTATTATTTAACAAGTTGAATAAATATTATTCTCGGTTGTGGTTTAATAATTATTCATGTATGTCTGATCGAATTTATTTCGACACTAGTTATTCAAGAGAATATATTGTGGGTGGAATATTTAATAAATATTTTTTTTTTTAGTGAATATAATATTTATATATTTATTGGAAAATAATGAAGTGATATTTATTTAATAAATAAATTGAAATTATTCAAAGTCCCATAAATATAGTGGAGGATTGGCGGACCAAGTTTAAGGTTATGGTGAGAAATAATAATGTCAAATATTATTTTATTAAATAATAATTAATTATAATTTGCAAGTTAGGAACATGTCAAGAAAATAATAATAATAATAATAATACTATTGTTATTCAATATAGGGTTTCACTGAGATTAATAAAATAAATAAGGACAATTGTGCAATTATGTTATTTTAACCCTAACGATATAAATACCCAATTATGATTATTTTCTCATACCTCTATACAAGAAAATCATTGTGCACAATGTATTTGAGAAAAGATCTCAAGCCTAGAGAGTTTATCTCTCTCCAAGAATGCTCTCAAGAATGAGAGAGATCCTCCTCCACATGATCAAAGAGAATGCTTTGGAAGCGGTTCTCAAGGTGATCGAAGGCAGACATTTCAAGCACAAGGATCTTATGTGATATCACCCAGAGACTCCTTAGACAACGTCTAGAGATTCATAGAGCATGTGTGGATCACCACTAAAGGAATCCTACGGTTGGATTCTACAATGCAACAGCGGAGCACTGCAGATCTGTGGCTGGATGCATCAATGAAGAAAGAATAACCTTAGAGGTAATTCATATTTAATTAAATTAATTGTAAACAAAATATATTGATCACCTCTATCTTGGTTTTGGGCTAATAACCCTTTCTTGTTCTTTGATTTAAATCCATTCATCACAGCGTTCATTGTCTCTTGATCTCAGATTAATCATTGTTAATGGCAAAAAGAAAAGTTGGGCACCGCCCCTTCCACGCTTCTACTGCACCCAGAACATATTATAAACAGGTAATATAAAGTCACAATCAAATCATAAATGGTATGATATATAATAATATGGTTCTATGGTAGATTTATAATAAAATTATATTTATTATACATGCGGTTTGAACAAGTACGAAGAAAGTCAAGACTTAAGGTAGGGGTATTATAAAGTCACAATAAAATCACATATGGTATGATATATAAGAATATAGTTCCATGGTAGATGTATAATAAAATTATATTTAATATACATGATGTTTGAACGAGTATGAAAAAATTCAAGACTTAAGGTAGGGGTTTTCTCGTCTTACTTTTATTTTCGTGAGATATATGTTATATTCATCACTTATTATTATTATGTGGTGTATACACTACCTTATGACATGTTATATCATAAATATCATTTATTTTATGATATATAAAGTTTCAATTGATTTTATTCTTTCACAGATCTCACGATTCAAAAGTTTCTCAAATATTAAGGGGATTTCTAGTCTCACTTTTATTTCTACGAGACTTATGCCTTATTCACCACTCGTTTATTTTGTGTAGTGTATATACTACCGATGAATGTATTTTATGACTCTTATCCTTAAACATATGGGTATATAAATATACATTTTATGATCTCTATTTCATGGTGTTTATGGTTCAAAAGTTACCAAATAGGCAAGGTAGTTTTGTCTTAATTTTCCTTCTTTGAGACAAATGTTTTTTATGCACCTATATTGTTTTACGAGGTGTATATACTGTCATTTGACATGTTATATCAAAAATATCCTATTTTTTCATGATATTATAAGTTTTATTTAATGTCATTATCTCATGGGAATTATGATTCAAAGTTACTAAATTGGTAATATTTTATTGCTACAATCTCATCTTTATCAGAATTGTTTATGATTATGCTTTAATTGATCAAATATTATAATTCATATCTCAATAAATCTCATGACTTTTATTTTTCTATGGTCATTCATGACATATTTATGTATTGGTAACATTTTTCCACTCTTTGTTACTCTAGATAATTAAAAAATATTTTTAAGAAAACCGGACTTTATTTATCTCTTCGGTTAGAAATCTATTTTATTCAAACAACCATGTTTTCAAAAAATGTTTTTAAATGAACTTTCAAGCTCATTTTTAAGAAAGAGATTTTAAAAATTATTTATGTTTTAAAAAGTGTTTTAAATGATTTTAAATAATTTTTTATAAGTTTTGAAGGAAAAATGTTTTCAAAATGTTTTCAAACTTCCTTTATAAGTTTTCAAAGAAAAAGTTTTCAAAAATTTTTCAAGCTTCCATTATAAGTTTTCAAGGTTATTTTCAAAGAAAAAGGTTTTTAAAATATTTTATGATTTAAAAAGTGATTTTTTAAAGGGGAAAGGATATTTTCTTCAAGAAATGTTTTAAATTATTTTTAAATCTTACTTCATAAGTTTTCAAAGTGGTTTTCAAAGAAAAGTATTTTGAAAATGTTTTATGTCTTAAAGAAAATGATTTTTAAATAAATGTTATTTTACTTAAGAAATTCTCGAAGTGATCTTTAAAATTACTTCTCCATATAAGATTACATCCTTTGATATAGTTTATGTTTTACTAGGAATATGATCCAATAATTCCATTCTTATTCTTTCTCTGAATGGTTTATGTTTAAGATGGAAAGTTATTTATGAAACTCATTTCTCTTCTATGGGTTATTCCATGATAAAATTGTTATGAAACTAGTTTCCTTTCATGAGTTATTATACGATGAAATGATTATGAAACTTATATATTTTTCATAAGATATGATATGATGAAATGTTTATGATACCAATTTCATTTCATGGGTTATGATATGATGTTTATGAAACTCAAATTTTTATGGTTCATGATATGATGAATGTTTTATGATCTTGTATCACATGAATGTATGATTTCATTATGTGATGGGTGGAACCTATATCTCCCTCCAATGAATTAGATAATGATAAATGTTATATGAGATCAAAGGGTACACTGGTTGTAGCCCAAGCCTGAAAATAAGAGGGTACATGGGTTGTGGACCAAGCCCGAAGAGGGTACACAGGTTATATAGCCCAATCCTGAAAACAAGAGGGTACACAGGTTGTAGCCCAAGCCCAAAAACAAGAGGGTACACGGGTTGTATCCCAAGACTAAAAACAATAGGGTATATGGGTTGTAGATCAAGCCTAAAAACATTTGGGTACACATATTGTCAGCCCAAGTCAGAAGCAGGTACGTGGGTGATTATCCCAAGCCTAACATGTTATAAAGGTCTTGGTAGGTATCCTTGACATAAGGTTTTATATTCTTATGTGTCTGAAACAATTATATTTCTTATTCCTATGTTATGATTTCATGGATTATTTTTTTGATTCCCTTATGATTCATGTATTATGAAATGTCAATCTTTATGTCAGGAATCATGTGCAGGGTATGATCTTGAAATTTTATTCTTTTATTCTCATACTCTCATGCTCGTGTTATACTTATGTATCTCCTTTATTTACCCTTATTGAGCATTTGAGCTCACCCTTAATTATGTTTCCTTTCTATGGGCTATGAAGAAATGTTTTAATTAGGAGTACTAAAGGGGAAGATCTTTAAGGGAGATGTTGAAGATATTTCACCAAGTTAGAAGATTTTGTTTGTAAGTTTCCAAAAACACTAAACTATCATGGTCCTTAGGCATTTACTTTTGTAATGTTCTGAATATTCATCTAAAATGATGTAATATCCATTATGTTAATCTTGGGTCGCTATAATGTAACACCCCTATAAAAGTGAGACTTAAAAGACTATATGTTACTACCCATGTCAATAAGGTGCACCTTTCTTTTTGGGAGCCTAACTGATTAAAACACCAAAGTTAAGCATGTTTGGTCTAGAGTAGTATTGGGATGGGTGTCCTCCTAGGAAGTTTCTCAGGGTGTGTGTGAGTGAAGACACAACACACTAAAAGAATATATGTTGGCATGCAGAGAAATTCATTAGTCAGATATCCCATACCTACTCCGAAACACCACCTTTGGGATGTCCTCTATAACCCGCAGTTGGTGATCCAATTGAAGATCAATCTTGGAGAACCACTAGACTCCCCGTAACTGATCTAAAAGATCATCAATCCTAAGTAAGGGATGTTTTTTCCTTGCCGTCATCTGGTTCAGCTTTCGATAATCAATGCAAAGTCGAATACTACCATCCACCTTCTTAGAGAATAAGATAGGTGCACCCCATGATGAAGTACTCGGCCTAATGAAGCCCTTCCGCTCCAATTCATCAAGTTGTACCTTGAGATTCTTTAGCTTGGTTGGTGTCATATGATAAGGGGGTATTGAAATGGGTTGTGCACATGGAACAAGCTCCTTATCAAAGTCAACTCCCCTATGAGGAGGAAGTCCTGTGAAGTTGTCTGGAAATATGTCCTGATAGTGATCCATGGCTAGAGGTAGAGTCGAGGAAGTTGTCATTGATCCTGCGGAAAGAGGAAATCCCACCATCTACATTGTAATCGTCATGAGCTAACTCAAGTCCGGTCTAACTCTATCTGCTCATAGTTCTCATTATCTGATCATCATGTAACTCTCTCCCTTTGGTGAAATAAAAGATACTCATCTATGATATCAATCAATGCGTTCTCAGAAGCTGGTCAACCAGTCCATACCAAGAATCACATTGAAGATCATCATCTCTGGTATCATGAATTCTCACATATGTCCATAGTCGATAACGACTATAGGGCACTCTGGGCATCATTGGAGACGGTCCACCTTCATGCCAATGTGGAAGTGGTAATATGTCATGATGGACTTTGTGATGGGGTTACCCAAGACCCTGAGGAGTCATGATACTATCCAGGCCTCTCGAATGTTAGTCCTAGTAACAATGCCTATCGTTGTTGGCCTCCCTTGCTTGGCCACACACCACCACCCCTCCCACGGTCGACCTCCCCTGCTCAGCCGTCGTCGCTGTCGATCTCCCCAACTATAGCTGCCTCAAACACCAGCGTCCTCGGCCTCCCACCATGTGTTCCCTCCCAATCAGCCTCATCCCCCCTATCTGCTCTAGCCGTACATGCCCTCTCAGCCAGCCCATCCTCCCCTTCTACCCAGTCCCACTGCCTCATCCCCCCACACTCACATAATTCCCTCCGGAGGTGACCCTCTAAGATCAACCCCTGGGTGCCCTCCTTCTGTACCATCCCCTCCGGCTACCTCCTATCATGTTCGGCTCCCGCATGACCTCCTACTAATTGGTCGACCCACAACCAAGTCAGGTCAGCCTGACACAGAACAAGACTGGGTGGGTCTGGCCTCACCCGCTCGGCCGTATCCAAGCCTGAAAAGGATCAAAAACCATTTTACGGGGTCTCCAGGCCCCAGGGGCCTGAGAAAAATTTAAAATATTCAAAAATTAATTTAAATTTTTTAGAATAAAAACAAATTTTATTTGGTACCAAACAACATATATCACTTGAATTAAAATAATTAAAATAATTCATTTATTGCGTTTAGTATGAATTTTAAATTTAATTTTTTCATTATACATTTTATTTACCTACCAAATGATCTATTTTAATTAATTATCACAACTATGAGAGATATATTTAATAGTTAATTTATTTTGATAGTCTGCGTATTTAATTTCATCGCTTAATATGTATACGGGTCTATGCTAGTGATGCAAAACGGGTCTGTGCTAGTGATGCAAAACGGGTCCCCGACCTGAGGGTATGGGGTGAATGTGGGGTGGGCTGGGTCTAAAAATATTGACCATTAAGAGCACAAGACAATGCGATTTGAGCCTGCACAGGTGCATACTAAGATGGTTTGAGCCTGCATGAGTGCGGGGTTATTCGCAAGCCTAATTTTAAAAAAATTATTTTTTTACCAGATATGTTTCTTTAACATTTTGTTTTTTTAATAAAAAATCACGATTAAACCATGACATATGATTTATCATCATAATGATCATACCAATTCCCCATTCATTCACATGGTAATTTTAAATAGGTCTAAATTTGTTGTTTTAATATGATATTATAATGTTAATATAGTAATTATTATCTATATTCACATGGTGTGTCATCCCACATCTCAAAAAATAGAACTCATCTCCCTTGAAAATGGTTTCAATTCTAATAGATTTATTATAATCATAATATTTTTTTGATAGATTTAATTTTTTTATTATTTAATTTTATTTTTTTATAAAAAAATAGGAAATGACCTCATGGGAACCCTAATAGTCTCCTTTAAAATCGGTCATTACTTGGAGATTTGTCATTCATTGATTGATTCATCTGTTTGCATCACCACACAACCAATATCATCATTCATCACCTCGCACTTATCACTCACCTACTTTTCATGGAAATAGTTTTCCACTATATCGACATTCCCGCATGCCACCATTAACCCATAGAAATATGTTCCATCACTTCCATTAAGACTCTAGCTATTTTCAATTCATACTTCACCCCACAACTACCATTAAAAATGAGAAAAAGATACAATATTTAAATGATTATAAATAATATATATTTTTTAAATTTAGGCAATCCATGCTACCCGTGGGCTTATGCGGGGCGGGGTGGGCTTGAAATTTTTTGTTCGCATTATATGCGGGCTTTTGCGAACAAACCCACGCAGGCTCAAACACGTGTGGGCTTGGCCCACCCCACCCTGGCCTGCCCGTTTCCTATTACAAGTCTACGCGTCCATTAGTATAATTTTGTATGTATTTTGTGCTTTCTCGGGTATGTATTATGTCAAGGACGTTATAAGATGTGGACCACGTTGAGACAAGACGGTATTCCAGACAAGAAGTGAAAACATTGGACTGGGGTGCAAGCTACGATACAAGTTAGATACAACTCAAGTATTTTACCTCTAAAGTCATGATTGATTCATTGAGAATAAATGGATCAACTAATACCAAATGTTCAAGTTTAGTAGGGTAGTTTATTTAATTTTTGTATGGATTATTATTTTTGTGGATATGCATGTTTATGAAAACACATAAAATAATAAATAAATAAAATGCATAGTTCAAAAAAATAAATAAATATGTGATTAATGTTTTTTATTAATGCATTGTTCTGTTGTGAACATGATCACATGGTACAAACATATCAAATAGAAAATTAATTCATTCATCAAGTAATAATAAAAAAACCATCAATGTGATATTAATACATAACGCCTTCCTTCATTTAAATTTGAATAAAACCAGGTGTACGAGGTGTTCGTCAGCCCTAGTTGGGGGTGTTATCTCCTACTACTAGGGAGTTGTTATGAAAATGATAAGTTTTGGTTTCTTTTCCATATCCATCAATACAGAAAGAGTTCACTATAAAAAAACATAGGATTTGTTTGACAAAACTTATTATGTGTTCAACTGACAACACTTATTGAAAACTTATTATATTATTAAAAATGGGGAGAATTTTGAGTGGCTCCTTGAACGAATTTATGTTTTAATAATTACAAAAGTTTATTTATTTTATTTAGTTTAAATGTCTTAATACTTTGAATTGTGCATTAATTAAAGTATTTTTAACTTTGATCTAATTATAATATTTCATTGCTTAAAATATCTTTAGATTTCATGTTTTGAATGGTTGGAACATGTTTTACAAGTTTTATTTTAAGTTCCTAGGCTAAATAAGTTGTTTGGGACCTTAAAATATCATTTATACTTGATTTTCAGTGTTCTAATACAGTAAAATTATTGTTCACAATGTATTCAAATGCTTAAACATGTATTCAATTTATAATTCACATAGCCGTTTTGAAATTCATGTAGTCGATTTTCCAAAATCAGTTACCCTCTGTATTTCAACCTTATCTTGAACTATAGAACTCCAAATTTAGTGATTCTTTTTTTGTTAGAAAAATAAGAAAAGTGTATGCATTTAATAAGAATACATAAAATTATAAATCAATCTATATAATATTTTAAATTAGGATAAATAAATGTATATTTTCTGACTGATTTCTATAGTTTTTCAGAACTGTTTTTCTACTGCAGGATGATATCTCAAGGGCTGAAAAAAAAAACTTCTTCGACTTCTAATACCTTAATGAGACAAGTTGCTTAAACACTCAAGAAGAAATAATTTCATTTTATTATTATTTTATCTATTTTATTTTGGTTTCTTGAGTTTATAAAACTTCTTCCAATCTCTCACGTACTTTTACTTTTTCTTTATGCTTTTATGTAAAAAATCATTTTGTATATTCGAGATGTGACTCCCAAATTCTAAATTCAAGACCATTTGAGTTGTGAATCCCAGTATCTAAAATCAGTGTTGTAATTAGGTTGTGAGACCCCATATAAAATTCATGTACCTTTTGTTTATATTTCTACTAGAAAAAGTAGGTTGTAATTGGGTTATGATTCCCCTTTAAAAATTAGTATAGTGCACAACACATTGTTGTGGAAACGTCGGGAGTTACAACGAGAAAAACAAAAAAAACACACAGAAAATTAAAAAGGAAACAAAGAAGAACAAGAACATGAAGATTTACATGGTTCAAGCAATAAATCTTACGTTCACAGGGAGGCAAAATATTCACTATAATTCGGGAGTATAATTACAGAGTTTTTTAGTGAGTAACCCTAGCCCGAAATGAGCTGCAAATGTAGGAAGACGATTCACTGTTCCACCAACCACACAGGAAGTCTGCGTCGCTATAGTGAAAGGCAACCACCCAAGTCAAAAGTGCTATAGTGGTTGTCAGCTGTAAGTCCAAGAGGCTATAGTAATGTTGAATCCAAAATACATACTACTACATTGCTCTATTGGAATTGGTTAGCTCTACTATAGTGGTCATAGATGCTATAATGCCTGAAAAATTAGGTTGGGGGCCTTCAGACCCCGGACCCATAGAGTAAGGGTGAGTTCCCCCTGAAACCCCGAATGAACTCACCATGGAGCTCGACCCGTGATAGTTGCAGGCCGGTGCACAGTACGAGCCACAAACATTCTGCCCAACCGAATTGGGATACACCAATACAACATGCATCTCTCATCAAAGTCAAGAGGTATAAGAGTAGACTAAGTCCGCTTTGAATATAACTACTATAAAAAACATTCTCGCATTATTTATTTTATTCTGTTGTTATTTTACTCTATTAAATAACTTTTATAATTAATTTAAAATTTTAATCAATTAATTTAATAAATTTTAATTTGGCCTATTCACCCCACTCTAGATCATATGTCATCTTCCAATCCAACCTAAAAAATAGTATCAAAGGCGGAAAATTTTTAAGGACGATTTAGCTTTTTTTTTTTTTCTGATACCTAACAATTAGTATCAGAGTTTGACCGCTTCATAAATTTTTAGTTTAGAACTATTGTTTATTTACTGATACCTAACAATTGGTATCAGAGATAACTCATTTTTTTGATTTATTAAATCCTTCTAATAGATTCTTTTGTTTATATTTTATTTGTGCAAACATTTACCTAAACCTCATGGTCTAAGGACAAGATCTATAATATGGTAGAAACGAACGTAAATGATGGATGAATTTTTCAGAAACCACCTCACTTCGATGGAAATGACTATAGCTACTGATGATAGAAAATAGAAGCATACCTAAAATAGTTAAACATAAAACATTGGTCGATCATGGAAAAACCATACCAACTACCAGAAGCTGATCGGAATACTCTTACAAGAAACGGTACTACTAAATAGGTTATGAATTACAAAGTAGTAAATATTTTATATTGTGTTATTAACAGAAGTGTGTTTAGTCACGTGTCTACTTGTAAGAAACCCCATTATATCTATAAGATTCTACAAGTTACTCACCTTGGCTCAAACCATCCGTCGCTTATCATAAATTACAAGTGTTATAAGCAGTTTTCTAAAAGTGATATCAAACATACCTTAAAAACTATTTATAGAACCGATCACTTTTGATAAGGGATTCTATATAAGTGCTTCTAGATTAGTTGCAGGAAATGTGTTTTGATCTCACAAATTTAAGTGGTTTTCTTCTAGAATTTGTGTTTTTCCAAAAACAGTACAAACTCCACTTTTTTTTCAAACTGAGTGTTATAAGTGTTAAGAGCAATAAGAAATTTTCAGTAAGTACATTCAAAAAGATCCTAAAAATTGCTTATAGAACTTTCCACTTATGTAAGTACTCACATATAATTGTTTCTAGGTTAATTTTTGAAAAAATTCCTTTTTGTGACTTATTTAAGTGGTTTTCCTCTGGAATTTTACATGGTTTTCTTATGTAATTTAAATGTATGTTTTTTTCAGAAAAAATAAACTGATTATAATATGTGATAAGTTCTATAAGCATTTTTTAATAAGTGTTGTCAAACGAAACCCTAGTGCCAACACATTTTTCAAATAACTAGCAATAATATAACTTACCCTTTCAACTAAACTCTCATCACCCAAAGATTGAGATGGATCCACAGGCCTTGCATTTAGTAATTAGTTCGAGAAGCACAACTCCAAAAGAGAACACATCAGATTAATCAGTCAATTTTCCACTTGATGCATATTCAGGTGCCATGTATCTGAGAGACAATATATTAATTTTTTTAGAAACTTGAGGATAGAATTTGAAAAAATGGAAGAAGCCTCCAAACAGGTCCCAAATTAAGGTCTTTTAATGGATTCTCAATTTATCAAGAAGACTGTTTACCCGAACGTCCCCACTACTCAAGTAGATACATGCATGTTTGCATCCATAGCTAATTTTGCAAGCCCAAAGTCTGAAACCCATTTAGTATAAAAAATAAGGTTTTCACGATGATCTAAAAAACAGAAGGAAATATGATTAAGGGTCTATTTGATAGCACTTATTGAAAACTACTTATAACACTTATCACATGTGGTAAGTGCTTCTTTTTAAGTGTTTCCAGACTGCCACTTGATTAAGTGATTTTATTTTGAAATTTAAGTATAAGTGTTTTTCAGAAACAGATCAAACACCACTTATTATTTCGAAACACTAATCATAGTTGGTAAGTGATGTAAGCAGTTTTCAAAAAGTATGGTTAGAAATACCCTAAGTTAATATAAAATTTAGTATACCTGGCCTTCAAAGTTATAATTTAAAAGGATGTTTAAAGACCTGATATCCTGATTAATTACTCGAGGAAAGACTGGAATAAGAAAAAAACAAACCCATAATCACAAGGCCATGGGAGAATTGTAGCTGAAGTTTTAGAATCTTTTATGCATCTTTTGAAAAAATTATACTATAACAAGAAACACTTCTTGAGAAAATGTCTGAAAAACAATGGGATTATGATGGATTCCATAAAATGGTTTTAAGAACATCAAGACATATTTTTTTCCATAAACAATGATGGAAAGCGTGTATTCATTAAAACCTTCAATTTTTTTTTCAGGTTTCAATTTTATCATTTGTAGGGAAGATATAGAGTTTTCGAAAAACCTTTACATGCTGAATATTTTATATGGGAAAAAACTACATTATTTATCTATTTAATACAAACAGTTCATGATTTATTTTTTATATGAAAATAGAGAACTCAAAAAATCATTATTTAAATACTTATTAAGATAAAATATACAAAATATGACTAAAATATAAACAATTTGTTTAATATGATATAGCATTGATGAGTTCATTTTATGCTTACATTTTTTGAAATTTTAATTGTTAAATATCATTTGTTTTAAATTATTTATATCCATTTTTTAATTGTGAATAATCATTTATTGGTATTTTATATTTTAGAATTATATTTTTTAAAAGGAAATTAAAATATTTAGAATACATGATTTTCAAGTTATAATTTTTCTAATCATTTTCTATAGGGTTTGGTAAAAAATGGGCCAACATGGCTAGCTTTTAACCCATAGAGGAAACCCACATGATAGCCTCATGAGACCATGTGGGGACGTCGGTCAAGTCACCCACAGGCACATGAGGTTGCACATGTGGAAGATGTGATTTAGAGGTTACACATGGCGTGCATGAGAGCAGATCACACCAACGCATGAGGTTTGGGTTTGTGCGGTAGTGGGAGGAAGGCTTCATCAACACGAGGTGACATTAGAAATGCAGGGGATCCTCTGACTCGTATTCAACTTAACAACTACTTCATCCATGAGTTGTAATATATAGCGGATGCCAAACTGAAAAAAGTTTGATTTGGGACATAATTTTGTCTGGATAATATGAACTTAAGTGAAACACCACCATTTTGCTCCAACCTATGCATCTTCATTCTCAAACATGTTGTGGCTACATCATATCCACACCCATTGCACTACAGATCCTCCATGCTCAGATGAAGGGAGCTTTGGTGCCACTGGAGATTCGATACTCCCCATACCAAAATCATGGATATGCGACATAGGTACCTTGGAAGCTTGAAATGAAGATGGACCTCTGCACCATGGTCCTGTTGCTATCTTGTATCCTTTGTTGTTAGAAGAATGATGAAGGGAGTTGTGTCATTGTCTGAAGTGTTGTGTCATGGTCGGCACTACCCAGAGAAGAGGTTGTGGAATGAGGAGATTTATTGCACTATAGGTAAGGAAGAAAAATAATGAAGCTACACCATAGTTAGAAGAATTGTTTCATGACCCCTGTAGCTCGAAATGAAGAAGAAGAAAGATTGATGCACTATGGCGGTGTGTGAACAACTACACTGTGGCTTTTAGTGAATGAGAGGTGCATGAAAATGTCTGCATCATGAGTTGAAGGCTACATCATAGAGGGTTTTATATTGGTTGTGGAAATAATATTTAGGAGAATAAGGCTGCATCGTGGGGCGGATGGCCACGCCATAGACATGCATGTATAATACACACTCAAAGGTGGCTGGGTTGTAGTACTTCTATCCACACTGTAATATGATTTTAACTACATTATTCAGAAGACCAATATCTTCAGGTAACACATAGGATACACTCGAGTTTTGAGGGTGAACTTGGGTGAGTAATGATCAGGGAGCATCGAGGAAAAATGGAAGGGTCAGGTAATAATCAGTAGTATAGAGATATGTCTTTGATGGGGAGTTCCATTATTTGTGATGCAGATGGGGAAGGGATATTGTTTTGGGAAACACTTGAGTGAGTGATGATCCTATTAGATTTCTTATCGCAGAACCAACTGACTTTGTCCTTTCAATTACTAGAATATTAATAAATATTTTGTCACGTGACGATTGATCTCCTGCTTCGCATTAATGTGATAATGTCCTTAGAGTATTTGTCATATCAAAATGTTACAGTAGTTCCCCACTATAAAAACAATCTATAAATTCCATGACAATATTCTTAAACACATGTCATATGGTTTAGATAACATTTTTCCGATTGGACACAGATGATGTTTGACTATCAGGTGTTGAGGGCTCATAAAACATTGAGACATCTTTTCATTAAGTTCACACTTTGTAATCTCTAAGAAGACAAGTCACAAGGATAGACCCACCAATAGGAATGACACATGTTTAGGTGTCATTGGATATTCTTATCCATAAACATGTGTATTGGTCCCTAAACTTGAGAATATTATTAATGTGTATCATGAATCATGTAATTTTATGTATGGATGAAAACCATGACAATATATACTTATAAATAGGTAGAATACATTGGGTGCAGTATAAGTGATATGACATTAATTGAACAATTCAAGAAAATATTTTTTTTCTTCGATGTTGATGGAATAATACATATCTATCCCTTTGATTGAAATGTAATTATCTGATTAAATCCATGGTCATGGTAGTTCATTGATGAGTACATCTCAGAAATTCAATTAAAAGATAAATCAAGCATATATGGTGATAACAGAAGTATTTATTATGCTTGATGGGATATCCGAACAGAAAATGATTATATTAAACTATAGTGTTCACAAGAAGGTTTTCATCATTTCGATGTTAACTTCTTTCTTTATGGGGGCCCTAATATGTTGTTAAATTCTGATATTGGACTTTAGGTAAGTTCACCTAATTCCACTAAGAAATTTTCCTATAGGGTCATACACTAAGTGTATCCAAAATATCATTAAATCATGTTTAATTTAATATTAAGAATAATTATTATTCTTGGATTGTAGATTAATAATAAACCAAGTATTATTGATTGCATATATTCAATCATAATATATTCAATTTCACAATATGTGAGTTTGATTTTATCTCTTGTTTATTATTCAAAAGGTAGTAAATAAACTATTTCTCTCCCATGCACTTTCATGAGATATAGTATCTTGTAAAATAAATAAAAATAACTTTTGTGTATAAAATATATAGGTAGATACAATATAGAATGAGAAAAAAATGTTATAATGAATATTAAATAAAGAATATATAATAAATAACATTGAGTTTGTGTTATATGTAAAGGGTTTTTCCAGTAAGTGGGAAATTACAGTTTAGGGAAACACATGAAGATATCAAATGTTATTTTTTCATTATTTTAAGTCTTTGATTTCTTCTTATAGTTGTCTTGAGTCAACTGTTTTAGAATCTCCTTGAATATTAAAGATCCATGGTTGAAATTAGTTACACCTTCATCTATTCTAGGTAAAATTTATTCATCAAAATCATGTTGTAAATATCTCTATAAATAATATAATAAGCAACGAATGCATGAGCGATGATATAGTAAATAATAAGATTTCTATGGTAAGGAAGCAGTAAAATGTGCATATACATATATCCAAATTTATTTTAGTTGATTAATTTTATAATTTAATTATAAATTGGTTTAATTAAGAAGCAATACAAATGAAATTATTGATATGAAAAATACTAGTATTTCAAAACTTAAGGAACTAAAGAAAACATAGTTTATATATGAATCTTTTCAACACTAATGATTCTAGAAATTTTTTATAGAATGTGAATGTAATATCAAACAATGCATGCATGTTGTATGCATACTGTATTCATACAAGTGTTTTCATAATGATGTTTTCTAAACATTATGATTATATGCATGCTTTATGCATGTAATTTCATGCATAATGGTGTTTTTTATACAATGTGCATAAATGTGTACAATCGTAAGTAAATTCAAACAACATGTGCTTAGTGTATACACCCGAGTGCACATAATTTCAAACAATGAATGAAAATTGTATGCATATAATATGTAATTAATTCTTATTATATGTATATTGTATATAATTAATTAATTTGTAAAAGGCATGAGAGGAATACTAAACTCTATATAGACATGTTTTTCATACTGTAATTATATACAATATACAATGTAATTTCATACTATAATTTTATAATGTAAAAATATGTATACAAGTGTAATTTTATTAACTTAAGTGAATGCATACATGTGTAAAAATATGCACACAAGTGTAAAAATATGCACACCGGTGTAATTTAACTAACTATCGAATAAGCATATAGGTGTAAAAATATGTGTACAAGTGTATGCATAAAGGTGTAATTGCAGACTGTTTATTCATTAACTGAAATGTTATGCATACTGTAATTGATCTGGTGTTTTTTTAATATTTTGAAGTGTTATGCATACTATAATTGCATATATTATATATTGTAATCTTATTGTATGTGTATTGTAAGTGGAAAACAATATACAATGTATGCATACTTTAATTTCATAAAGTATGAATCTAGAAGAGGAATGGGAGGCAAGAAAGTATGTAATTTTAGACTTTATATTTTATGTGGTATATATAATTTCAAAAAATGTATGCATACTATATACATATAGGTGTATGTAATTTGAAACATTGTATGAATGAAATTAAACAATGTGAATATTTACTGATTGAGTATAGTATAACACATATAATATATGCATACAGGTAAACTATGTGAAATAAATTTTAGGTTTTTATTGTTTATTATGAATAAAGACTATATTTAAAATGATATGGTTTTGATTTGTAAATTATTGTATTGGTTTTAGTAAGTTCAAAATTGGAAACTAATGTTAACAATGTTAATATAAATGAAATGATCTAATAACACAAGTGAAGAATGAAAGGCAATTATTAAAACATGTTTGTAATGTAGATATTTTTATTAAATAGGGAAGAATATAATATGTGTGGTTGGGTAAATAGATGGTGATGATCTATTGCCAAATTCAATTATTTAAGAACTTATATTAGAAGAAACACCCTCTAAAGAAATAAAGGGGAAAGAATTGAGATATAATGACTTATTATATTTTTGTGAACATTGTATCGGTGGAAATCAATAAAATTTAAGGGTTTATGCTATGTAGTACTACAAAAATGTATGGAAGAGGTTGTACCTTGATTTGGTTTTCACCCAAAATCATCAATTTTCTACAATTTAGAGATTTCCTTTAGTTTCACATTTTATAGAATATTAAAAATAATAGAGAAATATTAATGTCTTACCTAAATGTAAATATCTTTTAGCTCTATGACTATTTTTGATATGAATTTTGTGACCTGTTTTTCAAAAAGGACAATGGATATAGATATGTTATTATCATTTAAAAATAGTTGTACTTGGTATCTGAAAAAATCTATAATACAATCTGTAAAATTTAAATTTCTTAATGACTATAATCCGATATATTTTTATGGGGCCTCAGTATCTCAAAATATAGTATGCATGATGAAAATTTTATTAGTGTAGACTATTATAACATTCAAAAATTTTCAAAATATTATTACAATATTGAATATAAACTATTATAACAGTCAATAATTTTGGTCCTAGAAATATTGGACGATCAAATATTAGTCCTACCAAAATGGTATTACCATATAAAATCTAATATAGTTAATTCTTGCCATATCTTCTTAATATTTAGAAATAAGTTATTGAATTAAGTAGTAGTACCTTGGAATAGTCGATTGTGGGGATGCATCATAGTTTTTACACAATTTTTTATCATTGAAGTAGTCCACCTTATTTCTATAGGAAATGAATGATTCATAAAACTAGTTGTAGTTGATTTGAATTTTTTTCAAAGTTTCCAAGGTGGTACACTTTATAACCTGTAATGAAAATGCAATGAAATTTGTAACATCTCTCCCCTACTCATTGGATTGAGTTGAGGTAGAATTTATACTTTCCATTAACCGACATCCTCAAGATTCCAAAGGCTAGAAATAAATGCCAAGGGCTTCATTAACAAATGGTGGATGATTTTCCCTTTGAAAATAAAAAAACCTAACCAAACATTACATAACCAAATAACCACTACAGGATGCATGATAAAAGTGTAAACCAACTCAAAGTAAAACTATTCATATAAAAATTAAACTATAATAGAGTATAACAATAGAATACTACTAATATAAAAGTACACAGTGGAAGACAAAACCAACAAAACTCAAATACTCCGATGAAAAAACTCCAAATCTCCCAACATTCTCTATTCTCCATCTCCACAATAAAACCCAAGTATCATGATGAACCACTAAATAAGTGTGATACTTTACCTTTTCCTATGTCCTAATGAACAATATCTACAAAAACACCAAAGCGTCAAAGTAGGGGTGAGTAATGATACTCAGTAGGTTTTCCCTGAATGACTTCCCTACTCACGACACTAGGATAGAACATGTTAACACATTTATATAAAACAATTTATATAGAAAGCTGAAAAAAATTTATATCAAAGCCAAGCAGTTTAATATCAGAACAATTTTCCATACTAAAACATTTTCCAAGAAAAGAAAACAAACAATAATTTAAAACCAATTCATAAATTTCATTTTGGCATAATCCATTTCATTCCATATGTCCAAAAATCCAACCATGAAAGCAACCATGGACCTCCCTATACTCACGAGTGGTGATTCATACTTTCTCTAAGTCATCACTTAGTGAATAATTTTGATGGGGGAAAGTTCACACCCCTATCCATCCCACAAATGATGGGGTAAACTTAATACCCTTATTTGCCCCAAATGCACATGAACACACACCAACCCTTTATGCCAAAAACCAATGCCAAAACAACAATTTCAACAATTTCAATAAAACTATTCTTTTAATAAAATCCTTTTTACCAAAATATTTTCATAAATCCAAAAAATACATATTTTAAAATCAATAAAATAAAGTGCTTTGCACAACTACTTGCCATAATTCCACAATTTCACAAAAAATCCACAAACCATCACTAAAGAGTGTTTCTGACATGATCTGCACAAACATTTCACAACCAATTTAAATCAAAACAATCAATTTTAAATCAAAAAAATAAAATTGAAATCAAGCCTTCAAGTTCTAAGTAGAGGAGTCGAGAGTAAAGCCACCTACCTTGGGAGTTATGGAGAAAATGAAGAACGACATGAAAACACCCACAAAAACTGGGTTGAATATCCAAAAAGCCACCTTAGATATCTTACCCTAACATCAATAAGGACAAATATAACCATTATTGACATCAATAACCTTATATCTATCTGCAACAGACTAGATCAAAGAAACTAAGAGATTGAAGAAAGTTGATCTAAGAAAAAACTAGAAAAACTACCATAAATGAGGAATTACCAAGGGAATTGGACTTAAAAGCACCAAGAAACACCTCTGGATCACTTAAAAATCAATGGGGAGAGGTTATACAACCTTTGGGAGGAATAAATCCCGAGTTAGGGTCAATTTGGAGAAAAACCAAGGGGTTTAAATTTAATCCCGACCCAAATCCACTTTCTTAGGATATTGTTTTTAAATTGTGCATGGTTAATCGCACGATCAGGAAAAATCATGTACTAACCATGCACCGACCTCTTCCCCCAAAGAGGACCTCACATGGTTGGCTCACACAGTTAGACAAACTATGTGCCAATCCCGAGTTAGGGTCAATTTGGAGAAAAATCAAGGGGTTTAAATTTAATCCTGACCCAAATCCACTTTCTTAGGATATTGTTTTTAAACTGTGCATGGTTAATCGCACGATCAGGAAAAATCGTGTGCTAACCATGCACCAACCTCTGCCCCAATGAGGACCTCACATGGTTGGCTCACACAGTTAGACAAACTATGTTCCAATCATTAAAAATCCCAATATCCTACTTTGCACGGTTTCTCCAGGATTTTCACATAGTTTGGAAAAATTGTTTGCCTAACTGTGTGCCTTCACCTTAGTCCCTGTCTCACTATTTACGGTTTCCTGTAGGAGTTGCACGGTTTCTAAAATCTGTGATCAAACTATGAATTGGTATAAAATCCCCAAAAAAATTCCAAAAGGTTTCCAAACCCTCCCAAACTTCACCTGAAAATTTTATATACTTAAAATAAATAAATGACGGGTTATATAATTGAAACCAAGGGTACTAAATTCTACCAACCATTGGCATTTTCCTCCCTATAAATAGAAAACATCATTTCTATGAAAGATTTATGACTATTTCTCTTTCATTTCTTTCTCCTGTTCCCAATTTTCTTTCTGAATCTGACCATGTTTCCACAAAATCCACATTAGACCAATGATTTTCCCACACAAGACTTTCTACTGATTATCCAAAATTTTCACTGGAATACACACTAATGAAGCATCCAACTCTAGGTCAACGTGATCCCATTGAATCACATGGTCAGGATCATGATGATACCTTTTCAACTTAGATACATGAAAGACGTTATATATAGAACTGAACCACAGTGGAAAATAAAACTTATATTCCACCTCACCAATCCATTTCAATATCTAAAAAGGGCATATATATCGAGGAGATAGCTTTACCTACTTCCAAAAACATTGATACCCAAGCCTTGGAGAGATCCCAAAAAACACATGATCACTTAACTTGAATGAAAATGGTTGTCGATGATGATCCACATACTATTTCTGATGACTCTGAGCCATCTCCATTAGTGTCCTGATCAACTTAATCTTCTCTATTGTCTCTTGGACAAGGCTCGACCCAATCAGTGAGGTTTCACCTATTTCCACCAAACAGAGTGGAGAAATATAGGGACACCTATATAATGATTTGAAAGGATCCATATGTATCGAGGCCTAGTAATTTTTGTTATATTATAACTCCAATAATGGTATGTTCTCTTACCATGAGCCACCAAAATCCATTACACAAGCCCACAACATGTCTTCCATTGTTTGTATCGTCCGTTCATATTTTCTATCCGTCTAAGGATGATACGTCTTACTCATGGTCAACCAAGTCCCAAGGGATATATATAAGGATTTTAAGAAACAATACATAAACCATGGATCTCTATCTCACACTATCGAAACTGGTATGTCATGCCTCTTTACCACTTCTCGGATATATATTTTTAACAAGTCCTCTACCGTATGTGATTCATGAATAGGGATAAAATGGGCCGACTTTGTGAGTACATACACTATCACCCATATGGAGTGGTGTTTCTAAACCATTATTAGGAGACATATTACAAAATCCATGGCTATCTTCTCCCATTTATTAATAGGGATAGTTAAATACTGTAACATAAATTTTGGTCACTGATACTATTCCTTAAACTACTGACAAGTTAAGCAACTTGAAAAAAATTCAAACACCTTCCTTTTCACACCGACCCACCAAAACTATGCTTTCAACACCTTATACATATTCTATATTCTAGGATGAACAACCCATATCTAATGGTGGTAAGCATGAAGAAGTTTTCCTGAAAATCCACAGGTATGGCCATCCAATTTCAAAACCAAAAAACTAAACTCCCATCCAGTCTTTATCCCTCTATGGTCTCCCCACCATTGAGTTTTTTCCTCATTGAAACACATTCATAATTGGATTCTTGTACCTCTTTAATTATCTCAACCAAATCAGGAATGAATGAAACTGAAAAAAAAAAACCACAAAATCACCTTGATCTTTACATTCCAAGTTCATGTCCGCTATTACTAACATCAACTACCATTGATCTGAAGCTTCATTTTCCAACTATTCATTCTACTTTCTGCTTAATGCATTTTCTATCATATTTCATTTATCTAATTTATACATCAAATCAAAGTTGAATATTTGGAGATAATCCATCCATATTATTTTTCTCAGGTTCAAATTCCTTTGTGAGAAAATATGTTTCAAGCTATTATGATCCATAAACATAATAAATTTCTCACCAAAGAGGTAATGACGCCAAGTCTTCAGATCATGGATTACAAAAGTTAACTCCAAATTATGTGTTGGGTAGTTCTTCTCATAAAACCTTAAATTACTTAAGACATAAGAAACAACATACTCTCCCTACATGATAACACATCCCAACCTGGATCCCGAAGAATCACAATAGACCACATACCCTTGTCATGATTCCAATAATACCAAGATTGGTGCTGATGTAAGTCAAACCTTAAGCTTATGAAAAGACTTATGACATTACCCATCCCATTATAATGAAACATTATTCCTTGTAAAATCTTTCATAGGTGAGTCCAGTCATGAAAAATCACGAATAAAGTGTCAGTAATAACCAACTAGACCAAGGAAACTGCATATCTCGAAGACATTATTTGGTGGTTTCCAAGATATAACAACCTCTATCTTATATGGATATATAGAAATGCCTTTTTAAGAGATTACATGGACAATGAAACATACATATTATGTCAAAAAATCACACTTTGATAGTTTTGAATACAAAAGATGATCTCTCAAGATTCCCAACACTGTTTCCAAGTGTTTCTCATGCTCATCCCTTTCCCTCAAATACACCAATATATAGTCTAAAAACACCATAAAAAAATAGATAAATTTGAAATATATGATTAATCAATGAAATAAATATTTCTAGTGCATTAATAAGACCTAAAGGCATAAAAATATATTTATAATGTCCATATCTACTCTAGAAATCCATATTTGGAATATCTTCCTTTTGAACCTGCAATTGGGGATATCTTGAACACAATTCAATCTTATAGAACCATTGATCTCCCCTCATTTCATTGAACAGATCATCGATTCATGGAAGTGGATACCTGTTATTTATTATAACTTGGTTAAGCTTACGATTATCTATGCAGAACTGAAGAGTTCCATCCACCTTTTTGACAAAGAAGACATGTTCTACCCACAGAGACATGCTAGGATGAATTAACCCTTTAATTTCCATCTCTTCAAATTTCACTTTCATATCCCTTAATTATATTGGTTCCATATGGTAATATGGAAAGGAAATAGGACTTGTCCTTGAGAGGATACCAATTGTAAACTCCATTTCTCTTTTAGGTGGAAACCCAAATAAATTTTTGAGAAAGACATCCAGAAACTGATCAAAAACCACTGTAAAAATTCCATTCTCAATCTCTTCCATCGATGCCAAAGTCAATGCTACCAAATAGTATGAGATCGTTCCAAATGCTTATGCTAACAATCCCATTGCACTTACCTTTACATTTCGGTCCCCTTTAAAGAGATTCCTAACACCATCATAAGTAATGAAACTAACAATTATGGTATAACAGTCGATGTGATCCTTGAATGTTGTCAACCAATCCATACCTAGGATTATATCATAGACATCCATCTCAAGCACAAAGAAGTCCCATATCAGTTCAGATCCATCAACAATTATAGAACACGATTTACACGTAAAGGATCAACAATCTCTTTGACTAAGAGGAGTTTCCAGTTTCAACATAGAAGGAATCATCTCAACATTCAAACACAACAAATCAATAGTATGAGAAGCAACAAAGGAATGAGATACACCCATATCAAACAAAGATTGTATAAGGGTAGAATTCAAAAGAATCATACCTCTCACCATTGATAGTCCAGATTAGTCAACCATAATAACTTTCTTTCTCCATATAACTACTTACCCGTTGTACTTCATTCCCTATTAACTTGTTGATATTTCCATTTTTGAAGAGTCGTGATATTCCTAGAATCACAATGGATTGCTCTACTCTATTTAAGAGAGGTATTCTACTACCCTTATCTTGTCAAAGAATACGACATTTTCAACACATGATAAGTGTCCCGAACACTTGACCTCAAAGCACTACAACAATAGCACTGAAGATATCCTATCTAATTGTAATTTTGGAATGCTCTAGGTGGTGTCGTATACTATTGATTAATGTGGTTGTATGAACCACATTAAAAACATCTAGTCTATATCTTTGGTTTTGGAGGAAGATTCACTGATCCAACTATTTGATTTTGATCCATTCCACTATCTTGGAAATAAGTGTCCCTCTTCCGCTTTCTCTTAGGATTAGAGTTTACACCATTTCCCATAGGCATCAATATGCTTCCTCCAATCGTAGCTCCTAATATTTCCCTTTCTTCCACTGTAACTCTATTAATCATCTCTATATAACCCATTATATAGAGCACATAAATCTTTGAGTGAATCTCCTACCTCAACCCCGATTCAAAGATCTGTGCCTTTATGGATGCACTAGCAACAACTTTGGGTGAAAAGCATACTAAATTCATAAATTTAGCCGCATAATCTATCACTGTGAGGCTCTCTTATTTCAAGATGATGAATTTATTCATTCTAGAGATCATTAACATTTAAGGATATACTTTTTTGTTCAAAAATTATTTAAAATCCTACCATGAAATACCTTGGTCTAATTTAGCATGAAATGCTAAATCCCACCACTGGCATGCAAGACCCTCCAACATATACACCGTCATCTTAAATTTCAGCTCTGCTGGGGTTCCAAGGAAATCAAAGATTCAATTAATCATGTTCATCCACTCCAATACCATCTATGGTTCCAAATCACTCAAAAATATGGGTGGATTATTCTTCTAGAACTAAATAGAATGATCAAATTTCCTTGGTTTATTCCTTATGTTCCCTCTTTTTATAGCCTAAAAAGCTTGGAATATGCTCAAAACCAGCTATTGATTAATTTGTGGATCAGGTGAAACCACATTCTTAGAAGATTCCTCTGATTGGTTTTTATAATGGCTACAAAGTTCCATTTTCTATAAACACAAAAAATTCTATATATATCACTCTAGAAACTGAAGACTTAAAAATTTCAAACTCTACCAAATCATATATCACAATGTTTCTTTCCAAAATCAACCTTTTTCCACATTCAACCATTTTTGAAAATTTTCAACTTTATTTTGAAAATAAAACCATTTTCAAAATGTCACATCCATGCTCTTTTCAAAATCTTACATTTGAAAACAACTTTAACAAATTTTCAAAAATCAAAATTTTTTCACTCAATTATAAATCATTACTCAAAATGAAATATGAATACCTAGTGGGAATTCATTTCTAAAATTCATTTCATGCTCGTCTCATTGTCTAAACCTAGGACAATGAGATTCTAAATCCAATAAGTGTCTCCAAAATAATAATGCACCTAACTCCCTTGTAACTTGAAGTTCAACATAATAAAAAGTTTAACTATGAATTTTTATGCTCTATATTTCAAGTCCTAACAATCCTACTCCTTTTGACCATCCCAACTCAAGGAGTGAATCATAATTAATTTCAAATATAAGACTAATAGAACTGATGACCACTTATTAGTCAAGTACCAAACAAGCTGATACAACTTGTAACATCCCACCCCGCCTCACTCACTTGAGTTGAGGAAAAATTGCTACTTGGCCTTAAGAGACATCCACAAGGTGCCAAATCTGGAAATAAATGCCCAGAGCTTCATTAACATATGGGGGATTATTTTCCCTTTAAAAATAACACAACCTAACCAAATATTACATAACAAAATAACCACTACATGATACATTATAACAATGTAAAACAACTCAAATTAAAAACATTGATATAAAAATAAAACTACAACAGAGTACCATAACAGAAGACTATTAATATCAAAGTAGACAATAGAAGAAAAAACCAACAAAACCAAAATACCCCAATGAAAAAACTCCAAATATCCCAATATGATCCATACGATAACTCCACAATACAACCCAAGTATCATAATTCACCACTAAAGAAGTGTGATAATTTACCATCACCTATGTCTTGAGGAACAATATTTTCAAAATCACCAAAGTGCCAAAGCTGGGGTGAGTAATGAAACTTAGTAGGTTTTCCTCGAATGACTTCCCTACTCATTCCACTAGGATATAACATGTTATTAAATTTATATAAAACAATTTATATAAATAATTGAAAATAATTTATATCAAAGCCAAGCAGTTTAATGTTAGAATAGTTTTCTATACTAAAACAGTTTCTAAGTAAATCAACCAAACAATACTTTAAATCCAATTCACAAATTTCATTTTGGCACAATCTATTTCATTCCATATGTCCACAAATCCAACCATGAACCTCCCTATAATCACGAGTGGTGAGTCATCATTTCACTAAGACATCACTTAGTGAACCATTTTTACATGGAAAAGTTCATACCCTTATCTATCCCACAAATTATGGAAGAAACTTTACACCCTTATCCATCCTGAATACACATGAACACACACAAACCCTTTATGCAAAAATCCAATACCAAAACAACAATTTCAACCATTTCAATTAAACCATTATTTTATTGATTTTTTTTATAAAAAACTATTTTCATAAATCCAACAAATCCATATTTTAAAATCAAAATTTTAAAATCAATAAAACAAAGCACTTTGGACAACCACTTTCCACAATTCCATAATTTCACAAAAAATATGCAAACCATCACTAAAGAAGGTTTCTACCATGATTTAAACAATAATTACACAACCAATTTCAATCAAAACAATAAATTTGAAATAAAAAAATCAATTTGAAATTAAGACTTCAAGTTTTAAGTAGAGGAGTCGAGAGTAAATCCACCCACCTCGAGAGTTATGGTGAAAATGAAAAATGACATGAAAACACCCACAAAAACCAGGTTGACTTTCAAAAAACCCACCTTATATCTCCTCCCCTAACATAAACAAGGCCAAATATAACAATTATTAGTATTAAAAACCTTAGATCTATCCCTAATGGACTAGATCTAATAAACTGAGAGAGAGACAACAATAGATCTAAGAAAAACCACGTAAAACTACCAAAAATGAGGACTTACCAAGGGAATTAGAATTCAATGCACCAAGAAACACCTCCAGATCACTTCCAAATCTATAAAAAGTGGTTCTATAGCCTTTGGGAGCAAGAAATTCCAAGTTAGGGTCGATTTGGAGTAAATACAAGGGGTTTAATGTTAATCCCAACCCATATCCACTTTTTTAGGATCTTGTTTTTAAACCATGCATGGTTAGTTTCATGGTTAGGAAAAACTATGTGCTAACCATGCACCAGCCTCTTCCTTAAGGAGGGACTTTAATGGTTGGCTCATATGGTTAGAAAAACTATGCACCAACCATGAAAAATCCCATTATCCCACTTTTCATAGTTTCTTATGGGTTACCACATAGTTTGGACAAACTATGTGCCTAACCACATGTATTCCCCTTAGCCCATGTCTCACTGTGCATGGTTTCCTATAAAAGTTTCATGGTTTCCAAAAACCATTCTCAAATTGTACACCTGTATAAAATATCCAAAAATATTCCAAAAGGTTTCCAAACCCTCCCAAACTTCACCCAAAAACTTTATATACTTTAAATACATAAATTAAGGTTTACACACTTGAAACTGGGGTGCTAAAAAATTTATGGTATGTTTGAAGTAAAATTATGATATCATTTATCATGGGAGTGAATATTTTAAAACCATGTATTAGAGTCATGAATTACCTCCATACATGATCTAAATTCTAATAATTTTTTTTTCTTATTATCAAAAGATTGAAATAGTGTTCTAGATGAGATATCTTCTATTCAATAAAAGGTAACCATGTCATCACTTGATTTTATAGGGGTTGTCATAGAATCAGTCAATAATGGATGTGAATGGGTTATTTTATAAATATAACAACAATGTTAATATTAAAAATTCAATAACATGTTTATAGAAAAAATATTTGTTGGAAAATGAATATTTGGGTTATATTGTGAAGGTTTTAACTTAATGTAAAGTACGAATCATCAACCACCCTATTGGACTATAAACTCATATAATTAGTGACAACATATAAATCAATAGTAGTTGAACAACTATGTTAGTCAGTATCAATAATGCAACAACAATTTATGTTGATGTCTAATGTTGTAAATATGGTAGTTAACAAAAGCTCTATGGAAATATACCATCATGCAATAGGTTAAGATAGGAAAGACAATATAAAATTTAGAAGACCAAATTTGAGAAAGTGGGAAGATAAAACATAAGCTTCTGAGGAAATGCACTATATGAATATCAGGATTTAGTAGTAGCCTCATGGTATTCAAAATTATGCTAAAAATAATTGAATATGATTTTTAGGAATAGTTAATGGGGGAACTAAAAGTAAATTTTATATTTTATATAGTAATATAACAAATTCTGGTAACTGATTTTGGAAATAACATATTGATGTTACACTTTACACATAAAAGTTGTGGGAGAAAAATGTTTCAAATATTTTTTATCTACATGTAATGTTGTTAGTTATTCTGGAAAATCATCCCATAATGTAAAACTTATAGTCAATCCTATATAGTATTTAATGGATAAATTTCATGTATGTAAAAAATAATATATTATAGATGAAAGTTTTTAGAAATATGACTTTTGAAATTACCTCTCATTTCTCAAAATTATATGAATCCTGTTGTAATATTTTCCCATGGTTTCATTGGTTGATGATGATAAATATTTCTAATGAAATTTAATATAACATTCAAACTAGTGAAATTCATAAAAAATAATATTAAACTTGCAAGTTTTATTGAAATTTATATTTAAATGGAAAAAATCATGTTTTGATACATGAAATATTGAGAATGATAGTGTATAGTTATGAAAAAGGTGTATTCTTTTTGAAAGAAGTTACCAAGAGTGTTATTGGTATGTTTTAGTGAAAAATAAATTAATTTTATAGAAAGATAAAATATGTCAATGTAAGTAGGAATAAAATGATACAGATGATGAAATATATAACATTAAACATATAAATCTTGAGTGAACGAGATGGAAATATACCTATGAGGTATTCTTTAACAAATTTATATTCATTGATGCCATCAAATGGAATAAATTGAAATATAAATTTTTTGAAAATGTGTATCATAAGGTCTAATGTGAATACCCCGATTAAACAATATTTTTTACTTGTACTAGCTTGATAAATATTTTCCATCCTTTTTAGTGATATAAAAGTTCTATATTACATAAAAGAGGCCTTCACAATGAAGTGATTTTCACTTTGATAGTTTTTGATGACTTGTAATTATTTATTGAATGTTTGTTTCCTATAATTATTTTTTAATGGATTTATAAAGTAGTTAAAGTTTGGATAGTGCTAAATAATCTACAGTCGATATGTTATGAATAAACTTGGTAATTGTTAATTAAATTCCATTATATATTGTCTAGATTATTAAGGTAATTGTAAAAAATAGAAGCAATAAACTACCTTTTGAGATAGTCTCTACATTTTTAATAGAGACAATTATGCCCAAATTTTAATCTATTAGTAAAAAATAAAAAATGTATAAAATGTATATGTAATAGTAAGTAGTAAAAATACACAATGTCACATTTAAATGATTAAATAATAATAGTACATAATTACAAAAAAAAAACCCAAATATTTTAAGTAATAATATTTTACTAATGTTAAACCAATTTTTATCCAATGAAACTTATATTTTCATTAGTAAGGAATATTTCAATACCAACTATGTCATTTGATAATTTTGATGATTTTGTGTACCACATTCGTATGATATGTACTTGAATCTTCAAAATTTTCTTATCTTCAATTGAAATATTTTTTAGGTGAGTAAAATAATGAGTCATTTGAATGAAACTACATAATAAAAGAAAGAAAAATATTATGAGTACATATATGGGAATTTTTAATATTATTGACTTGGAACTAGTAAAGCTGAGAAGGTAGTAATGATCCATCATTTGTAATCATTAAAAAATTTTATATAACCAGTACAAGTTTTCTAAAATTTCTTTGTAAAAAATATTTTTTGTATGCTTTAAAGGTTTGTTTTCATCATTATGTATCAATAATTTTAAACCTTTTTTGTTGTTAACTCTAAAGACTACAACATAAAGGTAACCATGAGAACAAGTGACATGTCATATGTATATACCAAAAGAAGAAAGAAATTGGCCATTACTTTTGTTAATAGTCATTGAAAATGAAATGGTTAAAGAATATTGTCTTATTTGAAACATGAATGGACAGTTTGAATATTAGTGTGTCATATTGATCATGGGTATGAAATCCTTATTTTCACAATGAGTCCTTGACATAATTTTTTCTCCTATCATATGATCTCTCAATTTTGTTACAATTAAATAGGTTCCATTACAAAATCTAAAAGGCTGATCAACATTCATTAGAAACATAACCAACACCCCACTTTTTGGATTATTTTATGACATAAAAGATTTGGAATATCGATACTATTCATAATCTTTAGTGTGTATATGTTTTTTGGAGTCTCTATATCCAAAATTTTTCTACACACTGAATTAGAACTAAGATAAAGATTCTATTTTATAACAATCAATGCTAACATTAAATCATTTAGTTATTTCACAACATCACGTGTAGGTGCTAAGATAACCCATGATTTTAATTATTCTGGAACATTGTAGTTTTCTGATAATGATGAATATGTGTGTTGAACAATCACATCCAGTGGATTATAGAATGTATTAATCACATAGTATTCTATAATTTCAATAGCTATCTCACCATTATTTTGGTCAACAAGGGTGTTGTCACCTATATTAAGAATATAATTTTCAAATTATTATTATTTGATGGGGTTAGAAGTTTTATTAGAAGAAAGAAGTCACATATTCTTTATCAAAGTAAGAACATGAAAATGTTTCCATAGAGAAGAATATTTTATACTTGTAAATACTATATCACTTCTATTACCATGATTAAATACAAGTAATATTTTTCAAAAATCACCACCAAAGATGATTTTTTCCTCAAAAAGGAAATTCGGCCACATTTGGAGTTTGTGTTGATATTATATACCTCAAGGTACGAAATAGAGATTCAAAGAAATATATTTGAACCATTGGAACCTCATCCAAGACAATTAGTTTTATTATATGTAAAAGTTAAACCAAATCAATCATGTATTTAATGTTGCAAGTAGGGTTTTCAGTAACAACAATTGGAATACAAAACCAAGAGTGTAGTGTTCTCCCACTAAGTAGGAGTAAATATGTTATACCACTTGAAGAAATAAAAAGTGAAATATAGCATTTATAGCATAGTGTTGTGGTTATATCATGCCATAAGAAATTTTTTCATGTGACTCCATAGCCATGAATGAAAAATAATCCACCTTTGGGTGAGGATGATGTAGTAATAACAATATTTAACGCATGATTCTATTCACTAGTCATTTTTTTGCTTAAAATAGTATGTTTTTCTTAAACATGATCCTTATTATAATTATGTTTACCAGCAATCAATCTGTTTCCAATGAATGCAATTGATGAATCTAGAAGAGGTGTAGGAGGATAATTTTTCAATGATCTGCCATCAATGTAAAGTATGTTATCAATATCCAATAATGCATAATGTTGTAGTTTATTGTCTATGAGATGTAAATATATTATAATAATAGCTAGTTAGTTGATTTTGAAATATGCATTAAAAAGGAAATATTTGCAATATGGTGAAAAGTGGGTATTTTGACTGAAAATTGTTTTTTTATTATACAAACACTTTTAAGGAAAAAGTGAGAAACCATACATGACCTCACCACATCACAAATTCAAAACTTCACCACTTAAAATCATCAAAGCACAGTGTATGGAACCCATTCAAGCCTTAAAATTGAAAAACCATCACCGCTGGAGTTGAAGTCACACAGAACTGGCCAAGGTACCACGAACTAGGGGAAACAAGCATCAGGAGAGTTGGACAAACCTCAGAACTGGTGTCCTCAAACGCCCACCGATGCGACCTTCGACACCTGCCCAAAACCAAAAACTTGCTGACGGACTCCAGTCGGATTCCTCCCAACCCTCCAGCGAAGTGAGATGAGCCTTGAGAAGAGAACATCCACAAAGGGCGAAGAATAGACCAGATCAAGGAAGACCATGCTGTCCAGATGTTGTACCCTATTCCATAGGAAACCACGACGCAACCTCTGATGAATAACATGTGAAACATAATAAACATACAAACTCCTCACCAAGGCCAAATCAGCAGCACCTTCAGAAGACCAACATTGTCCAACTTCCATCCAAAATCCGATAAACCAAACAACACACATCAAAAAAGAATCATCCAATCCAGAAGCTTTCACAAGTATTTTTGATTCCATCTCTCACCAGAACCACCATAATCACGGTCACTGCTACCAGCGTTGAGAGCCACCATCAAGACCATCCCCATCAGCACACTGACTCCGTCCATCACCATAACTGCTTTCCACCACATCTGAGGCCGACACCACATGGGATAGGGAACCGGATCACCGCCACCTAGGGCTGGATGACCCAACAACCTACCCAAGAAGCATCACCGGAGAGGGTTCCACAGCTGATCCAACCAAGAAGAGCCACCATGGGCTTAAATCCAGGCGGATCTGAGTTGCAGAAGGACCCAAGATGGCTACCAACATCCATGAGAAGATTGCCGGAGAAGGAGAAAGAACAGCGCAAAAGACGGTGGTGGACCTCCAGATGAGCGAATCACTCTGGGTTCGGACAAACCCACTGGCAACAAGATCTGCAAGCAGGGTTGATCCGATGACAACAACATCACGGGGACACCATCCAAATCTCCATGAAACCGAACCCAGATCCAACGCAAAAGGAAACCAAACACAAAAAAAATCCAACCAAACTAGATCTGGAATACCTCCCATCCCCCAAGCCACTCTAGAGCCGTCGACGAGAAACACTAGGGAACAACGAAGCCGACGCCGAGCCGCTCCAACCCCACCGCACTCAGGAATATAGAGACACAATGGGTCCTTCCACAGTGCCTGATCCGACGCCATGCCACGCCGAGCTCCAGATGAGGACACGCCAGGACTTGAGCCACTAGAGGAGGGAAGGGTAAGAATTCGGAGGAAAACCCTAGCCGCCGCGAGATCAGGGAACCCACTGCTCAGAGGCTGGCTATCAAGTCCCTTTCAAAACATGGTTGTCAATTAAGTCCCCCTATTTACCCATATTGTGGGTCCGCCAACCCAGGTAGATACATGTTCCCCAGCTAAGCAATGGTGTTGAATAGCCTTGTTCATAATATGAACAGTGACCGAGCCTGACAGGACTCGAGCCTATGCCAGTTCCCCCAGATAGCGAAATGACCCAACCGGTGAACCACTCAACTAACACCATGGGGGAGAAAAGTGGGTATTTTGAAGCACATATGTAATTAGTTATTAACTTATATTATTTCAAATATGAAAAAGTAAAAATATATTGGAACAAAATTATGTCAATAAGGAAGAATCTATACAATGTATTTAACAAACCACATACAAGTTTTCAAGAAAGTGTATGCATTAAATTTAACTAATAAACTACATGCATAATGTTTATTCATGAACTATATATAATATTTCATAAATCATTAAAATTGATATAATATAATAATTTTTATAAAGAGTATGCAAAATCAATAAAATATAGTAATTTTGGATTGAGTATAATATAATGTATAAAAATTTCATTAACTACATAATATATATATAGGTCTTACATGAATTTATATCAGGTCCATAATAATAAATATATGAGAGGAATTATTTCTCAACCACTAATATAGAAATACAATAAATACTTTAAGTTGAACCCTAGAGTGAAATTTACAGTGAAACATCAAACTTGTATTATGTACAACTGTTATATGTAATATTTGGTTTTATCTGGTATAAATGACCTAATATTAGCAAATAATTAATTTTTGTTATAGAAAGTAAGGTTATTGCATTCAAAAGTGTTGTGAAATAACTAAAAAATGCATAGATTTAATATTAAGTAATTATGAACATATTAATACTAAAAATAGAAGGATAAACATTCATATAACTTGTAATTGTAACATATTTATTTGAATATATAATATATATTTCAAAAGTAGATTCTAGGTATTACTACATACATGGTCAAGTCACGAAATTATGATTTAGAAAAGAAAGTGAGCAAACAATCCATGCAAGGAATTACCTATGGCCAATAAATAAGTTTTTGTAATTTCTTCAATGAACTCTACATCATCAGTAACCTTAAGAAGTAATAGGCTTGTCTGAATATATGAATAATAGTATGATTAAAAATAAAGATGTCATTATATGATGTTGGACCTTTAAATTTAGTGATAAATATTCTAATATAATACAATTATCCAATTATGGGAGGTGCATAATGAAATATACCAATAAAAAATCTCACTTTTTACAATAAAATTTGCATTCAAATTAGTTGAATACAAATTTCAATGGAAATTATATATATGTGAGATGTTGTACTATATGATAAATTATTATATTTTCTTCAAATAATGAGGTGAACATAGTATGGAATATTTTTTTTAATAAAATATATTCAATGTTGACACCATCTTTATAAGCATCACTTTTTTCATCGAGTAAATGGAAATGTAATCATTCAACCAGAGGAAACATATATTGGATATTGTGACTGTATATTTTCTAAGAAGCCTCACATGGTGACATATATGTATAATCATAATACATTTTAATCTCATCAACCTGATTCTTACCTTGTTTTATATTTGTAGATCTATAAAGATATGTATTTACATAGTCATGCCATTTATTGATATATTTAAACAAATATTTGATGGAACATGACTGATTACAAATTTTAATGTTTAGGCCAGCCTCATATTTAAGCAGTAGATATGGATTGTAAGGGAAAACATAATGGTTTAATATTTTAACACCATTATTTTATATTATTCTAGTATTATCTTGTCTTTTGTAGACAACATATCCATCCTCATCCAGACATGAACTGACAACAAAGTTTTTAGGAAAAAACTTTGAACACCATTTACTTTTCATGTAAGATGATTAAGAATTGTTGGTCCCACATGGTCCATGAATCATTAATTTTTTTTACAAATTCATATAGGTGAGGTATTACATTTTTATCTGGTATTTTATCTAAAACTATTATATTAACATTTGTAACTATTAAAAGTTTATGCAGAGAACTAAAGAATATAAGTATACGAACATGAGGAAAACCATGTTTTTTAAATTTAATAGTACGAACAACTACATGAATAAGTAAAAAATATATATCTAATTAGTTTTTAATATTGAAAAAAATAGTTAAATGTAGACATGTAAGAAATAAATAAAATTTTATAGATAATACATGCTTGATAATTTCTAAAGAATATCTCACATTTTAAAATTTTCATTAGATGTTTAACTTTTAAATTGAAAACTCTTGAAAGTATTTTGGGATATTCTTTAGGAAGAAGATTTAAATTTTTTAGAAATATTACAATCTCAAACCAACATGGACTACATGTGAAATTTGGGATATATATATATATATATATCTACCCCAATTAAAATTTATATTGGATCCTAATAATTTTGAATAATTTATCTTAGATCACCAATTAAAGATGAAGTAAAAATAATACATTTTTCATAGAAAGATCCATAATGGTCATCTCTAACATACGATTATTTCAAACCATTATATATCTAAACTCTCAATAGTTTTTGATTAAATAAAATAAATAATAAACTTTGATATTCAACCATTTTATAAGCATAAACTATAAACTACTGTAAGAGTCATCTTGAATGTAATAGTGTTTCAAATTTATTGGGTTGAAATTGAAGATGGAATGAAAAGTAATCCCTCATTGTGACCTTGTGAATATTTTAAAATTTTGTGAAGGAGGTGAAATTGTGATAAACATTATTAGAAGATCCATCTTCACCAGTTGAAAAAATTAGAGGGTATTGTGAAATAATATATATTGGATGAAGTTCATTAATATGTTTTTATTCACCAGATCATGTATGAAAATATATCCATCCCCATTAAGATATTAAACACCATCAACTATGAGAATAATGATTTCTAATATTTTTGGTAAGTTGTATGTTTGTGAATCCACTCTTCTTTATCTTATTATGCATAGCTTCAAATCTAGATCACTATTATTAGTCAATAAATATATTACAAATCTGAAATAAATAATTAATTGAAAGTATTCATGAAACATACATTGTATACTTTCTTTAATAAATGGTTTTAGATAATAATTTAGTTTTTTTCATGATCCCATAAAAATATAAGGAAATATATATTAGTTTATCAAGATAAATATATAATTCCTCAAGGCATAAAAGGTTTATAAATTACTTAACATATTGAATTATTCTATGCACTTAATTTAAAGTTTCAAAAATATTTTTATTTGGAATATTTTCATCCAACAATAGTCTTTAAATTATCAATGATTTTTATGCTCACAAAACACAATCTTATGTTTTACTAATGAAGTCACATTAATTGAATTTCAGGATTATATTTACTATACTATTTATTCAACTGGAATTATGGAAGCTCTTTGATCATATCTTAGTTTATGTTTTGTTTTCCTAAGTATTATAATTATTTCAAAGTAGTCTAGAATCATTGTTCTATACCCTAAATTTTAAGCAGAATGTTAGGTTTTGGAACCTAGAATTCAATAAAGTTCACTAATTTTGAACCATATAATTGGAGTAAAAGTAAGGATAAGGAAACCTACTTTTTTGAAGAAACCTATGTTGTTGTACTTCATGTATGGTTCATTAACCCAACCTTTGATATTAACCATAAATTTAAAACCATACTTTTTAAGAAAACATCTATGGAGTAAAGTCATTCTTTTAACTCAGTTGTCTTGGAGATTTGAATTATGAATTATTTTTTGTGTTTTTTGTAATGGTTTCATTGGATAAAATATTTCTTTAAATACTTTTAAAGATCGATTCAAAGTCCCATTTTTAATGGATTAAATCATTCATATTTATAATGAAAGTTATGTTTTTCCTTGGGAATTTAAATTCAAATCTTAAACACAATGTGTGTTTGAAAAATAAATGATCATGTTTATCAAGTGATATTTCCAGATCTGTTTAACCTAAAGTAAATCAAGCTTCTTGTTAAATACCAAGAGTTACTTCTTCTATAATATAGATGAAATATCTAGTTCTATAAATAGATATACTTTATATACACACATGTTTTGATATATTGTTGTTTTATCATCATAATAATGCTACTGTAATATCCATTGTTAATATTTTGTTGCAGTTCATCAAATAAATTATCATAGTTTCACTTTGGATACATAAATATTTGTCATATACTAAGTGTTTTCTCTACTAATATTTAAATAAGAAGGAAGATTATGTTACATTGACTATTATTTTACTAATATTGTTATTTATTGAAGATCCATCATCTATCAGTTTTTGTTGAAACTATGAGATGAACTAATATTCAACTTCTACATATCATCTTTTTCTTAAAGTGTTAGCTACTTGTACTCAGTCATGGTGGAGTGTTATCTACTCTTACTAAGATGTAGATATCTCTATTCCCTATAAAATAACTATAAGGCCCTGTAAAATCCTTATTGTAAGGTATCAAATACTTCTACTCAGTTGTAGTGGTCTATAAAAAAAAGGACCTATATAGTGAAAATCACCAAGATCATGGAGAAATAATTGATGGAATGGATTATGGGATTTCTATGACCTAAAACACTATACATCACCGTGTATTGTTCTTTCTTTTACTTATTTTCTATTAATTACTAATATTTAAGAGAGAGGGAAATAATTGCTTCATTTTAAGAGGGACGTTTCAAATTTTTCAAGTTTTTAAAGGAAACAATTCACCCCCTCTTGTGTCTTAATCATAGTTATTCTGATATAAAAATTATTATTAAAGGTTGGTATTCAATGGATATATTTCTTTTTGGCTTTAATAAGTCCGAATTAAATATCCATATGAAGACTAATTTCAATGGATGATCTTATAGAAGGTATGTCAATGAATCATGCTCCTTATTTTAATGGTAATAATTATGGATGCTAGAAAACACACATGATTATTTATTTGAATAATTTTGGAATAAGAGTTTATTTGAAAGTTTTCAAGAATTATTAAATTACTAAATAAGAACTAGAGAATTGTAATGATTCTCAAGAGAATAATTATCATATTAATTCTAGACTTATTGTAAGAACCCGGTTTTTGCTACAAAAGACTTTGGAATATTCTTGAAGATATTCCAGAGAAGCACCTTCAAACGGCATGCAATTCTGAGCCCCGAAGTGGCCGGAATTAAATTTTCAGTGCGTTCACACTCGAAATGCTAAATAAATGGGATAAATACTAAACGGTGCTTCAGATCAGAGATCCAAGTGTACGGATGGGTTCAGAATGGGGTGTTTACCCTAAGAACGACATAAAACTTGTCGGCGCGGGATGTTTGGACACGTCGCCCGCTTCTGGAACGTTAAACGGATTAAATAAATTTATTTAATTTGTTTAATGTTGAAACTCATGTATCTCTTAAACGGTGGCTCGTATTGGGAAACCGAGGGCACCGTTGAGTTTGGAGAGTGGCGTTTACCCTTGGAGGGGTATAAGTTTCGCGGGCGCGGGCCGTTTGTGAAAAATGGCTCCATGGGCGTTTTCGTAATTTAGTAGCTTCGGACGTTAAATTTTATAACTTTTGAACGGGGTCTCGGATTAAAATTCCGAGACCGCCGTTGTGCTCGAGAAGTGGTGTTTACCCTAGGGGAGGCTTAACCTCAACCCTACTGAGGGTTCAGGTTCGGACCGACGGGCGGATGGTTAAGCGTTTTCTATTTAAACGCTTAACTCATCCCCTTCCTCCCCTATTCTCCCCTGGCACCAACAGCTCCCCACAATGAAGGAGGAATATCCCCTCCATCACCTCCTCTTCTCTGGCAAGGCGCGACTCTGGCGGATTGCCTGTGAAGCTTCGGGCAACGCCCACGAGGTAGGATTTGTCGTTTGCATTTTCTATTCCCATACCTACTTTGAGATCAATTTTCACTATAGATTCCTTATCAAAACTTTGATCAAAGCCCATGAATGCATGTTATAGTTTTTCCCTTTCCAACGCATCCCTCGGATTCGAATTTCGAGCCCCGTGGCGTCCGCAATCATCCGCCGAAGTTGGCGGATTTTTCGGTTTCCGGCGGGTTCGAGCGACGGCGCGGCTAGGGCGGACGGCGCAGCAGCGGGGCGCTTGGCGTCGGGGGCGTCCGCGGGTGTCCGGTGGAGGCGATGAGCACGGCAGCGGGGTGCATAGGCGTCTGCGGGGGTGTCTGGTGGAGCGGCCAGGCGAGGCCGGGGCTCTGGCGGAGCACCCGGCGAGGCAGCGGTCGCCAGGGAGCGGCGACCGCGGGGTCGCGGCGCGCGACCCCCGTGCGGCGACAAAGACCCGCGCCACGCGGGTCTTCACATGACTGCCGCGACCGGCCCTCGTGGCCAGTCTGCGCACGGACCGCGAGTCCACGGCCGGGCGGACCGGCCGGTCCAGCCCCAGGGGCCTTGCCCCCTCGGTGTTCGGACACCCGTATTTTCCGATACGGGTGTCCGTTTTGAGTACCGTCTACGGCGGTGGAACCATATCGACGAGGCAGACTTTTTGAGATGGTTTCGGGAATTTTTAATTCCTGAAACAAGGGGTCTCGGTGGTGCGACACATACGTCGAGGGGTTAGTCGTTTCTTCGGCGGATCTTGTTTTGGACAGCGCGGACGCGTCCGACGTCCGTTTTAAGCGCCGTCAGTGGCGTTGCGACCCTGACACCGAAGCGGAGGTTTCCAGGGTGGTTTCGGGCGTTGAAGCCGAAGTTGAGGCGTGGGCCCCATGACCCGTCTTTTGAGCTGCGTGCAGCGTTTCACGACTTTTTCCTCAGACGTCCGTTCGGGGCGTGCGAGCAGTCGATGTTGGGTGTTTTTCCGAGGGCATCGCATTGGCGCAGTCTGTCCGCTATAATTCCGCACGATGGTGTGGGCCCCGCGAGGGCCGTTTCGGGAGTTGACGGTGATTTCCAGCTTTATCACCGGGCGACCGTTTTGGACAAGTGAATAGTCCATTCCGTGTACTTTTTCGAGAGGATTGCAACGGTGCAATCCATTCGTTGATTTTCGGGACCGGGATTCGGGTCCCATGTGGCACCGCTCGTGTGCGGTGTGCCGGGATGCACCTTTTTCTCCGGATATCTATGGCACTCATGTGATTAGTGCTTTTGACGTGTTTTCCCGAGGGGATTGCAATGGTGCGATGCGCCCGACTGTTTTCGGGGCCGAGGCTCGGGATCACGGGATGCCGTTCGGGCGTGAGGCGGTGTTGGTGACTTTTCCGTCGGATATCCATTTGAGGCGAGTGAGTAGTCGATCTCGTGTGTTTTTCTGCGAGGATTACAATAGTGGGATCCGTTTGGTGGTGGGGATCCTCTTGCGCGATCTTGTTAAATGTGGAGCATGAGAGGTGCTCCGGTGGTGGTTCGTCCTACCTTATTTGTAGAGAACCCTTGGCATGTGATCGCATTCACTCCCTTGTGAGTGAAGAGATGTGGTTGGCTATGCCTCAGCCGATGAGGTGGCAGGTTGGAGTTGTTACGTCACGCCTTCGCGTTGATGTTGGGTGCCATGTGCACGATAGCCTTTGGGCTAGAACGAGGTATACTATGGGAGTATACAGGAGCACTTCGAGGTACGCATGGTTGTTTGTACCTGAGGATGTTTGTGCGCTCAGTTGGGGTTGACTTGGGGCCACACGTCGTGTGGGCCCCACGTGCATGCCGTGTTCTGCTTTACGTACTCTTGAACTCTCGCGACAAAGAGGGTTCCTTTGCGCTAGTTTGTTTGACCAGCAGGGTGGAGTTTTCCCCTGGCTTTGTGCTCATTTGTTTGACCAACAGGGTGGAGTTTCCCCTAGCCTGGTGCTCTTTTGTCTGACCAGCAGGGTTGAGTGGTCTCCCCCTCGTCTTGTACTCGATGGTTTGGCCGACATAGATGGTTTGGTTCCTCTTCTTCTTCAACTATGAGGGGTTACAGTACTGTTCCCTTTCACCGGTCTACGACACCGTTTGCGGTTACGGGTGTTCGTACAGTGTGGGTGTTTTCCCCACTTTCTGGGATGAGATGTCTCGGTTCGCTTCGATAGTGACTCAATGGATTAGAGTGGGATCGCCTTGTGAGCCTTGGGGAGTTTCTCCTATTTCTCCATGTTCTCTGGTAGAGCTTGTGGTTTCGGTGTGACCAACACTTTACGCGGGCACTGATCCTCTACCCAGGAGGTTGTTTCCAGCAGGGCTGAGGTTGTTACCAGCATGGCTGAGGTTGTACCAGCATGGCTGAGGTTGTTTCTAGCCAGGCTGAGGTTGTTACTAGCAGGGCTGAGGTTGTACCAACAGGGCTGAGGTTGTTTCCAGCAGGGCTGAGGTTGTTTCCAGCAGGGCTGAGGTTGTTTCCAGTAGGGCTGAGGTTGTTTCGAGCAGGGCTCGTCAGTGGGTTACCATCCAATAGGGATGGATAGTACATCGGTGTTCACTGAGTAGTACCATCCAGTAGGGATGGCCAGAGCAGTGCCGGCCTTATCTCCAGGTGGGCTGGGCAGTGGTCCCCGATGCCGGGCTTACCTCCAGCTGGGCTGGGTAGTGGTCCCCGATGCCAGGTTACCTCCAGCTGGGCTGGGCAGTGGTCCCGTCGCCGACTTTATCCGGGTCGCCCTCCAGTGGATTACCCTGTTACGGGACTGGGCAGTGTGGCACCCATCGACTTTCCAGGTCTCCCTGTAGTGGGAACCCGTTGACTTCCAGGGACCTTCCAATGGGGCTGGGCAGGGGGTCGCCTGTCGACTTCGAGACCTCTCGACTGCGGGGCAGTGTCGAGGTGTGGTGATTGAGCCCTTGTCTTGTGGTTTGGGGCAGACGTGCGGGATGCTGGGCATCGATGGTGTTACTTCTGGGACTGTTGACTACTCTTTCTTAGGCTGAGTTACGGGATGGAGATCCCCTTACGATCTTGTTTGGGCTTCTTGATTGAGCATATGGACTTGTATATACCTTATTCTAGTACCCACTTCTTGGGTTTGGTAACTCTCCTTCCAGGGGAGGCGAAGACGCTCAGGGTATGCCACGTGCTTTCCGTGTCTAGCTTCTCGTGGTTGGACGAGTCTACTCTCCTGCTATAGGTAGTGAAGACTCGACGAGAAGTTCATCTTCTCACCATTTCCAGCTCCTTGTGTTTGGACGAGTCTACCTTATTTCCTGTTGTTGGGTTGAGTTGGACTCTTTACTGTACTCCTTACTGCCCTCTCTTTTGTGCTCCTTTACTTTTCCTATTCGCTCTACTGCTCACCCTTCGGTACCTCCTTTGTTGTTTTCTTGAGCCTTTGGGGTATCCTACTGAGTATTTTTATACTCACCCCTGCTTGGGATTTTCCCGCACTTAGTGTGCCCTTGCAGACGATGGACAGGTGGAGCGTGACTTCAGTGGAGTATAGGAGCTTGGGAGCTTGGATCACGTACGGTGGTCGTGGTCGGGTTCCAGGTGGGAGACCCGTCAGCTGTTTCTTTTTATTTACCTATTTCCGGGTTGTGGCACTTGTTGGTTGGGCACGTATTTTTCCCCTTTTCTTTTCAGTGTACTTTCAGCTTTCTTTGTACTTGTAGAGGTCGATGCACTTTGTGGTATATATATACAACACTTACCCTTTGCTTTTATTTTTACTCTGCACTTCTGCATTGAGTGTTCTGCGTGTGTGTGTGTGTACAAGTGCTTAGGCAAAGGCCTCCCCGAGTTGTTGTGTCTTCGGCGCTGGTCGCCAGCCCCTGGCCTATGGAGGCGGGCTTGGGGTAGTTGCGGCTCGAGCCCGGGTAGGGTCAGGTCGTGACAAAGTGGTATCAGAGGTGGTTCGTTCCTTGAGACGTCGTGCGAACGTCCCTAAAAGAGGAATTGGTTAGGATATAGGGCAACAGTGTTAATATTTATCGAGAGCGGCTCTCAGGCCAGGGAGTCCAGTGATGGTGCGGCGGCCGACGTATCCATTCACCAGGACCTTGATAACCTGCTTGTCGACTCGGCATGTTGAGACACTTGTGGCAGGGAAAATTTGTTTGTGCATCACATATGATTGAGTCTTTGACTGTCCTTCTTGAGTCAGCTCCCCATCATTGCTATTGGTATATACATATATGCTCATCTGACCGCGACACTCCTTGATAATTTTCAGGATGTCTCCGTGAGGACAACCAGCCAGGATACCAGCTTTGGTTCCTGACGATGACCCTGTGAGCTACGAGGCCACAGTCCAGGACCCATCATGCGAGCCCCTTTCTCTGGGTGGGCCGGTAGCAGCACCCCCACCTGTTGAGCAGTAGGCAGTTTCAGCAGAGCAGGCTGAGCTTGAGCGCAGGTTGAGCGCGCTCCGTGAGTTCTAGCGGTAGAGACCGCTGTGGTTCAGTGGTGAGCCAGAACCTCAGGTAGCAGAGGTTTGGCTCGAGGAAGTGGTTCTCCTTTTCAGGCTTGTGCAGATGCTGACAGATTAGAGAGTGGATTTGGCAGCCACCCCTTTTCATGGAGCAGCTCGACGTTGGTGGAGTCTGGTGACTCAGTTTCTTGACGAGTCATCACTTTCGTGGGACGACTTTCAGTTGTTGTTTCGTGAGGAGTTTTTCCCCTCCTTCTTGCGGCCCATCCGGATTCAGGAGCTCCTGCAGTTTCATCAGGGAGGGATGATGGTGGCTGAGTACGTGGCTAGTTTTGCAGACCATGCATGCTTTTACCCGGAATTGGTCTATGACGACAACATCCGAGCACGGAAGTTTGAGCAGGGTCTCCGCCAAGATATTCATGCTGTCATAGTAACCTTGTGCATTTCCACATATGACGGGGTGCTAGAGTAGGCGCTGGTGACAGAGGGATTCCTGTCGCGTTCTAGCGTTGGTGGTGGCAGCAGGCACGTTGGAGCCGAGACGTCTGCCGCTGCTAGTGGGCGTCGGCAAGCAGAACCTCGACGTAGGTGGATTTATGACAACCGGACTCAGGGGAGTGGTCGCACACCACAGTGGCGCCGGAGGGCACCAGTGCAGCCCATAGAGAGTCGGTGCTATGCTTGTGACGGGCGAGATCACTTGGCACGAGACTGCCCGACCCGAGTTGCTGAGAGCTTTGGGCAGGCAGCAGATGCACCACCATGACAGTGGCAGTGCCGTGATCGGAGTAGTACCCAGAGAGGTGGTGCTAGAATAGGAGCATGTGGAGCTAGTAGTGGGGGACGACGTTACAAGGTCTTCCCATCACCACTAGGTGGTCCACGTCAGGCTCCGGGAGCTGATAGTTGGGACCGAGGAAAGCCGCGAGCTTTGGATGTCTACGATCCTGCAGAGCATGGGATAGTGAGAGGTACCCCTTGGGACTCTTCTACTTTTTGCAGTAGAATTTTTAGACTCTGTGTGTAAACTTCTTTCCTCCCTGATCCTTGTTTGATGTGTTACCAGGGTGACACGGGGCGTCGGGTGTAACCCTGTGTTGGTAAGGTAAAAGGTATAGAACCTTTTCTCTTTAGTCGATGGTGTTGACTCCTTCGCCTTTTGAGCGTGTAAGAGAGCATTGACTGTGGAACCTTGCATGACCAGATATCCTTGGGTGTTCCACCATATGGATATTCTGAAGGAGGGAATCACCGGGCCTTGTTTCAGATGCGGGCGGTGATTCCAGTCGTGGCGTGCGATGTAGAGGTTTGAACGGGGAGGTGAGCTACCCCCGAGGGCCTTCAGGCCGTTTGAGACCGTGCAAAAGGGATGGAGAGGTACCCTACCGCCTTGCCCTAAACCCAAAGTCTGGAGTGAGTGCACGATGTCGGCATGGGCCGACCTCGCATGAACGAATCAATCCTTTGGCCCGTGTGCGGTGACGCAGAGCTGTGTGTGGGTTCTTCTGGGTATGAGAAAGCCAGGTTTGGGCTTAGTACCTTGTGTTGCTCCCTAGTTTTGCTTTTCGGGGATGAAAAGATTGAAGTATGGAATGATTTAAGAACCTGGTTTTTGCTACAAAAGACTTTGGAATATTCTTCAAGATATTCCAGAGCAGCACCTTCAGACGGCGTGCAATTCCGAGCCCCTGAGTGGCCAGAATTAAATTTTCAGTGCGTTCACACTAGAAATGCTAAATAAATGGGATAAATCCTAAACGGTGCTTCAGATCAGAGATCCGAGTGTACGGATGGGTCTGGAATGAGGTTTTTACCCTAGGAACGACATAAAACTTGTCAGCGCGGGATGTTTGGCCCCCTCGCCCGCTTCTGGAACGTTAAACGGATTAAATAAATTTATTTAATTCGTTTAATGTTGAAACGCAGGTATCTCTTAAACGGTGGCTCGAATTGGGAAACCGAGGGCACCGTTGAGTTCGGAGTGTGCCGTTTACCCTTTGAGGGGTATAAGTTTCGCGGGCACGTGCCGTTTGTGAAAAATGGCTCCAGGGGCGTTTTCGTAATTTAGCGGCTTCGGACGTTAAATTTTATAACTTTTGAACGGGGTCTTGGATTAAAATTCAGAGACTTCTATTGTGCTCGGGAGGTGGTGTTTACCCTAGGGGAGGCTTAACCTCGAACCTGCTGAGGGTTCGGGTTCGGACCGACGGGCGGATGGTTAAGCGTTTCCTATTTAAACGCTTAACTAATCCTCTTCCTCCCCTCTTTTCCCCTGGATCCAGCAGCTCCCCACAGTGAAGGAGGAAGCTCCCCTCCATCACCTCCTCCTCTCCGGCAAGGCGCGGCTCCGGTGGATCGCCCGTGAAGCTTCGGGCAACGCCTACGAGGTAGGATTTGTCGTTTGCATTTTCTATTCTCGCACCTAATTTGAGATCGATTTGCACTATTGATTCCTTGTCAAAACTTTGATCAAAGCCCATGAATGCATAGTATAGTTTTTTTCCTTTCCAACGCATCCCTCGTATTCGAATTCTGAGCCCCGTGGCGTCCGCAGTCATCCACCGAAGTTGGGGGTTTTTTCGGTTTCCGGCGGGTTCGAGCGGCAGCGCGGCTAGGGCGGACGGCGCAGCAGCGGGGCGCTTGGCATCGGGGGCGTCCGCGGGTGTCCGGTGGAGGCGCTGGGAGCGGCAGCAGGGTGCACGGGCATCGGCGGGGGTGTCTGGTGGAGCAGCCAGGCGATGCCGGGGCTCTGGCGGAGCGCCCGGCGAGGCAACGGTCGCCAGGGAGCGACGACCGCAGGGTCGCGGCGCGCGACCCCCGTGCGGCGACAAAGACCCGCACCGCGCGAGTCTTCACACGGCTGCCATGACTGGCCCTCATGGACGGTCTACGCGCGGACCGCGAGTACACGGCCAGCCGGCGCGGCTAAGCCGCGGGCCGGCCCAGGCCGGGCGGACCGGCCGGTCCAGGCCAGTCCAGTCCTAGGGGCCTTGCCCCCTCGGTGTTCGGACACCCGTATTTTCCGCTACGGGTGTCCGTTTTGAGTGCCGTCTACGGCAGTGGAACCGTATCGACGAGGAAGACTTTTTGAGATGGTTTTGGGAATTTTTAATTCCCTAAACAAGGGGTCTCAGTGGTGCGACACGTATGTCGAGGGGTTAGTCGTTTCTTCGGCGGATCTTGTTTTGGACGGCGCAGACGCGTCCGACGTCTGTTTTGAGCGACGTCAGTGGCGTTGCGACTCTGGAACCAAATCGGAGGTTTCCAGGGCAGTTTCGGGCGCTGAAGCTGGAGTTGATGCGTGGGCCCCACGACCCGTCTTTTGAGCTGCGTGCAGCGTTTCACGAATTTTTCCTCGGACGTCCGTTCGGGGCGTGCGAGCAGTCGATGTTGGGTGTTTTTCCGAGGGCATCGCATTGGTGCAGTCTGCCCACTACAATTCCACACGATGGTGTGGGCCCCGTGAGGGCCGTTTCGGGAGTTGATGGTGATTTCCAGCTTTATCACCGGGCGACCGTTTTGGACAAGTGAATAGTCCATTTCGTGTACTTTTTCGAGAGGATCGCAACAGTGCGATCCGTTCATTGAGTTTCAGGACCGGGATGCGGGTCCCATGTGGAACCGCTTGTGTACGGTGCGCATGGATGCACCTTTTTCTTCGGATATCCGTGGAACTCAAGTGAGTAGTGCTTTTGACGTGTTTTCTCGAAGGGATCAAAATGGTGTGATTCGCCCAGCTGTTTTCAGGGCCGAGGCTCGGGATCACGGGATGCCGTTCGGGCATGAGGCGGTGTTGGTGACTTTTCCGTTGGATATCCGTTTTAGGCGAGTGAGTAGTTGATCTCACGTGTTTTTCTTCGAGGATTACAACGGTGCGATCCGTTTGGTGGTGTGGAGCCTCTTGTGCGATCTTGTTAAATGTAGAGCATGAGAGGTGCTCCAGTGGTGGTTCATCCTACCTTGTTTGTAGAAAACACTTGGCGTGTGATCGCATGCACTCTCGTGTGAGTGAAGAGATGTGATTGGCTATGCCTCAACTGATGAGGTGGCAGGTTGGAGTTGTTACGTCACGCCTTCGCGTTGACATTGGGTGCCGTGTGCATGATAGCCTTTGGGCTAGAATGAGGTATACTCTGGGAGTATACAGGAGCACTTGGAGGTACGTGTGGTTGTTTGTACCTAAGGATGTTTGTGCGCTCAGTTGGGGTTGACTTGGGGCCACACGTCGTGTGGGCCCCACGTGCGTGCCATGTTCTTCTTTACATACTCTTGACCTCTCGCGATATAGAGGGTCCCTCTGCGCTCGTTTGTTTGACCAGCAGGGTGGATTTTTCCCCTGGCTTTGTGCTCGTTTGTTTGACCAGCAGGGTGGAGATTCCCCTAGCCTGGTGCACTTTTGTCTAACCAGTAGGGTTGAGTGGTCTCCCCCTGGTCTTGTTCTCGATGGTTTGGCCGGCCGAGATGGTTTGGTTCCTCTACTTCTTCGGCTGTGAGGGGTTTCAGTACTATTCTCTTTCATCGGTCTGCGGCACCGTTTGCGGCTACGGGTGTTCGTACAGTGTGGGCGTTTTCCCCACTTTCTGGGATGAGATGTCTCGGTCCGCTTCAACAGTGACTCAGCGGATTGGAGTGGGATCGTCTTGTGAGGCCTAGGGAGTTTCTCCCGTTGCTCCATGTTCCTTGGTAGAGCTTGTAGTTTCGGTGTGACCAACACTTTACGCGGGCACCGATCCTCTACCCAGGAGGTTGTTTCCAGTAGGGCTGAGGTTGCTACCAGCATGAATGAGGTTGTACCAGCCGGGATGAGGTTGTTTCCAGCAGTACTGAGGTTGTTACCAATAGGTCTGAGGTTGTACCAGTAGGGATGAGGTTGTTTCCAGCAGGGCTGAGGTTGTTTCTAGCAGGGCTGAGGTTATTTCCAGCAGGGCTGAGGTTGTTTCCAGCAGGGATGAGGTTGTTTCCAGCAGGGCTGAGGTTGTTTCCAGCAGGGCTGAGGTTGTTTCGAGCAGGGCTCGTTAGTGGGTTACCATCCAGCAGGGATGACCAGTACATCGGTGTTCACCAAGCAGTACCATCCAACAGGGATGGCCAGAGCAGTGCCGGGCTTACCTCTAGCTAGGCTAGGCAGTGGTCCCCGATGGTGGGCTTACCTCCAGCTAGGCTGGGCAGTGGTCCCCGATGCTGGGCTTACCTCCATCTGGGCTGGGAAGTGGTCCCTGATGCCGGGCTTACCTCCAGCTGGGCTTTTTAGTGGTCCCTGATGCCGGGTTACCTCCAGCTGGGCTAGGCAGTGGTCCCGTCGCCGACTTTAGCCGGGTCGCCCTCCAGTGGATTACCCTGTTATGGGATTGGGCAGTGTGGCACCCGTCGACTTTTTGGGTCTCCCTGTAGTGGGAACCCGTTGACTTCCAGGGACCCTCCAGTGGGGCTGGGTAGGGGGTCGCCTCTCGACTTCGAGACCTCTCAACTGCGGGGCAGTGTCGAGGTGTGGTGATTGATCCCTTTGCTTCTGGTTCGGGGCAGACGTGCAGGATGCTGGGCATCGATGGTGTTACTTCTGGGACTGTTGGCTACTCTTTCTTGGGCTGAGCTACGGGATGGAGATCCACTTACGATATTTTTTGGGCTTCTTGATTGAGCATATGGACTTGTATATACCTTGTTCTAGTACCCACTTCTTGGGTTTTGTTACTCTCCTTCCAGGGGAGGTGAAGACGCGCGGGGTATGCCACGTGCTTTCCGTGTCTAGCTTCTCATGGTTGGATGAGTCTACACTCCTTTTATAGGTAGCAAAGACTCGACGAGAAGTTCATCTTCTCACCATTTCCAGCTCCTTGTGTTTGGACGAGTCTACCTTCTTTCCTCTTGTTGGGTTGAGCTGGACTCTTTACTGTACTCCTTATTGCCCTCTTTGTTGTGCTCCTTTACTTTTCCTGTTCGCTCTAATAATCACCCTTCAGTACCTCCTTTGTTCCTCCCTCGAGCTTTGGGGTATCCTACTGAGTATTTTTATACTCACCCCTGCTTGGGCTTTGCTCGCACTTGGTCTGCCCTTGCAGACGACGGACAGGTGGAGCGCGACTTTAGTGGATCATAGGAGCTTGGGATCTTGGACCACGTGCGGTGGTCGTGGCTGGGTTCCAGGTGGGAGACCCATCAGCTGTTTCTTTTTGTTTACCTGTTGCCGGGTTGTGGCACTTGTTGGTTGGGCGCGTGTTTTGCCCCTTTTCTTTTCAGTGTACTTTCAGCTTTCTTTGTACTTGTAGAGGTTGATGCACTTTGTGGTATATATATAGCAGTTTCCCTTTGATTTTTCTTTTTTACTCCGCACTTCTGCATTGAGTGTGCTGCGTGTGTGTGTGTACAGGTGCTTAGGCAAAGGCCTCCCCAAGTTGTTGTGCCTACGGCGCTGGTCGCCAGCCCCTGGCCTATGGAGGTGGGCTTGGGGTAGTTGCGGCTCGAGCCCAGGTAGGGTCGGGTCGTGACAAAGTGGTATCAGAGGTGGTTCGTTCCTTGAGACGTCGTGCGGATGTCCCTAAAAGAGGAATTGGTTGGGATATAGGGCAACAATGTTAATGTGTCTCGAGAGCAGCTCTCAGGCCAGGGAGTCCAGTGATGGTGCGACAGCCGACGTATCCATTCACCAGGACCTTGATAACCCGCTTGTCGACTCGGTATTCTGAGACACTTGTTGCAGGGAAAATTTGTTTGTGCATCACATAGGATTGAGTCTTTGACTGTCCTTCTTGAGTCAGCTCCCCATCGTTGCTATTGGTATATACATATATGCTCATCTGACCGCAACACTCCTTGATAATTTTCAGGATGTCTCCACGAGGACAGCCATCCAGGATACCAGCTTTGGTTTGTGACGACGACCCTGTGAGCTACGAGGCCACAGTACAAGACCCATCATGTGAGCCCCTTTCTCTGAGTGGGCCGGTTGCAGCACCCCCACCTGTTGAGCAGCAGTCAGTTTCAGCAGAGCAGGCTGAGCTTGAGCGCAGGTTGAGTGCGCTCTGTGAGTTTTAGCGGTAGAGACCACTGGGGTTCAGTGGTGAGCCAGACCCTCAGGCAGCAGAGGTGTGGATCGAGGCAGTGGTTCTCTTTTTCAGGCTTGTGCAGACGCCGACAGATCAGAGAGTGGCTTTGGAAGCCACCCTTTTTCGTGGAGCAGCTCGGCGTTGGTGGAGTCTAGTGACTAAGTTTCTTGACGAGTCGTCACTTTCGTGGGATGACTTTCAGTTGTTGTTTTGTGAGGAGTTTTACCCCTCCTGCTTGCGCTCCATTCGGATTCAGGAGCTCCTGGAGTTTCAGTAGGGAGGGATGACGGTGGCCAAGTACGCAGCTAGTTTTGCAGACCATTCACGCTTTTACCCGGACTTGGTCCATGACAACAACATCCGAGCGTGGAAGTTTGAGCAGGGACTCTGCCGAGAGATTCATGCTGTCATAGTACCCTTGGGCATTTCCACATATATCGGGGTGCTAGATCAGGCACTAGTGATAGAGGGCTTCCTGTCGCGTTCTAGCATTGGTGGTGGCAGCAGGCACGTTGGAGCCGAGACGTCTGCCGCAGCTAGTGGGCGTCGGCAAGCAGAACCTCAACGAAGGTGGATTTCTGACAATAGGACTCAGGGGAATGGTCGTACACCACAGTGGTGCCGGAGGGCACCAGTGCAGCTCAGAGAGAGTCGGTGCTATTCTTGTGACGGGTGAGGTCACTTGGCACGAGACTGCCTAACTTGAGTTGCTGAGAGCTTCGGGCAGACAGCAGGTGCACCACCACGACAGAGGAAGCGCCGTGATCGGAGTAGTACCCAGAGAGGTGGTGCTAGCAGAGGAGAGGGAGGAGCTGGTAGTGGGGGACTATGTTACGAGGTCTTCCCATCACCACTAGGTGGTCCACGTCAGGCTCCGGGAGCTGACAGTTGGGACCGAGGAAAGCCGCGAGCTTTGAATGTCTACAATCCTGCAGAGCATGGGATGGTGAGAGGTACCCCTTGAGACTCTTCTACTTTTTGCAGTAGAATTGTTAGACTCTGTGTGTGAACTGCTTTACTCCATACTCCTTGTTTGATGTGTTACCAGGGTGACGCGGGGCGTGGGGTGTAACCCTGTGTTGGTAAGGTAAAAGGTATAAAACCTTTTCTCTTTTGTCGATGGTGTTGACTCCTTCGCCTTTTGAGTGTGTAAGAGAGCATCGAATGTGGAACATTGCATGACCAGATATCCTTGGGTGTTCCACCATATGGATATTCTAAAGGAGGGAATCACCAGGCCTTGTTTCAGGTGCGGGCGGTGATTCCAGTCGTGGCGTGCGACGTAGAGGTTTGACCGGGGAGGTGAGCTACCCCCAAGGGCCTTCGGGCCGTTTGAGACCGTGAAAAAGGGATGGCGAGGTACCCTACCACCTTCCCCTAACCCCAATGTCTGGAGTGAGTGCACGACGTCGGCATGGGCCGACCTCTCATGAACGAATCAATCCTTTGGTCTATGTGCGGTGACACAGAGCTGTGCGTGGGTTCTTCTGGGTATGAGAAAGCCAGGTGTGGGCTTAGTACCCTGTGTTGCTCCCTAGTTTTGCTTTTCGGGGATGAAAAGATTGAAGTAGGGAATGATGTAAGAACCTGATTTTTGCTACAAAAGACTTTGGAATATTCTTGAAGATATTCCAGAGCAGCTCCTTCAGACGGCATGCAATTCTGAGCCCCGGAGTGGCCGGAATTAAATTTTCAGTGCGTTCACACAAGAAATGATAAATAAATGAGATAACTCCTAAACGGTGCTTCAGATCAGAGATCCGAGTGTACGGATGGGTCCAGAATGGGGTTTTTACCCTAGGAACGTCATAAAACTTATCGGCGCAGGATGTTTGGACCCCTCGCCCGCTTTTGGAACGTTAAACGGATTAAATAAATTTATTTAATTCGTTTAATGTTGAAATGCAGGTATCTCTTAAACAGTGGCTCAGATTGGGAAACCGAGGGAACCATTGATTTTGGAGCGTGCCGTTTACCCTTGGAGGGGTATAAGTTTCGCGGGCGCGGGCCATTTGTGAAAAATGGCTCCAGAGGCATTTTCGTAATTTAGCGGCTTCAGACGTTAAATTTTATAACTTTTGAATGGGGTCTCAGATTAAAATTTGTAGACCTCCGTCGTGATCGGGAGGTGGTGTTTACCCTAGGGGAGGCTTAACCTCGACCCTGCTGAGGGTTCGGGTTTGGACCGACGGGCGAATGGTTAAGCGTTTTCTATTTAAACACTTAACTCATCCCCTTCCTCCCCTCTTCTACCCTGGTGCCACAAGCTCCCCACAACGAAGGAGGAAGCTCCCCTCCATCACCTCCTACTCTCCGGCAAGGCGTGGCTCCGGCGGATCTCCCGTGAAGCTTCAGGCAACGCCCATGAGGTAGGATTTGTCGTTTGCATTTTCTATTCCCGTACATATTTTGAGCTCGATTTGCGCTGTCGATTCCTTGTCAAAACTTCGATCAAATTCCATGAATGCATAGTATAGTTTTTCCCTTTTCAAAACATTCCTCGGATTCGAATTCTGAGCCCCGTGGCGTCCGAAATAATCCACCGAAGTTGGCGGTTTTTTCGGTTTCCGGTGGGTTCGAGCGGCGGCGCGGCTAGGGCGGACGGCGCAGCAGCGGGGCGCTTGGCGTCGGAGGCGTCCGCGGGTGTCCGGTGGAGGCGTTGGGCGCGGCAGCGGGGTGCACGGGTATCGGCGGGGGTGTCTGGTGGAGCGGCCAGGTGAGGTCGGGGCTCTGGCGGAGCGCCCGACGAGGCAGCGGTCGCCAGGGAGCGGCGACCGCGGGGTCGCGGTGCGCGACCCCCGTGCGGCGACAAAGACCCGCGCTGCGCGGGTCTTCCCACGACCGCCGCGACCGGCCCTCGTGGCTGGTCTGTGCGCGGACCGTGAGTCTGCGGCCAGCCTGCACGGCTAAGTTGCGGGCCGGTCCAGGCCGGTCCAGCCCCAGGGGCCCTGCCCCCTCGGTGTTCGGACACCCTTATTTTCCGCTACGGGTGTCCGTTTTGAGTGCTGTCTGCGGTAGTGGAACCGTATCTACGAGGAGGAATTTTTGAGATGGTTTCGGGAATTTTTAATTCCCGAAACGAGGGGTCTCAGGGGTGCGGCACGTACGTCGAGGGGTTAGTTGTTTCTTTGACGGATCTTGTTTTGGACGGCGCGGACGCGTCCGACGTCTGTTTTGAGCGCCGTCAGTGGCGTTGCGACCCTGGCACCAAAGCGGAGGTTTCCAGGGTGGTTTCGGGCGCTGAATCCGGAGTTGAGGCATGGGCCCCATGGCCCGTCTTTTGAGCTGCGTGCATCATTTCACGACTTTTTCCTTGGACGTCCGTTCGGGGCGTGCGAGCAGTCAATGTTGGGTGTTTTTCCGAGGGCATCGCGTTGGCGCAGTCTGCCCGCTGTATTTCTGCATGATGGTGTGGGCCCCACGAGGTCCGTTTCGGGAGTTGACGGTGATTTCCAGCTTTATCACTGGGCGACCGTTTTGGACAAGTGAATAGTCCATTCCGTGTACTTTTTCGAGAGGATCGCAACAGTGCAATCCGTTCGTTGAGTTTTGGGACCGGGATGCGGGTCCCATGTGGCACCGCTCATGTACGGTGCGCCGGGATGCACCTTTTTCTCCAGATATCCTTGTCACTCAAGTGAGTAGTTCTTTTGAAGTGTTTTCCCGAGGGGATCACAATGGTGCAATGTGCCTGACTGTTTTTGGGGCCGAGGCTTGTGATCACGAGACGTCGTTCGGGCGTGAGGCGGTGTTGGTGACTTTTTCATCAGATATCCGTTTGAGGCGAGTGAGTAGTCGATCTCGCGTGTTTTTCTACGAGGATTACAACGGTGCGATCCGTTTGGTGGTGCAGAGCCTCTTGCACGATCTTGTTAAATGTGGAGCATGAGAGGTGCTCCGGTGGTGGTTCATCCTACCTTGTTTGTAGAGAACCCTTGGTGTGTGATCGCATGCACTCCCGTGTAAGTGAAGAGATGTGGTTGGCTATGCCTCAGCCGATGAGGTGGCAAGTTGGAGTTGTTACGTCACGCCTTCGCATTGATGTTGGGTGCCGTGTGCATGATAGCCTTTGGGCTAGAACGAGGTATACTCTGGGAGTATTCAGGAGCACTTGGAGGTACGCATGGTTGTTTGTACTTGAGGATGTTTGTGCGCTCAGTTGGGGTTGACTTGGGGCCACACGTCGTGTGGGCCCCACGTGCATGCCATGTTCTGCTTTACGTACTCTTGACCTCTCGCGACGTAGAGGGTTACTCTGTGCTCGTTTGTTTGACCAGTATGGTGGAGTTTTCCCCTGTCTTTGTGCTCGTTTGTTTGACCAGCAGGGTGGAGTTTCCCCTGGCCTGGTGCTCTTTTGTCTGACCAGCAGGGTTGAGTGGTCTCCCCCTGGTCTTGTTCTCGATGGTTTGGCCGGCAGAGATGGTTTGGTTCATCTGTTTCTTCGTCTTTGAGGGGTTTCAGTACTGTGCCCTTTCACCGGTCTGCGGCACCGTTTGCAGCTACGGGTGTTCGTACAGTGTGGGCGTTTTCCCCACTTTCTGGGATTAGATGTCTCGGTCCGCTTCGACAGTGACTTAGCAGATTGGAGTGGGATCGCCTTGTGAGGCCTGGGGAGTTTCTCCCATTGCTCTGTGTTCCCTGGTAGATCTTGTGGTTTTGGTGTGACCAACACTTTACGCGGGCACCGATCCTCTACCCAGGAGGTTATTTCTAGTAGGGATGAGGTTGTTACCAGCAGGGATAAGGTTGTACCAGTAGGGATGAGGTTTTTCAAGCAGGGCTGAGGTTGTTACCAGTAGGGCTGAGGTTGTACCAGCAGGGCTGAGGTTGTTTCCAGCATGGCTGAGGTTGTTTCGAGCAGGGCTGAGGTTTCTTCCAGCAGGGCTGAGGTTGTTTCCAGCAGGGCTGAGGTTCTTTCCAGCAGGGCTGAGGTTGTTTCCAGCAGGGCTGAGGTTGTTTTGAGAAGGGCTCGTTAGCGGGTTACCATCCAGCAGGGATGGCCAGTACATCGGTGTTCACCGAGCAGTACCATCCAGCAGGGATGGCTAGAGCAGTTCCGGGCTTACCTCTAGCTGGGCTGGGCAGTGGTCCCCGATGCCAGGCTTACCTCCAGCTGGGCTGGGCAGTGGTCCCCAATGTCGGGTTACCTCCAGTTGGGTTGGGTAGTGGTCCCGTCGCCGACTTTATCCGGGTTGCCCTCTAGTGGATTACCCTGTTACGGGACTGGGCAGTGTGGCACCCGTCGACTTTCTGGGTCTCCCTGTAGTGGGAACCCGTTGACTTCCAGGGACCCTCCAGCGGGGCTGGGCAGGGGGTCGCCTGTCGACTTCGAGACCTCTCGACTACGGGGCAGTGTCGAGGTGTGGTGATTGAGCCCTTGGCTTGCGGTTCGGGGCAGACGTGCGGGATGCTGGGCATCGATGGTGTTACTTCTGGGACTGTTGGCTACTCTTTCTTGGGCTGAGCTACGGGATGGAGATCCCCTTACGATCTTGTTTGGGATTCTTGATTGAGCATATGGACTTGTATATACCTTGTTCTAGTACCCACTTCTTGGGTTTGGTTACTCTCCTTCTAGGGGAGGCGAAGACGCACGGGGTATGCCACATGCTTTCCGTGTCTAGCTTCTTGTGGTTGGACGAGTCTACTCTCCTGCTATAGGTAGCAAAGACTCGACGAGAAGTTCATCTTCTCACCATTTCCAGCTCCTTGTGTTTGGAAGAGTCTACCTTCTTTCCTCTTGTTGGGTTGATCTGGACTCTTTACTGTACTCCTTACTGCCCTCTCTATTGTGCTCCTTTACTTTTCCTGTTCGCTCTACTTCTCACCCTTCGGTAACTCCTTTGTTGCTCCCTCGAGCCTTCTGGGTATCCTACTGAGTATTTTTATACTCACCCCTTCTTGGGCTTTGCCCTCACTTGGTGTGCCCTTGCAGACGACGGACAGGTGGAGCGTGACTTCAGTGGAGCGTAGGAGCTTGGGAGCTTGGACCGCGTGTGGTGGTCGTGGCCGGATTCCAGGTGGGAGACCCATCAACTGTTTCTTTTTTTTTACTTGTTGCCTGGTTGTGGCACTTGTTGGTTGGGCGCATGTTTTTCCCATTTTCTTTTCAGTGTACTTTCAGCTTTCTTTGTACTTGTAGAGGTTGATGCACTTTGTGGTATATATATATTAGTTTCCCTTTGCTTTTCTTTTTACTCTGCACTTCTACATTGAGGGTGCTGCGTGTGTGTGTGTGTGTACAGGTGTTTAGGAAAAGGCCTCCCTGAGTTTTTGTGCCTTCAATGCTGGTCACCAGCCCCTGGCCTATGGAGGCGGGCTTGGGGTAGTTGCGTCTCGAGCCCGGGTAGGGTCGGGTCGTGACACTTATGAATGCTATTGTTTGTGGATTAGGAACTAATGACTTCAATTGAGTTTCTCAATGTGATACTACATATGGGATGTGGAATACAATCACTGTTTCCTATAAAGGAATTGATAATATCATATAGGTGAGGTATAACACTACAAAATTAAAATTTGATACCTTTAGGATGTATGATAGTTAAAGAATGACTTAGATGAATGAGATATTGATGAAGCTGTTAAAGATGTTGCTGCTTTTGGAACTCTAATTCCTGAACCAAATCAAGCATTAAAGGTACTTAGACTTTTACCTTCCAAGTGAAATGAAATATTTTCTACTATTCAACAATCCATACTAGTCAAAGAATTAAAGATAAAATAATTAATTAGAACATTGATTATGTGTAAAGATGAGAATAAAACATAAGATAATTATCATATTTCTATCAAAAAGGATAATACTACACTCAAAGTTTAGATGGATGAATTTTCTAAGATAGATTCTAGCCATTTAGGTTCAAGTTATGTTCTATCATATATTTCTAGAAAATTCATCAAGCTATATAAAAATATAAAGTAAAATTTATATAAGAATAAAGAGAAAGAGTTCATATGTTATGAATGTATGAAGAAAGGTCATATGAGACCTAACTTTCCTATGCTTAAAGCCAAAAAAATATAATTATAAAAGAAAAGGCAATAAAGTTATGTAGGCTAATTGGAGTGTTTTTTAAGGTTCAAGTGATGAATCCACTAAAACTCTAAATCTGAGCCTAAAAATAAAAAGGCAAATCTATGTCTTATGACTCATATTGATGAGGTATAGTCATCTTTCTCTTAAATCTCTAAATATGAAAGTATTTATTACAATTAACTTATAAATATTGTTTTTAATTCATGTTAAATTTTAATCCTTAAATAAAGAGAATATAAAAATATAAAAATATTATGATGTTATTTCCATTGAAAAATAAAGTTTGGATAACAAAATTTCATATTTAAGACCTAATTCATCCAAAAACTCACATGATTTGCATGGAAATATAATTAAGGAATTATTGGATGAAGTTAATACTTTAAAATAAGATTATAGTATTCTTATAAATGGAGAGAATTATCTAAAAAATTATTGTAAAGAATAAAATTTTAAAAAGGAAAACTTGGTAGTGGTAGTAATGGAGAAAATCCCAAATTTTATTGTAATTATTTTAGTCCAGGTTCTAAAATAAAAAACAAGTCTAATACTAAATGTTTTCACTGTGGTATTAATGAACATTATGCTAAAAAATTTTATTTTATAAATCCTCAATTTTGTAGTTTCAAGCATGTTCATTATTCAAAATCCTTATCTTAATCTAAAATTGAAATTTATACTCAAAATAAATATATTTAGTTATCTAAATCTTTAATTGCTAACAGTATTGGACCACAAATGAGCCTCAACCTAATTGGTGAGGACTCTTCAAGTGAATCCACAAGACCTAGGATCAAATCCGAGCATAATCATATTTTTGGGTTACTGTACCAATACTGTATCAGGTACTGTTTGGTATTTTAGTAGCCGTAACTACTCACCTTTGGGCCTCTATTTTAGTCATGGATTCCTTCAAGGACTTTAGGCCACCCAGGACTTCAGGTCAGTAAGACTTTTGGGCCAATTCAAGGCCTTTGGGCCACCTCTAGGACTTTAGGCCACCTCAATGCCTTCAGATCACCTCAAGGCCTTAGGGACACATGATCTGAAAACACAAACCAGACATATTTTATAAGAAACAAGCTCCATAGGAGGATTCTGAGCAAGGAACAATCACCAGAGAAGAAGCTATAAAATTTGGAAGAATGAGAGGGTATGATAATTTCCATCGATATCAAGCCTATGCATATCTGCAAATGAAAACTAGCTAAACAACCATGTGAAGGTGGAGAGTTGATCATGATGCAGACTTTGGGGAGGGGTGGTTTCAAGTAGTCATAGTTTGGGATGAATTTCTCTAAGACCTTCGGGTACTATAAGGTCTCGAAACCTATGGGTCATGTAAGGGTTCTCCTTAAACCCTTAAAAGGGGGATTATAAAAATGAATAAAAATTGAAGGCCTTCAATCAATCCAAGCTAACACTGCTAGACCTAAAAGAATATGGGTACTAAAAGACATTTATATTTGATATTTTTCAGATGTACACCACTAAAATTAATTTTTATATCAATAAATGGCTAGTTAAAAAATATATGAAGATCTATTTTGATGAAAATCATAATTATTTTACAAATATTGACCAAATTTGAAATAGTTAATTATCTAAAAGAAAATATCCTTAGAGTTGGAATTGTTAAAATCTAGGACATATTTAATTTTTTCTTTTAATTTTAAATAAACTGATTGTTTTATATAAGGAGAGAAAAACTTTTAAATGTTTTATGTTTTATTCCTCTACATTTTATTATTCATATTCTTGAACTATTAAATCGTTTTATTCACTCTATTATTTTATGTAATAAATTAATTTCTTGAATTATTTTGTTAACATCATGCATGATCTTTAAAAGTTTATTTTGACATGTGTTAATTTACTAAACGTTATTTTGTATTCCAATCAAATGTGTTAAATTAATCTATTATGGAACAAGATAATTTTTTTATGAGATTAATTTTCTTTTCATTTATGACATGCATAAATGTTTTTAAATTCCTTGAAAATCTTTTATTTTAATTCCTTGAACATTTTAACTATATATTATTAGTATTAGGGGGAGCTATTTAAAAAAAATTCACATGTTTAAATATTTTTGTGGAATGAATCAATTTTTTCAATACATATTTTAATTCATTAAAAACTTTGGTTATTCATTGAATTATATTTATATGTTTTCATAGATCCTTGGGTATAAATTTTTAAAGGAAGCATTAATTAAGGGGGAGTTTATAATTATACATGCATTGAGAATATATTTTACAAACTTTAACTCATCATAGTTTATTTATTTACTTATAGGGGAAGTTAGGATTATTAAATTTTATAAAATATTGTGATTTTTCTTGATTGATCTATATATTATTTTAACTCATTCTATTTGTTTTTTTTAAATTTTATTTTCATTCTATTATTTAAATTCATTAAAAAATTATCGAGGTAACTTATTTTTAAAATTTTCTTTTCAATATTAAAATCCCAAATGATTACACTGTAATTTTGGCTCAAGAAACCAAAACATCACCTAAGAACTTTTAAAGTAAAACCCTTCATTATTCTTCTTTGGAACCCACACCACTTTCAAATCTCTCAAGCTCTCTCAAACTTTTCATCTTCTTTCATAACTATGTCAAATTCAAAGACCATAGATGAATCCAACTCGAGAGAAACAAAGAGGCAAAAGTTATCTAGTTCTAAAAGGTTTCTACCTCAAATTATAATATTTCAATGTCTGGAACATTTGTTTAATAATGGGTTTTCAAAGAATGATTATAGGAAAGATCTAAATGAAATTGGTAAGAAATATATTTATTTTTATGCTAATTTAACTAATTTGTTTATGGAATTGTAAGGTTTTATAGTTGAATATTCCTTATAGAAGTTTTTAGGAAAGATACAGAAATTCTTTTTAGTGAATAACTAGGAGTCCAATCACTTTAAATGGTTGAATTTGGAATGCCTTCTATAAGGTATCAGAAAACTAAATCAGTTTCTAATGAGATATTTTGTAAAGAGTATTCTCATTTCCCTTCTATATAAATGGAATCTATGTTTATTATTTTAAAAATTTAAGCAATGTAGTGGAATGAAGATGTTTAAATCTCTTGAAAATATTTTGTGGAGCTAAAAAATTCTTCTATTTCCAAAATATAATTTGAATACATTTATGCATATTATCAAAGTCTATAGAAAAATTCAATCTCAATTAGATATTTTGATGAATTTAAAATGGAAAAAGTTGATCAAGCAGGGCATATCAAAAGAGAAGTTATTGATAAATCTCATTTGGGTGAATTGAAAAAATTCTTATCTAGTTAGTTAAGTTCTATAAATTTTTTTTTGTTATGAAAAAGCTTCTAGTTTGAAAGGATGAAGATCTAAGGATATTCTATTAAGAATAGATCTGTTGTAAAATGTTTTAGCTGTTATAATTAAAAGAGTTTAGTGTCTAGAATGTGAAAAAGCGTCTCTTCTCACTTCAATTGAGAATTATATAGAGTATGTTGTACAATATTTAGTTGATCAACTAAGTGGTTTATGGATTAGTTTCTTCAATCCTCTAGTACTATTCACAGTGATCTAAAAACGACTCTGGTGGTTGTATTAAGAATATGAAAAAACTCTATATATTTGTTGATGGGATGAGATGAAACAATATATCATAATTTTTAATTGATTCAAGAGGAGTTAAAATTAGTTCATAAGACTATTCATGATTCCTTAGTCTCTGAATCTACATCCTTAAAAAATCCTAAGACTGAACCTTTTTCATATTCTATACCTTAGTCTATCCAAATCCATGAGCCCAAAATATCTTTATAATCTGGATTGTTAATACAAATTCTTGTGTTCTATCTTATTTTTTTTATTTAATATTTATTTATTTTTTATATCTAAACTTAATAATTTTTTCTTTAAAATTAATTTATTATTAGATAAACATAAATCTTACTAAGAGTGTTGTACTATATTGAAAGTTTTTTAATTCATTTCATACTTTCTTTTTTATATCAAAAAAGGGGGATAAATATGGATAAATAGAACATTTATTAAATTATTATTTAGGGAGAAATCTAGATAAACACAAACTTTGTCAAAACATTATTCATTTTTATCCTTTCTAGAAAAAACTAGGATAAACAAGAAATTTCTATTATTCTTTACCTGAGGAGAAATCTGTTTATTTGTTTAATCATTAAATCTTGTATTTTTATGTTTATATTTCTTTAAAAAGTTCTATGGGTTTTGTGATCATTAAAAAGGGGGATATTTTTGGGAATATTTCAATCCAACAACAATCTTTAAATTCTCATTGATTCTGATGCTCACAAAACACCATCGTATGTTTTACTAATGAATTTAATTTAAGTGAATTTCAAGATTAGATTTACTAAACTATTTATTTATTTGGAATTGTGGAATCTCTTTGATTATATTTTGCTTCAAATCTTGTTTTCCTATGTATTATAGTTATTTCAAGGTAGTTTTGAATCATTTTTTTGTACCCTACATATTAAATAGAAAATTAGGTCTGTGAGTATAACTTTTAGTAAATTCGCTAATTTTAAACCCTATAATTGGAGTAATGGTAAAGATCATGAACCCTATATTTGTGAAGAACCCTAAGTTTATATAAATAAAATATGGTCCATCAAACCAATGTTTTAAATCAACCATAAATTGTTAACTGTACTTTTGAAGATTATACCTATAGAGTGAAACCCTATGTTTCACTCAGTTGTCTATGAGATTTGAATTAGGGATTATTTTTTTTGTGATTTCTATAATGAACTTTTCAGAGTAAATATCTCTATATATTTTTAAAGACTAATTCAAAGTATCTTTTCAATAGATTAAATCATTCCTATTTCTAAGAGAAGTTATGTTTTTCTCTGAACATTTAAATTCAAATCATAAACATGTTGTGTGTTTGAAAAAAATGATCACATTTTATCAGGTGATATTTTCAAATATATTTGACCTAAAGTAAACCAAGTTTATAGTTAAATTCTGAGAGTTACTTATTCTATAATATAGATGGCATCTCTAGTTCTCTAAAGAGGTGTAATTTATAGACATACATGTTTTGATATGTTTTTGTTTGATTATCATGTTGTTGTTGTTGTTGAATATATTGTCAATCTTTTTTTGTATTTTATTGAAGATATTATTAGAGTTTAACTTTAGATACATACATGTTTATCCTCTACTGAGTGTTCTCTCTACTGATATTTAAAGAATAACTAAGTACATGGTACATTGAATATTATTTTTCTACTGTTGTTCTTTATTGAAGATCCATCACCTATCAGTTACTACTACAATTGTGAGATGAACCCGAATTAAATTTCTACATCTCATTTTTTCTTTAAGTGTTGGTTACTTTTACTCAGTAATGGTGGAGTGTTATATTCTCATACTAATCTATGGAAATCCCAGTACCCTATAAAAACCTTATTGTAAGGTTTCAACTGTCTGCACTTAGTTGTAGAGGTCCCCAGGTTAAGGACCTACATAGTGAAAATCACCAATCTTGCAGAGATAACATTGGTGGAGTGGACTAAGGGGATTTATATGCCTCGAACCACTATACATTTCCATGTCTTGTTCTTTTCTTTACTTCTTTTCTTCCTCTTACTTATCTTTAAGATATAAATAAAGGATCATTTCATTTTAGGAGGGACATTTCAAATTTTTCTATTTTTTAAAGGACACAATTCACCCCTATCTTATGTCTTCTTCATAGTTATTTCAACACAAAAATAGTGTTGACTTAATTTTGGTGGTTGACCATAAAATGGCTATAATCTACCAATATAATTATAGTTTTGATCATTGGGACTATAAACATAAGGATCACCTCCTTTGTTTATATAGTTATCAATCCTCCCCTATTGATGTAAAAGAAAACATTCTATTATAAATGTGGATAAGATCACAAAAGAATTTTTATTATTTAGAATGATTGAAAAAACAAGGAACTTGAGGTAGTCATGAGGACAATGTGGTTCCTACAATTTTATTTGACCAACAAAATGACATAATGAAAATTTAGGATAATTTTGTCTACTATTCCATTTAACCCTTTCATAAAGCCACAAAATATTAGAATAATATGTGTAATATTTATGAGGATCTCCAATATCTAAGTAATATATATTTAATAAATATTTATTGATTCTATATATTAAAATAATAATGGAATAAAAAAAAGCAAGATAATGTTGAACAATATAGTAGGTTGAGTCTGTACCAGTATATTGAACAAATGATGAATGTTCTCATCCATGTATTATAGTAATTTCTCAAGTGAATGAAATATTTCAATATGAGTATTTTATATATGATTAATATAAAATGAATATATTATATATTCTAAACTATAGATTAATATTTGATACAGTTTCATATAAACGAGTTTGTACAATAATCATTGATTTTTAAGACTTATAAAATTTTATAAAATAATATAGTTGATAAACTTTATATAATGCTATTATACTAAATTTTTAAGAAAATTAAATAATGAAACTCATTTGGGAATGATTGTATAATATAGTGATATAGGATTTATATTATTTTTACTGATCATAATTCATTTAGAGTATTTTGGTTAAAGGAAATTTGAAATAGTGGAATTTATGGCATTTAATTAATTTATAGTAATATATAATAATATAGAAAATTATTTTATAATTAAACTGAAAAATACACCATTAGTATCAAAAGAGGGTTGCATGAAACTATTGGATATTATATATTTTCTCAAATTCATATGCCTGGGGTAAGGATATCCATTTGAAAATATCATGTATGAATGGTTTGAAGTGTTATTTCTGCATGAGAGAAAATGATATATAGTTATCACATTGATTACTATTGAAGAAGAAGGTGTGAGTATTTTTTAAAATTATCTAGTTCCATCTTACATAGTTTTTCAGACAAAGATCATTAGATGAAGGCTTATAGCTGAGTGGTTTTAGGGCACTCAGTCAGATAGAATCTATTATATGAGGTCCATAAAATGAAGTTCTAATAGACAAATTACATTGAGGTGGGAACTCAATTATTGGGATAAAAGCATGGATATTTACTATTTTTAGTTTCATTAGAAGGTTTAATAGTGTATTGTAGGTTGTACTTGTTTAATGAGAGGTTGACCATATTTCTCGAAAAGCAGCGCAACCAGTTCACTAGATGAAGATATTTATAAATAGAGGTAGTGGACTAGATGAGATGTATTTGGATTTACTTTTGAGTTAATGAGAGTCTTTGAATTCATTTTTCAAGACTTTTTAAAGTGGAGAGGAAGTGAGAAATTAGTTTTGTATTTACTTGTATCTCCTTAGTGAAAATGTTTGCAGTGTTCTCTCATAGATGTAGGATTTTTGTTCAAACCACATAATCATGATTGTTTATTTATTTTATTCCTTTTTTTGTAAAGTGTATTCATCAAGTTTTTGTGAAGATTAGGTGGGATATCATCCTAATTCCAGTGAATAAACTTAGGAGGAGGTGGTTATCGGATGAACCTTCATCCGATGGTTCCACCAATCCATATGATGGTGTTTGGATCTTTCCATTGTACAAAGATAATTAGAAGGATGTATTTATGGTGGTTTGATATGAGTCCATCTGAAATATGTAGTGCTCATTATATCCATCCAGTGATCAGATAAAGTACTCCTCATACTTTTATCCTTTCTCTATAAGTGGTATTAAAGGGTGGTTCTACTTGAATCACATTATTTAGGTTTCTACTATCCTTGGTTTATAATTTGTTTGATTTCTATTGGTTTTACTGTTATCAAAAGAATGAATTCATAGGAAGAGAAGGTTTGTATCAAAAAGTTTGATGGAAAAGACTTTGCCTTTTGTAGGATGCAGCTGAAGTATATTCTGATACAAAAAGATCTAGATGCTACTTTGTCTAGTGAATGTTTTAAGATGATAAACAAGAAGGAATGAGAGCAGTTGGAAATAAAGACCTTATCCTTGATAAGGGTGTCACTTTATCATAATGTTTAATTTAACATTAGAGAGAAAAATATATTTAAAAAGTTATAAAATCATTGGATGGAATATATGAGAGGCCAAAAACTCTCAACAAAGTTTTCATAAAGTGAATATTGTTCAGCTTGATCTTATCAGAAAAAATTCCTGAAATAGATCATGTGAATGATTTCAATATGATTTGAGGGAATCTCAAATCAGTGAAGGAAGCCTTCATGGATGATATATGGGATTTGTTTCTTCTATACTCACTTTCATAAAGTAGGGATGTCATAGTGAAAATAATGATAAACCCTAGTGGGAATACATATCTTGTGTTTGATGATATTCAAAACTCGATTGTCTGATGAATTGCTTCTGATTTCTAAATATCCATCATTGAACCCAATTAAGTACAAGGTTACATTCTTTACTCCATGAGAAATCACCATGGACCTTATAGTTATTTTCCACACTTCATCTGAAAAATTCATTATAAAACCAATATCATAAATTTATCTAACTGATATGTGATTCTTCTGGATAGTTTGAATATTTATAACATATTTCAGTTGTAAGACACTTTCATTTTTCATTTTAATGTTATAATATACTTTCCCAACTATTTCAATAGATTCATTGTCTTCTAGATGTACTCTTCCCAAGATTCCTGGTATATAATCTACCATGTACCCTCACTCACCAATTGAATAAAAATATTTCCCTAAGTCAATAACCCATGATTATTTTGGAATGTTCATACTCAGTAACAAACTAGTGCCTATGTTTATTACAATGAGTCATATGTCGGTGATTAATATATCAGCGAGTCATCTGTTGATGAGTCATCTATTTGTGAGTCATCTTTTAGTGAGTCATCTATCAATGAGTCATCTGTTGGTGAGTCATCTGTCACTAATTCATCTATCACTGAGTCATCTATCAGTGATTTATCTGTCGATGAGTCATCTACCAGGGAGTCATCTATCGGGGAGTCATCTGTCGGTGAGTCATCTATCGGTGAGTCATATATCAGTGAGTCATATTCATCTTTCAGTGAGTCATCTGTTAGTGAGTCATCTTCCAGTGAGTCTTCTATCGACGAGTCATCTGTCAATAAATGCTACAATGTTTCTAGATCAACTGGCGAACAATGTTTCTAGCTTCCTACAGTTTCCCCCATTTGATGTTTTCTTTGATGTAAAATGAATTCAAAGCCCCGTTTTAAGGTATTTAAGGCCAATTAAAAGCACATAAATCCTATCATTAAATCCCTAAGGTTACCAAGGTTTTTTACTTGGTCAAGGTGTGGGTTATTGAGATCATTATTTAATGGAAATTCAACCGTTTCATGCTCTATGAGTCTCGGATCTGATCCTTCTAATCCAGGTGCCTTTCCTTCATTTATTTATTTTCCTTCCTCTTGGTACGAGGTTCATATACCATTTATTTCCTGAGGAGGCTTGTGATTGTGTTGTATCTTTAGACTAATCTTTCCCTTCCTGTGTGCCCCTGTTTTGGTGCAAGCAACAAGTATCGATCCATCTTTGATAGAAGGTATGTTCTATCTATGTTCCTGTGGGTTATTCAATCCATTTCCTCCTTTTTATCCTTTCCATGTTATGGAATGTGTTATAAATATTTATAATGGACCTTTATTTGGAGTTTATTGATGCGGTTTTACTACGACGTCCTCAGGTGGATGCATTCATTGCGAGAGAGGTGATTGTGATCTGTTGTGTTGGCCCATTCTCATGCAAGGAACGTAAGAAATCTTTTGAGGTAGGGGATTCATAGATTCTATATTCTTTTTAAGTTAATTAGTACAATTATTATTATTTCGACACTAAAACATAATGAAATTTACATAATAAATATTGAACTGGAGTAAAGAATTGGTATCGATCGTATGTTGTTGCATTATACCGTGATAACAGTTTGCCTCTTGATTTTATAAATAGTGTGATATAGATTAATTTATTATTTACCATGTATTTCTTGATGTAAATTGGTAAATATTGTAAATATAATATTAATTTTAAATTTATTTGTCCAAAGATAAATAGGCATGTTAATGAATCTGGTTGTTATTGTTGTGTTTGGTGATAAATCAAATGGATGCAGTTATGAATGTTTAATTGAATCAGTTAATTCAATATGTAATAAAGTACCAATTGTGTGATAAAGATAATGTCTTGAAGTGTTATTAGTTACACTCTTGATTTTAAATTCAAAGATACTTATTCTTTGGAGTTGTGAGTGCTCGCTGTGTGTGAAGGCTGAATGCCTTGTTTAGGGCCAAGAGACTAGTTTCTATGTTGTTTATTTCCTATTGATTGTGTTATGGTGTGAGATTGGGATGGATAATCCCGAAGGGATGTTATAGTATGTGGGGGAGGGGAGGCCCATTGGTTTTGGTGGTAGCAGTTGACTCCTAGAGAGGTGAGATGCATCAGTTTATGCATGTGGGTGTCAGGGAGGACACTAGAGATGATGAAATGGGTTGGATGTGAATGTTGGATTATTATTGAATTATTTTGTTTGTTTATCAAATTTACTTTCCCCAATTATTGAGGTTTATGTTCTTGATTTCCCTCCTTCTAAAATAGGTGTAGAAGCATGGGGTATGCCACATGGTTTCTGTGTTTAGATTCTTGGGGGTGGATGGGCCTACGCTCTAGCTATAGGTGGCAAAGACTTGACAGGTTGTTCATCCACTCACTGTATTGACCCCCTTGTGTTTGGTAGCTTATAATTATTTTCTATAATGATTAATAATTATGTAAAAGTTATAATAATATTAATAAATGATTTTATAAATGATGTTAACCCATGGGGTTGGAGATTTATGGGATTCAATGCTGAAGTTACAATTTAATAGAACTGTGGACTTGGTTTGGTTATGCCTGGAGGGCATGGAACTTTAGTGTGATGCTAATGAAATGTAATTTGGAAATGATAATGGTTAATTAATAGTTAAATGATTAATTAATGTAATTTTTAATTGATAAAAAGTGATAAAGTAATCTAATGTATCTCTTTAAATGGTTGAACGCTTATAGGATACCTAGTCTTAACAGTGGCTGCTAGGAGTCTAAGAGACGTTAGCTGTAACTGAGTCTAAGACTAGGTTATTCCCATAGCGTGTTTGTGAGATATAGTATATTCTATACATTTTGTGTTTCTATATGATACTCCACCCTGTTAGTTAGGGCGACTGACACCCTGGGGATTCTGAGCCCTAGGGGGTGTTTTCCCCAATACCCCAATGAGAGGATTGATGGAAGACTACCCCCTTTGGACCCACTCTATTATCTTGGTAGTTACTTGTGCTGGTAGGTATGATGGTTATTTTTCACCATATATGTGTGTAGAGGGCTGTAATTCCTTGTGGTTATTCAGACACATATATTCTTGATATAGTTTCCTATGGACTACTATAGATGTAACGTGTATATGCCGTGATGGATTGAGGATCCTTACTCGGTGTGCATGATTTAATGGCTTGAGGTATATTATAAAAATTATGATACACATTATGAGATCTATGGTGGATCTTAGAAAACACCTAGTTAATTTGGTTATGTGGATGTGGTGGTTGTGTTGCATGAGGTACATGTTGTGGTGCTTCGCCCAGGTGTCTGTGGGTAATCCTTTTTGGAGAGAGATGCTCAGGACATGTAATGTTGGGGTAAAGTGAAAAATCAGTAGGGAAGTTGTAGTGGGGTAACCTCAATATTATTTATTATATTATATACTCTTGTATGTGATACTTGGTGAGAGTATCCATGGTGAGGCTAGGAACATAGTATACCTATTTAGGTGATGAGTTAGTTTCACTTATTGTTCACTATGCTTTAGCATGCTTTATTTACTTTTTAAAGAGAGGATTTGGAGAGGATCCTACTAAGTATAATATTTTACTCACCCTACATTATATAAACTATTTTCAGGTCACTTGGAGCAGGTTATAGATCTGGATAATTACTACTAGCTTGGGTTTGCAGGAGCTGTTCGGGCTTCGTGGTTGCTGTCGTTTTACTTTCTTTTGGTACTTGTAGTTTTTCCATTTAGTTTTAGTAGTTCTTGCATGAAAAATATGTGTTCTTGGTATTTATTTATATTGTAGTATGAGTAGGAGTTGGTTGGTGTCTGTCTTATCTCTCTCTTTCGCATGTGTTTTCTTAGAAGGTAATGCCTTCCATTTGTGTGTTTACTATACCCTTGGTGCTAGTATTCAACCTACAACCTACTCGAGGTGGGGATCAGGTGTCACTATCTCTCTCCTCTCATTACCAACCCAAGAGGGGTACACTCTGTGGGGAGGGTGTCATGATAGAGTGGTATCAAAGCTATGGTTAAGGGATAGGATGGAGTTTGGAGTTAGGCACAGGTGAGGTTGCATGGGTTTCTTAGGAAATAGTGTCATCTAAGTTTAGAAAGCACTATAAATACAAGAGACTGGATGAGACACGGGTATTTAGGGCCCCCTGTGATATGATACATAGACCTTTAAGTTTACAGTGGCTACTAAATGAGGTGATACTTGTTGTTGGGTAGAGACCTAGTAAAGGATCACGCATCATTCTTCTTTGCGCCTATGTTTGAATGGGTAGACCTTGGTATAGGTTAAACTATAATGAATAAAAGAAAAAATTTAATTAATTAATGTTTATTATTCCATATTCCAAGTTTAGGAGCTCTAATTATCTATTATTTTTCAGGTATGGATCTAGGTCGACCTCCTTATCAGTTTCACATAGAAGATGTTCATCAGGCTGTGTCAGCCGATCGTCGAAGAGACAAGTTCAGAGTCGAGTTTCTTTCTTCTACCTCAAATGTGGGAGGAGTTCCAAGACAATTTTAGAGTTGAGTTTATTATTTTACTCTGAAGGTGGCCAGTCACCAAGATATTCTTACCCTTTGATAGGGGATCTCCAGTGTGCTAGAGTTTTGAATCCATTTTAGGAACCTTTTACGATATGCTTCAGACCTGTTGCCAGATGAGGAGGCCCGAGTGAGGAATTTCAAGGAGGCTTTGCATCCATAGATCCAATTACATGTCACCCCATTTATGATAAATACATATCTTGAGGTTCTGGTGAGGGAAGAGGTCATCAAGAGGAAATTATACAGAACTATATTATCACGAGAGGGGAGTCGTTAGGATTCCTCATAAAGTAGAGCTGTGGTATGGTATTCCCAGTTTTCAGGGTAGAAGAGTTTCTATTTGGCCAGGGGTAGGTCTCAACCCTCAATATCTCATTTCTTCAATGGAAGAGGATCTCAACCCTATTCCAAGGTATTTGAATTTTTTTTTCTTATATAGGCTAAGGAAATTAGTAGCTAGAGTGCCTGACCTTTCAGAGTGTTCAGCGTACGCCGAGTGTTCCACTTCAAGTTCCTCCATTGAGGTAGTTTTATTTAAGGAAGTAGCAGTAGGTCGTACTGGATTTGGACCAGAAAAGAGCATATGGGGAAATAATAGGATAGCCTCAAGATTCTCCCCATCCTCATAGATTAGAGAATGACCATGGTGGTGGTTATCAGTAGGGTTAGATAGGCCGTGGAGCAGGTCGTGGTCAGTTTCATGCTTTAGCATTTCTAGCACCGGGCAATCCAAATGTCATTTGAGGTAACCTTTTCTTGTTTTCTACTTGGGTGTATTCCTTGTTTGATTCAGGAGAAACACACTCCTTCATATAACCTACCATTTTTCATGCCTTGGGACTTGAGGTAGAGAGGTTTCTAGTGCCCTTAGTATTGACTACGCCAGTTGGAGGTCGAGTTGACTTGTTTGAAGTATGTAGAGATTGTGAGCTAGTGTTGGGGTAACACTTATCTTGGGGAGATTTATTATGTTTACAGATACAACCATATAATGTCATCCTTGGCATGTATTAGTTGTATTCGATCTAGGCTATCATGGATTTATTCATGAGGTAGGCCGTGTTCTTCGATAGTGATGGATAACTAGAGGTGTTTTTTGGCGATCGAGACCCTGGATGGGTTAGAGGCATGCTCCATCCTTGACATCCTTGATGGATGAACTGATGCTGATTCCATTGGAGGTTTAGCAGTTGGCATTTCCTAGGGTCATGGAAGAGTACCCTGATGTCTTTCTAGAAGAGGTTTTAGCATTACCCCCTCGATGAGAGATCAAGTCCAGGATCAAGATACAACCAGGAGCATCTCCTATATCAATGTATCCATATAGGATGGTTCCATATAAGTTGCAGGAGCTATGTATACATATCGATGGTCTATTACAGTGTGTTTTTGTTCAGACTAGTGTGTCACCATGGGGCGCACTAGTTTAGTTCGTGAAGAAGGCTGATGAAAGTTTGCAATTGTGTATCTATTATGTCGCTTGAACAAAGTGACAGTGAAGAATCACTATCCTCTTTCACAAATTGATAATTTATTCGATAAACTTAAGGGTTCAAGTTAGTTTTCAAAGATAAACTTGTGGTTAGGATATCATTAGATTCATGTGAAAGATAAGGATATCCCGAGCACTTCTTTCTATTGTCATCATGGGAATTATGAGTTTGTTGTGATGTCATTCAGTGTGACAAATTATCCAGCTGTGTTTATGGGGTTCATGAATAATGTGTTTCATGAGTTCCTAGAAAATTTTGTGGTGGTATTCATTGAGTACATCCTTATGTAATCTGTGTTTGAGGAGAATAATTCATATCATCTTCATGTCGTTTTGGGAGTTCTTCATCGATAGAAACTATTTGTAAAGTTGTCGAAGTGTGAGTTTTGGGATCGAGAAGTCCATTTCTTGGGGCATGTTGTATCCCAACAGGGAGTTTCTACAGATCCGTCGAAGATAGAACCAGTTGTGTCTTGAGAATCCCCCAAGATAGTGAAAGAGGTACGGAGTTTCCTTGGTCTTACTGGCTATTATAGGAGGTTCATAGCTAATTTATCTTGGGTTGCGACTCCTCTAACAACATTTACTAGAAAGGATCAAGAATTCATATGGACTGATCAGTTTCATACATCTTTCATGTATCTGAAGGAGAAGTTGGTCAGTGATCCAGTTCTTTTTCTACCAGCAGAAGGGGTTCAGTTTGATGTTTTCTATGATGCTTCATGTTTGGGGTTAGGATGTGTTCTGATGTATCAAAGATCAATTGATTCTTATGGGTCTCAGTAGTTACATCCCCATGAGAGTAACTATTCCACCCATGATCTAGAGTTGGCAGTAGTGGGGTTTTTCCTAAAGTCGTGGATACATTACCTCATCAGAGAGCGCTTTTTGGTCTTCACTGATCATAAAATCCTAAGGTATGTTTTATCCCAGTGTGACTTGAACTTGTGATAGAATCAATGGATGAAGTTATTATAGGGTTACAACTTATAAATGTCATATAATCCTGGTAAGGGGATTTTTTTAGATGATTCATTGAGCAGGGAGTCACGTAGTGATGCAGTATATGAATTAGGTGATTCCTAGAGATTAATGGAAGAACTTTTAGCATTACATCTTGATATGGGAGAAGTTGGGGGAAGTGGTTTTATTTTTCAGATAATGGTGCAGTCATATTTGGTGAAGCAGGTGGAAGATTCCCAGTTGGGGGATCTTGAGGTAGAGGTCTGAAGAGACCAAGTTGTTTATGGTGAGGCCCCTGATGGCTGGTCTGAGGATGAACAACACCAGGTGTTATTTTAGGGAAGGTTTTTTGTTCTTTTGGAAATGCATGAGATGGTTCTCAGAGAGTTTCATAGTTCTACCTTAGCGGTACATCCTGGCATAACAAAGATGTACCAAGCTTTAAGGAGTCAATTTTGGTGGCTTGGGTTGAAGCGTTCAGTTGTGGACTTTGTGTCTCGATGTTTGGTTTACCAGAAGGTGAAGGTTAATCACCGTGTTCCCTGTGGGTTTCTCCAGCCATTATAGGTTCCTATGTGGAAGTGGAAGGACATATCAATGGACTTTGTTACCAGTTTACCTTGAGATCGGGAAGGATATGATGCTATATGAGTATTATTAGATCATTTGAATAAGTCACCCTACTTTATAGCAATCAAGGAGCCAATCTCAGTTGAGGTTTTGTCGAGGAAATATCTGTAGAAGGTGGTGAGACTTCACAAGGTCCCCAAGATGATCATTTTTGATTGAGATCCTCATTTTACCTCTAGGGTGTGGAGATGTCTCCAACATGATTTTGGTTCTCAGATATTCCTTAGCACTTCTTTTCATCTACAGATAGACGATCAAACAGAGCAGACCATCCAGACTCTTGAATACATGTTGCGCTCTTGTGACTTGGATTTTTGAGGTTTGTGGGTGAGGCACTTACCCTTGGTAGAGTTCTCCTATAAAAATAGTTTTCACTCCAACATCGGTATGGAGCCTTTTGAAGCCTTGTATAGATGACCTTTATGTTCTCTTTTGTGTTGGAATGGGGTCATAGATTCAGTAATTCTCAGGCCTAAAATGGTATAGAACAAGATAGAGATGGTTCAGGTGATTCATGAGAGGATTAAGGCAGCATAGGATTGTTAGAAATCCTATGCCGATCATAGGAGGAGACCTTTGAAGTTTGATGTTGGAGATCACGTGTTTTTGAAGATGACTCCCCATCATGGGTAGTGAAGGTTTGGTCATGGGAGTAATCTTTCTCCCCGATTTGTTGGGCCTTTCGAGGTGTTGGCATATATTGGATCCGTGGTGTATCAGGCAGCACTTCACCGACAGATGAGTAGGATACATGATGTTTTTCATGTGTCGCATATCCGTTGTTATCTTTATGATGAATCTCACATCATTGATTGGGGTGAGATCGATGTTAACGATGATGCAACCTTCTAGGAGTGGCCTTTTGAGATCCAGGACCACAAGGATAAGGTGTTTCATAGGCATGCTATCCCCTTGGTTAGTGTATTATGGTGGTGCAATGGCATGGAGGAGAGTAATTGGGAACATGAGTCATAGATACGTGCTTAGTACCATGATCTGTTTGATGTTTTTCTCTTTTCTTGTAATGATGTTCATCTTGTGGTTGTAGACCTTTCCTATTTATGAGATGGATTCTCTTGTTTCTTGTTGTGTCTAGCTCTATTTTGAGAGGTATCTACCCCAGGAGAGTTGTTAGGATATGGTTTTAGTTTTCACATGATTTTTCATAACTCATTTTATGAAGTGGTTGAGATTCTTTGGTGGCGAGAGGCTTGAGAAGTATCTCAAAGGGTGGTTGTTTGGACACTTTTTCTGTTTCCTCTATGGGTTGGTTTTGGATTCTCGAGGAAGATAATATTTTTGAGAGGTATCTGATGTAATGGTCTAGACCTCTCTAGTCCATTACTTTGCTGAAATCTGGTGTTTGAGGTGTTCTTGGAGATCAAGGTGACTTATTCCTAACACTTCCAAATTTCCAGTTTTTTTAATAGTGTTTCCAGTTCTCTGAATAGTGTTTTCAGTTCTGTGAATAATTCCATCGGTGAGTCATCTATTAGCAGGTCTTCTATTAGTGGGTCATCTGTTGGCAGGTCATCTGTCGATGGGTCATCTGTCGGCGGGTCATCTGTTGGCGAGTCATCTATCGGTAGGTGCTACAGTGTTTCCAGATCAACTGGTGAACAATGTTTCCAACTTCCTACAGTTTCCCCTGTTTGATGTTTTCTTTGACATAAAATTCATTCAAAGCCTCTTTTAAGGGATTTAAGGCCAATTAAAATCCCATAAATCCTATCATCAAATCCATAAGGATCCCAAGGTTTTTACTTGGTCAAACCGCATGGGTTATTGAGATTTGTCTTTAATGTAAATTCAATCATTTCACATTCTGTGAGTCTCAGATCTGATCCTTTTAGGACGAGGGCCTTCCCTTTATTAGTTTATTATCCTTACTCTTAGTATGAGGTGACAAAAAACTTTCTTTCCTAAGGATACATGTGATTGTTCTTTATACTTTGATCAAGTTTTCCCTTACTGCGTTCCCATGTTTTGGTGTAAGAAGCAAGTTTCGATCCGTCTTCGATAGAAGGTATGTTCTATATCTTTTCTTATGGGTTCCTTGATCTGTTTCCTCTTATTTCTCCTTGCCATATTATGTAACATATTCTCCATCTTTATAATGAACCTTTATTGGGTGTTGGTTGATTCATTTATGCCATGAGGTCCTCAGGTGGATGCAGTCGTTATGGGAGAGGTGATCGTGATCCATTGTGTTAGCCCGTTCTCATGAAAAGAATGTTGAAAAGATTTTAAGTTAGGGGATTCATGGCTTCTATATTATTTTTACATGAAGTCATACAATAAATGTGATTTAGCCACTAGACCATAATGAAATTGATATAATAAATATTGAACCAGAGTAAATAATTGGTTTTGATCCTATGTTGTTGCGTTATACCATGATAATGGTTTACCTCTTGATTTTCTTGATATCATGATATCTATGCCCTGATTTTTTAGCATGTCGTTCTTGACAAAAATTGGCAAATAATGTAAATATAATATTAATTGAAAATTTATTTTTCCAAATATAAAGAGGAATATTAATAAATCTAGTTGTTATTGTTATGCTTGGTGATAAATAAAATGGATGCAGTTATTCATGTTTAATTGGATCAGTTAATTCAATATGGAATAAAGGACTGGTTTTGTGATAAAGATAATTCCTTGAAGGGTTCTACGTTACCCTATTTATTTTATAGGACAATCATCTTATTCATTGGAGCTGTGAGTGCTTGTTGTGTGTGAATGTTGAATGCCTTGTTTAGGGCCAAGAGCCCAGTTGCTATGTTGTTTGTTTCCTGTTACTTTTTTTTGTGGTGTGACCCTGGGATGGATGAGCCTGGAGGGCTGTTGTGGTATGTGGGGGTAAGGAGGCCCAGTTGTTGTGGTGACATCAGTTGATTTCTAGAGTGATGAGATACATCAGTTTATGCATTTGGGTGTTAGGGAGGACACCAGAGATGATGAAATGGGCTGGATGTGAATGTTGGATGCTTGTTGAATTATATTGTTTGTTTATTTAATTTACTTTCCCTACTACTTGAGGCAGATGGTCTTGCTTACCCACCTTTCAAAATATGTGAAGACATGCAGGGTATGCCACGTGCTTTCTGTGTTTATTTCTAGAGGATGGATGAGCCTACGCTCCATTTATAGGTGGAAAAGACTCAATGGGTAGTTCATCCACTCACCATACTGAGCCCCTTATGTTTGGTATCTTAGAATTCTTTTCTATAATTATTGGGAATTATGGAAAAGTGATAATTCTATTAATAAATGATGTTAACCCATGGGGTTGGAGCTTGTTGGGATGTAATGATGAAGTTACAATTTAATGGAAATGTGGACTAGGTTTGGTTATTCTTGGAGGGCATGGAACTATGGTGTGATGATAATGAAATGTAATGTGGAAATGATAATGGTTAATTAATGGTTAAATTATTAATTAACTTAAAGTACAACTGATAAAAAGGGATAAAGTAATCTAATGTAGCTCTTTAAATGGTTGTGCACTTATAGGATACCTAGTCTTAGCAGTGGCCGCTAGGAGTCTGAGAGATATTAGCTGCAATTGAGTCTAAGACTAGGTTATTCCCATAATGTGGTTGTGAGATATAGTATATTCTATACTTTTTGTGTTTCTATATGATACTCCACCTTGTCGGTTAGGGCGGCTGACACCTCAAGGATTCTGAGCCCTAGGGGGGGGGGTGTTTTCCCCAACATCTTGATGTGAGGATGGATGGCTGACTACCCCATTTGGCCCCGATCTCTTCTCTTGGTAATTACTTGTACTAGTAGGCAGGAGGGTTAGTTTTACCCATATATGTGTGTATAGGGATATAATGTCTTTTGGTTATTCACACACATATATTTTGGATATAGTTTCCTATGGGCTACTAGCGGTGAAGCGTGTATAGGATGTGATGGCTTGAGGATCCTTACTTAGTGTATGGGATGTAATGGCTTGATGTATAATACCCAATGTATGATACACATTATGAAAACTATGTTGGCTCCCATAAACTACATAGTTACTTTGGTTATGTGGATGTGGTTGTTGTATTGCATGAGGTAAATGTTGTGGTTCTTCGCTTAGGTGTCTACGGGCAAAGATTTTTGGAGGGAGATGCTCCGGACGTGCGACATTGGGGAAAAACAGAAAACCAGTGGGGAAGTGGTAGAGGGGTACCCTCAATATTATTTATTATATTATATACTCTTGTATGCGATACTTGGTGAGAGTAGTTATGGTGATGCTGGGAACATGGTATATATCTTTAGATGATGAGTTAGTTTCACTTTTTGTTCACTGTGCTTTAGCATGATTTCTTTACTTTTTCATGAGAGGCTCCGGGGATGATCCTACCGAGTATCCTGTTATACTCACCCTACATTATATAAACTATTTTCAGGTCACTTGTAGTAGGTTGGGGATCAGGTTGGTTGCTACTAGCTTGGGGTTTCTGGACCTGTTCGGGCTTCGTAGTCGCTGTTGTTTTACTTTCTTTTGGTACTTGTAGTTTTCCATTTCAGTTGTAGTATTTGTTGGATAACATTACATATGTGTACTTGGGATTTCTTTTATATTTTAGTGTGAGCATGATTTGGTAGGTGTCTGTTTTATCTCTCTCTTTCCCATGTGTTCTCTTAGAGGGTAATGCCTCCCATTTGTGTGTTTACTGTACCCTCAGTGCTTGTCTCCAACCTAGGGTTTACTAGAGGTAGGACTTGGGTGTCACTATCTCTCTCATTTCATTGTTTTCCTAGGAGGGGTACACTTTGTGGGGAGGGGGTCGTGACACACCCCTGTTCACTCTAATAGAGGATCTTTGTACTTTGTGAATTTCATTGATAATACTACTCAAAAGTTATGGGTTTACTTCCCAAAGAATAAATATGATGTTTTTAAGTTTTTATTCAATGGAAGTATTTGGACTAAAGAGAGTCTAAATTAATTTTGAAGTGTTTTTGGATAAATATTATTGGATAGTACACCAAACATAACTTTTATAACTTTTGCTGGAGGAAGGGTATCAGGCATGAGAGGACTATTCTAGGAACTTCACAACAAAATGTAATAGCTGAAAGTTTGAATTAGAATTTTTAATAGAAATCCTAGAGTATGAGGCTTCACTCTAGAATAATTAAGGTAATTTGGGTAAAATCTATGAATACAACATTGTATTCAGTGAATAGAAGTTTGGCTTCGTCCATGAGATAAGAACTTCCAGAAGAATTCTGGTTTGATAAGAGACCTTAGGTAAACCATCTCAAGGACTTTGGAAGTATCATGTATATTCATATCAATGTTAAGGATATAGATAAGTTGTAGGTTAAATCCATTTTTTTCTTTCTCATTAGATATGGTGATGAAAAATGAAACAAATCATCTAGAGTAGAGATGTTATTTTCAGTGAATAACTTCTTTGGAAAGATCAAAACCTCACTGAAAATGAAGTTATAGTTCAATATGACCAAAAAAATGTTATCGAACATACTCCATACCTGAAATATTTAGGGAAAACTTCAAAATATAGTTCTCCAATAGTCAGTCTACCATATGGATAATTTTTATATGAATGACTATCGGATGAAGAGGTTCTACCAAGTGAACCTAATATTGTGCTGAGAAGATTTAATCATATCAAAAAACCTGTTTATAGGTTTTAGGATACTATAAACTTTCTACTTATAATGGATTTAATATAATTGAAATGTTAGAAAAAATAATTTACTCTCAGTGACTTGAAATATTTGGAGTTAGCTATGAAGGATAAAATTAATTCCCTTAAATCTTAACAATTCATGGGATTTAGCTGAACTATCAGAATGGAAACAAGATCAGGAAAACAAATGGATTTTTTACTTGAAAGAGGAAGCTCGTAGAAGTTATAGATACAAATAAAGGATGATGGTAAATATTTTTTTAACAAAAATAAGATATTTAATTTTTTAAAATTTTCTCACCAGTGGTAGAGCACACAACTATTCAAAAAGTGATTAACATTGTTGTATCCAATGATATTTACTTAGAGTATATATATGTAAATATATATTTTCTTTATGGGTATTTGGAGGAATAAATTTACATGATACAACCCAAGGGTTATAAAATTCATTAGAAGGATAATCTTTTTTATAAATTGAAATTAAGTCTTTATGGCTTAAAGCATGATCCATGGTAGTGGAATCAGAATATTGAAACTTTCATTCTTGAGGAAAGTTTCAATCGATATGTTTTCAATAATTTTTATTACCAAAAGCAATGGGATGATGGAACATATATAATATTGTTGTTTTTTGTTGAGTATATGTTGATTTCAGGTCTGGAGTTCCATCAGATTGATGAACTAAAGAGGAAGTTTTCCAAAGGTTTTGAGATGAAAAATACCGAAAAAGCTAAAAAAATATTGGGGATTAGAATCAAGATGGATAAGAAAACTAGCTCTTTGGTTTATCCTAGAATTAATACATTAGAAAGGTAAATGGGAAGTTCAAAATGATCGGTTGGAAACCTATTTAAACCCCTCTTTCTAGACACTTCAAGCCTTCTAAATAACATGCACAATCAGTGAAAAAAGGAGTTTGTGATGTGGAAATGGTTCTATTTACTTCATCTGTTGGAAATTTGATGTAAGAAATGATAATAAAATTAAAAACATTGATTTTATAGTGGTATTTTTATCCCTTTAATGTTAAATACAAGACAAAAAAATTGGGATACTTTAAAATGGATAATTTGAAACTTTAAAGGATAGAAAGATGAAACATTATTTTTTAGAGATGACGATTAGTTTAATGGATTTTGTTGATGCATGTTTTTTGGTGAAATGGATTCAAGGAAAAGAAAAATAGATTTTTTGTTTTATTTTAGTGGAATAATGATCATATGGATGTCTCAGTTACAACCTATTATTACCTTATCTATAACAGAAGTAAAGTATGTTGTCTCTAATAAATTAAGGAAAGAGTTGATATTTTTGATGTTCTTGATAAGGGAACTTGGAAAAGGATTATACATAAGAAATTTATTTTATGAGAGTCACAATTTCATCCATATTTCCTTAAATTTTATGTTTCATTCAAGAATGAAACACATTGAATTGAAATATCACTTTATACAAAGTATACTTGAATATAAGGTGTTAGATCTATAGAAGATTACTGGAAAATATAATCCCATCGATATGTTTACAAAGGTGATAATCCAAGAAATTTTGAGGCAACATTATGCCTCAATTGAACTTGGATGATCAGATAGAGAGAAGAAAACTACATGTATCAGACTAAGGAGGAGCCTAAGTGGATGGTTAAAGAAGGATGAATTTATGAAGTAATCTTCAAGTGGGATATTTCTGTGTTTTGTGAAGATTCTTCAGTTACATTGGAATTTTTTTTCCAGAAAGATATCATTAGACATAGTTTTCCCTCTGAGTGGTTTTTGGGCACTCAGGTATATGGGGTCCATCAAACAACATCCATTAGGATAGAAACTCAATGCTTGGGATGCAATCATGTATACTAGATGTTGGAAGTTTCATCAAAAGGTTAAAAAGTGTAAAGGATGTTTCCTTTGGTCAATGGGATGTTGACCTTATTTCTTAGAAGGTGGTGTGACTAGTTCACCAGATGAAGACCTTTATAAATAGAGGTGGTGGACCAAATGAGATGTATATGGATTTAATTCTGAGTTGATGAGAGTTTTTAACTCTATTGTCTATGAATTTTTAAAGTGGAGAGGAAGTGATCGATGAGTTTTGTATTATCTTGTATTTATTTAATGAAAATGTTTACAGTGTTCACCCATTGATGTAAGACATTTTTCTGAACTACATAATCATGTTTGTATATTTATTTTATGATGTATTTTTGAAGTGTATTCATTGATTTTGTGTGGTGATTAGGTGGGATATCATCATAGTTCTAGTGCACAGACTCAGAAAAATGTGATTATTAGAAGCACCTTCATCTAGTAGTTCCATGGGTGTGCGTCTAGTGGTGTTTAGAGCTTTCTTCTATGCAGATTCAATTAGAAAGACATATTTCTAATGGTTTTATAGGAGTGTATCTGGTGTATTAAGTGATCTCTATGTTTTCTATATGAATGGATGGAGTTCCCGTCATCCTTTTAGACTTAACCTCTGAAGGTAACATTAAATAGAAACTAAATGAAGAAGAATTAATATTTAAATAAATCACTATAATATGTGTCTACTGTTGACATTTTTTTATGAAATATCATATTTTATTGATTTTTAAATACCAAATAATACAATATCATGGAAATAGTTATGATAGATTTCATTAGAAAATATGAATGTAAAATAATGCATATTAAATAGTTATTCTAACAACCAAATATGGTATTCCATTATAATAACATCAATACAATTATAAACAAGTCAATGAAAGGCATTCCATATTCACCAATGAAATTGAAATGGTGAATAAGATTTATTGGAAATTGGTTCCTACACTATAGAAATGTCATAGATTATTTTTTAATAATTTTATTTTGAAAAAAGTGTTAAGTATTTGTTCAAAAGTAACCTAAACGTATAAGAAACCAATGTTAGTTATCATAATGTTAACATGGAATGAGAACTATAATAAGAAAGTGGTATAGTTATAGTATACGATTGACTAATATTTTTTGGGAGGTATCTAAGTTTTTTTTCCTGTTCAATTAGGAAAGGTATTTGAAAGTCCCATGGTTATATAATTTGTAGGATTACCCATAGAAAAAAATAATCAATTACTAATAGGTTGGAGTAAAAAAAGTAAAGTGGATTATAGGTTATAAATAAAAGGGAGAAACCATCAGTTGGAGTAAAATATTTAAAGTTCATTATAAATATATAATAAAAAAGGGATTCAATCAAACCATTTACTATAAATTATGATAATGTGATTTGATATATAATTTTTTGTAATTGTATCTGTAATACATTGCAGTTATGTCATCAACATTGGGTATTTGGTTTATACAATTTAATGAAATACAACCAATAGATGAACCTATAATACATAAGGTAATTTAAATGACTATATAAGTAAATTTTAACTATAAATATTAATTTAATTTTAATAAAATTAAATGATACAAGAAGTGAATTTAGTCCAAACCTTTAAGGATATAAATTTATTCACAGTCAACTTACAAAATAGACTATTTTTCTTATAGTGGTAATTTTTATTGGTAGATAGTTCTGGAATCTTTGTGATATTAAGATAAAGAGAGTGTCAAGAAATATTGTGTATAAAAGTTAAGGATTTTTTTGGATAAGAAAATAAATCACAACATATGTAATAGATGTCATCGAGATGAATTGAAAATAATATTAGGGGATGACATCGAAAAAAATAAATTCAATGATATTATTTTGTAAAAAAAATGATCAAAATAAAATATATCAGTGAATAAGAATCTATGAACAAAATTATCAAATATATAAATTAATGAATTATATGAAATTTATCTAATGAACCATTCAAAATTGAGCATCATAGTCTAGGAATATATAATGCTCTTTCTATAATAAGAAACTACCCATGGTACATGACCAAAAAGGAATTGGTATAGTGGTAAACACAATAAGAAAAATAAATAAAATGAATATATGTTAATATAATATTAATAAATTAAAAGTTAATTATACATGAATAGAAACATAATATTTTGAATAAAGGTTTTACAATGTTATCATACAAATTAAAAAAAATAAAGACATTGAATTTTGGCTAACTTAAAAGTGAATTAAAGTAGAATTGAAATATACATGTATAAAAGCTGAAAGTACTTTAAAATCAAAGTGAATTAAATTGAAATTCCATATAGAATATTCATATAGGAAATATAAACTGAATGAAATGAATAAAATCAATACAGAATATGAATAGACAATATTTGATAGGCTAATAGCAGAAAATGAATTTATAAGAGATGTATATATAATATGGAAATAGATATAGTTGTATAGTATGATAACTATGCATACAATATTATTATATAAAAAATGAATACAGATTATACGTAAAGTAAATGGGAAAGTATGATCAATGTGTATACAATATGATTATATAGGAAATTCATACATATTATGCATAAAGTAAATGTGATAGTATGATTAGGGTGTATACAATATGGTTATACAAGAAATTTATATAGTTTTTTCATGAAGTAAATAGGAAAATTCTTAGTTCTATGATGGAAGATAACTTACCACATAGGGCCAAATACAAACTATAATTGTAATTTTTCAATGGAATAGGTGAATATTGAATATGTTGAAGAGTCGATTAAGGATTATATTAGATTTTCATTATAGAAATATGATATAAACTTCAGGATAAATGAAAGTTAAGAAGATATCATATTTTGGATAAACTAAAATTGTAGTAAACTACAAGTGTAGTATACATGAATAAGAGTTAAAAGGGATTTAAAATGAAATTGTATCAAATTGGAAGTTAATCAAATTAAAAGAGAAGAAAAAATATATAGGGAACTTACATAAGTAGGCCAAACATAAATTATAGATTATCATGTGTATTGGACTCAGTGAATATTGAATACGTTGAATATCCAATTAAAGAGACTATAACATGTATGCTATAGAATGATGAAAAAAATATCAGGGACATAGGAAAATAAGGAGTAGAGGGCCAAGAAAGGTGAAATAGTTAATAAAATAGGAAACCCATGAAGTTTAGGGTTTATGGGCATTTTACTAAAATGGAAATGAAAGAAAACTAACCTTTAGGGAGAATAGGAGATGGTATTTGGAGAGGAGTAACCCATCGATTCATGTTTTTTAACCACCAAGAGATGAGGGTAATAGTATGAATCAATATTTATTAAGGGAGAGTAATTGAAAAGTGGATTATAGCTGGAGTAACCGGGAATAAAAGTTGGAATGGTGGTGAGGATCAAAGAGATTAGAATGGGAGTGAAGAAAGATGCTAGATTTTTGTGGGAGAATAGGGGGAGGGAAGCCTAAGCACAATGAAAGGGAGTAGACGATATGTAATGGGGGGCACCCATGAGGAAAATAGAGAGGGTCCATGAATCGGGAAATGGAATAAGGAGATATTAACACATGGAAAAGAGATTAAAATAAATTTTTTAGTAATAGATATTTATTTATTCATCAGTTTATTGAAAGGATTAATTTAAATATTTATTTAGTTACATGAATATTAAAATAACTATTTTTTTCATAATTTTAACGAATATAATATTTATTTATTGAATAATACTTATTTGATTAAATATTTAATAATTCAAATGTTTAATAAATTCTATGGAAGATTGATGAGTCGAGTTAATGACTTCATATAAATGATATATATATATTTGTGAGTTTAGTATATCTCATGGGATATAATAATATAATTAATATTATTTTTATTATTATACATGAAAAATTACTTAGAATAAATATTTGATGAAGGGTTTTTATGAAATTATCAAAATATTAACCTCAAGTATAAATTCCAACTTATATCATTTTTAGGATAAATTTATTGTACATAATAAAGAAAACTCTCCAGAATTTTCTTGTCCCCTAGAGAGATTCTTCCTACACCCTCCCTCTAAAAAACATAGAGAGAGAAAGATAATCTTTTATTATGATCAACAATGAAGAATGTAAAGGGATTGTCTCTATCATGCAAGTACCCAGAGATTCAAGATCACAGTCTAGAGGTTCATAGAGCATGTGTGAATACTCTTAGAGGAATAATGGCTTGGATTTTCCATCGTAATGAATCACACAAAAGGGGATATTAAAATTGATTAAAATGAATTTCCATCTTGTGATTATTCTTGTTTTAAATTAATTATAAATTAAATATGAAAGATCCTCTCTAGGATATTATGAGATTTTATTTTTAAATTTATTTATATTTATCCATTGAAACCAATGAAAAATAGAAATTGGATATGTGCCCACCAATTATACCATTCCATGGAACCTTAAAGTGGTATTAGAGTAGTTACATTATAATTTATAATTATTTATAATATATTTGATAATTTTATTATTTTTATTTGTTAGTTTTTATTTTCAGATTTTTTTTTTCTAATCCAAAAGTCGATATAATTCATTTATCTAAATTCGTATACCCAAGAACAATTCAAGATATGAAAATAATGTTCAAAGATCCAATCCAAAGGTTTCAAGTTCATTGGATGTATGACACAAATACACGATGTGTAATGGTAAATTACACATTGTGTACCCATGGAATACCATACAAGGAGAGGGTCGTAGTAATCTCAACACGCCATGTGGATCAGTACACAACATCATTACACTCTACATATTGACTGCTGAAAAAATGTGATTTGAAAAGGATTACATGATTTTTACCACACATGAATCATGGTAAACCATGTTTTAAAAATACACAACATCATTACACACCACTTATTAACTTCCATAAGATAAACATGAACATATGTGAATTGCATGACATGTAGATCGTTATATATGCCATTTAACACATGAAAACACACGAAAGGTACACACTAAGATTATAGGAATTCCATTCAGGTTAACACATGGAATAATTTATGTAAGACACAAAATTATGGTGTATAACTGATTGTACATTCCATGAGACATGTTTCCTTCTACATCAGGCACATGTTGAGTGATTTTCAGCTTGTCTTGTGGGTATAAATGCTCATTTATTTTTATTTATGAAAATTTTACAACCACATAACATGTAACAATTGTCATACATGCTTTATACCTCACATTCACTACTAGTGATACACTTCACATATATTATGGTGTGTTGTGTGGTCATACACATTACGTAGACTATGTGAATTTACCCATGAAACTAAACGTTATGTATATCGTGACACACCATGTGATAATACTTATCATGTAAGAACAAAGTAGACGATAAGGACTACACACAACATGGATCACATGACTTGTTGAGTGAGAATTCATATTTTGTAATTATTAGATTCCATAAATGGATTTAATCTAATGCAGTAGAGAAACATTGTGTGGTCTCTTTAGTACATTCCTTGTACTTAATTATTTTAAAATTAAAATTAAAATATTTAATTTATTTAAAATATTACAACATGGGAGTCTTATTATATCTAAAGGACTATTTAGATAGAATATTAAGATAAATAAATAAATAATTAATTAGTTAATCAATCTATCAATTCAAGTAAATTTATTTTTATTAGAATTAATTAAAATGAATGTTAAAAATTCTAAATGCATAGTTATTATATGTTGTGATTGATCATGATCTTGACCAACATGTGTATCTATTGGATTTATTTAATTTAATAATTTATTGAATGATTTTATGTGATAATTTTTATTAAAAAAAAATATATTTACATGAGAATCATCCCTCCCTCCATTATTATGTATAATCCTATATTTACAAGGTTTATTTATGCAACCCTCAACCCATGGTACCCCTCACTTGCAAGTAAGTAATCATTTGTAAAGGATTGAGCTCCCATATAGAGGAGATAGTTTAGGACCCAAACCAAAGTGAATCAAACCAAGGAGATATATTTAAGAATGGATAAATGTTATAAATTCAAAAATGGATGATATCAATGAGTTATTTCCCATGGGGTCAAGGTTGATTTATCTTCGCTTAATAAACTATCCTATAGATAAAAGATCATGATCATATCACATATTTATCTTATTTTTTTAGTGCTTAGTTTTTATTTATTTACACAATACATGGTTTATTTTAATGATTAAACTTGATCAAATAAATTAAATACATTAATGAGCATGCTAAGATAAAATAAAATGAAATTATTATGCATAAATTATTTTATCACACATGTTTAATTAATTATGTAAATTCCACATAATATTAAAAAGAATGTGAATAATAAAATAAATAATATTTACACATAAGTTAAAAAAAATCCCTCAATAAAAATATTAAGTTAAAAAATTATTTCCATCACTTGAGTTAGAATTAAACCATAGTTTAAAGTAATTTTCTAGAACTCATCAAGATTATTTCAATTATTGGGAGTTTTAATGAAAGTATTTCATTGAATTGACCTATTTAACATTAAAAATTGATCATATTAATAAGACTTATTGTAATTTAGAGAAAAGCATTGAGGAAATCCTAGTATAAGATTCTAGGATTTAGAAGTCCACTCAACAAATCAAGAAGTTGTGAGTTAATGTAGTTAGAAAAGAATTAATACCTAAATACCTTTGAATAATTTGATCAGGCCCCTCATATGGGTTATTTAAAGGGAAATATGGCTCCTTTTTTCTAGAATATTCTAAAAAGAAGATATTCTAAATCTAGTAGTGAGGGATATTGGGATTTGATAAAATAGTAAGAGAGAAATAAAATTAATTTATTACATCATAACAGGTAATCAAAATAAATTACTAAATATCTGATTTTATTTTTTTGTATGAAATGAGATGACTTTCAAACTTGTCACTATCCCTATAATCCATTTTAGAGAAAGATAATATACTTAACAATGCTAAATTATAGGAATGGTATAGGTTATTAGAAATTATACGATGCAAAGAGAGTAAATTTTATATACCAGACTCCCCAGTTCCTTATGAGCCTTCTAAGGTGGAAAGTGAGGAGGATAAAAACATCTTTTGTAAATACATGGATGATGAATTAGATATATAATGGATCATGTTATCATCCATGACTAGTGAGATCCAACATATTCATGAATAAATGGATTCATACTCCATGATATCTTATCTCCATGATATTTGTTAAGATAAATAAAGTTAAGTGAGGTATGAAATCTATAAGGCACTCTTTACATGAAATCTGGGAGAAAGAGTTCCAACTATACATCATGTAGTTCAGATGATTGGATACATTGAGAACATGGAAATTTTGGGATTCAAGCTGCCCAAGGAATTGTTCACAGAGCACATAATAGAGTGAGGCTAGCTGTATTGGCTATAGGATATTACCATATCGCATTGCCAACTGGATTGATTTTAGTTTTAAATAATTGTTATTATGTGCCCAATGTTATTGAGAAAATAATTTATTTGTCTAATTTAGACATGGATGGATTTTTTTTCATGTTCAGAAATAAAATTTACTGCTTTTATATAGATAACATATGTTATGATATGGTTTAAATAATGATATTTATATACTAGAATATAAAAATAAAGTTTTGTAAATAAATAACTAATCAAGTTTACATGGATAATATCACAACTAATTTTGGCATCATGAGCTTGGTCATGTAAATGGGAATCATTTTAAAAATTATATTAAGAAGGATATTTAGATTCTTTTGAGTTAAAACCCTTAGATATATTTTATGTTTGTTTACAGGAAAAAATGATTACAACTCTATTTAGTGGAAAAGGTGAAAGAACCCCAGATATTCTAGAATTGGTTCATATAGATGTGTGTGGACCTTTTATAAAAAATATACAAGTGGATACTCTTAATTCATAACTTTTACTGATAATTTTAGTAGATGTGGATATATCTACTTAATGTGGTATTAATCATATTCCTTTGATAAATTCAAGGAATAAAAGGATGAAGTAGAGAATTAACTTGGTAATAAGATAAAGAAAATCTTCTCCAACTGAGCCAAGGAGTATCTTAACCAAGAATTAATCAATTATATAAAATATTTTGGGACACTTTCCCAAATCACTCTTCCTTATACACCCTAGTGGAATGGTGTCAATTAAAGGAGGAATAAAAACTTGTTGTAAATGGTGATATTGATGATGATTTATATAGATCTTCTACCATTATTTTAAGGGTATTTTTGGGAATAAGTTCATCAAAGTAACATTTTTGTGTTTTTGGGTTGATTTTGTTTGTTGACAAAGTAGGTTTTCAAGGTTATTTATAGAGTTCCAGAGATATTATTGACAAGGTATGTTAAAAAATATACAAGAAAAAGGAATGGTTTCTATGGAGTTGGTACAAAAAATTTCATATATAAGGTGGTGTCATTTTCCAATGTTTTCTAAATTTTTGGGGTCCAAAATTTAGAGAAGGAATCAAGCTATGTGAAATTTGGATTTCCATGAATGCATCATAAAAATATGGAAAATGTATGAATTTTTTGAAGGTTTGATGCTTCGTGAAGGTATGATGCTTTGTGAAAGTTAATTCGTTTGTAAAGGTGTGAAGATTTGGAGAAGAGGGATGAGTGTGAAGGGTTAAAGGTACTCTATGCGATTACAAGAAGCTTTGCGAATGAGAAATTTTCCCTATAGCTTTGTGAAGACAGGGATGTTCACAAACAAGAATGTAGATCTTCATGAAAAAATGTGGTGAGGATAAAATCTTTGAGAAAGGAAGGAAATGTATATAAATAGAATTGTACCCACTTATTTGAGTAAGAAATTAAATCATGTCTGATTGTCACCTATCAACCGTTAAAGTTTCCAATGCTCTTCTAATGTGTATAGCAACACTTAGGTCGAATCCTTGATGATGATACTTTTTATAGTCGATTGTTTTTAATTGCTTGTATTTTGATTGGGGGGTTTGTTTTCAGAGATTAAATGAAGTTATTAATGGTTGATGTTTGATTTAACAATTTGATAAATATTTGGGCGAGTTCATTATTAGGGAGTTAATCTCATGATATCCTAGTGCTTTTCTTTATATTGCATTAAATTAACACCCACTTCACAAGATGAATTTGATCATAATACCCAAGTGTTAAGGCTTTAATCCAAGAAATAGATTAACTTAGGGTTCTAATATTAAACAATGCTTGTTTATGGTAGTTTATTTATGATTCTAATAATCCATGGAAACCATACATTAAACAAAGCATGTCATTAATCCTGATATTTTAAGTTTAACCTACATAATGTTAATGTAAAGAATATTCATCGAGTAAAAGATCTCAATCACTTAACATACTCAAATTATAACTCACCCCAATGGTTGATTTTCTCAGAAATTTTTTTGGTTAATAATATGTTTGTAATTTTTATGATGATGAATTATAAAGAGAAGAAAAAGAAAGAGACAAGATTAGATTAGTGCGCCGAACACACATAAAAATGATAAAGTAAATGTTAAATACAGAATTTAGATTGAATGATAAAGAGAAGGATAAAATGATTTTCAACTTGATTTAAACTATTTAAATAATATTAATATATAATAACATATGGTGGATGATTAAAAAATAATATGAAGAATAAACTTTCATTAAAATTCAAACAAAATTGAAAACAACTTATGCAATTACAAATGAAAGGAACACAAAAGTAAATGAAACAAAAAGAGAGGAGTAAGGATCTATAAAGTGAAATTTTGAGTTTGGAAGGTCCTAAAATGTCTTTTTAAATGCTTTTTTCATTGTAATTTATCTTCCTCTCTTCATAAATTCTAACCACTTTTAAGAATAATAGGGGGTTGTATTTATAGCCCAAGGAGGTGGACTGTTTGCATTCCAAATCTGAACCTCCATTTGAATTTACAATTTGATAACTTAGAAATCATAATATTGAAAAATATTCTTCTTAATAGTTTTAGATATTAATGTTTAAATTTGACTCTAAAAATTTGGTGTCATTTGGACTTATGGGTCCAAAGTTATGGAGGTTTTAATAAACAATGTTTAACTGTCCATTTCTATCCATTATTTTTTCAATGGATGAAATTTGAATTAGTTTTTGAATAGTATGATTCCATAAAATCTGAAAAAATTATTCTAAAAAGTCTGAAAACTATATATTCTTTTTCACAGTGCAAAATCTCAGCTCGAATAGATGTCTACATCAGGTGAAAAGTCATGTTTTGTGTGCTGATTTTATTTCTTGGAAAAAATGGTGGGATGAACTTCATAGAATCATATGGGCCCCTTTTTAGTGGATTTGGCCCTTTAATTTTTTATCCAATATTAATGGTGTTGTCCCCCAAATTTTGGTGTTGAATCAACAATTTTGGAGTTCTGAATTGTGCCCAGTAATTCAAACTTCATGGTTGATCCATTTTCTTCACAGATTCTATGGGCCTTCTTGTGTAGTCCATACGAACCTTAAAATGGCAGAATTGGACAATGATTCCTTCTAATGATATGTTTTAAATTGAATAAGTAATCATAAAAAATAATAAACATTCAATTTTTATAATTATGGTGAGATTTATAACTAAAAAAGTAAACTGACTCAATTGGACTACATCAAATATTGATCGAAAATTATATTTAGTATTAAAACATGAGTATCTCACACCAATTATGCACTTTTACATGAAATTTACTAAATGGAGTATAAAAAAGTTATTAGTAAATGAATAACATCAAATACCCCACACTTTGTCTTATTAATTTCCTCATTTTCAAAAAATATAAAACATAACAAAATTATTCTCCCTCACCAAAAAATATTAAAATTTTGTTTTCCATAATCAGGGGAGGTTTATACCATTTCACTCATTCATATTGAACTCCAACAAAATTTTTTACAGAAAAAATGTTCAAAAAAAATTAATTTTTCATGCTAAAATTTTGAAATGGAAAATGTGGACACTCAAAACTCACACCTCTCAAGATGATAAAAAATTATTTCTGGAGGTTCACTCATTCACCAACAAAAAGTAGAAATCTTAGGGTTTGAAAGAGATCTCAGCTTCCATTCCCTACCAAAAAGTGCACAAGAATCAAGAGTTTTAAGGGATTTTTATATTTCTATGGGACGATAGGAATTTAATGTTCAAGAGAGAGGAGAAGAGGAGAAAAACATCAGCATGGGTAAAACAATACACAATTTTTTTGAAATGAAACATGGAAGGAAATGAAAATACATATTTACAAAGGAATGATTGTGTGAATAAAGACACAAAGGATGGAAAAAAGGGAATAAGAAGATAAAATATTTACAAAACACACAACTTCTCCCAATGACACAAGTGTTTTTTTTTCTTTTTTTTTGAATTTTTTCAAAAGTTGAACTTGAAACAGATATCACACTCATCTCCCATACCATGTTTGATATCCTCATGACACTAATTGTAATGTTTATAATAATATCAAAGGTTTATAAAGAGTGATTTTTGACCCGCTCAAGACACAACCCATTTTTTTTCTTTTTTTCTTTTTCATTTTTTTGATCACTTGTTAATAACATTTACAAAATTACATAAATGAAAGTCCATTCCCCAAAAATCACTGAATGGAATCCTCTCCCCCAAACTTAAATGGATGCTTGACCTCAAGCATATGATAACATGCTAAAATTTAATGAAAGGATACACAAAATAAAATCCATTCCCCCACACTTAAATTTCAATAAATTATTCAATGTAAATCCATGTAGATATTGGGTGGTACAAGGTATTGGGATTGTAATGTGGATATCAAAGAAAAGGTTTTCATAGGATCGAAGGGGATTTTAAAAGGAGGATTAATGTAAGGTTAATGAGAGGATGTTTGGCTATTGCGATTCTCATGTGGTTTAGAAAATGACTCTATCATATTCAAGCACACCAAAGTAGAAAATTATACTTGAATGTACACAAACTCAAGACTCACAAAAGGGGGAGAAAATGAACAAATGAAAATATGGTCATAGGTGACCTTGGAATGAAAGATAATTTTGTTCCTCAAGGTTGGGGTAGAATCATTTTCTAAATCTAAAACCGAGCATTCAATTTTTTTTGGTTTTGACACAAGATTATTTATGAAAATTCACGATGAAAATAAAAAAAATTTGAGATGAAAACATGTCTCGTTGACTCCCCAAAATGTTTGGACAAAATTTAAAAAGTGTATGGTGAGTAAGTGTGACTCTTTTTGTTTTTGTTTTTTTAGTTTTTTAGTGTTTTTAAAATACCCACCCACACAAAAGAGAAAGGAAAAAAATAAAGGGTTTGATGAAGGATGTGGTAAAAATATAAAAGAGAGAGGATTAATAGGAAAGAGGAAGAGATAGGAAGAGAGGGAGAATTAAATGTAAATAGGTTCCCCATGGTTTGGATTTAGTGGGTTTCTATCTCCATCAATTTCTGGATCAACTGTAGAAGTTAGGGATCCGCTGGAAGTTGATGTGGTTACCGGGATGTGTGTCCTCTCAGGCATTGCTTTAGAAAATGACCATTACCTAAAAGAGAAAAAACAAACAAACACCATTATTCATTTAACAAAAAACTATTACAATTTCATAAAAGTAAAATAAAACTTGGGTTGCCCCCCAATAAGCACTACATTTATTTTGTCTACATCTGGATAGTTGTAGTGGACTACCCATAGTATGATAGTGGCCATAGTATTTTATGAACTCCAGAGTGCTTCTAGAAAGATATTCCTTTGTGAGTCCTGATTTTTCATTGTATAATTTCTTCCCTTACTGTTTCTCTTCATGTTCAATGGGGTTGTAAAGAGAATATGGTTATCCTCCCTTTGGTATTCAACTTAATGAATGATTTTTTCCACAAAGTTCTGGTTTTCTATGCTTGGAAATTCAAGAAGATGATTCAATTATGATGGTGAATTTATGTAAGGTTCAGATAACATGAAATCAAAGTATGAGATCCCAATTGTTTGTAACTCATTTATTTCATCACTTACTGATGTGTGGTAATGAGTATCATTAAAGTCATAATACTGAATAAAATTTTCAATATCCTTAATATCAATGTTGTTTTTAAAAGAGTGGTCAATTTCAACCTCACCAGAGATCACTTTATTAATTAGGGAACAAATAGCACAAACATCACTGCCATAAAAACAATATAAACACATTAGTTCAGGGTTCACCTCACATATAATAGAATTTTTATAATCATGGATATGAAATTATGAATGTTGGATAATATGATATGAATCAAAAAATTATCATGTTAGTTCATTTTCCTCATTACCATCCAAGTTGTAGTTGTGGAGGTCAGAGGTGAGATGGGATTTCAAAGAGTTTTCAATATCCTTTAGATCAATGGAGTTTTCATTTGTAATGTAAAAATAAAATTCTCTATTTATGACTTGGTTAATGAGGATGAAATATTCAAAAACTCCTCTATCAATAGAATAGGAAGAACTTGATGGATTGGGATTCAACACACTCTTAGAGAGACTTTCAAAATCATGGATAGAGAATACATATTTATTCTTTGATGGGTATCACAAGGATTGAAAAATATTGAACTTGACTAGTTGGTTCCCAAATTCCATGGATAAGATTCCAGCATGGACAACAATTTTGGTTTCAGATGTCATGAGGAAAGGTCTTCCTAGAATCAGAGGTGATTTCCAAGAAGTAGTCTCACCTTCCATATCAAGGTCATAGAAGTCAGTTGGGAAGATAAGATCATTAACTTGGATAAGGACATCCTTAATTATTCCCTCAATACTTGTAGTGCTTCGATTGGATAACTGGATGAAAACACTCGTTGGGTGTAAGGGACCTAGAACAAGGTTGGAGAATATATATTTAGGTATGAAATTTATCAAGTATCCCAGGTCTTTGAGTGCATCATAAAAGTTGGAACTCCCTATTTGGCTTGGAATAGTAAATTTCCCTGGGTATTTGCACTTCATGGGCATGGACTACTGGGTTAAAACATTCTCAATGGTTCTAAGATGTATCTTATAGGTGAACAAATCCTTAAGAAACTTTTCATACTTAGGGATTTGTTTTATGGAATATAATAGGGTAATGTTGACTTAAACACATCAAAACATGTCGAGCATTTCAGGATCGGGTTCAAATGACTTATTTGGATTAGAGACAGATTGAGGAAAAGGAATTGGGTTTTTTAGAGGAATGGAAGGAGGTGAGGGAGTGGCTTCAGGTTCCTTTTATGGTTTATTTTTCTTTTCATTTTCTAGGTCAACATTTAATGTTTCATTTGGGGATCCATCATGAGGTATGGACATTTTTCCCCTAATCTAAGTAAAATTTCACTTACATTACCCTTGGGGTTGGGCAATGGTTGAGCTGGGAGTTGGGAAGAATTGGATGGTTGTTTCTAGATTAAGTGAGATGAAATTTGAAAAATTTGGGATTTAATGTTTTTAAGGATATAACGGGTGAAGGAGGCAAGATCTTCCATAGCTCTTTAACATGGTTTCTTTGAAGAAGATGCATGACCCGCATTGGGATTACCTTGATTTTGGTTCTTGGGGAAGTTCTTGTATTGAGTTGGGAATTGAGAGGGCTCATTAGGATAATGGAATCCAGGAGGAGAAAGAGAAGGATTGATCCTTTGATATTGAGAGACAAAATGATAAGGTTTTTGGAAGTTACCAACACTTTGAACATATTGGAATTGGTTTGGGTTTTGAGGAGGGAATTGAGAGGGATGAGAAATTGGATTACCATACCTCAAGCCTGGGTTAAAGGTATAAGAGAAGGGATCAGAGTAGGGTTGGTTGAAGTTTCTAATGAACTGACCTGATTGTTGAGGGTTAGTGTTCCTATGAGAATATGCTGCATTGAGGTCTATTGGTCTGGTTGAATCAGATGGATCCTCTTGAAATTGTGGACATATGTCAGTTGGATGAGCTGGTGATCTATTGATTCCAAAATTCTTCATAGGTCTAGGGATTAGAGATTGTGCAGAAGATGAGTTTGTGGCTTTGGCAGCCACCGCTAGTTGTCTCACAAGACCTGTAAGTTCACTCTCCCACTCGGTCATCTTGTTGGGCTCTATGGATTGATTCTCTTGGACTTTTTTGACGTGATCATGTGGTCGAGTATGGAATTTCTACATGTTTTCAGCCATATTTCTTATGAAATCTCGTGAAGCTATAGGGGTTTTATCACCAATATCACCACCACTTGCGGCATCAATGAGAGTTCTCTCTATAACCAATAACCCATCATAGAAGTATTAGATCAAGAGTTGGTCAGGGATTTGTTGATGTGGCCAGGTTTCCACAAGATTTTTGAACCTCTCCCAATACTCATGGAGTGATTCATTGGGGAATTGATGGATACCACTTATTTCCTTTTGGATAGAAGTGGTATGAGAAGAAGGAAAGAATTTTTATAAGAAGAGTCGCTTCATGTCATTCTGTGTGGTTATGGAACTAGGAGGGAGGTAGTAGATCCATGACTTGGTGGAATCATCTAGGGAGAAAGGGAATGCTCAAAGATTGACTTGTTCTTTAGAAACCCCTTGAGGCTTCATGGTAGAGCACACCACTTGGAACTCTTTGAGGTGAAGATGAGGATCCTCACCGGATAGCCCGTGGAAATGTGGTAGAAGATGAATAAATCCCGATTTGAGTTTGACATCAGCCTTAATTTTTGGATATTCAATACCAAGGGGTTGGTAATTCATATCAGGGGTGGTGAGTTCTTTAAGGTTTTGTTCCCAAGTATTGTCCATATCTAGTTTAATTGGTTGGTCAATGACTATATCTTGAGTGATTTGATTATCAATAATGTTCTTCCTAAGTTGGCAAAGAGTTCAATCAATTTTCAGGTCAAACAGATTTGCGGGATTTTTTGCAATGATATGGGTAATTTTTAGAAAACTTGGAAGGATGATGAATATTGGTTTTTATTTGTGTTTTTTATAATTTTTTCTTGGTTAATCTTTTTTTACTTGTTGTTGTTTTCTTTAAAAACCAAAAACTAATGTTTAATTAAGGAACCATCCTAAGAAACAATGCCATTTTAAATATGGTTGATTTTCTCTTATCGACCGTTCAAGGTTCTAGTGCTCTGCTAATGTGTATAGCATCACTCGGGTCGAATCTTCGGTGATGATACTTTTTATAGTCAATTGTTTTTAATTGATTATATTTTGATTGGGGGGGGGGGTTTGTTTTCAAATCTTAAATGAATTTATTGATGGTTGATGTTTGATTTAACAATTTGATAAATATTGGGGAGAGTTCATTATTAAGGAGTTAAGCTTGTGATATCTTGGAGCTTTTCTTTATATTGCATTAAATTAACACCCACTTCACAAGATGAATTTGATCAAAATTCCCAAGTGTTAAGGATTTAATCCAAGCCTTATCTTAACTTAGGGTTCTAATCTTAATCATATCATGGTTATGGTAGTGTATTTATGGTTCCAATAATCAATGGAAACCACATGTTAAACAAATCATGTCATTAATCCAAGACATTTTAAGTTTAACATGCATAATGTTAATTTAAAGAATATTAATCGAGCAAAAGATCTCAATCAATTAACATCATCAAGTTATAACTCAGCCCAATGGTAGATTTACTCAGCCATTGTTTTGGTTAATAACAGGTTTTTATTGTTTATAATGATGAATTATAAAGATAAGAAAAATAAAGGGACAAGATAATAGCAGTGCGCCGAACACACACAAAAACGGTGAAGGTAATGTTAAATATAGAATTTAGATTTAATGAGAAAGAGAAGGATAGAATTATTTTTAAATTTATTTAAACTATTTAAAAAACATTAATATTTAAGAATATAAGGAGGATGACTAAAATAAAAGATGAAGAAGAAAATTTCATTAAAATTAAAATGAAATTGAAAACAACTTACGCAATTACAAATGAAAGGAACACAAAATTAAATAAAACAAAATAGAGGAGGAAAGATCTATCAGGTGAAAAATTGAGTTTGGAAGGTCCTCCCAGGACTTTTTCAAGGCTTTTTTCATGCCAATTATCTTTCTCTCTTCTGAAATTCCAATCCCTTTCAAGGAGAGGAGGGGGTTGTATTTATAGCCCAAAGAGGTGGACTGTTTTCATTCCAAATATGTCCCTCCAATTTCATCACCAATTTGATAAATTAGACAACTAAATATGGAGAAATATTATTCTTCAAAGTTGTATATATTAATTTTGAAAGTCTACTCTCAAATTTTGGTGTCATTTGCACTTATGGAGACAAAGTTATGGTGGTTTTAATAAACAATGTTAAAGTGTCCATTTCTATCCATGATTTTTCGATGGCCAAAATGTGAATTAGTTTTTGATTAGTAATATACCCTCAAATCCAAACACTTTATTCTTAAAAGTATTCTAAATAAATTTCTTCTTTCACATCACAAAATATCAGCTCTAATGGATTTCTATATCATGAGAAAATCATGCTTTGTGTGCTAATTTAATTTCTCAGACAGAATGGTGGGATGGACTTCATAGAATCATTTGGGCCCATTTTTAGTAGATTTGGGACTTGAAATTTTTATCCAATATTAATGGTGTTCTCCCATGACTTTATGTGAAGAATCAACAATTTTGAACTTCTTAATTGAGCCCAATAATTCAAACTTCATAGCTGGACCATTTTCTTCACAGATTCTGTGGGTCTTCTTGTGTGGTCTATATGACCCTTCAAATAAAAGAATTGGACAATGATTAAATCTAATTATATGTTGTAAATTGAATAAAGAATCCTAGAAAAAAGAACCATGAAATTTGGATAATAAGGGTGAGATTAATAATTTAAAAAGTAAACTTAATCAATTGGACTACTTAAAATAACGCTAAAAAATTATATTTAGTATTAAAAACTAAGTATCTCATACCAATTATGAACTTTTACTTGAAATTTACTAAAGGGATTATAAAAAAATTTATGAATAAATGAATAACATCAGAAATACTTAATTAAAATCCAAAGTATATGAATTCACAAAGGTTATTCACGAACGATTTTTCTTGTATGAAGGTTTTCATAATATAATTTTTTTTCTCAGAGAAATTAAGTTCATGGAGGCTATGTAAGCTTTAAAAAAGACGTTATCATTGAAAAATCTATGATATTTTTTAATGATATGTGATCTTTGAGAAAGGAGTGGGGTTTTTGAATGCTAATTAATATTTGAAAAAGTAGCGAGCTTCATAAATTTAGGAGCATCGTGAATGGAGGATATTCTTGTAAGGAATTGGATAGTTTCAGGAAGATTGGAAAGAGTGTTTTCATAAAATTAAATCTCATGCAAACAAAAATATATTTCACAATAAATCTTTGGAAAATTAGTATTTATCAAGAAGCTGAAAGTGGAACTTAATGATGCACCAAATTAGGTGTAAAACACATTGATTCGAGTAATCAAAAGAAGTTTCTTCTAAAGGATCAATGATCAAACATCAGTTGAGAGAGAAGTGAGCTTTCAAATTATGATTGGTTGTAAACCATGAGGGATACTGAGTCTACTCCAAACATTGTAAGTGTAGGGAAACCAGGTAGAAGTGACCTAGCCTAAACTAACAAGTATTGATCTTAGTTATTTTGGTGCACCAATACACCATTAGATGCATGATCCTTAGACTATCCCTTAGTGGTGAACCAAGTAAAAATAAATATTTATTTGTTTGTTCTTCTTTTCATTACTTTCTATACATCATCATCAAGTAAAGTTGGAAAGGATAAGATCATTAGAAACATTAAATAGAAAATAAAGTAACCCTTATAATAAAGAGGTCAAGATCCAGTGGGGAAAGAAGAATTTCTAAAAGAATATCTATATCTTGATTCACCTTACCCCCGATCAGGATATCTAAGACCCTTTTGGGCATAATAATTGGTATCATAACATTATTTTCTTTTATCAGATTTTTTTCTCTAACTTGGTTCATTCAATTGTTGAAATTAAAGTTTGAATATACTCTTGTCTCATTGTGCCATAGAAAAGGGAAGAACTTAAAAGAAGAAGTAGAAGCCTATTGGAATTATTTAGTTTGTATGTATTTTGTGAAAGAGTGAAATTCAGTTAAAGGAAACCAAAACTTATCCAATTGTGATACTGTTTCCCCATTCAATAATTATGCAGGAATGAATAAGGAACATGGCATTCTAAGTGATGTTTGAACTACTGATGATGAAGAAATTACAAGAAGGCCAGTAGTAGAGTTTGACCACCTGAAAAAGGAATTGGATTATAAATTAAGAGAATAAAATAAGTCTTAAGATATCCAGATCCAAGTATAGGAAATTAAGGTTAATAAGATAAAAGGTTTAGATAAAAGGATTATTGATGTGGCTACTGATATAAGGGAGAAGAATAAATCCCAAGATGAAGAACTGAAAAATATCTCCACAAAGATAGAAATACTCAAAGATGATGGCAAGGGAAATAATTTTTACTTAAAATAAATTCAAAATCTAGAATCCATAAATGGTAATCTTTCTACACACATATCTGTACTGGTTTAAGAGAACCAAAGGCTAAAATAAAACAATTCATGCTGTAATGATTATATTACTTAGAAAAAATATAAAATAAAGAAGAAATTTGAGATGATGAATAATATCTCTTAAGAATTAGAAGATTATATGATTAGAAAGAGAGAAATTGATGTTCAACTTGAATAAATTGGCACAAAGATTTAAAAATTATGAGAAAATATAGAATTAGTGAAAAAATAGGTGGAGAAATCTAATACCAAAGGCAAACCCAAATTGAAGGATGATTTGAATTTATTATTTTACTATCCTTCAGAAGGTAGTAATTAAATGAAAAGAAAATATTCTATTTTAGGGGAAAAACATGAAATGATTTTCTCACCCCAAAATCCATTCAGTCTAATAAAATATGGTATTGGATATGAGGAACCCTCTCCTATACGTGAGAGGAAAAGAGATGTGAATAGTCTCATAAATTGGAAAAATCTTATAGGTGATGAAAATGGACCTAAAAATATATATACAAAAATTAATGAAAAAATATTATATTTTATAGGATAAGTGGTCACATTTGAAGTTTTGATCTTAAAGCTTTAGAATATATTTCATATTATGAAGAAAAAAATATTTATAAATCTGAGAATAATAAGAATCTTCTTGAAAAGTCTAAAGACATTTCTCTTAGAAGAAAGTATCCATCAAATGTTATTATTATAGAAGACAAGGATACACCATGAGATGAAAGTGGACCTAAAAATACTTATAAAAAAATAATGAAAAAATATTATATTTTATGGGATACATGGTTACATTTAAAATTTTTATCTTTAAGCTTTGGAATATATTTCATATTATGAAGGAAAAAATATTTCTAAATATAAGAATATGAAGAATATTCTTGAAAAGTCTAAAGGAATGTATCTTAAAAGAAAGTATCCATCAAATGATATTATTATGGAAGATAAGGATATACCATGAGTATGTGTTAAAAATCCCAAAGGCTCAATGTAAAAAGAATAATAACTCTGGATGCATCAACATATCGTCCAAGAAATGATGGAGTGAGGTATGTTTTTAACAAGAGATGTTTTATATGTTATAATTATGGGCATTTGGAAAGATATTGTAGTTGGAAGAAATCAGGTAAGGACAAGGAACAAGAAAGTTGATCCTCAAATGCAGTGGTGTATAATGAGAAATCATATACAAGAAGAAAACCTACTAAGTTGAAAAATAGATTTATAACATCAGAGGAAACATAAGGAACTGCACCAATTATAAGTAAAAATAATTTATATTTAGTGAAAGACTCACTCCCAACACATAAGGGTGAGTTGAATCAGATAATTGATAAAAGAAAACTAAAAAATTAATGGATCAACAAATTTATGTGTCATACTAAAAGGCCAGAAGTGAAGGAAATAGAAATATCCCTCCAATAGAGGAAGAAGCAAGAGATGAAGATATTTGGAAGTATTAATTCTCCTAGAAATCATCATTAAAAATGAAATATAAGTGGATAAATAAAGAAATATATTTGTATTAGTGGGATTAAACCCAAAATTGTGAAAAATACCAAGCCTACAGAGCCTACATATCGAAAGAAGTCTGAGCATATTGGTAACGAATGTCTAGTTATATAGCCAGAATAGATGAAGTTGGTTGGGCAGTTAGAATAAGCATAGAAAGTGTACAATTATTCACAAGAAAATATCAAAGGTTTGATCTATTATGATCGACCACAATCCTCCTCTTGAGTATTCTAGAGGTACCCCTCTCTCCATACACTAAATTGTTTCAAATATATTTGAAGTGATGTAGGACTAAGGGGGATATACAATCTATGGGGTGTGTGAGTGATGAAAGGGAACATGTACATATGTTGAATAGAGACATATGAGATAAGAATAATCTAAACTCTTAAAATTAATATATATAATTAGATTCAATAAGTATTGTTACACAACAACTATATTTTTCAAATCAGTACCTAGAATTTTCATGTTATAGAATAGGGGTATTATACAATGAAGATTCTGATGTAAAAATAAAGAGTTGTAAAAACTATACTTTTCCACTAAGAAAATAATTATTAGGGGTGAATCTTTTCATAGGGAGTATAACACCTCAAGATTTTGCGAAATATTTTTTTGAATTAATTAAATATTTTTGATATTTCTCTTTTCACGCAATATTGAAAATAGTGTTTTTAAGCATTCTGTTTGGATTGCATTGTATGAAACACAAAGCTAATTGTGAACCACACACAACATAAAATTTATCTTTATCTCCATGAAACACCAAGTTTAGAATACATTTCACGCAAGAGTAACTTTCTTCTATGACTTGAGTAACATGTAAGTCCGAGTGTAACCAAACAATAATATATTATAAAAAAATTATTATTTAAAATAATAACATATAAACTAGAAATTAAATTATATTTTACGAATATTATTAACTAACTTATGAAAATATTTGGCTTAAAAAAATATAAATTTAATTAATTAGTTACAAATTATTTATAAATTAATATAAGAACAAATTGAATGTAAAATCAATATTTTTATAGAAAACTATTTCTATGCTCACAAAGCTATTTTATCCTAATAAATTAAATTAATTACAATTATTGAGTTATATTAATGTAATATATATATATATATATTATATTCAATCAAATATCTTTTATAATCATCCAATATATTCGATAGGCATAAGATAAGAACAAACCCAATTTTATATATAAACACCTATATTTTTATTAAGGTACTTTTACTGCCTTTTGATGAAGAACCTAATTTAATTATATATTTTGGAAGTTTTATATATTTTATATGTCAAAATAAAATTCATTTTGAAAATTAAAACATAAAAATTATGTTAGGGGGATTTTTTGGTATTTTTCTGTGAGGTTTCATTTTTTAATGAATAGTGGAAAATACTGAAATTTAACTCAAAACTTATCTTTCATCTAATTTATTTATAAGGTTAAATTATATTTTTATTGATTTTAAAGTTTAATTAGATCAATTTTTTATCAATTTATCCAATTTAGGTCATTTGAATCAATTTCAAATTGAAATTTGTTATAAAAATCTAGCAAACTTTTGAATATGTTTACTTTAACAACCCGCTTTGTCATCCCGTCCGCAGGATTAAATTTAAATTAATTTATGCCACTTATGTGATTGGAATTTGGAAAAATTTATTCCATATTTGTAATCAGAATAATTTATAATTTATAATAAGATCAACTTATTTTTTGACTAAAAATATTAGTGAAGTTAATTAAAATTAATTATAACGATTAAGATTAAATTAAGCTTAACAAGGGACTAAACCCAAAAATTAGGGCCTAATATAACCTATAAACTTTTCAAAAATCAATTTAATGTCCATATTTATACCCTATACTCCCTTTTATCTAATTTTTACCATTATTAATCCACTTTCAATAAAAAAACATGGGTGATATTTCCCTTTTCCAAAATATTACAAGAGTACCACTCCTCCTCCATTATAAAAGGGATCCTCTCCTCCCACTTCCTCACACCTCTCAAGACACTTTGGATAAAAAAATCCGACCAAATATCTCCACAAAATCACTCAATTACTCCTTGAATCATACCTTGGGCATAAATCCTTCCAAGAAATCCCTTTGTTGTAAACCAAAAGGAGTTACCTGATTAAGAGGTAACACCCTCCCTTAAACTCCTTTCATTTATTTTCTTTTTCCACTCCCTAAAATATTATTATTACATTATTTTATAAGATAAAAAGTATAATAAATATATTTGGATTTCTTTATTATAAGTTCTATACCTACACTTATACACACTTCCATCTAATGGGTAATGAACATACTGTTTACGTGTACCGTGAACTACCGCCTCACTAAATGATGATTGTTCATTTTTTATTTCCCACCTATCATGGAAAAAATTATGATGGAAAATATATTTATATATGTTATATATTATATTTATTATGAATTTAAGATTCTTTAATTCTTTTACAACACATATCTTTATACTTTCCATTTCGTGTTCATATGATAATTTCGTTTGAGGAAGTGTGGACTACCGCTCCCTCAAAGAGATGTGATTCATTCATACACTACATGGAATGCATTGAGGATAGTTTTAGTGAATATATATGATATATATGATATAATAAATCTATTATAATAATTATATATATACATATATATATATACATATATGTATTTTACTTTCTTTCTTTCAACACGACAATTAAATAGAAATAATGTTCATGCGTACGTATGACCTACCATCTTCATGAACAGTGTATTCCATTTCATACTTCTATATTATATGGATTATTATAATAAAAATATACTGAATATAAATTATATTTAAATCACCATTTAAATTATGGAAATCATTATATAACTATACGGACCAAAGATATAACAAATTAAGACACATGCGAAAAACAAAACAGATATTACCTGAAGTTAAACCTTAACATAGAATTGTTAAAAAGTGGGTAATATAAAGCCATAATAAAAAAATATATGGTATTAGAAGTAATAATATGTTTATTTTATAGATTTATAATAAATTTATATTTATTATACATGTGTTTTTAATGAGTATGATGAGAGTCGAAACAGAGGTAAGGTGAGTTCATCTCACTTTTTGTTTCCGTGAGATACATGCTTTATTCACCGCCCATTCCTTTTGTGTGGTGTGTATAATCCTCATGGATGTATTCAATGAATATTATAATTAAATTTATGTGTATTTAAATATCTATTATATGATCTTTATTTCATGGGGTTAATTTTTCAAAAGCTACCAAATGAGTAAGACAATTTTGTCTCAATTTCCCTTCTTTGAGACACATGTTTTATTATGCACCTACATTTTTTTCAAGATGTATATACTTTAATTTGACATGTTATATATTTATATACTTAATTTCGATGATATTTTAATCTTCATGTAATTTCATGGAGAGTATGATCCCAATTTACCATGTGGTAAGAGTTTATTGAAACAATATCATCATTTATCGAGATTATTTGTGATTATGATTCCTTTATTGAAATATTATGATCAATATCTTAAGAATACTCATGAATTTCCTGATCCTATGGTTATTTATGATATATTCATGTCTTATTACCATTTTTTCACTCTTTTTGTACTTATGATATTTAATAAAATAATATTTATAAAAATCTGACTGTATTTCTCTCTTTGGTCGAAAATTAGTTTTATTCAAAAAACCATGCTTTCAAAAAATGTTTTTAAATAATCATTGAAGATAATTTTCATAAAAAAATGATTTTAATTTTTTTTATGATTTTAAAATCTTTATTAATAAGTTTTCAAAGCTATTTTCAAAGAATAAGGTTTGTTGAAAATATTTTAAAAAGTGTTTTTCAATGAAGAAAGGATATTTTCCTCAAGAAATGTTTCTCAACAATCAATAAAAATTATTTCCCATATAATATAACATCATTTTGTGTTAATTTTACCTTTCTTGGGAAATTATTCAATATTTCAATTCATATTATTTATTTTAATTGTTTATGTTTTGATGTCATGATGTTTATGAAACTCGTTTATCTTTCATGGGTTATATGCTTTTAAAACCAGCTTCTTTGATGAGTTATTATTTTGTTGAAATAATTATAAAGTCAATATATTTTTCCATAGATTATTATATGATTACATGTTTATGATACCCATTTCATTTCATGGGTTATGGAATGGTTGTTTATGATTTTTTAGAACAAGTAAGTATGATTTCATGGGGTGAAGATTTATATCTCCCTCCAATTCATTGGATGAAGATTTATATCTCATGAGATAGACATGGATGGAATGAGGAGTGAACTTGGTTTAGTATTATAGGGATGGAAAGAAGTGTGAACTTGGTTTAGTAATATAGGGATGGAATGGGGAGTGAACTCAGTTTAATAAAGGATATTTTCCACTAAGATGGCCTTGGCAGCGATGCCTTGAATACTATGGAAATCATTATATATGCTTATGTGTCTGCCACAATTCCTTGTTTTATTCCTATTTTATGATTTCATACCTTATTTTCTTTATTTACTTATAATTCATGTCTTTTTAACTACATATCCTTGTTCCATAATTCATGTTTATGATCTTTGATATGTAGGGTATTATATTATATTTTCATGATCATGTTATCATACCCTTATACTCAAGATTATGTTTACATATCTCCCTTGTTTACCCTTACTGAGATTATGAGATCACCCTTCTTATGTTTCCTTTCCCCCAAGCTATGAAGATACATATTATGTTTGATGTTTCTAAGAAGTGTGTTAGTCAAGAATAACCTAGTGAGAGATAATGTAGCTTACTTATGTACCAGTGTTCATGTTTCCATGTTTCCAAAGGCATTAGAATAATACAGTCTTTGGTCCATATTTTTGTAATGTTTTAAGTATTCCAAAAAAATTATGTAATGTATTTTTATGTCAAGAATTGGTCATTATAGTTGGTGTCAGAGTAAAGTTTTAGTTAACCTTTGGAAACTAGGATGAGAAAACCTTAGTGATAACTCTAAGGACATGTCTAAGGATAAGTCTAAGGATAAAAAAAAGTATAGAAAAATTTCCTAGAATTTTGGTAAAAGATAGTGAGTGGTTTCTTAGAAATACATCCTAATCTGGATACTGTAAGTGGATGTGGATTTAAAATAGTTGTACCTAGGGGTAACAACTCTAAAAAGATGTCCCGAGCTAGACTCAGGGTAATCTAGTACATGAAAATGGGACTTGTTGCACACCTGGTTTGACACTCCTGAGGGATATGCTTTAGGAATTCAAAAACTCTTCACAAACCATCTTAAAATATTTATATATAAGTTATCTATGAATTACCAAGGATAAACCTAAGGTTTCATATATTAAGGAAGGTGTTATAACATAGACATCCTATAAGTGACTTTTCGTGATTATGTGATTCCTCACCATGATAATCATTTCTTATTCAATTATTTATTTTTTTAACCAATGAAGGGAATTAGAAAGAACTGGATTGATGATTAATGTGATAGAAAATCTATTGATGAGAAGTCATATGGGATGACCATGGGAGTGAAGGATGTCGTGATAATTCTTAATCAGTTTTCAAGGAACATGATCAACAATGTGTACCTTAACTAACTCCTGGACTCAACAAAGAAGATAAGGAATGAGTACTCCAAGAGTTTAGGTAATGAAGACTATAGAGTAATACAGATTTAGTTTTCTTTATTCCAAGAATGTGGAAAGAATCACCTAAGTGAGTGTCTTAGAGGAACAATAAGGTGTTTTGACTGTGCAAAAGAATGACACAAAGCAAGAAAATGAAATGAAAAGAATGAATGGTTCAACTAACCAAATAGATGGGAATATTGGCCTCCCTAATTCATCATCAAAGGTTAAATTATTTAAGTGTTTAATGAATGTTCATTATTCAAATTGATTTTCTAATTGGAAATATCCCAAAGAGAATCAACAATGTGGTATGAGTAATGGTTATATTGCTGATGATGATGAGACTATAGAGGAAATATGAAAGGAAAGAGGTTTTAAGTAATAGGATAAGGTCACATTATTTTGAATTATGGATGAAGTAGAATAATTAATGTTTATATGTATTTGGATTCAAGAATTATGTAGTATGAATCGTGAAATATGCAAGGATTGTTTACTTTATGTTTTTCACTAAGGATTTACACGATTTTGTTGAATGTTTCTGATGGACTAGAAAATTGATTTAACGAGAATGTGATATTTTGATTACAGGAAGATAACCCTTTATATGTTTCTTATGTTAAGATAATGTTGTTTGGATAAAGATATTTTGGATAGTAATAAGCAAATTTGAAAATGTTGATTACCTTGGAACGAATTAAGGACTTGATAACAAGTGGTTTATGTTATCAAGTTTATAAATTTTTTTTGGATTTAATGAATATATCCAATATACTTTGAAATAAGGGGAAATGTATGTTTACAATAAGAATCTATGGTAATTTAGGTTATTACCATGTTTTAATAGAATATATGATGAAAGTATTCACATGTTTGAAATGTGACAACCAAGTGATACATTGTGATATATAGGGGATCAATGTTAAGATGATTTTGTGACCTACTTTCTAAAGTTTTCGATTTTTATCTTTTGGAAGGGTTATAAGGTTAACCATTTATGGGAAGATTAAGTTAAAATTTGGATAAAGTTTGTGAGAATAATGTATTATCTCACAACATGAGGATTTATGCATATTGGATAATCTAATTTAATAATTTTTTTATTATTGGTAACTGAAGAGAGATGGGATGGCTTATCATGGATCTTATGGTCTGTTAGTGCTTCAATAATGAAACATTCACCTTCCTTTTTGGAGAGAGGTGAAGTAGATCAAGGAACAACCAAGGGTGAGTTTTTATTGAAATCATAAAAGTATATCTTTTCATGAAAATTATTTAACTTTAAGAAAAAGGATATTGGAACCAAAAATTTTATACTAGTACCTCATTTTCTAATGAATCAGATGGTCCCTTAGTTCATCGCATATTTATGGCTTTGTGATTGTTAACATTATCTTGACCAAATTCTATATCACTCTCTTATAGAACTTGATAGTTATATTTATCTTCCATGTCCATGTTTTCACTTTCCACCTATGTTATCTTATATGGAAACCCATCTATGTGTTACTCTGGGTAACTGTTATGGTTCCAACTATCTTTTTTAAAGGAAGTTTTAGTGTTCATTTTTATGATGTGGGTTTCTAATAAAGGAACATTCAAATATTAAACCTTTTATAAACCATATGAATTTCAAGGGAGAAATTAATTTTATGGGGGGTAGAATGTAACACTCCAAGATTTTGTGAAATATATATTTTTGAATTAATTTAATCTTTTTGATATTTTTCATTTCTTGCAATACTTAAAATAGTTTTTTAATCATTATGTTTGGCTTGAATTTTACGCAACACTAAGATAATTATGCACTACACAAAACATAAATTTCAGCTTTATCTACATAGAACAACTAGATTAATATACATTTCATGCAATAATGACTTTCCTCAATGGTTTGTGTAACACACAAGACCAAGTGTTACTGAACAATAATATATTATTAAAATTATTATTATTTAATATAATAATATATAACCTAACCATTAAATTATATTTTATGAATATTATTAACTAGATTGTGTAAATATTTGGTTTAAAAAAATATAAAATGAATTAATTAAATACAAATTATTTATAAATGAATATAATAACCAATGGAATGTAAAGGAAATATTTTTACATAAAACTCAATTTATGCTCACAAAACTGTTTTTTCCTAATAAATTAAATTAATTACAATCACTGAGTGATATTAATGAAATATATATATATATATATATATATATTATATTCAATAAAATATTTTTATACTCATCCAATATTTTCTATAGGCATAAGATAAGAACAAATCCGATTTTACAGAAAAAAACCTATATTTTTATTAAGGTAATTTTACTGCATTTTGATGGCAAACCTAATTTAAATATAAATTTTGGAACTTTTATAAATTTTATATGTCAAGATAAACTTAATTTTTGAAATAAAAACAAAAAAATTAGGTTTGGGTGAATTTTTGATACTTTTATGTGAAGTTTCATTTTTTAATGAATAGTGAAAAATACTGAAATTTAACTCAAAAATGCCTTTTCATTTAATTTATTTATAAGTTTAAATTATATTTTTAATTGATTTTAAAGTTTAATTAGATATTTATTTATAAATATATCCATTTTAGGTTACTGGAATCAATTTCAAATAGAAATTTGTTATAAAAACCTAGCAAACTTTTGAACATTTTTACTTTAACAACCCACTTTGTCGTCCTATTTGCGAGATTAAATTTAAATTAATTTATAAAAATTATGTGATTGGAATTTGTAAAAATTTATTCGATATTTGGAATCATAATAATTTATAATTTATAACAATATTAACTTATTTTTTTTCCAAAAATATTAGTGAAGGCAATTAAAATTAATTACAATGATTAAGATTAAATTAAGCTTAACAAGAGACTAAACCCTAAACTGAAGGACTAATATAACCTATAAACTTGTAAAAAATCCATTTTATGGCCATATTTATACCCTATCCTCCATTTTATCTACATTTTAACATTATTTATGCACATTAAATAAAAAAACATGGGTGGGGTTTCCCTTTTCAAAAATATTACAAGAGTACCACTCCTCCATTATAAAATGCCTCCTCTCCTATCACTTAATCACAACTCTCAACCCACTTTGTATCGACCAAAATCCACCCAAATATCTCCCCAAAATTCCTCAATTCCTCCTTTAATCCTCCCTTTGGAATAAATCCTTCCAAGTAATCCATTTGATGTAATCCAAAATAAGTTACCCGATTAAGAGGTAATGCCCTCCCTCAAACTCCTTTTTTTATTTTATTTATACACTTAATAAAATATTCATATTAAATTATTTTATAACAAAAATATTATCTGTAATATTATAGGATTTTTTATGCTAAGTTTTCCACCTACAATTACACACAATTCCATCTAATGGGTAATGGACATACTGTTTACGTGTACGGTGAACTACCGCCTCACTAAACGATGATTGTTCATTTTTCATTTACCACCTATCATGGTGGAAATTATTATGGAAAAAATGTTTATATATGTATATATATTATATTTATTATGTCTTTAATCTTATTTAATTATTTTACAACACATATATTTATACTTTCAATTTTTTGTTAATATGATAATTTCATTTGATGAATTGTGGACTACCGCCCCTCAAAGTAATGTGATTCATTCATACACTAAATATAATGTATTTAGGATAGGTTTAGTGAATATATATGATATAATAAATCTACTATAATAATTATATATATACATATATGTCTTTTACCTTCTTTCTTTCAACACGATAATTAAACAAAAATAGCATCCCTGCGTACTTACGACCTATCGTCTCCACTAACGGTGTATTCCATTTAATACTTATATATTATATTGATTATTATAATTAAAATATAATAAATATATATTATATTTAAATCCTGTTTTAAATTCTTAAAATCATAATATAATTATAAGGACCAAAGATATAACAAATTAAGACACATGCGAAAAACAAAGTGGATATTACCTAAAGTGAAACCTTAACATAGAATTATTAACAAGTGGGTAATATAAAGGCATAATAAAACCATATATGGTATTAAAATTAAGAATATGGTTATTTTATAGATTTATAATAAATTTATATTTATTATACATGAGGTTTGAATGTGTACGATGAGAGTCAAGACACAAGGTAAGGAGATTTCATCTCACTTTTTATTTCTGTGAGATACAAGATTTATTCACCACCCATTCCTTTTTTGTGGTGTGTATACCATACATTAATGTATTAAATTATTATTATAATTAAATTTATTGTAATTTAAATATCCATTATATGATCTTTATTTCATAGGGTTAATTTTTCAAAAGATACCAAATCGGTAAGATAGTTTTGTCTCAATTTGTCTTCATTAGGACACATGTTTTATTATGAACCTACATTATTTTTTGCGGTGTATATAATTACATTTGAAATGTTATATATTGAATATAATTAATTTCATGATATTTTAATCTCAATTCAATTTCATGGAGAGTGTGATCCCAAGTTACCATGTGATAAGAGTTTATTGAAACAATCTCATTATTTATTGAGATTGTTTATGATTATGATTAGTTTATTGAAATCTTATGATCCATATCTAAAAAAACTCATGAATTTTCTTATACAATGGTTATTAATTATATATTCATGTTTTAGTACCATTTCCCACTCTTTGGTACTTAATATATTTAATAAAACACTATTTATAAAAATCTGACCATATTTCTCTCTTTGGTCGGAAACCCATTTTATTAAAAAAACTATATTTTAAAAAATGTTTTCAATTTTTTTTTTAAAATTATAATGGAAGATCATTTTCAATAAAAAAATTATTTTAATTTTTTTATGGTTTTCAAAGACTTTTTTATAAGTTTTCAAATCTATTTTTAAAGAATTTTTTTGAAAGTGTTTTAAAAATAATTTTTCAATGTAGAAAGAATATTTTCCTCAAGAAATGTTTTTAAAAGATCATTCAGAATTATTTACCATATAAGATAAAATCTGTTGGTGTCACTCATGAATTTATAGGGGAATGATTCAATGTTTCCATTCATATTATTTCTCTAAATGATTTATATTTTGATAGAATGATGTTTATGAAACCTGTTTCTATTTTATAGGTTATATAATTTTAAAACTTACTTCTTTTATGGGTTACTCTTTTGATGAAATTATTATGAAGACTGTATATTTTTCTATAGATTATAATATGATTACATGTTTATGATACCCATTTCATTTTATGGGTTATGGTATGATTTTTTATGATTTTGTGGAACATGTATGTATTATTGCATTATGAGATGGGTGAGACCTATATCTCCCTCCAATTAATTAAGTAAAGATTTATATATCATGAGATAGATATGGCTAGAACAAGGAGTGAACTCAGTTTAGTATTATAGGGCTGGAATGAGGAGTGAACTTAGTTAAGTAATATAGGGCTATAAAGGGGAGTGAACCTGATTCAGTAAAGGACTTTGTCCACTAATATTTCCTTGGTAACGGTGCCTTGAATACTATAGAAATAATTATATATGCTTATATGACTACCAAAATTCCATGTGTTATTCCTATGTTATGCTTTTATGGATTATGTTCTTTATTTCCTTATGATTCATGTCTTATGAACTGTCTATATTTATTCCATGATTCATGTTTATGATCTTTGATATACAACATATGATCTTATATTTTCATGATCATATTCTCATAACCTTATGCTCAAGATTATGTTTACATATCTCCCTTGTTTACTCTTACTATGCTTCTGAGCTCAACCCTTCTTATGTTTCCTTTCCCCTAGGTAATGAAGACACATATTATATTTGATGTGTCTAAGAATGGTTCTAGTTAAGAAGAACCTAATGGGAGATAATATAGCTCACTTATGTACTAGTGTTCATGTTTCCATGTTTCCAAAGGCACTATACTAATACGGTCTTTGGGTGTTTATTTTTTAATGTTTTAAGTATTCTGAAAAAGCGATGTAATGTCTAATTATGTCAAGACTGGGTTGTTATATGGAGTTCTAGTACCTGATCTAGATTTAGAATAATATTTTGATAATGAAAATGATGAATGTAAACCTATATCTGCACAAAGACTGAAGAGTCAAGCTGAAACTAATAGTAAAAATATCATCAGTGATCAGGTAGTGCCAATTTAAACATGAATAATAAAGTATTTACAATAGCTATATTTTATATCTTAAGTAGTGACTAAATGTTTTGAGGAAGAATATGGAGACAAGTATTGGGTTCATGCTATGAATGAAGAGCTTAAACAAATTGAGAAGAATTAGACATGGAAGATTGTTTGGAGACCAATAAGTAATAATGTCATCGAGACCAAATAGGTATTTCAAAAAAAGATGAATGAATATGGTATAGTGATTCAAAATAAATAATTACTAGTGTGAAAAGTGTACTCCTAGATAGAGGGAATCAATGTTGATGAAACATTTTCACCTATTACAATATTAGAGACAATCAGATTATTCTTTTCCATAACAGTGTAAATAAAGTTCAAAGTTTTCCAGATGTATTTCAAGTCTAAATTTTTGAATGGGGTTCTAGAATAATAAGTATATATTGAGCATCCTGATGGTTTTCTAATTCATGAATATGATAATATAGTTTTTCAACTAAGTAAGGATCTATATGGGTTGAATAAAGCACTAAGAGATTGGTATTTGAGAATTGATCATTTACTAAAAAAGCTCAGTTTTCAGTGTGGTGGAGTTGATTACAATATCTATATGAACAATGAAAGTAATCAAAGGATGATGGTTTTTGTGTACGTTTAATACATAATATTTTGTGGATCATATGAAGAATAGTGAAAATAGTTCATATAATTCATGAAAAGTGAGTTTGAAATGTCAATGATTGGTGATCCAACCTTTTCCCTTGGTTTATAGGTGACATAAGGAAGGAATGACATGTTTATTTCTCAATAAAAATATACCAAGGACATTTTTAGAAGATTTATAATGGATAATTCGAAGTATATGATGACTTTGGTGGCTACTTGGATGGAACTATCATGAGATAATGAAGGCAAAGCAGTTAAGGTCACAAAATATAGACAAATCATTGGTAGTATATTGTACTTGATAATGAAAATAAATGATATTTTTCCACATTCCAAGTAGCATGGTATCAAATATGTCCCAAGGAAATCCACTTTCTTACAATAAAAATAATAATTTGGTATATCAAGGACACAATGGATTTCAGTTTGTTGTACAATAAAAATATTAGTAAGAGTTATTTGTCTATATAGATGCAGATTGGGATGGATCAATAGATGATAGAAAAAAATGTCAGGTGGTGCATTATATCTTGGAAGTTTTTGTATTTATTTTATATTCAAGAAATAATATTACATTTCATTGAGCACCACATAAGCTAAATATATTGTAGTTACTCAAGAGTGCATGCAATTATTGTGGATTAAGCAGCAACTTGATGATATGGGAGTTGAAGTGAAGTCTTTGATTAGAATCCATTGTGATAATTCATGTGCTATAAATATTAGTAAAAATCTAATCCATCACTTATAGACAAATACCATTGAAATAATCTATCATTTTATTGAAGAGAATGTAGAGCCTTTTCTTGTGAATTTGGAGTAAATTCCCATAAAATTACAGGTTGTGGAAATTTTAATGAAGGCTTACCTAAAGTGGCATTTTAGGGACATCGATTGGTTCTTGGAGTTCAGTCAACTCCCCATAATTGAAAAGTGTGTATGTGGGACCCCCTCTCCCTGAGGTATGGTTTATTTTTCCCTTATGTAATGATTTGTGTTCTTTACAACGTTTTATCCATAAAAGAGTGACATTTGTGTTCATTGACCAAGGGGGAGAAAATATCTTGATCAAGATAGGGTGAGAAGCTGATAAGGGGAGAACCAAAGTATTGGGAGTTTTAAATCTTAAGATGATAAATGTGACCGATCAAAGGTTATATATCATGAAAAATGGGTTTCATAGTGAAAATGGTTTACTATTTTAGGAATGAAGTGATTCATTGATGAACTTTGTGTTCTACTCTTGTTTCTCACGCTAAGAATGGATCATGTGGGCTTAGAGAGTGTATTGAGTAAATCTTTGATCTCTATCTAGAATCGTGAGAATAGAATCTTGATAAAAGATAGAATAATATTTTAAGGTGTATAAAAGGGTCAAGAGTTATAAATAAATCCAAAGGGGGAGATTTTTGGGAAAAAATACCTCAAGGTAATTGTTTATGACGCTTTCACTAGGGTGCGCATCCGTATGTCGAGGACACGCTGATCTGTTTCCTCACATTCCTGATTTCTAAAGGTGGGCGGCATCTGACACTTATTTAGGGTCGTTTTCTCCTTGATCGAAATGGGATGATGGGATGTTGGTTCCTCCTTCCGTGGATTCCTCCTCGGAACTCATTACCTAGTCTGGGTCTCCATTAAATATTAATTCATTGTTTTTTAATCTCATTTATAGTGCCATATCTTTGTGGATGCTGGTTAATTACACTACTTCTGTCAGGACATTCTATGGGGTCTTGGCATGGTAGCAACCTTCGGTCAGAGTATATAACAACATCAGGCATGTCAGGGCATATCTAGATGTGTAGACATTGGGGAACCTATATTCTTCCCCATAAGAGGGCATATCAAGGGCATAGAACCCGAGGCATCCCACATCAGTCATGGGGTATCTTATGCCAAAGACATGTCTCTGAGGTTTTCCTCAGCTTCCCATGTTTAACATAGGGTATGTCATGAGTTTAACATCTAGTGTAGACGGTTACACCAAAGGCGTGTCTTCCAAGGTTTTACTCAGGCATCTCATGTTTAACATGAGGTAGGCCGCTAGTTTAACAACTTGCAGAGACATAATGAGAGTGATCAGAACATCCCATAGAGACAGATTAGATTGGTACATCCCTAGGAGGGAACACTTGGAAGGTTTACCAGATGGATGGATTAGAACGCCCAATGAGAGAGGATCCAAGATGGTGTGTCCCATAAAGGGAATATATCACACCATGAAGGCTGATATGGACACCACTAAGGGCAGATCAGGGATAGTAAACCCCAGAATAGGTGGAACCAAGGTTTACCATTGGTTGGGATTGAACCTCAGGGAGGTTTCCTATATACCATGTGCAGGTGACAAAGATCAAAACCCATGTAGTTCGAATGGGTTATGAATTAGGTTGTACACAAAGGAAAATGACCCAGAGACATGCTGGGGCATATGCATGGTTAGAGGGCCATTTCAAGAGGGACTCTCTTGGTTGAATGATTATGGATTGTTTGGGGATTATGCATGGTTAGTTTCTCGGGTGCCGCAAGGAGCAGCGCTGGGATGAATGATAGGATCTCACCGGAATGTGGCGTCCTGAGTAAGAATTAGAAAGGATAATGGAGAGTTGAATGAAGTAGAGGAGGAATGAGATGGAATCATTGTGAAGGTGATAGTAGTGTTGGTCTTAAACCTCAGTGATGCTTCATACTTTTCCCAATGACATTTAATCAAAGTCCGCGTAGTTCAGGATGGTGGATGGGACACCTGAGGAGGTGACTTGTGAGAATGGACGCATGAATGAGATCCAAAGTAGAACCTCCGAGTTGGGGAATGACCTTCCCGAAACACATAGTCTTGAGGGAGAGACCATGATGGGACATGAGTGATGGGATTGAACCTCAGGGAGGTTTCTTACATATCCCTGTGGTAGGTAATCAAAGTCCGCGTAGTTCATTTTACAATGGCTTTCCATTGTGTTTGGATGACAATGACTTACTGCTAGATAGGGTATAATGACTTACCATCAATTGGGAATCACAAAGGATTATCATCGATTAGGGTTCAAAATAGCTTACCACTGATTGGGGATCACAACAGCTTACCGTCGATTCGGGTTTACAACGGCTTATCATCGATTGGGGATCACAACAGCTTACCGTCGATTGGGGAACACAATGAATTACCATCGATTGGGGAACACAATGGCTTACTGATGAATGGGGTACACAATGGCTTACCTCTAGTTAGGGTTGTACCTTAGGGAGGCTTCCTACGTACCTTGTATGGGAGAAAAGGATTAAAGCCCACATAGTTCGAATGGGTACAATTTAACATCTTTCAGGACCAAAAGGGGTGTGCAGTTTAACGTCATGGAGGATGAGGGTGGACCGACGTGAAGTGGTTGGGACTAATAGGTGTTGGGATTGAACCTTTGGTAGGATTTCTATGTACCTTACCTTGGCAAGGATCAAAGTCCCCGTAGTTCAGAAATGTTTGGTGAACCAACGTGAAAGGGTTCAGGACCAATGGAGGTGTTAGGGTTGAACCTCAAGGAGGCTTCCTACATACCCTGCCTTGGAAAGGATCAAAGTCCACATAGTTACAGATGGTTTGGTGAACCGATGTGAAGGGGGTCGGGACCAATAGGTGTTGGGATTGAACCTCGAGGAGGCTTCCTACATACCTTTCCTTGGAAAGGATCAAATTCCATATAGTTTAGAAGTGTTTGTGAACTGACACAAAGAGGTCGGGACCAATAGGTGTTGGGATTGAACCTCAGGGAGGCTTCCTACGTACAATGCCTTGGTAAGGATCAAAGTCCACGTAGATCCAGAATGGTTTGGTGAACCGACGTGAAGAGTTCAGGACCAATAGGTGTTGGGCTTGAACCTTAGGGAGGCTTCCTATGTAACTTTCCTTGGAAAGGATCAAAGTAACTATAGTTTTGGAGTGTTTAGTGAACCGGCGTGAAGGGGTTCGGGACTAATAGGTGTTGGTATTGAACCTCAGGGAGGTTTCCTACATACCTTTCCTTGGAAAAGATCAAAGTCTCCATTGTTCGGTAATGTTTGGTGAACCGATGTGAAGGGGGTCAGGACCAATGGAGGTGTTGGTCTTGAACCTCAGGGAGGCTTCCTATGTACCTTGCATTTGAAAGGATCAAAGTCCACATAGTTCCATAATGTTTGGTGAACTGACGTGAAAGGGGTCAGGACTAGTAGGTGATAGTCTTGAACCTCAAGGAGGCTTCCTACATACCTTCCCTTGGAAAGGATCAAAGTCCACACAGTTTAAAAATGTTTGGGGCTTACACGCTAAGGTGGCCCAAGGAGGATTTCATGGTCACTATTTACTCTAAGCTCATGTGAGTCATGCTTGGTGTGAGAAATAATAGGCAAAAAAGGCCTAACAACCATGGTGAAAAGGCACATCCATGAAGGATAGTGGATGGGGATTACGTAGGGAAGATTCCTAGGTGGCGCTAAAAAGTGGCAATGATGGATGGGGATTACGCATGGAAGCTGCCTGAGTGTCACTAAAGAGTAGCAATGATGAATGAGGATTATGGATGGAAGTTGTTCGGGTACCACTAAGGAGTGAAAATGGTGGATGGGGCTTACACATGGAATATTCCCGGGTGCCGCTATGGAGTGGTAGTGGTGAATGGGGTTTACGCAAAGAAGCTACTCGAGTGCCGCTAAGGAGTGGCACTGGTGAATGGGGCTTATGCATGGAAGTTGCTCGGGTGCCACTAAGGAGCGGCAATGGTGGATGGGGATTACGTATGGAAGCTACCCATATGTCTTCCTCATGTCTAGCCACAAGGGCATCCCAACTTGTTGGTGGGTTGAGGCATATAATGGAGGCCTACACCTATACACTAGTGCATAAGTGGGATAACGCCAAAGGAGTTGGAATCAGTCTGAACAAAGGGAGATGAAAAGTGTGAATCACATGCCCAATATTTGAAACGCAGTGAGGGTGGTGTAAATATGGAAGATAACTATTTACCATGTTTGAAACACAGTATTCATATCACGTCAGCCTGAAATGGTAAAAAAATGAGGTTCCACTGTTGACCATGTTCGAAACGTGGGACCTGACTCTAGGTGTCATCCAAAGTCTTCCAGGGCGTTGTCCCATATGGTAGGTGATCCAAGGCGGCATGGGACCTATCCATTAGGGGGTCCCTTCAGACATGTAAGAAGACGATGATCCTAATGAAGGACACACAAAACATGAGGTGGAGTGATGGAATTTTTGAACAGATTCCAACTCTCTTGAAATTATGCCACTATAATCATGGCATGAGGTATCTTATGCATTTCACATAATCCATATCTTATTTGGAACAAGAGGCATCCTATTATTGAATGATAGGGCATCATACAGTTTATAGTCATGTATAGTGGACTATTGGAATCTTATGCTTGACACATAAGGTATCTCTTGTTTAGAGCAAGAGGCATCCTATGATTGGCACATAGGGTGTGCTATAGTTTAAAGTCATATTTATAGGACTATTAGCATCTTATGCTTGGTGCATAAGGCATATTTTGTTGGGAACAAGAGGTATCCTATGTTTGGCACATAAGGTACACTACAGTTTAAAGTCATATAGATAATACTATTGGTATCTTATTCTTGGCATATAAGGCATCTCTTGTTTGGAGTAAGAGGCATCCTATGTTTGACACATAGGGTATACTATAGTTTAAAGTCATATAGATAGGACTATTAGGCATAAGGCACCTATAAATGGTTGGTTTCAGGACTTAAGCAAGGGACGCCCTTTCTAGTGGATCCTAGTATAGGAGTCAGGTGATAGGGTTTGGATGAGTTACTTGAGGAATGGTTCAACTCAAGGTAATTAGGGAATTGATGATGAGAATCTCAACTCATGACATGTGAAAGGGACCGAGAGGAATATATAGACTCAAGGTATTTCATTGTGTTTTGGGGAGTATCTCTAATCATGGTATTCCATATGTGGATGTTCATTATGCATAAGGGCACAATGGAAAATGCTGATGTCCTGGCCTGAAAAGTTTGCGGTGCGACTCTCCATTTTTTATGGGGGTCAGTGACAAGAGCGAAGCGACGAGACTGGAACTCAGAACTGATCCCAAGTGGAGGTCCGGGGGAACAACCCCCCTTGGTATGGACCAGTGGTAGCGAAGGTAAGAGATTCATGAAGGATAAGGATTCAAAACGGAATGAGGTTTGTCGAGTTCTGGGTCTCACGGAGCATGGAGCTTTGTGGAGGAAAGGTGCTTTGTGGAGCATGGTGCTTCATGGAGGAAGGGTGCTTCATAGAGGAAGGGTGCTTCACAAAGGAAGGGTGCTTCAAAAAGGATTGGGCTTCACAAATAAGGGTGCTTCATGAAGGATCGGGCTTCATGAAGTATGGGTGCTTCGCGAAGGCCATACATCAATGGAGTATGGATTCACCTTATAAAAACTCTATTTATTTGGGGAGTGCTTCGTGAAGGCTTAATGCTTTGCAAAGCCTCAAGCAACCTAAAGGGGATCCCTCCTTCATAAAGGGAAGATGCCTCTTCGTGAAGAGAATCCCTTTGTGGTGATCTGGAGCACCGTGAAATATGGAATCAATCACCAAATGGGAGGAGTAACCCCCCTTATGTGGGGGGCCAGCCTGGTATTTATAAACAGCGGAGCTCAGCAGGATTCACGGAGCTTGCCGCGAAGAAGAAGGGCACCAAAAAGGACATACATTCATAGACAGCTCCATGGAGTAAATGGATGCCATGAAGGAGAGGGGTTCTATGGGTTCTCAAAGACAAAAGGGCACTGTAAAGGACATACGTTCGTGCGGGTTCGCAAAGGAGCTCTGCGAAGGGGCTCCGCGAACCAGTTTTCCATCCCAACTTGAAATGTCCATAACTCCTAAACCGTAACTCCGTTCGGGATATACGACCTATAAAATCGAATATTAAAAAAATTTATATTCTCTTGAATCATGTATAGAATAATTTGGAATATTTTTTGGACATGTTTTTCAGTGTCAATAAATTCCCCCCTAAGAATGGGTTCCAACGAGGATGAGGAGGGTGAGGCGGACCATGTTCTGAGGATACATCTAAGGAAAAATCCTGCCTTGGGTTCCATTGTATCTCAATATCATTTAGGAAATATCTGATTAAATCTCTAAGACCTCATGATCCATGCTCGGTATGAAACAAATGAGATAATAGGAGGTCATTCACCTGTATGAGAGTGCTAAAAAATAGAAGGTGTGAGGGGATTGGAATGGGAAATTGATCTCCATTAGGAGAATCCTAAAAGAGGGATTACATCTAGAGAATGGGGCTCTATGAAAAATCGACTAGGATTTCCAAGAAGAAAGAGGGAGGCTTGATTGGAGAATGAAGCTCTCAGAATAGTCAAATTACCGTTTTCCCGATGTGCTCTATTGCATGAGTGGGGTAATGCCAGGGGCGTTGGACTTAATCCAAACATAGGGGAGTGGAAAGTGTGAATCATGATACCCAAAATTCAGAACACTGTAGGGATGTTGTGACAATGAATGATAACTGTTAACCGTGTTCGAAACACAGTATCCTTATTGCATTAGCCTGAAATGGGGATAATAAATGAGGACCGACTACAGACTATGTTCGAAACATTAGGCCTAACTCAAAATGTAATCCATTAGTCTTCCAGAATGTTAATCCAGGATAGTAGGCGAGCCATAGGATGAGCATCCATACTATTAGGTGGGTTCCTTTAGATGTGAAAGAGGACGAAGGTCCAAATAAAGGGTACACAAATCATGGGGTGGATTGATGGGTTGTTTGAATGGAGTCCAAAACTCTTGAAATTATTCCACCGCAGTGAAGAAACATTATGTGAGTGCATCAGTTTGATCAGGGATCATACCTAATTCTAAACAGGACCTCTCTGGTAAGGACCTGGAATACCTTTTGGGTTTACGTTATACCACGAAAGATGATAGACACATAGTTTAAATGTCGTACTGTGAGGAAACTGCACATAGTTTAAAGTTCATACTGCCTGGACCAAGATCGGGGTCGAGGGGCCAGAAGGGTCAATGACCTTGGGGCTGAGCCCAACGAGAAATTTCTGGGCGTCGATATGTATCCCATAAGGATGAGAATCAATCCAAACATAGTTCTTTAAGCATGGAGTGGTCAGAGACCAATTATACCACATTTTAGGGTCATGCATTGAGGACATGGCTACCCATAAAGGAAATGTGTGGTGTGGTACATACCTTGACGCGAATGAGGACCATAAGAGTCCAATACACACCACACACTCTTGGGATAATCCTTAGGTCAAGGGACTGAAGGTTAAAACTGGGATAGGCCCAAGACAGGTTGTCTAGGTGTTCCTACGTATCCCATGAGGATGGGAATCAAGACACATGTAGTTCTGAGAGTTAAATTTAACATCATGTAGGAATAAGGGCATGTGTAGATTGGATACACCAATACAAATCCTACCAAAAACACTAAGTCCAAGTGAGTCGTGTTCGATATGGGAAACAAAGAGTTGTTATGGGACTTTCCTAGTACAGGGAGGCACACATTAGGGGCAATGGGATGCTAGGTGAATGATGTCCCAATAATACTGACTTGCCTTCTTAACGCACCTAGATGCGTGAAGGGGTAAAGTCGAGTATGTTGGAATTATACTTGAACATAAGGGAGTGGTAAGATGTGAATCATGATGCTCGAGATCTAGACCACAATGATGGTGGTGTGAAAATAGAGGATAACTACTGACCATGTTCAAAACATGGTATCTGTTTCACATTAGCCTGGAATGGGGACAGACAAATGAGGGTCGACCACTGACCATGTTCGAAACACGGGACCTATCACAAATTTTTTTTGAGGTCTTCAAGGGTGTTGGCCCAATACAGTAGGCAAGCCAATGTGGCATGAGACCGAGCCATAAAGGGGGTCACTTCAGACATGGAAGAGGATGAGGATCCAAACCAAGGGATCCTGAATCCTAGACATGAAACTAAGGAATGTCCATGTGATAATTCCACACCATGGGATCCTTTCCATGTCACTTTTGAGTATACCAATGAGACCTGTCAGATAGAGGAAGTCAAATCCCTTTCCGAGGACAAGGGTCCTGGGGCCACATGATCCTAGCTTAAGGTCGTAGAGTGGACCATTAAGGGGGGGGGGGGACTGGGTTTGATGGACTGTGCATAGGGTAGAGATGTATCCAAACCCGACATGTAGTTACCATAGGGAGATCTTAGTTTAGGGTCATAGAACTTGGACCAGGTTGGGAAAAGACAAAGGAGGAACATGGTGCGACTGTTGAAAAACCTGATGTGAATGAGAACCCAAGAGGTACTCTCCACACCACATGTTCCAAAAAGATTTTGGACCAAGGGGAAAAATGGGGGGGTAGGATTTAAGATTCTTGGGGCTGGACCCACAGACGGATTGTCTGGGCGTTCTTATGTATCCCATGAGGTTGGAAATCAAGCCACACGTAGTTCTAGAAGTGCCGTTTAATGTCATGTGGGACAAAAGGCATGATAGACTAGCTCCCAGAAGGTAAGTACATGGTGAGGCTATTGAAAACCCAACTTTAATGAGGACATGGAGTCCATATACTCCACACCATGAAATCCTATGAAATTTAGGGATAAAAGGCTGAACATAAGAGGTAATTAGTGGAACTTGAGCTGGACCTGAAGACAAGATGCCTAGACATTCCTACACATCCCATGAGGATGGGAATCAAGTTATACTTAGTTCTAGGAGTGTCATACAGTTTTACTTCTTGTAGAAAGGATGTGGAGAGATCTTAGTTTTAAGGTCTTAGAACTCATACCACATAGAAGCAAGACTCTTACAAACAGGTGCAAACCTCGACCGAATCTCTAAGTCCATGTGAGTTACAATTGATATGGGAAACAAGGGTGGATAAGGTCTTTGTAACACATTGAATAAATGAAAAGGGGAAATCAGTGCAGGGCTCCGAATGACGCATCACTGTGGCTTGTCCTCCTAACGTGCAAACGCGCACTAAGGTATAATACCAAGAGTATAAAATTTCACTTAGACACGATGGAGTGGAAAATGATGTGAATCATCCAACATAACATTTAGGGATTTATGGGGTGGTTTGATGATGAAGGATAACAGTTGACCGTGTTCTAAACACATCATCCATATCATGTGACCTAAAATGAGAACAACAAATGAGTGTCGACCACTGAACATATTCACGACATGAGACTTGTATCAATTTTTTGTTCGAGATCCTTGAGGATGTTGGACCGAAATGATAGGATAGCCCTTAGACTAAGTATCCATACCATTCAGGGGACCTTTTGGATGTGAAATATGATGAAATCCCAGATTAAGGAGAGCATGAAGCCTGAGGATGGGTGGTAACATGTTTATGTAGGATTCAACACTCTAGGACTTGAATCAGAGTGCTCCTGGGCACATTGGTGAACTGCCAAAGAGTGTCAAGGGGACCAACTTAAGAGCAGTCGACTCAGACAGATGAGTGTAGGACAAGGGAGTGAAGAGGTCTCAGGAGAAATAGGTACATGTCATGGTTGTTACAAACCCGAGGTGAATGAGGAAATAATCCCATACCACACCACACACCCTCCCTTTCGGAGGACTCAGGCTAAGGGGCCAAAGAGATGAGGTGGTTACTATGAAATATGACCGGACCCAAAGGATAAATGTTCGGGTAGTCCTACGTATCCCATAAGGATGGGAATCAAGCCACACGTAGTTTTGGAGGATGTTGTGCAGTTTTACGTCATGCGGCAAGGACGCAAATAGGTAAAAAGTATATCAATGAGGGATGTGTATAGCACGATGAGTAACCCGATGTGAATGAGGAAATAATCCCATACCACACTGTATAGTACTAAGTGAGAACTTGGGCGAAGGTCTCGAAAAGGCTAAGGGACCTGAGGCTGGTCCATGGACAGAAAGTCACAACCATTTTTTAGTTTAACGTCTTGCAATGAGGATGCTAGTGATCTTAGTTTAAGGTCATAGAGCTCAGACTTTAGATACCCAATTTAATGTCATGTGCATGGGAAAAATGGGTATAAAGGGTGAATCACCATTCCTATTATGTGGGAGACCACAAGATGACAATGATGATCAAGGATAACTATTGACCATGTTCACAACACAATATCCGTATTGTGGGATGAGGGATGGGGGGAAACAATTGACCGTCGACCGTCGACCATATTCGTAACATGAGACTTGTATCAATTTGCTTCTCGAGATCCTCGAGGATGTTAGCCTAAAATGGTAAGAGAGACCTTGGTCCAAACATCCATGCCATTCGAGGGTCCTTTTGGATGTGAATGACAGAAAAAATCCAAATGATGGGACACATGAAGAATGGTGGGACCTGTGCAGTTTAATGTCTTGCGGCAATGACAATAGATGGAGGGGTGTCTCAAGGGGATGTATGTAATGTGGAAAAAATAGCCCGACCACATTGCACAATCCTAGGTGTGAACCTATGATAGGGGCCTAGAAAGGCTAAGGGACCTGAGATGGGAAGTCTTGGCCAGTTTTCAGTTTAACGTCTTGAAATGAGGACAATAATGATCTTAGTTTAAGTTCATAGAGCTCAGACCGTAGATACGTGACCCTTTACACGGGTATTTCCTTACCAAAGCTCCTAAGGCCATGTGAGCAATGCTCAGTGTGGGAAACAAGGAGTGGGACCAGGTTCTCCCCAACATACAAGGGTATGACATATGGACTAACACTTTTTCCTGAGGTAGGCTGATGTTTGAAGGGATAACAAGACAAAATGAATCACTACACCCAATTCTTGGGACATACGGGGGTGGTGGAAATGATGAAGGATGACTATTGAATACGTTCCAAACACACTATCCACATCGTGTGACCTGTAATGCAAACAAAAAATGAGTGTTGACCACTGACCATATTCACAACGTGAGACTCATATCAATTTTTTGTTTGAGATCCTTGAGGAAGTTGGCCTGAAATGGTAGGAGAGCCCTTAGGCCAAACATCTAGACCATTAAGGGGGTCCCTTTGGATGTGAAAGATGATGAATACCCAATTAAAGGGAGTGTGTGAAGCATGAATGTGCCTATGCAGTTTAACATCATGTGGGATGAGGAAAGAGGTGAAGATCTCCAAGGAGAGGGATACATGGTGCGGTCATGATGAACTCGAAGTGAATGGGGGAAAAATCCTGTACTACACCATGTGTTTCGACCCAAGGAGAGATCTTGAAGTTTGGGGATGGGCCTATGGATGAAATGTCTGGGTGTTCCTACGTATCCCATGTGTATGGGAATCAAGCCATATGTAGTTCTGAAAGGGTTATACAGTTTAATGTCATGCAGTGAGGAAGAATGCTGAATAGTTTTACGTCCTTTAGTCCAAATGAATCACACATTTTAACATCACATGGAGAAGACAGAATGGTTTAAAGTCACGAGGGACCATATAAATCTTAGTTTATGGTCATAGAGCTCAGACCGTTTTGCATATTATCATCATGTAGGATGACAATGCAGTTTAATGTCATGTAGGACGTAACAGTTTAAGGTCATGTAGGACTATATATAGTTTAATATCATGCCGGATGACAGAGAGTTTAATTTGATGAGGGAAATAACAATTTAAGGTCATGTAGGACCCATAATGAAGTTTAAAGTCATGCGGGATGAAGATGAGTAGTTTAAAGTCATGCACGATGATAATGGATAGTTTAACATCATGACAGATGAATATGAGCAGTTTAATGTCATGTATGACGATAATGAGTATTTTAATGTCATGACGGATGAAGATGAGAAGTTTAAAGTCATGCAGGATGATAATGACCATTTTAACATCATGACGGATGAAGATGAGAAGTTGAAAGTCATGAAGAATAATAATGAGTAGTTTAACGTCATGACGAATGAAGATGTCTGTGTCGCTCAACTATATCAGTACACATCCTATCAAAACTAATAATCCCATGTGAGTCATGCTCGGTATGTGAAACAAGGAGTAATGATGGGATTTTCCTAACACATAGAGGCACACAAAAAACAGAATGGAGATATCTAGTTGGGAATATCCTAATAGTACTGCCCCTCTCACTCAACATGTAAAGATGTCCAGAAGGGTAACACCAAGGGTGTTAGAGTTCCACCTAAACACAGAGAGGTGAAAAAAGGGTGAATCATAACATTCAATATCTAGATCACAATGATGGTGGTGTAATGATATTGGATAGTTGTTGACCGCATTCGAAACACAGTATCCATATCGTGTTACCTATAATAGAGATAGACAAATGGGGGTCAACCACTGACCATGTTTGAAACATAGGACATGTCAAAAAATGTAATCCGAAGTCTTTTGAGGCATTTTATGAAGATGGTAGGTGAGCCAATGTGGCATGAGACCAGATCGTTAGGCCCCCCCTTCAGACATGAATGAATGTGTGGATCAAAATAAAAGGGATTCTATGAAGTGTGGAGATGGATTGGGATTATATCCATTTGGAGTCCAAAACTCTGGGTTCTACACCACAGCACATCAGTGCGTGTCAGTGAGAAGACGTAGTTTAACTCAGAGTAACATACCCTGGTGTTGAAAATAGTTTAAGGTCTTATTTCTTGGACCAAAGGTTCTTAGTTTAAGGTCATAGAGTTCAGACCTGGTAAATAGTTTAATGTTGTGTAGCTAGGAAAAGTGATGGATGGAGTTTAGGGTCAGATATCTTTGACCATGGTTGGTGTAGTTTTAGGTCACATAAATTTGACCAAAATGTTGTACAGCTTCACATCATGTGACCAATATGTTGTCCCACAGTTTAACGTCATGCAACTAAGATGATGGTTGTTATGTAGTTTAGCATCATGCAACTAGGACTTGGTTGTTACACAGTTTAACACCATGCAAATGGGACATGGTTGTTACGTAGTTTAATGTCATGAAACTAGGACGTGGTTCCACAAGGATTGTGTCGGTATTGGGATGGACATATCTACCCCATTTGGATGTTTTTGGATCCTTGAGGATGAGAGAGAACCCATATGATGGGATTACCCTAAAATTCCCCCTAAGTATGCATGGATGTTCTCCATGCATGAGCTGGGCTACCTCATAGTGTACATTCCACATGATGGTGTTGAAGAAGTTGGGAGGACCTCTGCGGTTGATGCAATGCCAAAGTTTAGAAGGCATAGAGTGTCGAAAGGGTAGTAGGGTTGATATCATGCGCTCAGTCTGGCATGGTGATGAAGACCAGAAGGCGTGAAATCCAGGAGCGTCAGTATGATGGGGTCGATGGATCTCGGAAGGCGTAAAGCCTATAACGTCGGTACGACGGGGGAAATGGAGCCCTAAATGTGTGGAATCCTAGAGCATCGGTACGACATGGGCGATGGATCCCAGAAGGCGTGGAAGCTTGGATCGTCAATACAATGGGGGCGGTGGATCCCAGAAGGCGTGGAAGCCTGGATCGTCGGTATGAATGGGGAGATGGAGCCCGAAAGGCATGTAATCCTGGATTGTCGATACGACGGGGGAGATGAAGCCCGAAAGGTGCAGAAGCCTGGAGCGTCGGTACGATTGGGGTGATGGAACCCGAAAGGCGTGGAATCCTGGATCGTCAGTACGACAGGGGTGATAGAGCCCAGAAGTCATGGAAGCCTCGAGCATCGGTATGATGAGGATGATGGAGCCTAGAAGGCGTGGAAGCATGGATTGTCATTATGACGATGACGATGGATCCCAGAAGGCATTTAAGACTAGATCATCAATACAACAGGGGTGATGAAGCCTAGAAGGCGTGAAAGCTTGGATCATCGGTACAATGGGGAAAATGGAGCCTAGAAGGCAGGGAAGCCTGGATCGTTAGTACGACGGGGGTGATGGATCCCAGAAGGCATGGAAGCCAAGATCATCGCTACAATGGGGGAGATGGAGCCTGTAAGTCATAGAATCTTGGAGCATCAGTACGACATGGACGATGGATCCCGGATGGCATAGAAGTCTGGATCTTCAGTACGATGGGGGCGAGGGAGCTCAGAATGCATGGAAGTCTGGATCATCGGTACGTTAGGGGTGATGGATCCCGAAAGTCATGGAAGCCTAGAGTGTCGGTACGACGGGGGCGATGGATCGCAGAATGTGTGGATTGGACATGAGGAGTGTCTCTATGACATCTTTTGTAGATGCATGGGGAGGAACTCTATAGTAGCTTTTGGTGGGGACGAGAAGGACTCCCATGCATGATTATAGTAGTGTGAGGAGGACCTCTATAGTGGTTAATGGTGCTGCTGAAGATGCTCTATTGGATTGGGGGTAGTTTCCCCCTGTTCATACCATGAGGTCAGTGGATTCAGTGAGGATCCAATGGAGCTGGGGGGATAATGCACCTACACGGAAGAGTTGGCAAGGAGACGATGGAGTTCGAGACAGATGCCCCCTGCATGGCTTCTTAAGGCAGAGACGTCGGCGAGGATCCAATGGAGTCAGGGGCAGATGCCCTTTGCGTGGCCTCTTAAGGTGTCAGTGTCGGTGAGGAGACTATGGAGTTGGTGGGCGGATTCCCCCTGCGTGGCCTCTTAAGGCGGCAGAGTTAGTGAGGAGCCGATGGAGTCAGGGGCATATGCCCCCTGTGTGGAATCTTAAGGTGGCAGAGTCGGTGAGAAGCTGATGGAGTTAGGGGTAGATGACCCCTGCACGGCCTCTTAAGGCAGTAGGGTCGGCGAGGAGCCAATGGAGTTGGGGGAAGATTCCCCCTATGCAACCTCTTAAGGTGGCGGGGTTAGCGAGGAGCCGCTGGATTTAGGGGAGGATTCCCCCTACGTGGCCTATTAAGGCAGCGAGGTTGGTGAGGAGCTGATGGAGTTGGGGGACGGATGCCCCCTCCACGAACTCTTAAGGTGGCGGGGTCGGTGATGAGCCGATGAATTTGGGGGACAGATGCCCCCTCCACGAACTCTTAAGGTGGCGGGGTCGGTGATGAGCCGATGAATGTGGGGGGTCAGATGACCCTTGCGTAGCCTCTTAAGGCAGCAGAGTCAGCGAGGAGCCAATGGAGTCTGGGACAGATTCCCCTGCATGGTCTCTTAAGGAAGCGAAGTTGGTGAGGAGCCGATGGAGACGAGGGGAAGATGCTCCATGTACGACCTCTTAAGGTGGTGAGGTCAGCGAGGAGCCAGTGGAATCGGAGGGCGGATGCCCCCTGCCCGGCCTCTTGAGGCGGCAGAGTCAGCGAGGAGCTGATGGAGTCGGTGGGAAGATTCCCCCTACGTGGCCTCTTAAGGCAGAGGGATTGGCGAGGAGCCGATGGATTCAGGGGAAGATTCCCCCTGCATGACCTCTTAAGGGGGTGGGGTGGCGAGGAGTTAATTGAGTCAGGGGGAGGATGCCCCCTGCATGACCTCTTAAGGTGGTGGGGTCAGTGAAGAGCCGATGGAGTCGGGGGAGGATTCTCCCTACACGGCCTCTTAAGGCGGCGGGGTTGGTGAGGAGTCAATGGAGTCGGGGTAGGATTCCCCCTCCATGGCCTCTTAAGGCGATGAGGTTAGTGAGGAGCCGATGGAGTTGGGGGCGGATGCCCCCTACGCGACCTCTTAAGGCGGCGGGGTTGGCAAGGAGCCGATGGAGTCGGGGGAAGATGCCCCCTACACAGCCTCTTAAGGAGAAGGCGTCAGCGATGAGCTGATGGAGTCGGGGGGCAGATTCCCCCTATGTGGCCTCTTAAGGCGGTAGGGTTGACAAGGAGATGATGGAGTTGGGGGGTGGATTCCCTCGACGTTGCCTCTTAAGGCAGCAGAGTCGACGAGGAGCCGATGGAGTTGGGGGTGGATGCTCCTTGTGCGACCTCTTAAGGTGGTGACATCAGCGAGGAGCCAATGGAGTCGGGGGAGGATTCCCCCAGCACAACCTCTTAAGGTGGAGGAGCCAGCGTGGAGCTAATGGAGTTAGGGGGTGGATTCCCCCAGCGCGAACTCTTAAGGAGGTGGAGTAGGCGAGGAGCCGATGGAGTCGAGGGTGGATTCCCCCTGCGTGGACTCTTAAGGTGACGACGTCAGTGAGGAGCCGATGGATTCAGAGGTAGATGCCCACCACACAACCTCTTAAGGTGGTGGGGTCGACAAGGAGCCGATGGATTCAGGGTATGGATTCCCTTGAAGTGGCCTCTTAAGGAGGCAGAGTTGGTGATGAGCTGATGGAGTTGGGGCAGATGCGACCTGCGGGGCCTCTTAAGGCAGTGGACTTGGTGAGGAGCCGATGGATTCGGGGGAGGATACCCCCTAAGCGGCCTCTTAAGGCAGAGGTGTTGAGAAGGAGATGATGGATTTGGGGTGGATTCCCCCTGCGCGGCCTCTTAAGGTGGTGGAGTCGGCAAGGAGATAATGGAGTTGGGGGCAGATTCCCCCTGTGCAGCCTCTTAAGGAAGTGAGGTTAGCGAGGAGCCGATGGACCATAATCTTCACACACCCAATGGTACTCATCCTATCACATATGAAGGAGAGGGGATTCACATGGGTGATGCCTTGATTTTCCCGACATATTTGGTCTACTCACTATTGAAGGAGAAGAGATTCATGTCAGGTTCACCATTTCTATTTGCAACGTTTTCTCCAGGGAACACATCCATATGTCGAGGATGCGCTGATCTGTTGCCCCACATTCCAACTTTCCAAAGTCAGGCAACATCCGTATCTTATTCAGGGATGATTTATCTTTGATCGAAATGAGATGATGGAATGTTGGTTCCTCCTTCCATGGATTCCTCCTTGGAACTCGTTACCTAGTCCAGGTCTCCCTTAAAGATTAAGTCGTTGTTCATGAATCTCATTCCTGGTGCCATATCTTTGTGGAAGATGATTAATTACACTAATTTCATCCGGAAATTCCATAGGTTATTGACAAGGTAGCAACCTTCCGTCAGAGTAGATGAAAACATCAGGCATGTTGGGGAATATCTGGATGCATGGACATTGGGGAACCTATATTCTTCCTCATAAGAGGGCATCTCAAGGGTGCAGAACCCAAGGCATCCCACATCAGTCGCGGGGTATTTTATGTCGGAGGCATGTCTCTGAGGGTTTCCTTAGCTTCCCATGTTTAACATGGGGTATGTCATGAGTTTAAAGTCCAGTGTAGACGGTTACACCAAAGGCGTGTCTTCCAAGGTTTTCCTCAGGAATCTTATGTTTAACATGAGGTATGCCGAGAGTTTAACGTCTTGTGGAGATAGAATGAGAGTGATCAAAATGTACCATAGATACGAATCATATTGGTACGTCCCTAGGAGGGGACACATGGAAGGTTTAACAGATGGATGGATCAGAATGCCTAATGAGGGTGGATCCCGGATGGTGTGTCCCATAAAAGGAAGATATCACATCGTGAAGGATGATCTGGACACCACTGAGGGCAGATCAGTGAGAGTGCACCCCATAATGGGGGACACAAAGGTTTTCCAATGGCTAGGATTGAACCTCAGGGAGGTTTCCTACCTACCCTATGCAGGGACATAGATCAAAACTCACGTAGTTCGAAAGGGTGATGAATAGGGTGTACACAAAGGACAACGACCCGAAGACATACTGGGGCGTATGCATGGTTAGAATCCCATCATAAGAGGGATTATCTTGGTTGAATGATTATAGATTGTGTGGGGATTATGCATGGTTAGATGCCTAGGTTCTACAAGGTGTGACACTAGGATGAATGGCATGATCTCACTGAGTTGTGGTGGCCCAGGTAAGAATCATGATGAATGATGGAGAGTTGAATGAAGTGGAGGGGAAATGAGATGTAACCGTCGTGAAGGTGATGATAGTGTTGGGATTGAACCTTAGTAAGGATTCCTACATATCCCTATGGTAGGGAATCAAAGTCTACATAGTTTAGGATGGTGGATGGGACACCTGAGGAGGTGGCTTGTGAGAATGGACACATGGATGAGATCCGAAGGAAGTAGAACCTTCAGGTTGGGGCATTAACCTCCCGAAACACATAGTATTGAGGGATAGACCACTATGGGACATGAGTGATGGGATTGAACATCATGGAGGCTTCCTATATATCCCCGTGGAAGGTAATCAAAATATGCATAGTTCATTTTACAATGGCTTGTCATCGTGTTGGGATGACAAAGACTTATCGCTGGATGAGGTAAAATGACTTACCATCTATTGGGAATCACAATGGCTTACTGTCGATTGGGGTTCAAAATGTCTTACCATCAATTGGGTATCACAATGGATTACTGTCGATTGGGGTTCACAACAGCTTACTGTCAATTGAGGAACCCAACGAATTACCGTCGATTAGGGAACACAATGGCTTACCCTTGATTGGGGAACACAACGAATTACCGATGAATGGGGTACACAATGGCTTACCACTGGTCAGGGTTGGACCTCAAGGAGGCTTACTACATACCTTTTATGGGAGACAAGGATCAAACCCTGTGTAGTTCGAATGGGTATAGTTTAACGTCTTACAGGACCAAAAGGGGAGTACAGTTTAACGTCATGGAGGATGAGGGTAGACTGAAGTTAAGTGGTCAGTATTGATAGGTGTTGGGCTTGAACCTCAGAAATCCTTCCTACTTACCTTACCTCAGAAATAATAAAAGTCCCCATAGTTCAGAAATGTTTGGTGAACTGACGTGAAGGGGGTCGGGACTAGTGGAGGTGTTGGGCTCGAACCTTAGGGACACTTCCTACATAACCTAAATAGGAAAGGATCAAAGTACATGTAGTTCTAGATGGTTTAATGAATTGATGTGAAGGTGGTCGGGACCAATAGGTGTTGGTCTTGAACCTCAGTGAGGCTGTTTACATACCTTTCCTTGGAAAGATCAAAGTCCACATAGTTCGGAAGTATTTGTGAACTGATGTGAAGAGGTCGGGACCAATAGGTGTTTTCCTTGAACCTCAGGGAGGCTTCCTATGTACCTTTACTTGGAAAGGATCAAAGTCCATGTAGTTCTAGAATGGTTTAGTGAACTGACTTGAAGGGGTCGGTACCAATAGGTGTTGGTCTTGAACCTCAAGGAGGCTTCCTACGTACTTTTCATTAGCAAGGATCAAAATCCCCATAGCTTGGGAGTTTTTGGTGAACCGACATGAAGGGGGTTAAGACCAATAGGTGTTGGGCTTGAATCTCAGGGATCATTCCAAGGTACCTTGCCTTGGAAAAGATCAAAGTCCACATAGTTCCATAATTTTTTGGTGAACTGATGTGATGGGGGTCAGGACCAATAGGTGTTGGGATTGAACCTCAGGGAGGCTTCCTACGTACCTTGCCTTGGTAAGGATCAAAGTCCACATAGTTCCATAATGTTTGGTGAACTGACATGAAGGGGGTTGGGACAAATAGGAATTGGGTTTGAACCTCAGGGAGGCTTCCTACAAACCTTGACTTGGCAAGGATCAAAGTCTACTTAGTTCAAAAATGTTTGGGGCTTACATGCAAAGGTGGCCTAAGGAGGATGTCATGTCACTACTAGAAATTTAGGCTATAACCACTGTTTGAAACTGTGGCTATAAGCCCAAAAATCGTGGCTATAGGTTATATCCACAGTTCAATGAACTATGGCTGGTATTGGTGTGGCTATATGCCAACTCCTATAGCCACGGTTTAAAACCGTGGCTAAAGCCTATAGCCACGGTTCAAATCATGGCTAAAGCCCTGTAGCCACAGTTTTAAACTGTGACTAAAGCATTATAGCCACGGTTTGAAACCGTGGAAGAAGGTAAAACACAAACAAGGATTATAGCCATGGTTAGAAACCGTGGCTATAGATCAAAGTTCAATAAAAAAACACATCAGGCCTGCTAGTCCCCCCCTGCCCCCTGCTAGTCCCCCTGCCAGTCCCCCCTGCCCCCTACCAGTCCCCCCTACCCCCTGCTAGTCCCCCTGCCCCCTGATAGTCCCCCCTGCCAGTCCCCCTGCCCCCTGTGAGTCCCCCTGTGAGTCCCCCCTGCCCCTGCCACCCCCTGCTAGTCCCCTACCCCCTTATAGTTCCCCCTTCCCCTTGCTAGTCCCCCCTGCCACCCCCTGCTAGTCCCCCCTTCCCCCTGCCACCCCCTGCCAGTCCCCCTGCCCCCTGCAAGACCCCCTGACCCCTGCTAGTCCCCCCATGCCACCCCCTACCAGTCCCCCCTAACCCCTACTAGTACCCCTGCCAGTCCCCCCTGCCCTCTGCCACCCCCTGCTAGTCCCCCCTGCCCCCTGCTAGTCCCCCCTGCCACCCCCTACCAGTCCCCCGCCTCCCCCTGCTAGTCCCCATGCTAGCCCCCATGCCCCCTGCCACCCCTTACCATTCCCCCCTACCCCTGCTAGTCCCCCTTCCCCTGCTAGCCCCCTGCCAGTCCCCCCTGCCCCCTACTAGTCCCCCTGCCAGTCCCCTGCTAGTCCCCCAGTCCCCTGCCAGTCCCCCTGCCCCCTGCCACCCCCTGCCAGCCCCCCCTGCCCCTGCTAGCCCCCTACCCCTGTTAGTCCCCACTGCCACCCCCTACCAGTCCCCCTACCCCTGCTAGTCCCCCTGACAGTCCCCCTGCCCCCTGCCACCCCTACTAGTCCCCCCTACCCCCTGCCAGTCCCCCCCCACCCCCTGCCAGTCCCCCCTACCCCTGATAGTCCCCCTGCCAGCCCCCCTGCCCCCTTCCAGTCCTCCTTGCCAGTCCCCCTTGCCCCCTTCTAGTCCCCCTGCCCCTGTTAGTCCCCCTTGCCAGCCCCCCTACCCCCTGCCACCCCCTGCCAGTCACCCCTGCCCCCTGCTAGTCCCCCTTACCCCTACTAGTCCCCCTACCTTCCACCCACCCTGTATGTCTCCCCCCTATTTTCCATCTGGCTCTTCCCCCTTCCAGTCCCCCTACCTGTTTTCCCCTGGTTCCCCACCCCCTGCTAGTCCCCCTACCTGTTTCCCCTAGTTCCCCACCCCCTGCCAGTCCCCCCTGTCTGTCAACCCCCCTGAACACACCCCCACCCCCTCCCCTGCACAGACACCCCCCACCCAGGATAAACACCCCCCCTGGACAGACAGACAACCCTGGACACCCCCTCCCCTGGATAGACCCCCCCAGATAGAAACACTCCATGGACAGACAACCCTGGACACCCCCCTCCCCTGGACAGACCCCCCTAGATAGAAACGCCCCCTGGACAGACAACCCTAGACACCCCCTGTTGTACATATGTTGGAGTTTTTCAAAATAGAAACACATCAGAATCCTGTCAGAGTACTGGAAGGTTTTCTTAGGTGGGCCAAATAGACTATGGATGAGCAGCACTTGGTTTTTGGAATGGTGAATAAAGGCTATAGTTGGGATTCCATTATAGCTGGGCTATCTATACTGAAACTATTTGGTTTTACACGGGATGTTGGTGGATGAAAGGGTATAAAGGTTCAATAAGCACTACACCGGAAGGAGCTCCTACATGTTTCAGATAATGCTATTATAGAGGGAGAGAAGGATATTGCAGTTATATCCAACAACCGTCTTAAAGGTGAAATGAGACAATATGATGTTTGGAATGAAGAGTGAAAACCAATGTTTCCCATGGTTATAGGTGTTGTATTTATCACTGCTCTTGGTATAAATGATAATGGAAAGCCTAACCTTATCTATTTATTACCTTTAGATGAAAATAAAAAATAATAATTTGTTTCTAGTGCCACTAGTACTTCAAATACGTTGACTGTAATAGCAAACAAACATGTCGGACATTCTCTCATAGTCAGGAAATTAATTCAATGGTGGTGGTGAAGACGATGTTGGTGATGGAAGAAACATTGGTTTACTTGATGAAGATGAAGTTTTCACATGAGTTGAGACTCTTTGAAGCATGTGCAATCAACAAGGCAACGATTTCTGTTAGCGGTTTCTAGATATTCACCTTGAGGACAAGGTGGGTTTTTGTAAGGGTGGAAATGTTTGGAGTGTGGATGTGTGGCTGTCAGTTGTGCTTGGCAGGGATGTCCTTACGTGGGTGTGGATGGTGGGATGTCTTAAGGGAAAAATTTTCTTTTACTTTTATTAGTTACTAGGTGTTGGTAATAGTAGGTAGGGGTGGATGGTTGTTGGGCTGGGGTATTAAATAACGGCGTGGCTAGGAGCCGATACTTGAGAGGTCTGGGAGGCCCTTTGAGAAGTGGTCTTTCTAGGAGAAGTTCATCTCTTCCCTCTTCATTTTCTTTTTCATTTTTTTCTTCTTATTTTGTTGTTAACTCTGTTCCAATTACTTCTACTGGATATAAAAACTTCTGCCATATTTTTGTTCTCTTCTTCCTACCTAATCAGTACCATTGTTAGGCAAGAGTCCTAACACTATTCAAAAGGTGTATTTTTATCACTCATTTAAGTAATATTCTCTAGAAAGATATATGTAACTATTTTTTTAGAATCAGAATGTACTTTTGATTAAGTGTTATGAAATGTAGCTGAGGATAGTTTAGTTCGCTCATTTGTCCAATGATTTCAGAAGTGGGTTGAACATCAAACTAACTAAAGCACTCGTTAAAGATTCAATTATCAAACCATGGTTATACCGGTTATTATTAAAATAATATATTTTTGAAAATATATATCATTAAAATTTAAACAATTTATTTTCATTATTGGAGTCAGTGTTCCACATCGGACATGAGTGTTTTGTCATCTTTATATTTCCCTATAAATAAGCTCCAAGGCCTCTCTTAAGAGGTATCTTGGGTACTGGTTCACCTCTTTTATCATTCTACATGGTATCAAATGGGGTTTAATAAAAGAACCCTTAGTCTTGTTTCTCTAAATTGATCTAGGGTTCATTCCCCCCCCCCCAAGGGGGGCGGCGGCCGTAAGCCCTTGGCCACCATCGAGAGTAGACTCTTCCCCCAGTAGAGCCTTTCTCCCTTCATGAGCGTGACCTCTGCCCATAGCGGCCCTCCTACCGTCATGAGAGGCCTCCACTCCCATCGGTACCCTCCTACCATCTTCAGTGCAACCAATGCACCTAGAGTCCCTCCTCCCATCGTGAGCGTACACTTCCCCTACATGATAGACCTCTTGTGCACCACCCCTTCAGCCGGTGGCCACTCCTCCTTGAACATTTACCTCATGTACACCTTTCTCCTATGGGAAACACCCCATCGTAAAGGAATATTCAGCTGCCTCCTCCCTCCAGGCAGACGTCTCCCCCCTCCTCTCCCTCCCTCCAGGAAGACGGTGCCTCTAGGCCCCTCCTATGTCGATCGCGACACCTCCTTGTGTGCCTACGCCCCTGCACCCTTTCACTTGACCTCCCATCACCGACTTCTCCCAGTGCGGCTTTCCTGGTGCCTTGCTTGTACAGCTTTCCCAATGTCCCATTGACTAGACCCACCTGTTCTAATTTCTCAGCACCCTGACTATCGTCCCCGCCTATGCAGATTTCCAGGTGCTTCGTCGACTGGCCTCACTCGTGCGGCTTTCCCGACGCTCTATCGACCGACCCTGCCTGTGCAGCTTTCCCGACGCCCCGTCGACTGGACCTGCCTATGCAGTTCCTCTACTACGCCTCAACGAATTTCCACACTACTAATGGAATCTAGATATTTTAGTGACATTTTCTATCATCCATCATTTTCATCTCAAGGGGGAGCTATGATCGCTGATGATTTCTTTTTTTTTTGTCTTGTTTTATAATCAAGCTGGATATGTACAGCTTGAGGGGAAGTACTAAAGTGGATTTTCTTTGTTTTTCTTTACTTTTTTTTCTTTAACTATGTATTCAATAAAGTTACACCTTGATTGAGAGGGAGTGTTGGAGTCTGTGTCCCACATCGGACGTGAGTGTTTTGTCATCTTTATATTTCCCTATAAATAAACTCCAAGACCTCTCTTAAGAGGTATCTTGGGTATTGGATCACCTCTCTTATCATTCTAAAATCATCAACCATCTTTTATTAGCTAGATGGATGTAAACAAATTCATTTTTACTATGAGGCAATAAAAATTCAATTACAATCTATGAAATAACAAAAAACGATATCCAAATCACACACCAATTGATCCATGGTATAGAGTGAAGTGGATACTTATATAATGATTTATTTATTCTTATTAAAATTAATAAATTATTTAATAAATTAATAAGTATTTTTATTGTAATTTGAAGGGATGTATTGAAAATGGTAGGTTACAATTCATTGAAAAATGGTGCGTGCCATTGTATGGGAAAACGAGTGGGAGAGGGGCGTGCCATTGGGAATTCAGCATTTCAAATCATAAGTTGTTTTAGATTTAAAATTTCAAAAGAAATTAAAAAAATTAAAAAATTAAAATCTTAATCCACAGACTAGTGGTATGCCATAGGAAGGAAAGATTATTTGGTCAAGTCTTCAAATCTTTGGGAGCGGGAGGAGGCGGGGCAACATTCCGGTCATCGCCCCGCCGAAAGAAATTGTGATTAGTCAGTCTCAACATTGATCACAAAACTAATGGAATATTATCACTGTGAAATATTGTGGGGTGTCGTCCTGGAGTAGGGTCAAATCACGATGTGACCGCGGCGTGACCGCAACGTGACAGCGGCGTAACCTCGGCGTGACAGTGGCGTGACCGCGGTGTGACCGTGGTGTGACCGCGGCGTGTTAGCCCGGTCCAGCGACATCCGTGGGGCAGCATCTTCCGGCCAGGAGTGAGAGGAGGTGGGGAAAAATTCAGGTCGTCACCCCACCAAAAAAAATTACGATTAATCAGTCTCAACATTGATCACAAGACTCATGGAATACTATCACTGCGAACAGCCGCATGGTGTCATCCTGGAGTAGATACAAATCACGGCGTGATCGCGGCATGACCGCGGCGTGACCGCAGCGTGACCGTGGCATGACCGCGACATGTTGGCCCGGTCCAACGACATCTGCGGGGTAGCATCTTCCGGCCAGGAGTGAAGGGAGCGAGAGGAGGCGGGGAAACATTCCGTTCGTCACCCCACCGACAGAAATTGTGATTAGTCAGTCTCAATATTGATCACAAGACTCATAGAATACTATAACTGTGAACCGCCGCAGGGTGTCATCCTAGAGCATGGCCAAATCATAGTGTGACTGCAGTGTGACCGCGGTGTGACCGCGGCGTGACCACGGCGTGACAGCGGCGTGACCGTGGCGTGACCGCGGCGTGACCGTGACGTGACTGCAGCGTCGTGTTGGCCCGGTCCAGCGACATCTGTGGGGAAGCATCTTCCGTCCAGGGAAGAAGAAAAGAAGTGATTTTAAAATTGATCCATGTCGAACCCCAGAAGAAAAGACATAGAAGAAGGAGGTAAATGTGTATCATTTGATCGAGGATTTTTCGACTTTTAGTTTCCCTCAACAGGTCTAAAAGGATGATCCTAGAGCATTGGATCGCTCAACCTAAGGCCCGGTACCTTGTAGGTTTATGTCTGGAAGCTAAAATTTAGTTCTAATGACAAGAAACTTGTGCACAGATCTAGTTTAAGATTCATAGACTTAATTGGGTACTATGGAACTAGGAAATATTATATGATATCGCATTCATGATTTTCATTTCAATCAGGATGAACTATTCCACTAAAAATGTAATTTTTGTTCATTATGCATGTGTATTGGTAGAAGTGGATTTAAGTTATACACTAAAAATGTGGGACCAACTAAACAATTGAGGTTCAGGCTCAACATCAAGCAGTTGAAAATTCAGGGAATGTCCCTGTTTTAGCCCTAGAGGATCAAGTTCCTGCTAACGATAGGTCTATTATTTCTCAAAAGAAATATTCTATGTGTTTGATTGCTAGAGGATTTTATTATCCTATTCTTGGATCATCCCCCCATTATAGAGATTCTTGTATTTCTGTTTCTTCAAACAAGTTGCAAGTGAAGAGTTCCTGGGCTGATATGGAAGAGAAATCTCATGCTGCCACTACTATTTTTCTTTGTAATGAATATCTATCAAGGGGTATAACTGATGAACTTGAAGATGAATTTGATGATACTCAAGCTAAAATGGAATTAGATGTGCAAGCTGACGTATATTTCAATTTCTAGAAAGAACAAAGAACAATCTCTTCAAAGTATCATAAAGGAAAAGCAAAGAAAGTGGCTACCACTTCAGGGAAATTCAAAAGTAGTATATGTATCATATTGAGTGATGAAATAGTGGATGTCTTCACTAAATTCTAATGTGGGACTGAGAAATAGTGTCAACAAACAGAGGAAGACCACCCCATGGAGGATATGGACCATGCTCATAGTGGATAGAAAATGGATAGTATTTTTTCCCCATGTCATGGTAAAACTTGTGGATGTAATGTTTCATTTAAATGATTTATAAAATAGTGGAATCATGATCATTTTGCAGTCCATAGTCGAAGGAATAACAATGAATAGAAGATTCCTAAATCTCTTTGTGGAGAAATATTTAGAGAATTTATGTGAATTGAAGGAATATGTTTGACCATACTAAAATCATACTACAACCATGTACAAGACATTCCATCCAAATGATGCTATTCACTTAGTGGTGACTTGGTCATTATGGGAAATTCCATCTTAAAAGTCTAACAACACTTAAAGGGTGTCTTGGTTCAAACAACTGTTTTAATAAAAAGAGGGAAACCCCCTACAGGGATATAAAAAGGGTCAAGTACGATGTGTGCTTTATGACTAACAATGACATCAAGTATAAGGAAAACATCAATGAAATAATGAGAAGCAAGGTATACCACTGTGAGTTTTTTGCAAACAACGCACCTCCATTGGAAGGGTTTTATTACAAAACCATGACTTATTTATCAAACAAAAACAATTATCTTAACTAACACTTATTCAAGAATTGCAATTTAATATAAACATGCAGAATTAAGAAGGCAACTAAATGCAATTTAAACATCTTGAATTAAAGAGGCTAGGAGAGGGACCCTACCTCAACCTCAAGGTGTGTTTGCTTTTGACAACGAAAACTCGAATCTTTATTTTTTCCGCTTTCATGCATATGCAAATTCACATATATATAAGGTCACCTAGCCCCTATGTACATATTTTCATGGCCAAATACGCACAAGGGGGTCCTTAAATATATGTTTATACTTGCATATACCCCTTTACACTTACACATGTATGCATTTTTAATATCCATATATAAGCACCCCTAGCCCCAATATATATATATTCATACTGCCATGAGTGAATATATATAAAGGGGGGACTTATATATGTATATTCCTACCTATGCATACAAATGTAAGCCTTCATCAACGACGACTCGAATCCACCTCAACGAAATTTAAAATGCACTGCAAAAAATATAAGGAACCCAAAAGTCACAAATGCCCTAATTAAAATTGGGCCAAAGAATAAAAACAAAATAAACCTTACCCAAATCTGATGTTGAACTCATTGTCATTGATGGTGGTGGATAGAACCTACCTCATCATAAGAAACCACCTATAAGAAAATAGTGGAAAAAATGACATATAAAGACTTCTTATATATATATATGTGATCAATGTGTCAACTGTACATGATAAATGATACATGAATCCATAACCAACAATGAAAAAATAATATTCAGATTGATATGTACATCCCAATACTAAATAACATGATCATTAATAAACCTCTTTATTTTTCAAACATAACCTTCAATTTCCTATTCAAAAATAAAAAATCACCAAAATATGGGAATAAAGTAAACTTCCATCAGCACTTAAATGCGAAAAATAGAGATTAAACATTGTTCTTAATCTAGGGCACTTGAATAGTGTTATTAATGGAGTTCCACAAGGTTCTTCATCATCTTTCATGTGTTTTGGTGAATTCATCCATAGTAGGGGTTGCTGGTTGTGTCTGTTGTAGTTCCAGAACTTCATCATCCTCTTGCATGTGTTGTGTTTTGCTAATATCAGCCATCTGTATATTGAAAACTAGATTTTGAACTGCTGCTTTGTCCAACATCTCATCACTATGTGAAGGTGAGGAGAGTTGATGTTGTTTTGCACTGTCAGTAGTCACAACATAGGTGTCCTGCAGACCCCCCTGCAGACCACCCCCCTGCCCTGCAGACCTCCCCACTCCATGCTGCCCCCTCCCCTGCCCTACAGACCAACCCCTCCCCCTGCCCCCTACCCCCCTCCACCCTGCCCCCTACCCCCTGCCCCCCTCCACCCACACCTTGCCTTCTGCCCCTGCCCCTGCCCCCTGCTCTGTAAACCTACCCCTACCCCCTGCTCCCCTCCACCCTCCCCCTGCCCCTACCCTACAGACCTGCCCCCTGCCCTGCAGACCTGCCCCCTACCCCTGCCCCTGCCCCCTCCACCCACACCTTGCCCCCTGCCCCCTGCCCCTTGCCCCCTGCCCCTTCCCACTGCCCCCTGCTTTGCAGACCTGCCACTACCCCCTACCCCCTCCACCCTCCCCCTCCCCATGCCCCCCTTCCCCCTGCCCTGCAGACCTGCCCCTGCCCCCTGCCCCTGCCCCCTACCCCCTGCCCCCTGCCCCCTCGACCCACACCTTGCCCCTACCCCCTGCCCCCTGCTCTGCAGACCTTCCCCCTGCCCCCTGACCCCCTCCACCCTCCCCCCTGCCCCCTGCACCCCTGCCCTACAGACCTGCCCCCTGCCCCCCTCCACCCTCCCCCTGCCCCCGGCCCGGCCCGAACCCTACCCCCTGTCCCCCTGCCCCCTGCCCCCTGCCACCCCCGCCCCCTTATGATTTTGGACCTCTATCACCTATTAAGATGAGTGGACCCAATATGAAATGAAAAAATTAAATGAAATATAACAAAAAATATTTTTATATTGTTCAATACTAACAATTACCCGTTGCTAAAACTAGTTATACATACCCCAGTTATAGATTATCCATTATAATATTATTATTAATTATAATGGTTTATGAATCAACAGGTTATACCCCCATTAGTTAATACTCCATTTGATCCTAATTATACCCCCAGTGATTCAAATCTTTTTCCTCCTTTAGTTAGACCCAAAATAGTTGAATGGTTATATCCCCCAGTGTTGAGCCTCTTCAATAACTGGTCCCCCTATTCACAAGGTCATTCTTCTTATCTTGATCAATTATATGATGATTTCATGATCTTCCTCAATGGGATTTCTATATTTGATTTGCTAATGTACAACTTCAAATACATTCAACAGAAATATACCTTTTATGTAGACTTTTCTTAATAATTTTAATCACTTGTGTATGATCAATTCGGTAAGGGAAACCATGATCAGGAAAATATTATTTCTTCTCCTAATGTTTTAGCCTCACTTAATCACTAAATTCTCATGTGTGAAATCTTCTGATACTACACCCAGATTAGTCTAAAAAAACTACACAATATTTATGAAAAATATATCACATGGTCTTTTCTCAAACCACATTAATGTAAGAAACAATGAACCCCCTTCAATTTAATACATTTATATACAAAAACTAACAATATACTCACTTATAATGAATGAATCCTCAATGTTTACTATTGATTTAATGGACAGATTTTTATATTTTATTTCTTGTTTTTTTTGTTACTGTGTTGAATTACATACATATTGAGAAATCGGTAAACAACTTAAAGACAAAATATTATTTTAATAGTGAAGTAGGAATGATAATAAGTTATAGTCCTTATTGAAACTATTTGAACACATAAATAATTCTTGATGAATTTGGAAATTAGTTCCTAGATATAAATAGATATAGCCTATAGGTCTCTTCATGTATAAAAACAACAAATATAAAACCGAATAATTTAATTAAGAAATAAAAAAATTATTTGTTGAATACAAATATTTTTAGCACAAACAAGCTCATTTCTATTGTGGGAGGCATAAATGCCTTAACTATTTTGCCTAAGTTTACCTTAAATTGTGTGCTGAAATTTTATTGTTACTTTATAAGAATCATATAGGATATTAAAACCTTACTGTGACTTGATTTTAATTTTTTTAAACATTGAATGTTTTGGGAACAATGATGAGAAAAAGGATGGGAGACTGAGCTATAGTGATGGTCAATGTTAGAGATAGAGAGATAGATTTATACTATGTGAAATGGTGTAGGAATTATACTAGATTTATAGTATGAGTTTAGAGTTTTTCTTTCTTATATACGTAAATTATTATTTAATGCATTCAAATTATAGATAATATAGATATTACCATTTTCATTTCTAACTTCCTAATTCAGTTTGAATCTATGAAAAATAAGAGAATATTGGTTGTGGTATTTTATAATTAAGTCCTAGAGTTCTCAGATAATAATAGAATTATTAATAGTTTGATAAATGAATGAGTTTGGATCTTAGTGATCATAGTTAATGATGAAATTTATGAAAAAATAAACATAATAATTTACTATGAAAAAGAAACTTCCCAAATATTGAACTTCATCTATTTTTAATAGATTCAATATTACTTTAATGTGTTAATAATGATTATTAGAGGATTTTTGAGGATTCATGAGACAGAATCATATGAAATGCCATAATATTATTGAGTCACTAACTTAATCCATAGAGAATAATTTATGAGGATACGCCATAAATTAATCGAGTGGAGAAGTTTAATAATATATGGGAAATTAGATCTAATATTTGTTAGAATATTGTTAAATTTTAACATGTGATGAGGAGTGAACAGTAATCTAAAACAATGATGAGGTCATTGAGAAAATTAATTTAGAATAAAAAATTCAAGGACTATAATAATACTAAATGATGAATGAATAGTATAGATCTTCTATGTGGATAAGGATCGACCATAATTAATGAACACAAAACCAAAATGAGGGAGGATTCTCTATTAATAAAGAGTTAGAAAGGATATTTATTAAATTACATATATCCTAGCATAAAATTCTAGTGATCTTTAAGGAATATAAGGATCAATTATGAGTGAATATAGAGCTCCACAAGAATCCAACTGATGTTCTGTAAGTGGATAAGAAATATTGGAAGTCATTTGAAGAGGATATGAGATGTGTCTATATTGATGGTGATTATGTAGTATAACTGAATATCCAGTTTAGATGAATTTATATAGGGGATTTCCTAAGTAGATTAATCAGTGTAACCAAACATGCTACTATGTATATGAATTTCCACATAAGATTTTTTCATGTGTAGGTAAATATATATAGTTGAATGCATTGAAACACATGCGAATGTTCACATATGTGTATTTGGATACATGAATCCATGTATGAAAAATGATACACATACAATAGATTCATAAGGCCATGTTTATGGATATATAAAATTATTTTTAAGAAGAATTATGTGAGGAGTTCGTGAGATCATGTTATTTAATATCATTAAAGAATGAAGACTAGTTCTTTAGTAGTTTTAAAATAAATTTCAAATAAGAAATTAAGTAAGATCTTATCTATGGAAGGAAAGGTAGGAGAGGGATAGTATAATGAAGGTTCTATTGTGTAATTTGGGGAGAAAAATTAGGTGAGGGGTATTAAATAATGAAATGGAAAAAATGGAAAAAATACCAACTATAAAACAAAAAAATACTGAATTCCTGGATAGTGGCTCTCATCTTCTTGTTGAAGGGCCTCCATTATCTATATATAGCTACTCGAATTCCTCCAACAAATTGGTGGTTTACAAACTGTTAGTCGATGACACTACAACCTCTTAGCTATATGCCATGTCTTCCTCTCATGCACCCCGGAGACTCTCGAGACCCTCTGAACCCCCATATGCATTCATAAATGAGGAATTTAATTGAGGATAAAAATAATAATAAATAAAAATACAATACCTAGGAGAGGAGGGTGTCGTAGTGACAGGTCGTCAGAGAGGAGGGCGCCACGATGAGAGAGGTCTCCGGGGAGGAGGTTGCCGCTGTGAGAGAGGTCGTCGGGAAGAAGGCGTCGCGGTGAGAGAGTTCGTCGGAGAGGAGAGCGCCGAGGTGAGGAGAGGATGGAGAGGAGAGGCCGGGAAGGAGAAGTCGTTGGGGAGGAGGGCGCCATGGTGAGGAGAAAACATCGAGGAGGAGAAGTCATCCTGGGAGTAGGGCACCGTGGTCAGGTGAGGTCGGGGAGGAGGGCGACACCATCAGGCGAGGTCGGGGAGGAGAACTCATCGGGAGGTGAAGGGAGGAGAAGAAGTCGGAGGAGTGCGAGAGGCGAATCGGGGGACCCCGATACCAAATATGAAAACACACGGTATTGCCACGATTTTTAAATTAAATCGTAGAAATTAGGAAGATATATCCACAGACCAATAAAACCGTGGCTATAAGTCCGTGGCTATAGCTTTACTTTATAGTAGTGTGGTCACTGTTAACTCTAAGCTCATGTGAGTCATGCTCGATGTGAGAAACAAGAGGAATCAATAGACCCGACGACCATGGTGTAAAGGTGTGTCCACGAAGGATGGTGGATGGATATTATGTAATGAATCTTCCCAGGTGCCGCTAAGGAGTGGCAATGATAGATGAGGCTTATGAATGGAAGCTGTCCAAGTGACACTAAGGAGAAACAACGATGAATGGGGCTTATTCATGGAAGCTGCCTGGGTGCCACTAAGGAGCAGAAATGGGGGTTGGGGCTTATGCATGGAAGCTACCCGGGTGCTGCTATGGAGCGGCAGTAGTGAATGGGGATTACGTAAAGAAGCTTCCCGGGTGCCGCTATGGAGTGGCACTGGTGAATGGGGCTTACGCATGGAAGCTACCCAGGTGCCGCTAAGGAGTGGAAATGGTAGATGGGGCTTACACATGGAAGCTTCCTGTATGTCTTCCTCATTTCTGGCCATGAGGGAATCCCAACTCATTGGTGGGTTGAGGCATATAATGGAGGTATACACCTACAGACTAGTGCACAAGTGGGATAATTCCAAGGGCATTGGAATCAGTCTGAACAAATGGAGATGAAAAGTGTGAATCACATGCCCAAAATTTAGAACGTAGTGAGGGTGGCGTGATGATGGAGGATAACTGTTGACCATGTTCAAAACACAGTATCCATATCACATTATCCTGAAATGGGGACAAAAAAATGAGGGTCGACTGTTGACCGTGTTTGAAACACATGACCTAACTCGAGGTGTCATCCAAAGTCTTCTAGGGAGTTGGCCCTGAAAAATATGTGAGCCGAGGTGACATGGGACCTGGCCGTGAGGGGTCCCTTCAGACATGAAAGAGGATGATGATCTGAATTAAGGGCACACAAAGCATGAGGTGGAGTGATGGAATATTTGAATGGATTCCAATGCTCTTGAAACTATGACACTATAATCATGGCATGAGGTATCTTATGCATTTCACATAATCCATCTCTTATTTGGAATAAGAGGCATCTTATTATTGAATGATAGGGTATGATATAGTTTATAGTCATGTAGAGTGGACTGTTGGCATCTTATGCTTGGTGAAAAAGGCATCTATTTTTTAAGGAAAGAGGTATCCTATGAATGGAACATAGGGTGTGTTACAGTTTAAAGTCATATAGATAGGACTATTGGCATCTTATGCTTGGCACATAAGGCATCTCTTGTTTGGAGCAAGAGGTATCCTATGTTTGGAACATAAGGTCCACTATAGTTTAAAGTCATATAGATAAGACTATTGGCATCTCATACTTGGTGCATAAGGTATCTCTTTTTGGATCAAGTGGCATCCTATGTTTGGAACATAGGGTATGCTATAGTTTAAAGTCATATAGATAAGACTATTAGGCATAAGGCACCTAGAAATGGTTGGTGTCGGGACTTACACAAGGGCAACCCTTTCTAGTGTATCCTAGTATAGGAGTCTGGTGATAGGGTTTTGATGAGTTACTTGAGGAATGGTTCAACTCAAGGTAATTGGGGAATTGATGATGAGAATCTCAACTCACGACATGTGAAAGGTACTGAGAGGAATATGCCAACTCAAGGTATTTCATAGTGTTTAGAGGAGTATCTCGAATCATGGTATTCCATAGGTGGATGGTCACTGAGAATAAGGGCACAATGGAAAATGATGACATCCTAGCCTGAAAAGTTCGTAGTGCGACACTCCATTTTTCATGGGGGTTAGTGACGGAAGAGAAGGCACGAGACTGTAGCCGGCACTGATCCAAAGCGAGGGTGTAGGGGTTTAGTCCCTACGGTATGGAGTAGTGGTCACGAAGGTAAGAGCTTCAAGAAGGATAGGGATTCTCGAAGGAACAAGATTCACAGAGTTCAGGGTATCGCAGAGCATGGAGTTTTGCGGAGGAAAGGTGCTTCATGGAGCATGGTGCTTCGTGGAGGATGGGTGCTTCGCGAAGGAAGGTGCTTCACAAAGGACTAGGCTTCACAAAGAAGGGTGATTCATGAAGGACCGGGCTTTACGAAGGATGGGTGATTCTTAAAGGCCAGAAATCAATGGAGCTGGGCTTCACCTTAGAAAACATCTATTTATTTGGGGAGTGCTTCACGAAGGCTTAATGCTTCACAAAGCCTCAAGCAACCTGAAGGGGATCCCTCCTCCATGACAGGAAGAGGCCTCTTCACGAAGGGAATACCTTCACAGTGCTCAGGAGCACCATTAAATGGGGAATAAATCACTAAATGGGAGGCGTAACACTCCCTTATGTGGGGGGTGAGATTGGTATTTATAGGCAGTGGAGGTCGGCAGGATTTGTGGAGCTCACAACGAAAAAAAAGGATGCCTGGAGGGACATAAGTTCGTGCAGATTCACGAAGACAAGGGCTCCACAAAGGACATACATTCACGGATAACTCCATAGAGAAAATGGATTATGTGAATGAGAGACATTCGTATGGGTTCATGAAGAAAAAAGGGCACCGTGAAGGACATACATTTGCACAGGTTTGAGAAGGAGCACTACGAAGGGGCTCCATTAACCAGTTTTCTAGCCCAACTTCAAATTTCCATGACTCCTAAATTGTAACTTTTTTTGTGCTCTACGACCTATCAAATTGAATCTTAGAAAATAGGATAATCTCTTGGATCATGTATAAAATCATTTGTAATATTTTGTGGATGCGTTTTCTAGTGTCAACAGTAACATTGTAGTGTTTTTTTGATTATGTTTGTTGACTAATAAGGTTTACAAGATCATTTGTAGAGTTCTAGAGATATTTTTGAAAAGGTATGTTGACAAAGATCCAATACAAAGGAATGGTTGCTTCTAAGGTGGTATAAAAAATTACATATACAAGGTGGTTCTATTTCCCAGTGTTTTCCAAAAATCCGGGGTCTAAAATTTAGAGGAGGATTCAAGCTTTTCAAAAGTTGGATTTCCAAGAATCCCTCATAAAAATATGGAAAATTCATCAATTTCATGAAGGTTTTATGATTCCAAAAGGTATGGTGCTTTGAAAAAGTTAAATGTTTCAAGAAGGTGTGGAGATTTTTAAAATAGGGCTAAGCATAAAGGGTTGATGGTAATCTACGCAACTAAAAGAAGCTTTGTGAATGAAAAAATTTTCTTGGAGCTTCATGAATACATAGAGGTTCTCGAACAAGAATGGAGATCTTTGTGAAAAAGATGTGGTGAGGATGAAAGCTTCATGAAAGGGAGGCAACGTCTATAAATATGTGTCTACCCCCTCATCTGAGTAATAAATCCTTAAAGGAAATATAAAGGATTTGGATTCACAAATGATTTTTCTTACATGAATGTTTTTATAAGACCGTTTGTTTCATATAGAAAAAAAGTTCTCAAAGGATATATAAATTTTTCTATAGACGCGAGCATCGTGGAAGTTGTGAGATTCACAAAGACTAAATGAGATTCATTAAAGGAGTGAGATTCATGAAGGCTAAGTAAGATTTTCAAATGTTGGGTGCATTATTAAATGAGGATATTATTGTGAGTAATTGGGTTGTTTTTTGAATATTGGAAAGTGGGGTTTCACAAAAGTAAATATCATGCGAACCAGAAGGTATTTCCCAAAAAATATTTGGTAAAGTAGTATTCATAAAGTAGATAAATGTAGAATTTAATGGTTCCCCAAATGGGGTGTAAAACATATGGATTTGAGTAATCATAAGAAGTTTATTTTGAAGAAAAAGTGATACAAATTTAGTTGAGAGAGTAGTGAGATTTAAAATTATGATTGGTTATAAACTAGGAGGGTCAATGATTATATTCCAAACATTATAAGGGCAGTGATCCTTGGTAGGAGTGACCTATCATAAACCAATAAGTATTGATCTTAGTGATTTGGTTCACCAACACAATATTGGATGCAATCTCCTTAGACTAGCCCATGGTGGTGAACCAAGTAAAAATTAGAGTGTCTTTTTTCTTGTTTTCTTGATTTAATTTATATGTATCATCATAAGAAAAAGTTAGAAAGGATAATATTAGTATAAAAATTAAAGAGAAAACAAAGTGACCCTTATAATAAAGAGGTCAAGATCCAGTGGGGTAGAAATAATTTCTAAAAGAATATCCACACCCTAATTCACACCCCTATATGGGTATCTAATCCCCTTTTGGGAACAATAGATACAAATTACAAACAACAACGTAAAAACTAAAATGAGTGCCAAATAAAGCAATAAGTAGAATCCCATATGAGTTATGGTATAGAAACAAATATCTTTTGTCATATATACATGTTTTGGGATGCGGAGTGTTTATTAAGGATAATTCAAGTAACAAACTAACATCATGAGGAATAAATCATATCATTATAATATATAACAAAGAAACAAGGGGATATTTCCTATTCAAAACCTAAAATATAAAAGTAATTATGGAAATAAAATCTATGTTTCTAGAAAGGGATAATATACCTAATGGAGATAGTAGGAGAAAGATAGACTTTGATGAAGTCTAGGATCAAGTCACATAAGAGTTGGCATGGGGCTAGATACCACAATACCTAGTGGAATAAGTTGTTCTAGAGATACAAATTTTGTATAGGAGAAACAAAGAGGTCATAAAATCATAGAGTCACTGAGGAAGTGGGAACATTATTGGTTAAAAATAATGAACCCATGTCCTAAAAATAATTCAATAAGTATCTTAGGATTTTCAAATAAGAAAGAATCCATGAATTCTAAAATTTATTATATGTACCAAAAACCAAGTTTTGGTTTTTGAAGATCCTCTAGTTGATGTAAATACTATTAGGTGAGAATGGGTATTCAAGAATAAACTTGACATGGATTTTGAGGAAAATACATATAATGAATGATTGGTTACCAAATGGTTTATACAACATCAAGACATAGAATATGAAGAATCCTTTACAATAGTCACTAAAATCAATTAGAATTATACTTTCCATAACAACTTACCATGATTATGATATTTAAAAAATGGATTTAAAGATCACTTTACTTAATGGAAACCTCATAGAATATGTATATATGACACAACCATAAGGGTTTGCGACACCCAAGGATGCCAAAAAGGTTTTCAAGTTATAAAGATCCATTTATGGGTTAAATCAAGAATCAAAATCATATAAAATTAATTTTTATGAATCCATATGAGAATTTGGTTACATAAATAATTAATGTGATCTTTCTATCTATAATATGTTTAACAGGAGTGAAATAGTATTCCTAGTAGTATATATTGATGATATATTATTAATGGTAAATGAGATACCGGTCTTATAGTTAGTTAAAATGTGGCTAAATAAATTACTTTCTATGAAAGACTTGGGTGAAACAACCTATATCCTAGGGATCTAGATCAATTGAGATATATTTAAGAAGTTTATTAGACTAAGTAAACATACATACATCAATATAGTATTAATATATTCAATATGAAACAATCCAAGAGAGAATTATTTCCAATGTTACATGGTATACATATCTTTAAGAAAATGTGGCCTCAAACATAAGTGGAGAGAGATAAGATGTTTAGAATCCCCCACTATAAGAAAAAGATCATTTAGAAGTGGTTTTAAAAATTATCATTAAATGTTTTGTTAAGGGAATAATTATCATAATTATCATCAATAATGAACAAGATCCAATGATTCTTATGTGATAACTTATAAAGTTTTTAGATAAGTAAGTTTTGTTTTAAAAAATGTGAAATAATTTTAAAAAATAAATGATTATTCTTCCAAAAAGATAATAAAAAAACATAAATTAATAATAAGAGACCAATATTTTACGTTCTTTGTATTATGTTGATCCTATATACATGGTGATGACACAACCTCATAGTACAATTTATTTCTAATAAAAATATGTAAGATTTAAATACTTGAATGAAAAAGAATATGAACTGATGAAATTATATGAGGAGGCTGACCTTACTGAACTAGGTGGTGTTGGTGAAACCCATCATGAAGAGTCAACTCCATCCATTGTTTGAAGAACTAACACATGCACATGAATATAAGGATATAATACTAGACATGATATAAAGAAAATGGATTCACTTATATAGACACATTTCAACACTGAGACCTATTTACGATGAAAGGGATCAATCCTAGAGCCTCCAGGTTCATCATGTCGTCATCCAACACCCAAGAATACTGTATATCCACCAGAATGAAGGACTAGTTATAGGGTATTGATAAACTGAGTATTACGAGAGTATAAGTCATTAGGAAACCTTAGTTTCCCTTTCTTATTCTTCTTCGAGATCTAAATAAAAACAAGGAAAGATCTCTCTTGTTCTCTCTCTCAAAGTAGAAAAACTAGATCAAATGAATCAATTCAACTGAATAGAGAGAGATGAATATGCCAATCTAACATGATAAATAGATGAAGCATAAACAGAAGAAGGAATAGATGTAATATGGAAACCACATATATGACCTAGATCATAAGGGTTATTTAGGTAACCTATAGTCATCAAACTAGTGGTGGAACACAGAAACATTCTACAGGTCACGAGGACATATTAGGTATTGAAGAAAATCTTTTAGAGGTAACAAGCATAGAAAACACACACACTGTGCCAACATGAGGGCTGTAGGATCATCTAAGATTGAATGTATGTGTTAAACCATGACCCAATTGCAGATAATGGAAAACCACAATAAGGAATAAAAAATTAAATTATAAGGAAACACTAAAAACAATGGTGTATATAAATAATGAAACAAAGAAAGCCATACAATGTGAGGAAATTCATGAAAATGGAGTCAGATACATATAAGCATATCATAATTGAATAAATAGATTAAAATGAAAAAATAAAAGTGTAAGTAGTTAAATAAATCTCCACCTTTCCATTAAAATGATTTATAGATGGTGTTATTGCAACCTACGTTATAGAGTTGGGATTGAGCTCAATAAATTTAAACAAATTTTGAACTTAGAAAAAGGCACGACCTTAGTTAGACTATCGATCATGTTTTCACCAATGTGTATCTTCATGACACACACAATAATATCCCTAATGAAATAAATCATAATGTCTATGTGCTTTGATTGGCCATGAAAAACACATTTTTTAGAAAAATGTAAATTAGATTGATTATCACAGTGAACTGCTATCCTATCACCATATAAAGATAAATCATTAAGAAAACCTCTCAACTATATATATTCCTTGATCACCTCATTCAATGATATATATTATACCTAAGTGGTATAAAGTGAAATAATTTATTGCATACTGCATTTCTAAGAGACCGTTCCTTCATATTCCAGAAACACAAACCCAATGAGTGATTTATGAGTGTCAATATTTTTAGATTAATCAAAATCCAAAAAAGCTAACAATTTCATTAGAATAACCATATTTTTTTTCCATATCAAATTCAAAAGTTACTAAATATAAAACACACACAAAGATACACTTTAAAGCATGATAATGAGGTTTACTAGGATTCCCCATGATCCTTCTCAAAGGGAACACATCAAAAACAATATCTGAACTTGGATATACCATTCCATACATAAGATTCCCTACTAAAATGGAATAAAAAAAATATTTTTAATAATTTAAAACTCTACTTTATTACTAGGTTACTTATTTAAGGATAATTTAAAGTATTTTACCAAGGTAATATTAACTGGTTTAATGTGCTTAAAGAGTATCCATTTTAAAACCTTTTTTATATAAGCATAGTGTGACTGCTATAAGGTTATATCCTTCCAATATCTAATTATTTCCATAACAATTTTTTTTCATTTAATATATCCTCCATATAAAATATATAATCAACTTGCAACTTGAAATAGTTTATAATCCTCATATTTTTATAAATTATGAGCATTTTATCAACATATAAAAGAAGGTAAATAAATTCATGCTTAACATGATTAAAGTAAACACATTTATCAAAATTGATTATGTTAAAACTATTTTCAATCATGAATTAATCAAAACTCTTGAACCATTGAATTTATGATTGTTGAAGTCCAAACAAGTAATTATTTAAAATACATATTTTATTAGGTATGAATTAATTTGAAAATCTCTTAGGAGGCATCATATAAATTCGTTTATCAAGGGTTCCATAAAAAAATCTTAAAATCCAACCATTCAATATAAAAATAAAATTTAGCAGAAAAAATAGCATAATATTTATTGATGAATGCTTGAAAACATTGGAGAATATTTTACTATAATCAATCCCTTATCACTAAAGGAACCCTTTTTCAACTAATTAAGATTTTTATTTGATTTTAGATTCCGCACTGTTATCCTCATTTATTTTGAATATCCATTTTAAACATATAATATTTTCATTATTAGGTTTGGTTACAATAATATAGGTTTTATTATTAAGAAGGAAGTCCATCTCAAATTTCCTAAAAACCAACCACTTCCTAGATTATTTAGATTTTATATCTTTCTTATAGGTTTTTGGTTCTTCACTATGCATTTATTGAGCTCTACTAAATGCATAAGAAGCCACATAATCATGGATGAATCTAGATGGAGGCCTAAATATCCTCATTTCTCAATCCCTGGTAAGATAATAATATATGATATGATCATCTTACTCCGCATTAGGTTTATAGTTCAAATTAGAACCAGACTCACCTTGAGTCTATAGAGGGATGCCAGTAGAGACAACCCCAGTTCTAGGTTATTCTCTTGATTCTAAGGGAAATTCAACACCCAAAGGTTAGGCTGTAGGATCATCCTCACTATATGAAATAGTCTTGTCTTTAGAAACACCAGGCTTAATACTCTTATCCTTAAATAAACCAGAATTGTGAAAAAAATATCATAACTAATTATGTATTTCTAATACCTAGTTTTATTTATCCATAACTTGTAAACCTTAACACCCTCTGGATAACCCATAAAGATACACTTTTAATCCCTAGGTTCCACCATATCATTCTCCATTTGTGCATAATACATGGATCTAAACAATCTAAGGTTTGAATGAATTGGGTGGTATACCTCTCTAGAATTTTTATAGTGTCTTAAAACTGTTATCCATGATTGATTAGATAAACTATCGTAGTGTTATCCTATACCTAGAATTACCAAGGAATACCATAGTGTGAGACCATTCACCCCACCCTCTCTAAGATAGTCCCATTCATTCTCTATACTAATACATTCTATTGTGGGATTTACATAATGACCTAGTATCTTTTGATACCTCCATAGTTACAAAATTAAATGAATTCATTATATAGATACTCTAAATCATTATCAGTCCCAAGAGACTTTAGTTTTATACTAGATTAATTATATATATTATATTTATATTTATTTAAAGTTTTAAAAGTATTATAATTTTGTTTCAATATTTATATCCAGACCTTCCTAGTTTATTTTATAATAAATGTGACAAAGTAATAGCCTCCACTATGGGAAGAAATCCTAAAGGTACCCTAAAGATCATATTAGACACACTCAAGAGGGACTCTAGAATTGTACACTGAATTAATAAATATTACTTATATATATTTCTCATACACACAATCCTCATAGAATGAGAGACTACTTGGAGTAACATCACTTAACAACCCTTGTTTCATAATTTCATCAAGGACTTTTGGCACTCATGTTCCCAAGATGTTTATTCTAAAGTATGGTATTATCGAAATCTAAAAAATGAGAGTAATTCAACTGTTTCATGTGAGTTCTAACATCTATTCCATATAATCCATTCATGATATTTCACTTCATAATAGTAAGGGATCCACTTTCAATTATGAAGATATTAGAGCCTGATCGAAAGGTTTAACCATTATGATTAAGAAATCCTATGGAAATGAGGTTCCTTTTCAAGTTAGGAACCCATATAACCTCCTAAAGAATTTTCACTATCTTATATTGAAGTTCTAAATAGATATAAAAAATCCCTATAATATAACAACTTCTATTATTTCCTAAGAAGACATTACTTGAATCAACTTCATTTAACTTAGTAAATTAATATCTCTTAGGAGACATGTGGAAGGATAACACAATATCTAGGATCCACTCATCATAGATTTCATGATCATAAACATTTAACACATTATTTGTGTCAATGTAAGATCCATATTTTTCTGTGAGGCACATAAGCTTCTATTTTTAGTTTAATTCCTTGATTTTGTCTTAATGGAAATTCCAAATGAGGTTATTGAATAAAAAAGGGTGTCTAAGGATTATTTGGAGCCTGAAGCATAATATTTTTCAAAAAAAAATTGGGTCACACAGTTAGTAGAAACTGTGCATCCCAGTTCATACAGTTAGGACAAACCATGTAGGGTGATCCTACGCACTGTGAGAGGGTCACGCTGTTTAATAAAACCATGTAAATGGGATACATGATCATGTGGTGCTGAGGCATAGGGTGTTGAGGCATAGGATTTGATATCATTCTTTTATCTGGATTCAGATTCAGGATCCATTTTTTATATTGGATCACCACCTGTAAACTCTCTATTCCTTTTGCTCATTTCATCATTATTCTTACTGTTGATAGAGTTATTTTGGCATGAGATCATATGCCCTATTATTAGGGAACTTGTCTATTTTTCCATTTTATTCTGATCTAGACCAAACCAAAGGTCGATACTAGATGAGTGTTCCTCTATAGGCATATGGTAGGTGGTATCACTACAAGAAAACCGCCATTTAATGGCGGTTTTTTCACGGCGGTTTTAAAAACCGCCGCGAAATGCGTTTCGGGCCGGCATTTCGCGGCGGTTTTTAAAACCGCTGTGAAAAAACCGCCGCTAAACGGCAAAAAAATAATAATTTTTTTTATTTTTTTTATTTTTTTTAATTTTATTCGATGATTAGCGGCGGTTTTTTAAAAAACCTCCGTGAAATAGCAGCGGTTTCAGTAAAACCGCCGCGAAATGAAATGAAAAAATAAAAAAACATGAAAAACCTCGGAATCACTAAAATGACCATAACTTTTGATCCGGGCATCCGTTGAAGCGCCACGACCAGTCAAATCGAAGCTCATAAAGAGATCTAGAGGTAAATATAATCAAAACCATGAGACGGTTTAAGGTGAAAAAGATATTAGAGTTATAAGAATGTTAGAAAAAAGTTCTCCAACTTCAAACGACCATATAACTTTCGCTCCGGGTGTCCGTTTGGGCTCTACCACATATCAAATCGAAGCCAGCGAAAAGAGCTATGCACCAGATCGACAGTAGCTAGCTTCTGTTGTGTTTTTCGACCCCAAAAACCCCTCCGAAGGCCTCCAAAACCTTGTTTCCGTCACCGGTGTCCCGTCGAACTTGTCTTCAAACAGACCTAACTTTCGATCCGCGTGTCAGTTCGGCTTCCTCCACCTGCCAGATCATAGCTCATTCCATGAGCTTCAGTTTGACTGGTCGCGGTTCCCACATGCACTCCTAGATCATATGTTATGGCCTTTTTAGTGGGTATTGGGTTTGTTATGTTTTTCAATGCCTCGTTTCTAGCACCCGTTCCCCGTCAGCTTTTTTTTAAATGGTCATAACTTCCGATCTGCCTGTCCATTCGGA